>OY720640.1:120109424-121389924 GCA_963169105.1 Ceriagrion tenellum | reverse complement strand
ACCTTAACTCACATACCTTAAAAAATGAATTTGACCTCATACTTGCACAGCACTGTGGATCATTATAAACATGTGGGTATCAGTGAGAATAACATCAAATTAATTCACTAACATCTTTTATTTATGCTCACATAACAAGCTAGTAAACACCACGAGTAAAAATGCTAATTTCTTGAAAGCATTATCCAATTTGCTGGATAATTTCCTTCTTTTCATGAAATGTGTACAAAGGATGGTACTCTAAACAATGAAGGAATGCTACGTAAAGGGGGCACTGGATTTTGTTTGCACAGGGCCCCTAAATGCCAAAGGGTGGTCCTGCCTCTAAATCAAATACAAACAATATTAACTGATAATATGCACAGATTTTAACTTCACAGTACCCACACCAAGATTTCCCTATTGACTTTTCCTCTCAACTTGAATGTTATGTGAACCACAGAAAAGGTAAAGAATGACAAACAAAATATTTTATTTTACTTAAGCCCAAGTTTTGCATTATCCTCAGAAGATGAAAAACAGCCACATGCCTAAAATGTCACTGGCTATGAGGAAAATTTACCCACAGGGCTGATTATTAAGATGATAGGTGGCTGAGAAAGGTCATTATTAATATTATGTTACCCCAAAACCTTGATTTTGTGTGCTAAGAGGAACCAAAAAATGGGCACTCAGTGAAATCAAAGAGTATTAAATCAAGACATGGGGAAGAGTTGACAGCAATGGCAGGATTAAACATGTATATTTAGGCTGTTTCTTACATTTTATTTTAAATAACACTTACTACACACAAACTGAAGATATAAATGAAGAATCAGTAAAAAAACACCCTTCTTTTTAATCTTTAGAAATCATTTTTGATGAGAGTTGTCACTTACTTTTAGTTACTACTTCTCAAGAGAGAAGCTGAGAGGGAAGCATCATCACATTTAGCTACCTTACAACACCTATGTTGTTTTATTCCTTAATAAATTAACCTATTTTCCATTGCATAAAACAAACCAGACCTCTCTATAAATTTTAGTTTGTGAGTGAGAGCAGACTGACACACTGAGCCCTGAATTTGAAGGTCTTACTCGCCCTCCGGTCATGTTAATCTCAGTCCACTAGCCTGATGCCACTGCTGTCAATGCAGTGCAACTTGATACATGCACTGAATATAGACATTGATTTTCTTTAAATCATATATAACTTTCACAAATTGCATTTAGCTATGACTATTGGTGAGCAAGTTCTTGGAGAATGCCTAAACATAGTACACCTTTTTTTATGTGTAAGCCCCATAAAAATGATGAAAAAGATGAGACAACTGACCTCAAAATCTAACAAATAATCAAACAAAAACACACATGTACAAGATGGAATAGCTCAAGCTAGAAGGAAGTGTGATCGGCCCTCATTTATTCATTATTTATATTAATGATCTAAGTTCTAGAGTTAGCAGTAAAATAAGATTATTTGCAGACGATACAGTTATCTACCATGGAATGAGCGAAGATGGACTTTGGAAGAGCGAAGAGCGGACTTTGGAGCTCTGTCATTGGACCTTAACAACGTTCATTCGTGGTGCCAGGAGTTGACTAGAATTAAATATCAGTAAATGCACCACAGTTCACTTACAACGAAAGTCATCAAACAAATGCCGTGCCTACACTTGGAGAAAATATGAAAGATTCAGATACAGTAAAATATCTTGGAATTACCTTAACTTCTGATATATCGGTTCCTATTATATGAAGATAGGTTTTTATTCTGCCAATAAGATGCTTATCCCTTCTTTTGGGCAATTCCCATATCCTTTTAATTGTTAGATAATTTGCAGGTGATTACTGGACTCAAGGTCAAAAGAGGCATTATAAAGATTACCTAAGAAGGACTGGAAAGTCTCTCGGTCCAAATCCCTTGAGGAGAAAATCACCAGAATAACTTAACTCTTGAAAGAATGACAGTTGATATAATAATTTCATGAGAATTTGAAGTGATACTGATACTGACTGGGCTCTTTCACATTATTAGCCTTGCCCTTGAATGGACTTCCCATAAAAATCCGACAGTAAATTCTGTATCTGATTTTCAGGTGGCAGGGATATGCAGCGGTGGGATATGATTATTTACAAGACAGAGAGCTGGCCTCTCCTGTTCCAAAGTGCTGCAAGCAATATGCTTTGAAATGATGGAAATTCTGCATAAAATTGAAAATATTTTGCTCTAAGGAAATGAAGTGGTTTTGTGTAAAATCAAAAAACTGTTTATAATCGAGAAACTATTTAAAATGAAGTACTGTCCATTCATATTCCCAACATTCCTGGCTGCACTCACCTGTCGTTACACAAAATCTCGAACTACATAAATACCAAGTAGCAAAAAATTAAACAAAATTCTAATATCCTAAAAAATTCCAGAACACATGAAGAGCATTAAATCTCTCAATTTCCTTACAGTCCTTGTCAGTGACAATTCAGAACCCACAAAAATGAAACAAATCATTATTTTACTTGATTTTCTCATTTCATCACACTAACGCCACCTTCTCAGATAAACACATGTCTTGAAATGTTACTCTTTGATTGGTGCTAATGGCATAATCAGTTTGTGATCCTGAGGATATGCAAGTTGTATGCTTAAGCAATCAGGCTACCACAACACCATTAGTTTTTATTAGTTTACTCAAAAATTACGCTAATACTACTAAGTTTTAATGAAGGGTATCATAAAATTAGCCTTACAAAACAATAAATTATCCCATAAGCAGCTAAGTCTTAAAATATATGAAGAATTATAGCCACAGGAAATCAGGCAAGAAGCACAAAATATGAATCATGACAAAATGATGAGGAAGAATAAATACATTTTTGATAACCATCTTAATTAAGAGGGAAAAAACAAAAATCTGCCAAAAAATGACCTCATTCCTTTCAGACTTACTCCAGTAGCCTTAATGCGTTCATACTTAGATGCTCAAGGTACCAATAATCAGTACACACAAAATTTTTGTGATTATAAGTACTTTGCTCTATATAAACAAACAAATACTGGCTTGTGTGGTGAATTTTTTTATGAACTACTTTTATTTTTAAAGATCAAGTAAAAGTTTACACTTACTGTTTGAAACAGAAATCTCACCAAAAATATTTGAGTAAATAACAGATTGAAATTTTTAAACATTAAATGAATACGAAAAGGCAAAATCCATCAGAGTGATTAGGGCTAACAAAAGCAATGATTGGGTCACATTCAGAATCATTACCCTATATCCAATTACAATAATCACAATGAGCATTAGACATTATTAGGTTGAACCATCTCAGCGAAGGTACTGCCAACCATCTGCTGTCACCAAGTCCTTAAGAGATATTGTTGTTAAATTGGCTTCCATGGGAGAGGCTTCAATGGAACAGGTCTTTGAGGTTCTCTTCCTTTTGAGTCCATCATGGTTGACAACATACTTTGTAAACGTTGACAACATGTTTTGGTGTTTGGAAACACCAAAACATGTTGTCAACCATGATGAACTCACACAGAATTGAATGCAGGAGACATTTTCCAATCAATTCATCAAGTGACTAGCTCAGTTCATGGAATATGAAAGAGACAAAGTGCCTTGGATTGCTGGAATGGCATCATTTTTCTTGGTAGGAATTGTAAGCCTAGTAGAGTAAAAACAAAACGCCATCAAAATAGTAATTAGGTAAATTACCTTCCATTATCCCTCCCAACACCCCAAACTCGGATGGTGTGAATAGGCTGAGTGTTTAATACAGTTAAATTTTCTGGATCAATCAGTTTGAGAGCGCCCTCATCTAGGTCCATGAAAAGGTCCTTCCCCTGTAAGAAAATATTTTACTGTGATCAATAAAAAGAGAAACCACAAATAAAATAGAAAACAACATATAAAACAATTTCATTTATTAATAAGAAGCAATTATTCATGAATGGTAATAGACAAATACTGCTGTTTCATCAAAGCTATACTCTAGGGGCCCAAGTATGTAACTCTGATTTCTCCCAAAAAGAGTTTTGTGAGGCGTCCTTGCCAGCGATCTCTCCCATCCGTAGCCTGTAATGAATCTCCCAGGGAGAGAGGAGAAACACGAAATGCCTGGGGCCATATTCTGTAACTCAGGTGATGTCCATCACCAGTGATAAGCTTCACCTGAAAACTTCACCTGCCATCCCCGTTAGTGACTCTGTAACTGGCAGGTGAAGTGTCACCACCCGATGATGGTAAGGTGGTTGTGATATGTATGAAAACAGCTTGGTATGATTCACGCTAATTGCCGGTAGCCAATGAATTCATGAAAATACCTGTGGAATAGGAGTTCACAAAGGATTTTTATTTATTTGAGAAAAATGCTGCATGCAGTGAGTAGTAATTCCATCCTCGCATGAACATAGTGAGGATATTAAGGAAACATCACTGTGTGAATGCATTATTTCCATGTTCTCTCCTTGCTTGTTTCACGATGTATTGTTTTCTCTGTCGCCATATCATCCGTGCTATCATTGACGATTCATGAGCAGTCACAAGTATGGCTAGTTAATTTATATCTGTCCACAGAAAGGATTAGCAAGGTATTTAATGATGCCATTTAAACAGACGTTTGGTCTATCATAAAGACGACCCGATATGTTTTAACATTACATTGGAATGAGTGACAATTGTTCATTTTCTGCCTAAGAATGCAATAGTATTATGAAGTTTTTTTATGATTACCCTAGGAAATTATTGATACATTTATGAGTTAAGAGTAATCTTGCTTACATTGACAACAATCCATGATGCTATCCTCCTCCACATATTTTTGTTAGAATTTAACGAAAATCCCTTTTTTGCCTAATACTGCTTTTTCGTTGAGTATTCAAAATAGTGGGATCTTTCTTCTCACTTCATGAAGTACAGGAAATCAGTTTGAAAGAATATTACCACACATATTATTGAAGGTATGTATTCGTGCCCTTGTATGTTTCGCACAGTTGGGCATTATAATTTTGGGTTGATTAACTATTTACGCTGTAGTGAAGAACGAATATTGATTACTTAGGAAATGAACAAAACTGAATTTTCAGCTTACGTGGGGAGTTGCAAGAAATTTAAAGTGGGCATTGTATACTCAGTTGTCTCAAGCATGACTTCGTGGAATTTACTCAACATTTTAAGTGAAAGTAACCTTTTATTCCACATAATTTTATGTGGAATAAAAAGTTACTTTCATGTACAAAGTGGGCATTGTAATTAATAAATGCTGCAACAAAATAAGTGTGTATTATGGGTGAATAATTATCGTAAGGAATCCGATGGAATAAAGCATTCCCCAATACACACCTGGGAATATTCGCTTAAATATTGCCGTATGGCATATTAGGATACCATCATAAGTTTGATTTCTTTTTTTTTTACTTCCCTCACTTGCTACTATTATTTAATGTTTAAAAGTGAGAAACTTAATAAAGAATGAAGATAGTATCAAAACCGTTGTTAAATATGCCAACGTATAATAAAATAGTTGCATTGTAACTCTTTACTTATCTAATTCTCCCATTAATTAATAATAGCGCTCTGTGAAACATTATGGAAGGTAGCGTTTCACAGCGTAAACATGGGCATCAAAGTCTCATTCCCATGGGCAATGTGTGAGCTCATACTTGGAAATATCACAAGAAGTATGAAAAACAGTTCTTGCTGAAACTATTATTCGCTAAATGAGAGTTATTGTACTACATCGTAATTGTTAACACGCTTCACTAACCACAGGGTATCATCAAAGGCTTATTAATATGGCTTTTTAATTAATGCACGGAACTGCAGTTGTATAAATCACCCTTTGGCCAATACAATTGACTTCTCTATTTGAATAATACTAATCTCGGTATTTCCATTGGTCGCATTAATTACAAATATGGTAGTTGCATACTCTTTAATAGCCTTATATTTGCAGAATTCACTATTTACTTATGTCATATTAGCCACCAGCTGATGAAAATGTTGACGCTTTGATGCCATATTAGGGTGTGATGGCATGGATGATGGGATAAGACCGGCTCCCCGATCGGTGATACCGTATCACCCCGTTTTGGGTGATGGACATCACCTCGTCGACTTACAGAATCGGAAAGGCGGTGATGGGTGATGAGACATCACCGGCGGCCACTCATCACTGGTGATACGAGTTACAGAATACGACCCCTGGAGAGTACAAACCGCCTGACCTAAATCTGTAACTTGGCAAAGTACCTTCCAGAGCCCCACTTAGAGGGAGAAGTAACAAAGACCTCGCTAAGCTGACACTGGTTTTCTCCTGGGGAGAAAACTACCCATCACAAGAGTGTTTTTTACATTTCAAACCCTGGCACTAGAGTATTTGCTATGACAAACTTCTGTTTGGAAAACAACAAACTGGCCATCCATATGAATGAAGTCTCTTTTTTTCTCTTAAGTACCTGAATATGAGCATAATAATAATTTTATGTCAGTTTCAAATAGGAAGAGCAATGAGGGCATGTAAATCTACTGTTCTCTCACGTTCATGTATTGTAATTCAGCTGAGGGTGTAATTGCTAATTTAATTTGCATCACAAATAAAAAGGTTAGAAGTAATCTGTACACATGCTCTACAGACGAATAGAAGATTGTATGACATGACCATGACCATGTATGACAGTATCTATATCTTTTTTTTATTTTTAACCTATTTCCTGGACTTTCAAATGCCCAGTGTTGTAGACAATTGTGGAATTCTATCCTTTGCTCAGAAAGAGACTTGCAGGAGGAAGGAGCATCATTGGCCAAGTACTTTCTGATTTTGAAATCCGACAATTCTTTTTGGGGAAGGCATAGCCCCGATCGGTCATGGGACATTCTGGAGGCCGTAAATGGAAGACAAAGATGTTTATATTTATCGTAAAGAGATGTGATTGCTTTAAATTTCCTTCAGAGATCCTGACCTCACATTCTTCCATTCAATGTCAATTACATTATAAGAAGAAAGTTTTCTGACTGTCTTGTAACTTGTGTTATTTTTTTGTACTGTCTTACTTTTGACTTGTCGTACATTTTGCTGAAACATTGTCCTTGGATGAATAAAGAATTGAATTGCAACTGCATATGTTTGGAAAAATTTTCGACCTAGTTATTATTGACTGATAATCCTTTGATGGAGCATCGTCAAAGATTAAAAATTGGCTTTATTTGCATAGATTTTAACAAGCCCTGAATTTCATTCCAACACTTCTAATTGCTTGGGTACATGGAATTCTAAAAAAATCAAGGGCAGCAGAGCTATTACTGCGGAGAGGACACTTCAGCAACTAACAATAAATAAAACTTCATGCAAGAAATAATTTCATATGTGAAAAGGCATTTACATGAATATCCTGAGCAAGATTATTCAGCATACAAAAACTGATCAAGAGGTCTTTTAGTGAAAGAGAGAGGACCAACTTCCAAGAATCCCCATTAATACTAAAAGCTTAACAAAAATCATGAAGCAGTACTGACATCTCCCCAACGGCCCACGACATCGAGAAGGTCATTGCGTCCGAGAGAAAGATCCACAATGCACTTGTTTACAGCTTTACTGCTGCGTTCCGGAGTAAGGTCCTCCTCTGCTATTTCCACCCATCCGAGGGATCTCACGGCAAACCTGATTGGTCGCTCTCTTGAAGCTATGCTATTACTGCTGCTGCTCCCACCAATGCACACTGGTTCCGGTTCAGATCGTGCTGGGAAACTTCTCCTCCTATGGAATAAATACAAGTAATAGTAAAAGTAATAATAAAAATAGTTGTTGATGACATTAGTATATTTCACTAATATTTCAGCACTCCTTCACATTGCTGGCATCACTACAGCCACAGCAAAATAGAACTCAAATTTCAGAATTATCATTTCTTTCGCAGCAAGATTTGGTTTAAATATATTTAAATCTCTTGTGCATATTTCCAGACACAAACAAAGTTCTCGCTTCATATTTTTGGCAGCATTTCAAAATTAAAAGCCTCGCGTTGATACATATAATAATAAGAATATGTAGTACTTAACTTAAAATACCCAATAGGATTTTTAAGATTAAAAACAAGTTCCTTAAAAAGAAACTGAAACAAAAGTATAGTAATAGTAAAAAAAACTATGGACATCAATATATGAAAAAATGACCAGTCTGTCCATTCCTACTTATTCGAAAAAAAAATTAATCTACTACTCTTAAAACTAAGCTTCCTAATCCCAAAGGACTTGACATTTTGCATTGACAATACATTATCCTCCATCCATATTGAATAATTAGTTAAATAAAAGAGTTTTCCATAATGTGGCATCTAGAGAAGGCTTACACCAAAATACACATTTAACATTCATTAGCATCCTTACAGAGAAGTGATTTGGTTGAGGATGCACACTTTGATATTATGAGGGACAAACAGAAAAATAATTCAAAACACAAATAAATGAACACATACTAAGAGTGAAATGTGAAGATTATAAATAGCTTTTTACCAAATGTATATACATGAATTATCAACAAGCCGTAAGTATGACTTCATGGCCAACATTTTACATGTTCTCATGTTCAAGATTGAGGATGTTAGCTTTCTATAAATGACTGAAATAACCACACAATCTCTATTATGCCCCATTTACATTACCAGGGTCAGAATGTTACTTAATATGGCGGCTTAACTAACTTGCATTTACGCGGCATTCTTTAACCCTAGTTAACATGCTGGTGGCCTCTGGTGGAGAGTCAAGAAGGTGATGTAGCTCACCTAGCCCACAGCCCAACAAACATCGCAAGTCGCGTTTCATTTGTTTCCTGGGCTATGTTCAGCTTGTTCACGGAACTTGTATGAGCGAGAAAAAGGTTTGAATATGCAAATATTTCGTACGGTTAGACTTCTCATTAATTAGGCTTTAACAGTACACCTATCATTTCATGTCTAATGATTACTAAATGCATCGAAAGACGAAAATTGAGAGAATAAATTTCCTTAATGGAACGACGTCTCACTATGATACACTTTACCATGAAGATAACCCGAGAATATTACGTTATTATGTTGTTTTCACTCTATTATGATAGATAAAAACAATTCAAGATATTATCTTGACATTCAATATTTGTAAATAACTTCCATTTCAAGTCCTTACTTCAATATATGCAGCGGAATTAACGACCTTTTCTGACAAGTTCTGCCCATGACCCATCCTCGATTGCGCTTTTAAGGTAAATTTTGAAATTAATATATGGTTCATCATTCACTAATGCATTAAAATACATCAAGCAATATGTCACGGATGCATGGATACGGAATATGACAATAGAGACTCTCTAAATATATTGTACGCTTCAAGTAAAAGCTGCAAGCGGACTGGATCACTTAACTACTATTCTAACTAACCTGCATTTACATGAATTAAAAATGATGGTAACCAGTGCCAACCCTAGTAACTCCAGCGCGGTTAAAAAATTGACTATGGTCAGCTCCAACCGGTGTTCACACTGCGAACTTTTACTAGGGCTAATAGTTAACCTGGTTAAAAGCTAGTAATGTAAACAGGGCATTACAGTAACTACAAATTTTAAATTATTTAGCCAAATTTAAATGTTCCCAGTTGTTTTCAACCAATTTAAACTCTGGCATCTTACCTCAGAACCCGCTTTCCCATCCCGTTGACCCTGAGACACCTGCTCCACACACAGTCAACATTTTTCAACAAAACAGACAACAAAATTCCAAAATCACCACTTACAAGGGGAGTGTCAGATAGCCGGGTCTCAGATTTTATTCAAACTTAGTAGTTGTACAGACCGCTATATGTGGTTCATGAATCACCCCATATGTAGGGTTATATAACCAATAGTTTAAACAAAAAAGACCTTTAAAAATTTCAAAATTCCCTTCAGACGGGCCACCCACATAACTGACGTGCTGGACGGGTGGCTGACGTGCTCGTCTCCGGTCTAGAGACACGGGTTCGATCCAAATACGGGGGTTAAGAATTATGCTTGAATTGTAAAAATATGAAGACAATATTATAAAATAATTATAGAAAATGGAAATCATGTGCATGAAGGAATAGTGGAAATACGTCGTGAAATGATAAGGAAGTGACATAATTAGAAGGCTGCCTACGAACGAAAAAAGAGAATAAGCCTGACGTTTTGTATGCAAATGAAAAATTTGCCTCGCACAAAAATAACATTTTGAGTAAAAATAAAAAACATATTGAGCGCATTGTAGGATGCCGGTAAAAAGAAAAACTCAAAAAACACCGGATGAAACATACCCCGTATTGGGATCGAACCCGTGTCTCTAGACCGGAGACGAGCACGTCAGCCACCCATCCAGCTTGTCAGTTATGTGGGTGGCCGGTCTAAAGGGAATTTTGAAATTTTTAAAGGCCTTTTTTGTTTAAACTATTGGTTATATAACCCTATATGTGGGGTAATTCATGAACCACATATAGCGGTCTGTACAACTACTAAGTTTGAATAAAATCTGAGACCCGGCAATCTGACACTCCCCTTGTTAGCCCTGAAATTATTTATTCTCACTTTTCCTCCCCCTTCCCGCTGTATCCCGACAAAATCTCCATCCAACCACAAGGCCTTACACCCCCTGCTCAAGCTCTTTTCATAAGAGACTCTGAAATCTGTTAATAGCACTGGGGAACATGGATAATTATGCAATAGACATCCAAGTGAATTTTATCAACTATGACATCCTTACACCCCATTAAAGCTGTAACCTTTGAAAATCTGAGTAGCATCGAGCCACATGTTTTCATCATGATTGAGGTAGTTAAGTTCCACACAGTGATGCCCATTTCCATCAATTTAATTAACTCTATTACTTCCCCTTCGACTGAAAAACAGATTAACAGGCAGCACCAAAAGGTCCCTCACTCATAGAGGCAACTCACTTGTAAGCCATCTCTTCTCTCCTCTCATCTCTTTTCTTGCCATCCAAATCCTCTAATGCTGAGCTGGTACTGCTTCGAGTGACTGTGTTGAACATGGGTGCAGGGAAGCTACTCAGGGCCTGGAGGAAGAACAACATGGCCATTTTCAAACTCCACAAATTGACGTGTGCAAAAGGATAGCTAAAAATGGGATGTTCTTCATTGGCCAATTAAAGTCAGGAGTGATACATATGTACCTCTTAGGATAGAAAATTTTCTATTCTGCAAAGGATAGAAAAAGTGCAAATTTCAGAATGGAATTCCTCTGGGATAGAATGGTGATTTAAAACTGAATGAAGAAAAAAAAATTTAAGAGGAAGGTAAAATTAGGACTTAACTCACTACTTGCCTTTTCAATGGAAGCAAAAAATACTTCATTTACAGGTCTCCGTGAACTGCCCCCTCAAGTTTAAATGAACACAGGGATGTATAGTATCCAAAAGCATCATATTTACAAGACAACACACAAAATCTAACAGCATAGGCAAAGGTATTATAAGGACGATTCCCCCTCTTTAGCAGCCACATTTAGTGCTATTATGATGACTGTAAAGTGGTACTCACACTTTCAGCTTCCTTGGCTAGGGATCTCGGTCTCTGTTCACTCTTCCCATTGGCTGGCAAGGTAGGAGGCTCCCTCTGTATTGTACCACTCTTTATGTGCCAATAATATGGGCCATCTCCGTCTGGAAAAATTGATTATGTTGTAAATTATTTTAATCACACAGATTGTTAAATAAATATTTTGATTGAAATTAAAGAGTGAGAAGAAGAGAGAATTTAAGGAAAAAGCAAAGAAGAGCCATATGAATAGTGCACAGAATAAATAAGAATAATTTAATTTGGTACATTCATTCCACCTCAAGCAGTACTGTAACACTACCAATAAAATAATGGTAAACAGATTAGACAAGCAGACACCAAGTCATGAAGATCAACACAAAAGAGTATTTTGAAGTAGAGAGTCAAAAAATAATAAAAATTATCCCGGTACCAAAGATAAATTTGTGCATTAATTTCGTTACGAAAACATTCGTATATTGATATCTCAATAATAAACACGATTTCATGGCAATGCATGCAGTGTTTAAGATTTTTATTGCAGAGCTTCTAACATGATTGAATTAAAAAAATTATAAGACCTGAGTAGTGATTTCAAAATATCAATTTCTTCCACAAAACCTGCAGCATTTTCCAACTAACTTCGCCAATTAGGTTGTAAATGATATATGAACACAGATTATCATGTGTACAATGATACTCAAACGATATAAAATAAATTTGGTAGACAGTACGATATCGTTTGAGTATCATTGTTCAATATGCTGTTCTACAACATCTCGCCGGAGAAAGTGGAGTTCATCATTTGCAGTTTAAATTTTATACTTGAATCACTTACCAGCAAACAACATACATTGAGATTAATTCACTGACAAATCGATCCATATAAAATAATTGCATTTCATCCTACATGGTTGCCAATGATTAAGATATGATGATAGTTAATTAATTAATTTTTGTAAATTAAAATCTTCTCAACTATCCTAGTTACTAATAATTACCTAGATATAAAACATACAAAATGGATTACAAATAGCTTGATATGACCAAAACATGCTTTGTTACTCCTTAAAGAAGATGCAATCCTCAGAAGAAAATATGATTACAATAAATGCTGCACATTAACTTCCACTAAATACTTCCTTTGTGCAGAAATATTGTCCTGTTCATTCAAAACTTCTTAAATTCACATGCAAAGATTTAACTTCACTTGAACATACAGTACTCCCATTTTCTTCCTCTTAACTGTACATTCAAATATTCTAACTTTTTTTTCTTTTTCAGAAAATAAAACCTGAGAAATCATCGTGAGTCTCATGAGCTGGTGCACTCAGTGAGCCAGGAAATATGTCAAGAGATCTTTCACAGTGGTAAATACAGTTTGCACACCTACCTTCGTGCCTTTCCCATCCAGGCGGCAGCATGTCCCTCCTCATGGTCACCCTCACCTCCCCCTCCCCCGGACCCTCTTCCTCGTCCTCCTCCGACTCGTCTTCCTCCTCCTCCTCCGAGTCCTCCACATCATCTTCATCCACCTCCTCCTTGTCCTCGGAGGAAGACCTCTCCACCCGCTCCTTGGCCCCTTCTCGACACCCAAGATCGACAGGCCTCTTCACGGGCACCGCATACAGGTCATTGTTGAGGAGACCCTGTATGTGAGGCACTCCTCCCGATTCCACGCCCACCATGTGCTCAACGGTCCGACGCTGATTCCTCAACACTTGGATGCCATTGTCAGCTGTGTCTTGTGTGCTCACGTCCATCATCCTGACGCAAAAAGGAAAATGTCATTAATTAAGAGGTTTTATGACAATAAGTAAGCATTTATAATCTAATCTCAATCTACATAATACCCTGCGAGCCACCGCATGGGGGTGTGGCAGGGGGTGTTAGGTCACCAGCTGTGTAAGGGTGTAAGTTTTTGGAGATGGATTGGTGACATATATTACAGGAGTGTATTAAGTGGAGCTCAGTTTTTATTGTGATCGCTTATTGTTCGTGGAAAGAATGAGTTTTTGTCCCTATCTGTTTGGCAGCGTATCTCTCTTATTTTATTGCATGTCAAACCTAGAGATGTAGCGAGGAGTCATGATAATATTCTCTATGCCGCTCAGAAAAATATCAGTTCTAAATTTATCAAGCAAGCTAAGCCTAGCATGTAGCCTCGGAGTCTCTGGCTCCCACCTTAATCCCCCTAAAAGTTGTGAGACACTATATGTACGCTCGTAGCAGTTTTTAACGAAGCTCGCTGCTTTCCTTTGTATTTTATTAACCCTTTCGCTGCTGTGAACGTAGTAGCTACGTTCGCCCGGTTGACTGCTGTGAACGTAGCTCCTACGTTCCGTTGGCAAGTGGTTGTTCCTACCCACGCTACTGAACTTTCTCTTTTTCTGCGAATGCCATTCAACAAGTTCATTGTTATAAATTGTACAAATCCCATCCCGGGATCTTGAGTGACTATTGATTGGCAGGTGCAACGAGAGGCATACTTTCTGTGCCGACGTAGGTTAGCGTTCACTTTTCCGCCGCACAGGGGCTGGAACGTCTCTGCAGTTTGACCGCAGCGAAAGGGTTAATGCTTTTGGTTAAATCTATTTGACCAGGGTCCCAAATGCTCACAGCCTATTTGAGATGTGGCCTAACCAAAGCGAAGTAGTATCTCTCTTTGACTTTTTCATCCAAGGACCTTCCTATTATACGTTTAACAAAACCTAATTTCTTTAATGCTGCGCCACATATATTCTGTCTGTTCTAATAATGAGTAATGGATTGAGGTTCTTTGACTTTGAACATAGTTATTGTATCAATGAAATCACATCAATACCAACACAATATTCAAGTTAAAAGTCACACAAAAATAATTATAGATGTAACTAGAAAGAATCAGGGTTGTTGCAGGCCAGAGGTATACCATGCTCAACACAATTTCCACTAATAAGCAACATGTCAACTGTGAATGTATTTGCATAGAATGACCTAATTTCCTCATTTTAACCCAATTTCTGAGGCATAGGTGAGCTCCAAATACCTTTCATTTGAGGACTATCAAAATGCTGGTACTTTGGGGAAACCATTCAAAGTCATCATAATTAGTGACTCAAGTTCACTGACCCTTCAAGTTCCCTCCTAAAATGAAAATATGTGAAGTCATAGCAATGGAAGCAACTGTTGCAAATACATAACTATGAAAACCACAATTATAATGTTCAGCAATGATTTTATTAACACACATTCAAAACCTTTAATGTGTCGGCACAATACAATTTCGTTTAACATGACAGTTTTCCGTGATACATCTCTAGCGTTATGTGGGCTACACCTATCTCCCAGTACTTAACCAGGCCAAAATTGTGATTTTTTCCAGGTGAACATTACATTTTTTGGAGCATACTTTAAAGAAAGGTCAGGAATAGGAGTGCAGAATATTAACAAAGGCACCGTGAGGGATAAAAGATTTCCAATGAACATAGCACTACCAGGGGGGCGACAAAATGGCGATATCTCATTTAGAAATACCTATCGATGGAGGTCATGGTTAACGACCTGAGAGACAGTGGCGCTGCTGTAGCCTATATCTCGAGGCGGGCCCTTTATGTGTTTACATTTACAATTTCAAATCACAGGGTAGATAGCATATACCCCTTTAACTCATATATTAATTTTATGCTGATTAGTAACGTTTTTCACATTAAATAGAGTGTTTTTTATTTTATTTTATCAGTGTCCAATCATGTGCAAGGCTGAGGACAGCCATATTGACTTTGGTTGGGAGTTGTTGTTGAGACATTTTGTGAGAGATTTTGTTACACATCTTCACAGATTTGTCGACTGTTGAAAAACTTGCAATATTTTTACTGTCATGAAACATCAAAGGACGTTCGGACGAGGAGATTTCGTTGTTACTTCTCAAAGAATCAGGTAAGATGACTTCCTATAATTGGCAGTTATTTCATCATTGGTGGTGTTCGGAGTACGTTAAGTATTTCGTGAATGAAATTTGCCCGTGTTGTGACCAGCAACCTATTGTATTGTATCCAGGTCAGATAAATCGGCAGTATTCAATGTCCTGACGGATGTTTTTGAGGGTGGAGTCAAGATTAAATTTGAATAAAATTTTTCAAAAAATGTTGGAACTATGGAGTAAGAGGTGTAGCTTTGTCATGGTTAGATTCATATCTAAGCAACAGAACACAGTGTTTGGAAATTGTATCGCATAATACAAAGGGTAAATCTGAACCGAATGTGATAAACATAGGCGTTCCCCAGGGAAGTATTCTTGGCCCTCTCTTATTTCTTATATTCATTAATGATTTGCCATCATCCACCAATGTAAATAGGATTAAACCCATCATGTATGCAGATGATGCTACCTTTATAATCTCTGCTGACAATATGACAGAACTGCATCGCAACAGTCAGAACATATTAAACTCAGTATGGAATTGGAGTACTGCTAACAAATTAAAGTTAAACGCTGAAAAAACACAAATATTATTGTTTAATCATGATTTCTCACAAAGTTTTGGTCAATTAACCCTTAAGAATTCTCTCATTCCAGCTGATAACAGTAGATTCTTAGGTTTAATAATTGAAAATTCAGGAAACTGGTCAACATATGTCTCCAATTTAACTGGAAAGTTATCTGTAGTCTTGTATGGTATGAGATTTCTCAGAGACACAGTATCTCAAGATGTACTATTGACTTTATATCACTCTAACTTTGTGAACAAAGCCAACTACGCAATTGAATTCTGGCGATTGGCCATAACACTCCTTAACAAAGTATTCCTTATACAAAAGAGGGCAATAAGAATCATTATGGGGAAATCAAAAACACTCCTGTAGACCACTATTTATGGAATTAAGGCTCCTCACAGTGCCATGCCTATATATTTATAAATTATGTGTTTTAATTAAGGTTAACCTTCACAAATTACAGGTTAATAGTGATATTCATAATCACTTGACAAGATCCCATTCAAGTTTGCATGTCACCCTACATAAACAAAAAATAGCCTCTAGGAGCCCCATTGCTGTTGGCACTAAAATGTTTAATTTACTCCCCACATATTTAAGATGTACTACCCCAGAAAATAAGTTCAAGGCTGAACTAAAAAAATATCTTGTATATAAATGTTATTACAGCGTACATGAGTTTTATAACAAAGTTTAGTTGTTGTTTTTGTATTATCATTGTATTTTGTTTTGTTCTATCTCAATTGTTTTTTGTCATCAATTTTTGAGTGCAGCGTATCTTGTATATTGATGGAAACATGTAATTCTTTGTTCAATAACTTTGACGTGTCTTATATCTATGCATTGATCTCTTTGACATATGATCTTTAGACAAATAAAATTATTACTATTATTATTATTAATATCGTGTGCTCCAAAGTGAAGAAGATGGATGGAGTACCATTAATGGAGTACAACCAAGAGCTTCCATTGCAGCGACGTTGTGACGGAAGGTGCGTAAAATTGCTATGATTTTTTAATTTGCCATGTTTCTTAAATGTAAGTGGCTTACGCGGCAGTGAATGTGCTAGTGGATGAGTATAATAACTCTTATTTCTGACTTCGATTTCACACACCAACGTGTCATTCTACGTGAAGAATCTTTGATGCCCAGGGAAATGGTTTGATCCAGGTAGTTGCACTGCACCCGGGAGGAAATGTTGCTCGCCTATGTATGAACTTGAAGCAATTTTCTCTGCATTCGAATAAGTCTAATCTTGAAACTGGCATTATCATTGTGAGGTTGATAGCATAGTCTTCGAATGATAACGGTGGGCTCTACTTTGTTCTCGCCAGCAAAAAAACATCTGTTGAAATACTTTGAGATGAAAACGTCAATTGATACCTAATGTTTGTTGAAGTCCTCCAGCATTCATTAGCTTTAGAGTTTGTATCTGCTCCAGGAAGGCCATATCCTCATGCACGCTGTTCAAACAAAATGATTTTGGATGCAATTGCCAGTGAACATCACATACGCATGATTTTAGTGAGGTGTTTTGTGAAATAATGTTTCCATGTTGTACCTAATTATGGTCGTGAATTGTCTAATAGTGAAATGACTGTAAATGACCTTTTGTACTTGTTATAATGTCTGCATTTCTAGTGTACCTGTGAATATATATTTTTTTATGGTATAAGAATATTGTGTTCAAGTTATTCTTGTTAATTAACCTTCATTTCATCAATATCAGAGTTGTATGGTGTGCAAGATACAATTACCAGATGATTCTTCTGTGAGATACACTTCAAGGTATCAGGTAAGTTTCTCGTGCTATGACGTTCTTTATTTAAAAGTTAAGATTCGTAATGAGATTTCAGCGTAAGAAATCAAACGAGAAGGCTAAAAGGGTTGATTAAATTGTTGGTTAGCTCGGAGGCTGCAGCTGCGTTTCAAACCACACGCCCATTTTTGTCAGTTATTGTCCCGAGGCACAAGTGGCAAAGAAAAAGAAAAATAAAATAAACTTTTACTGAAGTCAAAGATTTAGGTGTAATGTTTGACTCATTAATGACTTTTCTACCTCATATTTACAATATAACTTCTTCATCTCAAAAAATGTCTGGTATTGTCCAAAGAGAGTCAAAATATTTTAAATCAACGACTGCTCTGAGAACTCTTTACAATTCTAAAATAAAATGTAAATTAGAATATGCCTCAGTTGTATGGTATCCTTATGCGAACAAATATCCACAATTTATAGAAAATGTTCAAAATAAATGTCTGCGTTACATGTATCTAGTACACACAATAACATTTATCTCTTCTTCAAGAACTACATAAGCTATGAAGATCTAATTGAAATGTTTGGATTGCAAAGCTTAAAGAATAGAAGAACATAAAAGTATTTACTGTATCTGTTTGGTTTAATCAATACTGATGAAAATATAAACCTAATTAGTAAAATGAACTTCTTAGTACCAAACATAAATACAAGGTCAAAAAGGGCATTTAAATTAAACAATGTTATGACAAACTATAGCATAAATTCAACATTATATAGATTGAGCCAACATACAATTTTGCACTGTAATTTTGCTTGAGAGTAATTGCAATTGCGTAATTGCAATTGAGCACTGTAATGAACTCATAATTTTTTTTTTAAAAAGAAGCCAATTCTGTACCCAATTGAAGAAAATTGTTACATAAAAATTATTATGTTCACGCTTCACCTTATTATCTTATGAATCTAGTCAAAAACTCAGAACTACATTCAACAAGACAAGAAGTATTCAACAAGAAGTGCTAATAATTTTCTCTTGGTCACAATAAATACCAAAATCTTTGGATTTAAAGGAATATATCACTCATTTACGACAACTTATAATAGCCTACCAAAAGATGTAAAGTTGGCAAAATCCCTACCAACTTTAAAAAAAGATTAAGGAATCATCACTTTCTTATGATGGAAGATAGTGAATTTTAAAAATTTCTTTATAAAAAAAATGTGTTACCCTATTTGGCATAATTGGCATTGTTATTTTCCAAATTGTTTATTTTTTATTTTTTATTGATCCAATTGTTAATTGAATACAATGAAGTCTATTTGTGCAGTGATCTAATTGTTGACCAAATATAATTATGTCTATTCCTACAGTAGGTATGTTGATGTAATAATTTTTGAGTGCATTTATACTGTGTATTAATATGTATTTCCTAAGTAACCATTTGTAACCATAATTATTTTTTTTCTTTGTATATATCTATTTTATAGAAACAAATATGGCTGTGGCAAAGAGCTTCTTTCTACATAAAGCACAAATAGTCATATTTACAGTATAACATTTTTGTTTCTTAGCATTTGACCTGTACTTATAATTTTCTATTGAATATGTTTGTTTTATTTGCTATCTTTTATAATACCCTTATCACATTGTACAGTCCTATAAGAGCCAATGGCTCATTGGACATTCTTCTGAATGACAATAAGATTTTTGATATGTATGTATGACAGTGTTACCATTGATTGTATATTATGTATGAAAATGTTTGCCCTGTAATTCTTTTGTTGGACGAACTTAAAGCATAATTAATAAATAAATACCGGTATATTAAAAACATTTTATTTTAAGTGAAGTCTATATACAATTAATACTATCTGAATTATAAATAAAGGCACGTCCAACTGATTTGTGGAATATCTTTACTTACGGAATATTTGTGGAGATATCATTTTCAATTGTTTGAATTAAAATTTCTCATGACAAATAATGAACGCCAAATAGCGTGAGGACTGCCAAGTTTGTTTTCAAATTCTCTTTATTTCTAATGCATTGACATAGCAACAACAATGGTTTAAATACCTTTAAAACCTTGATATTGTTATTATCTTTCCTATAAAATCCTCCATTAGCTATTAAATGCAGATAATTAAAAATTACGATAATTTTTAAAAATGACCGTAATTTACCACAGTAAATTTATCTCAAATGAAAATTACGGTAATATACCCATCTCTACTGATTACCCTATAATTGCACTGATATTTTGCGAAAGAAAAACTGTACTCACTCTTCTGTTTTTGCGTTGCATATCTGCGAGCTGATCAGCTGGCCCTGCTTCTGGCATTCCACGGCGTGCTGGATCAGGTCCGGTTGCTGGATGGTTGAAGACATGCGGGTGGTCTTCTGCGATGCAGCATTTTTATGCTGCCTCCGATGGTGCTTCTGGTCCAGCTGCTGTTGCATCATGTTCCCACCGCCACCCTGCGCGGGAGTGAAGGCGTCCACCACAACTGTTCTTCGGCCCATGTCCGCAGTGGTGGTTGTGTCGGTGAGGGCAAAGCTGCCTTTGTTGCCGTTGTCTGAAATGATGCAGCCCACTGGGCTATTGTCGAGTGGGGGAGCCGAGGGAGTGATGCAGGCTGTAGTGGTGGTTGTCGTGGTGCTGCTGGTGTCATATGCCAGTGTCTGGGGGCAGCTCATGTGCAGCTGCTTTCGGTGCTGGCATTGTGTCACGTTTCCTCTGGAGGAACAAAAGAAAGTAGGATTTGAATGGGTAAAACTGATTTGAGATTTTTTTTCCAATTATTGCATCGACAAATGATGTGGTACGAAGTCACTTGCATGGGTGCATATACACAACACACCTGACCGGCAATTGGGAGATCCGGGTTTGAATCCCGGTCAAGTCAAATGATTTTTTCATGGTGAATTTCAACCCTGCTGATTTGAGATGTTGAATTAGAGGAGAGACACTAATAGCCGGCATTCAAAAAACAACAGAATGAATTTAGGTAAAAAGTTTAAAGAACATTACACATATGCAAAAGCTAATGGAATCCTAATGAGAAGTATGAAGATTCAACGGCTTAGGTGTACTTCTGTCATAGCCACCACACAGTGATGTTTCCTTAAAGCCGCCGCTGTACAGTCCCATCATAGTTGATGCCATAATTAGTTGACAATTAATTGATTGAAATATTCAGGATACATAGATATCCAGCACAACCATAGTGACAGGAGGAATTCAGATAAATAAGCTTAACATATAAAAAAAAGGTCCACCGGTGCAGTAATGAGAAGCACAGAGATTAAACGGCTTAGGTACACTTCTGTCAAAGCCACCTAAAGGTGATTTTTACATCTTAGTCACCACTTTACAGTCTTATCAGAGCTGTGGTCATAATTAGATAACAATTCATGATGCAATTAGATAACAATGCATGAATTTATGATATTGTAAAAGATTCTATTAAAGTATATACTCCCCATCATCAAATTAAATAATTCCCATCCAACTCAATGTAGCCACAGCAGGAATAATGGGAGCTATTACAGAGAATTATTGATTCATAATTCAAACAAAAACTGAAACATGATGCCATCTTTTCTATTCGAAAGAATTCAAAATATCCATGGATTAGTAGAAAGAGCGAAAGATTCACAGGTGTCTCACATTTTAGTGCAGTTTCAATTAATGTTTATTCCATTTAAAATTTACGTAGAAATAGGCCAGCTTAAGAGGAATAGCCATAGAAAATACCATTGAAATCACGTGATTGTTAGGCGCACAAGATTTATTGAAAGCGACAACAGGATAAACACAGTCGGCCATATTGGCTGATTATCGACTTCGTTACTTCTCATTGAAAAATCAACCAAACAGAGGATTTTGATTCCCATTTCTTGTCTCAGGGCATTGAAACCGGGCATTAAGGTTAAACTTGCCGATCGATGGCACATTTTCCAGTCCTTAAAACTTCGGGCAACCTTCCGCATTATAGCGGAAAAAAGAGATCACTGAATCGAATGAACTATTTTTTTCGGCGGATAAAAAAGGGCAAGAATATATTTATCACAACCTTTCCTGAATTTCCCTTTAACACAAACCAGGGGAACTTTGTAGATATGACTTTTCGATAATAAAGACGGAAGGATACGGAGTCTTTGTGGGTTTTTGAAAAGGGTCAATTTAGTCTTTTCCATCACGAAGTAAGATTACCCTTAACGCTCCGTTAAAAAAATTTCAGCACCAATACTGACGTCTTTTTTAAAATGTCAAGCCGTATCATGCCTACATCGGCCACTGACGCGTGTCCTTCGAAGAAGCCAAGAATAACTTGGAACGATGCAGATACGACACGTAGAATAATGTTGTTCCAGTGAATGCGAATCTTGGCTGTGTGAAGACATGAATTAGGCACGGGACTCGATTTTTTTTCGCGGAACAGGGACTTCGCACAAAAGCTAAGTGCTTCTTCTTTGTACTATCCTATACTAACTTTGCGCCACCGATCTTAATTGCACATAAACGCGCAGGCGTTACCATTATAATCCATTTTTTGTAGGGACCAGAGTGAGAGGTACACAAGACGTCCGACAGGGTGACCAACTGAGGTGAGACTAGCAAATTAGGGCAAGGAGATCGCGGATCCCGTTCTAACTCGTTTCATACACCATACACGTATTTATGGGAACGGATTCATTACACTATGCTATTTAGACAAACATTTTTGTTTTAACGGTAAAATTAATTACATTTTGTTGACAACGTAAAAAACATTCTACGTACTCTTCCATTAAAAAAACTAGCATAATAGCGACTTCGATAAAAGTAATTATTTATTCTTAACTGCCGTATTAGTTTTAAATTAACAAAAATAATGCGAGGTGCGAGATTTAGTCTAGCCATTAAAATAGTTTGCTTTGCGTAGACTTTAAGGCATTGTCGGCAGTGTCACCGTACCTGACGTCACGCTCTTGAAGGCTCCTCTGAAGATCAATTTTGCCCGCAGCGAGTCTCTCCTTTTGTATACATGCTCGGAAGGAGCCGCCGATCAAAGTCGGGATGAAATTCGCCGTCGTATAAAAAATACGACCGGGGTACAAAGCAATCAGATGCGAAACATTCATAAATTAGGACAGCATTGCATGCTTTTGCCGTTCCCCATCCCTCTTGTAGTCAGATACTTATAATTCACGCGAGGCGATTAGAAACAACCTTTTGGGTCCACTTAGGGCCATTTAAAACAGCGGCTGCCCTTCCGAAGCGATTGTACCGCAATCGAAGAATCACGAACATTTACTTACGGCATGACAAAAGTAGAGTTGTTGATTAACTCGGTGAGTTCAGGCGTGACTTCGTGGAAATTAATCATGATGCAAAGTACACTTTGTATCAAAACAGAGTAGTCTAAAACGTAAGTGACGCATCAGGACACTCACGAAAATATAGGACACCTTTGTAGTGGGTAATGGGAGGGCAGCCCATTGGAGAGCGACAGAATAGAGCGAAATCCGCTGAGGTGAAATACGAAGAGTTGGGTAGGATTATAAAGAATGGGCTGGTGACGAGCGAAGGAGCAGAGGGAGGAGTGTAGCGCCGTATGGCGGGCGGAAACGTGGACTCTTTGAGAAAAGATGAGGAGAACGGGTTGCAGGCATTTGAGATGTGCGTCGCGGGGAGAGGAAGGTGCGGGAAGGAAGGACGAGAAGGAGATTGGGGAGTGGCGGGCGAGGAAAGGAAGCTTTCGGACGAGATCGGCAGGATTAGGGCAGGGTTTGGTGGCAATAGGAGGTAATTAAGGGCAGAGAAATTATTGAGACTATGATAGACGGGAGGAAGGTGGGCAAGCGGGGAAGGGGGAGGAAGAGAATTGGATTTATGGACGGGACGAAGAGAGAAATGTGGAATGGAAGGAAGGAAGCTGGAATGAATGTGCCAAAATTTCCCCCCTCCCACTCTGTAAAAACCACTCTGCCAGAAAAACCACTCACCGCCAAAATCTCGCAAATGCCGTCGCGACGACTATCCCCTCGCGCATTGCTGTCTACGCGAGTCGCTGTCTCGCGTTTCGCTGTCCGCGATGGGACAACCAACTCACTTTTACACTGAAAGATACAGTGCTGCACTCTACTCCGAGCGACTCAACGCTAGCGCCATTACCTCCACCAATCAACAAGGACAAGGATTTCCCCTACACCTCCCAACTCCTGCGTTGGTCAGCTGACTCCCCTCAATCGCCAGCCGCATCGTCTCAACGCTGGGCCCGCTCTCCTTTGAACCTGACCGCGACCGGGAAAGGACGTATCTGCTTGGTTCCAGTTGTGACTTGTGTTCGTCTTGTATAGACCAAGTTCACGGTATTTAGCCTACGGGCTTGTTTTCTATGGTAATAATTGTTGTTATATAAATGCTCTCACTTGAAGTTAATCGAACTGACTAAGGTTGTTGTTATTTTTCTCTTGTTTCCGCCCACCAATCGCAGTCAATTCACTCCTAACGTCAAGTTTTAGTGGCTTGCATTGCATGAATTAAGAAATAATACTGGTAGATAGGAATACGAATATTTATTAAAAAATCTGAAGGATTTTTACTAATTTCCAATTAAACCTAGCTCAATCGATAGATGACCTTAATGTAGTTTGAGCGAAATATCATTTCACCTAGAAATCAATGAATTTGGTCACATTTTAGAGAAAAATATCTCACCCCTCTAATGGCACTAAATATTCAACCCCTTACCACATAACTTTCCGAGATATCTGCCAGAAAACACCATCCCTTTTACATGGGAAATTATGCGTGTTTACTCTTCAGAGAGACATTATTTACAAAATGAGGAATTTCTAACACATAGATGTGGTAAAAAAACTAACAGCGTGTAGTTTGTATGTTTCATCAACTAATTTTGAAAATTAATCATATTGTCACCACAGTAAATTCTTGGGTATCACAAAAAAACCTACCCTTTTGAAGGAGTTTCCAACGCACCGCGCGAAATACGAGTCAAGTTAAAGATTTATTTAGATATTTTCATTTAAGTACTTACAATTTCTGTCACATAAAACTATATTATTGCACCATTAATAATGCAATATTAAATTCCCGTGTCCTACAGCTGGTGAAATTGAAACGTATTATTCGAATGTGGTCTCTATTATGAATAGGGGACTATCTCGCTCGGACTACCTTAATAATAATCATTCGGACCAGCTCGCAGGTTAGAAGTTGACTGATACGAATGGAAAAGGAATAACGACCAAATCCAAGAAATCACTAACGCTGCGAGGCCCCTTTATGGGCCGTTAAACTGACATTAAAGATTCAGATCAGGAGAGAAATATCACATGACCGAAATATAAAGGCGAACTTCATAAGACTTTGCTCTCTCTCTCTCTCACGTTTCTTTCCGCCTGAAAATCTCACGAGGGAAACTCGAGGGGGGTAGGCAACAATGACCGACAGATACTCATCTTAAGGTAGTCCGACCGAGATGGTTCCCTAGTCATAATAGAGACCACATTCGAACTATACGTTTCAATTTCACCAGGTGTAGGACACATCAATTAAATATAGCATAATTAATGGTGCAATGAAAAATTTATATATGACAGAAATTGTGAGTAATTGAATGAAAATATCTAAATAATTCTTTAGCTTGACTCGTTTTTTTCGCGCGGTGCGTTTAAAACTCCTTCAAAACGGAAGAATTTTTGTGATACCCAAGAACCTATTGCGGAGACAATGGGATTAATTTTCAAAAATGCCTGGAGAAAACATACAAACTACAGGCTGTTAGTTTTTATACGACATCTAAGTGTTAGAAATTCCTCAATTTGTAAATAATGTCTCCTTGGCGTGCATACAAGTACCTACCATTTCCCATGTAAAAGGGCTGGTATTTTCTGGCAAATAACTCCGAAAGTAATGTGGTAAGGGGTTGAATTTTTTGTATCATTAGAAGGGCGAAATATTTTTCTTTAAAATGAGATCAAATTCATTGATTCCTAGGTAAAATGATATTTCGCTCAAACGTCCTTAAGTATCATTCATGAGACGGGAGACTGTTTCTGCACAAGTCACGAGCGCCCGACGGTTGAAAGTTCGGTGGATACCCGCCTCCTTCCACCACCGAAATCAGCCCTCTAGGAGAGATACACGCCAAAGATTCAGAAAGAAAAATATCTGATACGAACCGTGGGTTCGGGTAGTCCACGGGGACTATTCGCGTGCAACTCTTCGTGATTTCTTAAAAGGTTCAACGTAGACGAACGCTGATTTTCAAGGGGCAGTTTAAAAAAGAAACCCACGATGACTACCAGCGCAGCACTTGAAAATTATTATCTACTCTGGCGCATCTTCATGGATAACGACTGAACCCTGGCGCCCATCCAGAGGAGGAAATGCATCGCAGGTCACATGACCGCGGGGGTAACAGGGAAACAAAAGGATGCAAATTTATTCGATCATCGAATACAAAATTCATGGAAGTTAATATTAAGGCAAACAATGAAAATTACGTTCAATTGAATATCTTCAACAATATTTCCTTCATTCCAACAATGCTCGATTATAGCATCCTGTCCAACATTATCAAGAAAAAGAACGGTTATGGTCCATAGGTTATGACAAGGTGCGCTCATCACCCGTCGACGGCACCACCAACGTCCGGCCAGCGTCATTGGCTCCACTCAATGACATTACTTAACATTCCTTACGGACGCCACCGTCCATTTCCGTGACGTCAGAAAATGTTGAGCATCGTAATTCATCGTAATGCATTGAAATAGCGCATGGATCGGTGGTTGCAGTCCATGGTCAACTGTTATGTACGTAGTAAATTTTGGCATTCAGGTTCCAGCAATCGACCTCTGTGTTTTTCCGTGCTTTCATCTGATTTATTTTCGTTTAAAAACGAAGCATCTGGATGAAAGTGATCCTCTGCAAAGGAGATAAGCGAAAAAAAGCATTCACTCCTATTGTCTACTTCAGTTGTACATAATTGGTGAACATCGTTCTTACGACAGTGAGGTTCGATATATACGGAACCCATGTCGCTTTCATGTAACTATATAATCTAAATTGCATCAAGACGTACTTGTCAAGTGATGTTAATAAATGTAACACGTCTTTCATCGGAGCGGGAACGATATTTACCACAGAAACTTCGAACGTCGCCATTAAGCTGACCCGAATCACGTGAATCCGAGGGCGGAAAGGGGGGCGGTATGTGTGTTACGCGCTCCGCCCGTAAGGGGCTAGTGGAAAGCGCCATCTACCTATAGTCAAGATCTATGTAATTCCGCCCGTTATATTCCTTGCAAGTCCACGTCATAGGTGTACCTATCCTCACGAAACGAGAGCGCGTCTGGAATATTTGGGGTAACTACTAACCTACGACGGCACCGATTGTAGCCATTACCGCAGCTGAATTTTAAAACGATACAGGGTGAAATAGCGCGGAGCGGAGTAAAGCAAGGCGGCAAAATTCAAATGCTGTAGCAAGCTCAAAATCGAAAATCGATCGGCTAGAATCGATTTTGAACGATTTTTCAAAATAAAAAGTCGACTACGATTAAATCGAAAATCGGAGTGTGATTATCGATTTTCGATAAAAATCGAAATCGATTTTCCAATCCCTACTCCACACCCTAACCACCTCAACGCTGTTGGAATTGTTTATTTACCTGTGGGCTAGCGACAGTTGGTTTATTAGGAAGAAGATTATTATTGATTGTTATTATCAAGTAGTGTGCAATTATAAGAAGTCGTGAAATAAAGTTATCTTGTAAAAGGAATAGAATAAAGACTTCTAAAAGACGCAATAATTATTAAGGGGGAGAACTGTCACCCCAACCTCGACAGAGAATCTCCCTCGCATCTCAACCCAAACGCAAAGAAAAAAACCAAGCGCATCATTCCACGGAATGCCATTAGAAATGTAACGGGGTCGGTTCGCATGAAAATCACCGAAGCCCCCCTCGCAATACTCGGCATACACGACAAGCTGTTTCAGTAATTCATCATCAGCTGCGGAAGATTTAATTAGTCATGGGGTCATGAATTAGTTAATTTCCAACGAGTGAAGCGACCTGAAATTAAAAATGAAGCCAAGTGGATGGAATCCACCGTGAAAAATTTTATCTCATCTCACTATACGGGATTCGAACCCGAACCTCCTTTATGTCGCTCAGTTGTGTCAGTCAGTTACGTCCGACCATCTGGCCGGAAATGAGGAGATCCGGGTTTGCATCCCGAAAGATGCTCTCCCAATCACCGGTCAGGTACGTTCGTCAAAAGCGCCTTACCGCATGACAGGCATTTGGGAGATACGGATTCGGATGCCGGTCAAGTCAAATAATTTTAATTATGGTGACTAACATCCCCTTCGTGTACACCTGTGCACGTGACGTCGTACTGCGTCATTCGTTCAACGTAATGGTTGGAAATGTGTAGGAATATGACATTTAGAACAGGATCATCTCGAAAAAATAAATGAATGATTTCTAATATTCCGATCGTTCGAAGATTTGTTTGGATTAGGGAATAGTGACCCAAGAATCGGGGAAAGTCGCTAGAAAAATACTTGGCGCATTTCGATCAATGGGTTTAAATTTCGAGACAACTGGCAGAATAATTGACAGATGGCGTTTTTCCATATCATATCCACATTTCCAATGACACAAATCACATTTTTTTGTGGAATATCCTTTCCTTCTCGACTCACAAAGAAACACAAAAAACATTCCATTTCGTTCGGATGAAAAGGCATTCAAAATTCATGACAGGAACCACTTAAATAAAATAAAAAATCATGGAGTGAAAACACGCGAAAAATTAGGACGAAAGAAAGGGAAAGAGAATCCACAAAGGGGGGTAGTGTGCGAGAACAAACGGAAGTCCGTAGGTTCCCGGCTCCCTGAAGAAACGACCACCACGGAGGACTCAAGGTAGTTCGTAGCGAGATAGTTCCCTAGTCACAATGGAGAACATATTCGAATTATACGTTTTTATTTCACCAGCTGTAGGACATATCAATCAAATATTGCATTATTAATGGTGAATTAATTAGTTTTATATGACAGAAATTGTAAGTAATTACATGAAAATATCTAAATAAGTCTTTAACTTGACTCATCATTTTCGCGCGGTGCGTTTGAAACTCCTTCAATTTGGAAGGCTTTTTGTGATCCCAAATTTACTGCGGTGACAATATGATTAATTTTAAAATAGAGTTAAGAAAACATACAAACTACACGTCGTTAGTTTTTTTACGACATCTGAGTGTTATAAATTCCTCATTTTGTAAAAACATGTCTCTATGCAGTGCATACACGTACCATTTCCCATGTAAAAAAGCTGGTATTTTTGGCAAATATCTCCAAAAGTAATGCGGTAAGGGGTTGAATTTTTGGTGTTATTAAATGGGTGAGATATTTATCTTTAAAATGAAACCAAGTTCATTGATTTCTGGGTAAAATGATATTTTGCTCAAACTATCTCGCTCGAACTACCTAAATCACCAAAAACTAATTCGCACGCCATGATCGCCCTTCTGAGGGATTCGAGAATGCCTGGACGTTTTACACTGGTGGTGTAACATTGCGTCGTTCGAAGAGAGAGAGAGGCTATGGAAAAAAGGGCGAACACATAACAAACATCCCCCCCTTCTCCTTGTTCCTCGAATGCACCCTTGAATATTGAGGCGGGCGACGTCGTCCGAGGAGACTTTAAGGAAGTCCGAGTGAGATAGTTCCCTAGTCATAATAGAGACCATATTCGAATTATACGTTTCTATTTCACCAGCTGTAGGACACATTAATGAAATATTCCATTATCAATGGTGCAATAATATAGTTTTATACGACAGAAATTGAAAGTAATTAAATGAAAATATGTAAATAAGTCTTTAACTTGACTCATTTTTTTCGCGCGGTGTGTTCGAAACTCCTTCAATCTGGAAGGATTTTTGTGATCCTAAAGAATTTACTGCGGTGACAATAAGATTTATTTTCAAAATGAGTTGAGAAAACACACAAACTACACGCTGCTAGTTTTTTTACGACATGTAAGTGTTAGAAATTCCTCATTTTGTAAAAAAATGTGTCTATGCAGTGCATGCACGTACCGTTTCCCATGTAAAAGGGCCGGTGTTTTTTTTGGCAAAAATCTCCGAAAGTAATGCGATAAGGGGTTGAATTTTTCGTGTCAGTAAAAGGGTAATATATTTTTTCTTTAAAATGAGACCAAATTCACTGATATCTAAGTAAAATGATTTTCCGCTTAAACTACCTTAAAAAACAAAAGGCTAGAGAATTGGTTTGGTGTAGAAGAGGAGTTTTTGATTGGGTGGCGTCTCCTTCCTTCCACGTAGAGGTGGAAGGGGGGGGAGGAGAAAGGGCGTGAGGAATGAAAGGCAAAAATGGAGAGTAGGGAGAACGAATGTTGTCGGGGGAGTTACCAAAAAAAAATAAAGTGTCTGTCTGAACGGGAGGGAGGGGGGGGTCTCCTCTCTTCGCTCGGGATAAGGAGAGAGAGAGAGGGAGAGGGGGAGATAGAAAGGGAGAGAGATAGAGATAGAGAGAAAGGAGGGAATATAAAGACCCTGGGGCAACGTAATCCAACTCCAACAGCGTCCGCCCCTTAAACCCAGCGGAGAAAAGAATAAGAAAGTTAAACCCAGGGATCTAAAGCGGTGTTTGACGTAAGAATTCTTGCGGCACTCACCGTATCTCTTCTTTTCTGCGGCTCTGGCTAGGGGGGGAGGGAGAGGGTAGTTTGTCTGTTCTCTATTGGTGCTGAAGTGTAATTCTCGTTGTTCAAGCCTCGCTAGACGACTAACTTCCCGTGTATGAATTAATTTCCTGATATGCTTCCGTCCGCAGCAATTGTTAAGGGTATAAATACTGGTTCATACTTGATGTCGTGTTATATATCGGTCTATATTTTGCAAAGCAAGTTACTAAAACTTGACGTCGCGAGTGAATTGACTGCGATTGGTGGGCGGAAACGATAGAAAATAACAACCTTAGCCAGTTTGATTAACTTCAAGTAAGAACATTTATATAACAAACAAGTATTACAATTGAAAACAAGCCCGTAGGGCTAAATACCGTTTATTTGGTCTATAGAAGACGAACACAAGTCACAACTGCAGCACAGCAGGTCCTTTCTCGTCCCCGGTCAGTTTCAATGGCACTTGAGCTATTTTGAGCGAAATATCATTTTACCTAGAAATCGATGAATTTGGTCTCAATTTAAAGAAAAATATCTCATCCTTCCAATGACACAAAAAATTCAACCCCTTACAACATTAATTTTCGAGATACATGCCAGAAAATTCCAGCCCTTTTACATGGGAAGAGGTACGTGTATGCACTCCAGAGAGACATGTTTTTACAAAATGAGGAATTTCTAACACTTAGATGTCGTAAAAAAACTAGCAGCGTGTAGTTTGTGTGTTTTCTCAGCCATTTTTTCAAATTAATCATATTGTCACCGCAGTAAATTCTTTGGGATCACAAAAATCCTTCCAGATTGAAGGAGTTTCAAACGCACCGCGCGAAAAAACGAGTCAAGTTAAAGATTTATTTAGATATTTTCATTTAATTACTGACAATTTCTGTCACATAAAACTATATTATTGCACCATTAATAATGCAATATTTAATTCACGTGTACTACAGCTGGTGAAATAGAAACGTATAATACGAATATGGTCTCTATTATGACTAGGGAACTATCTCTGCTCGGACTACCTTAATTTCCGTATCTCTCGCACAGCTTCGGGTTGTCTGAGCGAGATTTATCCAAGTCATAATAAAGACCGCACTCGAATTTGGTTTTTAAAATGTAGGCTGCTGTAAGAATCACGATATGCAAATCGCAAAATTAATGGCGTAGAAATACTGTTTCAAGTGACTAAAATTAGCAATTATTTTCTAAATATGCAAATATCAATCTTTGACTTTACTCATTTATTTAATTCTAAAATAACGCTAGCATCATGATTTTAATAATTCTTTACAATAAATTAGATAACATACTGTGATTCTGAAAAAAAATATTGCAGAGAGAAATCTATTATTCTGAAACAAAGTTGAACACACTTATATTCTAACGAGGTCTTCGCGTTTGAAATTCCTTACTTTTTAAATAAAGAGCTAACATAATAAAGACGGATTACACGCTCACCGTTTCCAATGGAAAATGGTGTTGAAATTTGTTGACAATTATCTTCAAAATTGGCGATGTAAATATCATGTTTTTCTCAATCCGAGTAACTCCTCTTTCCACCCGTAACACCAACCCCGTACACGTGCCGAAATTCCGTCTCTCTGCATCCCAACGCTCTCTTTTCTGCAGGCTACCCTCCGTATTCAATTCCCTTGCAGCGAAAAATCACTCCGCCAACTTTTTCTCTTCACCTCCCAGCTTTAACTCCGCTGTTTTGTAAATACACTTCGTTCTTTAAGAACCTTATCTGTTAATTTTTGTGCGACTTGTTTTTGCTAATTCTGTAAATATTTGATAATTATGTACTATATCAACCTGGGTTGTGCTGTTTTTCGGGTTATAATAAATAAATAAATCATATAGTATACTGGTGTCTATGGAAAAGTGATACATTTTTGTCCAAGAAATGAGGACATATTCAACTTGTTCATTGGAAATGCCATCTCATCAGGCTACCTTAAAACTCCCGCTTCTTCATCTCTTAAAACCTGAAAAATGCCCTTGCTCTCGCCCTTCGTCTCCAAAAAACCATCCCGCCAGTAGAAAAGAGGAAGATGAGTAAATAAAGGCGAAAAAAATTACCAAGGGAACAAAGGGACTGGGCGAAGCGGGGAGAGGCCCATTCGACTCTCGCCCTCTCCACGGCGCCATTCCATTCTACGTCATGCGGATTCCCCCCTTCACCTCTCTTCCCCCCTCTCCGTGCCCCTCCACCCCCCGCTCTCACAATGGCGCCAGACAGTCGACCACGCCAATCGATATAAAGGTTCCCTTTCCTCCCTCCCCTCCCCTCCACAACTCTCCGACTCCTTGGCCTCCTCCTCCACCCACTCCTTGGCCTCCTCCTCCACCCCCCATCCACAAAAAAGCCCACCGACACGAAAAAGAAACACCTTTCCACAATTTCCTCCATCTTTCTTTCCCTCATTCCTTCATCACGCCCTCCTAGTTACATTTCCCCCCCCTTTTTTTTAGCCTTAACGGAAGGGTGGGAGGCAGGGAGGGAATAGGGTTCGGTGGAACGGCGGGAGGGGAACAAACGGCAAGGCACGAGGCGACGCAGAGGCCGAAAATTGCAAAGTGGGAAATAAAATCCGCGACGAAATTAACGCGCGACTCCGGCTTCTGATTATGAGAGTCAAAACACACATTTAGTGACACATTTTTATTCATTCCGTTTCATAAAAATCCTGCTTTCAAAGATGAAACGGGTTACCTACCTCGGAAAACCAAGATTCAGGCGCAGAATACGTAACAGTATCCCACGCATGCATTTCAGTGACCACATCGGGAGCCGTGAGCGGAGCCCCTTTTGTAAAGGATTTCGCCGCATTCGAACTTGGATTGTGACAGTAATTCACTAGGAGTACAAACCTACTTTAAGAAATAGGTTTGGGAGATTCCTATGGTTTAATCTTCATCAGTTTCCCAGGACTTTTCGATTTTATAAAATGTTTTAATTAATTAAAAGCTTATTACGATTAAATGCTTTCTGGTTCGAATTGACGTTTTCCTACTGTAGCCTGAGGAATCACGTGACGAGCCCACGCTGAAATCTTCGAAACCTTTCAAGATCGAATTACAGTAGAACTCGCACGGAAACTATATTTTATTTTCACTTCAGTTCGCACTCCAGAGATGCTCAATTTAAGGTAGTTTTGAGCGAAATATCATTTCACTTAGAAATCAATGAATTTGGTCTCATTTTGAAGAAAAATATCTCATTCTTCTAATGAAATAAAAAATTCAACCTCTTACCACATTACTCTCCGAGATATTTGCCAGAAAATACCAGCCCTTTTATATGGGAAATGGTACGTGTATGCACTCCAGAGGGATCTTATATTAAAAATGAGGCATTTCCTACACTTAGATCTCGTCAAAAAATCAACAGTGTTTAGTTAGTGTGTTTTCTCAACTATTTTTGAAAATTAATCATACTGTCACCGAAGTAAATTATTCGGAATCACAACAAACTTTCCGTTTTTATGGAGTTGCAAACGTACAGCGTGAAAAAAATGAGTCAAGTTAAAGACTTAATTAGATATTTACATTTAATTAATTACAATTTCTGTCATATGACACTATATTATTGCACCATTAATTATGCAACATTTAATTTGCGTGTCTCATAGTTGGTGAAATTAAAACGTATATATCGAATATTGTCTCAATTATGATTAGGGAACTATCTCCCACGCACTACCTTAAGATTTCAAAATTTTCGGAACGAGGGACCGTGGGGGCTAAAGCCACGGCGAGAAAAGGAATTATAAGGGAAAATGTCCTCCAATTGGAGCAAAATACGAGAAGAGAGACGGGAGAATGAGGAAGGGACGAATGGCAGGCGCTCCTCTCGAGGAAACGAACGAATAGGCCGCCGCGAGAGGAAGTTGATCTTGGGGCAAACGGTAAGAGAAGACCGCCATCGGAAAATTAGCCTCTTCAATTTTATTTCAACCCCTTAACCCGTTACCTGTTTTACGCGACATGGTAATGCGTGCACCCTGTTTTTGACGTAATATTTTGTTCCGGTTTATTCCCCCCAATTCCTCGTGTTCTTGACGCAATATTTAGCTCTCTATGCCGTGCCTGCATGCAAATGCCATTTATAGGTTCTAATTCATACTCTTTTGATAGATACTACTTCCCTCCTAAAGTGAACAGAAGAATGCCGTATTTACTTTAAAAATTAAAACAGGGGGCGATAGAAAAGCAAATAGCATTGCAACATAAGATTTGGTTCTTTCCCTGCGAATTATATTTATAAATAAGCATTGAAACAGTTTGTTAGTTTACTTAAAATGTTTATTTAAAAATTCATGTACACAATTCCTTATAGATGTGTTTATTTTTTTATCATAGCAACGTTTATTTATCTGTTTACTACGTAATTGTTATAATATGCGTCAGGTTGTGTACAAGTCACATTCAAGTCACATTCAGTCACATGTATTTTTTTCTGCAGTTGCATAAAAAATATACTGCTGTTCAAATAGTGCACCGTGCTTCCTATTCTCTTTTCCCCTTTCCCCTTAAACAATTTTATATCTCGCTCCACTCGTCCTTGAGACATGTTGTTCGAAGTGAAGAGCGATAAAGTAATAACCCACCCGACTACTCGGGAAAACGGCAAATGGAGGAGAGAGGAAAAAAAATTAAGGAATAAAAAAGGAGGAAAAAAATCGTTCTCGTAAGCGTGGGGACCGCGAGGGGACGTTGCGCATTCGACTGCAGCAGCAGCAAATCCTTGTAAGATGCGAACGCCAGTACGGTTGGGAATGCAGACCGCCGTTGAGAGGAGAAGGGGCCGGCCGCTTTCTGCACGGTTGGACTGACCTCTCTCTGGCAGCGAGCGACGCGATATGCGCCTGAAATGAGGAGACACAACAATGACACGCATTGCTGTCGCGAGATTTTGGAAACGGTCGAAGTTTCAACGGTCTCAGATTAAGATATAAAAATGGCGACGCAAGTAATTATTTCCTCGAATGGTTTTGGTGCTCTTACCATACACCGCGAACTCTACCTCAAGCAATTTGATTCGCGTTCATTTAAATTCTAGTGAAGTACGTACTCAACCTAAAAATCCTAAGACAAATGATAAAAAAGTAGTCTGAGCGAATTATTTTCCCCAGTCAATACAAAGACCAAATTCAAATATTACATGAAATTAAGGTAGTCCGAACGAGATAGTTCCTTAGTCATAATAGAGACCATATTCGAATTATACGTTTCAATTTCACCAGCTGTAGGACACATCAATTAAATATTGCATAATTAATGGTGCAATAATATAGTTTTATATGACAGAATTTGGAAGTAATTAAATGAAAATAACTAAATGAGTCTTAAACTGGACTTTTTTTTCGCGCGGTGCGTTAGAAACTCCTACAAAGCGGAAGGATTTTTGTGATATTCAAGAATTTATTGCGGTGACAATATGATTAATTTTCAAAAATAGCTGAGAAAACATGCAAACTACACGCTGTTATTTTTTTTACGACATCTAAGTGTTGGAAATTCCTCATTTTGTAAATAATGTCTCTCTGAAGTGCATACACGTACCATTTCCCATGTAAAAGGGCTGGTATTTTTTGGCAAATAACTCAGAAAGTAAACTCGTAAGGGGTTGAACTTTTGGTGTCATTAGGAGAGTGAGATTTTTTTCTATAAAATGAGACCAAATTAATTGATTTCTAAGTAAAATGACATTTGCTTAAACTACCTTTAATCAGTCGTAAAATAATGGAGAAAGGTAAGTAAATATTAATGATTCGGAAATATCTGTCACCCAACTACTGATCAATTAACTAAATAAACATCATGTTTAAAGCTTATTATTTGTACGCCATAATCTGAATTTGCCTTCACAGCAGAAGACTTTTATCCCTATTTTAGCTGAAGAGTAACGGTGAGGAATCTACTTGCAAAATTATTCGAGAAACCAGGCGATTACATTTTTCACGTAAGCTGTGCATCGGCCCTTCTTCATATATGTATGTAAATATGTAATAGAGGATCGCCGGAGCCGGCCCACGTCCCGTGGAAAACGTATTCCTTCTTTAAGGCAAATAAACTGAACAAATTGAACGTTAAGGGGCACATATTGCGGTCAACAGTTTGTGGGATTCCATTGCTATTTTAGAAGAGGGATGCTTAAAAAGTGAAACTTGGCGTTACGTTGTTTTTAAGATACGTTAACTGATTACGCAATAGCGCAGCTTCTTAATGTCCGAGTGACAATTAAGAATTATTCCGACGATTCCTGATTTATGAAGACGGTATGTACAGCGCAGCAAATCTCGTCGAAATACATGTATCTTAAACACGAAATGGCTGGGTTTCGATCATAATATTCCTCTTCGGACATTAAAGAAATCCACCTGAAGAGGAAGCTGATCACCTTTCATGGGCAAGAAGAACCAAACATACTACAATACACAAGGCACCGGATTAGCCCAAATACGATGCAATGTCTTTTTCCGGAAACTTTCAGCTTTTATAAAGTCATATTCGCACTATTTTAGAGTGTTTGTAGCTTTAAAAACATAAAGGTAAAATCTACGGCGCGCCGCCGCCGCCGGTCATTTTAACGGATCAATTCAATCGGATAATTTAACGTTCTCATGAGGGCCGCTCTTTTAATCTTCCAACTGTGACTCATGTGCCGACTTCTACCTGGAGCAGAGGCCCGAGAGGGAGGGGGGTCATGGGGTCCGAACAAACAAAAGAAACGCGAAAGCCGCTATACCTTTCTAACTTTATCGGCTTTCCAAAAATGGGATGGATAGAGTACTTTGTTTGTTAATTTGTGGCAGTAGCCCCATCAGAGAGCCAAATTGACAGCTATTCAAGTGAATCCTGGGACTAGAAATGTAAAAAAAGTGAAATTTTTGAAAAAGCTTTAATTTGGCAATATCTCGAAAACCGTGCAACTTTTACTGAGGTCATATTAGGCCGGTTCGGTTCCTCTTAGGCTGCCCTAGCTCAAGTGTCACTGTGGCGTGACATTTATGGGACACCCTGTATATAGAATGTTGATGTAACTAAGGAGTTGGACGGAGATAGTAACGCGCATTGCATCAAGGTTGTAATAAATTAATTTGAGAAACGTGGAGATCTTCTCACTTAACCAACTCCATCCGTAATGGCCATGACGAACGACGGCAATCCTTATCAGCCGAGATCTTTATCGTCTTCCTTCGAGAAACAAAATCGATGATTCAGAACAATCGAGTACGCTTCGAGAAAATAACGAAAATGAATTACATTAGATTCTCAAGGCTATATTTTTTTGGGATTATCTAGGAACCGTGCATTTACGGCAGTTTGAGCTGCTTACTAATCCACTCAAATCAGAAAACATATTCGAATTTTATTTCGTAAGTTCAGCAGCACTAAGGGACATGCATTGATGTTAGCGGATCAAAATTTTAGTTTCATGTGAATGAAATCCCCACTGCTTGAATAAATGTACCTATATAAGTGTTTCACCTGACCAACTTTTTCCACGCCGTGCGATGAAAATACCTTCGCAAGCGAAGATTTGAAAAACACGGCGGTGAGCAGCCAATTTACTTTTTTTTTTTAACATGCTGGCGAAGTGATACAAACTTCACTTCATTAAATTTCTGACGAAATCCATGCGTTAGGAATTCTTCATTTTTTACAAATAAAGTCTTTTTGGAGAGCAAGCTCGAACCATTTCTCAAGGAATATGGCGGATATTTCACGACAATTATATCGAAAAGTAGCGTGGTAGGTGACTAATATCTCGGGACCTTAAGAGAGGCGAGATATTTTTCTTCACGCTGACGACAAATTCATGGAATTTTATGAGAAACGATGTGTCGCTCAAACTAACGTACCAGGCAACGATGCGATCCTTCAGACCAAAGTGAATGAAATCCATCCCGGGAACGTATCCATACGCGGGCGCCCTTCTCGGAAAGCACATATGCACCCATCCTCCACGCGCACCGACGAGAGCTGACCCTCAAAATAGCGCGTAGCGCGAAAATAAGGTATCACCCACCCGGGATTTTTCGAGACGCGGAAGTAGTCGTGTATCCAATGTGACAAAACACGATCGTTCTTCCTGGTACGTGGCGCTTTTAACAGTCGCGATCGGAACGCACTTGTCCGTCACACGCCATCATCACCCGCTACATTAACTATTATCAAAGATTGGGAGTTTTCTCTGAAGTAGTAAAACCTGTCGAATTGAGACCCCATTCTAAATCACGGACATCATTATCGATGAAATTTACGAGGCTACCCTCATTTAATCACGGAAAGCCGACGAAATGTTTTGAGCACTATCGGTGGTGATGTCTGTCACATTGTGAGCGTTCCGCGTTACATCGTTGCGTTATCGACGTTATTTTGTTGGTTAGTCTACATCAACAATGTTCCACATGTGTTTAAACGCGCAAGATCTTAATTGAAAAAAGCAATAGCGCTGTTGGGTTGCGAAGTAAGCAGCGAGCTTAAGGAAAGCTCGCGGCAAAGACCTGCAACCTACGCCCGATTTTTAAGGGAGCCCGACCCGATTATGGATGAGCCCGATGGGACTGGGGCCCGATTTTAACCGATGGGGTGAAAGCCCGACGCGTTTGCCGGACTCCCTCAACCACAGGCCCGACTTCCCCAAAGCCCAGTCCATGTTCACGAGACGCCCTAACCAGGCATGTGAACCGGAGAGAAGTTCAGACGATTTCATTTCAACCCGCGACATTTTTCGATCGCTCCCGCCGGGAGGAAACTAATCCTTTCTCCAAACTGTTCTTGGATATGGATCTAGAAGATTATGACTCATTTGTATTCAAGATATTCGCAGAGTAACAGTGCAAAAAATGAGGTTCCTAATTGTATTCCCTCATAGTAGGCTACAACAAAGACCAACAATGTGACTCTCGTATATCTCAAAGGCGAAATTCCTTCGTACCCTAACAATATGACTTACAAGCCTTAGCTACTGGAACGCGTAACAAATACAAATTATGTAAACTATAACGATCACTAACATGGAAGACAAAAATATTTCAAATAATAGTTCCATTTAAGCGAAACTTTAAGGAAAGCTCCTGATCTGAGTAATTGTTTGTAATGATAATGGTGTTGAATGGAAGGACAAAAAATATAGATGTCCCATTATTTTCATTTAAATTCTTTTGAGATTTATTTAATGCACATTACAATGGTGACAACAAAATATAATGGGTTTAATTGATAGTAACAATAAACCTACGCCATAATTCACTGTTTTTATTTTGTCATAGTCATAAATCAGATGATTTTTATATTAACTTTTTTGCTGCGGCATATTTATCCCTTTCGAATCGTCGGACAGAGTCTCCCTCGGAAATCGGTGTCTGGCCTGGGTTGAAGGACTCGAGCTTGCGGAAGGCACGAGGAGTTGTGATGATTACAATTCATGACCTTAACGTGCACCGTGATTTCCTGAAATGATCTGACACTTTCGGGATATAATTTATTGATTTCAGGCGTAGCAACAATTTCGCAACTATTTCCCCGGTTTGCAAGCTCTCGCTTATACCCGGGGACTTGGAAGAGGTGGAAGGAAGGGATGGGAAAGGAAGGATAGCGGTACCGCAGCCCCTTCGAGGCCGACACCAATGAGGCGGATTGAGGTCAAAAGGACCTCAATTGTGCCTCCGCCTCCCCGAAGTGCTCGTATTAGTTTGGTTACCCAAACAACAGAGACGAGTAGCCGTCGGTTTTGCTTTTGCTAAAACCTACCGCACTTCTTTGCGAACCGAGAGAGCCCGTTACCCAAATATTTGGGATTAGGTGCCTCTCTGACTCTTTCCTCAACAGCGGGTTTCAAATATGGCAAGAGAAAACTGGATCTTTCAATTCTATCAGCTCCATAATTCCTTTTTCTCTCCGAAAACGACGACGGCCGAGAAAAACTTCCTTCTTAAGGTAGTCCGAGCGAGATAGTTCCCCAGTCATAATAAAGACCATATTCGAATTATACGTTTTTATTTCTCCAGCTGTAAGACACATTAATTAAATATTACATTATTAACGGTGCAATAACATAGTTTTATATGACAAAAATTGTAAGTAATTAAATGAAAATATCTAAATAAATCTTTAATTTGACTCATATATTTCGCGCGGTGCGTTTGAAACTCCTTCAAAACGGAAGGTTTTTCGTGATACCCAATAACCTACTGCGGTGACAATATGATTAATTTTCAAATATAGTTGAGAAAGCATACAAACTACACACTTAGTTTTTTTACGACATCTTAGTGTTAGAACTACCTCATTTTGTAAATAATGTCTCTCTGGAGTGCATGCACGTACCGTTTCCCCAGGTAAAAGGGCTGGTATTTTTTTTGCAAGTATCTCCGAAAGTAATGCAGTAAGGGATAGAATTTTTGGTGTCGTTGGATAGGTGAGACGTTTTTCTTTAAATTGAGATCAAATTCATTGATTTTTAAATAAAATGACTTTTCGCTCAAACTACCTTAAACAGGCTCTGGCCGCATTCTCTGAGAACTTGATGACAGTATTTTTGAAGTGCGTTCTATAAAATGAAATGAAAATAAAATCGGGATCCCTGGGTAGTTGTTCTATAATTCAGACTAGTTGGTGGAGATTTTAACGTTATCTCGTTTGGTGATTCCTCGGATTACAGGGTTAAAGCATCTATTTGAACGAGAAATCATACGAGAGCAAAGCAATTTAAACATTTTATAAGAACAACAAAGTCCTGGGAGGTTGGATGTAACTGAAATAAAGCCGTCTTCCCTCCTGTTGCTTTCTTTTAAAATTTTTAGCGAATTACTGCCGTCATTGAAGTCATTTTTCTTTAAAACGAGACCAAATTCATTGATTTCCAAGTAAAATGGTATTTCGCCCCTGACTACCTCCAATCTCCGCTAAAAATTAAGATAGGAAAAACCCTTTAGTTCTCCGAATCGAACGCGGTCAGCAGCAGCATAGTAATGCGGTCTCCTCACACAGTGGCTCCATTCGCAAGGATAGAGGAAGTAGAAAAAGCAAGGAAGCTGACTGATCAATTCAGCTGAAGGAGGAGGGGGCTGACTATTTGGCACACGAAAGGTGTGGCGATTTTCACGTCAATATTCGGCGTATTTGGGAATTGATTCGCTCATGGGGGTCGACGACATGTGAAAAGATTACAGGGGCAGTCCACCGCACTCGTGAGATATTGGCCTCCAGAATCAATTTTTTCAAAAATCCATTCCAGATATGGCCGTACATTTCATAGTGGATACCAGGGGAAGCATTACACGTCCACGTGTTAAAATCTATTGCCCCTCCAGCTCTAAAAGAAATTACTCACCTCATTAATTCCTCCCAAAGTTGACTGCTGCAGTCTTGTATAAAATGATTTAACTGAGGAGTGGAGCACTAAGAAACAGCGTCAGAGAGACTCCTGCGTGAGATTTTTCTTAATCTACGGTGATATGAATATATATTATTCCCTGTTTCAAAAAGCTCTCCTGGCTTGATATTAAATCGAGGAGAACATTTTAGATGCCTAGCTTTATGTTCAATAGGGAGGTTCCAAAAAGGGCTTTTCTCGCAAATCGTTTCCCGATGGGTTCCAAACCTAATCTTTTGCTGGGAAGTACGCACAGGATTATTGCGTAGGGTTGAGACTTTCCACTCTAACACATTTCACTTGATATTTAGGGAATGCATGCTGCAAAAGTTTTATTCCATAGTATTTAAAGTCGATTTTTCAACCATTGTTAAGCATTTTTCATGAGTTTTCGAAATTCTACCAAAATCTAGTTTTTATATCAAAAAACAGTCTACTACATCTCAATCGTTCTCTTAAAAATCAGCTTCCATGATAAATTTGGACCATTAAAATCCATGGATTGCGAAAATAAACCTGAATAGAAAATGCAAGGCCACTTTTTGACTGACAAACCTGAATAGAAAATGTAAGGCCACACACAAAAACAACTCAGTTATGGTTAAATTCATTAAATGCGCGCGCATACTTGTATGGTCATATACTGAAACGCACCAGTCGACCGTCAAACTAACCTAAATTACCAACAGCAATCAGCTGTATAAATTCAAAGCAGAATTCAAGTAAAGAGTTTCAAAAATTTATAAAAATGTATCAACTGCGATTGATGCGATTGCGTGAAACCACGTACCGTGCTTAGCTACGGTGAATATTTAAGAGCTCAATTTCAACAGTTCTCACACTAGTACGTAATACGTTAAAAAAAGTGAAAAGTAACTTTCGGTGCACTGACTAAAAAAATGGTGCATTTAGTACAGAAAAATTCTTAAAAAACGATTGAAAAAATCGACTTTAAATGCTCTGAAATAAAAATTTTGCCTCATACATTCCATAAATGTCAACTGAAGTGTGTCAAATTAACTATTTTCCATTAATACCAGTGAGAGTAAAAATTTACAAAAAATACTTCAAGAAATATGGAGGAAAACCCCTTAAAAAGTCGATAATTCCTGAAAATGTGCGTAAAAACTCATTTTTTGTCAGGTTAGAGTGGGAAGCCTCAACCCTACGCAATAATCCTGTGCGTACTTCCTAGTCATAGCAAAAGATTAGGTTTGGCACCCCTCGGGATACGATTTGCGAGAAAAGCCCTTTTTCGATCCACCCTAATGTTCAACCTTCTAAAACATGGGAGCCCACCGTATTAATTTGATCATTCCCCCCCTCCCCCCCAAGCTGTAAATACATGAATACAGTAACAAGACAAGACCCGTGTTTCTTGCATGCCCCCCTCCCTCCCCAGTTCCGGACATCCACATTTCCAAAATTCTTCTCAGTCGTTGCACCAAAGCAGTGGAATGACATGCCGAAACGAGTGAAAGACACTGCATCGCTGGAAATATTTAAGAGAAAACCTTCCAGACATTTACTTTCCAATAAATCTTGATCAGTGATCTTATTGTTCACTTATTCGCTGGCTGATATCTTTGCTGTTCTTTTTCGTGTCTGATGACGCAATTTAGTGTTTTCATATTATTTTTTGTGTGATTACGCTGTTATTTTTATATGTCCGCTGCTCACTCTCGCACCAGAAAGAAGCAATTCAGCCATTTCACTATGTAACTACCCAAATATACATACACTGTATGTATATTTGGGTATGTATTTGTATGTATGTATGTATGTATATATATATATATATATATATATATATATATATATATATATATATATATATATATATATATATATATATATATATATATATATATATATATATATATATATATATATATATATATATATATATATATATATATATATATATATATATATATAATAAAAAATGTCACAGGCGTGACTGGCAGTTACACATAGAACACGATAAAAGAAAAACTCACAGATATTATTTTATATATTCGGCGGACACAACCGCCTTCCTCAGAAATAAGAAGGTACTTTCTTACAGAACCTTCTTATTTCTGAGGAAGGCGGTTGTGTCCGCCGAATATATAAAATAATATCTGTGAGTTTTTCTTTTATCGTGTTCTATGTGTAACTGCCAGTCACGCCTGTGACATTTTTTATTATATCTGTGCACTACACGTGTTTTTCGTCGAGTGGATATATATATATATATATATATATATATATATATATATATATATATATATATATATATATATATATATATACATATATATACACTGTACAATCATAAATATTCTCGTGAGTTGTTCTTGATTATAATCTTTACAACATTTTGATTCCTCGTGGAGTGAATACTGTGTATTTCTTTTTCTTAATGTTGTTGTTCAATACAGTGTAAACAAACCTTTGTTCTACAGGAGTAAGACTCCTAGAATAATAGATAAATCCATCATTATTATGTTACATGCAACACCGGGCCTGTGGGTCTATTACGGAACTCTTCGATCGTTTGATATAGAGGGATGCGAGAGGTCCGTTGTTGCCACATCCACAACTGAGCGGCTTCTACTAGAGGATTCAGTCATTGGACACGGCGCTAATGTGACAACGTCCATATTGCTATACCAAATCGATACACATCGTCCGTATAGCTCTCGGAATTACAGCCGAGGACGAAACATTGACGTAACAAACGTGAAAAATTCCGCGATTATCGCATCAAAATAGGATGCTTTGAGGCTCTGACGCCGCATCCTAGGTACTGTAAAGATTCGACCATTCCATTTAGCATTTATACATAATTTAGCATTAATACATAGGAAAAAGTATGAGGATTTTTAATGAGCTTATCATTTGATATTATTCAATAGAAAAAGAGTCATTAAGTTTACCTTTTCGTTCCTGAAAAGTAAACATTTGTATTTTAACATGTACAACAGTTTCAAGTGCAATTAAATATTGACATGTGTAAAAATCAGTTCCATTCATATTACTTTGTTCGTTGTCTAAATTTTTAATCCCCGTTTGCAGTCGTGTGACAAGTTAACGACGGCCGCGCGGCGGAACCGGTTTCGAAGAGACACAACGAGGGACGGATGTATCGAATCGAATGACCCCGGGGTGATTACTACGCCACTGTATCGACCCCAAAATTCTGCCAAATAAATGAATGACGGGAGCACAAACAAGGAATGTGGTCATTCCGCAAATAAAAAAAATTCCCCACTCTGCATTTCCCACTGGCAGTCGTGGATTCATTAAAATTCTATAAATTACATTAGTACGGCATTATAAAATCGTAGCAAGTATCGGAATTGTTATAGAGCTTATTATTTGGTATTATTCAATACTAACAGAGTCCTCACGTTCACCTTTGCATTATAACGTAGAATCAACTGGCGAGGATAATAGCTGCCGGTCTATTTTCCATGCAAAAGCGGACCTCGGTCGATTAATAGCACAATCGATATTTTTAAAGCCGCCTTACTTCCCTTGCAAGTACCATCGTCGGTCGATTACAAGATCGTTCAATATCGAAAGTATTCTTCCTTCGATACAGGTGTACGCAGCGTAAGAAGGCCGACTTTAATGTGCTTGTTTGGGGAATTCTCCACAAACATAATATACGTTGTTCGTCATTTTTGTTGATTTGACAGAGCATTTTTATTGGAAACCAGCGGATGGTACCCGTTGAACTTCAACGGATGTTTAAACCATGAACTTATTTTATAAGAATACCACAAAGCCTTAAGAATACTGCCAGCGTGGTCAATTGAGGAGAAACGCATAATCCACTAGCGAGCATAATAGCTGCCGGTCTATTTTCCATGCAAAAGCGGACCTCGGTCGATTAATAGCACAATCCATATTTTTAAAGCCGCCTTACTTCCCTAGCAAGTACCATCGTCGGTCGATTACAAGATCGTTCAATATCGATAGTATTCTTCCATCGACACAGGTCTACGAAGCGTAAGCAAGCCGGTTTCGAAGATACACAACGAGCGACGGATGTATCGAATCGAATGATCCCGGGGTGGTTACTACGCCACTATATCGACCCCAAAATTCTGCCATGCAATTCCGTCGTCATCACGCATCGAAGCGTCGATTGCATGCGACCCACAAGGCCACACGGCGACGGAAGTGACTTCCCCGGCGTAGAGGCGCCTTAACAACGAGCGGGCACACCGTCGCTGCACCTCTCGTGTCGGCGCGCGCCCTCCGCCATTCCAGCGGCGTTGAATGGAGGGATGCTCTCCTTTAAGGGGGGCGGGGACTCGCCTCTACCCCCCACCCTCGCCCCCCCGAAACCAAACGCCTCTTAAGCTACGTTTTCATGGACGCGTCAGACGCGCACGCGCTCGATGAGACGCGTCATTTCTTTGCGTGAACCGTTCACATGCAAGCGAATCTACGCGTAGGAGGTACCTGCGCGCCATCTACAGCAGAGAAGAAATAGTAAACAAATGAAGCGTGACGACCGTGTGTGTTTATCGCTCTACAATCTATTGTTGATAATTGTGTGTTGATAGTTATCTAGCTCCATCCAAGGGCAATAGATATTGTTCTTCGATTTCCTCTACAACTTAATTCCTCTCATCCGCACGTCAACTTGCTGAGAGCTAATTGACGTGCAGTTTTTTTAAAGAAAGAAATGGATTCAGTGGCACCATTGAATCCCTTTTCCCTCCACGCCTTCTCCCTTACGATTCTATCCCTGTATCGGTAGTCCTTATAATTGTACAGGAACGTGTACTTCTCTCGAATTTCGGAGATGATCATTTCATCCATAGAACCTACACTTCACCGGTCAGCTATGTTTGTGATCCTACGCGTCCCACGCGTCGAAAGTTGATGATATTTCAACTCGGGCGACGCGACTCTACGCGAACATAACGCGAACTCACGCGAAGGCATACGGGCTTCTGATTGGCTGAGGATCTCGCCTTCGAGTCTCTACGACTGAAACGCGTTCATGAAAACGTACCTTTAAGGTTTGTTTCTCCTTCCCGCTACCCAACCCTCCTCTCTCTCCATCCACTCCCCACTCTCGCCGATACCTCCGCCCCTCGCAATGGTACCTCCACCCCACACATACCATCCCCCATACACCCATTTCCCCCCGCATCAAAGGAAACCCTCGCCTCACCCTGTTTCCCTCTTCTCCACCAATCCCCTCCCTCATAGTCTCAGCCCCTTTCCCACCCCCGCCACCCCTTCTCGTTCCTTCCTTCCCACCCTCAAAACATCCTCGGAGGAATTTCCATTTGCCTCCTCACATCGCCTCCTGCCACCTCCACGAGGAAAAGACTCCCACCCCCCCCCTCCCTTCTCCATTCCCACAATCCCTTTCCCCACTCCTTTAAACCTCACGATCCCCCGTGCCACATTCCCTCCACCCTCCCCTCCTCATCCCCACTCGAGGTATTTGGAACGGTTTTTGTTTGTTCGCACACTATTTCGTGGGGATTACACATACAGAACATACTGTATTTCACCGCATAATCGTAGCAGTTTTTAAAGCCAATTTTTTTCGCTAAAAAGTAGAGTGCGACCATTATGAGGGGAAATAAAAAAAATAAAATTGCGCCGGTAGGTATTAGTTATACATAGGTCATTTATTACGTACTTAACTGCCTTTACTGCAAAGGTAGGATCCTATGAATGGTAGGCCTACATTAAATACATTGCATTAAAATTTAAGACCACAAGTCGACACTATGGTAGGTAGGTATTTATGTCAGGTAGAGTGCAAAATTAGACAAATTTTTCCTTTTACAGCAAGTGTCGTGACGAACAGAATTAACATGCGACGATTATGCGATGGCGACGATTATGCGGTGAAATACGGTATCAGATATATCGTGGGGATTACACATACAAAACATTTGTGGCGCAGCATTAAAGAAACTAGGTTTTGTTGAACGTATAATAGGAAGGTCCTCGGATGAAAAAGTCAAAGAGAGATACTACTTCGCTCTGGTTAGGCCACATCTCGAATGCACCGCGAGCATTTGGTACCCTGGCTAAATAGATTGAACCAAAAGCATTAATAAAATACAAAGGAAAGCAGCGCGCTTCGTTAAAAACTGCTACGAACGTGCATATAGTATCTCGCAACTTTTAGAGGGATTAATGTGGGAGCCCCTAGAGACTCGGAGGCTACACGCTAGTCTTAGTTAGGTCGATTACTACCACTATCGACCCCAAATACTCCCGTGAAAGTCCCGTGCTTACACATATCGAAGAGTCGATTGTAAGCGACTAGCAAGACTACTGTCGTATAAATGACTTCCATGTGAAAACCCGCCTTTAGCAAAAACGTCAAACAATCAGCGTACGTACCGTTCCGTCAATCGTAATTCACTTCTCCTAGACGGGAGAAGACGAATGGAAACACAACGCCTCCGTCGGGCAACGTCACGCCCGATCACTTGGATCGTTATCCCGCCAAAACGTGAGTACAGAATACGTAAAAGCACACTAGATGATATTACTGACGCCTGTTGTTAAAGAGAGAAGTAAATTTTTCCAAAATATCAAAGACCCAATCAATCAAAGAGCGCTCCCTTACGTACGAATTATATACGAATTGATTCGGAACGTGAGGATGAATGACTCCGTAGCGTTAAACTGAAAAATAAAACTCTCTCGTAATCGTTTTATCGGCCATTCATGCGTTAATTGGTTTTATTAGCATCGGCGTTTTTCATCGGCGGATTCTCATGGAAAGCGAAGACAAGAAAACTTAATCAATCCAAACAAAAACGAGGGCAATTGCATTTTTCCCTTTTTTCATTCATCATCGAGTGTTCCGAAAGCGGATTGATGTAACGGACATTTTAACCCTTTTGACGAGTCACATTCAGCCAGCCCACGAGAGAGAGAGAGAGAGGCGAACATCGGATATGCATGCGATGGAAATGAACCCCCCTCCAAATTCCCCAACCTCAAAAAGGTAGGGTTTTTAGAGGTGATTTTTAGAGGGGGCGGGTGGGGAGGATAGATTGAAGGAAGGCGGAGATCAATAAAAGCATGCATTTATAGCGGCGAATGTAGCTGAAAATCTCATTTTCGAAATTTTGTAAAGCTGATTCTCGCTGACCACTCTTTTATCGATGAACAATTGTGTTTTCGGTTTATGTTCCGCATTGGCCATTTTTAGCTCAAAGTTTCACCATAGGGTAAGTATATATAGAGTGGCAAAGCAATGTTAAAAACTGGACATAAATTTTTGAGAACTTTGGGAAGAATTTCTCAGGTGCCACCACCTTAGGGGAGAAAGAATTTTGGCTTGCGGAGGAGGCCACTTGGAGGCGCTAGTGGTACTTTACAGAGGTGGATTTACCATGGCTGTTGTGAGCTTTTAATCGAGTATCAATTGTTTTGTCGTTGCTATGATACATCGGTAAACAGTTGACTCCGAGTCTGGCAATCGCGGGTCTTATCATATTGACGTGAATTCGATTCATTATAGACGATGCTCATTAATGCACCTTAAAATACATGTTTAATTTGGTCTCGACGACTCAATAAGATTTGTTTCCGTTGCTATAGATCGATTAGTAAACATTCAGGCACCGAAATCATCATAAGAACATCATGTGAGTTATGCGACACTAAATGAAGTGGCCGTGTGCCAAAGCTCATTTGTTATCGCTTGACGTGCAACTTCGATACACCTGTTCCATCTATCGGCCAAAGTATTACTTAATAACTCATATCCGAATCTCCCTATCTCTTTGCCACTATATTACTTACTCTATGGTTTCACTCCTCGTACTCCGAGGATCTCCAGAAGAGCTGAGTTTTTCTTTTTCGGCATCCGTCCTATCCTTATAATCCACTCTAACGTGACCTTTGCTCCCTTCTTGCTGGGGCGGTTAAAAGTCGCAGACGAGAGACGTTTCCCATGCATTGGCCCGTCGCAGGTGCAGAGAACCTCTTCCCAATTTGGCTAGAATCAATGCCATTCTCGTGATTGAATTTTGGAGGTATTTCGCTCTATCAAGGCGCCACGCGCACACCCGTGTTTCGTCATAAAAATGATTTTGTGTGTCACAGGGGCGCCTCGTTCAGTTAAGGCGTCGACGGCGTTGAACCTTGGGAAATCCGTACGTTTGGCGTAACAGTCTCCGACAAATCTCAGTTTTGTATAATACCCATCTGAAATGATCACACAATTATTTTGTATTTAACAACCTGTCCTATGAAAACAAATCCATGGATTAGTGATGGAGGGGATCGGCATTGGTGTGGTGGCTAGAGTACTCGCCTACCACACGGTCGGCCAGGGTTCAAATCCCTGCGGAAAAGGAGGATGTTTTTCAGAGGAAACCCGATCCCTACTTGAGTGTCTTGTGGAGGGCACTTCAAGTGGAGTACTCCGTCTGTCGGATGAGACGTTAAACCGTGGTCCCCTTGGCGCCTTTCGTCAAGAGTAGGCTAATGCCGACGCCGGGTTTCTATCCACCCTTCCTCCCTTACCTATCCCCTATGGCGCAAATGACCTTAGCAATCGGTCGCCTCCCCAAATATCCAATCGATTAGTGATGGGCTCACCCATATCACCATTGTTAGCTGATATTTGTATGAATTTCCTCGAAGAAAAAAAGTTAAAATCTGATCACTAGCTACAAGCAAACGAACAAATAAAACGCTGGCATAAAGGAGACCCGAAACTCAACTTCGCTTCACATCTAATTGGTGATAGTCAGAAGAGTGAGCTTAATGCTAAGGTTCTTCACAACCAATGTAAAGACAGAAAGCCAGACTTTCTGGAGCAATATGAAATATTTGCTTCCCATGAAAATCAAAATATGTCGATTGTTAATGATTATCTGTGTCTTGGTCACCCCTTCCCATTATTATCATGGTTAACTCCATGAGTCATCGACCTTGAAACCATCTCAATAAGCAAACCTCCCTGTCCTCGACCTCCCCCTCAGTTTACGTCATCACACCTCTCTATCCCTTTCACCCAACGTCACCCTATCCTCATCCGCACCCCCACCCACCTACTCTCTTTACTCTCCCCCGTCAAGGAATGCTGCACATAAGCTCGCGAAAATTGGTCACGTAGGTATACCCTGATAATGTCAAATATAGTCGAAACCTAGGTCGGTACTGTGAATAAACTGTGGGGAAATATGACAAAATTCTTTTTTGATAGCATGTAATCTAATACCAATTTTCACAATTTATCGCTTAATTCTACATCTACATCTACGACATACACTGCAATCCACCCAAAGGGTGTGTGGCAGGGGGTGCTTTCACACCAGGCATGCATGAATTATACGGCAGAACACCGAAACTACATTGAAACCAGCGTACCACACTTGCAACGCGCCCATTAAAATCTACTAACCAAGAAAAATTCTATCGTCAATCGTTCCAACATGCAAGGGATACAAGGACTACTACTACAGTTTCAAAATATCATGCATAAATAAGAACATCAATATTTACATCATGCATAAATAAGAACTTAGAGAATATATAGAGAAAGATCTACAGTTCTACAGATCTACAGTTTGCGCGTTGCATGTGTGGTACGCTGGTTTCAATGTAATTTCGGTGTTCTGTAGTATAATTCATGCATGCCTGGTGTGGAAGCACCCCCTGCCACACACCCTTTGGGTGGCTTGCAGGGTATGACGTGGATGTAGATATTATGAAATGATCAAACGGACACCGATGAAAACACGATCTCCTGACGACGCTCGCAGTATGGATACGGAAACGATGAGTCACGGAACGGACAATACGCAGAAAATCCCGAAAGAATCGATTTTTAACGCAATTTTGTGGTCTGATGACCATGCACTTTAGGAGGACATTAGGTACCTGCGGTCACATTTAGGACGTCATCCGCACTCGGAGTTGTTGGGTTATTGAAACCCGAGAAAATGGGCTGGGGCATTTGGACTAGTTTTAAGCCCGTATCACACCACACGCATGAACTATCACAAGGCCTAAGGGTTTGACTTTTTGATGGATAGGAGATTACTCGAGGCGCGCAGCGGAACGCCAATGGTTCTTTAATTAATTTCCTCTCCACCGTTCTGAGGGAAGCTAAAGAAAACAAAAAAAATCTCAGTCTGCTCATTTCATTCAGTACCACCAAAGGACAATAAACACATTGAAGAGGTAGAGGCTCGTTAAACAAAAAAAACTCGAAAAATCAATCAACTTTCACGAAATTTCGAGTTCATCGTTCTCAAAATTAGGTCTCAAATCATGTCAATATTTTGGTCGCATGCAATATACATATAAAAATAAATTCCATAGTTACTTCGCTAAAATATTAACAATCTTATACGCCTGAGAAGCTCAACGGCTTTCAAAGGCGTAGGCTGAGTGATTCAATTAGATGTTAAACACGGAGCTCTCATCGCGGGTACTGATGCTATGGCATAATACTATAATACATGGTGGAAGACAACTTAGAGAGCATTAAGTTTTTGGAATAGTTATTGGTACCCTTATACGTTTCACCGATAAGACCAGAGGTCTGGACAAACTTTTCGCTAACTAAAAAAAAACATTGGATACCTTTCCAAACTTATGGTTTCAGTAAAGCACCACAAAGGTGAGATTTTTTTATGATGCCTTGCGATACATGTGAAGGAATTCAATGAGGATATTTCGTTATTTATAAATGTAGCATTCGGATTGAATGTAGCTCTGGGCTTAGGCAAAAGAAATACACACATTGAGAAGACAATCTCCCGTAAGAGTCCAACTTTTTCAAGTCAATGACATTGAAAAGAGGGAATGGATATTGAGTGACGTAAATTGTCGAGTATCATTTCAGGAAAAATAAATACACACGAACAATGTGTACAAAGAGCGTCGCCCATGTCTTTTCTGAGCGGTACACGAACAAAAAGGCTTTCAAGAGCGACGAAGAGCGTAATCATCATGCTCCCATGCGAGGCGAACAAAAGTACAAAAGGGAGGCTTATGGGGATAACCTTGATTTTTAAAACTTGGAAAACGCGCGTCATCGGCAGCACAACAAAAAGAAAACTCCCCGTGTTACGACGCCACAGTGGGACTGCAGGTCGGTCTCGGTAACAATGGGGGCCATCAGCATGCGAAAGCAGGCCCAAAAGGTCCATTGTTGCCGCATTCCAAGAGTACAACAACAAGAGTAAAAAAAAACAAGCCATTTTCGACCAGCGGAAAGGGATCCCTAGGTCATGACGAATAATTGTTTGGCGAGTAACAATGACGCGGAAACCGATTTGCAGAAGGTCCTTTGAAAGGCACTTAATCGGGCGACGAGACGAGAAGAGAGAACAGGGCGCTTCAATTCACGGGTAAAATGAACGGGATCTCAACATTAAAAGGGAATTATTTCGTGCAAAATGCCGCACCGGGCGGAGCCTTCAAAATGGACGTATGCGTCATCCATATGCATTTCAATTTCATCCGCTAGAGGGATAACAGCACGATCAATTTTTCCGGGCCACGAGAAGATAATGTGGCCATACAAAGACGCGATGAAAGCTGGATTAGCCGCCTCGATTAAAATTCATCCCCAAACAAAAAAAGGACAGTGGAAATAGATAGAAGAAAAAAACTACGGTGCATGGAAATAAAAATATATTAATGCCGTTAAAAATTCCATCTGATGCCATTAATTACATAAAGGAGTAATTTTTTGGGCCAATAATCCATTTTATCGCCATAAATTATACATGAGCCAGGCGCTTACCATCAAAACACGTTAAGAACTTCTACACAGCGAAATAAGTGGAAAATTCTGAGATCTTTCATTTCGCGAGAGTTGTAACATCAGCCAAGAATTATAATTTGTCTGATGAATAATTATTCATCAGGCAACCTTCGTATTACTCTTTCATATTCCTCGACAAACAGCAGTTAAGCAGCAGGCACTAAAATGCTCTTCCATAAATCAACCTCCCGAGGCTGCAACATTTTTCTGTAATTAAAAACTGTGTCAACTATTGATTTTTCTATCAACGAATCATCAAAATAGAGGGAAAGGTATTCAAGAGCTTCCAGGAGTATCATTCACAATTTCACAATTAGCATTCACAGATTTCAAAATTTCAATTTGCTCGAGAGCGTCTAGCCGAGGTTCTTTACTTTCTAAATGCGATATTTCTATGGAGAAATCACTCCCGTAACCCTTGTCCAACAGGAGTTTTGCGAAGTTAGAATTTGAATGACCATGTTTATGACAAGCGATGTGTTTTTTCAGTCTCTCCTTGAACTTCCGACCAGTCTGCCCGATATAGGCTGCTGAGCATTCGCACTCAAGTCTGTACACACCCCTCCTTTCCAACTTCCTTGATGATGTCCTTGGATTTGGAGAAAAAATTCCTTAGGTTAAAGTTATTGTAAAAGACAGTTCTAATATGGTGTCTCGGGAGGAACTTGGAGGCTAGGAGGGATGAATTTCCTAAGTACAGGAATTTCCTCCAATTATCTGGACCGTCACTTAGGGAGTGCATGATATTTTGAATCTGTAGTAGTAGTCTTTGTATCCCTTGCATGTTAGAACGATTGGATATAGAATGTTTCTTGGGTATTAGATTTGTAATTGGCGCTTTGCATGTGTGGTACGCGGGTTTTAATGTAATGTCGGTGTTCTACCATATCATTCATGCATGCCTGGTGCGAAAGCACCCCCTGCCACACACCCTTTGGGTGGCTTGCAGGGTATGACGTAGATGTAGATGTAGATGAGTGGAGGGAGGGGTTCGGTAAATGGTTTGGATGGCCATTTTTTCCACTTTCTTCCTAGACAGTCTATCAATCATTTGGGTTTGGTAGCCATTGCTGATAGGTCTTTGTTTTATTTAGAATCAATGAGGCAACAAATACAACTTACTTCATCCTTTTTTAATAGGGCGGCACACATGAATTTCTAATTAAAATTATTTTTTAAAGGGAGCCTAGTCTAAATACTTAAATTTTTTAGTAAAAAAACAAATGCTAACACAAACTTTCGCGAATATTTACTTTTCAACAATATCTCCACTGAAATGTCTTAGAGCTTGTTCCCTACGTTAAAACCATGTTAAACTACATGTAATCACAAACGAAATCACTGCAATTATACGAGGCCTAAACGCGGATAGACCATTCCATGTCGAACGACCAAAAAATATTAACTGGTTCCATGACGATATTTTAAAAGATCCGGATTTAGCGCACGCATCCGCTCGTGTACTTATTTGTGCGAAGATTTCTCCACCATAAGTAACGCCTTCTCGGGAGAGTGCTCAAGGTAGTTCGAGCGAAAAATCATTTTACTTAGAAATCAATGAATTTGGTCTCTGTTTAAAGAAAAATATCTCACCCATCTAATGACACAAAAAATTCAACCCCTTACCACATTACTTTCGGAGTTATTCGCCAAAATATAACAGCCCTTTTACGTGGGAAATGGTGCATGAACTCCAGGGAGACATTATTTACAAAATGAGGAATTTCTAACACTTAGATGTCGTAAAAACACTAATAGCGTGTAGTTTGTATGTTATTGTACAGTTGTAATTATTGCAAAAACCAGGAATCCCGATTAGGCCAGTTGTTTCAAATGCGTCAGCCCCCAATCATCTCCTTTCCAGGAAACTCAACCGAGTGTACAGACAACACTCCAAGTTACATCCAAAATATGATGTCATCAACTCAGCCGATTTATCAGTTCGACTATCCCGACTAGTGTTCCCTCCCAAGTGCACCCTTGTCTATTTCGACGTGACCAACTTGTTTCCCAGTGCACCCATAAAAAAGCTGTGCAGTTAGCTGAAGAGATTCTCCTAACAGGAACGTGTCTCCGCCCCGATAGTGCTAAATCTGTACCCCGCTCTTAAAACATGTGTCTCGCAGAATTATTTCAAATTCAAAGAACTAATATTTGAACAGCCAGAAGGGTTGGCTATGGGTTCACCCTTATCCCCATTACTTGCGGACATTTACATGGACAACTTGGAAAATGAACTGTTCTCATCTGTGAACCCTTTGTTGAAAAATGTCTGTGCTTGGTTTCGATATGTGGACGATATTTTGTGTGTGTGGTCAAGATCCGCGAGGCAACTCGACACATTCCTGCACCTTTTGAATTCCTTGGACAACTGTATTAAATTCACAATGGAAAGAGAAGAGGAAGTAATGAGTCCCTTAATTTTCTCGACTTGACTATTTCCAAAGAATTGGACAAATTGAACTTTTCCATTTTTAGAAAGGACACTTATACGGACCAAATCATCCATGCTACATCCAGGCATCATTTTGCACAAAAACTGTCTTCCTTCCATTCTATACTCCACCGTTTGCTAACAATTCCCATGTCCCAAGCCAATATTAAAAAACAGCGAAATATTATTAAACAAATAACTATCAGCAATGGCTACCAAACCCAAATGATTGACAGACTGTCTCGGAAGAAAGTGGAAAAAATGCCCATCCAAACCATTTACCGAACCCCTCCCTCCACCCCCTAAAAAGACAGTCCAGATAAATGGAGGAAATTCCTGCACTTAGGAAATTCATCCCTCCTAGCCTCCAAGTTCCTCCCGAGACACCATATTAGAACTGTCTTTTACAATAACTTTAACCTAAGGAATTTTTTCTCCAAATCCAAGGACATCATCAAGGAAGTTGGAAAGGAGGGGTGTGTACAGACTTGAGTGTGAATGCTCAGCAGCCTATATTGGGCTGACTGGTCGGAAGTTCAAGGAGAGACTAGAAAAACACATTGCTTGTTATAAACATGGTCATTCAAATTCTCACTTCGCAAAACTCATGTTGGATAAGGGTTACGGGAGTGATTTCTCCATAGAAATATCGCATTTAGAAAGTAAAGGCCCTCGGCTAGACGCTCTCGAGCAAGTTGAAATTTTGAAATCTGTGAATGCTAATTGTGTAATTGTGAATGTATACTTCCCGCTCTCCCCTCCTCAACCTTCTCCCTCTTCCATTAACCCCCCCTTACCTTCGCACACCCTGGGTTTTTTCACCTTATTCCTAATCCTTCAACCTTCGCCCACTCTTCACCACCGTTATTTGGCGGCCGAATTTTTTTTAGCAAATTCTGTGAATTTACTCGAAATTCTTATTTTAAACTCACAATCCTTTCATCATAGGGTAACTACAAACTTTACAAATTATCCACGTTTCTAATCGACGTTCTTTTGCTGCTTAGCGCAGATCAAATATGCTTTCATCTTTTATAATGCGCTTTGCATAGTGCACATATCTAATAAGCAGCGTATGTTTAACGAATGGATGGTATGAGCGCTGCTGTTGTGTTGCCAAGTGATAAGCGTAACAAATTGAAAAGATAAGTCCCATTATTATGCAGCGCGTGGCCGGAAATTCGATAGGAAATGTAGAAGATTGAAAAACAAAGTCATCCAACAAAAAGAGAGAGAGAGAAAAAAATTTCATTTTCACCACTCATCGACTATTTACTTTGCCCTTAGAAACATTATTCCTGGGATAAATCCATTCGGTTACTTATAAGGCGATATCAAAAGATGCATATACCTATCGACGGATGAGTAACGGGTCTATCGATTCGAGGGATTTTTCAGATCACCAGGCAATGCGCATGCAAGAATTCCATTGGAGAAAAAAGACGGACAAGACCAGACGAATATCAGACAGCGGCAGCATTTTATTATGCTTCACTTTTCTCGAGTAGGGTTTTCGTTCTCAAATTAATGGAGACGATCTTTCAACCAGATGGACTTCTCCATTCTCTGCCGATGCGACGAATGACGGCGAATGCTGCTAGTATATTGGACCCTTACGAAGTAGGACTAGTTTCAGATATAGATCACATACAGCGGAGGGCAGCTAGACTAGTTAAAAATTGTTATGGTAAACATAGTAGTGTTACTAAGTTGTTTAGGGAGTTAGGGTGGGAACCTCTATCCAATCGAAGGGAGAAATATAGGTTAAATCTTTTACGAAAGTTTCATGTAGACTATTTTTTGCCGGACGTTCAAAGCATTTTGCTAGATCCAAACTATTGTGGTAGGAACGACCACAGGAATAAGATTAAGGAAATAGACTGCAGAACCGATAGATTTAAGATGTCATTTTTACCACGTACAATAAGGGACCATAATAGTTGTGATAGATCTGTTCTAGGATACTGACTAGGTTAAATAGGTTTTTTCATTAGTACTTAATATCTTAACATGAATTGTAGATACTAACATCTCCGGCATGATATACTCCTGCATGTCTTAGTACCTTATAGTGCTATTTATTTGTTACATTAATAATACTAGCAAGTAGTTATATCTTGAGTAGTATGATGCATGGTGGCATATTCTTCTTCACTCTCCTAGTTTGTGGTCTGAATGCGTACCGTTGTCCTGACTGCTTTTGGCCTGCGCCTGGCATTCGGGGGAACGCGCGCGGTTCTGATTGAACTGGGATGAGTGCTGCATGCCTGGTGTGGAATCACCCCGTGCCACAAACCCTAGTGATGGCTTGCACGGTATTTCGTAGATGTAGATGAAAACCACTGCCAAAAGAACTAACATTCCCATTATGCGTGTACTTCTCAAGAGGATTACGGGAAGGAGAAAAAAAGACGACACATTTGCGTGCCACGAATTCTTCAGTTTCCATTCCAACCGACAGTCTTTCGACGACAAATGACATCGGCAACGCACGCACACGAACACACACACACACAATCAAAATGGCGACCTTGAAAGCCTCCAGCTTCCTCGATCGATCAAAAACAGAATAAGAACAAGAGAGGAACAAGAGAAAATATCCCTCTCTCTCTCCACCCCCCGCTCCACCCTCGAACGCGCGACACGCAAAGAACACAAATAAATAACGAGAAGCGATTTTCGCGCATGCGCCGTCCGATGTATGTTAATGGTCGAGAAAGAAAAACGTCGAAGCGTAACTTAATTTCCCGATGACTGTGCCGGCGAATGAATCGCCGGGAAACCCCGCCTCTCTCTCTATCATGAGTTATTAAACCATCTTTCCCGCACACTTTTATTTATGTTATTCTAGAAAACATTGCATTGATTTAGTTTTATTGGGCAATTAAATGCTCTGGTAAGGAGGCTTCCGCGGTGGTTCATCGAGGTCAGTTTATTCGGGTTTTTCCCGCGTTGATTCATGTCAACGGACAACAGTTTCGCTAACGTTACAGCCAGCGTCGTCAGGTCCTGAATAAGCTGCAGAGTTAACAGGGAAGACGGTTATCCTCTCTCTCCTCCACGTTCAAACGTCTTTTCCAACAATTGAATTCAAAGGTCCAGCCGGCCAATCAACGTGCGCCTGACTAGCTCAAGCGTTGGGTACATTATGAAAGGACAAGAATCTCTGCAGCTCATTCAGGACCTGACGACGCTGGCTGTAACGTTAGCGAAACTGTTGTCCGTTAACATGAATCAACGGGGGAAAAACCCGTATAAACTGACCTCAATTCAATGCTCTTTTCAAACGTAGCATTATGGCAAATGAGAAATATTGCGTAATAATTCAATTAAATAGGGTGGGGAACTTCATTGTTTCTTCCAAACGCGATATCACAAGTCTAATGCGATAATAATGATTTCTCACAAGTATCAAAAGGTGCCACGACATACGAGGAAACATATTTGCCTAAAAATTACGCCTACATTTCGGATAACTTGGCGAAAAATTAAGTCATAACTTGCTTTATTTAGCGGAAAGAATGCAAAATACAATTCTAGAACCATTTCCATTACTGCATATGAGGTAAGCTACACCGCAAAAACCGACATATTTAAATAATGTGCGGTCGAAGCATTCTTTTTAGATTTATTACAGGCGTTATTAAAATGTTCTCTAAATCCCAAAAGAGTCGTCTCAGCCAATTAAACAAAGGCTCGAGACAATAGCCTTAAATATCTCGGACAACCATTTAGAAAGAACGCAAACGTTGCTGCATCTTTCAGTCGCGCATTATAAAAACAATCTCTCGAATCACTAAGGGTTTCACGAGGGGTACGCAACTTAAAAAAAAAGTGTACACCGCATTTCCATTTCAGCCATCTCTATCAATTTCTAACCATTTCCATCCATTTTTGTCCATTTCTTACCATATCCATCCATTTTTGTCCATTATTACACATTTCTGTATATTTCTAACCATTTCTGTCCATTTCCATTCATTTCTAGCCATTTCCATCCATTTCTAGCTATTTCTGTCTACTTCTGTCAATTTCTAGCCATATCTGTCCATTTCGCGACCATTTCTCAACATGCGTACACCATTTCTCAGAGTTGCATACTCCTCGGGGTTTCATTAAAATCAAACGGGATTCACTTTCCGAACCAAAACGGATTAACTACCATTCCAACTCACCCTATGTTAACTGCGCAAAAACAAAGTTTACCATCACCTGCCAAATAAGTAAAACAGAAAATGGGAGGTTTACGTTCGCCCTATAGTAGCACACTGCCGATTACTGCGCGACACAACGGCGACATTCGTCACCGTCAGACACCGCGCACTTCAAAACAGACAGCGGGCAAGTTGAGGAGCGCCAAACAACAAAAGAACGTCAATAATCGTATCCCTGACGGCTGTTTTCGTGTCCATTTTTTTCTTAAATGCATCAAACAGGGATATATAAAGTTATTCAAGACTCTATGATGAAAATACTGGAGTTTTTCAACACTTATTTAGGACAACTTCGACAACTTTACACAAAACAATTGCCCGTGACTGTTGTTCACTCTGTTATTAAACTTACTGGAAGGTTACAAAACACATCGCAAGCGCACATTGTTCCTTTCATCGCTATTCGTGAACGCTAATGCGTGCTGAGGAGTTCTAACCTCCGCTAACTTCAACACCTTTTAAGGAAATCTCAAAATGTCCCCCAAATCCGGTAGTAACCCATAATCCCACTCGAAAAATCTACCCAAGTAGGAATGATAGCATTGAAGTCGATAATGGCGAAGATTAAAAAAAAATATTTTGGGCAGTTACGTTCACAACTCGCTGGGGTTAAACTCCAAAGATAATGCTCCAAAACTTAGAAAGCAGGAAAAATTGAAATATTTTCACTAGACTGGTGCTGCGCGGGATCAACGAGCGAGATCCAGGAAGAAAACTAGTCCCGAGAAAAACGTGGCATTTCTATCGTCTTTCACACATGTCGGCCCACACAATAGCCGCACCAGTTTCCTTCGAAGAAAAACAGTAATAATAAACCAAAAACTCCACGAGACTTGCACATCTTGAAGGAAACCGTGAGGAAAGAACTCCGTCGTGCGCTGGACGAAAGCAGTGGGCAAAAAGTAAAAAGGGGGATAATAGTACTAAAACTTCAAAAGTACTTCCTATCCCTAGTCTCCCTCACAATGAGTTGCATGAGTTGATCATATGAGTAACAAAGGGCTCAGCAGTTCTTTCGGAATGACGGTCGGAATCTCGGGTCTCAAAAAATAAGGAAAGGATTTAACGTAGTTTGAGCAAAATATCATTTTACTTAGAAATCAATGAATTTGATCTCATTTTAAAGAAAAATATATCACCCTTCCATTGACACCAAAAATTCTACTCCCTACCATACTACTTTCCGAGATATTTGCCAGAAAATACCAGCAATTTTATATGGGACATGGTACGTGTATGCACTCCAGAGAGACGTTATCTTAAAAATGAGGAGTTTCTAGCACTTCTGTCGTAAAAAAATCAAAAGTGTGTATTTGGTGTGTTTTCTCACTATTTCTGAAAACTAATCATATTATCACCGCAGTAAATTCTTCGGGATCACAATAAACCTTCCGTTTTGATGGAGTTTCAAACGCACCGCGCGAAATAAATTAATTAAGTTAAAGACTTATTTAGATATTTTCATTTAATTACTTACAATTTCTGTCATATAATACTATATAATAGCACCATTAATAATGCAATATTTAATTGATGTATCCTACAGCAGGTGAAATGAAAACATATATATATCGAATATGTTCTCTATTACGATTAGGGAACTATCTCGCTCGCAATACCTTAAGGAAGTGAAGGAAGGAAGGAAGTTCACTTCCAATATCACTCTCCAGAGCTTTCGGAAATAAAAATACTTGTAACAGCCTTTCGATTTCTTCCCCGAGACGACTTGCGACTTTAATGCCCTCGAGTCATGGTCCTCATATACATTCTTTTAAGGATTTCATTCTTCTCGTGCCAGCGATAGAGGAACATCCGCAGCCGCCGTCACCTGATCTCTCTCGATTGAATGATTGAATCTTTACAATAGATTCCTGCTCCCAAAAGCTGGTTCGAGTCTCCTCGCAGGGTTAAAAACTTACCCCCCGACCTGAAGCTCTCGCTTATCACCGGGATGAGTAAGTACTGGAAGGAAAGGGTAAAAGGATTGGGAAGGGTTAGTGAAAACGCAGCCACTAGGAAGCCGACACCATGAAGCAGATTGCCGTCATAAGGACGACAACGGACCCCGCCTTCCCCTAGTCCATGTAGCTGTTAGGTTTCCCCAGCAACGTTAGACGAGTCACCACCTGTCTCGCTTACGCGAAGACTTCCCGCACATCTGTTGAGAACCGGCGAAGCTCACTGCCCAAATATTTGGGATAGGGTGTCCACTTGGCTCCCTTTTTGGTTAAACGTCGTGTGGTCCGCCGGAGGTTCCGCCACCGGACCAATTATGGTCAAATGTGAGTCCCTTCACCTCAAAAAGCTCCCCGTTTACCCAACCTGCACCCACCACATTGCCCGCATCCATTTCACACATCCACGTGAATGCACGTATAGCTCCCTCCCTCTCAAGTCACCGGCGCGACCGTCATTTGGGGCCCTAAACGACTCGACGAACGTTAGAAAATCTGCGCACGTGACCTTACGCCAAACACACACGAATCTCAGCTTTCGCACCGCTCCTTTTAAGGTAGTTCGAGCGAAATATCATTTTACTTAGAAATCAATGAATTTGGTCTCATTCTAAAGAAAAACCATCTCACATATCCAATGACACCAAAATTCTACCCCTTACTACATCACTTTCGGAGATATTTGCCAAACAATACCAGCCCTTTTAATGGAAATGGTACGTGTGTGCACTCCAGAGAGACATTATTTACAAAATGAGGAATTTTTGACACTTAGATGTCGTAAAAAAACTAAGTGTGTAGTTTGTATGTTTTCTTAACTATATTTGAAAATTGATCATATTCTCACCACAGTAGGTTCTTGGGTATCACAAACGAACCTTCCGTATTGAAGGAGTTTCAAACGCACCGCGTGAAAAAAATGAGTCAAGTTAAAGACTTATTTAGATATTTTCATCAAATTACTTACAATTTCTGCCATATAAAACTATATTATTGAACCATTAATTATGCAATATTTAATTGATGTGTCTTACAGCTGGTGAAAATAAAATTTATTATTCGAATATGGTCTCTGCGACAGCATTTGTCTTATATACTTCTTTACAATTATGTTGATGGTTTACAGATGGTGACACAATGATTTTAACTCGTGCGTCATTGATATAGCTTTCATTACCTTCAAAATGTACAAGAAGTTTTCAATATCTCTTAGTAAACATTGATTTTCATTTCACACATCTAATTTCTTGGTTCGTCGAGATGATATTTTTGTAAGAGCGTATCTATAATTGGTGATACTTTTCCTAAGAGTGCTCTAATGAGTTAGCAGTGTTTGGATACCTTTCTTTACTATAAGTATTTCCAATCGAAGCAGGAAATTTGTGGTAAAAAATACATAGTAATTTGCTTCCGACAAACCTAACATTTAATCTCCACTCGTTCGTAACCAGGGAAAATAACCCCTTTGATGATGAAGTCATCTCAAAATTAGAAGTTTATTTATTTCTCACGTTTACAGACATGAAAATATAGATTTCAGTTTTTACACTTACGAATCAATTAACATTACAAATAACATATGAATTATAGCGGTAATCAGAGCGTGAAACTCAAGTGCGTACTGTAAAATCGTTTGAAAATGTTCGGGGGAGTCAGTTCCGACTTCTTAACTATGTGTGATAATGAAACTATGATGCATTTTTCCACCTGGCCATAGTTAAGGTGCAACTAATTCAAACGCATCTGCATCACCTTCGCTCAAATAGCGATCTCGTAATAAATTTATAACGTCCACTAAATTCAGGCTGGAACCATTCCAAATGCAATTCATAATAAATGATATGCAAATGGACACTTCAACCCCCACACCCCCTAATTCGCGCGCTTATCTCCATCAGCCCATATCTCATTTACAAATTCGATCATTTGAATAAAAACATTTATACGCCCAAGAAAGGCGTGCCCAAGCACGAACAGAAGGCCATGGATTGTTATTTTTTTCAGCGATTAGTTTTGTCCAATGGATCCTGAATACAGCATTATTAAGGAATGAAGGGTGCAGAGGGAACGTGTTTCTGTTCGAGTACATGTAATTGGAGAAGCTATTTGTTTCAAATTAACGCCTCATGTAATCACAGCACGGTACAAACTAAAGACGATAAATTAAAAAAAAAACTCCATCGGTGATATTATTGAGCGAATTTCACGACTGACTCAAGGTTTCTAACGTAGTATAATTTACGCCTAATCACGGATTTACAACCTAACAGGGATAATTAACGTTAACGGTCTTCATGCCTCGTTCTCTCTCAATACGGTCGATAAGAACTAGAAAGGCACGAGCATAGAATACGCTACAGTTACCACCAAAAACTATTTTAAAAAAATACAAGTAATCCTACATATGGAGGAAGTTAATGAATGCAATTTCCATTACAATTTAGTCGACACTGGCAGGGCACCGAAATTAATTACGTCACCCAGGCAACCACTCTTATTTACAAACAGGTAATGCGACACGGTCGCCATGATGAACCGCGTGTTTTTTTTTGAGTCGGCGGGTCGCGGAAAAAACGGGAGCGGGCAAAGGGGAAAACAAAAAAAACAACTGCGTAACGACAACCTATGCAACCACTCTTATTTATAAACAGGTAATGCGACACGGTCGCAATGATAAACCGCGTATTTTTTTTGGAGTCGGCGGGTCCCAAAAAAACGCGTGCGAGCAAAGGGGAAAATAAAAAAAAACAACTGCGTAACGACACGGCGCTGTTGAAAGTGTATCCCATGCGTCGGGCCGACGGGTGGGTGAGCTTACCAACGTAAAAAAGGAAAGAAGTGACGAGGTTAACACATACGAGAAATATAAAACACTCGCGAACCCCCGCCCCGCCAAGAGGCAAGGATCGTCAGGAATTTTTATCACCCCTTCGAGACCCTGCAATCAATTTTTGACGAGGTTGGCCCCAAAGGCTGCCGAACATTTTTCAACCGCGGGCGTAAATTAAAATTTTCATTCACCTCTCCACCCTTTCGGTTTGTCGCTAATTGCAGCAGTGGCCGTGCACCAATGGCTACGGTATTTATCGGCTCCAAAGGGGCTATTTTTCCAGATGCTCATCGCGTAAAAATGGAAAAAAACAGAGAAAGTCCCTTCGTCATCGCAGAATTTCCGAAAATACATTTAATCAGCCGTCCGGATAGAGTTTGCACGAGACCTGTGAAGCGCACGTCACAGACACACTCGACCACTTCTTGACATGCATCGAGCTCATTAGAACGCCCTTTCGAGGTGCATACGGTGGTCAGAAGAGCGCATTTTTACATATCGAACCACATACATCACTCGATGCAGCGATGTTAAAGCATTTTTATACGATGTTTATTTCAGTGCTGAAAATCAAACTGGATCCAGGAAATTCTTAAAATTGTACCGAGTAAAAGGCACTAGTACACGAATGTGATATCTTTTGTACTGCAGTACAGCTGGCACTAACAAAACAAGGTCGGAAGTTCCCATGACAAAAATTAAGTCCGATCTTCGCATTACGTCATCCCGATGAAACTATAGAAGCAGACGACTCGAGAATCAATAGAACAGGAATCCTAATGGATGGAAGCATGAAGATGATTTAGTTTTATAGCAAATGACAGGATGGAGTCGAGTTTGCGTTTTAATCCGCAAGTACCGAGTTGCAACATATTTGATCGGTTATGCATAATTAGTTAGTGTGTAGTTTAAGAATAAAATCCTGTTTACAGCGGAAATAACCCTAGCAACTACTGATTTTAAATGAAATTTGGAATTCTTACCCTTTTTAACGTTTAATAGAAAAACTAGGATGGGGATTACTATCAGAACGCAGGTTAAAATTTAGGTTAAACCTTTTAAGTAAATTCGAAACCGATTTTTTCACAGATGACGTAAGATATGTATTGAGAACCCCTGCGTATTATGCTAGGTTTGATCATATTAACAAGATTAGAGAGATAGATTGTCGTACCGATAGATTTAAAATGTCATTTTTCCCGCGTACCATAAGAGAGAACAATAGGCAGCGTAGCAAAGGGATAGGCAGGTGAAATATAGTTAGAGTAGTCTGTAGTGCATGATGTATGTAATAAAAACCTATAATCCCTTTCTTATTATGTAGATACTAACCATGTGACCCTATTATCTAGCATGTCTTCATTAAATATCCTAGTTGCATGTCTATAGTGCATGTTTGGTGATCTTCACCCCCAGCCACACACCCTCGTGGTGGCTCGCAGGGTATTACGTAGATGTAGAGTTATCTTCTCTCAGGCAAACCTGGACTCGCCAGCGTAAATACATATCAATGGGACGTCGAAATACACGAAACAGTTCGACACATCTACCCTATTGGTAACATCATGACTGCAGTTATGTCAGTCTTAATTGAAACAGGTTTCGAACGCTTTCTTCCTACAACAGATACATTTTTAAGTACCTCGTTTTCTCCTCCAAGATGTGACTATTCTAGGATTTGTTTTATCCATTTTCTCCAAGGTTGTATTAGTGTATTAAAAGGCTGGTGATGACTAAGATGTGACATATCCAACGAGAAGGAAAGATGCACAACAAAAATTAATGCTTTAGAGAGAATACGGGGAAGAGATTAAACATTGGGAAACTTAAAATGTAAATCAAGAACATAAGTAGAAGACTGATCACACACACGTGAGCTCCGACTCAGATGCGAGGATCGGAATGGTGCGTAACGAGATAGAAGGACCAAAAACAAATGGAAACATGTGAATAATAATTATATAATAATAATAATATTTATTGATCCTGATATTTTACAAGAGTGAAATGTAGGACAGGTCATAAAAAAAACAAAAAAGGCACAACACAAAAATAACACAACACAGGAAAACAACGAGTGTATACAGTGAAAAAGAATAAGGTCGAACAGACTCTTCCAGAAAGTCTTGTGCATTGTAGTAGACCTTCTTTAGCAGAAAATCTTTGAAGTTTTCTTTCAAAAGATGCTCTAGAAGTGGAATTTTTAATGCCAGAAGGTAAATGATTAAAAGCTTTAATGGCTACATGGAAGGGACCCTTATTATATATTGATGTACAGTAGCGAATTCACTCTTGTTATCTAAAATGAACAGGCATAGCTGGTAAATGTACAAGCTTGGTAGAGTTAAAGTTCTTAACTCATTTCAGTGAGGTTTACAGGATTGCCGTGCAGTTATCTTTGCTATATATCTAATGCCTCTCTTTTGCATTACAAAAACCTTTTTCAAACCAGGAGAAGATCCCTAGAAAATAATGCCATAAGTTAGACGTGACTGGAAGATACCCAAATAAACTATTTTTCGCACTTCTAAGCTAACAATGCATGTAAGATTTCTTAAAACATAACCACATTTGGTAAATTTAAGGCATAATTGATTAATATGGATCTCCCAATTCAAGAACTCATCAATTAATAAACCTGAGAAATAAAATTTCTCCGGCAAAAGGTTGTTTCAAAGAACAAAGACTGAGAAAAAATTTATAAGAGATGAAGTAGGAGTAGGGATAACCCATGACGTATAAAATGAATTCAAAACGGAACTAACATGTCTGTGGAGAGAAGTTGAGGAAATCCAAGGAATGCGAGACATCAAGAAAAGAAAGTGTTGGAAGACCAAAGACAAGACAAGAGACGAGAGTGGAGTCGGCACAGGCTTGAAAGATGATGCTGTAATGAAGACGATTATCTAAGAGCACGATAATCACGCGCAAGTCATAACTGTCAAGATTAGGCAGAGATTATTTTTTTCAATGAAAGAGGTTAGTACAGAACAGTGAGAAAGCATCAAACTTAATTATTGACACGATATTCGCATCGGCAAGACACACGGCTTATAGAGAATTACACTTTTGGTCGAAGCCTATTAATGCATGATCGCTCATGCTTCTCATTATTAACGTCCATTAATGCGATTTCAGTTTTGACTTTAATGAAGAAATCTTAGCACTTCTAAAAGCCAACGGAGTGTTTTGCGATGAATAGGCCGCGCTTCTAAAAATAGAATATGGAACGAGTTTAGTTTACTCCAATAAAATTAAATAAAAAAACTTTTTAAGGACACAAAATGAACAAGGTGGGTAGAAATACTTTTAATCGAGTCCGAGATTAAGGAGCCAACGCACTTGTAACTAGTTCTTCACAATTTCCCAGAGAGGGCAGCACTGATTACGAGTTAGCATGGCGTAAATGCGAAGAGGAGTGGAAACGTGCCCTAATTGGTTACCTCGGTTACGTACGATGTCGGTAGAAACCGTGGAAACGGAGCGCGAAAAGGGAACGGGCAAAAAAAAAGAAGACGACTACGCGCGCCGGAAGTGAAAGGGAAACCGCTTCCGTAAGCACGCTCTCGCGGTTATTCAGTTAAATGAGAGTTGGGGAAAAAACAAAATAAACCCCAGCCATCGATTCTGGACTTTGGGGGTTCCTTCCGAGCCAGCGGAGCCGAAGATGGACGCTCGCTAACACACCAGCGTCCGATCTTTATTTCCAACGGGTACACGGGTTCCCAAAGCGACGACCAAACCCCAGGGTCTCATTGAGAGAGAAGCATCGCATCTCCACGACTGAAATAGGGGTAAATGGGCGGGGATCCAGCGTAGAGACGCACATCGAAAGAAATAAAACCAGAGAGCGTAACACATTTAAGGTAGTTAGAGCGAAATTTCATTTTACACAGAAATCAATGAATTTGGTCTCATTTTAAATAAAAATATCTCACCTATCAAATGACACCAAAAATTCTATCCCTTACCACATTACTTTCGGAGATATTTGCCAAAAAATACCAGCTCTTTTAAATGGGAAATGGTACAAGTATGCACTACAGGGAGACATTATTTACAAAATGAGGTATTTCTAACACTCAGATGTCGTAAAAAAACTAACAGCGTGTAGTTTGTATGTTTTATTAACTCTATTTTAAAATTAATCATATTGTCACCGCAGTAAATTTGGGATTGGGTAAAAAGCCTACCAAATTGAAGGAGTTTCAAACGTACCGCGAGAAAAAAATGATTCAAGTTAAAGACTTGTTTAGATATTTTCATTTAATTACTTGCGATTTCTGTCATATAAAACTATATTACTGTACCATTAATAATACAATATTTAATTGATGTGTCCTACCGCTGGTAGAATTAAAGAGTAGGTATAATTCGAATATGGTCTCTATTATGACTAGGGAACTATCTCGCTCGGACTACCTTAAATGTCAAGATAAAGCCAGTATATGAAAAGGTAACCCGTTTAGCCAAGTAATACTTTAAAAACTATTAATTTAAGTGACAAAAAAGGCTTACAAAGGTTATAGAAAATATTTAAACCTGGACATAGATGAAATGTATAAATATAAAAGACCTGAATCCATCTTAAAATAGATAATTGGGATAATTGTGGACCGGGCTGTAAGAGAAAATGGGATCATAGGGCAAAAGTTGTAAATAACAACAAACCTTTAAAATAATGCAGCTACGCAGCAAACACGACGACGACGACATTTTTAATGTCAAAACACAAGTTTTAGGAATTAAAGAACGAAAGGATAAGCTGTCTGACAGTTCTTACATTGCATAACAATAAAAATACAATAATAAGAATCAATGGAATTCTCATACTTGACTTGCTGCATCAAATCCACGAATCCCCGTGGGACTCGAACAGAGCGATAGAGCGCAATTATTACAACGTTTAGGCATTGTTCGAATTCCCTGCATTCATTATTTACAACAGCCTACAATTTATATGGGAAAATCCGCAAGTGATGCGCAAGCCCTGTCCTACATTCGCTCATTCCATGGAAGTCCACTTCCCAGTTTAAAACCACCTCATGCCGGGCTCATTATCACTTCCTCACGGGTCCGCTAACTCTTCGTTATTTTTCGGTCCTCTTGTAACCACATGGCTTAAAGCCAAAACAAGGAGGGAATACGTGCTTGCCTCTTTTTTATATAAACTCTTCGAATGTAAACAGCCTGAATATATTTTTGCAATTTTTCCAGCCTAATGAGAAAAACCGAAATGTAGCAACCCGAATGTCACCAGACTTTTTAATTGTCCCACTTCATCGAACCACTACATTCAATAAATATTTTTCTGTTTTTGGGGCAACAATATGGAACAGTACTCCGAATTCAATCAAAAATCCTAATTCGCTGATGGCTTTCAAAAACAGATTAACAAAATGCTATTGCAGGAAAAAATTTAATTCCATTCACCTATATGCTTGTTTTTTTGCTTTCTTTTTTGCCATTATTATTACATTTACTGCTTGTACCCACTTTTTCTGCGTATATATCTCTGTACTCGAGCTCTAATATCGATGATTACTTTTTGTATGTTCTTAGTGGACCAAGAACAATAAATATTTTTTATATTTAACCACCGTGTTTGGTTCAAATCGTGGCATTTCAGAACTCCACAATGTTACCAATGCCTACGACTGTACACTATCGATCGTCGCAGCTCATTCCCTAATCTCCCTCTCGAAATTAGCTAGTTAAGGCAGCTACCAGACGGTTCATCTTCTTTCCAACGCAGAGAGTCCGTCGGAACGCGATCGGACAAAGCCACTCTCGCTCTTCGACTGCGATTGGCTTCTCAGCCAAACCTAATAACCGTCTTCGCGTCTTGATTATTTTAACTCTCTCCTCCCTCGCCCCTGATTCGGTTACGCGAGGGCAAATCGCATTACACTCTCCCTTTCTCGTCTAATATTCCTCTGGATTTCGCGGAGCATCACGGGACCAGGCGTCCGTTAGAGCGTGGGCAAAGACGAACGCGAGAACCCTACCGGACGACGAATGAACTACTCCCTCCCCTCCCTATCCGCTATCTAGTTTCAAGCGATTCCGTACACTCTCTCTGTCTCTCGTTGGCCGCCAAAGAGGGAGTGTCTTCTCCCTCAAAATTGGATCGGTACGACCGTGGAGGAAGAAATAAGGAGGCAAACGTTTGCTTAAAGTTAAAAATATGTCCTATCTGTGCACATGCCGAGTTCGCTTTCTTCTTTACGTTCCTCTCTTTTACGCATACTTTCCAATTACTGCATAGCATGACGAATAAACAAGATTTCAGTGGGCAATGCAGCTACATCTTTCGTTAGAAAGTGACTCAAAATCGAACAGCATCAGCTCCAGTTCATCATCTAGCGACGACGATGACGGGTAGGATTTATGATAACTGATGAAATTATTTTAGACCTGCTTGTTACTTCTGCCATCACCGTGCTGCTTCAAACGGAGGTGGGATTCTATTAAAACTATGGTTTACGAGCTGCGAGGAGAAATTTTCATTCATATATTCCACTTCAAATTCCATTTTAAATTTTTAAACTAAAAAAAATAAGGCGGTAAGCAGCACCAATTTTATTTTAAGTGAATTTCCAGGGAGTTTTCATATTGTACAAATAGTTTTTCGCATAAAAAAGGGATTTAATATTAGCATATAAATCCTACTTTCCCGGCAATATTTGAACAGCACACCAATTGAAACAAAGTAATTTCGAGACCAACTTGCGAGAAAAACAGCGTGAAAGAAAGGGTCGGGTGATTTTGTTGTTCCCATCATCGGATGGAGGACAAACTTTCACATTAGAGCCCAGAATGTGAATTTAATGATATGCCATTTGACCGTGGGCCCACCCTAAACCCATGTATATATTTCCAGTAAAATATGCTTAAGGTAGTCCGTGCGAGATAGTTCCCTAGTCATAATAGAGACCATACTCGAATTATACGTTTTAATTTCACCAGCTGTAGGACACGTGAATTAAATATTGCATCATTAATGGTGCAATAATATAGTTTTATAAGACACAAGTTGTAAGTAATCAAATGACAATATAAGTCTTTAACGTGACTCATTTTTTTCGCGCGGTGAGTTTGAAACTCCTTCAAAACGGAGGGCTTTTTGTGATACCCAAGAACCCACTGCGGTGACAATATGATTAATTATCAAATATTGTAGAGAAAACATAAAGACTACGCACTGTTAGTTTTTTTTTACAGCATCTAACTGTTAGAATTACCTCATTTTGTAAATAATGTCTCTCTAGAGTGCATATACGTACTATTTCCCATGTAAAAGGGTTGGTATTTTTTTGGCAAAGATCTCCGAAAGTAGCGTGGCAAGGGGTAGAATTTTTTGGTGTCGTTGGATAGGCGAGATGTTTTTCTCTAAAATGAGACCAAATTCATTGATTTATAAGTAAAATGATATTTCGCTCAGACTATCTTAAGGTCAACTATCGATTGAGCTAGGTTTAAATGGAAATTCGTAAAAACCCTTCAGATTTTTAAAATATAAATATTCGTAGTCCTGTCAACCAGTATTATTTCTCAATTCATGCAACGCAAACCACTAAAACTTGACGTCGCGAGTGAATTGACTGCGATTGGTGGGCGGGATCTGCGGAAATGACGATAAAATGCGCCAAAAAATAATAAAAAGAAATTGACGTGAACATATTGGATTGGTTAGAAAACCAAGTGGGAGTGCACTTTTTTTTTCTAAAATTGGGATGAGAATGAAAAAAAGTACGACCCTTGCACTCGCTTAAACAAAATTTCCAGCGAGGCCATAGTGTCTGTCGTTCATTGCGTCTCGCTCTGAGGGTTGGATGTCCTCGTTTCAGGGAACGACGACCCAGGAGGAGGGAAAAGGGGTGGAGAAGAGCGGGCGAGGGAAAGGGTGACTGGCAGCCGAAAGGGGAGGAGTGAAGTGGGGCGGGGAAGCGGGGGGGGGGGGCTGGGGTTAAGGGTTCATCCACCCACAAACCAAGTGCCTTTACCCTTAAAAGAGACAGCTTTCGTGTTTTAAAGGCGAAGGGATTTAGACAGGAAGGCGTGAAAAATTTAACCGACGACGAAGTGCCGCGAGGGTACGTGACGTGACCACCGCAGGTTCGGCCAGAAACTAAAAAAAAAAGAAAGGAAATCGGAACAGGCGAAAGGCGTTTCACGCAGCGGCGGAGCCAAAGAGGAAATGATTGGAACTTAAAAAAACCCTTTCTCGGCCGAATCTTTCACTCTTTAGGAGTTCGTAACTACGTCATAACGCGTTGCCCTCGGGAAAATAAAAAAAACGCTTGCACCCGCTATGATGGGCGCGATTTGTAACATTCGAAGCCATTGAAAAGGCAGAACCGAACATCGTGATGCGGCATATCAGCCCGCTAAAAAAAATCAACTAAGCCCATCATCTCCTGACGACGACGATACAATTACATTCGAAGAGCCAAATTTAAGAAAATGCATATAATCTTTAAGCATTCGATAAGATGATAAAGAATCAGGCTGTAATTCAAGATCAAACCGCAAAATCTCTGATGAACCCGAGTTGAAGATGGGAATAAATAATCTGAAAATTTTTCCTAACGCTGTGATGCCCGATTCCATTCATAGAGTTAGTGCAACTATTTATTTTTGTCGACGTTGATAGCAAGATGTGTATCGAATGTCTGAATTATTCTCAGCAAGCCTGCGTCCATGACAATAGAGCAGTTGAAAAACGCTGATTTGGCTCAGAAAGAAATGAAAATTAAGTAAATTTTACATGATAGTCCGATTGAAACAAGGGCCGCCATCATGAACTCTTCGGTCACGTGACTCGCTTCCCCAAACGGCATTGGACTCGTTTGCACAATGTCTGCCTTGCTGTTGACTGCGCCACTCTCTCGAACGCACTACAGCTGGTTAGGTTGATAATAAATCAATCCCGAATTTGATTGATAGGATATACATAACCTAACACACACAGGGAGAGTTGAGATCAATCAAATCATGAACAATTTTTCCAGAGTAAATCTATTTAAAATTTGATAGCCTCGGCTTCAAATACATTTATCTCGGGAAAAAAAACAATTTGCAGATGAACTACGATATGATTCCAGATCAGGTGATAGAATTAATCCCAAGAGCGTGCATATAATTTAGTTTTCTTTTCACACCAAAATATTTCAGCCGTCAGTTTCAATATCTGAAATTAGCCAAGTCGCAGATGCAATAGTTTTGCAATGCTCTATTCATATTTCCTTCGAGTGAAAATCTACACTAAAATTATGCATATCTATCTACATTAAAAATATGCTATATAATTTTTCTTTAGTGGCAATGCCAATCATAAAATTCGCTAAATTCAACGAGCGCACGGCAAAGATTTTAAGCTAAAAACCTATAAGGAGCTGGCTACGAACATTGGGGGGAGCGGTGGGGGGATATAGAATTCGATAAATTCGTATTTTCACGAGTGGCCTAGTTCACTTTTTGCACCTGAGAGATAGACCTGAATTGTGAGCTTCTTATTCAATCCTGACGGCGGATTTTTAACGAATTGTTTAAAGGAGTAACTACGCATCAATAATAATTAACAATTTGATCACTATTTAGTAGAAATTGCTTGATATTAGAGTTATTTTGGAACGATTGATGAGTTTCTTCACTAATAATGGTTACCTTTAAGGACTTTAAGAAACGACATGACTTTTAACAATCGGTGGAAGAACAAACCAAATGATCACACACTGGCCATCAGTCAAACAACTAATGTGGAGGCACAATGGAGTTACATTGACGAGCGCTCATTCGACCAGAATTTTGTCACGAGCTCCGTAAAGTTATGGATCTCACAACAGTTGACTCCATTATTAAAAGATTTGAGAGAAAAACATAAACAGCTTACCACGACGTCGACACTAAGCAATGATCTACGATCCTTATAAAACACTTTGGCAATTCAGAAGAAGTGAGAAGTTATTTTATTTCGATTTTGGGTATAGCTTTCGCGATTTTTTCTCATATGTGAGGGATGACGAGGGTTATTTGGGCGCAGAGTAGGGTTAAAAACAATTACACAACGACCGCCGCCGACGCGCAAAACGGCGTCTGGTGAGTGAAGACAATCCATCGCAAACGCGTCGTTGGATTCGAGCCAGGACATCTAGGTTGTTGACCCCTTATGCCTGCCGCACCCCATCACATATATATCAACGCCGAACGAACCAAGCACCCATAATCCTTCGCGGCGAAATAATCACTCCGAGCGTTTCCGAAGCGACGGAGGAAAAAAACAAACGACGCACCACAACCGCACACGCATTAATCGTGGAAGTGCACCACCGCCACATTGTGAAGGCCTTGAAGAAAAAAATTACGATATTTTTCCAGCGAAGAAATATTGCAATCGACAAAAACGTTGAGCTCATTTCTCTGAAATGCATCAACCGTTTGAACAGCAGTGTAGGACACTTGGATATGAAATAACCTCCCGCTCCCTAAATGCTTCGTCCTGAAAAAAAACCAGTAAGTATATCAAATTTGCGCGTTCAATTTATCACATGCATTACCGTCAATGCCCTCTCATAGTCGTTTATCGATTGCACCGGTCGAAAATTCATTTAAAAAAATGATTCATCATTTTGTACGTCGGAGTTCCCATTTCTCCGTTTTGTTTTTTTTTCACGATCTTCTCATCCACAGTGATATGCGACTGAAGGCAGCGACTATTCCACGAGATTCAAGCTGAAACACGGCCGCCAATTAGAATCACGCACGTCCGATTTTAGAGCCACTGACCTCGGAAAATCCTAGAAATGGGCCGACCCCAACTTATCGACTCCGGACGGATGAAGCAGCCCGCGGGATACAGTAACACCATCTGTCTGCGTGTTGGTAATCACACAAAAGGAAACATAAAAAATCCAAGAAACAGCAAGGTAACATCGCAATGGGGTCAGTATTTCGTTTTTCTCAATGTGTTTGACATTAAACAGGGAGACTGTTGATGTGATGTACCGTGATAAACATTACCAAGACGAACAGCATGTTCTATGCTGTTCGTCTTGGTAATGATACTTCGTATAGATACGTGCTGTAAATCAATACATCTATGGAAAAGTATTGAAGATTTACTTCAATTATTGCGGGTGATAACAATTCATGATTACTCCTAGAGATGAATTTATGGCTGATTTTAGACCCTAATTGCCTATAACCGCTAAATTACGCATCCATATTGCGATACAAGCTTACAAGAGATCGGGTTATGTGAGGGGCATTCATTACACGACTAGTTATGCGATGGGAGCGCGGCCCACGGTAAAACGTATTACCACAGGATAAAGTACACAGAAAATATCTCACAAAAGTTTATAAAATCGGGCCAAATTTTATGCATTTACAGTTTTATTAATGTCTGCTTAAGGCTAACCGTAAAAAGACGTACCACGGATGCCGCTGCGTTCACTTATGTAAACTGGGAGTTCGTGTTTTGCATATTATACCACATTGATGGTTAGTTAATGTGAGCGTTATCGAAGATATCACGTACTGAATTCAGTTCTCATACCGAGAATATATTAAAACAGCGATTATAAAACAAGCCTATAATACGTCACTGATGGGTAATTCCAGGATCAGGATACATAATATATTCTGAACTATCACGCTAAATTTCAATGATACACTACAGTTTCAGGCTTCACTTCGTGGAATTAATGGTATGCATATTTAGAGAATACAATATCGCACTTTTCCACAGAATATTATTTTGTATCCCCCTTCCTTCTGTCTTTAGTATATGTACCTGTACTGTTGGACTGAATTTTTGTACCTTATGATGCCGCAAGTCGGTGAAACGGGTCATCACCACACAAAATAAAATTATGAGGAAAAGTACGAAAGTGTATTCTCTATTTACGTAAATTTCAATGAATTAACTTCATAAACAACGTTTCTTTATACTATTCGTCTAAAATTATAAAATTTATCTCCTGAAACCTTCTTAACTTACCATTCATTCGTCAGAACTCCTTATGAAAGGCATTATTAGGAGGGAAGATGTTATGAGAACAAAAAGATCCTAATTTATCTGACGGATTGTAGTTTACAAACGTTACAGAACAGGTTGATTATTTCCCTCTTCTGTAATTTGGAATACATCGAAAAATTTATTGATAATTGTTAAATAAATTGTAGTAAATTTTTGTTTCACATGAATGTAATTTGTGCAGAATGTATTACTATTTATATGGTTTTCTGTGCATTACATTGTCATATTTGGGAGTAAAATGATATACGTAAACAAATTTCTAAAGTTGTATGAAAGCGTACATGTTGTCCTCTATGCAAAAATTTGTAAGTATTATTTCTGTTTTACATGAATGTACTATATTTGCCTAGTGTATTACTATTGTTGTAGATTGCATTCCATTTTTTATAATATGGGCAACACATATATTCCAATTAATTGTTTTTTATGCTTTGGAAAATCGTCATAATTAAATGCCAGACATGCTATTTATTTAAGGAAGGCAGTCTCCAAAAGGTGACACCTCTGAGTCTGCTTAAAGCTCCTATTATTTGTAAAAAAAAGTATGTATGAAACCGTGGAGTAAAATATATTATTATTAAAAAAATCGAGAAAGTCGTAGATAGTACTCAGTGAAATGAGATTAGGGAGAGAAAATTAGATAAATGTGGCTAGCATTTTATATTCTCGTTAGTTCCTATGTGACATTTTCCAGTATTAGTATTAAATGCTATTTCAAATTACTTATGGCCAGACATAATCATATATAAATAAATCTAGCAAACAACGCATAGCCTATGATGTTGTAAATAAATGATAATTATTACGGCCACTGTTTACATACGATAGTTTGAGATGACGTACGTACCCACGCTTTGACCAGAATTGGTCCGAATTGACCCTCCATCCCTGTGTGTGGTGGTCCCTGATACGATGACGTACTCCGTCAGGCCGCACGGCGTCTACCCGTAAAAGGGAGTCGGGGAATACCTAATCCCAATTTTTTGGACAACGGGCTCCTCCAGTTCTCATAAGATGTGCGGTAAGCTTTCGCAAAAGCGAGACTGACGGGGAAACGTCTAAAGTTGTTGGGTGAACCCAACAGATACGAACACTGCGGGGAGGCGGTGGCCCATTGTCGTCCTTTTGACGTCAATCCGCCTCATGGTTTCGGCCTCTCAGGGGTTGTTTCGCTAACCTTCCCTTCCCATTTCCTTTCCCACTACTTCCCACTAGGGTATAAGCTAAGGCTTGCAGACCTGGTGGGGGGTTTTTAGACCTCGCTGGGAGACCCGAATCACCTGTTTAGATAAGAGCACTGCGGGGAGGCGGTAGCCCATTGTCGTCCTTTTGACGTCAGTCCGACTCATGGTATCGACCTCACAGTGGTTGTGGTTCGCTAACCTTCCCTTCCCATTTCCTTTTCCCACTAGGGTATAAGCGAAGGCTTGCAGACCTGGTGGGGGGTTTCTAGACCTCGCTGGGAGACCCGAATCACCTGTCTAGATGTGGGTCACGCGCATTTCGGTTGATCGAGCGTTAAAACATTAAACTCGTGTCACTCGGCCATGGGCATTGAAAACTAATATAAACACTACTCATCCATGGATGCAAGCACCATTGCAATTATTTCAAAAATCAACGAGAGAAAATAGAACGCCTGGCTGCTCTTTGGAGAACGAGGTTGTAATATTATTGGTTCATCAGTGAACATATACATGCGATTTGATTAAATATGCACGAATTCCGTATCAAAACTATTTTTAGGAAACTTTTACCAAGGATTTATTAGTTCCAAGTCGGAGTTTCACGAACGATACAGAAACTCGACTGTCCTAAATTCTCCGCATAAAAATTAGACTGAAACACAAAAGCCTTCACCCGCAGTACTTGGGTGCAGGACAGATGATCAGTTTCCCGTTACCTAATAATAAGCAGAAGGAACCAGTTGAATTTCAAAGGTGGGAGAAAATATTGCTCATGTTGTATGAAATACAAATAACGCCCATTCAGCAACAAAATAACTTTTTTTTCTGTTTTCTAGTTTTTCATTAATAATTCCATCAGCTGAGCAACCATTATTGTGGATTATAAAAAGTAGCGTGGTTTATAAAATCATACTTTATTCATTCGAAGTGTTTCTTCTATTTGTAAATTGAAGGTTTCATAATTAAACTGTGTTTGAACAAAATCGTATTGATCTCATAATGTTTACAGAAGTTTGAGCTATTAACGTAAACTTCTCTTTTATAAAGATTGGTAGATGACTGGCAAGTAAGAACAAATCATTCCGGAACCAGAGAACTCCATCATACTCAGGGCTAGGATTTCCGTGGCTCGAGAATCAACCCGGCCCACATCCGGGTATGGAGGGCATCGCAAGAGAGAGAGATAGAGATAGAGACAGAACATGAGAAATGACATGCCATTCCTTGGTGGCCAATCAATTGTGACCAAATACTTGTACCAAGTTTCATGATTCTATCTCCAAAAAATCCATTTTGGGAATTTCTTCCAGCTTTTTATCGATTTCAGCCCACTGCTCGCGACACATCGACAAATCGTAGACATCACGGCGATAGCATGATAGCGATATATGAAAAACGAAGAAAGGCTGAGATTATTTTAACTTTGGCGATCGGCGTTATCAAATAATGACTCGTAGACTGACCGAATCTCAAGATACTTCCCTAGATTAGATCCCCACAATTAACCAGCTCAAAATTCCAAATAAAAGAAGAATTCGACAAACTGTAATCAATTGGAGACTTAAAGAGCACAAAACACATCGAGTTCCCCCGCCATGCGAAACATCCGAACATTCTCAGATATATGCGACGATTTAACACACAATTTAAAATTCTTATGTAAATAACTTACAACGCTAACAACTGCTATACAGAAGTTAAATGGAGGGCATTATTAAATACAGCTTATATGAGCGAAGGACAAAATAAAATCTGTCACGATAATTTCATAATTTCCAAAGTCAAAGTCTGCGTTTTCTTTGACCTTTCCTGCACTGCAATCACAGGCGAGATAAGCGCACATTGAAACTATTATTGGCTTATCCACTACGCTATCGACATAGGAAAGAATAGAGTGGGGGAATATTAATTTTTTATTTCGCTCAGGACCTAAGTATCACGTTGGGATAATCAAAAAATTCATACCCATCACGCAATTTTCTTTTTAGGGAAGGCCATAGAATTTATTAATATCCGTGAGCCCAAAAGAAAACTGGCTCCCTCTTCTAATAACTTCCCCCAATATACCCTATCCTTAAGAGCAACTTTTTTGCTTCTCTAACACTCGTGCACTGCTTCGCACACGCTCTCCCTGCAATAAAATCTGTTCATATCCCTCATCCTTCTTCACACGCTTCCCCTTTTATCACACTCACCTTTTTACTTCCCGCTTTCTACCTCTTCACATCACGCCATTCCGTCACTCACCTATTTCGTTACTCGACTGAATTCCGCCAATTTTTAGGTTAATGCAGACTAAACTCGGTTTCACGGACATACGCAGCAGTGGGGAAAAGTACACTCTTCGCATAATCAGGGTGTCCAGCAGATGGGAATTTGAAAATTCCGAGATTTCCAGACATAATTTTTATTTTTCCAGAGGACATATTGATTTTTTTCTCGTTAATTATATGAGAATATTCGGTGTGTTTTTGGGGCGATTTAACGTAAGGATTATTTTTTAAACTTGCATGTTTGGAGGAAAATACACACAAAACTTGTGTTTGAGAAAACGTTTGAGAGAAAATCACATCACCACCCTTTCTTAGATTTAAACATTGTCATGCTGGTGCTCAGGAACAAGGTTATATTACTGCCAGACTTTGCTATGGATATCGTTGATATAAAATGATCAAAAATTTAAGAAACTGAAGATTTTGACTTTTTTCCTTATTTTGCTAAATGCGACAACGCAAGGGAAATTTGACTTCGCAACTCGCCGATAAAGGCACGTTCTTTACGCCACTGATTTACAGACTATGACCAATAAGAACACAATACACCTAATATGGAAAACATTGTACCTACTTTCGGTGATTACAGGAATGCAAAATGCGACAACGCAAGGGAAATTTGGACTTAGTAACTTGCCGAAAAAGGCACATTGCTTCCGTTGCTATTTTATATATTGACACCACAGAAAATTCCAGAATCAATTCGATATTTCTCTGAGATTTCCCTTAAATTTCCAGGGAAAATAAAATTCCCCGAGATTTCCCGGTCTTCCCGGTTTTCCAGAAAGCTGGACACCCTGATAATGATATTATTGCTTCCTTAGACAAACATTCATTTCTGGACACACTCCAAATACTAACTCCCTCTTCACTCCCTTCCAACATCTCACACAAACACACGAACGCATTAAAAGGTATCCCCACGCTCACTCCTTCCTCCCACATCCACACACGTCTATTTATTTTATTTACGAAATACATGTGATGTGCAATTCAAGCATATGTTTTTAGTACGTTTAACACTAAGTTATTTTCCAATGGGAATTCGAGGTAAAGAAAATGGCGTCAAAAATTCAAGCAAAATCGATATTGAATCAATTGGCGAGCAAAACGAAGTCTAGTCAAATCGATTCCCTCGCGATTACAATCGAAATTAAATCGAGAGTATGAGTAATCACCGCCTTCCACGCAACGCAACGCAAAGCACCGTCTCCGTCTAGCCCTTTGAAGGTCATTCCCAACCATTAATTCAAGCCAATCGATATGTAAGCCTAGTGGCGAGGAATGATTAAAGAAAATAGCTACTGAACATTGAAAACCTCGTCACTGCTGAAACAAAGACCATTGCAGTGGCAAGTTATTACGTGAAAGGGAATCGACTTCTTTTTATGTCCATTGTACACAATACTCATCCGATCACAAGACAGGGAATGAAAACCAGTAATAGATACTGAGAACGGCATGAACCACGTCGAGAGCAACGCTGTATGCTTTCAACACAGTCATTAAACTTCAACAGCGTAGAGGAAGCAGCATTCCCATTCACATCGTAGCGATTTTGTAGCGTAGCGATTTAGAGGGATATGAAGCCGCCGACTAAACTCTGGGATTGGACGGAAAGAAGTCACGTTGTCTCGAAAATAAATAATAGAAAAAATAACAATATTTAACGAATCCAGCTTCTACGCGAACACTATAGAAAAGCTGGAGATATCCACAAATATAAGGCCTGCCACTCTGATAAAGATTAAAATTAAACTTTTTTTCCTTGATACCGATATTTTAAAAAAATGAATGTGTTACACAAATATCAACAAATACCTCAGCACAGTTTTCGTAATTCGTACAAAAATTAAAAAAAAAAAGTTTTAAAACAGAGCATCCACAAACTAAGCATCAAACCTTCATAACTTGGATAGGGTGTGATTTTTCTACGCCTCCACCCACCGCCATGTTTCCAACGCTTTACAAGAGAGCCCCGTGTGATAATTAAGACGGCGAGCGAGAGCCATAAAAAAAGCGGCTTCCCCGAAAGTCATCTTGACGCGTTCTTCGTTAAACTTGTTGCTCACGGCGGAGTCGTTCCGTTACACTAAGCACGCGACGAATAGCGCGTAACAGCGACCGGAAACAGGAGCGCCAACCTATCAGTGTTTTATAAGTACCCTACATAAGGATGGTACTTGAAGAGTGGGAATGTAAAGGATGACTTGATGAAAGGTCGGAAATTCAAACGAGCACCACGAGGGGACAACGAGGGAGAGAGGGACTCCAGATTCGAGGTATGCAGACGGGCAAACAATGAGGCCTTCCGGAATGCCTACATTTAAGGCGCACGCGGCGGGGAGAAACTGAATTTATGGGAGAAGCAGTACAAGATTTTGAAATTGAGGGTTTTGAGCCAAGTGAGAAGCTTAAAGAGATAAAATTGGATGGAATAAGCATTCAGCCTGCAGCGTAAAAAGATTTAACATCTTTTTACCACACGCTCAGCGCGTATATTAACCAAAATTTAGCACAGAGGTAGCTTGTTAACACATTATAACTATATTTATTTTATGGAAGTAAAATTTACTCAAAGTGAGAGTATATAAAAATAAAAATATTAATATAGTTAATGAAAATAGTATTAATTTATATTATTGTCTCCAGCCCAGAGGGGTGAGATGTCAGACGCGGTAATGCTGCCGATAATGTATCGAAAGCCTTCGATGTAGAAACAACTTTATTACTGAAATATATAAAATCTATGGCGATATTGATAGGAATTTGAAATTTTAATCAAATGCGGTAGACATCTTACAGGGTTACTAACGGAGTAGGCGCTATTAGCAATCAATTACAATAGCAATACTAAGGAGAGCAGCGCGCTTCGTTAAAAACTGCTACGAGCATACACAGTGTCTCACAACTTTTAGAGGAATTAAGGTGGGAGCCCCTAGAGACTCGGAGACTACTCGCTAGGCTTAGGTTGCTTGATGAATTCAGATCTGATATTTTTCAGAGCGACATACAGAATATTATCATGACTCCTCACCACATCTCTAGGTCTGACAGACGCGATAAAATAAGAGATACACTGCCGAACAGATATTAGGTACAAAAACTCGTTCTTTCCGCGAACTATAAGCGATCATAATAAAAAATAAGCTCAATAAATACACTCCTATAATTCATGACACCATTTCAACTCCAAAAAAAAACTTACACCTTTACACGGGTGGTGACCTAACTCCCCCTGCCACACGCCCATACGGCGGCTCGCGGGGTATTATGTAGATGTAATTACGAGCGTTTTATTTAAACAGGAACGCAATCAAACAAGAGTTTACGGCACGGAATTCGAAATTTACGCGAATATCATTCACAAATACGTGATTTTACTGTAAAAGACATCTTTATATTCGTCATCAACCATAATTATAATGTGAAACGTTTTATTTTTTTGCATTTAGGAATAAATTGACCATTTGAAATCGAACGAGTTCTAAATACATGGTCACGTGCCTTTAAGATGCAACGAGTCATAATAGCATTAACTACTGCCAATGAGCCAAATCGGAAACGTGCAATTTCTCTCTCTTTTATCATTACATATCACTAATGTTTGAACGTTCGCATAGATTAAAGCAAATCTGTGGGCAAACAAAATCCGCCGGAAGCACTGACGTCATTTAAGGCGCTGCCGTCGGAGACAGTTGTCTCCAAGGCAACCAACGGGGTCGATACGTCAGATATCACGTATCGCTAAGGCTATACTAAATTTTAAAACGAACACAGACTTCGCCTCAGGCGTGAATTATGGGAATTTAAAATTTTAAACACATGAGGTAGACAGCTAGTAGGATCATTAACGGAGAGGGCGCCAATAGCGATTGATTATTTTTTTTACACGGAAAGCTCATAGTTAAGGTAGTCCGAGAGAGATAGTTCCCTAGGCATAATAGAGACCATATTCGAATCATATGTTTCAATTTCACCAGCTGTAGGACACATCAATTTAATATTGCATTATTAACGGTGCAATAATATAGCTTTAAATGACAGAAATTGTAAGTGATTACATGAAAATATCTAAATAAGGCTTTAACTTGACTCATTTTTTCGCGCGGTGCGTTTTAAAATCCATCAAAACGGAAGTTTTTTTGGGATCCCAAAGAATTTACTGCGGTGATAATATGATTAATTTTCAAAAATAGTTGAGAAAACATACAAACTACACACTTAGTTATTTTACGACATCTAAGTGCTAGAAATATCTCATTTTGTAAATAATGTCTCTCTGGAGTGCATGCACGTACCGTTTACCGTGTAAAAGGGCTGGTATTTTTTGGCAAATATCTCCGAAAGTAATGTTGTAAGGGGTAAAATTTGTGGTGTCATTGGATAGGTGAGATATTTCTATTTAAAATGAGACCAAATTCATTGATTTCTAAGTAAAATGATATTTTGCTCGGACTACCTAAAATATGTACCTTACCAGCAAAATGTTAATAATTTTACTTTAAAACAAAAGTTATGTTCCTAAAATAATCCCAAACTTCTCCGTTTTCTCATAATTTTCTGGACAAGCTAGTCATAAACGAAATCGGTACCACGCAAAGTTTCTTTAACTTTCATTCCTGCATATGACTGATATTTTAAGCTGCGAGTTATACGTAGGGAATGACAATTGCTCCGAGCAGAGATGTAAATGCGAGCAGTGAGCGGTGTCGGGAGGGCGATATGATGTGCAACCGGAGGAAGGGAAGAGGAACGACGGGAGAGAGGTAGAGAGGTGTGGGATGAGGGGGTGGGTGGTAGCGAGAAGGAGATCAATACAAAGGGAGTGTGAGAGGCGATGGGGGAGTCGAAAGAGTGATAGAATGGGGTGACTTGGGATCCCGCCAATACGCTGCACCCCATTCATCTCCCTTCCCTGCCTCCCCCACACCGATTCGAGTGTCTCCTTCGCCGCCGGTGTGTGTGTGTGTGTGACGGGGGAAGCGCCGCACAGTGGTTCCTAGACCATGCATTCTTGAACAAAAGTCTGGAAGTGATTCAATTTTAGAGTATTTCCATGTTTTAGGGTTTCTCGGGACGAGAAAGGGATTTTATCTGTTTTCGGAACTTTATCAATTGATATTGGATAGTTTTCTTAAATTTTACATATTTTTATTCACAATAATTGCTGGGAAGTGTACATGCGCGGACAGATTTTCTAGAGAGCCCAGATCATTTACTAAACTGTAAAATGAACTCAAGAGGTAAATTTGTGAAGTGGGTTTCATGGCATTTATCTTATAGAAAATAAAAATGAGTTTCATGGCAATTATATTTGAGATGGTCAATTTGGTCGAAGATAATGATGATCGAAGTTCAACTTTTATAAATATTACAGGTTAATTTTACAAGCAATATACTGAAAATATTTTTATTTTAAAATCTTTCAAATCTTGATTCAACTAAGAAAATATATTTACAAATAAAAATTCTTCATTTATACGTATTTATGCTCTTAGATTTGCGATTTTATTCAATTTATCTAAATTATGTTTTCGTCATCATCACTATCAACTTCAGCTTTGCATTTCAAACACCTCAGAGTCACCGTCTGGAGGCTGCAGTAACATTAGCATCGCCTTAGGTAGGCTCCCAGCCTTTCTTTTTGGCGTTTTCTGTAAGCTGTAAAATTAATGGATCCGATGATACAATGTGCATATGCAGTAAGTCTTCATTACATGCTTTCCTAGATATTTCGGCACGCCGACGCCTTTGAAGAGACGCGCACACCCGCCGACGATCGGCACACGCCGAAAAGATGATAGGGAGGGGGTGTGGGTGGGTGGTGGAGCTGGTAGAGAGGGCAGGGAGAGAAGAATAAGGGGGGAAATAGGTGAGGAGGGGGTGGTTGAGGGTAAGTTAGGCAGGGCCAGAATGATACAGTAGGCGGTCAGGGCACAAATAAATACGGGGTACTGGAGGCATGACGAAAAAATGGAGAGGCGATGGAGGAGTCGAAAAAGTGATAGAATGGGGTGACTTGGGATCCCGCCATTCGCTGCTCCCCATTAATCTCCCTCCCTCACCCCACCCCACACCGTCCGAGTGTGTCCTTCGCCACTGGTGTGTGACGGGGGAAGCGCCGACCCCTTTGACGAGACGCGAAAACTTACAGACGCTCGACACACACCGAAACGATGATAGGGAGGGGGTGTTGGATGGTGGTGGAGCTGGTAGAGGGGACAGGGAGAGAACAACCAGGGTGTCCAGCAGCTGGTCATTTGAAAATTCCAGGTTTTCCACATATAATTTCTATTTTTTCCAGAGGAAATATTGATATTTTTCTCTCGTCAATTATAAGAGAATGTTCGGTATGTTTTTTTGGGTGATTAAACGTAAGGATTATTTTTAAAATATAACTAATAAATTCAGGCTTCACTTTGTGGAACCTCTCCATATCGGGAATCAAAATATTAATATAAATAAATAAATATATTTAAAAAAATAAACATATGAATATGTATTCACAGGTCACTGAGATTAACAGTCCAGGCTATTGATGCGGGTGAGTTCCAATTGGAGGGGCAAGCACTTGGGAACTTGGTTTACGGCTATTGATGATCACTTACTGGGAAACCCGACGGGGAGAGAAGGGGGGGGTGGAGTGAGAAGGAAGTTGAAGATGTCATAATGTCATTATTTAACCTGAAGATGTCATTATGTGACGAAACCCGGGTCGTAAAGAATAAATTTATTAGTGGACCAATACTTGAATATTTTGCTTTCCGATTATTTTTAAGCTTGCATATTTGGAGGAAAACAAACACAAAACTTTAAAATAGTTTGAGAGAAAATCACATCACCACCCTTTCTTAGATTTAAAATTACTCATTCTGGTGCTCAAGGAACAAGGTTATATTGCAGCCAGACTTTGCTATGAATAGCATTGATATAAAACCATCAACAACTTAAGAAACTGAAGGAATTGACTTTTGTCCTTATTTTGCTAAATGCGAAAATGCAAAGGAAATTTGACTTCACAACTCGCCGATAAAGGCACGTTCTTTACGCCACTGATTTACAGACTATGACCAATAAGAACACAATACACCTATATGGAAAACATTGTACCTACTTTCGGTGATTACAGGAATGCAAAATGCGACAGCGCAAGGGAAATTTGACTTGGCAACTTGCCGAAAAAGACAGATTGCTTCCGTTGCTGTTTTATATATTGACACCACAGAAAATTCCATAGTCAATTCCATATTTCCCTGATATTCCCTGTGAAATTAAAATTCCCTGAGATTTCCCGGTCTTCCCGGTTTTCCAGAGTGCTGGACACCATGATGAAGTCGAATGCGAAAGTGCTTGAAATATAAGATTAAAAGTTAGTTCGTCCATTCTAAACCATTAAAAGAGCATTAGTTCATGACAATTGCAATTTTAATACGTCTTTCTAATACAATACACTCCATTAGCTGCGTTCTCATTATTATCTCATTATTAACTTTAATTATATTTTCATATATGGGTAAAGTTATGATAAATTATTGTTTATTGTAAAATACTGAATTTTCCACGGAGTTTTGCAGTTCCCAGTACAACAAATTAAAGATATCATTCGCGCAACATCTCATCCGATAGGTTTTTATATTCTCTACCTCTTATCAATGAAAAGTACCATCACAGAATCAATAGTTTACCATAAACATGAGAACCGAAAAAAGTTTCTACTTCCCCAATACATCACTATAGTGAAATCTAGTACCTTCGTGATATTACATAATATTATATAAAACGACCTGGGTTCCGACGCCCACTACACTTCACCTGAAGGTGACGTGGAATGTCGAAACCCGGGACGTTCTAAATAAAGGAATGAGGGATCACAAAGTTACTGGTCATCATTATAATGTAAACAGATTCCATAACGTTGCGTATGATACCGCAGTTACATTTAATCGTTGTTTATATCAATCCCGCACCTGTTAACCAACAGAAAAAATTCCATATCTATGTACTCCAGTTCTGCAATAACATACATTTTGCTGCCTATGAACAATTTTGACAAACTCAAACGCTATTATGACTTGGATACAAATTTCATGGCATTGCCTACGTCAGCCTTATATATGTACTTTCTTCACCATCTTCTTGAAACAACAACATTACCACGGATTCGTCTGCAATTTTTCGAACACCCATGCACTGGTTTGTTCACCGCACTTCTTCCCCTCCTCTTCTCGAGGAATATCCCGCGAATCCCTTCTCTTTTTTAAATACGACGGAGATAAGAGGATCGACTACATGTGTATTCGTACGTCTCCGGGCAGATACCTTCTTCATAGATACTTTCTTCCTATAGATACCTTCTTTATAGATACCGGGCAGATACCTTTTTTTATAGATAATTTCTCTGACGACGTAAAAACCTACTATTAACCATCTCATACTACGGCACATTAGATCGCGCCAATAAAGTTAGGGAGATAGATTGTAGAACCGATAGCTACAAAATGACATTTTTTCCGCGAACCATTCGGGACCATAACAGCTGTGATCGTCGCCATGAATAGTAAGAATAGTGACATTAGCTAGACTGTAGATCTCTTTCTTTGTATTTTCTACGTTCTTATTTATACATGATGTAAATATTGATTTCCTTATTTATGAATAATGTTTTGAATCTGTAGTAGTAGTCCTTGTACCCCTTGCATGTTAGAACGATTGACGATAGAATGTTTCTTGGTTAGTAGATTTTTAATGGGCGCGTTGCATTGGTGGTACGCTGGTTTCAATGTAGTTTCGGTGCTCTGCCGTATAATTCATGTATGCCTGGTGTGGAAGAACCCTCTGCCACACACCCTCTGGGTGGTTTGCAGGGTATGACGTAGATGTAGATACCACGGGTTGCCATCTTCCTACTCCATACTCGGGGGGGGGGGGGGCGAGGGGGGAGCAGTCCCAATATCAACAACCTTGGAGATGGGGTAAGGCAGCAGACATCCTGGGGCCTATCTCGGCCTCATCCCCTCTTCACGCACCCCCCTTTCATCGCGTCAATATCACTCCGCCGCCGTCGTTCCGGCTGGCTTCATGCTATTCCCACTCCCCAACACCACCACCGGAAGAAGCCTTATACAAGAAGAGCAAGACGAAAGACGCAGCGGGAACACTATCACACACCATTTCAGATCTTTCACACGACCACCCCCCCACTCTCCCTCACTGTTCGGGTGTTTTCCAGTAGGTGTTTTTTTCTGTTGAAATATATTTTTCAATAATTTACTTAGTATCATTTAGATGCCTCTTTTGAGATTCGAATGCTGTTGAGGTTGTTCATGTCCTTTCCGTTCGTTTCGTCTCCATACTCGATATCTTCCAATGGTAGCTTGACTTCATCTTCACATTCTTTAATTCTCTCTTAGAATTGAGCATCTCTTGACAGGATAACTCTGTGGTTGGTCGGAACGTAAACTCGGTAGCGCTCATCTCCGCCGCATCCTATTAGGAATCCTTTCACTGCCTTCTTGTCCATCTTCTTCCACTTTTCGGATGGAATGTGAACTTAGTAGGAAGATCCAATGATGCGCAAATGTTTGACTCTCGGTTTCTTTCCCATCCACAGTTCATAAGGACTTACACCACCTTCTGACGATTTGCCTGTTCTGTTGAGAATGTAAATGGCTGTTGTCACTAGCTCTGCCCATATTGCATCTGGAAATTCAACTTCACTGTTCGAGTACTTGAAGGTCCCATCTACATCTACGTAATACCCTGCGAGCCACCACGAGGGTGTGTGGCAGGGGGTGAAGATCACCAAACATGCACTATTGACATGCAACTAGGATATTTAATGAAGACATGCCAGATAATAGGGTCACATGGTTAGTATCTACATAATAAGAAAGGGATTATTGGTTTTTATTACATACATCATGCACGACAGACTACTCTAACTATATTTCACCTACCTATCCCTTTGCTACGCTGCCTATTGTACTCTCTTATGGTACGCGGTAAAAATGACATTTTAAATCTATCGGTACGACAATCTATCTCTCTAATCTTGTTAATCTGATCAAACCTAGCATAATACGCAGGGGTTCTTAATATATATATCTAACGTCATCTGTGAACAAATCGGTACCGAATTTACTTAAAAGGTTTACCCTAAATTTTAACTTGCGTTCTGATAGTAATTCCCATCCTAGTTCTTCTATTAAACCCGTAACACTTACACAATTATCATAACGGCCTTTAAAAAATCTAGCGGATCTCCTTTGCACGCGCTCTAATTCTTTTATCATACTTTCCTCGTACGGATCCCATATACTAGCGGCATATTCTAAAAGAGACCTGACAAATGTAAAATAGCTTCTTTCTCGTATTCTCTCATTGCACTTGCCTAGAATCCTTTTTACGAATCCTAATCTACGATTTGCTACACTAGTTATTTCCCTGATGTGTTTCCCCCATTATATGTATTCAGTGATGGTGACGCCTAAGTATTTAATAGACTCAACGTTAGATATTTTCTTTTCTTTGATGCTATAATTATTCCGGGGAAAGCCATTCTTTTTCCAAAAGTTCATTATTGCGCACCTCTTCAAATTTAATTCTAGCTGCCAACTATCGCACCAATCATCAATCGCATCTAAATCCTTAGCTAAAGACTGGATGTCCTCTTCATTTCTACTTTCCTTATACACTACTGCATCATCGGAAAAATGACAGAGCTTGCTAATTTTTACTACTGTATTTAAGTCATTTACGTAGAGAAGAAATAACATTGGACCTATCACGCTTCCCTGGGGAACACCCGATGTAACTTTTACTTCGCTTGAGCTGACACCATCTAATACCACCCTTTGAACGCGTTCATGTAAGATGTCTCCTATTCAGCCTACTACATAACTGTCTATCCCGTATGATGCTAACTTCGCGAGTAACTTACAGTGGGGAACCTTGTCAAACAATTTTCAAAAGTCCAGAAACGCTGCGTCTACCTGTACGTTACCTTCTCCGTAAACTAAAATATCATGAACAAAAAGACCTAATTGAGTTTCGCAAAACCGTCCCTTCCTGAAACCATGCTGGTTTGTTATCAATAAATCCTGTCTGTCGAGGTGTCCCACTATTGATGTAACTATTATATACTCTATAATTTTACATGTTAGTGACGTTAATGACATTGGTCTATAATTACATGGCTCTTCCCTATCGCCGCTTTTAAAAATTGGGGTCATGTTTGCTATCTTCCAGTCTTTGGGAACCGCGTGTTCTTCGAGGGATTTGTTAAATACTACTTTAAGATAAGGAGCCATTTCGATAGCTATAAGAAGATCCTTGCTGTCTCGACGATTGTTAATTTCTCGCGCTCACTGCCGCCATTCTGCTGAGGTGTGTATGGCGCTGTCAGTCTCTGTGTGATTCCGCTCTATGCTAGAACGCACTTAACCTCTTCACAGTCGAATTCTCAATTCTCCTCCATTGTCACTGAGTACCTCCTTAATGTTATCCGGTCAAGAAAGAGAGAGAGAGAGCGCCGTGGAAGCATGCTGGGCCCATAACCTGTTGAGATATATCTCAATATTTTCCACTAGGGTGTGTAAGCCTAATAATGATGCTCTGAAAAATATTTTCGGCTTCTATGTCACTGATTTAAAATTTCATTCAACGTTGCGCGTCCTTCACTGGGAGCCCTCGTCAGGAATAATGTGCACTGCGATTGTCTATTATTATATACAATTAGGCTGTTACACTTACACGTCCATCCCAGCGACCTGTTGGTCGTTATCCACCATCTCACCAGCTACAATTTTTTCTATCGCCCGTAGTTTTTCCAAAGAGATTTTTCCAGGCAAATCCCTGTTTTAACTCGTCTTGGAGCTTTCTCAGAAATGCATATATCATTTTTATACTAATTTGTGATATCATTTCTACCTTAAAATTTAGTGCAGCACCTATTGTGATTTTCGAACGATATCATTTACGATGGCGAGGGAGCTTTTCCAGCATATTCATCCTGATTCCAGCAAACAAAGCCGAAGAAAAAGCTGCCAAAGCCTTGGTAACGGATGGCTGTCGACGGCATAAAGGACTCGACAAGGAAGGATTCGAGAAAGAGAATCTTTGCACGTAACTAGGAATATTACGGTATGTGCACTTAAGAGTGAAATAAATATGCTGGATACTCTCATCAACCGTGATAAATTACTCTCTGGCGGGAAGACGACGGAGAACTGACAACCACCGCCTGTTTCCATCACGTCAGGAGACGTCGTTTGTAATCCCTTTGATACGATTTCAATCATTGAATTTTTGCGAGGTTCTGTCTTCATGATCCAGATATAGCTTTGACACTCTTAGGTGATCTAAAGGAAAAATAAAGGTAAACTCTTCAGCGCAAATTTGGCATAAAGCTCTCATTTCAGCTCAAATCAGAACCTCGCACGTTCTCCCGGCCACCAGACAGTGAAGACCATAAAGCAGACAAGAGAACAAAGCGTGGTCAGACAGGAGACTAGGTGACAGTGCTACGTAGACGAACAAACTACCATTCAGCGCACTACTAGTTGAGATACAGCTACTAGTAAGAATTATAAATGTGACTGATTATTAGTACTACCTAGTAAACAATCATGCAGAAATAAAACATTACGTAAAACGCTACGAAAGCACTCTTACGTAAAATATTTAACATATTTCACTTCGATCAAATAGACGTCAAAACTCAAATTCCTTCCCAAATTCGGATTCATCGCACCAATGTCGTGCTAATTTTATCATACGCCAATTAAAAAAAATCTGCCCTACTCTCTACTCTGAAAAAATACCACAGTGCTCAAATAGGCGACCCACTACATGCCCAGCTGCCTCGGCCGTGTAATGGACACCAGAACGGTTCTTAACGCATAACGACCCTCCTCTCCTTCCCAACTCAACCCGCTAATTACCGACGTGACTTAGCTATCCGCATCATTAAATATCTCGTGGTACTAATCATCAATCGCATTAGTTATTCTAACTAATACTAGTAGTTTATCTTTGGCGGTTGTACTGCGTGGTAGCATTATCGTCCACGTAGCAGCACTCTCCTAGTTTCTCCAGCTGATCGCGCACTGTTCTCCCGACTTCCTTTTCACTGGTCTTCACTGCCTGGCGGCCGGAGGGGACACGCGAAGTTCTACATCTACATAATACCCCGCGAGCCGCCGCTTGGGCGTGTGGCAGGGGGGTGTTAGGTCACCAGCCGCGTAAAGGTGTACGTTTTTTGGAGATGAAATGGTAACATGTACTATAGGAGTGTATTTAGTGGAGCTCAATTTTTATTGTGGTCGCTCATTCTTCGCGGAAAGAACGAGTTTTTGCACCTATCTGTTCGGCAGAGTATCTCTCTTATTTTATCGCGTCTGTCAGACCTAGAGATGTAGTGAGGAGTCATGATAATATTCTCTATGTCGCTCTGAAAAATATCAGTTCTGAATTTATCAACCAAGCTAAGCCTAGCGTGTAGCCTCCGAGTCTCTAGGGGCTCCCGGTTTAATCCCTCTAAAAGTTGTGAGACACCATATGTACGCTCGTAGCAGTTTTTAACGAAGCGCACTGCTTTCCTTCGAGGAGTCATGATAATATTCTCTACGTCGCACTGAAAAATATCAGTTCTGATTTGGACTCGGATGACAGTCGAATGCCTGGCGTGAAATCGCCCCGTGCAACACACCCTAATGGTATCTTGCATCGTACTTCGTAGATGTAGCAACAATCATTGAAGTTCAACAATCGCGAGACCTTCCAGAATACGACTCTTCCTGGTGACCTTGTCGACCAAGGACAGCGCATGACGGTGAAAGAGGGAGGGTTTCAGGCAGGGAACATTCTCTTAACGCCTCGCGGCAATCACAGTAGGGGCAAATGGGCGGTTAAGGGCCTCCCTCGCTGCTTCACAGCCTTGGGGGGGGGGGAAGGGGGGGGAGGAAGGGGGGGGGGAGGAAGGAATGTTCATTATCGTCCGTGGCGCAGCAGCTGCAACCGCCGCGTTTGCCCCGTTATCCGGAAATCGATCGCGAGACCTTGAGGTGGGAGGCACCTTTTAGGGCGCGCGTGTGTTCGGGGTTCACCGGTAAGCTCCCCCGTGACCCGGGATTTCAAAAGAGGACCACACGAATATGTTTGCACACTAAATGTATCCCCGCGCCGGTTTTAGAGTTTATCATGCATAGAAACGTTTCATATTTTATGAAAATAATTCTCATTTTTTAAACTCTCTCTCTCTCTCTCTCCTATTTGCGAATGGTAACGTATTCGAGCATTTATACAATCGGGAACACGTGCGCTCTACTTGCAGACTTGATACATCTACACCTACGTCATACCCTGCAGCCACACAAAGAGTGTGTGGCAGGGGGTGCTTCCACACCAGGCATGCATCAATAATACGGCAGAACACCGAAACTACATTGGAACCAGCGTACCACACATGCAACGCGCCCATTAAAATCTACTAACCAAGAAACATTCTATCGTCAATCGTTCCAACATGCAAGGGGTGCAAGGAATACTACTACAGATTCAGAATATCATGCATAAATAAGAGCATCAATATTTACATCATGCATAAATAAGAACGTAAAATATACAAAGAAAGAGATCTACAATCTAGCTAATGTCACCATTTACACTATTCATGACGACGATCACAGCTGTTACGGTCCCGAATGGTAAGCGTTAAAAATGACATTTTTTTATCTATCGGTTCTACAATCTATCTCTCTAATTTTATTGGCGCGATCTAATCTACCATAGTACGAGGGGGTTAATAGTATGTTTTTCACGTCGTCAGAGAAATGTTTTTCCTGAAATGTATTTAGGAGGTTAAGCCTATAATTTAATCTACGCTGTGATAGTGATTCCCATCCTAATTCTTCTAACAATCCAGACACACTAGCAAACTTATCGTAGCATCGTTTCACAAACCTAGCTCCTCTTCGCTGCACACGATCTAATTCTGCTATCAACCCCGCTTCAAATGAATCCCATACACTGGCAGCATATTCCAGATGAGGCCTAACGATTGAAAAATAACAACGTTCTTTCACTTTCTCGTCACATTTTCCGAGTACTCTCTTGATAAAGCCTAGCTTCCTGTATGCTTGACCGCATATTTCCGGAATATGTTTTCTCCAAGAAATGTCGTGAGTAATTGTGACCCCTACAGACTCGGCGTGAATAATTTCCGTATTATTCATTCTATAAGCCCTACCTGGCCTATTTTTCTTTTTCCAAAAGCTGACTGTTTCGCACTTTTTTATGTTTAGTTCCATCTGCCACTTTTCGCACCAAGCATGGTGTTGTTATAGTGAGTGGCAAGAGCAAGCTGGTACATGTGACGTCAGGCATAGTAGTCCACTGAGGTGTTTACATGCTGCAGAACGGAGTCAGTTATTTTTTTCAGGTGATTTTCATCCCGAGTTCATTAAAGAGATTAAGAGGAAAAATGATGGCGGAGTCACTTGACTCGGTTATTTTGGCAAAGAAATTGATTCAATTTTCCGATGAAATAAATTATTTTTTTGCCAGTGAAGCACGTCTAAGTGCTTTCAAGCTAAAAAATAATATTTATAATGTCGGACCGCTTCCAATTAATTCTGAAATCGTTTATGTAGCGGTTTATGTTTTTTTTCCCTTAGCAATCTGGAGTAATGATCCAATGGGAAGTCCACAGCACAACAGCACTCCTTCCCTCAGTCACATCCGTTCCAGGAATCCCTTCTCCTCATTTCCGTAAATCATGCCCTGACAAACAACGACCCAAAAAATAAACACGACCACAATTTAGATATAATTAACCTTCTTACAGCAACAAAAATACCATATTTAATAATATCAACAAAAACACAATGCTGAAGCAATAAAAGCTACAAGAATAATTCGCCGTTGGTCCCCTCCTCTTCATTTCTCCTATTCTATAAACTTCCTCGTTCATTTGAAATTTCAGATTCGCGACGGATACGAGGTATATTTTGATAATGGAGACGCCGGTTTGCGTTGGGCTTTCAAAGCATCATTGATATCACGGGGTTGATATCAGAGCTAGATCGCGTCCAGCGAAGAGGAGCTAGGTTTGTGAAACGATGCTACGATAAGTTGGCTAGTGTGTCTGGACTGTCAGAAGAATTAGGATGGGAATCGCTATCACAGCGTAGATTAAATTATAGGCTTAACCTCCTAAATAAATTTCAGGAAAATCATTTTACTGACGACGTAAAAAACATACTATTAACCCCTTCGTACTACGGCAGATTAGATTCGGCCAATAAAATTAGAGAGCTAGATTGTAGAACCGATAGGTATAAAATGTCATTTTTTCCGCGTACCATTCGGGACCATAACAGCTGTGATCGTCGTCATGAATAGTTCGAGTATTGACAATAGGCAGGCAGTTAATCTTTCTCATTATATTCTCCTCTTTCTTATTTATGCATGATGTAAATAATGATGTTCTTATTTATGCATGATATTTTGAATCTGTAGTAGTAGTCTTTGTATCCCTTGCATGTTAGAACGATTGGAGATACAATGTTTCTTGTGTATTAGATTTGTAATTGGCGCTTTGCATGTGTGGTACGCGGGTTTTAATGTAATGTCGGTGTTATACCATATCATTCATGCATGCCTGGTGCGAAAGCACCCCCTGCCACACACCCTTTGGGTGACTTGCAGGGTATGACGTAGATGTAGATGATAGCAGTACCGTGTCTGACGTCACACGCCTGGAGACAACTCTCCCCGCCAGCAACGTCCCCACTCTACACACACACATTCATGCATGCACATATATTCACTCGTGCCTTTGCATTCATTCTCCGCAAATGAATTTTGCATTCACCAAGATGAGAGTAATCAACACGGAGGAGGGTGAAGAAAGATTCCCAACACAACCTGAAAGAACGAACGCGGGCGTTTCCTCCTAGATCCTCATTCCTGGCTGAAGGAACCGCCCGGTAGAATCGAAGCCAGTTAGAATCACAGGACGCGACCTTTGAAAAATTTTCACCGTGGAATCCGTAAACCTTTGCAGGATACATCTCATTCATTGCGATTCAACTACAGCTGAGAAGTAAATACTGACCCAAGTGATTTCCCCCTTTATCGCGCTCTATTGCGCCATAGGAAGGTGCCATATCGCATTTGAATTCTTTAGTATTTAATAACAATTACCATCATAAACTTACATAGTGATGTTCATTTTTGACGAGTGAATGAACAACCGAGTATTTTGGCGGGCTCGGGCCGGCGGCAGGGCGGCCGTCTCCACGAGAGGGTTGGTGAAAATTTGAGCCCTGTTGCAATTTGCGGGTTGCCATGTCCATGTCTTGGAATCTCTTTGGGCACATTGAAGAAATTCAGTGCATCGAGAAAAGACACTTATGATAAAAAGGTGACGGAAAATGGTGAGATACTAAAAAGAGCAATTACTACGTAAAATAAAATTCATGAGAAGAGCGTGTGCAGCGATTGTTTTCGCACTTCAAGGCAATGCACAGAAGGAGCGTTATGAGTAACGGGTTCGGCCCGCAATCCGCAAGTGGCAACAAAACTCCTCCAGCTTTCATCACCCCTCAAGCGAAGAAGGCCGCCTCATCGCTGGCTCGAGCCCGCTAGGGTACTCGGATGTATATTGACTCGTTAAATATCGATATTACAGTGTGAGTTTACGATGGTCTTCTTCTTCTTCGGTTATCAACCCATGGGTTGGTTGGCAATAGCACGCCATTCCACTCTTTGCTCAGCTTTTCTCTTCATTTCACCATATGAGGCGCATCCAGAGTCATTGATGATCTGCTTCATATAGCTTAATCTAGGACGTCCTCTACGATTTGTCCCCTCAATACAACCTTCAGCTATTAATTTTATAAAATCATTGCATCGTAGAATGTGACCTATTAGTTTAAGTCTCCTTGTCTGTATCTGTCTCCAGAGACTTCTATTTTCTTTTACTCTTCTCAGCACTTCCTCATTGGTGATTCTGTCTCGCCAGCTGATTTTCTGCATCCTTCGATAGCACCACATTTCTAGGGCCTCTAATCTGCTCTTTTCATGTTTCTCTATAGTCCAGCTTTCACACCCGTAAAGGGCCACACTCCAAACATAAGCTTTCATAACCCTCTTTCTTACTTCCAAACTAACATTTTTACAAGTCAGTAGAGTCTTTTTATCATTGAAAGCTATTTTTGCTAGTTGTATTCTATTCACAATTTCTCGTTTACTCCTTCCATCTTCTGTTATCTTGCTTCCCAAGTAGCTGTATTCTGTAACTTGTCCTAGTTCTTCATCATTTATTCTTTATCATTCATGCATGCCTGGTGCGAAAGCACCCCCTGCCACACACCCTTTGGGTGGCTTGCAGGGTATGACGTAGATGTAGATGTAGATTGCCGAACATGCACACTACAAGCCACGTTTCAACTCTCGACAACCTACTTCTTGACATCATAAAACGTCTGGTGTCCGAACAACCCATGCCACACGCCAGCAGAGTAATCTACATGTTGTGACAAAGTAAAACTTAGCTATCGCTAAGATTAGCAACTGTATTTTCCTACCCTGACTTACGCTAATGCTTCAAGTTTCAAGATGGTAAATGTGATTGGCAGTACTTTTTTTCTCTTATAATATACGTTTTAAGCTGTTTCTTATCCTCAGGGATCAAACGGATTAAATTCCAATTATAAATCCAATTTACTATTCTGTACCGATTTAGCTTGACCTGAGCTCATTGACCGACAGTTCTCCCCGTGCATAGAACTGGTATTTGTTATATTTGTTATAGACTTATAGGCATTAAAAATCGTCGATAAAAATTCACGTACTTCCTTTGAAGTAAATCGAAAGGTTTAATCCGCGTATGATACATGGAAGGTCTTTTTTGGGCCAAAGTCATAAAAATAATCCAGCGGCAACAAAGCCATTACGCGGCCATTATCCCCAAGGAGTAATGGACGCTCACGTGTGTTGAGATTCATTGTTCAAGAAGCCGATTCGGCATGTTTTTCACGAATCAACCTCGTGTATAGCAACGAAAATACACGTAAACCACAAGCAAAGTCGGCAGGGCACCAAACTTCGGCCTAAGTCATTATCGCATCACTGTGTTGGACGAGGCACAAAAACTTCAAAGCCCAAGGACGGCGATTGGTCCCTCCCAGCGGCCTAGATCCTTGACAATTGCAGCAATTATCCTTCGAGGTGATTACGTGAACTGGGTTACATAGAAATGCATTCGTGAATATCAAAATTACCTCCCATGCATGCACATACACCAAACGAAAAAGTAAAATGTAAATTCAATTCCTTAAGACACGCAAGTACCTACGACGTCTGCACGACAGATTTTCATCACCATTTCCACTTCATTAAATGAACAATAAATAATCTTTACCTCCAGAAGCAGTGGTATTTACCATTATATCTACCGATCTATGAGACACCTAGCAATTGCAGTCCTTAGGCACTCCCTTAAATCGCATACAAACAAACATACCAACGGATGATTACAGCGCATTATAATTCCTTAAAAAAAAACACGACCAGAATCCATGACCGCACAAACGAAATCCTCGCTAACATCGTGCGCAAAATACAGAGAGCCTAGCAAAGACGTTTTCTTCTATCGAGCGAGATTTTACTCATAAAAACCATCCTTATTCTTTGTATGACGAAGAGGATTGAAGAGGAGGAGAAGAAATTGTTTTCAATAGAGTTTTAGCCCAGTTTGAAAGTGGTCACGATTGTACACTGCGTAGAAAAGACGCAGTCCTAGACACACTTCACATAACACCATCGACTTTAGTTAACGGCATTGGCAAGCCTATTAATCTCTCAACCTATCCCTAGAACTGACAAAGGACACAACACGAGAGACACACTGCAAAACTGATGGGTACAAAAATGTCCGCTTTCCACGCACCATCACTGACTACAGAAAAAAATGACAACGGAGACACTCAAGCGCTCCGTGAACATGCTATCCACAATTAATAACAACTGATACACTTTGTAACTTCCACAGACTTTTTATTGACAGACGACCGGTTTCGGCTGTTAAGCCATCTTCAGGTACAAATAATCTCTATACAGCCGGTATATATAGTCCAGGCTTTTTAGGGGTAAGTGGAAGGCGGGGTAGTGTGATGCGTAATAGGGGGGTAGGATTGGAGAAGGTGATGTCATTTAGAATCCATTTAGATTCACTTGCAAGGACAATTGACCGCTGTTCGTACGCGTCCATCTTCCTTCCCTTTTCCACACACTTCAATATTTCAGGTATAAAGTCACTTCGGTGCCCCAACTCCAGCACGTGTCGGGCGAAGGCCGATGAGTCGTCTTTTTTGTTTTTAAAACATGCCTGATGTTCCTTGGCTCTTAACTGGAAACTTCTCCCCGTTTGACCAATATAAAACACCATACATTCAAGACATACCAGTTTATTTACACCAATTTTAAAACGAGGTTCAATTATATCTATTGAATTCATTAACAATCGTCCCAGGGTATTATTGTTATAAAAACATACATTAAAAACATCCCTCAGGATAGTATTTGAAATAGAATATGACATCGCTCCTATAAAGGGAATTTAAAACCATTTTCATTTGCGTCTAGGTAAAATCTGAGAGAATTCACAAAGTGTGTCAGTTGTAATTGTTGTGGCGGTTGTGTATAGGGATATTAACAATTCCGAAGATAGCGACTCGTTAACAATTGACCTACTTGCTATTCATGCTTGGTGCGAAAAGTGGCAGATGGAACTAAACATAAAAAAGTGCGTAGCAGTCAGCTTTTGGAAAAAGAAAAATTGGCCAGTTAGGGCTTACAGAATTAAAAATACAGAAATTATTCACGCCGAGTCTGTTAAGTACTTAGGAGTCACAATTAGTCACGACCTATCTTGGGGAAAACATATTAGGGAAATATGCGGTCAAGCATATAGGAAGCTAGGCTTTATCAAGAGAGTACTCGGAAAATGTGATGAGAAAGTGAAAGAACGTTGTTATTTTTCAATCGTTAGGCCTCATCTGGAATATGCTGTTAGTGTATGGGATCCATATGAAGCGGGGTTGATATCAGAGTTAGATCGCGTCCAGCGAAGAGGAGCTAGGTTTGTGAAACGATGCTACGATAAGTTGGCTAGTGTGTCTGGACTGTTAGAAGAATTAGGATGGGAATCGCTATCACAGCGTAGATTGAATTATAGGTTTAACCTCCTAAATAAATTTCAGGAAAATCATTTTACTGACGACGTAAAAAACATACTATTAACCCCCTCGTACTACGGCAGATTAGATCGCGCCAATAAAATTAGAGAGCTAGATTGTAGAACCGATAGGTATAAAATGTCATTTTTTCCGCGTACCATTCGGGACCATAACAGCTGTGATCGTCGTCATGAATAATTCGAGTATTGACAATAGGCAGGCAGTTAATCTTTCTCATTATATTCTCCTCTTTCTTATTTATGCATGATGTAAATAATGATGTTCTTATTTATGCATGATATTTTGAATCTGTAGTAGTAGTCTTTGTATCCCTTGCATGTTAGAACGATTGGAGATACAATGTTTCTTGGGTATTAGATTTGTAATTGGCGCTTTGCATGTGTGGTACGCGGGTTTTAATGTAATGTCGGTGTTCTACCATATCATTCATGCATGCCTGGTGCGAAAGCACCCCCTGCCACACACCCTTTGGGTGGATTGCAGGGTATGACGTAGATGTAGATGTAGATGTAATTAATCATGGCAGCCTTCGATTTGATGCCATCCGCACTTTCGTCTTCTCCCGGTTGCCATATTTTATCCTGTTCCATCCGCTTTCTTTCTGTCTTAGCAACCCCTGCCACGCGCCCCAACTGCGGATGCAGACTTAGAACTGTCCACACCCAAAGATGAAACGGAGTGAAGGACTCAAATCATGTATTACTGGGACGCAAATGTTCCACACATAGAAAAATAATAAACTTTTCGTCATCACACAACTGAAATCCACAAGCGCAAACGACTTAAGTTTCCCTCAATTTCTGTTTGACGAGAACGATGCCATGTACAACATAACATATACATGCATACCCCAAGTAATTGTTTTTGTGTATTAAAAGTACGTGGACTCCAAACGCACGTTAAACGAAGGAACTTGAAACATTTTTTCAGCGTTTAAATTAGTACTTTGGAATAAAAAGGTGAAAGAGTTTTGGAATATTTCCCCTCACATTTCCTTCACGCAAAAAAAATGACAAACAAGAAAATAATTCGTTGATTGAAAAAGGAATTATTTTTTTCTGAATTCCAGTTATTTTCTTACATTCGGCATCACCGTCTTTTTTTGCCCATGGAATACAGCTTTTATTCAGATCTTAAAGAATAATATTTTCCTTTCGAACCACTTCCAAACGAGTACGATTCGTCGAAAATCACCGAACGCAAGGCTCGGTGTGCCACAGGATCGGGCAAAAACTATGGCAGGTGCACGTAGCATTGGGTATTTTGCCGAATTCACATATGTGGGGGAGACCGGCAGAACAATTGAAACCAAGCTTAAAGAGCATCGTAGGCACTTTAGATTGGCGCAACCAGAGGAGTCGGCAGTGGCGGAACACAGCATCAACGAGGACCATGCCATTAAATGGACCGATGCAAAAATCCTTTTCCGCGCACACCGATACTGGGTCCGCATTATCAAAGAGGCCATCGAGATACGACTACATCCGAATAATTTTAATAGAGACACCAGATTCAAACTAAGTAATACCTGGAGGCCTGTAATCAAATGTATTAAAAATATGAGAAAATAATTCAACGGCCAGCGAGACACGTCAGCCATCATACGGATCGTAACCTTCATTATCGGGACATCAACGGCCAGTTTAAAATCAGTGTTATAGCGGAAACGACGGAAATAACACACACCTTGAAAATGGAAGACAAGTCGTTTTCCGAAACGTCGGCGAATTTTGAAAACATTACCCGGTGCGAAGCCCGAGAAAGATATTTAAACATATGTTCAAGTAATTCGTACTTGAAATTTTCTCAGACTCTTCGAGCATTACCTGCACTTAAGGATGACACAGTGATAAGCGTGCATAATAGATTATTTCCACGCAGTACACTATAATCATCCGCATAACATTAATTTATAACAATAATGATAAATATATAATAACTGAGAAATTTCACCAAGTTTCCATTAGGTACGTTCAAAATTACCCACGAAATACCCCTGGGCAGTTATATCCGAAGTTCGCAAAAGAAAAAATTAGTGATCTTTAACATGGCTGCTGTTTGAGTAATTCTGGATGACAAATCACAAGCAGTGGAAGTCTTTTTGCCGGCTAATCAGATATTAAAAATGATATTCCAGCCAGTATATTAATCCACAACTTTTAACTTTGACTAGGGCGAACAATGAAAAAAAAATAACAACACAATGTGCTCTGTACATTGTATGTACCGCCCATTCAGATGAACGACACATAAGCCAGTGACGTCAATGGGAGTTCAGCGCAATGCTTCACAGTGCGATGGAGTGGAATCTTACCTTTCAACAAGCATTGAAGAATGAACGCCCAAGAAGGGAGACAGAGCATTAACTTACCTGAAAGAGAAAAAGAAGGGTTAGAATCGTATTTAATTCCAGTAAAAGAGACAATAAGTCTAGGTCAATAAAATATATGCCAAATGGGTTCAAGATATTAACACAGTTGGTACATAGTTATAAATGAAACCAATCAGAAACCACGACCAATGTCGTTTGGGGAAGGGAATCACGTGACAGGAGGAATCATGACGGTGGCCAGTGTTTCAGCCATATGATCGAGAAAATTTTACCTTCTCATTTCATTCTATGACAAAGCAGTACATTTCAATAGCCCTCTATCTTGGACAGATTCTATATAGGTATACAGGGGAATTGAGCTAAATTAAAACGTCATCCTTAACATTTCGAACTAAACCTTGATAGCAAAACTTAAGGGACATACAAAAACTCAACCTATCAAAGTGTTTCTGAAAAACAACTGCAAAAACGTACTTCCTTTCAAATGGCTTCGTGCCTTAACGACAAAACCGTACATTAGTTTCTTCTACGTAGAAAAACACCAATTACATTTTACGCCATCGGCTTTCTTTACCTATGGTCCTAAATTTGTTCTCAATTTATGAGGTTTTGAATGGAAAACTCTCCTTACCTCCCAATAAGATAGCTCGTAATATAGACTGACCTAAATTTTGCTCAAGTGCGCTGCATGCGGTTTAAGTATTGATTTTGATTTTGGAGTCATCCGCGAAATTAATGGATTTATCCTGGCAATATATGCTCGGTTAAGAAGGATTTTCAGAATCTCGGTTAGGAAGGTTTAGGTCACTCTCACATAAATGGGAAGGGAACTCTCTCCGAGAAGGCAATCCCTTTGAAAGACGGGATCAGCTTAGTTTGCACTTGGTCCGCGGGAACTATTTCGAATTTGGAGCGCTGTTCCTCAAATCCCTTCCTTATCACGGTCTAAAGGATGAAGGGTCGGCGACTTGTCGTCTGGGCCGTGAGGAAGGCCCGGGGACAGGAATATGCGGGTCCGTCAAGAACTGAGATGCCATGTCCCACGGGAAGCAGAGTAGTAGTTCCATCTATCCGAAGCCGACAATAGAAGGATGAAAACGCGAATCGAGTGGTACGTCCTCCGGAAGAAGTATATAAACCGTATTCGCCCGAGTATAATGCGATCACAAATAATTCGAAGTCGAACAACGAAAAAAGAACGAATCGTTTAACTATGTCTCCTTAATTTAAACCATTTTTAACTTTCTCGTAAATACGATCTTCCAAGGTTCACATTTGTGTTTATGTCGTACAGAGGGGACTCCGCACTGAATTTGTCACACCGTCCCAATGGCGAACTCTTCCACGACGCCAGGGCAGTTGAAGCACTGAAGCTCCCAGGAGGCCGTGCGCCTGCTGCCTAATGTGCGAGTAGGTTTAGGGGCACTTTTAGTTCTCATAATCAGCTGCTTAAGTTATTCAGTCCACCTGAGCCACCACATGCAATTCATGCAATGTAAATTCGCAACATGATTGCAAACTTCATTTTCAAAGTATGACGATTAAAGAAGACAAGCTATTCAGCCGGCGATTGGCAATACAAACTGATGGTTTCGACTTAAATATATCTGGCATATATGGTATTTGAGGGTGAGAAAACGTCACACTATATTAGGCCTAATACGATACACATTGGTTACTTCAAAACCGGAATAAATTGCAGACGTCGATTCAGACATTCAATTCAGAACTAACAACAATAACCCACCACTCGTGCGTTAAGATTGCAAACCAATAGCCATGTTCGAAAAAGAACGATATTTAAGCCTCATGGCCGGTTGCAAGAAAATTTAGTTATGGAATCAATAGTTATGAGATCCATAAAGTTATAGAACTCATAAATATATTCGGGTAGCATGAACACATCTATTAGTTACTTAACTTATTTACCAATAGTTACTAGCCTCAAATATTTGATCTAATCTTCCACGGCCGGATAAAATTTACGAAAGTTAAGCCTATGAATAATTGATAATGCACATTATACTTAGTCAGTAAGAGTAAAGAAACTGGCCACTTGTCTCAAAACAACTCTTTTATCTAGTAATTAAGTCTCCAAGCGGTTCATTGCGCATCCGCCATCTTGTCTACTTATGGAACTCATAACTCCATGCCATAAGTTATGAGACCAATGAATTTATTGAATGTTTCTGCAACACTTATTGAATGGTTGCCATGGCTTATGGGTCCCATAACTTCGTGGAATACATATGTTACGTTCCTGCAACTGGCCATTGAGGTCAAAATAGTTATTGAGAAAATATTAAGACTATATTAGTGATAAGATATTAAATTTTCTCATACGATGGATGGATAAAGAAAAACATAAAATAGCTAAAAATGTCCTCAACTTATTTAGAAGATGAGTGATTCGAAATTATTCATTTATTCGTTTGTTCTCTGTCACGGCGGCCCTTAATGAGGTTTATTGATTGAAAAAGCGACATTAAATGCTAAAATAAGAATAATAAAACTTAGGTGATGCAATATTACATGGCTACAATCAGATATCGACGACGTATATCCTGGTGGAGAAGTCAAGGGTAATATAGGATAATATCGATCAGAAAGCCGTCGGTAGCGGAGTTTCTGACGGATACAAGGTGCACTTCCCAGCCGAGACCCAAAAGTGTACGACGATGAGCGCCTTTATATGGGATACAACACAGGGGAACACTGGAGAAAGGAGCTGGCCTCGTAAACTGCAGGTGAACAATATATAACAAACTCTTCACAATGAGGAATCTTTTACAAACCACGGGAAAACATAATCCTCACCACGACACAGGTTCCCACGCATTCCGTATTCATTCGCCAAAAACTAATCTTTAATCCTTTATCCCTTCCTCTTTCACCGCTAACACTTCTTAGAAAGAAAAACCTCGCCACATTGAGGACTATATATAGCTCAAGACATATTCCAAGCAGATTTTTATCCTTCGCCGGGTCACACGCCAATGTCTCCTGAATGAGTTCATCCCATCGCTAAGTTTCCAAGAGGTTCCCCCCTTTATAATACGCCACAGAATAGACAATAGGCCCCTCGTGAAGAGAAAAAAATAATCGCTCCGGAATAGTGAATTTTCTCGTATGATTCGCGTGGATTTTTCACCCCGGGAGGCGCCGAGGGTTGGAGTAGGAGGACATGCAATCGACTCCAGAATATGAGAATAAAGAAAGAATGCACTGAGGAGGAGAGCGGGGTCTGGAGAACAACTGATCTTGACGGCCGAGTTCCTTTTTAGGTCAACCCCGAAAGGAGCTGCTCGCGAGAAGAAACGGAGTATTCCGTTCCACCCTCCACGGTGGAACGTGAGCGGTTTAGAGGGTGCACGTGGGGAAGGGGGGTGGAGGGAGGATGGTGGTGGAACGGGGATGCGGGGTTGGATGTGCTCCTCGGTACTCCTGAAACACTGGAGAGGACTGCACTCCATCATAAAAAAAAGAGTGGTCTCGAGACGGGGAATGAGTCACGCCCGAATTTCCTCGACAGTAAGTCTTCCTCGAAGAGCCATTTACCCCATCTCTCCTTTCCTTACGTGCGGTCCACGAGAAAGAGAAAAAATTTTTAAAAAATTTAAAAAAATATATCACACAAGTTTGTGTGGAAACCCCCATATACATTTTCAAGGGAGAATACCCATATCCATGGCCCACAATAAGCGCTTTCTGTCGTCCGCAAGATCTCTTTCCGCTAAAATCGACAGAAATCTTCGCAAGATTTTTCCCGTCACACTATGAGTGGAAACCTCCATATACATGGGCAGACGTGGGCATGACAGTCTGGAGATGGTCTAGAAAAACCCCGAGCATCATATCACTTGAATAAATGCAAAAGAACGTGCTTCCATTGACTTCTACAATATTTTCCCAGGCCCATGAAAATCGATCCAGTTTCACACACTAAATCGTGCAAAACAAAAAACGTCCATGAATTTTCCTGTGTTCACCAGTTTCTATGACCAACTGGTGACCTAAGCTTTGAAAAAAACCGTGTCTGGAACTTGTGCGACCAAATTCATTTTTCGAATACTTTGGTCACCTCTAACGACTGATTTCTCATGGATTCGCACATATATATAAATTTTGTAGCGTGTCAGTCATTCTGTATCCGTTTTGTTTCTTTCTCTGTCAATTTTTGAGCTAGAAGAGTGAGGTTTGGGGCGTTGAATGTGGAATCTCTGTCTTCACGATTTGGTAGTAGTTTTGGATTTTTACTGGGCGTGGGGCAGGGGGTGTTAGGTCACCAGCCGTGCAAAGGTGTAAGATATTTGGAGATGAAATGGAGACATGAATTATAAAGAGTGTAAATAGTTAGTTAAAATAAGATCCAAAAGAGCGGCTGCTTGGGCGTGTGGTAGGGGATGTTAGGTTACCAGCCGAGCAAAGGTGTAAGTTATTTGGAGATGAAATGGATCATTTTTGGGTTGTGGTTGCAAAAACCAGATGCCAACCAAGGGAGAAAGGCCAAAAGGGAGAGTGGGAGAGTGTAAAGGTTGGAACAAAATAAACATACAGTGCTCTCCTATTCAAATGGCTTTAAAAACAACAAAGGAGAACAGTGAATGAAAAAAAAACATTTTCACCTAGGAGCTATTTTTAGACTAGGACACTTACCCCTAGAGCCCCAGAGCTAATAGGTCTGTGGCGGGTACACACCCCTGTTCATGAAGTGAGCAGGCTAGCAGCCTGCTAGTCAATATATAAACCGAGGACAGGACTATTACAGCTTTTTACAGAAGTGGATGAGGATTCACTATTGAAAGATGGATAATTGGACGAAAAAATGAAGATGTTCCCATGGAAATAATTTAGAAGAATATATAAAATAAGAAAATGGAAAAGGCTTTTGCATTTTTTAAATAATTAGATGAGGTCACGGATGCTATAAAATCAGCAGGAGATAACTGGTAATAATTGAAGACATGATACGGAAAATAAACATTAGTAGATGACATTAAAAAAAACAAAAAATCCAGTTGAATACGGTACGTGCACAGAAGAAAAGGTTTAGCTTTAGAATGTAAATGACGGGGAGGGCGAAAGAGAGCAGGATATTCCCTTTCAATCGATATTATCTCATTTTCTTTACATGGAATGGATAATAATAAGAGCGAGCGCATTGAATTTGGAAATAATTCTTGCATCAGTTGCCACGCCCACATTTACATAAATATCCGCGCAAGCACAGAAACTTAGGTTTTGCCATATTCGACGTAAGTTTTTAAAGGTGTGGACGCGTGTTAAGGAACGTGATTACAAGGTGGATGCGCGAAACTAACACCCATCGACATGAAACAGGCGAAATATCATTGCGCCTCTCCGTAGACACATGTCCTCTGACGGTAGGGTAGACCGGGGCGGCACGTTTACACGCCGTGTTACCGCATATAAAAACATTAAAAAAAAACATAAAAACCTACATAAACATAAAAAAAACAACTGAAACATAAAAAACATAAAAAACCTACGCCATAGCTTAAAATAACGGCAAGAACACATATTTTCAGAAAACATTATAGTGAAATATACATGTAGTAAGTATTCCACTATATAAAGAATAATGTAACAGGGAAAAAATTTACTCATCTTTTATAAAAACGCAAAAGCGAAGTAAAACAGTTGTTTCTTCAATTTCTGAGTTCCCACTTACGTCACAGACAAAGAAGATGATGGCGCTGTCTGCACTTCAACTAGTGAAGCGCTCTGCCGTACTGTTAAGGAACTATAGGCATTGTGTAAACTTGCCCCTGTACCAAACGTGCCCCCGTCTCTACTCCACCACAGAGAGAAAGAAATCGAGGCCTCGGAGATATTACGGGTCGGTAGATACGAAAAGAACAGCTTTGGAGGAAGAGGCCTAACCTACCGAGCCACGTGCCTTAAAAAAAACTTGCCAAAAATTGGATAGTGCTGGATTATCTCGCATAATGCCCTGTTTACAATACTAGCTTTTAACCAGGATAACTCTTAACCCTAGTAAAAGTTCGCCGCGTGAACGCAGGTTGGCGCTGACCCTAGTCAACTTTTTAACCACGCTGGAGTTACTATGCTTGGCGCTGGTTACCATCATTGTTAACGCGTGTAAGCGCATGTTAGTTAAAATAGTAGTTAAGTGATCCAGTCCGCTTGCAGCTTTTACTTGAAGCGTGAAATGTATTAAGAGAGTCTCTATTGTCATATTCCGTATCCATGCATCTGTTCCACGTTGCTTGATGTATTTTAAACGCATTAGTGAATGATGAACCGTATTTTAAGTTCAAAATTTACCTTAAAAGCGCAATCGAGGAAGGGTCATGGCCAGAACTTGTCAGAAAAAGTCGTCAATTCCGCTGCATATATTGAGACAAGGACTCGAAATGGAAGTTAACTAAAAACATTGAATGTCAAGATAACATCTTGAATTGTTTTTATCTATCATAATAGAGTGCAAACGACATAATAACGCAAAAATCTCGGGATATCTTCACGGTAAAGTACACCATAGTGAGACGTCGTTCCGTTAAGGAAATTTACTCTCATAATTTTCAACTTTCGATGCATAAAGTGATGCTTAGACATGAAATGATAAACTCCACTTTCTCCGGCGAGCTATTGTAGAACAGCATTTTTAACAATGATACTCAAAAGATATCGTACTGTCTTCCAAATTTATCTCAAACTCTTACAACACGTGTTTCAACTGTCTAGCGGTCATCAACTTTCCTGATGTCTAACCTGATGATGACTGCTAGACAGTTGATGCACGTGTTGTAAGAGTTTGAAATAAATTTGGTAGACAGTACGATATCTTTTGAGTATCATGAAATGATAAGTGTACTATTAAATATTAATGAATGAGAAGTCTAACCGTGCGAAACATTTGCATATTCTCGGGGTATCTTAATGGTAAAGTATAGCGTAGTGACTCGTCGTTCTATTAAGGAAATTTTTTCTCTCAATTTTCATATTTCGATGCATTTCGTAATCATTAGACATGAAATGATAGGTGTACTGTTAAAGCCTAATTAATGAGAAGTCTAACCGTACGAAATATTTGCATATTCAAACCTTTTTCTCGCTCATACAAGTTCCGATAACAAGCTGAACATAGCCCATGAAACAAATGAAAAGCGACTTGCGATGTTTGCTGTGCTGTGGGCAAGGTGGGCTACATCACCTTCTTGGCTCTCCACCAGAGGCCACCAGCATGTTAACTAGGGTTAAATAATGCCGTGTAAATGCTAGTTAGTTAATCCGCCATATTAACTAACATTCAAACCCTAGTAATGTAAACGGGGCATAAGAGGCGTGGGTGCGGTGAGAAGCTGGAAATAAATATGCTTACTGAATTCGCAATTTCGGTCAAAACTCCTGTATGTAGCATGCAAGCGTGTGCTCTCCAAAGACTAGATATCCTGTTTACGACAGGGCCAGAGACGCATGGGGGCAGCAATTACGTCCCCGTCTCCCTCAAAAGGGACGACGTAACTGAATTACTCTCCGGGGCAAAACAAGCTCGTTCGTGTTTTTTTTGTGCCGGACGAAAAACAAATCCTGGAGTAGTGATTAGGGTACGGAGTCAGGGGTCTCCAAGCCAAGACATCTTCGGTTCCAAAGGAGAACTTTCCAAAGAATGGGCCTCCCTCCCAAACCCTCCCTCCCCGTCTTCGTCATCCGCTGGAATCGATGATACCCCTCGAAGCATTTAAAGTTTCTCTCAAACTTTTACTGTTTGCAACACACACACACACACGAAGGCGACAAACAAACCGATGGAGAAGCAAGGAAAAGTGAAATACAGATTTGACCCTCTCATGTCCTTTTATTGCACGTTTTCCAAGACGCTAACGAAGACTTCCGACGCACAGAAGAAGTGAAATGAAAAAAGTCGACCAGTGAAAGATTTTCACGAAGTGTCAAAGTATGCCTCGACCGGAGACGCCCTTATAGTTCTCGCTCCTGCCGCATCCTGGGAGAGATCCCCACTTTCCCCACCCTCCCACGCCCCCCAAGACAACAGTGTCACTTCTCACCCAATAGTGGACCGATTGCGTATTATACCGTGACCAGTGGTCCAGTGGACCAAAATGAATCAAGTCAATGGCCCTCCGTGGAAATATAGGATTCCCATTCAGAATAAATGTTTGAAATTTTATTGTTAAAAGAGATATTGAAGGTATACCGTCGTACGCTACGCTAACAACTGCTACGAACGAACACATAGTGTTACACAAGTGTTAGAGGCATTAAGGTGGGAGCCCCTAGAGACTCGGGAGGCTGCACGCTAGGCTTAGGCTGCTTGAGATATTCAGAACTGGTGTGTTTCAGAGCGACACAGAGAATATTATAATGACGCCTCACTACGCTTCTAGGTCTGACAGATGCGATAAAATAAGAGAGATACTCAGCCGAACAGATAGGTACAAAAACTCGTCCTTTCCGCGCACAATAAAGGACCAAAATAATAACTGATCTCCTCTAAATACACTCCCATAGTACACGTCACCATTTCACCTCCAAAAAGTTTACATCTTTACACGTCTGGTGACCGACCACCCCCTGCCACACGCCCATGTGGCGGCTCGCAGTGAATTATATCGATATAGCTGTAGATGGCGATCACTTGTTTTAGTACAAATGTTGGTTTTTGTCCGCGGCCGAAATACCAATAATGTTGAAAGGAAAAAGGGGAAATTTACAACATTAATGAATGCTCGTTCCAAAGGCTTGGGCAAACAAATGTGTTTTAGGTAGCAGAGAAGAAGAGAAAAAGGAAAGGCATGAGCTAATTCGACCCCCGCGGTACGTACAAGTGTATGCAGCACCTAAACTGCTTTAGTCGTGCGTGAAATTCTCTCTGGATTCACACCGGGTTAAATATTTGGCTGATGCCAACGTTTCGATGGATAACACTTCCATCGTCATCAGGGTACTGATACCCGGGCCGCCTGCGTTCTGCGACAAATCAAGGGTGGAGACCGTTAATTTCAAAAATAATAACGGAAAGAAGAAACAACAATGGCCAGTCAGATGTAACCGACCAAGACTCTATATAAGGGAGAACGCAGGCGGCCCGGGCATCATTACCCTGAAGACGATGGCAGTGTTATCCATCAAAACGCTGGCAGCAGCCAAAACCAAATTTAACCCGGTGTGAATCCCGAGAGAATTTCACACATAATATTCAACGGGAAAGTACAAAATCATTTATTGCTTTAGTCAGACTTAGGACAGAACAAAGGGAGGCAATTCCACTAACTTAACGCTGCGATTTGGCGTACTTTGTAACTACTTCAAAAAAGACAATTGGGTGACGAGCTTCCACCGCGAATGTGTAAGTCGACTACAAGTACGATTTCCAACTATTTTTTCAAATGGTTGAAAAATATCTCGATTCTGCTGATGACATCGTTTTCCATTGAACGCCAAATTTAAGGTGCAATAATGCAGATTATTGTACGGTTGTAGAATAGAATAGAATAGATTTATTTGCCTAATAGATACATTACAAAAGGTAAAATCCATTACAAATGTAAGTACATAAGGCACGTCATTAAAGAAGAGAAAAAAGTAAGCAGATACATATCAATGACGGGAAGTCAAATAGTCACTAACTTTGTAAAAACAATTCTCCTCAAGATAACAAAAAACCAGCCTTTTAAACGCCATCTATCTTTTTTCATTTTTTATAGCTAGCGGCTAATGATGATATAATTTTGCACACATTAAATAAGGTCCTTTCATCGTTGTACATAGGTTAGATGTAAGCATGTGTACATCATCGCAGCTTCTTGTTTTATAGGAATGGTAGCAGTTATTTGACTTAAACTCTGACAGATGTTTTCCTACATACAGGACAGCATGGTATATATACACAGATGGAAAAGTCAAGATCCCTAACTTACCGAAAAGAGGTTTACAATGAGCCCGATAAGACTCATTACACATGATCCTCATCAACTTTTTTTGGATTAAGAACACATTGTTTCATTAGGTTGAATCACCCCAAAATATAACACCATCACATGTACTTTCAATGAAAACTTTTTCACGGCCAAAAACACCGACCGCAGAGCTATTTACATGTAATTACCACAATTAAAAAAATCTCTTTAAGAAAGAATTCCAAGACGGTAGAACGAAGACTGTAAGAAGGTTAGAGGTTATAGGTACAATTATCAGTAAATACGCTTAATACATAATGTAGACTTGGAATGTTGGAAACTTTAAATTTTATTTAAAAGAGTCCTTAAGGATGATCATGAAAAAATAACCAAGCTCAAATATGAGACAAAGTTTTATTTACAGACTGTCCATCTTATCTCTTAACTTGACAATCATACACAAGTAACCCTCCTGAAGCAGTATTAGTGGGTATTTTTCGAATTATTAACTTAGTGACTCCAAAATTATAAAAATAAACTGAAAATTCGCAACGTTTGATGCTTCGTTTACGAAAACGGTCTACATTTACATCTACATAATACCCCGCGAACAGCCGCTTGGGTGTGTGGCAGGGGATGTTAGGTCACCAGCCGTGAAAAAGTTTACGTTTTTTGGGAGATGAAATGGTGACGTGTATTATAGGAATGTATTTAGTGGAGCTCAATTTTTATTGTGGTAATGTTGTATTTGATAAATATGACTAGTTGTTAAAATTGCTTTGTGAAACCCAAAATTTTCGGGGGGGGGATGCATCCCTTATTCCCCCCCCCCCCTGGGATCGCCCCTGGTCACGAGGTAAAATTACGAAGGGTTTTGGTGAAAAAAACGACGCGAAAAAATCTCACGCAATCTTCTCGATTGAGATTTTACCGCGGGATTGGTACATCTACATCCACATAATACCCTGCGAGCCGCCATTTGGGCGTGTGGCAGGGGGTGTTAGGTCACCAGCCGTGTAAAGATGTAAGTTTTTGGAGATGTAATGGTGAATGTATTATAGGAGTATATTTAGTGGAGCTCAATTTTTTATCGAGGTTGCTTATTGTTCGCGGAAAGAACGAGTTTTTGTACCTATCTGTTCGACAGAGTATCTCTCTTATTTTATCGCATCTGTCAGACCTAGAGATGTAGTGAGGCGTCATGATAATATTCTCTATGTCGCTCTGAAAAATATCAGATCTGAATTTATCAAGCAAACTAAGCCTAGTGTGTAGCCTCCGCGTTTCTAGGGGCTCCCACCTTAATCCCCCTAAATGTTGTGAGACACAATATGTCTCCCTGACAGAAAGATGCCAGTGTACGTTTCCGACACGTTATGTTAACTCTGATCCCATCTCAATGCGGCACCAATTCCAGTCTCATGGCTATGTGAACCGTGTGTGGCCCAGGGTGGGGACAAAGCATTAAACTGTCGTCCACAAACTTCGCCGGCGGCGGCAACGGAAGAACCCCGACAGAAAGGGCTTAGGGGAGAGGCAGAGGGGGGAGATAAGGGAACAGGGCGCCCGTCTTCATCTTCTTTTATATGCTTTCCTTTCGGCGGTCTTCGGAAAAAAAAGAGAGAGGGAGGAGCAGAGCGAGCTTTTGGAACCACTGCCACGCCCACCTTTCCCCTTCGCAACGAAAACACCCCTTCTCCTATTCTCTCACGTCGCTGCTCGATAAGAGGACATCTCCCCTCGGGTAGACTTTCAAGGGCGGACAGATTGACGTCAGTCTGCACGGACCAATACCGAGGGAGACGAAAACACACGTGGAATCCAACGTCTTACCACTGTGATTTCGACCGTAAAAAAAACCACTAAATTCACGTGCTTAAAGCCCAAATAATTTTTTCCCTAGGGCTCATAGGGCATTTGGGACCATGGTCAAATAGATTTAACCAAAAAAAAAACAAAAAAATACAAAGGAAAGCAGCGCGCTTCGTTAAAAACTGCTACGAGCGTACATAGTGTGTCTCACTACTTTTAAGGCCGCTTTACACGGTACATTTTATCGTACAAACGAATGCACAAATTCCTTCATGAAGGAAATTGTAACGTTTAAAGCGGCAAATTGTATGATTGTCTGAATGACTTAACGGGAAATGGAACCTGCTCTAATTCCATTCAGTTTCTTGTACATTCTATGATACATTCGTTTGTACAATAAAATGTACTGGGTAAAGCGGCCTTTAGAGGGAACACGCCCAAGCGGCGGGCCGCGGGGTATCATGTAGATGTAGAATAGAATAATTTTTGAGCTATAGACTCACAAGGGCGGGCAGATTGACGTCAGTTTGGAAGAGCCAATGCCGAGATAGACGAAAATGTGTGTGGAATCAATCGACTTATCGATATCATTTCAACCGTAGACATACACAAGATTTAGACGCTTCCTATGCAGAGAATCAATTTTTCATTTAGCTGCATTTCAAATAATATAGTGGAATATTTTTGGTATCTTCCAGAGTTATAGTATCATGGAGCTATTGACCGCACCGAATCATTCCATCGTGGTTATTTTTGAGGGGTCTGTCCTGATTAAATCACCTCTATAAGGATCGCTAACGTTTTGAATTTATTAATAATTGAAATATACCCCTGATGATGACTTGAATAAATAAAATCACAAAGGTGGAAAATGGTTTAGAGCTGATTTTAACTTGAACAAGGCCTTCGAAAAGGGCTACAATGGAACTTGTGCACGTTGTTTGAACGGTAAAAAGGAATCGATCAAGACGAGCTGCAAACACCGCATTTCACCGCATAATCGTCGCCATCGCATAATCGTCACACCCTAGTTTTACAGTCCGAAATTTTAGTGTTACTTTTTCAATCCAGGCCGGAAAAAGTGCGGTATGCGCTAAACAGGAAGAAAATAGGGTCGAATTGTTGTCTTAAATTTTAATGCATTGTATTTAACGTAGGGCTACCATTCATGAGATCCTAGCTTAGCAATCAAGGCAGTTATGTACGTAATAAATGATCAATGTATAACTAATACCGGCACAATTTTATTTTTTATTTCCCCTCAAAATGGTCGCACCCTACTTTTTAGCGAAAAAAATGGCATAAAATCTGCGACGATTATGCGGTGAAAGAAGGTAAACGCTTAACTTTTTAAGTTATGAGTTCGGGGAGGAAAAAATCTGGCCAAACACTTTTCTCTCCAACTCTCCGCGGGTGATTCTCTGGTGTCGATTGGGTCTTCATCATTCTTCGCTAACACCAGATCTCCACTGCGTCTCATCCCTTTTGCTCGGCTACTCTTGACGTCCAGCATTCTCTGCCATACTAGAAAATGGTCCACGCATTGATCCCGCTTACCAGGCAGTAATATTATACGAACAAGATACGTCAAATTTCGGGTGAGATCAGCAAGTTAGAATTTCCCCATTCTCTTTTATCATGCATCTCCGGGGCGCAGAGTCGTGCCAAATCACATGGAAAACGGCTTTTATATTTTACGAAAGGCCTGCTATAGCTCAAGCTTCACAGCCACACTGGAACAAGTCACCATATGTTTGTTTTAAGGTGGTCGGAGCGGTAATCGTGATTCAACGAGGGCATAGTTTTAATAATTTTTCAACAGAAGTCCAAAAAACTTTTGGATGGTTCATTTGAATACCTACGAACGATTGTGTGTGAAAAAGTCGAAAACAAAAAGTCCAAACCAACAAGTCCAAGCAAAGAAGTCCAAAGTCGGAAAAATCCAAAGTAACGAAGTCCAAAGCCTGCAAAGTCAAAAATATTTTTTCCCAAAAAGTGTGACAGAGCATTATAATTTTACAAATGAAATAGCAACCATGACAGAGCGCTACAACTTTATTTGAAACAGCAACTGTGACAGAGCACTATAATTTTACAAATGTAAATTGTGATCAATGGTTGTAATATATTGCAACTCGTTGTGCTCGTCCACGTAGTCCTGGTAGTCGTGAACCTGACTGACGATACAATCATCAACTCGTTGCAGATGTCCACCAGGTACTTTTTTCACGTTTTTGCCCATACTTAATTCTCGCAAGATGCACTCAATGCTCGAATATTCTCTGTTGCAAGTAAATGAGCTTGTACGGAAGTGCTGGCGTCGGTCGCAAGCCGTATGATTGCCGACGGTGGACGCTCCACATGTTCACAAGCTTGCTGCTTCATGGTACCCATAATAGGCAAAGCCCACACTTCTTCTGGATTAGGGCCATGAGTTGGATGAGATTCAGCAGTTCCTCCTCTGCGAACAAGGACACGCCGACCAGCATTTACAGTTGTCAAGCGTGCACCGCACTTACTTCGGCATTTCAAATATTTTACATCCCTTTTTGAGTAAGATGTAGGGTACAAAAAACCGTGTAGATGTCCGAAAACTTGAGAACCTTTCGTGGTAATTTCTAGTGTAGGCATTGCCATGTTAAAAAACTGAATTATTACCGAGTTACTTTTTAATTGTTACTATTAGGTATGGTTAGTAATAATAAGTTACTACGCTATTTAATAAACATGCAGTGAAGTTGGTTGCAAAATTCATGAAATATATAATAGATAATTTTTGAAACATTTTGGACTTATAGACTTCGGACTTTTCGGTTTGGACTCTGTTTTGGACTTTTTTTTGGCCTATCCCTACGAACACCTCTTTATATGGTGGAATTCAACATGCAGGGAGGCAATGGAAATTATGTAGGACTGATATTTTATATTTTTTGCCATCATTGAGGCATGTTACGACGAATTTTAGGCAGGGTATTAAAAATTTCGACAAAAGGAAATATTTAAATCCTTTTTTTTTCTGAGTCCCAGACTCTAAAAGGACACGATGATGTCTGTTTGCAATCATTGTCATAACATGAAATATATTACTCAGCGTTTAGAAGAAACTCTCCACGCAAGCAATAAAATTGCATTGCAATGAAATACATGTCTCATGTTTCCTCAGTTTACGTTTTAAGGTGGCTTGAGCGAAAAATCATTTTACCTATAAATGAATGAATTTGATCTCATTTTAAAGAAAAATACCTCACTCAACTAATGACACCAAATTTTCAACCACATACCACAATACTTTTGGAGACTTTTTTCCGAAAAATACCAGGCCTTTTATATGGGAAATGGTACGTGCATGCACTCCAGAGAGACATTATTTACAAAATGAGGCATTTCTAACACTTAGATGTCGTAAAAAAACTAACAGCGTGTAGTTTGTATGATTTCTCAATCATTCTTTAAGATAAATCATATTGTCACCGCAGTAGGTTCTTGGGTATCAGAAAAAAACCTTCCGTTTTGAAGGAGTTTTAAACGCACCGCGCGAAAAAAATGAGTCAGGTTAAGGACTTATTTAGATATTTTCACTTAATTACTTAGAATTTCTGTCATACAAAACTATATTATTGCACCATTAATAATGCAATATTTAATTCATGTGTCTAACACCTGGTGAAATTAAAACGTATAATTCGAATATGGTCTCTATTATGACTAGGAAACTATCTCGCTCGGACTACCTTAAAGCAGCAATGGATTGACAAAAAAAACAAATCGAGATGAGGCAATTTTGTCACCATTCACTAACGATGGCATAGCACAAAGCCATCGAGTGAAGTAAATAATGAATAGAATGGGTATGCGCGTGTTACGCGTGGAGGTCACTAACCCCGGATTAGGAATATCGGATGCTTTTCAACGGTGAAAAAGCGTTGCGGCCATCGCCGGCGCCTTCCAAGCGAAAAGAGGAACAGAAAAACCTCGGGCGCTTCATTCATGGATTTCTTGTCGCGGACGGATGAGTGAACGATCTCCCGGCCGCGCAGGCGCTCTGGACGGCGACCCACAAAAATCCCTTCCCGGCCCCTCCCTTTACCCATCCACCACCCCTTTCAACATCTCCGACGCAATCTCCCATCTTATCCAAATTCCACGAAACATCAGGAGCTCTGGAGGCTGGGACACAATGAATGGGTACGTGTGACGCGAGACGTTAACGGGACAACGGAGAACGCAAGTCAGCGGTCACAATCGACGTTAACGCGGCCCGGAGTAACAATTGACTAACGCAGGCGCAGCTAAGAGATCAGGTGTAAACAAGTGTGGAAGTAAATAAGTTGTCTTAGCCAACAGCAATCTTCAGCAGTTGGATGTATCTGCCGACAGATGGCTCCCATTCCCGGATTCTCAGGACTATTCTGATTGGTTTACCGTGTACGGGACACGGGAAGAGATGAAAGTTGCCCATCTCTCGCGTACACGTACTCCCCGTAGTGCCCGTTGATTGTGTCCGTTCGCTATACTTTACCGTCAGCCATCTTTCCGCGTATTCCCGTTAACGGCTCACGTTACACGTACACGTTGATTGTGTCCCAGCCTGAAGAGACCTAAGCAAAATATGTCAGCGATGGCACGACATTGTTACCTCCTTCTTAGTGACTTGTGCCTAAAATATAACACCAAAAACAACGGTAACAGTTTCGCTTTGAAGACTGAATCGGTTGAGTTAGCTCTGCCATTACTATAACGTAATGAAAAAATGCTCATCGTTAACGGAACTTAATATTCCGTTCTAGCAAAGAAGGACTAACCACGGATAAAAGAGGGGAATAAAATGAAGACATACGGTACGGTTCCAAAGGGGTAATATTTACACAAATTAAATGGGCAATTAGCCACATTGATGTGCCAAAGACACGCGGTTAAGTCGACGAAATGACTAACATTACTGAAAAATTGTCCCAATTCCAGAACATGACAAATAAGAGTTTCAACTGTATGACAAATGAATTGAACTAAACTACATGGCTAATGAACTGAATTCTAATAAACTTTACGCCCTCAGGCGTCACTTCGTGGAAGTATTTCCTACTTGAATATTAGTGGAAAAGTACAAGGATTGTTTTGACATGGATTCAACTGAATTCCAGTTCCAGCCAACAAAATGACAATTATACATTATCAACCATGGTGGAGCTCAGTTAAATAGTAGAGGAAAGTACAAAATTGTTTTTTTTTAAAAGATATGCAACGCTGAATGGAATAAAAATCACGAAAAAATGTCGTTACACATTAAATTATCATGCAACTTTCGATTCGAAGAGTTCACCGTTGGTATCAGCGCAGTTGAAATACACTCTCATTCGGACTAAAAAGGAAAAGGAAACAATTTGTTCACGATCGAATGATTGAAATAGAGGCGCCACCATAACGGGTTCTTCGGTCTCGCGGCTCCCTTCCCCAAAACGGCAATGGACGTTTTCCCATATCGGATGCATTTCTAACAGTCATATGGACCAATGTCCACATAATAAATAGAAAACAGAATTTACATTCCTGAGCAGCTAGGACTCAATCTATTCGCATCTTTACCCTAATGGTCCGAAGGGCGAAAGGGAAAACGCACCACGCTCCCTGGGTAACAGATCAATACATAATTAAGGAGTCAGGGACGGCCGGAAGAATTTCGCCGGAGCTACGAAGGCTTTCGGCCGGGGAGATCCATGGAGGGGATCCCTCCCTTCCACACGAAGCCCCGCATTGCGTAAACCCACGGCCGCCGTCCGTTAAAGGGTGAAGTCCCTAGTCTCTCTCTATCTGCCTCTTTCCTCTCCTCCCTGAACACTTCAAATATTATTAACGCAAGGTTACGTTTTAAAAGGTCACCTTTAATCACACTGGAAGTAATCCGCGGAATCAAAGCAGCGCCTGCAAGATGTAGCGACAAATAATTCCCTAGTCTACAAAACCACAACATTAAACCAGAGCATGATATCTGCAACTTATGGAAAAGGTAATCGTAAACCGGCTGAACTTTGTGGAAGTGAGTAAACTCCATGAAAAAAACAACTTTGTTTCAATCCACACATTATTATTACAAATAATTTTTAATGCCAAGGACAGGCACTCAGATGCAGACAGAAGTGGGGTGTACAAACTCAAATGTGATGACTGTGATTCAGTGTATATTGGTCAAACGGGACGAAAATTTAAGGACAGATTCAAAGAACATGTGAATTGTTTTGTTAGCGGCTGTGGGAATCCAAATTTTGCTGAGCATTTATGTAATTTTAAACATTTTGGCGATTTTTAAATTCGAAATTTTACATGTTAATGACAAAGGTGCCAAACTGGACTTTTTAGAGCAATTTGAAATTGTTAATAGCCCTCATATTTTATGTAATGACCATTTGTTCCCTACGCACTACCCCCTCCTTAAAATAGACCTCCCCAAACCCAAAGCCGTTAACCCCCTACCCTGGTCACCTTATCCGTCCTTCACAGTAATAACGCACGCTCCTTCCTTTAACATTGTCTCAACTTTCCCCCCCTCCACTTCGTCCTTTTACACCTTCAACCATATATATACCCGGCCACCAGTGAAATTTGTTACCTGATGACGGCACGAAGTTGCTGAAACCCGGGTCGTATTTATAATAAATTGTGTTGATTGAAACAAAATTGCTTTTATTACGGTTATGAAAAAGGGTACCCGGGACACATTTTCAAGGCTTGGCGTGGCAGAAACAAAGACAATTACACAAACTAGCTATGCAGAAACTTAGTGACTCTGCCTACCCCGGAAGGGAACGGCGTGATTGATATGTAAGTATGTATAACTAACAATAGAAATTTTTCCAGAATCGCAGCAAAATCTCCGGTGGTGAAAGTGTTTGCACTGCACTACGGACAGGTACTCCGATGCAGACAGAAGTAAATAACTGAGGAGCGCTCAAGACTCATTCATTTCATATTCAGTAAATTACTACGAATTTTAGTCATGTAAAATAAAAGTTAGGCGTTTCCAGGGATACGAAAACTTCCTTAACGGTTCTTTCCAATATGATCTCTACAATGACTGTTGCAATGTCTCGCTACAGCCACAATAACTGCAGAAGCAGCGCATGGGACGATCGGGAGTAATTAATGGCCTCCCGGTGGTTCTCGTCTAACACATAGTTTGCGACGTGAGTCTGTCCTTTACATGCTGCCCAAACCAGGATATCCCAATCGGTGAAGGGGGAGTGCGAAGGGGACGCTATCAATCGGTATACCAACCCTGCAAAAGTACGTAGCATACTTGGTACGTGAATTGATGCTTGCATGTTCATAAATATCGAGAGACTGAGTTTAAATTCTCTTTTTGTAAGTTACAGCTCAAACATAAAATTTTTTATCTAAAATTTGAAGAACACTTGTAGAAAGAGATAATATTAGTTCTGTTTACCCTGGCTTAACCGTTTAGACCATTCTCCCCAATTTACTTAGAATTTACTTGCCCTTAAAATTTTCTTTCAGAATTTTCTATTGTTTTATATATTGGGCCTAAAATGTATAATATACTACCTTCTGAGTACAAATGTGCACCTAATCTTGCTTCTTTTTTAAAAGATGTTAAAAACTGGCTATTTACTTTTGAAAAAATCGAAGACATATTTTGTTAAATAAAATTATTTTGCTAAATAAAATTATTATTTTTGTAAACATATTTATTAAAAGGAATTCATTTGAAATGTTGGTACATATAAATTTTTTTTTCTTGCTCTAAATGTAACAATGTATGGTCGTAGTTCTAATTGATGGTAACCTCAAAACAGGTTCGCCTTATAGGTTACCTAAAGCTCCAAATATCTAGTTATGTATTCTTTGTATTTTTTCTGTAATTATTCTTTTGAAGCAATAAACATTATATTATATATATATATATATATTATTGTTTTAAGATGAAAAGGAAAGTAACGGCACAGAGTTACAGAACACTGCTTTAACCAGGCTGTTAATTCTACCAAATTTAGGTGATTCAGTTTCGCTAAGACTTACTTAAACACGGGTGATATAAGGAATTAGGAGCGTTAGATACATATCACATTGTTGCTAATTACTAATAGAAGATACGCTTCTCGATAAGTAGAGAGAGTATTATTTATCAGAGTGAATTTACTGATATTATAGTCATTAAACAGTAGAATTTTCGGTTGAACCACCTTTATCTCTCCCGGCCGTTCCTCTTCGATCATTTATAGAACTTGTACGATCAATTTCTATCAATAATTATATGTCTTCAAATTCTTCAGCAAACTAATATATCAAGCACGACTGTTTATATCCTTCCTTAAAGTCTAATTACATCCCTTTCGGAGCGGGAGAGCTTAATTAACCATCAAGTTTTCTGAATCCACGGAAATAAAAAAAATGCATTACAAAAGAGAAATACCGACTATACATCTCCCTCATAAATTACAAGTATATCGGAAGCAGAAACGAAACGCTCCGTAGTTAAGATAAAAAAATACGAAAACGAGGGAATTAACTTGAAATTCAATTAACCGAAACACGAATGGGATATCTTGAAATACTTCCTCCGATGCCAGGCAGAGATATGTTTTCATAACGATCGTGTTTTCTGAAATAGCAAAAACCATCTGAGATGGCAGAGCGCGATGACCTGGCATTCGGGGGAACGAGGAGAGGATAAGAGCCATATTCGAGCTGCACGGGGGGAGACTTATAGATTAGCGCTGTATCATTAGAGCCACCTCTGCGCCAAATCACACAAGCCCCCTCTCCTCTCTCTCCCGACCGCAGATATGGCAATATGGCCATCCGTTTCCATTATTACAGCAAGTTTCGCCGATGGAAACTTTTAAGCTTGGCAGTGAACGCTTGAGACGCTTGGTGCGATGAGAGAGAGACGGCTATAAAGTTGGAAAAAACAACGAAGATGGATTAATTCCGATCCAGATTCAAGGGCCGCCTCGGTAACACGCTCTGACATCTACATCTACGAAACACCGTGCAAGCCACCACTAGGGTATGTGGCACGGGGTGATTCCACACCAGGCATGCAGCACTCATCCCAGTTCAATCAGAGCCGCGCACGTTCCTCCGAACGCCAAAAGCAGTCAGGACAACGGTACGCAGTCAGACCAGATCTCAGGAAAGTGATACATTGCAAAACATGGTACCATGCAGTACACTACTCAAGGTACAACTACTGGCTAGTATTAATTAAGTGACAGAAAAATAGAACTACAAGTCACTAAATCATAAAAGAGTATATCATGCCGGAGATTAAATGCAAGGTTATTAGCTAATAATTATGTTTATATATTTAGCACTACTGAAAAAAACATGTTAACCTAGTCACTATCCCAGAACTAATCTATCGCAACTATTATGATCCCTTATTGTACGTGGAAAAAATGGCATTTTAAATCTATCGGTTCTGCAGTCTATTTCCTTAATATTATTCCTGTGATCGTTCCTACCATAATAGTTTGGCTCTAGCAAAATATTTTCAACGTCAAGCAACAAATAGTCCACTTTAAACTTTCATTAAAAAATTTGACCTACATTTCTCCCTTCGATGGGACAGAGGTTCCCGCCCTAATTCCCTCAATAATTTTGTAACACTACTATGTTTATCATTACAATTTTTAACAAATCTAGCTTCCCTCCTCTATATGCGATCTATATCTGAACCTAGTCCTACTTCATAAGGGTCCCATATACTAGCGGCGCTTCATCGTTCGTATGAACATAGAACATAGAGGTGATACTCAGGCTTGTGAATAGCAAGAAAGGTCACATGATACAAATCATTACGGCATTTTCTATGATTAGTGATAGCGATAAAAGGAACGGATCACATAGTGCCATTAGCGAGTTCTCTCGACCTCCGAGAACGGTGTCACGATTTAAAAAATAAAATTCTGTAGAAGCGTGAATAGGGTTGCTCCAAAAAATCAAAGCAGAATAACTACCAAAGAGGATAGGTATTGAACATAAATATTAATACGCATTCTTATTTATATTCCGAGAGCCAAACGTATCCGAGCATTGTTAATCGAATAAATTTGAAAATTTAGTGGCACTCTGAGCAATGTGCGCTAATAGGAAACACGAGCTCATCAAATATCATCCACAGTAATTTCGAATTGGAGCAGAAGAGCCGCGCCTGAGTCCGCGCGAGACGTTGACTTCAAAAGTGAAAAATGTGTAAATTAAATAGTTCACATGACAAACAGTGTTCATAAGATCATAAAATAAACAAAATATACAGTGACATTAAACACCAAAACGAAAAAATTTAAATAGGAATCCTTCAGCTTATAGCGATGAAAACTTGTTCGAAAAATTACAGTCGAGTTTCACTAGTAGGGCTCTGAGTATAAACCATAATGAACACAGACGGTCAATTTCCCTGGCAGTATATTGGGGAAGGACCCAAGTTTAGGGTATCTTAAAATCATGTATCCACCCTCCTGAGACCTTTTCGTGAATTAGTAATCCTCCGCAAATGGCGAGTACATTAGTACATTGAAAAAGTAAAAGAGAGATGCTACTTCGCTCTGGTTAGGCCACACCACGAATAAGCCGCGAGCATTTGGGACCCTGGTAATAAAGATTTAATGAAAAAAATTAAAAAAATACAAAGAAAAGCAGCGCGCTTCGTTAAAAACTGCTACGAACGAACATACTGTGTTACACAACTGTTAGAGGGATTAAGGTGGGAGCCCCTAAAGACTCGGAGGCTACACGCGAGGCTTAGGTTGCTTGAGATATTCAGAACTGATATTTTTCAGAGCGACGCAGAGAATATGACTCCTCACCACATATCTAGGTCTGACAGATGCGATAAAATAAGAGAGATACTCAGCCGAACAGAAAGGTACAAAAACTCTTCCTTTCCGCGCACAATAAGCGACCACAATAAAAACTGAGCTCCACTAAATACACTTATGCGGCGGCTGGCAGCGTATTACGTAGATGTACATTACAGATCGACGATCAACAAAGGGATGACTTCGGCTGCCCAGCAACCAACTCATCATCAAGCCGATAAAAAGCGGACTCGATGGATGGAAGGCGCAGGTGGGAAAGGTGTTCCTCGACGGATGAAGCGAGGACAGCGGAAGGGCGAATATGGACGGGGTCTTTGATGGAAAGGGATGCAGAAGGGAACAAAGCAATTTGCGTGCGGCTGATGAGATTCGGAATTGCCAAATAGAACGGGGGGGGAGAAACTTCGAGGGCGAAATTCGATCCTCACGGGCGGATGGACCATAAATCCAGCATCAACAGCGCCCTCAGGCGAGGTCTTGCCCATCCTCCACGAAACATGGGAAGGGGAGGGGAACCGGAAGAGGGGAGGGTGGGGGAGCGGAAAAGGTGGAGGGGAAGAGTGGTGGGGGGAGGGGGGTCTTGAGACGCCACGACAATCATCGAAAGGGAGGGAGCTAAACATAACTTAAACAACATTGCCGAATCTTGGTCTGCTATGAGGAAAAGTTAATATCACCACAAATCCGACATCATTAAAATGAATAAAGCAAGATTGAATGATACACAGTATACACGAAGTATTATTTTCACGAATATTTCATTAAAAACCACGGGTTTCAACGCACAGGCGTCATCTTCAGAGGACGTATACTTCATCATTCACGGTGAATTTTCACTTAAGGTAGTTTGAGCGAAATATCGGCCGTGTAGACACCGACCAGTGTCGGCCCCGGTGTCGGCGGGGTAAAGTCCTTGACTTCTAACCCGAGGGTCGCGAGTTCCAGTCCCGCCTGGGTATATCATTCACTACCCAGGACATGGGTGTTTGTGTTCGTCAAATCATATGTAAAAACGCATGTAATTGGGAAAATGACATTGAAAATAACAGCGAGAAGAACGTGCAGCGGCGAAGACAGAACACACCTATCTCTTAATCTACATCTACGTCATACCCTGCAAGCCACCCAAAGGGTATGTGGCTGCGGGTGCTTCCACACCAGGCGTGCAATAATTATACGGCAGAGCACCGAAACTACATTGAAACCAGCGTACCACACAGGCAAAGCGCCAATTAAAAATCTACTAACCAAGAAACATTCTATCGTCAATCGTTCAAGCATGCAAGGGGTACTGGGACTACTACTACTGATTCAAAATATTATGTATAAATAAGGACATCAACATTTACAACATGCATAAATAAGAACGTAGAAAATATAAAGAAAAAGATCTACAGTCCTGCTTATGTCACTATGTGCACTATTCATGACGACGATCACAGCTGTTATGGTCCCGAATGGTACGCGGAAAAAAATGACATTTTATACCTATCGGTTCTACAACCTATCTCTCTTAATTTTATTGGCGCGATCTAATCTGCCGTAGTACGAGGGGGTTAATAGTATGTTTTTCACGTCTAAAGAGAAATGTTTTTCCTGAAAATTTAGCTATGAGGTTAAGCCTATAATTTAATCTACGCTGTGATAGCGATTCCCATCCCAATTCTTCTAACAATCCAGACACACTAGTAATATCCAGTGTGGTAGACACACTAGTTAATATATCTCACTAAGCCAGAGAGGATTAAGCTGAAAGGATTAAATCGGTGCATCACATTGAAGCACTCCTTGCAACGATGACGCGAATCGAAGAGAGCAACCAAAGCGACAGAGATACTGCGAGTGGCCGCTCTTTCCGACTCACAATATCATTTCCTCCCGGCCGTGCGATGAGGCAGGCAGACGGAGAGGGGTCAGATGACAGGTCGATGATGACGACCATCAAGAGCGGCAGGACAAAAAATTCCAAGGCCCGACTCCAAAAAGATGACTACACATCGGGATGCGTTACCGGAGATCAGGGACGGATGCCTTAAATCACGAGCCTCGGGTGCCAAGGATAATTCAGGACCGTCTATCAAAACGTTCGTGGCCGTAGACCAAAATCCCGGACCCAACCAGGGCTAAAAGGGATTACGTGCTTAAGCCGGGAACGCAGCTTGCATTGGCTGATATGCAGGCTTCAAATTGGAGAAAGAGTTTAGGATTGACTGCGTGGGCAATCATCAAAGGGATGTACATAAATACAGAAATAATGAGGAATAGAGAAGTAGAGAAATTTCACATTTTGGTGCGAAATATCGACTCGGTATCTAAATTTTGACAAATGAGATGCCAAAATGATTCGGTAGATATTTTGGTTCAGGGGTTCACTCGTCTACCAACCAATTACCAGCACTTAGGGTTTAGTGATACTGTAGATCAAACAGAAAAAAATATCGTCAGATTACCAACATATGAAAGTAATGTAAAAATGGAAAAAGAATGCAGCACGAATTTCACACACACACACACACATATTAAGTTCAAGGGAATGAGCAAAAGTTAACGCCAATACAGTTGGGATATCCATAGTGAATTACGAGCACTGCAAATTGAAAACTCGACGATTTCATACCATATTCCTATAACTTAACACATTTTCTCTATATTGATCATCTTCAGAATATTGGCTTAATTTTAACAACTATTTTTGCATTACTGTAATTACACATTCTCTGCAGCCCCTGAGAAGAGAAATAGTTCCTTGAAATATATTCACTGACTAATAGTGCATATTTTGTATCTTAATTTGGTTTAATGATAAGAATCACAAACGTGTATAGACACGTTCCGAAGAGATAATCACTGTTTTCTTCGCTATTATCGAGAACATTCGGTCGCCTTAAAGGACTGGAGAGATTGGAGATGGATGGGCAGGAAAAGTTTGGCTAAAAAAGAACTCTGCCAAAACAGAGTACTTGTTCTCTTCCAGGAAAAGTACTACTGTTAGAGATAAATCTATAATATTAAATGGAAATAAACATGAGAGATGTAACAGCTTCAAGTATTTGGGAGTGCTGGTGACAAAAGATAATGAAATACATGAAGAAATAAAAGCCAGGATTGCAGCAGGCAATAGGGCTTATCGAGCTTTATTGAAAGTGCTCAAGTCACGCAACCCCAGTCGGAACTTGAAAACAAAGATTTACCGAACAGTGATTAGACCTGTGGTCATATATGGTTCAGAAACGTGGACCATGACCACGGCAGAAGAAGAGCTACTTAAAAGATGGGGAAGGAAAGTACTAAGAAAGATTTATGGTGCTACAAATTAAGGTGGACAGAGGAAAATACGGAGAAACAGAGAACTCGAGGAACTCCAAAAACATCATAACATAGAGACAGAAATTAAGAACAACGGAATAAGGTGGTTAGGACATGTCGAGAGAATTCCTGAGGATAGGATGGTGAAAAAGATATTTCATGGTCATCCTGGTGGTAGAAGATTGAGAGGGAGACCCCGGAAAAGATGGTTGGATGACGTAGAGATTGATCTGAGAAAGATGGGAATTAAAAGATGGAGAACGCATGCCGGGAATCGTGATGTCTGGGCTAACATCGTCGGAGAGGCCAAGGCCCTACAAGGGCTGTAGCGCCGAGGAGTAAGTAAGTAAGTATTTTGGCATTAGTGTAATTACACATTCTCTGCAGCCCCTGAGAAGAGATATATTTCCTTGAAATATATTCACTGACTAATAGTGCATATTTTGTTTCTTAATTTGGTTTAATGATAAGAATCACAAACGTGCATAGACACGTGCCGAAGAGATAATCACTGCTTTCTTCACTATTCTCGAGAACATTCGGTCGCCTCGTCTACCCGCGGCTCAATTCCTTCCGAACGTTCAGATATTAAACCGCGAAAAAAGTACCTCGATTGATGAATGATTTCAGGCTTTCCCGGTGAATGCTATGGAGGTAGATTTCTCGGGTTTCCATCCGGGTCAAAGGAGTTATCTCTGACATGTTTCGGCAGCTTACTCCGCTACCGTCTTCAGGGATGAAGCGGCCATGACAGGGAATCGGCCGCAATTAATGAGTCCGGCGTCGTCTGGTTTTCCCGCGCAATCCCGTGATTGGCTCTCTTGTGTCGCTCCTATTCTATCGACTTCAGTAATGGTCTCCCCGCGTTACTCAGGTGGAAGCCACTGTCACGGTTTATTTTTCTTGTTTCTACTTTCTAATTTCAATGGCTTCCTTAACTATCCGCTGCCGAAGTTGTCGAAAGCTGCCGAAACATGTCGGAGATAACTCCTTTGACCCGGATGGAAACCCAAAAAATCTACCTCCATAGTACCTCGATTCTTTGATTTTGGGATTTTTTGAGAGGAAAAAAAGCTTAGTTGCCACATTTTTCACCAAAAGATTTTTGGCAAAGTAGTCATACAACCGCGGCGTGAGTGGTACAAATATTGCTACAATTCAAATGCAATTCAAAGTTATAGAATCGACCCCGAAATGTGCCAATAACTCAGCGGAGACCGAAGAAAAGGAGAATTTAAATTCGCTCTGAACTCGTTCTGTTTACGCCTCGCTGAGACTACGTGACTAGAAGAACGAGATATGTATATACTAGGGATGAGTCGATTCCTATTTATTTCGATTCCCATTTCGATTCCGATTCTTTCGAATCGATTCCCGATTCCGAGTCCATCGATTCTTATCCCTAAAAACAGGTGGGATATTGATATACCAGTAGCGTATAACTATAATTTAAATTCAAGTATTGGCTGAAATAAATTAACAAAGACAATTAAGTCGCTCAAAAAGTATATTTATTAACAAATAGCAAATATATCCACAGCTTTATATTATGGTAGATAAAAAGTACAGATTGATAGCCTACACCCAAAATTACTGAGACAAATATGATGTGATAAATGAAATTTGATTAGAATATTTATCCATCTGGAATCGACGGAATCGGAATCGACTTTAGGCGATCGATTCTCGATGCCGATTCTAACCCTGAGAATCGGTGGAATCGAGAATCGACATTTGCATTTGACTGATCCTTAGTATATACCATCGACGGGACAAGAGGCGACTCTACGAGACGGGAGGCACCGCAACGGCGAGGGAAGATGTATGCGAGTCATCTTAGATAACATTGCGTCGGACCGCCGACGGGTGACTGGGCGGGGGCCGCTAACCCTCCCCACCTCGAAGTCGTTGTCCGGCACACTGTGCCTCCAACCCCACCCTACCCCATTGGGTGAAGGATTTGCAGGCGTCCGAGGGACGTCCCAGGAATGAATAAAAATAGAAAACAATAATAATAAACCGACCCGCCACTGGATTTGCAACCGGACCCCCCGGAGCTTTTAGTTTCAGATATAGATCGCATATAGAGGAGGGCAGCTAGATTTGCTAAAAATTGTTATGATAAACATAGCAGTGTTACCAAATTATTGAGGGAATTAGGGTGGGAACCTCTCATCTAATCGAAGGTAGAAATATAGGTTAAATCTTTTACGAAAGTTTGATGTAGACTATTTTTTGCCCGACGTTGAAAATATTTTGCTAGAGCCAAACTATTATGGTAGGAACGATCACAGGAAAAAGATTAAGGAAATAGACTGCAGAACCGATAGATTTAAAATGTCATTTTTTCCACGACAATAAGGGACCATAATAGTTTCGATAGATTAGTTCTAAGACACTGACTAGGTTAAATAGGTTTTTTTCAGTAGTGCTAAATATCCTAACATGAATTGTAGATACTGACCTCTCATGCAATCTCCGGCATGATATACTCCTGGATGTCTTAGTACCTTATAGTGCTATTTATCAGACGCATTTATAATATTAACCAGTAGTTATATCTTGAGAAGTGTACAGCATGGTACCATGTTCTTCTTCGTATCACTCTCCAACTTGTGGTCTGACTGCGTACCGTTGACCTGACTGCTTTGGCCTGTGCCTGGCATTCCGGTGAACGCACGCGGTTCTGATTGGACTGGGATGGGCGCTGCATGCCTGTTGTGGAATCACCCCGTGCCACACACCCTAGTGGTGGCTTGCACGGAATTTTGTAGATCTACATCTACATCTACGTCATACCCCGCAAGCCACCCAAAGGGTGTGTCGCAGGGGGTGTTTCCACACCACGCATGCACGTAGAACCGATAGGTATAAAATGTCATTTTTTCCGCGTACCATTCGGGACCATAACAGCTGTGATCGTCGTCATGAATAGTGTAAATGGTGACAATAGGCAGACAGTAAATCTTTCTCTCTATATTCTCTACGTTCTTATTTATGCATGATGTAAATATTGATGTTCTTATTTATGCATGATATTTTGAATATGTAGCAGTAGTCTTTGTATCCCTTGCATGTTGGAACGATTGACGATAGAATGTTTCTTGGTTATTAGATTTTTAATTGGCGTTTTGCATGTGTGTTACGCGGGTTTCAATGTAATTTCGGTGTTCTACCGTATCATTCATGCATGCCTGGCGTGGAAGCACCCCCTGCCACACACCCTTTGAATTGCTTGCAGGGTCTGACGTAGATGTAGATGTAGATGCATGAATTATACGGCAGAATTTCGTAACTACATTGAAACCAGCGTACCACACATGCAACGCGCCCATTAAAATCTATTAACCAAGAAACATTCTATCGTCAATCGTTCCAACATGCAAGGGATACAAAGACTACTACTACAGATTCAAGATCTCATGCATAAATAAAAAAATCAATATTTACATCATGCATAAATAAGAAAAAGAGAAATTGATGTTAGCAGATGAGCGTTGTAAGAGCTGTGGACTTCCCAAGGCGCTTCTCCTTAGCCCAAGGAAGATGGAGACGGGGTGATGTTGAAGGTGGCGGAGGGGGAGGTACAAGGGGTGGGTGGAGGTGGAGATAAGAGCGGGACGGGGGGAGGGGGAGAGGAGGGGTTGGGAGAGAGATAGGGGCTTGCAGAGAGAAGGGTCTGTCCATTTACGGACACGGCGGGGTTAGGGCTTAAAAATAAAAAAATCAATACTCTCGGTGGGGGCGAGACACAGCAGGAGTTGATAGCAATGCCTTCTCACTCGCGAGGCAGTTCCACGAGCCGCCCTCCACGGGAATGTCTCTCGAGTTGAGGGAGACACACGAAGAAATAGCTGACTATGAATATATATTATGGATTCGGACGTTTTGCATTGTTGCCTAGGCTACGTGTTGCCTAAATGTCCACTTTTAGTTCACCCAGTCCTTGGCGCCACTTCGATTAGAGTCTTTTCAGTTGTTATTGTAAATAGACGTAGTTAATTGTTGCCAACGTAAGACTGTGGTGAACATTCAATAACGATCGAGGAGATAAGAATTACTTGATGCTTTCAATAATATCTTGCTATTTTTGTGACCTAAAATTTACTTTGTAAATGCTAGAGAGGAAATATCTATTACATGAAATCAGTATGAGGTTAAAGAATCGTGCATCGTGTGCCGACTACGTTGTTTGCCAGAATCCGATTATAATTAGAATGCATTAAGCCTGCTTTGCATAAATAAAGAATTCAGAATGCCTTGTTTGAACAGAACTTGCTTCGTACCAGACTGCAAAATAGGGTATGCGCCTACGAGGATCCAAAATAGGAGACTTGAAAATAGGAGACTGAAAAATAAGAATCTGTTCAAGGCAGCGGTAAATGCATTCCTTTTTACCTACATTGCAATGATGGCCATTGGGAATACTCCTGAAGTCATCCAGCATTATTATTAAATTTCCGTATCGTGATATTCACGAAGTAATAAGAAGTTGTGCATTTGTGTAATTAAATTCGGAGAGGATAAATATATCTGTAGAACGGACGATATTACAAAAGTGTATTGTTACGTCCCGTGTGCAGTACTACATTTTTTATCCACTTTATTATGATCACTTGTGAGTAAAAACCAATTCATACAAATAATAATTTGGGAAAATTCAAATTCATGGCAAAACTGGTAAGACATGTTTGTTTACGATCTGTCGACTTTGTTTACAATTGACCTTCCGTCTTTCATCACTAGGCGTCACCACTTTCCAAAAAGTTATTTGTTTACGGAACTCTAGACAACATTTTTTGGCAATGAGATCCCAATCCATAATAAATATTCATGTTGTAAACAATAAGAGACCATAAGAGAAGCCAATGAGATTTCATAATTAGATTTTTCGACAGGTTTTGAAGCAATTTTTTTATTGACCCTCTCATGCGTGGAATTAATGTTCTTCGTGGTACTGACGGCCCATCTCGAATGCTTCCAAATTATATCTTGTTAACTTTTGTATTAATGTACTCGCAAAATCACAAATACTGAAACTACATTGGCAGCTTGTAGTGGGACAAAGTGTTTAAGGAAATAAACTACAAAACGGACAGGTTTAAAAAGTCATCTTTCCCGAGAACGCTTAGAGATTTACAACGTCTGCCTGAGAGATCTTTCACTAGGTTTGTCGATCCGTAGTGAAACCAGTTCATTGAATTGTGGTTTAACCCTTGTACGTCCGTGCATTTGTGTAGTCAGAACGTTAATACATAGATGCATGCCTTTATCGTATCGTGCGGTGGAAAATTTTCACCTCCAGATAAGTTTTAGTAGGTTCTTGCGGTTATAGTGGGGTATTATCACTTCGCCAGTTTTGTCCGATGGTCAACAAATTTAGGATTCATCACTTATTTCACATTCTAAACAATACTAGATATGGACGAAAGCGCTGCGACAACAATTAAAATATAATAAATACGGTACTAAATACGGTACTAGGGATGGGTACCTCGTTCGCTACGGCAGCCATAACAGATAACAGTAGACGATCGAATCAACAAGCGGCTAGGCGACATCTTTCAGTCAGTTGCCCTACTAACTATACACAAGCGGTAAGTTTAATTTTGAGTTCGAAAACAAATCAATTATGAATGTTTGATGTTCACAAACGATGTTAATTTCAATCATTGAATTTGTTTTCCGTTCAACAATATTAAATAAACGAAGTTTTTCCCTTTTAAATGAAACAAAATAATTTCAAATAGAAGGGGGAATTCTTATCGATCGATTGTCTATTGTCTTCTGTTATGGCTGCCGAAGCAAACGAGGTACCCATCTCTAACTAAGATATGTACCTTATTTATTATATGTTAATTGTCGTCGTTGCGCTTTCGTCAATATCTAGTAGTTTTTAGAATTTAAAATAAGAGATAAATCCTAAATCTGGTTACCATCCGACAAAAACTGGCGGAATGATAATACCCTACTATAACCGGTTCTTGCTATGGCATCAATAGTTCTGGTTCCTTTAACTGACGTCGTACATCGTGTAATGCACATTGGTGATAACCACAGAATAGAACCGGAGCCGACCCGGTAAAAGACAGAACCACTCCTGGGTTTTTTTCTGAGCTAATGGCGAACCACCGCGGCGGGTCGGAGCACAATGGTAACAAAACGCGGGGCGAGGGTGCGCGAGAGTCGATTTCCAAACAACCCTTAAGGGAGTCCGAGCGAGATAGTTCCCTAGTCATAATGGAGACCATATTCGAATTATACGTTTTGATTTCTCCAGCTGTAGGACACATCAATAAAATACTGCATTATTAATGGTGCAATAATATAGAATATACAGAAATTGTAAGTAATTAAATGAAAATATCTAAATAAGTCTTTAACTTGACTCATTTTTTTCGCGCGGTGCGTTTGAAACTCCTTCAAAACGGCAGATTTTTTGTGATATCCAAGAACCTACTGCGGTGACAATATGATTAATTTTCAAATACAGTTGAGAAAACATACAAAAAACACGCTTTTAGTTTTTTTTACCACATTTAAGTGTTATAAAGACCTCATTCTGTAAATAACGTCCCTCTGGTGTGCATACACGAACCATTTCCCATGTAAAAGGGCTGGTATTTTCTGGCAAATATTTCGGAAAGTAATGTGGTAAGGGGTTGAATTTTTCTCTCATTTGAAGGGGGAGATATACAATTAAGCATTCGGATGTCCTAATAGCAAAATCCTTCTATCAACTACAGATACTTTAGCAACCATAGAAACGCAATTATAGACGTTAAAAACCACAACAATTACTTCGAGAGCAACATTTTCTAAATGCCTTGTGTGCTCTACTATTGGAGCTTCATATTTTGAACTCATCCTGAACGGATTAGTGAATCATACGGAGAATGCTGATTATATTCCAGATTACCGTCAATGTCCATATTGCAGACATCACGTTATCAGTGAAGCTTTCGAGCATTTCCGGATCTCTATTGAGATCCGGAAATCGGATCTCTGTAGACGGATCTCTGTAGAGTGGAGCTTTCTCCATTTTCTGTGATTAATTCGTTTTATCTTAACTTGCATAAATATACATTAATATGTAATTATTGAATTCCCAATTTTTCTCTTTTCGTTGATTCCTTCGACGTTACGTTCATTTCTTTATTCGATGAACATGACTGTTCCGATCCTTCACACGTTAATGACATCAAATTGCATTTATTACTTACGATTTTTGTCAAACCATTCTTCGATGGAACTGAATTGTAAATTTTATAAACTGAATACCGTTGCATTCAATAAAATCTCACAATATATTCAAATATCTGCTCAAATTATTCCTAAAAAATCCGGCGATTGTTCGGAGCATTATCGTTCCGAAATATTGCCCAACAGTCATCATCGATGCACTGGTATCAACCATTTTCGGGTATACTGCTGCGTGATGAACTTCAAAGGCTCAACGCCCGTGTTGTTGTGGGTCTAGTTATATTGGACAGACCAAACGGAAGATTAAGACCAGGCCGAAAGAGCACAAAAGCGCGCTAAAAGCAAGACAATGGCAGACTTTAGCTATCGCCGATCATTTCATGTCGGGACCAGGGCACAAGATCCTCCTGAATGAGGCCAAAGTCATTGCAAGAACTTCTGCTTATTATCCACGGCTAATTAGAGAGGCAGTCGAAATATCTAAACGGCCTTTAAATTTTAATAGGGACGATGGTTATCACTTAAGCAGTGTGTGGAAAAGATACCTTTCCCAAAATATTGGTGTGACAACCAACCATTAAAACATTTTCTGGTTTTATATTTGAATTTTGAAATATTGGGTTTTGATTTATTTTATTGAAATCCGCGACAACAATGGTCAGTTTTCCAACGGTCCGACTAGATGAAATGGATACATCATCTTCAGTCTCCTGACGACGTTCCCAGCAGGAGGTACAAAACGTTAATCCGTTTAAATTCATCACGCAGCAGTAGGTATACCCGAAAATGGTTGATACTAGTGCATCTAACCGCTGCGAAAACCTAAAAACAAAAGTCATCATTGATTCCTAGATTTCGCACAAGAAATTGTCGCATCTGAAACACATAGGTTAGCCACTAAAAGAAAAGTAACCTAATTGTTCACCATTTTATCGTTAAAACAATTGTTTACTCGGTCACTGGCTTCCCTTCCCCAAACGGCTTCGACGTTATTACTGATTAGATGAATTTTAAACTGTCAACTGCGCAGTTATCATAGGCGGAATTTATCATTCCAATCATCGAGTTGCTCGTCCTTAAGTAAATACAGTCAGGCATTTTCAGCATAGCTGGGTTGGAATTTGCAGACTCAAGCACCATGCAAATTTCTGGACGTTTCGAAACGATGACTGTTGAAAAAAATAAAATGCAGAAAAGAATCGCATGACAAAGGCAGGCTTCGGAGAAACTGAAAGAGTAGTCAAATTCCAAAGCGTAAGGCAGAGTTCATCCAAGCAGGAAAGCCAAGACGCCGCATTTGTAAACCGTTACATCTACATCTACTTATTACCCTGCAAACCACCACAAGAGTGTTTGGCAGGGGGTGACTTATCACCAACATTAACTACAGTGAAGAAATTTACTTTCACCTACATGCATCAAACTCTTGATATGCTAAAAATGCTGCAGAAACTACAAAAATAATCTGTAATGTAACTATGTAAAAGAGACAATATTCATGCAGGGAACATGCGAAACATGGTGTTAGCACTACTCGGCAGATACAGAAACATGCATTAGGGGACATGAGAATTAATCAGCTACACTACTTGTCAACTAACCGACGCGAGAAAAACGAAATTTAAAACCTTTCAGTTCTACAACCTATTTCCCTTATATTCTTCTCATGAGATGATCTACCGTAGTAGGTTGGAGTTCGTAAGATATTGATAATTTCGTCGGACAATAATTCGGTTTTCAATGTAAATAAAAGACTGAGTTTAATTTTAAATCGACGGGCTGAAAGCGATTCCCATCCAAACTGTTGCAAGAGGTGAGTGAACACTAAACGAGACTATCATAACGGCCTTTCAACTATCTTGCTGATCTTCTCAGCACGCGTTCTAGCTCTGTTTTTAAGCCTACCATATGAGGATACCAAACACTGGCAGCGTATTATAAGAGGGGTCTAACGAGAGAAAATCAGCTTATTTCTCTAACTTTATCGTCGCACTTTCCAAGTACTCTCAACAAATCCCAAGTTACGATTATCTTAAGAAGTTATTTCCCCAATATGTTTGCTCCACGAGAGATCATTAGTTAGTTTAACTCCGAGGTATTTTACAGATTCAATAGTCTCTAATTGGGTATTTTGTCCGTAATAACTGTACTGAGGGGAGTTTTTCTTTTCCACAAGTTTATTACAAGAAATTTTTGAAAAATGTAATTCTCGCTGTCCCGTGTCGTACCAAGATTGAAATGCCTTGAGGCCCTTCGTTAACGCTTCCTTATCATTATGGCTGCGGATTTCCATGAACACTACTGAATCCTCTGCAAATTGTCGGAGTTTACCATCTACCACTTCACCAATATCGTTAATATACAGAAGGAATAAAAGTGGACTTATGCCACTCCCCTGTGGGACACCCAAAGTGACTTTAGCTACATTGGAGATGGCACCATCTAATACCTCCCCCTGTACGCGAACGCTTAGGAATTCAATAATTCAGGAAATTCCGTCGTCTTTTAAGCTGTAAGAGTTTAATTTAATTTACAATATTCTTTGGGACACCCTATCAAACGCTTTTTTAAAGTCAAGAAAAATCGCGTCTACTGGAACGTTATTTTCACTGGAGACTAAAATTTCGCGAGAAAACGGTGCTAATTGAGTTTCGCAGGATATTCTTTTCCTGAATCCGTGTTGTGCTTTCATGGGCAAGTTCTGTACGTTGAGGTGTTTCATGACTGAGCTTACAATTATAAGTTCAAGGACTTTGCATGAGATAGATGTTAGAGATATCGGTCTGTAAGTCGATGGCGGTTCCTCATCACTACTTTTAAATATGGGCGTTACGTTGGCAATTTTTCAGTCTTTAGGTTTCTTCATCTACATCTACGTCATACCCTGCAAGCCACCCAAAGGGTGTGTGGCAGGGGGTACTTCCATAACAGGCATGCATGAATTACACTGCAGAACACCGAAACTACATTGATACCAGCGTACCACACAAGCAACGCGCCATTTAAAAATCTACTAACCAAGAAACAGTCCTTCGTCAATCGTTCCAACACGCAAGGGATACAAAATACTACGTGGTCTTTTATGGGTTTTCAAAATATTATCTGCAAGTAGGGGGCTATATCTGAAGCAAGTTCCCTATACGCGCGGGAAGGAATTCCTTCAGTACAGGGTGGCTTATTTGGATTGCGCGATTTTGACATAATTTCTATTAAAAGCGGAGATCAGAGATCCGGAGGCAGCTCCCAACTCTACGAAATCCGCGAACTACTCCTCGCAGGCGTCATCCTGCCCGCCCATATACACTAAGCCAGGCACAGGGGAATAGGCGGCCGAGCAGGTATACTTGGGAGGTAGGTGGGACGGTCGGCCGGATTTTTCTCGGTGGGGAGGTACCTCTACGTCATATCACGTGACTTATTCTTTATATTATAAGTACACATTGTTCTTTAATTTAATTTACATAGAAAACAATAGCTTTCGCTTTAGCAAAAGAATATACAACTGCCATATTGTCTGAATACACTGTAACATGGGTGTTTGGACCCGTAATTCTAAACAAGTGATTTACCGCTATTAGGGCGGTAATTGCTTCAGCATCTACAATTGGGTGTGTTTCGTGAAACGGCCACTTTTCAGTCCAACTTATGTACGGTTACGGCACCCAGGCGGCTTGGAAGGGTGTCGCGTCTGCAAACACATCAACATTGGAGTTAAACAAGGAAAATTCTCTTGGGCTCTGCCAAATCCCTTCGTCCCATAGCAGGTTGGCTTATTTTGTCTGTCTACTTGCGAGAAGAGGAATCAGAAAATAAGGTAAACGCTTGATATACACGCACCATGAAATAAAACCAATAGCTTTTGGTATGTCCTTCTGCCTCAACTTTTTAACAATGGATAAGATGTAATGCACTCGCTGCAAGGAATTGGGTGTTAGAATTAAATGCATGCCATCAGCATCGATACGCATTCCTAGTTATCAGAGTTTTCTACAATACACTTTTATTATAGTTAACACAAATACCTAAATCACTTTCAAAAAAATTTAGTACATTTGGCACCATTTGAGACTGTTCACTAGTTAGCACCATAAGCCAGTCATCTAAATTGGCTATCATATACACTTCAAACTTCTTGCAGATATCTTCAGCCACTGCCCTGTCCGTGGCAGTAAATCAAGAATATTATCTCCTCTGTTTGGTGCCGTAGCAATCTGAAGTAGAGCATTTGATGAGAAAGGGTACAGCAGGGACTCGCAAATGTCTTTCATCTGTCCCCCCGCGAATGAAGCTGTAGGTCTTCCACTCTATAGAGGGAACGTGGAAATCTCCACCCATCATCAAATTTCCTTCGGGATTCCTGGTTGTGATGCTATTCGCTTGTGTTCCTAGTTCTAAAATTGAGGTGAAATCAGTGATGGGTGGCCTGTAGCACGAGCACACAAATATTGTTTTGGATTTAGGTCATTTAATTGAACACCATAAAGACTCAAGGCTTATCTCTGGAGCGATTTCCGCTTGGCTGACGATTGCATTTTTTACAGCAACAAATTACTCCGCCGCCGTCTAAGTTAATTCTATCTTTGCTAAAACCGGTGAACGATTTTGGGAAGACTTCATCACCTGAAATATCGTCTGTCAGCCAGCTTTCTGTGCCTATATTGACGTTATAATTGACGATGTAGACCCTATTATCTAGCATATCTCCCTTAAATATCCTACTTGCATGTCAATAGTGCATGTTTGGTGACCTTCACCCCCTGCCACACACCCTCGTGGTGGCTCGCAGGGTATCACGTAGATGTAGATGTATAATTCATGCTGTGAACTAAATGGTGGAATTCTAGAATTTTATTTTTGAAACTACAGCGATTAACTACAGCCACGACTATTGCTTGAGAACTCTCATTATAGCATTTAGGGAATTTTTACAATTTGCTGTCATCCATTAAGCTATTCCTGGGCCCTAAACTCAGAATACTCTTCATTATTAGACTTTCTTGAAATGCGTATTTTTCGACTCCACTAACTAACCTACTCTCGTTTATCAACACCGACCTAAGGTCCAAGAACTCAGCGCCCTCGCTCCCGCAGACATCCGGTTTATGCCTTCAACTCGGCTACAAACCGTCGAACCTCGATCCGTCCTAGGCACCAAGCTGAGTGCAGTGAGCCTCATATTAGATCCAGAGAATCCAGTTCCAGTTTCAAGAAGAGAGTTCCAGATTTAAACGAATATCTTGCACTAAGAGGCGCTGTGGCTCAAGAAGACGCCTAAACAAACGAGGAGTGACGGTGTTTATCACCCCCTGGATAAAACTACAGAATGGAGGGAGAATATATGGAAGCTTCAGAATACCATACTTCTATGTAGTTCGACGTTACGATTAGCCGTTGATTAAAATTCAGAAAACATTTTACATAAGTTCCAAGCCTATTTGTTTCTGACGACGTCAACAACATTTTTATTAACCAGACTGTAGAACCGAAAGGCTTATAATTCAATTGTTTTCAGTGAGTGACAAGAAACCATGATTGCGGCAATAGAGATTTCTAACTAGGTTTGTTGATAGGTAGTGTCGCTAATAAGTTAATTTGCTTTCTAATGATTATTTCATAATCTCCTTTATAGAATTCTACATTTCACATGCTTCCTGCACATCTGTATTTATGTATTTGCTAAATAAGCCAATGCTAATAGTTTTGGAGACATTTCACGCAAAGAACAGAGTGAAGTATCATTTCCTCCAACTTAATCTTCAGCATCAAAATTGGAACCATATTTAAAAGTGGTTCCTCCACAGTGTCTCCCTCCGAGGATTACGCTAAAAGTGTGTATCGAAGGGACGAATCGACCCGATATAAAAAAGTATATAAAAGAAAAGGATTCATCTCGTATTCCAGCCCGCCAGACGAAACGGAAGGTGCGTAAGAGGAATGCAGAGACGGGGACCGGCGTCGGCCATAATCGGGGTAAACAAACCCGTTGCGACGTTACGCAAACAATAGAGCGCCCGAGTCAATCGCTCGCGAAGCGAAATGAAAACAAGGAAGGAAGCGATCGACGGCGGCCGAAGAAAGGGGGGAAGAGGGGGGAGATATAGGGGAGGTGGAGGGAGGGATGGATGAGTACATAAAAGGAGAGACCTCCCCCACCCTCCCCCTATTGGAACATTCCTCCAGCGCCGATTCAACGACGACAATCGCGGGATTAATGCCCGCAAATAGAAGCTCTTTCGTGAAGTATTGCGGACGGTACACATGGCGCACGAGGGAAAATGTCCAGTAACAATCCACCATTCGCGTCTCTGCTTTTCCAGATTGTTTTCTTTTCCGTTGCAATTTCATCTCCACCCTCGAATAAACCTATGCAGGGTGGCTACTGATATCCACTTTTCAAATTCCCTGACCTTTCCCTGATGGATTTACCAATTTCCCTGACCGAGTTTCAGAACTGCAAGCATGTATTTACCATAAGCTAGTGTGCTCCAGCTACTTCTCGACCTGAGTTTCGGAAGGTAAAAAAAACGCAAGGTAAAATGTTCCGAACAACATAGCCTCGGATTCCTTGTGATGAACGTAATACATTATGATCATGATTTTTAACACAACTAGGCAAATATCACAATAAGGATATATAAAAGGGAAATATTGTACGTCTGATTCACAACTAAATGACTAAGATTCAACACTGAATACTCCACGAGTTGATGGTGCTTATCCCATGCACGTCAGCGACGGACGTTAGTTTTAATTGGTGAAATAAAAGTGCGGGAAAGACTGGCCGATGAACGTAAAATGGTAGAAAAATAACGAGTATTCCTATTCCAGTTTCTCCCCGCCTGTTACGAGAATTCCCTGACTTTTCCAGAAATTCAAAATTCCCTGACGATTCCATGTTTTCCATGACGATCAACACCCTGCAATGAGACACCTCAAGGATGTCTAACAGGGGTGAGCTATCATATACATGCACCACTAGGGCGCACACAAACAAGGTTAATGAAGCCAAGACTCGAGATGCATTCGCAAAAAAACTACTACAAATTCAAATCAGGATGTGATATTTCACCTACATTTACGACAATTTAGGATTCCCCCCATGATTGGAGAAATTATTTACAATAATGCAACTTCATGAATGTATAGATGCATTTCCCTCTGCTTCGACATCATCAAAGTTTAATAATGTCCTAATATATATTTTAATTCATGAAACAATCAATGTCGTCCAAAGGCAGGGAGGGAAGAGGGGTGTGTGTTTTCCGACCGTCCGCAACTAATCTTCTTCTATCTATATATATATATAAACGAATGTATGTCTGTCTGTCCTGTATGCATTACTGCACTGTTGATCCGATCGCCAAGAAACTTTAAGAAGTTGTTGAGTACACTCTTGCGAAGGTTTCGAAGGTTTTAGGTATAAAATTTATGTACCCCCCCCCCCCTAAGGCCCTCTTAATCTTTCGAATACTTTTCGCGCAACTACGCCCGACGGGTAAGTTAATAATCCTAACCTAGTTTTTCAAATACTATTACATTTAAAAATACGATCGTTCTGAAATTTTGCTGAGTAATAGTTCAAGGCAGGAGGAAAGTTGTAGGCTACTTTAAATTGATCTCAGGGCCCATAAAGGGCCCAAAAAGGGGCACTTAGGTGGTTCGCTGTACGTATCGGGTTTAGTGCAGTGGTTTCATTTTTTACTTCTTTAAATTATTTCCGCTCAAGATAGAGAGTTGGAATTTTGTTATTAAATGTCTGAAAGAATGAAGTTTTTAATTCTTTCAATTAATTATCCTTTTCACTTCGTACTCGACTGAAAATTGCGTTTTTAGCTGCAGAAACACATATTTTTCTGTGAAATCAACAATACCATATTCGCTTGACAACCAGATTTCGGTCATTGCTGTTGGAATTCATATTGCTTAGTTGAGCCGATTAGGAATGCTAAGCATTGGGATTTGTGCATCGGTTAATAATTTCGCTTTTTAAAACAACTTTAACTAAAGATAGAGTTGAAATTCATTTTATCACATACCCGAAAGCATGATACTACTAAAATTAGTGTTATCATGCCCGAAAGATTGAAGTTTCTCTCATTTTCAATCGATTTTCTTTTACTCATTTTCCTTGACAACCAAATAAACAAACAAAAATAAACATTAAATCAAATCTTAATTAACGAAAATGAAATTCTGAATAGCTACTCAACAAGTAAGTAGTCGAATTATGTACTAAACTATAATGTTCTTTTAGCCTGGCTGTGCAGGTAGTATGATTACAGTAAAGGGTTTCAAAAAATTGTCTCTATATTAAACAAGTTTTACAAATTTCATTGTTTTTATTTTACCATGTTATTTTTTATCATTCTGTCAATTTTTCAGTCATTTGACTTATAATTATTATTGTTCATGGGAGATATTGTCACATTGTTTACTTACTATTGTATCACAATTGCAAAGATGCTCTGCAGAAGAAAATATTAATTTAATAAAACAATTACTTGAAATGTAGTCTGTTATCACAACTACTTACTAACTCCTCACCTCTTATATAAAGAGTTTTGAAGGAAGTATGATCCCGAGCAACGCCGGGTAATTCAGCTAGTTACGAATACGTGACTAAGGAGTCACGCGGCACAATCAAGAACGGTTAAACACACTCGTGACATTCTCGCGCATTCTTCACAGTCGAGTTTTTCTCACTGAGGCGGCACTGAAAGACGAACGGCAAAAGACGGAATCAGGACCCACTGAAAAACGTATCTTACGCTCGAGTTATTAACTCCCGAGTGGTTCAGGTGCGTCAATATCTCGCATCGTTCATGACTGCACTGTGCGACTCCTCAGCTTTAAATGCACGAAATAACTTGGAAAGGTTCTACCACAGTTGGGTGACAGAAACATTTCATCGCGAAGTCAAAACAAACACGGAATTCCATCTTTTAGTATTGGTTGAACTGTTTTCACCCACGTCAAGCCATTGCTTTTTCAAAGCACAAAGTTTCCCTTGCGCATAAACAGGGTACAAAACACAAATTATTCAACGAATGAATGTTGAAAATGAGTTCAGTGTATTCGGTATTTTTTCCCGCGTTTGATCATTTTATCGGACAAAAGTTTCGCCAACGTTACAGCTAGCGTCGTCAGCTAGCACCAAATGTTGAAAATACTTCTTATTGGCCATTAGAGCCAACTACAGCATCACTTCTGTTTAAGTAGCGCATTTGCGCGCATCGATTATTGAAATTATTTTCAATAACAGATGGATGTACAGGAAAGAAAGGTTTCTTAAGTGTATAACCACTTCCCTCTTGGGGAGAATTCGATTATTAGTCGCCATTTTTCGCAAAAATGACATTTTTAATAGACTGTAACACACCTACCAATTTTCCGTATCATCCATTATCTTATCAAACAGCATGTAACTTTTAATTTAGATACATTTGTGAAATAAATGGGGAGGAATGTTATGATTTTGCAATTCGCATCAAACAAGAGGCCATGTTTGCAATGGGCAAGGTATAGATAAAAATACATTTCGACTCTTTTTTATGATTAACACATGAGCCACCTTTAAACACGGAGTTTCAATCGAAATCAAGGCCTAACAAACTCATTTCGGTGATTCGATACGCGTTCCATGACCAGCCGCAGCAGTACCACAACGCCACTCTGACGCAAACACACTTAAGTTAATGCTGACGTTAATTTGGCGTCGATTTCTCCCCTAGAGAGACCTGTCTCAATATTATTACAGGATCGCAGAGCCAACTCTGCTGGCAAACGCACGACACGGAGGAACACTCCCAGCCATTTTATTGGCTTCCTCGAAACATTTCCGCCAACACTGAACTCTCACAATCGCAGGGCAATGTCCTCAAGGTAACTTACAACTGAATATCGCAATCCCTGCCTCGAAAATGGGAACGTGACAGGCCGACAGCTATTTGCTCCACCGCGAAGCCAGTGCCAAATTAGAACCGCGCCGATCATAAAGTTCACTCTGGCGGACATTGGTGATATATTGCACACCACACACTGAGAGGCAAGCTTAGTTAATACATATGAAGGTTCTACACTGGGCAACAATGCTGTTTTCATATAGAGATGGATGCTAGCTACATAGTACGCTCGTTCTGCATCAAACGATAACGCTTTCATCTCAACGATACGATACGAAATGATAACGATCTCAACCCAATTTAGATGTGACGAGAAGGTAAAGGACAGATCTTATTTTTTTCTCGTGAGACCCCACTAGGAGTACGCCGCTAGTATATGGGACCCAAACGAAGTAGGACTAGCTTCAGCTGTAGATCGAATACAGCGGAGGGCAGCTAGATTCGTTAAAAATTGTTATGATAAACATAGCAGGGTTACAAAATTGTTGAGGGAATTAGGGTGGGAACCTCTATCTAATCGAAGGGAGAAATATAGGCTAAATCTTTTACGAAAGTTTGATGTACACTATTTTTTGCCAGACGTTGAAAATATTTTGATAGAGCCAAACTATTATGGTAGGAACGATCACAGGAATAAGATTGAGGAAATAGACTGCAGAACCGATAGATTTAAAATGTCATTTTTTCCACGTCAATAAGGGACCATAATAGTTGCGATAGATTAGTTCTAGGACACTGACTAGGTCAAAAGGTTATTTTCAGTATTGCTAAATATCCTAACATGAATTGTAGATACTAACCTCTCATGCAATCTCCGGCATGATATACTCCTGCATGTCTTAGTACCTTGTAGTGCTATTTATCAGACGCATTTATAATACTAATCAGTAGTTATATCTTGAGAAGTGTGCTGTATGGTAGCATGTTCTTCTTCGTATCACTCTCCTAGTTTGTGGTCTGACTGCGTACCGTTGCCCAGACTACTTTGGCCTGCGCCTTGCATTCGGGGGAACGTGCGCGGTTCTAATTGAACTGGGATGAGTGCTGCATGCCTGGTATGGAATCACCCCGTGCCACACAGCCTAGTGGTGGCTTGCACGGTATTTCGTAGATGTAGATACGATACGAAACGATAATGATCTCAACCCAATTTAGATACCTCACTCAATGCGCTCTCAAACAAGAAATATAACAGAGTAATATGGAATTTGATCCACACCTTTCAACATTGCTGCAGATATAAATCCTATGAAATTTGAGAGGAAATTGAAAGCAAATTGAAGAAGTTTTACTGCTTTCTGGAGTAGTTATCCCACCAACTTTTCCACGAGCTTTGGCTCCGAGCTTACAAGACTATTTTTCCTCTCTTTTCACGTAACATTAAGCCATTATCCGCTAAATTAGCGCCGGAATCCATTTCCTCGCGAGCCATTTAACAGTAACAAAGAAAAGAGTTGATATAGGTACCAGCAGCAGCAGGGCATTATTAACAGGCCAGTGCTTCACATTAAAACTTCCAAATGGCAAGTGACAGTTAGGTCCCATCAAAGAAGTCCCCGGTAACTTTCGTATATCACCATGCCTTTCCCGGCCAGAAGGTTTCCTAGAGAACTTCTATTTCTATGCAATCTCATCATACGATAAGTTTGCTATTGTGTGTGTATGTTGTTAGAAGAATTGGGATGGGAATCGCTATCTCAGCGTAGATTAAATTATAGGCTTAACCTCCCAACTAAATTTCAGGAAAAACATTTCTCTGACGACGTGAAAAAACATAATATTAGCCCTCTCGTACTACGGCAGATTAGATCGCGCCAATAAAATTAGAGTGATAGATTGTAGAACCGAAAGGTATAAAATGTCATTTTTAACGCTTACCACTCGGGACCATAACAGCTGTGATCATCGTCATGAATAGTGCGAATAGTGACATTAGCTAGACTGTAGATATTATTCTTTATATTCTCTACATTTTTATATCTGCATGATGTAAATATTGATGTTCTTAATTCTGAATCTGCTGTAGCAGTCTTTGTATCCATTGCATGTTGGAACGATTGACAATAGACTGTTTTGGTTAGTAGTTTGTTAATTGGCGCGTTGCATGTGTGGTACGCTGGTTTCAATGTAATTTCGGTGTTTTACCGTATAACTCATGCATGCCTGGTGTGGAAGCACCCCCTGCCACACATCCTTTGGGTGGCTTTCCGGGTATGGCGTAGATGTAGATATATACACGCAAAAGTAGAGAAACTAAACGTAAAAGTAAGCATAAGGGGAAACACATGCATGGAGCATAAAGAGATGAGTTACAGAGAGAGAACACATTCTTCAAACGGCAATTGGGATTTAAAAAAGCATCAGTAGATATGAAATCTATTGGAAATAGTTCCCATCGTCGCCAGGCATTCATAAGACTACGCGAACCTGTACAGTGCTAACCAATACACACAATCTACACCACGAGGTGCACGTTTTTCGGGTAACGACCAGGGTAATCAGTTCCCTCCTTTCCGAATTAGCGCTTTCTAAACAGGGCCAAACATACCATAAGTATTTAAGAAGACCATCTCCAAAGCTAACGATAGGAGGAGGTTCCTATCCTCCCGATGCAATGCTGGCCACTTGCCACCCACAGTTGGACAGCTCACTCGCTTCCCATTCCCTTCATACATCCAAGATCATATGAAATACTCTGCTTCTTTAACACAAGATTTACTGACTCATTCATTATTTCAGCGTAAGAAACATGCCTATGAAATAATAGACACATTTATCCCTTAGGGATACAACCAGCATTCCGGTGACCGCGGACTGAAAATTACCGTCGTGATATCTGAATCTTAAACAATAAACAAGGCCGAGAACGCGAGTGAGTTACAAAAATAATTGTAAGACTGCCACATCTAAATTCCTTTTCATGCATCTCGATCGAAATATTCTGCGCCATGTCGCCATAAAAATGAGATTGTCGTACCAAACGAACAGATTAACATGAGTGCGAAAGCAAATAAAACGTTTTCAGAGTACCAACTCTCCTAACTATGTGGCCATAAGAACTGTTACCAAACGCTTCAACGTGCGTTTTCCTTCTCTCTCTCTCTCTATACGGACCAATATGTTTCCATTTATCTTCCCAATAGAACTATAATTCTCGCGCAGACAAAAAGACAGTGAAACAATAGTCGAGAAGTAATCAAAAATCGTTATCAGGAGACCAACTTAGTAATGGACCGCTAAGTCGTCAACCATAATTCTAAAAACTAACAAAACTTTTTCGGGGGACTCAGAAATATTAAGATAAGACACTACTCAGTGCAACTATATCCATTAACTCGATTATTTCAGGCGAATCCTGAGGTTATCGTCCACGCGACGATACCGATTATCCACAAATAAGTCCAGCGTTGTTATCATGACTCAGTCAAGTACTCATGCTTCAAATAGCGACACTCGTTGAATCCCCTGCGGACAAATAAATAAACATAATAATACATACACATACGTCCTGTAAATACGGTCATCATTCCCAAAACGCGCCGAAAAATTTCAAGGGCCAACATGAAGGCCCAGTTTTATACTTTCAGATAATATATTCTCGCGGTATGGAAACCGAAGTCAATACGTACACTCGATGTTAATTTTGATGAGCATTAACCATAAGTCTGTGATTATAAGGAAAAACCCAAACTCTCAATTATCACCGAGAGTTCGACAAAGACTTCGTCATAAGAGCAGCATTCTTTCGGGGTTTTCCACCGCGCTGTTGTTTTTAAGGACAACAGTTTCGCCTGCGTTCCAGCTGGCGTCTTCAGGTCGAAGAAGGAAACTGTTGTCCTTAAAAACAACGACGCGGTGGGGAACCCCGGAAGAATCCTGCCCTTATCATCACTGCACCGCGGAAGCCTTCGCACCAAGACTGCTCAGTGCAACCACATCCATTAACTCGATTATTTCAGGCAAATCCTGAGGTTGTCGTCTACACGACGATGCCGATTATCCGCTAAATAAGTCCAGCGTTGTTATAATGATTCAGTCAACCATTCTACTGTTTTTGTTGACGCAATTATCCAGATATTACAAAAACAGAACCCAAGTGTTATTTCCGTCCATATCGAACATTATAAAACAGTCGAATGCCGATATAGTGGGCGCGGGAGTCAACGCACAAGATGCCACACAAGCAAGCGAACGCGAGATTTCGCACGGCACCCACCTTCCGCTCCTCGCGTAGATGGCGTTGCTCATGCACCAATCCAACGCCCCTCCCTTTCACGCCGCTGTTCCCTCCTCCCGAAACCCAAATGGAAAACGTGTCCCTCTCCCGTCGACTTCTTCAATCCCGTCTTCTCTTCCTCGCGAGTGGGATGCCAAACGAGTGGATGGCTCGTGATGAAGACACAGCGAAGAGAGGGATGCGGAGATTCCGAGGACGGTGGCGGTGGACAAAACTGCGGACGGGAGTGTGTTTCTTCACCTCACAAAAGGAGGAAGACGGCGGCTCGCTCTAGTTAAGGGAATCAGTCCGAACAGAGCGAGCAGGCGCGGGTTAAGGGTTCGGAGTGTGCGAGGCACAGCTTAGGCTGGGCTGCTCCAAGCTTGGTGGCGTTCATCCGGCGTTGCAGCAGAGCGGGCGGGCGGCGAAAAATCCATACGTCACTCGCCGGCGGGTCCCTGTAGGCGAGGGTCAGGGCGGGACGACGGAAAACGGGGGAAGGAACCCTGGGGGTGTGTTGACGTCACCCGCTTAAATAAACTTATTCCCAAAAATAAAACTCTCTTCAATGATATCACTCGCTCGCGGACGAAACCAACAAATAAAAGAGAAAATATTTATGTATATATCATTACTTGCGGATCCCACTCACTCACTATAAATGGCCGGAAAAGAGGGGTTTGTCGACGGACGAAGGTATCAAAAAAATGACAAAACTCACGAGGAGTACCCCTCCCCAAAAAAAACTCCTTCCCGATGTCACGAATCGACGACAACAACATAAAAAAATGCACCAAACACACGAAAACGCCGCTCGGAAGGTCTATCGCGGCACCAAGCACCACCAACACCGCCGGCACCGACCACGAGGGGCATCCGAGGCGACGCGGTGCTCCCGGACGAGACACACACCGGGGGTTTATCAAGGAACGCGCGTGTTGAGCGTGTGGGATATGGAGAGAATGAGAGAGACGGGGGCAGAAGAGGCGACGGAGGCCGGTGTTCGACTGCTGCCCCCCCCTGCCCCCGCCCCGTTTCGAGAGAGAGGGGAAGGGCGGGGGGGGGGGTTGAGGTGGGGGCGGAGATAAAAGCAAGCAGGGTGGGGGACTCACGGGGAGCTTGTCCAGGGGGGCGCGTGAGGGGAATTCAGGGGTGTGTAGAACAGGGGGGAGGGGGCCAGGAGGAGGGTTGCAGAAACAAGTTGAAAAGAAGAGGAGGGGGCAGACACACGTGCTATCTCCCCCCCCCTGTTCATCCCCCGCCCCTTCCTTCCCGTGTCGTTTCCACCATTTCTTCCATTCGCACCCTCCTAGCGGATCGGCAGTCAAGAAAGCGAGGCGAACGATAATTCTTCGAGAAAACATTGCACCGCCACGTTGCCAAAATATGCACTGTAATCGAAATGAGATCTTGAAGACGATGTCGGCAAAGTTCTGAAATGTGGCAACGATGGCATTCCTATCGGTCGATCCCTCACGGTCGAAAAGTTTCGAAATTATGGAAATATGCGACGATAGAATACGAGGATATGTCCCATTTCGACGTTGCCACTCTTATGTCGTATTCAAAACGAGGTCCTCTAGCAGCCCTCCCGCGGATCGGCAGTCAAGAAAGCGAGGCGAACGATAAGGTTTCGAGAAAACATTGCACCGCCACGTTGCCAAAATATGCACTGTAATCGAAATGAGATCTTGAAGACGATGTCGGCAAAGTTCTGAAATGTGGCAACGATGGCATTCCTATCGGTCGATCCGTCACGGTCGAAAAGTTTCGAAATTATGGAAATATGACAACGATAGAATACGAGGATATATCCCATTTCGACGTTGCCACTTTTATGTCGTATTCAAAACAAGGTCCTCAAGCAGAGGTCAGTAAAGGGTAGAAGAAAATTGTGGAACGTTTTGGAAATACGATAAGGAAGGGTAAAGAGGAGATCTCCAGTGCGTCAAAATTTTAAATTGTAATTGAAATGAGGTCTTTGAGCCGCAGTTGGTGGAGCGTTAACAGTTGCTTCCGATAAATTCATATTGGTCTTTCTGTAGGAATGGAAATACGACAAGGGCAGGCCACGAGGAGATACTGTATACGCCCGAGATACTGTATACGTATAAGGAGGGAAAAGCCAAAATCACGTTGACAAATTTACGCCGGTAATCAACAATGAGCTCTTCGATCCGAAATCGGTGAAGTATAAAATGCCGCAACAATGGAATTCATATTACATGCAACATGTCTTATGACTTACAGTGCCACTCTACGATTGTTAAGAGGCTGAAACACGTAAGGTAAATTCCATGGATATTCTTATGTGCTTATGAGAGCGATATCACGCATTATTCTGAAGAGTGTGACGTGTCAATCTGACGGCACCCACGCACCATGCGCTAAAATATTACGAGGTTTGCGATATCACACTACCTGTACCACCGAAATGGCTGCAGAATAGGATGGAAAAGCTATAATCAATAATATTACAGCAGTAAAACGCAATTACAATAAGGTGCGATAATGCAACACGCGAATCTGATGAACCGTGAGACGCTGAGGACAAATGGCATTGAGATAAACGTGCGAGTTATGAGATAATAAATCATTTCCTCTAAAAATATGGATGCAACGGTAATGAAGATCACGAATTCAAACAGATTATTGGAACCGAACGATCAACGGGGCTTTATACGATGTCAGCATGAGGATAGGATGTCGTAACGCCTAAATAATTATCGCAAGCAAGAATGGCATTGCCGCACGTTAAAGCAGGATGCCTGCTTGCTACACCACCGGCTGATGTTTTTCATTTAATAATAGCATTAGGGAACTCAATACTATTCAATCGAAGACGCCAAGAGATCAGATTGTTAATTTTGTAAAGGATAACTGAAGCATTCAATACTATGGAGTTGTGGTTGGAAGGAAGAGGAAGATTTTTCAATCGCTAGGCCTCATCTGGAATATGCTGTTAGTGTATGGGATCCATACGAAACGGGGTTGATATGAGAGTTAGATCGCGTACAGCGAAGAGGGGCTAGGTTTGTGAAACGATGCTACGATGAGTTGGCTAGTGTGTCTGGACTGTTAGAAGCATTAGGATGGGAATCGCCATCACAGCGTAGATTAAATTATAGGCTTAACCTCCTAAATACATTTCAGGAAAATCATTTTACTGACGACGTGAAAAACATACTATTAACCCCCTCGTACTACGGCAGATTAGATCGCGCCAATAAAATTAGAGAGATAGATAGTAGAACCGATAGGTATAAAATGTCATTTTTTCCGCGTACCATTCGGGACCATAACAGCTGTGATCGTCGTCATGAATAGTTCGAATTGTGAGATTAGCTAGAATGTAGATCTTTCTCTTTACATTCTCTACGTTCTTATTTATGCATGATGTAAATATTGATGTTCTTATTTATGCATGATATTTTGAATTTGTAGTAGTAGTCCTTGTACCACTTGCACGTTGGAACGATTGACGATAGAATGTTTCTTGGTTAGTAGATTGTTAATTGGCGCGTTGCATGTGTGGTACGCTGGTTTCAATGTAGTTTCGGTGTTTACCGTATCATTCATGAATGCCTGGTGTGGAAGCACCCCCTACCACACACCCTTTGGGTGGCTTGCAGGGTATGACGTAGATGTACATGTAGATGAAGAGTTTTTAGCTGATGAGGGTCGTAAACGCCGCGCATTTTTTGTTGCCATTCCATGTTGTCCAGCTAGAGACGCCCCGAGTGGGTAAAATTAATTAAAAGTCTTCTTCTCTGGTTACAATCCTAGGATTGGTCTGCAGCAATCTTCCCCTTTATCCGATCTTGGGCCAATCTTTTCACTTCACTGTACGATTGGCAACCTAGTTCCTTCATCCACTGTCCCATATAGTCCAGTCTAGATCTGCCCCTCTGGTTTTTTCCCCTCTACTGTACCTTCTAGTATGGTCTTAACCAAGCATTCGTGTCGGAGAATATGGCCCATCCAGGTGTTCCTTCTCTTATTTAGCATTTTGAGTAGACACCGTCTTTCCCTTATCCTCTCAAACACCTCCTCGTTCGCGACTCTGGCCACCCAGGGTATTTTTAGCATTTTCCTATAGCACCACCTTTCAAATGCCTCCATTCTTTCCTTCTCTCTCTTTCCAATTGTCCAGGTCGCACTACCATGGAGCAGAACGCTCCGAACAAAAGTCCTCAATAGCAATTTCCTAATCCTTAAATTAATGTTGCTGGCGGTGAAGAGTTTGTTTTTCTCGTTGAAGGCTAACTTGGCCTGGTTAATGCGGCTTACTATTTCCTTCATGCTCCGCACATCTGTTGTTATTTTCCTTCCTAAATAAACAAACTCGTTCAACGTCTCTAGTGCTTCTCCTCCTAGAAGCAGCACTACTCTTGTCCCGCGTCTAAAAGTGATACCATTTAAATAACATTAGTCTAAAAATGACGTGTCTCCTGATACGAAACATTGTTGGGACTTAAAGCTTTAAGTGCCATCTTCATGCATCTATTATCGCAGCCTTCGAGCCCTAAAATTGGGTAACAAAACGAAACATTATAAAATGTAATACATACACAAGAATAATGAGATTTACATAACCGAATTCCGTATGCATTCAATTCTAAAGCGCAGTAGCAATGGCGCATCATAATGCTACGACAATCCGGAGATGTCGATCAAAATTCAACCCATATTAAATAATATCTTTGCTATATAGACACAGGATGATAAGATTTTCAGAATCGATCCGGCAACCATCCATTTCTAAAACGCGGTTGGCGAGGCGCATCGTAATGACGCGACACCCTGGAAATGTTGGTCAACGCCATCTTAAAATGAAAAGCATAAAATTTGATTAAGACTAATAAATAGTGTGATTTTGAAAACCAAATACCGCCATCATTCGATCGTTTCTATAGGTCGGTGGCAAAGGGCATCGCATATGGGGGGATCAGGTTGGTGTGGTGGCTAGAGTACTGGCTATCCATGCGGACGGCCTGGGTTCAAATCCCTGCAGAGGCGGATGTTTTTCAGAGGAAACCCGATCCCTACTTGAGTGTGTCTTGTGGAGGGCACTTCAAGTACAGTACTCCGTCTGTCGGATGAGACGTTAAACCGTGGTCCCCTTGGCGCCTTTCGTTAAGAGCATGCTAATGCCGAAGCCGAGTTTCTATCAACCCTTCCTCCCTTACCTATCCCCTATGGCGCAAATGACCTTAGCCGTCAGCCACCTCCCCAAATATCCAATCCAATGCATCGCATGCGCTATACCCCTTCATCTCCCAACTGTAGGTTAGGCGTCATCCCACGAGAGAGCGCCCAAATAGACGCTATCTAAGTCTACGCTATCTAGCAGGCTAATGCCGACGCCGGGTTTCTATCCTCCCTTACCTCTCCCCTACGGCGCAAATGACCTTAGCCGTCAGCCGCCTCCCTAAATATCCAGTCCAATGCATCGCATACGCTATGCCCCTTCATCTCCCAACGGTAGGTTAGGCGTCATCCCACGAGAGCGCGCCCAAATAGACGCTTTCTCTACCCCATTTCTCTCCCTCCTTCCCACGCCCCACCAGAGAGCGTCACCGCGTGCCTGCGAGTGTGTCGCCACACGCGCAGTGGTGTTCGCTTCGTTGCAAGGAGGAACGCCTTTTGCCTCCGGTGGGAGAGAGGCGGGTGTTGGGAGGAAAGGGGGAGATAATATAAGGGTGGGAGGGCGTATGAGGCTGTTGGGGGTTTGGGGAGGGAGGTGGAAAGGAGGAGAGGCCTATGAAAGGGGGGGGGAAGAGAGGAGGGTTTTGTGTGCGGAGGAGGCATGGGGGGGGGGAGGGTCGGGATAGGGAAGAAAATGGTGGTGGTGGGGTCGGGGAGGGGTGAGGGGGGGGGGGGTTGCGGAGACGGGGGTAGGGGTAAGAGACGGGGGTTGGGAGAAGTGTGGAAGGCGAGGAGGCGATCGATCAAAAGCGCGTAAAATCGAACGCAGTCGAGTCGGGAGGGCAACGTCTCTTTCCCTCTCTCTCCTGCGACCCCCGACCTACCCCCCTCCCCCGGCCTTCGTTTCCTTCCCTCCCGCACACGACTGGGCGATATTCGTATCGATGCATCGATATCTACATACATACATACCAATCACGCCGTTCCCTTCCGGGGTAGGCACAGTCAAAATGTTACACTCATTAATACGTAATTGTACACCTAAATCAGCTTCAATAATTTCCTCCATACTGACCTATCCTTGCAAATCTCTTTTGCCTCATTTAACCCCATACACTTCTTCATACACGCTATCCTGTTTTTAAGACTCCTAACATTCCTCCTCCTAAGAATTTCCTCAACCACATTCAACCACAACTTTCTCCGCCCAGCTCTACCTCTCGCACCATTCATTCTACACTCATATATCTGTTTCGTTATTCGACTGTCATCCATTCTCTCAACATGGCCAAACCAACGAAGCACACTCCTTTCACACACGTCCATTACTGGAGTATTTTACCCACATTAATTTAGTACCCACTCATTCCTGACCCTCTCCATCCTACTTTTGCCGCAAACACTCCTCAGGTAACTCATACCCACGGCGTTTAGTCTACTCTTATGTCTATCCTGACATACCCTGACATAATTGTATAAGTGTTACGAGCTTAATAGAAGAACTAGGATGGGAATTACTATCAGAACACAGGTTAAAATTTAGGTTAAACCTTTTAAGTAAATTCGAAACCGATTTGTTCACAGATGACGTTAGATATATATTGAGAACCCCTGCGTATTATGCTAGGTTGGGTCATCTTAACAAGATTAGAGAGATAGATTGTCGTACCGATAGATTTAAAATGTCATTTTTCCCTCGTACTATAAGAGAGAACAATAGGCAGCGTAGCAAAGAGATAGGTAGGTGAAATATAGTTAGAGTAGTCTGTAGTGCATGATGCATGTAATAACAACCAATAATCCCTTCCTTATTATGTAGATGCTAACCATCTAGCTCCATGTGACCCTATTATCTAGCATATCTCCCTAAAATATCCTACTTGCATGTCAATAGTGCATGTTTGGTGATATTCACCCCCTGCCACACACCCTCGTGGTGGCTCGCAGGGTATCACGTAGATGTAGATGTAGATACCCATGTTTCACTACCATATAGCACATCAATATCTGATACAAAAAAAATTAGGGATGAGTCGATTCCACTTTTTTTCGATTCCGATTCCTATTGGTACAGAATGTTCCGCAGTGACTTATTGAGTTCAGTTTATTCAGGACCTGACGACGCTAGCTGTAACGTTAGCGAAACTGTTGTCCGTTAAAATGAAGCAACGCGGGAAAAAACCGAATAAACTGAACTCCGATTCCTATTCTTTCAAATCGATTCCCCATTATCGATTCCGATTTCATCGATTCTTATCCCTTATGAACAGGTGGGATATTGATATACCAGTATCGTACGACTATTATTTAAATTGAAGTATTGGCTGAAATAAAATAACAAAGACAATTAAGTCGCTCAAAAAGTATACTTATTAACAAATAGCAAATATATCCTCAGCTTATTCAGGTACATAAAAAGTACAAATTGATAGCCTACGCCCAAAATTACTGGGACAAATATGATGTGATAAATGAAATTTTATTTGAATATTTATCTATCTGGAATCGATGGAATCGGAATCGACTTTAGGCGATCGATTATCGATACCGATTCTAATCCTGAGAATCGGTGGAATCGACAATCGGCAATTGGATTCGACATACCCTTAAAACAATTACGACTGAGGGGGGTTAAACGACATATATATATCGACAGTTTCTAAGATTTAAAAAATCGATTCACGTCGTGTTGAATATATCGATTGTACCGACAAAAAAACTCGTTCTTTCCGCGCACAATAAGCGACCACAATAGAAACTGAGCTCCTCCAAATACACTCCCATAGGACATGTCACCATTTCCCCTCCAAGAATTTTACATCTTCACACGGCTGGTGAACTACCACCCCCTGCCACACGCCCATGCGGTGGCTCGTGGGGTAGTATGTAGATGTAGATGCTAAACTCCATAAATTACATCGATAATGGAGCGACGCATGTGGTGGATGATATCCATTGATTGTATCGTTTATAAGGCGAGTGAACTTTATTTGTCGTGATAAGTTGGTGATACGAAGACAATGTGATGAATCGGTAACATCGATTCGTACCCAAATTATCTGTATGTAAATTATCGATACCTTAATGGCGTATTGATTTCGGAAACTAACTACGACGATACACATGGAACGTAACGTAACGCTGATGACATGCGTCACTGTTATAAATGGCCAAAGGCAGGTGTTACATAGGTAATGCTATGAGTCGGGAACACCGCTTAGTACCCACAATGTCTGACCCAACTATATAGATGTTGGACCGATAAATCGATTTCGCAGTCTACCTCGGATAATGAACATGGATGGTATCTTTGAGAGGATATGTTAATTTAATTGATTGCGAAAATTCGGTGTTACCGACAGAATATGATAAAACGGTAACACAGAGTGGTTCCCAAAATATAGGTAGCGTTACATCTTAAATGAAGTCGAAGATTTTTCTCGTTCGAATCGACCATATCATAAAGAATAAATACGCTCAAGTTTTGCCCAAACGTAATTCAATACAAGATCATCAACGTTCAAAATGTCGCCCACACATGAAACCGAAAACATCATTCGGGACCTTAAATCAAGGATAGTCATCGATAACTGATTTCAAGCCGTCACAGCAACTACACGCTATCATAATCACGTCGACTGTATTCCCGCCTTAAAGTTCTCTCCGATCTGGAAACGATGTTCATATTCGCTAAATTGGCCTCACACTACACTACACTAATACAAACGACCTACTTGCTATTCATGCTTGGTGCGAAAAGTGGCAGATGGAACTAAACATAAAAAAGTACGTAGCAGTCAGATCTTGGAAAAAGAAAAATAGTCCAGGTAGGGCATACAGAATTAATAATACGGAAATAATCCACGCCGAGTCTGTTAACTACTTAGGGGTCACAATTACTCACTACATATCTTGGGGAAAACATATTCGGGAAATATTCGGTCATGCATACAGGAAGCTAGGCATTATCAAGAGAAATCTCGGAAAATGTGATAAGAAACTGAAAGAACGTTATTTTTCAATTATCAGGCCTCATCTGGAATATGCTGCCAGTGTATGGGATCCTTATGAAGCGGGGTAATTATCTGAATTAGATCGTATGCAGCGAAGAGGAGATAGGTGTGTGAAACGATGCTACGATAAGGTTGCTAGTGTCTCTGGATTGTTGGAAGAATTGAAATGGGAATCGCTATCACAGCGTAGATTAAATTATAGGCTGAACTCCTTCACTAAATTTCAAGAAAAAATTTGTCTGGCGACGTGAAAAACATACTATTAACCCCATCCTACGGCAGATTAGATCGCGCCAATAAAATTGGAGAGAGAGGTTGTAGAACCGTTAGGTATAAAATGTCATTTTTTCCGCGTACCATTCGGGACCATAACAGCTGTGATCGTCGTCATGAATAGTTCGAATTGTGACAATAGGCAGACAGTAAATCTTTTTCTTTATATTTTCTACGTTCTTATTTATGCATGATGTAAATACTGATGTTCTTATTTATGCACGATATTTTGAATCAGTAGTAGTAGTCTTTGTATCCCTTGCATGTTGGTACGATTGACGATAGAATGTTTCTTGGTTAGTAGATTTTTAATTGGCGCGTTGCATGTGTGGTACGCTGGTTTCAATGTAGTTTCGGTGTTCTACCGTATAATTCATGCATGCCTGGTGTGGAATCACCACCTGCCACACACCATTTGGGCGGCTTGCAAGGTATGACGTAGATGTACACCGAATCGACGAGCATCGGCCCCGACTCCAAACCAACGCAGTCAGGGTCGTTTGATTCGATATCTGAGTACCCCTGTCGATATGGGGCTTCTGATCTATTTCCCACCACTAGGCCACCATTAATGTGCTTACTGAGTATTCACTGCGATAGCACAACCGAGGAAATCTGCACCCATGCAGAGGCATTTCGAATACAAATCTACACCTACATCTGCGAAATACCGTGCAAGCCACAAATAGGGTGTGTGGCACGGGGTGATTCCACACCAGGTATGCATCACTTATCCCAGTTCAATCAGAACCGCGCGCGTTCCCTCGAATGCCAAAAGCAGTCAGGACAACGGTACGCAGTCAGACCACGAACTAGGAGAGTGATACGAAGAAGAACAAGCTACTATGCAGTACACTACTCAAGATATAACTACTGATTAGTATTAATAATGTGACAAATAAATAGCACTACAAGGTACTAAGACATGCAGGAGTATATCATGCCGGAGATTACGTGCGAGGTTAGTATCTACAATTCATGTTAAGATATTTAGCACTGCAAAAAAACCTATTTAACCTAGTCAGTATCCTAGAACTGATCTGTCACAACTATTATGGTCCCTTATTGTACGTGGAAAAAATGAAATCTTAAATCTATCGGTTTCGCAGTTTATTTCCTTAATATTGTTCCTGTGATTCCTTAATATCGTTCCTACCATAATAGTTTGGCTCTAGCAAAGTATTTTAAGCGTTGGGCATAAAGAAGTCTACATCAAACTTTCGTTGAAGATTTAACCCATATTTCTCCCTTCGATTGGATAGAGATTCCCACCGTAATTCCCTCAACTAGTCCTACTTCATAAGGGTCCCGTGTACTAGCGGCGTACTCCAAGTGGGGTCTCACGAAAGAAAAATAACATCACTCCTTATCACAAATGCACTGTTAAATCAAGAAAAACGTAGGACGGCGTACGCGAGAAGAAAAATAAGGACATTAATGGCCGATTTGTGTTACGCTGCAGAGATGTGGACCGCAGGAAGAATACAATACATATTGAACGACCTTGCAAGGTAGTCGCCCGCGCGTCTTAATATCGACGACGAATTTCACTAACCAATACAGCGATACATTCTCAGTGTGAACATCGACCCGAGGGGATTATTACGTACATTGCGCACCGATCGTTCAGTGGTTAAAAATAAAGACCTACGTCACTCTCCAGCTGAATGTCGAAGCTGGACTACCACGTCAGCACCCACCTGGTTTTCGGAAGCGACACAATATACGACGGGGCTCAGATAACCATTTTAAGTGTCGATCGGCGATGAGGTAACCTCTGCTGAAAGTGAAGGGTCCTCCTCTTCTTTTCAGGACGTGGGAAGGCTTTCATCGTCCCTCAAAAAGGTAGAACCGAAGAAGAAATTATTCTCTTGCAATTTTGGTGCCATTAAGTCCTTGCTAACAAAAGGTAGTAATTCCATTATCTACCACTACAGTCCACAGCACCACTCAATTGTGTTTGAAATTAGTTTCATACTTATACTCGGATGTTAAATTTTCATGATCAAAATTTGTTTGGGCCAAAAATCATATTTTGTTCCTACATTGGATATTGGTTTTTGGGGAGGCGACCGACAGCTAAGGTCATTTGCGCCTAAGGGGATAGGTAAGGAATAAAGGGTGGATAGAAACCCGGCGTCGGCATTAGCCTGCTCTTAACGAAATGCGCCAGGGGACCACGGTTTAACGTCTCATCTGACAGACAGAGTACTGTACTTGAAGTGCCCTCCACAAGATAATCAGGTAGGGATCAGGTTCCCTGTAAAAAACATCCGCCTATGCAGGGATTTGAACCCTGGCCGCCCATTTGTAAGGCGAGTACTCTAGGCACCACACCGACCCGATCCCCGTGTATCAACATTTATTGCATGAGAAATACCCAGCACGGAAAAAATAAACCTTGTGCTGCACTCTATATCAAGTCGGGCCAGACCCAAAAAATAATTACCTTTTGATACATCGCAAGGTATAGTATACATAATTCGCAGAAAACCGTCTCTCTCTCTCTCTCCCTTCCATTCGCAACTCCTCCTCCTTCCTTTCGTTCCCTCTTGGATGCCATTCCCCCCCTTTCCATCCACCACCCGAAGTTCAACACACACACTCGGCGCTTGTAAAGGAGGGGGGGGGGGGCTTCATCCCCCTTAGTCAAACTAAAGCGAATGCGTCCGAGAGCGCGCGCCCTTTCACTCCGGGGGTGGAGCGGGGGAGATAGGGGGAGGGGGGGCGACGGACACGCGTATTATCCAAATATTTGACTACGTCACGCGAGTGTCCTCCTCGCACGTCACCCACTGCCCCTCTTGGTATCACGGAAGGACGAGGACAAAGTTCAAATCAAACTAACTGGGATAATTACTCCCCACTGGCCGACAGAAGACCCGTCCGAGGACATATATGTATACACACGTATACCCATGAGGAGATTTCCCGCAACCGGCAGAGGACTGTTTGTGTCCGTTTGGCGCTGCTGCTGCTCTGCGGAATCGTTAAGTCGCACTTGTACGGTCGCGACATATGTTCGCCCAAATTGTTTCTCTAACATTGCCTGTTGCGAATATGGGTAGACGAGGGGTATTGAGATGACGGATATACCGACGCTTCGACCAGAATTGGTCCGATTTTACCCTCCATGGGTCCGGTGGTCCCTGATTTGATGACCGCACGGCGTCTACCCGTAAAAGAAAGTCGGGGGATACTTAATCCCAATTTTTGGGCAACGGGCTCTTCCGGTTCTCATAAGATGTGCGGTAAGTTTTCGCAAAACCGAGACTGACGGGGACTCGTCTCACGTTGTTGGGGTAACCCAACAGATACGAGAACTGCGGGGAGGCGGAGGCCCATTGTCGTCAATCCGCCTCATGGTGTCGGCCTCGCAGGGGCTGTGACTCGCTAACCTTCACTTCCCTTCCCTTTTCCTTTCCCCACTACTTCCCACTTGGGTATAAGCGAAGGCTTGCAGACCTGGTGGGAGGTTTTTAGACCCCGCGGGGAGACCCGAAACACCTGCCTGTTGCTATATATAGGTGGGCGGGGACTACCGAGGAGAAAGGTCTTATAATTGACAATAATTGGTCCGAATAGACCATCCATTGGTCCGGTAGGCCCCCGATCCAATGACGTACTCCGACAGACCGCACTATGTCCACCGTTAAAGGGAGTCGGGGATACCCTAAATTCCCAAATTTTGGGTAATGGGCTTCTCCGGTTCTCAACAGATGTGCGGTAAGTCTCCGCGTAAGCGAGACTGACGGCGACTCGTCCAACGTTGTTGGGGGAACTCTACAGCTACGAAGACTGTGGGGAGGCGGGGGCCCATTGCCGTCCTTTTGACGTCAATCTGCCTCATGGTGTCGGCCTCACAGGGGTTGTGTGTTTCGCTAGCCCTTTCCCACTCCCATTATCCCTTTCCCACTGTCTACCTACCCAGGCGATAAGCTGGTAGCTTCTAGACAGGAGGGTGGACTTTTAACCCGTGCGAGGCTCGGAACAGAGGCCTGTTGCGAATGCCATTCAGTGAAATGTCATCCCCAATATAAACACTATTCGGATGTTTTCTCTTCAAAAGCAACAGGAGTGTATCCACTTCGTCAACTTAATTGTGGTACAGTGAAGAGCAGGGTGGCGATTAAGTCATCCCCTGCCACACGTCCTCAAAATGGCTCGAAGGGTATAGTGTATATGTAGATAGTCTTGAAAGAAGCTTTCAATTTGCTTTAAAGCATTGCAAACAAAACAGTGTACTGGCTTTCCATTCGTTCCAGACTTCGCACTGGGCAACGCACTTCAAAAACGGATTGGGAACGGAGTTGATTGCACTGCACAGCGAATTTTGACAACCGCACCTGCGATTGTCGTTTACAGTGAGGCCATGTCTCCCGCAAGTATTTACTTCTTCATCCCATTCACGTCCCACCCTTCTTCTTCAACCCCCGTCCATGAAACCCATTCTCTCCCTACCATCCCGCTTGCCCAACATCCTTCCATCCCTGTCACACTCCTCGAGAGAGCAAGCCATCTATTCCCTTCCTTCCTTCCTACTCTGCCTCCTCCTCCCCATCCCATTAAAAATGTTTCCTTTCCTTCCACCGCACTTTTCCATCCTTTTCCTCTCTCACATCTCAAGCGTCTCCAGCCAGTTCACATCCTCCCGTCTCTGAGCCCACGTTTCCGCACCATACACAACGCTGCACTCTAAATGAAGGTCTTCACCATATTAATTTTTACATCATTACCCAAGGAAACCTTCGAATAAATCGGCATTAAACTAAGGTTTTAGTTGCTTAAAGATGAGGAGATCAGGATACGAGGATTATGTTGGACGGAAAATTGCTGAAACACTTGAAAGAGATGAAGTACTCAGGGAGCAAAATAACTTCTGAGGGAAGAAGTGCACAAGAAATAAGAAGAAGGATATTTTAAGCAAAGATTGCCATCAATGGTAAGAAAGAACACTTCGCGTCGATATTTTTCTGAGGAATAAGCCAGTCATGAGCTTTGTGTGGAGTGTATTGTCGTATGGCAGCGAGACATGTACTGTGGGACAAACGGACAAGAAACATCTAAGAGGCTTTTGAGATGTGGTTTTATAGTAGAATGCGTAAGATATGCTGGTCAGAGCGAGTAACTGAACAAGTGGTATCGAGAAAAGTGGAGGAAGAAAAGGAGGTAGCATCATCATGTGGAGAGCAGTGAAAAGAACACAGATGGACGGATGAGTCGATCATGTGCGAGTGCGGCACCGAGGGGCAGGAGATTTCAGGAGGGATGGCAGAGGGGGGCCGAAGGTATAGAGAGGAGGACTGGAGTATGAAAAGCAGATAATGGTAAACATGGGATGAGGACTGTTTCCGGAAATGAAGAGGACGGCAGAGGACAGAGATGTAGAGAGGTGGAGGGCTGTCGTAAACCAATCCTGGTGGATTGACAATTAGAGAAGGAGAAGAGGTATAATACTAGCTTTTGAACAAATTTGATAACTGTGCAATGACCATTCGACCGCGACCGCAGTACACCCTCGGAATGTTATCCATGTAAGTAGTACGGAGGGAGAGGTTGAAATTGTAAGTGCTGGGAGGTGGGTTCGGGTGATACGAATGCTTTAGGATTTTTTTCTCGAGGAGGGCTTCGGGATAGCCTCGTCGGCGAAGGAATTGGTGTAGGTTAGTAAGGAATTTATCAAGGGAGTAGGGATTATTGCCGATGCGGTTGCCCCTGATGGAGAGGGAATAGAGAAGGGATCTTTTGGTATGGGAAGGGTGACAACTTTTATACTGGAGATTTTGATTCAAAATAAAAAATTCTTCTTCTTATTTTCTTATGTTTCTTTTATGCAAAATCTGTGATGCATTTTACGGGGGGTTGACTTCCGGGACCCTCAATCTCCGATTTAACGGCCCCAGATTCTTCTGAGGCCTCTCCTTCCAACATGCCTATCTCCCTGTCCCCACCCACGCCACCTAACACAACCTTAGGTTTGATAAATATTTTAACGTGGTTATCCTAGCCTCCCTCCCCCACACTGTCTCCCCACTAGATCTTAAAAATATAGAACAGGTGTGCATTCTGCTCCTCCATGCCCTCTCCTTTCTAGGAATCAACAGAGCACTCGAAACCACGTTTCCTACCATTCCTCCATCCCTCCTTTCTCCTTCCCCCCTCCATTTTTCCCACTTTCCCCGTTCATCTTTCAACAAGTAACCCTTCCGGCGGTAGTCGGCATACTCTACCGCCGAAGAAGACCACGGATGTGGTCGAAAATTTCAAAATCCTCGCGAGTTTTTCTTTTATGTTGTCAATATGTTACCGCCACGCCTCGTGCATTTTAAGGTATGTATATCGTAACTAGTGATACTTCCTGGAACATACACACACGCATATAAATAATTCAAACAGAGGGAGAGAAAGAAAGCGGATAGGAACACAAAAGTATACAATCATAATAGTGGTGTGAAGATACAAAGATGGCCGATTCCAAATGGAAAAAAATCGACTGAGCCGGAATCGAACCTCGGACCTTCTGATTTCGCGTCAGATGCTCGGACCACGGAGCTATCCAGTCTACTAAGAAACGACTGGAATCGGAGGGGGTCTACATGAACAAACACTCCCCATCCATGACCCACAAGAGCGGCCAATACATGGCACTAGGGCTGCAGTTCACCCACCGGCAGAGTAAGAATAACAAACACAGAAGGCGATATGAAAGAATAACACAAGCACAGACAGTGGTAAAGATATAGAACAGGCGTTTCGAGGCACGAGAAGTTAAGTAAGAAATGAGTAATTCAGGCTATACAGTCATTCGTTCATTCACTCAGACCGCTCAGCAGCAAATACATCAGACGAAATCAGAAGGTCTGTGGTTCGATTACCGGTTCACTCGAAATATTTCCATTTGGAATCGCCCATCTTTACATCTTCACACCACCATTGTGATTTTCCATTTTTGTGTTACTACCCAATTTCTTTCTCTCCCTGTATTTGAATTATTTATACATGCATTTACCGCCGAGCGTTCTGAGTTAATGAACAAATTATTTTGGGGGATTATATACATATACATATAAACAAGAGTAGAATATCCATGGGAAAGAAAGCCTTTTAAAAAACTAAAGCTCTATTAACTGCCAATAAAATACCTATTACCCTAAGGAAGAGATTTGCTAAATGCTTTGTGTGTAGCGTGGTCATATATGGATCAGAAACTTGGACCTATAGGAAATAAGAAGTGAATTATCTTGAAAGTTATGAAATGCGGTTATGGAGAAGGATGATGAGAGTGAGGTGGACGGACATGGTGAGGAATGACCAAGTTTTGGAAAGGATTGACGAGAAAAGGTCAATCATGAATGCAATAAGAAGAAGGAAGGCAAACTGGTTGGGGCATGTCATGAGGCATGACTGTCTCCTGAGTAAGATAATGGAAGGAAAAGTGAAAGGAAAACGCAAGAAAGGAAGAAGAAAATTTGATACGTTGACGGATTTAAGGGAGAACAGGAGTTACCAAGCGGTGAAAATGTGGGCGCAAAATAGAGAAGTTTGGAGGAGTTCAGCCGGAACCTGTCTTAGGACATATCTACATTGGTGATGGCATATAAACAATAAAATGCACAAGGTGTGGCGGTCACTTATAGAAAACATAAAGGAAAAACTCACACGAGAAATTTCTATTCTTCATCTGCATGGTTTTCCTCAGCGGTAGAAGTATGCCCGACTCGACGAAGGGTAACTCGAGGAAGAGGGGGGTGGGGGAAGATGAGGGAGGGGAGACAGTGAAAAGCGGATGGCAGGGGAAAGGAAGGGGAAAGGAAGTGGTGGAAACAGGTATTAGAGCGCTCGATTGATTCCTGGAAAGGAGAGGGCATCGAGGAGCAGAATGTACGCCTCTTCTATATTATTAAAATCGCTAGGATGCCCACGTTAAAATATTTATCAAACCTAAGGCTGTGGGAGGTGGGACAGGGAGAGAGGCATGTTGGGAGGGGGGTTTACAAGAGGGTCTGTGGCCGTTTAATCGAAAATTGAGAGGTCCGGAAGTCAATCCAACATAGAATGCATCACAGATATTGCATAAAAGAATGTACACCAAAATGGATGAGGTCCACGTGGGAGGGGAAAAAGAGGGGGATGGGGAAGGCGCGGAATCTGGGAGGGAGGGGTTTAGAGATGAGGAGGGGGCAGGTCTTTCATCTAGGGCGACCGCAGGGGCTGAGATGAATTTTGGAAAAATGGGAGGATTTACATTTAGAGAGGGGGTGAGTAATTTTGAGGATGCTGGAAACATTGGGGGGGCGTCCGAAGGTGAGAGAGGGGCACTTTGGGTACATTTGGGTGGTAGCGAAGTAGTCCGAGAGGAGAGAAAAAGGCTTTTGAGGATGCGTTTGACGGAATGGACACACGAGAAGTAGGTGGTACATAGGGAGAGGTTGAAGTTGTTAGAACTACTGTATGTAAAAAAAAGCAAGATACCCGAGTTTGAGATGCTCTATCGTCCAAACGAGGAAACCGATTTCAATGCAGTAAAATTCACAAGAGAGCTTGTTTATTTCTACGTTGGACGATGTACTTTAAAAACTCCTCCGCCCGTCATTATTTCCTGTACTAGTAGGAGTGATTCGGGATAGCCTCTTCGGCGAAGGGATAGGTGTAGATTAGTGAGGAATTTATCAAGGGAGTCGGGATTGTTGCAGATGCGGTGGCCCCTGATAGAAAGGGAGTAGGGACGGGATATTATGGTATGGGAAGGGTGGCAACTTTTTTTAGTGGAGATATTGCTGCTTTTGGGTAGGTTTGATGTTGACAGAGGTAGTGAATCGGAGGTCATAGTGAGAGATATGTCAACATCAAGAAAAGGTGACTGAAGAAGAAGAGATATAGGAGGTGAAGGAGACCGAGGAGAAATCATTAAGAGAAGACATGAAAGAGTTTAAGGAATTTTGACACCATGGGGTCAGAAAAGGAAGATATCATCGATATAGCGGAGCCAGAGAAGGGGTTGGAGGGGCGGGAGGACTTTATGATCTTTTGATCGAATCGTGGTAAAATTGTTTTTACACTTCTTTCCAAATTAAATCAGTATATGTCCAATACGCTATGGACTTGGAAGAATTATAGGCCCATTTCGGTCCCAATGTGCGACCCAAGTATTACTATTTTTAAGTCTGTTCCAGATTGTGCCACCCTAACCTCGTTGTTTGTTCTCCTCTCCCTTCAGCGCACCTTTTCCTGTCCGTCTTCACATCTAAAACGCATCTCTTCAACTTCTCTCAGAGTCTAGGTTTCTGTAACACATTGACACTAGAAATTCAATCCATTCTGGGGATAGTTTCATGGTTATGAGTATTAAGTGTCTTAGAAGTGTGTTTGCTTCAGCAGTTTCTTTGTATTGATACGTTTGTATCAGGGGGTATATTTTGAGGTTCTTGCAATGTATTTTTTAAACAATGATATCCTCATACACGTACCACAGAGATAATTCAGCTTTAAATGCCTGATTCAAAAAAAGAGTACCTCGGATGCTGTCTGATGCGAATTTATCTCATCCCAAAGGACGAATCGCACCCTACAGTTCCTTCTTAAGTACTATTCCAGACAAATGCACAGCTACAGTCCAGAAATCGTTTACAGTTGTTGCCTCAAAGCTGTGGAATGACTTGCCTAAACTGGTAAAAGACAGTGCATCACTGGTAATATTTAAGAGAAAGATTATCACACACTTACTTTCCGGAATGCTGACCATGAATGCTGACCATGTAACTCATTTATCAGTTCATTGATGTGACTAATGTGCATTGTTGCGTAAGAAGAAGCAATTCAGTTCCTGTTTTTCTTTTCATTTGTTTAGCTAAATTTACTCTTTAAAAGTTGTGTTATTTGTTTATTGATATGTTTAATGTTCTTTTTTCTGTTAGAAGAAGAAATTCAGTTCTTTTTCTACACTGCTAAATGATAAATGTTGTATATGTCTATTGTTAGCAATTCATATGATAACTTCCCTTTTTTGTTTCCTGATTGGCTTATTCACATATTAATTGTTTTGCACACCACTGTATTTCATTTCTATGTTCCCAAGGAGTTCACTCCTAGAACAATAAATGAGTTTAGCATTCCATAACAAGCTAATTCTTTCCTCGCGTGCACACGGCCATTCAAAACAGTCAACCCATACGTTAAGACAAAAGCCAGAAGTGAATTCGATTCCAACCCAGGATGCAGGTCAGGCTCCAAATTAATATCGAAGGATTACACGATTACTCCGCGGTGAGTCACGATGATGGAATTGGCTGGATGGATGGCAGGAAGGCATGAGAATTAGGCTCTTTCAGCAATTGTAAATTGGGTCATGAAGCCAGAAATTTCCTTGATTGGCCCATAATGAGGCAATGACATTAAGAATGAAATTCAGCTGCGATGCGAAAAAAAGGTTCTTCAAGTTTCCTTCTGGTACATGAAGAACGGAATAATTTAAAATGAAAATGTACCGGATAAACCTTCTTAAAAGTTACTCAAAAATTACTCACGTTAAAAGTCTAAATTTGACGACAACCAAGTTGAAGATGAAATAAAAGAGAGAAAATCTCCAAAAGCCGTAAACAATTGGCACCCTTCGTAAACAAACACCAAATTTACTGTGTTGGTATGCTGGGAAAACCACAGCAGCGACCAACCACAGCCTCTCAACCAAGAATACCCCCCTGTGTTGGTTTACGGGAGCCTCACTTCAACCCTGCGTTGAAGTGACGCGTTACCTTCGGTTCGCTGAAGAGGGCTACTTTGTAGCCGAAATACGCGTATTCGACCCCCACCCTCGTCCTGTTTCGTCTATTTGACCACGCTCTTTTTGAGATGATTCTCCCAGAAGTTGGGCCCACTTGTGTGCGTGAGTGAGTGATTTTGTGTGCTTGTGAGTGTGCTTGCGTAAATAACCGGGCATCCTTAGCGGGGTCTCATTAGCCCTGTGACGGATCCCAGGTTATAACCCAAACATCCTTAGCGGGGTCCCATTAGCCCTTGCAAAGCCTCTTGCAAATCCTATTTGGGTTGTGTGTGCGCGTCTGTTTGGTCCCTGGCGAGGAAGTAACTTTCCCGTAAACCATCACATGGGGGTATTCTTGGTTGAGAGGCAGTGGTTGGTCTCTGCTGTGGTTTTCCAAGCATACCAACACAGTAAATTTGGTGTTTGTTGACGAAGGGTGCCAACTGTTTACGGCTTTTGGAGATTTTCTCTCTTTTATTTCATTGTCTAACCGTAAGAAGCTCACCCCATCTTCGTGATGGCTTTCCAAGTTGAAGATGTAGACCCTCGCATATTTTTACAGTGAGCGAAAGAATTTTTTCCTCATGAATTTAAAGTGAACAGTGAATTCAATGAAGGCTACGTGATTTTGGAAAAGAAATGTCGCAGAATATATCCTCAGGGAAGACCAAATCAGTTCGGAATTGTTGAGAAGCAATATACGCGCGGAAGACTACAGTTGATTTAGAACAGCGGTTCCAAAATTCCTGCATCTTTTGTCGCCTGTTATCCAAAATTCCACGTTTCATTCACATTTATTATTAAAACTTAACGGTATCTATCTTCTATATTAAAAAGCAAAATTACCTACGCCGAAAGTCTACTTTGCTCATGTATCCATCATACGAAAACCGCTGAACCCTAAGGGTAGGAGGATCAAAGGATAGCAACCGAAAACAGAGCACATTTGACTCAATTTAAGAGAAAGAATACAAAGTTTTTTACAGAATGGTTCTCACTTGTCCGATACAGTAATGGATTGAGGGTGGTGGGATTATTGTCTCATCTCCTTTATTATCGTTCCCATCACCTATGGGAGTAAAAATGAAACAAAACCATTAGAGTACCCTGGAAATATGTACACATGACCTCCTTAAACGAGGCTTCGCTCTCCGTTTAGCACTTCGAAATTCATCCCAAAAACATCATTCTTCGACCCTTTCGTCAAAAAGCCTTCAACCTTCGAACGCTGAAAAGAGGGCTAAGGGGAAGGAAAATAAAATTCAAGAGCAAATATATTTCAAGACGGACAAGGATCACCCCTGGAGGAACTATATACGATAGAAACTGACTGAGCGTATCATATGTCGATGAAGTAAATCTCGTTGCAAGTCGAATAAAATATTCAGAGCTGGAATACAAAGAATAGGAAATCGCAGCAGAAAGATTAACGCTACGGAGGTACGCAGACACGACCAATACGCGTGATCCCCATGATTCTGTGGGTCACAGTTCATGGCGTAGAGAAGGGGATTCCTTTTCACTCGTCAGTGTGGTGGCGTTTCTATCGGCGTGAGGTAAGCTGATGTCGACGTTGGAAGTCTCTCCAAGCTCTCGCGTTTAAATAACATCATTCCCATAGCGACGCAAGCCGAATCCTTCATCACGTAAACGACATGAGACAGATGACAGAGAGGAAGTAGAGGAGGGCCGGAAGGAGACGCTCAAATGTCATCTCCAAGTGCTTAAGAGCCGATGGTGATGGAGATAAAGATATTAAGACGTGGTTCCACGGTAGAATGATTTATACGGCATTTAATTCATATTCTTGGCAACCATTAGAAAATCATTCTCTCCAAAACTTTGACAAGGAAAACATAACCATAACTTTTCACGCTATTTACATCGCCAACTGAATTAGGTATTTCTTAGTTTCAAACGCGAGAACTGGTGAAACGTGGCAAAAATATCATTCTTGTGTCTTATATAAATGCAATTTTCAACATAATATAAACGACGCCTAAAAAAAAGAGAAACCCCTAGAGAAAAGGAGCAAGGACCCCGGGCCAACAAGACAGAAATTTATTCGCCTCTCTCTCTTCGTCGGGGTTTACCAGCCAGCCAGCCCGGCGAGCAGGACGTCTATACACACATCTCTCTGTCTCCCACTCTAAAAACCCTTCCGTCCGCAGACGACACTTTATTGATAGCACAAAGAGGAGTACAAAGGGGGAGGGGGCTAGTGAAAACGGGGCAGGATTAGAAACAATTTCGCCAAAGCGGGCGGGTGAATATACATTGAACACACATACAAAACATATGCGGCACAGTATTAAAGAAACTAGGTTTTGTTTAGCGTATAATAGGAAGGTCCTCGGATGAAATAGTCAAAGACAAATACTACTTCGCTCTGGTTAGGCCACACCTCGAATACACCGCGAGCATTTTGGACCCTTGGTCATAAAGATTTAACCAAGAAAATTAACAAAATACAAAGAAAAGAAGCAAGCTTCGTCAAAAACTGCTAGGAACGAACATATAGTGTTACACAACTGTTAGAGGGATTAAGGTGGGAGCCCCTTGAGACTCGGAGGTTGCACGCTAGGTTTATGCTGCTTTGAGATATTCAGAACAGATATTTTTCAGAGCGACGCGGAGAATATTATCATGACGCCTCACTACATCTCTTGGTCTGACAGATGCGATAAAATAAGAGAGATACTCTGCCGAACAGATAGGTACACAAACTCGTTCTTTCCGCAAACAATAAGCCACCACAATAAAAACTGAGCTCCACAAAATACACTCCCATACATGTCACCATTTCATTTCCAAATATACTTACACCTTTACACGGCTGGTGACCTAACACCCCCTGCCACACGCCCACGCGGCGGCTCGCGGGGTAGTATGTAGATGTTGATGTAGATAAATAAACAAGAAAGCAATTGATGGGGGCGGAAGCAATTACGGTTCGCGAAGCAGGAGCCACTGAATTTTTCACGCTGGCCACACGAATTCCAATAGAGGTCGTGAGGAGGGAGTAGCAAGAGGGAGGCGGGGGGGGGCCCTTTGGAGGAGCTCTCCCCCCCCCCCCCCCGGCCTCCGTCGCTACGACTCAAAGTCAAGTCAAAACAAACTCTCAATTCATTCAACCTTTCTTTCCATCTACGTGACTTAAAATAGATATATCTTTCAGCGTCGAAACGCATTAGCTGTTGAAACCTGAATAAGGTATAAAAATGCACATATTATTCGTAAAAAATATATAATAAAAATGTAGGAGGTTAGCGACTGCGTGGTCTAAAATAATAATAATAATAACTGTCCCTCATCATAGGTGTGCTCAAATGTCCTCATTATATGTGTGCTCGGTGGAGTTAAGGACTCGCAGCTAGAGAGCATCAAGTGCATTCCGTCCTGCGTGGTACAGGCGGAGTCACTTGCAGCTCGCATGCAGAAGGCCGTTATACTTGGGTCCCTCCGTCTACTCCGCACGCACGACCCAACCGCAGCGTAGCCACACTTCCGATGAGCGTCGGACGTGGCTGCGATCACTACCCTACCCCTCTTGAGTCCTCGGCCATTATGACTGCGATGAAACCCGATTCTTGCCGAGGACTCGGAGGGGAATGTTACTAAAGTAACGATATAAAAAATAATAACTATTCCCACTTAAAATTGAAATGAGAGGCTGAGTATGGTTCCACACTCAACATCTCTAACATGGATCAAGGTTTCGGCACGTGATGCCGTTTCCAAGGTGAAAATGGCAGGGGATGCGAAACTTAGGTCAGTGTCAGCGACGAAGTGCGGAATCATACTCGGCCACTTATTTCAATTCGAAGAATATAATTTTAGAGGGTAACGCTGGAGAGCGTGCCTTATAAATCTCGACAGTTTGTGTTATGAGATAAAAAAAAAATGTGTTTTAGCAATTAAATACTGCATTTAAGAGGACACAGAATCCCACACATATATTTTTTTGAAGTAGCTTTTTTCCAGCCACCGAAGCCGACTTTAGCGCCATTTCTATGGAGTTACCATAGTTCGACCTCAATAACCTCGTAAATAGGCGAAAAATAAAAAAATGAAGAGATTGGATTCCTAAACTCCACTTGCAAAATTTCGGGACTTTGCGATTCTTGTAAATATGGATTTCCGTGATAAAGGCATCTACTTAGCAACTTTTAGAGGCTACACCTCAGTAAAATCTCCCCTACTGATTCACAATGTGCAGTAGGTACCGATTCCACCCATTCCACAAATGTTCACGCGTACACACACACACAAACTTAAACCTTGCGTGTTTTTTACGAAGCTGCTGAATCCTTTCTTCTCGCAGCATAAGAGGAACTTCTACCAAGCCGCGTCCATCAGAGTTGTCATTTTTTTAATGAAGTAAATTGGACGCAAATACCTTCCTTCGAGGAGAGAGCAATGGGATATAATGGGATAATATATGAAAGCAATGGGATATTTAATTAATCACCGACAGATGTAGGCTTATAAATTCAATTTATCCACGGAAGAGAAGGCGGCCGAAAAATTTCGCCGACTAGGGAATGAAATAGGGCGCGTCGGTGGCTGATGAGAAAAAGGGGCTCAACATAGACGTTTGATAAGGAGCGCTTGTTCCTTGTTTATTTCCCGTACCCTGGCCCTCCCTGAGTGGGGTTCCACCCATTCTCCAGACCGGTCTGACTCCAAGTTGAGACGCGGTTGACATCAAACAGCCACCAGGGGGAATCAATCGGAGGAGAAGAGAGGGTTCATTGAAACGATGAAACAAAAAACGACGCGGACCTCAAAAATAGAAAGTTCGAGGAAGCGTGGGTATAATCTGGAAGAGAAAAGTGTATTTTTTTAATGAAAAAATAAATACTTGAAGGCGAGCCTGAAGTTTTTTGCGCGTTTTTATGCCAGCATAAAAAAATAATTATTTTATTTTCTGCGTCTATTTTGCAGAGCCCACCAATATATCCTAATCCCACACCGCCCGTCACCGATGTATTATTATATCACGAGAGAGAAAAATGCTTGCATTGCGAAATCGGCGAGGCTTGTGGGTCGGACATTTCGGACAGAAGAATAACGAATTTGCGCTCGGGGTGAACGACCTCTCTCAGCCACGCACACACATTCTCTCTCTCCCTCACACACACAGACACTCGAGGATCACACTAACACACACAAAACATCGTTTCCTATCGGACTTGGCGGCGGAATTAAACTTCGCGGACAAGCGCTGTAACCAACACGAGTCTGGCCACGTTCGTCGGGACGTATGCGAAGTAGATTCCGCTGACGCGCGAACCTGGAGGAAGGAATCTGATGTGGTTGGCAGAAATAATGAAACCTTTTTCTGCTCCTCGCGATTATCGTGGAATGAAAGAAAAGCTATAACCTAGTCATAAAAGAAAAGGTAGAAACAGATATCGTACAGGTTCCTAATGATAAACACTGAACTTACAACAGAGAACGAACGAAAAGGCAACTCGTATTTATAAGGCCAAAGATTGTATTAAAAACTGTAGAGCTAAATTTATATTCAACTTGAGGCCCATTAAGATTTTCTCAAAAGAACCATGATCTACTTGCTAACTCTAAGCATACGGCCTAAATTACTCAGGAGGATCTTATCAAAGTTCCTTTACAATAAGCAGATATCACTCATCGAAAGATTGTTAGAATTATCGCCCAAAAAGGTTTGACACTTCTTTCCCCTTATTATTCGACCAGAGAATGTTACCTCTAAGACTAATACATACAAGGTCCTAAGACCTCTGTTCTGAGCACTAACTTCATAGTAGTAATAGCAAAGTTATGGAGAAACCACCTTCCTATCACCCTACGAAGCCATTATTCTCATTTTTGACCCAAGCCTAATACTACATTGTATATACGATGCTTGGTGAATTTGGGATAGGTTTCGAACCCATTACCCCCCTGGTAACAAAAATGATACACAAAATGAAACCTTTTCTATTGCAAGTAAAGATACGGCTATTTTGCCAAACAAATTGGAATAATATTTCTGTAAATTCTAGATTTTGTGAGTGTGACTACTGTTAAAAGCCATTCTTCACGCCTATGAAAAAGCAATCAGTTATGTTAATATCGTTGTATATATATATATATATATATATATATATATATATATATATATATATATATATATATATATATATATATATATATATACACGCATTTGCCTGAAGGTGGGATCACCTTCTGAAATAAACAGCAAATATGCATATATATATATATATATATGCATATTTGCTGTTTATTTCAGAAGGTGATCCCACCTTCAGGCAAATGTGTTAGGAGTTACCAAGGGTTCCAATTTTGGTTCCTCTTTTCAATCCTTTCAAGTATTTTTTGAGCATATTTAATGGGACAGCCACCATCACTAAAAAAGCTGATATAAATGGCAGTATTACTCTCCAACATCGCCGATATTTATCGCACGATATATATTTTGTTTCAAATATTCCCCAACGTGTTTGTGAGGGAAGATAGATGATTCTAAATTACATTACTAGAGTATAAACAGTAAAGCATTAAATTTAAAACGATAAAGCATTGAAACATAATCAACTAAGATATGAGAGAAATCTCCTTAGACAACGGTTTGACGTTTCCATGCTAGCCAAAGTTTCGGCAAGCGGCTCGCTCACTATCATCAGGGCTGTATAAATCACACCAAATTGGCCGCCATATCTTCTCCGGTGGGCCCCGCCCGCTCATATACCCCACCGAGAGATCAGGTATATGAGCGAGGTGGGGTGCCTTGGAGGACTCAAAAGTGTGGACCGAGAAACGGGAGGAGCGTGCAGGAGGAGGAGCAAACGACTGAAATGCGAGGATACAAGAGAAAAGCCAAACTGAACAAAATATTGTCGAAGAGCAGAGGTGTGCAGTAGGTGAAGACGTGGAGCAGCTTCTTCTTCGTCTGAATATAATTCGAATTGAAACTCCATAAGATTAAACAACTTTTCACTTAGTCAGACGACCAGAACCTACAAGAGCTCGCAAACAATTATAGTTATCAAGCAACTTTAAAAGTTTCATCGCAGTGTCGCATTATCTCCTTTCAAGAGTTACTCATTCGAGTAATAATATTTAACTGTCACTGACAAGCATCATCCATTTATAGCCAGTTGCAGGAACGTAACATATGTATTCCATAAAGTTATGGGACATAAGCCATGGCAACCAATCAATAAGTGTTGCACGAACATTTAATAAATTCATTGGTCTCATAACTTATGGCATGGAGTTATGAGTTCCATAAGTAGACAAGATGGCGGATGCGCAATGAACCGCTTGGAGACTTAATTACTTGATAAAAGAGTTGTTTTCAGACAAGTGACCAGTGTGTTTACTCTTACTGACTAATTATAATGTGCATTATCAATTATTCATGGGCTAAACTTTCTTAACTTTTATCCGGCGGTGGAAGATTAGATCAAATATTCGACGCTAGAAACTATTGGTAAATAAGTAAAGTAACTAATAGATGTGTTCCTGCAACCCGAATGTATTTATGAGTTCTATAACTTTATGGATCTCATAACTATTGATTCCATAACTAAATTTCTTGCAACCGGCCATTAGTCTGAAAGATACGCCTATATTTTAGTAAGCCATTATACACTGGGGTATGATTTAATACAGTAACTTTTTCACTGACATGCACTACAGAGGACTACGTGACGGTTGAGGAGAATTAATCACGAAGTGAGGCTTGGAGTTAAGAATTTACGAGGATTGCCAACTCATTAGAACGATGAATTACATCTCAAAGCAGGAACAGGTGAGGTGGACCAAACAGAATACTTTACAAGAATGCTCACAGCGCATTTGACATGCACAAAGCAATTTCCTCCCTCTTATTTGAGTTCGAGGTTTAAGACTTCACTTAAGATGCCTCGCATCCACATCCTGCCTCGAGGCTTAAAAATTAGCCAGAGGCTCTTTCCTCGGGAGGTACGTCTGGCAGGAGGAAGCCAAGGAATGCCGTATTGCTGATTGGAATACGAGCAAAGGGAAGAAAATACGGATCGATTCAAGAAACGTGCTCGGGGAGAGAGAACGCCAAATAATTTACTCGCCGTTTAAAACGAAAATTTGGTGAAAATAACATTTTCCACCATTAACATGGTGGCCATTTTTTCTCGAGTAACTGAATATGAAAAAGGGAGAAAAAAAACCAAAAGGGAATTGAATGAATACCAAATATTAGGAACTTTCAGAGTCATTTTTTTTGCTATCGATTAATAATTGCTATTATTGAAAACAAAATACGTCACTTCAATTGAAATGTCGACGCAGTCGGATTTCATTCCAGGAGAGAGTTTTTCGCTAGAAAATATTTTCGTCAAAAATTCTGCACGTTTTTCACCTTGAAAAAACTACCTTTCCTTTAAAAAAACTCTGTTATACGACATTCCAAACGTCTTTCATCTTCCTTAAAAATCCTCCAACCTTCCACTTCGCTCAGCGTCGAGCGAAATTTTTATTTTTCTTCTCCCACTCTCACCCAACACTCTTGTCCTCTCCGCCCTCTTCAATCGTGCCCTCATACTCATCTCAAAACGGTACACATCCATACGCACCTCTGTAGCCCCGGCCTCCTCAGCTTCTTCGGTGCCGATTTTCTTTCCACTCCTATCGTTATAGTTCCTTAAGCGTGGAAAAACTTCGATTTTTCGCCGTCAAATTCGCGCACAAAGAGTGCAAGATTAATCTTTTAATCTGATGCGAGAAAATGTACTCGCATGTGGCGACTCATGTGACTCAGATTTGCGGAAGACATGGCACTTTTAGCGAATAGTGACAATGAGCTACAGGATGCATTACAGGAAATTAACCAAATTTTTTAAAAGAATTTGGGCATGAAAATAAACAAAATGCAAACTAAAATAATGAGATGCACTAGAGATGGACTAGAGGAAGCTGAGGTATATCTAGATGGAGAACAACTAGTGAAAGTTACTACTTTTAAATATATGGGTAGCTGTGTCACATCTGATGATAGATGCACAGCGGATGTGATAAGTGGGGTGGCACAAGCAAAACAAGCATTGATCAAAAATAAAACTCTTTTGACATCAAAAAATGTTTCTCCATCGACCCGGAAAGAATTTGTTAAAACGTATGTTTGGAGTGTTTGCACATATGGCTCAGAAACTTGGACTCTGAGGAAAGAGGAGAGGAAAAAGCAGGAGTCATTTGAAATGTGGTGCTGGAGAAGACTTAAAAATATCTTGGACAGAGGGTTACCAACCTGGAAACTATTACAAAGAATTGGGGAAGGACCAACGCTTGTTAATTCTATTTGTAAAAAAATTAACGCAATGATTGGACACCTTCTACGTCACTCAGAATGGATGACTACTTTAGTGGAAGGAGTGGTGGAGGGCCGTGCTGGAAGAGGTAGACCAAGAAAAGAACACCTGGAAGAGACCATGGCGGGGAAAAGATACAGTGATATAAAGAGACTGGCTTTAGAGAGAAGGAATTTGAATGCCCACCAACCTTAGGGTTGAGGAGAAGAAGAAGAAGATGTGGCGACCCTCCAGGCGCACTTTTTTATTTATTTATTAAAACGCCAAATACAGCAACTAGGGCCTTTACAATGGGTTTAAATAAACAAAAAATAAGTTGAGCAATAATAGAAAAAAATATAGTAAAAACAATGAGAACAATAATCAACAGAAAGAAAAAGAAAAAAAAGTCATTTGTTGTGGCAGGAGGGAAGGAAGAAGAGGAGGACACAATGCGTTTAAGTTGGGAAGAAAAGATGTTGCGTGAGGAGAAAAAGGTCAATGGTAGGGTGACTGTTGGCAAAGTTATTTAAAAAGTGAAGTTAGGGGGTAGGAAATGGAACGTTGGGAGGTGGAGAGACGGAATTTGGGTGTGTGAAACAGACTTTCATCGCGAGTGGTGCGGGCAGGGATGCGGAGTGAAAAACATGAGAGAAGAAGATGATCAGAGCGGAGGGACCCGTTCATGTTAGAGTGTAGGAATTTAAGGTCGGAAATCAGCCGGCGATGGGGGAGATGCGAGAGACGTAGAGAGATTTCACCTAGAGAGCTGCGTCCAAGGGAGGGCACGCGATGCCGGACTTCATTACTATAATCAGAATGGCCAGAAATATACATCGTTAGTATAAGATTTTCACTAGTGACAGCAACATAATCTTGGTACGTGGGGTATGCAACTCTGAGAAATGGTGTACGCTTGTTGAGAAATGGTCGCGAAATGGACAGAAATGGACAGAAATGGATAGAAATGTACAGAAATAGATAGAAATGGACAGAAATGGACAGATATGGACAGAAATTGATAGAAATGGATAGAAATGGATAGAAATGGATAGAAATGTACAGAAAAGGACAAAAATGGTTAGAAATGGACAGAAATGGTTAGAAATGGCTAGAAATGGACAGAAATGGACAGAAATGGACAGAAATGGACAAAAATGGTTAGAAATGGACAGAAATGGATAGAAATGGACAGAAATGGATGGAAATAGTAAGAAATGGACAGAAATGGCTGACATGGAAATGCGGTGTACACTTGTTTTTGAAGTTGCGTACCCCTCGTCTTGATATAAGTAAGGTGAAGTAAAGAATACGATATACACACCATTCCCTCTCGGAGTAGGCAAAGCCAAAGTACTTAGTCATTGCTGCTAAGTTAATAACTGCCTCCACGAGATGCCCTATCACCATAGACACTCTTCTTAAGACTCCCGCCTGTCCTCCCTCCCTTTGAAGCCCCTCCTCTTCCTCCTCCTAGCACATTCAGTGACGTCCTCATCGGTCTACCTCTCCCACCGCTCACTCCTCTGATTTAAAACATCCCTCCAACTCTTCCACTCCCATCCATCCTCACGACCAAACCAAACGAAGCACGCTCTTCTCTTCTTCAACATCCACCACTGGAACACATGCAAACTGCAATCTTCCATGATCAGGGTGTCCATCAGATGGGCATTTGAAAATTCCCTGAGATTTCCAGGATTTCCAGACATAATTTTTATTTTTACAGAGGAAATAATGATTTTTTCTCGTTAATTAAAAGAGAATGTTTGTTATGATTTTTTAGTGATTAAAAGTTAATGATTATTTTTAAACTTGCTTATTTGGAGGAAAATAGACACAAAACTTTAAAATAGTTTGAGAGAAAATCACATCACCACCCTTTCTTAGATTAAAAAATTGTCATGCTGGCGCTCAGGAACAAGGTTATATTAAAGCCAGACTTAGCTATGAATAGCATTGATATAAAATGATCAACAAATTAAGAAACTGAAGGAATTGAATTTTTTTTCCTAATTTTGCTAATTTCGACAACGTAAGGGAAATTTGACTTCGCAACTTGCCGATAAAGGCACGTTCTCTACGCCACTGATTTACAGACTATGACCAATAAGAACACAATATACCTATATGGAAAACATTGTACCTACTTTCGGTGATTACAGGAATGCAAAATGCGACAACGCAAGGGAAAATCGACTTGGCAACCAGCCGAAAAAGGCACATTGCTTCCGTTGCTGTTTTATATATTGACACCTCAGTAAATTCCAGAGTCAATTCGACATTTCCCTGAGATTTCCCTTAAATTTCCAGTGAAAATAAAATACCCTGAGATTTCCCTGTCTTCCCGGTTTTCCGGAGTGCTGGACACCCTGATGACCCGCTCATTCTATCTAACCCCCATCTATCCTTTCCCCAAAACGCGATTTTTACGTCTCTGGGACTTGAGGAAAAATATCATTTTTATAACTTTACTCAAGGGTAAAAAATAGTTTTAAATGTCTATACTTCAGATTTCGAATAAATAAGATAATGAATACAAAAGCCTTGAAGACGATGGTAGGGGTAGTCATCGAAAATTCGGAAATCAAATACCCGACGACACCACGAAGAAGACTCGAGAAGACTTCACTCCAGGAAAACATAACTCACTCGAGGACTATTGTTGAATATTTACCAGATCTCCTACATACGAGAAATGCGACTTCGTCACCGTTCACTTAAATCCATCCGAAGTTCAAGACCACGGGATTTTACGACAGGTCGGGAATAAATCAGAACGAGTCACAGAATTGGTATGGTGTGTGACCAACGCCATCCCGTTAAAAAATCAACGAGTGGGCACGTCGGTAACTGACTGACTCGGAGACAAAGGTGAGGTCATGGGAGCTGATTTACGACCGGCGATTCTAAAAAAAACTTTTTTCGAATGTATTCATCGGCTTACATATGGTCCGCAGGGACACGGAGCGGCGACCACGCAGAGGAGGAAATCCTTGGCATTTGAGGAGGTCGTGACCAAAGGGGAGGATGAGGCAGTGAGTAGGCGCTAGAACTAGTGCGTAGCAGAGCACAGCCTCCCGGCGGGACGACTCACTTCGCTACCCTACCCTTCGCTCTCCTCCTTACCATGGAACGCGTCCATGAATATGTATTATGGATTTGGATGTTTGCAATTCTTGCCTAGGCTACGTGTTGCCTAAATTTCCACTTTTAGTTCACCCAGTCCTTGGCGCCACTTCGATTAGAGTCTTTTCTGTTGTTATTGTAAATAGACGTAGTTAATTGTTGCCAACGTAAGACTGTGGTGAATATTCAATAACGATCGAGGAGATATGAATTACTTGATGCTTTGAATAATATCTTGCTATTTTTGTGATCTAAAATGTACTTTGTAAATGCTAGAGAGGAAATATCTATTACAGAAACTGTGCAATAGGTTTATGAAACGTCCATCGTTTACCGATGACGATCTTTGCCAGACTGATTATAATTTGATAGCATTAAGCTTAAATAAAGAATTTAGAATGACTTGTTTAAACACAACTTGCTTCGTACCAGATTGCAAAACAGGGTATGCGCTACGAGGATCGAAAATAGGAGACTTGGATTGAAAAATAAGAATCTGTTCAAGGCGGCGGTAAGTGCATTCCTTTTTACCTCCACAGCAATTATGGCAATTGGGGAATACTCATGAAGTCACCACAATCATCCGTTCTCTCGACGTGGCCAAACCCACCAAGCGCACTCCCCTTCATATACACACAGTGTCCATTGCTGGAGCATCCCACCCACATTCTCTCATTCAACTCCTCGTTCCTAACCCTAACCCCATCGCACTACGGTCGCAAACACTAATAAAGAACCCCATATCTCTCCCATTGAATTTAGCCCATTCTTAGCCCTATCTTGAGAGGTATGCAACTCTGAGAAATGGTGTACCTAGGTGTGCTTGTTGAGAAATGGTCGCTAAATGGACAGAAATTGACAGAAGTGGTTAGAATAGGACAGAAATGGATAGAAATGGACAGAGATGATAAAAAATGGACAGATATGGATAGAAATGGACAGAAATGGATAGGAATGGACCGATATGGATAATAATGGACAGAAATAGACAGAAATGGATAGAAATGGTCGGAAATTGACAGAAATGGATGGATATGGTTAGAAATGGATAGAAATGGCTGAAATGGAAATGCAGTATACACTTGTTTTTGAAGTTGCGTACCCCTCGCCTTATCCCGAGACACCCAAGTTTCGCTACCATATACATCTAAATCTACGTAATACCCTGCGAGCCACCACAAGGGTGTGTGGCAGGGGGTGAAGATCACCAAACATGCACTATTGCCATGTAAGTAGGATATATAAGGTAGACATGCTAGAAAATAGGGTCACAGTTTATTAAATACTACAGTAGATTATTAATTATTGCAAGTAATTGCAGTAGTAATTACAATAGAATATTAGTTACTACAGTATAGTACAGGTTAAAATCTACATAATAAGGAAGGGATTATTGGTAGTTATTACATGCATCATGCACTATAGACTATTCTAACTATATTTCACCTACCTATCCCTTTTGCTACGTCGCCTATTGTTCTCTCTTATAGTACGAGGGAAAAATGACATTTTAAATCTATCGGTACGACAATCTATCTCTCTAATCTTGTTAATATGATCAAACCTAGCATAATACGCAGGGGTTCTTAGTATATATCTAACGTCGTCTGTGAACAAATCGGTTTCGAATTTACTTAAAAGGTTTAACCTAACCTGCTTTTTTAACTAACTAACTAACCTAACCTAAACTTTTAACCTGCGTTCTGATAGAAATTCCCATCCTAGTTCTTCTATTAAACTCGTAACACTTATACAATTATCATAACGGCATTTAACAAACCTAGCAGATCTCCTTTGCACGCGCTCTAATTCTTTTATCAATCTATATAACGACGTGGGAAGAAGAACATTTTTGAACGATAAGATTTCCGCTTCCCAACACAAAATTCCATCCCTATATATATTCCCGTTCAAATAATACACGTATCTTCCTTTTTCTCAGGTGCCGATCAAGAGTGGACAAATAGACGCTGCAGGTGAATAATACCCCTTGAGGCACTTCCAGTATCTACCGGAGCTTTTTCATAACTTGTTACTATATTTAAAAATCCAATTATTTGTACCTGAACCAAAACAAATGGAAACAAATTCACACACACACACTAAAAAAAATATTCAAACACATAAGAGAGAAAGAAAGTGGATAGGAACACGATCACAATAGTGGCGTGAAGATGGAAATATGGCCATTTCCAAATGGAATAAAATTCGACTGGACCGGGAATCGAACCGCGGACCTTCTGATGTCGCGTCAGATGCTCAGATCGCCAAGCTACCCTGTCTACGAAGATACCAAATTGGCAGTGGGTTTACATGAAAAAACATCCCCAAAGGCTTGACCCACAAGAGCGGCCGATAGATGGCTCTCGGGTAGCAGTTAGCAGAGGATTACTCGCGTAGCAGTAGCAGCGAACTAGGAGGATCACCTCTTAGTATTCTGAAGGAGGCGGTAGTGTTGAGCCGCCGACATATAAAAAAATCGTAATTTTTCTCATTTTTGGTGTTTTCCTGAGTTAATGCCAGTCACTATATGCACTCGAGAGACAGATAGGCAGAAATGAAGTGGATAGGAACACATAAAATTGGCGAACACAATGGTGGTGTGAAGGTGTTAAGATGGCCGATTCCAAGTTGAAAACTTTCGACTGGAACGGGAGTCGAACCACGGACCTTTTGATGTCGCGTCAGTTGCCTAGACCACCAAGCTACCCAGTCTAAAGACAAATGGCATTCCAAAATTTTGTTAGTGGTAGGTACTATTTTAGAGAACCGTCTCTATCATCTTTAATGGGTATCATCATTAATTATAATCAGGTAATATGCGTTACTTATCAATTTGTGACTAGCCCTATTACTCGCATATGACTAACATTTTTACAGAATTTGCTGGGTAAAAAATATTAAATAATTATCATTTTTAGCTACGTTTCTCCCTTCTGTTCACGGCGTTCCGACGGAGGTTCTGAGGGTTTTTCTACGGTCTAGGTTAACTGCGGTGCCAATGCAACTCAAGAAGCAGGAAGAGCAATTGCTTTATTAGTTTGCTAGAATCCAAACCCTGGAGAGACGCATTGCCTGAAGCAGAGGCCACGTTTTCCATGGTTAATTGCGATACATTTGTATTCGTAACGTGTATCAATTTCGAAGGAATTAATGCATATTACAGTTGTTCAGTGACCCACAAGGATTTGTCTCGTTCACAAATCTGTCGCACTGCCACCAGCCATACGCGTATTACCAACCCGTACTAAAATAAATAAGGCTGCGCCCTAAAAGCTAAAAAGAGGGCGGTTCGATGTGTGGTGAAAAAGGAATGATTGCTCCAAAAGGATGTAGTCCACGTCGAGGAAGTGCCCACGTAGACAGTCGCATGGCGGTGCAGTATCGACCCCATTCTTCCCTCCTCCCTCGGTTCTAGTCCGTCGTGGGTGGGTGGAAGCGATGGAGGAACGGCAGAGGATCGTGGGAGTATCACGTGACGTCTGTTCGCCCCGCACCGATCGCCTACTACGGCTTCCGTTCAAAATGAGGGAACGCTGCATTCACCGCGCGCTCGTATCCCATTCGGCTCGTTCGTTCGACGCGAGGGGCCGAATACATTCCTCTTGAAGAAGCATTCACCGCGAAACGACATGTCGAAATTCATCTTCAAGTGACTTAAAGAATCACATGTGCTTCGTCTACCTTGATCAACATAATTTTACCTTTACAGGATATTCTTTTTGCTAAATTTGTACTTGAAATTACGTAGTGTCTAATATCATAATGGGATAAACATGGAGAAAATTAGTATTTTTCTACATCTACATACTACCCCGCGAGCCGCCGCATGGACGAGTGGCAGGGGGTGTTAGGTCACCAGCCGTGTAGCGGTATAAGTTTTTTGGAGATGAAACGGTGACATGAATAATAGGAGTGTATTTAGTGAGCTTAATTCCCATTGTGATCGCTTATTGTTCGCGGAAAGAACGAGTTCTTATACCTATCTGTTCGGCAGTGTATGTGTCTTATTTTATCGCATCTGTCAGACCTAGAGATGTAGTAAGGAGTCATGATAATATTCTCTATGTCGCTCTGAAAAATATCAGTTCTGAATTTATCAAGCAACCTAAGCCTAACGCGTAGCCTTCGAGTCTCTAGGGACTCACACCTTAATCCCTCTAAAAGTTGTGAGACACTATATGTACTCTCGTAGCAGTTTAAAACGAAGCGCGCTGCTTTCCTTTGTATTTTTTTAATCTAATATGAGTGACACTTCCAAGAAATACTGTTCAAAAGAAGCCAAAACTCCTGGGATATTGGTACAAATAATATTGGTGCGACTATTTAACTTATTTTCCGATTTACATGCCAATTACCATTACCATAATTAATTAAATATTAAATAATTAAAGTAAAAATGTGGTTATCCCATAAAAAGGCACTGCGGGTTAAATAAAAGCTGTTCATCGAAAATATATTCGTGGAATGATCTCCGTTTTGGTACTTAATGGTAAAATACACAATCTGCGAAAGTGAAATTTTTGTAAAAATTAAGGGCTTTTGTGGGGAGGGGGGGCGCCTAAAGGTGAGAGACGGACAGCGAGGGGAAATGTTGGCGGTTATGAGGTTGTCGGAGAGGATAGGGAACAGGTTTTAGATAATGCGTCGGAGGGAGTGAACTCCTGGGAAATAGGTGGTACAGAGGGAGATTTGGGCACGAAAACATTTCTTAAGAGGGAGCGGTTTGGAGGACAAGGGTTGTTTTAGGATTTTTCTCTGAAGGAGGCGTTTAGGATAGGAGTAGTTAGGGCGAGCCACAACCCCTTCAAGGCCGACACCAATGAGGCGGATTGAGGTCAAAAGGACCTCAATTGGGCCCCCGCCTCCCCCAAGTGCTCGCATTAGTTTGGTTACCCAAACAACTGTGACGAGTAGCCGTCGGTCTCGCTTTCGCGAAAGACCTACCGCACACCTTTGAGAACCGGAAGAGCCCGTTGCCCAAAGATTTGGGATTAGGTGTCTCCCTGGCTCCTTTTCCGGGTTGACGCTGTGCGGTCTGCCGGAGTACGTCCTCGAGTCGGGAACCACCGGACCCTCCATTGACTATCCAAAAATGGAGAGTCAATTCGGACCAATTCTGGTCAAAGCGTGGGTACAGCCCTTCTCTCAGTAGTCCTCGTCAACCCACTGTGATTGTGTGTGAAGATGATGAGGCGTTTCGGCTCTCGCCGCAGGATTACAACTTCCGTCCCCGGTTTGCAAGCTCTCGCTTATACCCAGGGACTTGGAAGAGGTGGAAGGAAGGGATGGGCAGGGAAGGATAGCGGAACCGCAGCCCCTTCGAGGCCGACACCAATGAGGCGGATTGAGGTCAAAAGGACCTCAATATGGCCTCCGCCTACCCGAAGTGCTCGTATTAGTTTGGTTACCTATAACAACAGAGACGAGTTATCGTCGGTTTCGCTTACGCAAAAAACCTACCACACACCTCTGTGAACCGGAAGAGCCCGTTGCCCAAAGATTTGGGATGAGGTGTCTCTCTGACTCACTTTACGGGTTGACGCCGTGTGGTCTGCCGAAGTACGTCCTCGAGGTGGGGATCACCGGACCCATGGAGGGTCAATTCGGACCAATTCAGGTCAAAGCGTGAGTACATCCCACCTCTCAGTAGTTCTCGTCAACCCCTGTGAAGATGATCAGAAGCACTTCTTCTATTCGAAGCATAATTCTTCCGGAGGATTGGTTCTATAGAATAGTGTGTTTAGCATAACCTATATTCAGCGGCCACCACCACACCCGTGAGATAATGGCCGCTTAACCCTTTGAGGGTGGCATGACGTGATATCACGTCATGGTTGTCTTTACGCTGGTGCTGATGACGTGATATCACGTCAAGGGTACCGTGAGTTTTCCATCTTTCCCTAGGGGGCCTAGTAAATGTTCCCTAGTGAAAGTTGGAACACTCACGGTACCCTTGACGTGAAATCACGTCATCAGTACCAGAGTAAAGACAATCATGACGTGATATCACGTCCTGTCGCATTCAAAGGGTTAAGGAGGTGACCGCTGAAGGAAGGGAAAATTTAAAATGCCTAATTTTTGGCATGAGAAATTCATTCCGATCCCGAAAAAAGTGTCCGCTTAGAGATTACACCGCTTAAGGAAGGTGACCTGGGAGGCAGTTTTCATCGAATATTAAAAACGAGGTCAAAAGTTACTCATATTAAACTTCTAATGGACATTTTGCAACACAAAAGTCTAATGAAAACATTACCGGAGGACGAAATGAATGATAAGGTGGATAGAAAAAGACCAAAAATGGAAAACAGCGAAAATTATGATGAAGGTGAAGAATTATGAAGGGACGAGATGGATAGGTGAAGATGAAAGATGGGAGTGGACCAATAGCTGCATCAGACCAATAATACGGATTGATGACTGATGATCATCTACGTCCTAGACCCACAGAGAAAATAAAATGCACTCAAAATTCATGAACAATTTGGAGTTATTTGATACCCTCTTCCGAACCCGCTCCCAGGCTGAAATAAGATAGATTCGTTCCTAAGATTTTTAAGAATTTATCCTTCTAAGGCAAAAAATAGACACGGCAGAATTTTCCCTCGCTTCGCAACTTCGGCTTTGAACACATCAATCACTCCGGAAATAAATAGGGTAATGACGCAAAGCGAGTTACCCCAACGATCCGCCATTTTTTCTGCCCGACTCCATTGGATTTGCAGGAGGTAGTCGAATGGGAATACTAATGCCGCTCATCCGAAGGGCCCCATTCATCATTCCAGAGTTCCAACGAGGAAAATTTAGCGTCAGACATATTGTAGGCCGAAGGCTTTGGCCATCGGCTTTGAACCCAGCGGGGAGAGGTGGGAGGCGAAACAAAACGAAACTGGCGAAAGGTTAACAAGGAAAAATCTGGGCACGAGTCATCCGATATGGATCTTCATCTGTCGTAATGAGGCCTCATTTGCTTTTTAACGATGCGTTATCACGCGATGACGGAAAAAACAACGGTCCGTGGTTCAGATAAGACATTCCTTTTTACAGCAGAATCCTGATTTACGATTATTTTCATGAAATTGGACACCATACTGATCAATGAGATTATGACAATACATAGCTGACGGAATATCACGGTGCGAAACGACCATGACGCATGAGTTATACGAATGATTAACGATTGATATCCCCACTGTTTCCCGACGTCAAGACTGACAAGTTAACTAAAACCATAACCTACAGAATAACTTCGTCACACTGCTTGAAGCAGGAGCATAATTTTCCCAAGATATATTTCTTTTTTTGTGAAACATTGAGACATATTATTTTGAAATAGAGTAAAGAATCGTAAAAAAATCTTGCTTAATAATTATTAAAAAATTAATTTAATTCTTCGGTGAGTACATCCTCACGCTACGACGTTAAGATATTTTCTAAGAGACATGTTTTACGACAATGACATGACGTTTTCACCCACGAAAGGCAACGATTGCCAAAAAAAATCCAAATATTTGTGTCTCTTCGACGTTTACTTTAACCTTTAGAGGGTAAAATATGGCTTGATGCCGTTTCCTTCAATTTCTAGAATTTTTCAATAAACTCTCGACTGAACGAACCAAAGCATAAAACCTGTGCACATTACAAATACTTACGCCGAATGCAAAACCAAAAGAGTTGTTAATGTTCGAGTTCTATGTAAACTGACATTTTACGAACTGGAGTCTCGTCACTCTTTCGCCATTTCCTATGTTTTAATTTCACAAATATAAGAAGGAAAAACGCACAAAACGAAATGAACGAGAAATATCGATACCAGATATATACGCAACAATGGTCGCGAAGAAGAAGATTCGACGTGAACAATATAACATGTATATTATTCTGAGCAGATTCTCGAGTTTTTTTAATGGTTCTTTAACCAGTTAACTCTACGGGATTAAATTTCTTCTTTAACTATACAAACTGCGAACGAAAAAAAAACCATGAATGATCTGATGAAATGAATCTTCTCATGGATTTTAAGACGCAATCTTATAGGTACGCATAAGTGACCAAGACACAAACGGCCATCGAAGTGCATCGCGACTGGCAGTTTTTTTTTAATTCGTTCAGCTAATGAATAACAGCGCAAGCTCCACCACAAAGGTTTCCGAATTTTTAGAAAAAAAATGACAATGTAAAGTGTTTTCTACATAAAATTATCTGCTATCTGTGTTTGTGTATAAAATATTGTCAACCAAAACACCTGATTATCTTTATAAAATGATTATATGCCACCAGAGTGAAACTTTTAGAATAGTAAGAGTTAGAAGACGATTTAAAATTCCAAATTGCCGAACTACGGTGTACCAATTGTCAACCTTAAACTCTGCCATAAGAATATGGAATGAAATACCGGACGAAATTGTTAACTGTAACACTGTAAATCAATTCAAAATGAAAATGTTTGCTTATTTACTTGAAAAATATAATTGTAATTAAAATACTGTAATACTATGCATCTTTAATACTGTAAAATTGTATTTTCACTTTTTCTTTGTTGTTCACTGCTGAGACTTATTTGTAAAATGTGATATGTTCCTTAGGACAAGGTCCTAGAACAATAAATTTATTATTATTATTATTATTATTAAAATTTCTCAGAAAATTGGTAAAGCCTAGCAGAGTAGACTATAAAATGTCGTTGAAACGGGGTAATTGCTATTAACAAAAAATAACTTTTAAATGACGCAAGTAGGAAAAATGCAATCGGGCCCATTGGCTGATTCTCATTTGATTACTCAAAATTAAGTCGTTCGAGAAGGTTTACACTGTGCCTGAACTCGAACGGCGAGGATGCGGTACTTCGATTCAAATCGTAGCGCTTTTATTAACAGAGATAAATTAACCAAAAAAGCGACCAAAACAACTGCCGGGACATATTTACCTGTTGTTGATTTCACGGCCAGAAAATCGGCCACGGCCACAATGACGTTTTTAGGAGGCCAGGCTTTGAAAAAAACTGAAGGCTGTAAAGGGTAACACGATTGGTCGACAGCTCAACTGCATCCAATGGCGAACGAGTGGCAAATAAAAAAGCGCATTCATTGCGAAATCAAGGAGCTCCTTGATAATGATAGCCGATAGCATGCTGATCAGCGATGATGGTTGTTCTGTATCACTCTACTTAGCACATTTAACCACGATAGCGAGCATTCAGGAAGTTATTCTGAATCAATAATCGTGTGAAACTACATTGCATTCATCAGGGTAAGTATGAAGGGCTTTACGATAGGAAATAATGAGAGGGGGGGACCGGGTTGGTGTGGTGGCTAGAGTACTCGGGCGGCCAGGGTTCAAATCCCTGCAGAGGCGGATGTTTTTCGTCGGAACCCGATCCCTACTTAAGTGTCTTGTGGAGGGCACTTCAAGTGGAGTACTCCGTCTGTCGGAGGAGACGTTAAGCCGTGGTCCCCTTGGCGCCTTTCGTTAAGAGCAGGCTAATGCCGATACCGGGTTTCTATCCACCCTTCCTCCCTTTCCTATCCCCTCTGGCGCAGATGACCTTAGCCGTCGGTCGCCTCCCCAAATATCCAATCCAATAATGAGAGGGAATGAAGTGGTAATCTACACATAAGAGTTGAGAGGCGAGCTTCAGCAAATAAGTCTTGGAACTGATAACGGCCGATGATATATTTGGGAATGAATTACAAAAAAGCCTAGAAATAAGGATGAAAGGAAACAATGAGCTAAGAATAAACACCTTCCGATACTCACTACCCACTCCGTGGCTCGGGTGAGGTCACCCGTGAAGGTCAACCGTGGGCGGTGGCAAACGCGTCGGCTGGCCAATCGGAAAGGAAAGCCTCTTCCATCCTGAGGACATTAGCGGACGCCGGGGATAATCAACGTTTTTACACTTAATTGAGCGTAAAGAAGGTCTCCACTGTTGCGAAACGAACCCGTTTTGCACCCGGGGGGCCTGATAGAATTAAAGAAAACATGTTCGCATTCCGCAGGAGATTTTGACCGAAACCGAACCTGCGCCACGATCCTCAAAACGAGAGTATACAACGTCAAACAATTTAACATAGTAACAGCCATTAATTTCTTACGACTCGTTGTCAAAATGGAAAGAAGGTATTAGCAATATGACTTTATTTTAAAAAAATAAAAAAAGAATACATACACGGAAACATCAACACGATGGAGCCCAAAGCTGTAGTTAAAAATGCAATAATCCAAACTAACTTTATAATATTACCAGGCGAAAAACAGAAGAGGCTCTTAATGAACCTGATACCAGAAGTTAACGCTCTCTTATGCAGCGTTCTGACTTCACGGTCGCATCGACGGGGGCACTCCCTAGTGCATCAAGGGCCATTGCCCGCTATAGTGGCAGTGGTATGGTGGTAGTTGCTCGACCAAACACACGATGTCCGCGACAGAGAAAAGAAAGCAGCCTCACATTTTTTATTGATTCATTTTTCTTTTTTTATACTAATTACCTCCGAAATGACGGGACTATTATCAATGAGATTTGTCATTTACGACAGGATACATGAATAGATTCAAAATTTGAATAAAGTAAGATAAATTTCCATTGCATTCTTTAAAATTATGTATAGTTAAGTAACGAGCAACGCTCGGTTCCCGAAACAAGTCAAGAGGATTAAATCCTGTCCTAACGAGCCAAATGATCCGCAAAAAGTTTCGCCTTCGCCACGCGCGACGCAATACACACCGAACTCACATGTAGACAATATATAAACGATCGTCAAGGACACGGAAAGTTTTCGGTTGGAAAGTATCCGCGGAAGAAAATAGAGTGATGAAATTACGACGTTTCATGTCATTTTCCAACCGACGAGACAAAAGCGAATCGACGAGAAAACTTAAAGACCGAATTTAATTCATTGGTCAGCGATTATTCGATTGAGTTACGCTCGGCTACGGGTAGAACTTCCCTTAGGGAACGGGGTTGGAGAATAATAATGGAAGAGGTGGGCGTGGCATAGAACCAATCAGAAAACATTTTCCCCGTCGCCGAGACACAGCGACAACGCCCTGCCAAGTGAGTTCTGTTACGCGGGCTGTTTTCCGGAGCAACCGGTCCATAGCACAAATCTCCAACTCCCAGAAACCGCAAATACATGATTAAAACACGAATTAGCAATAATGCATGGAATTCGAACATTTTTGTCGGATAAAAACATTCGCAACTTTTCAGCAACAAGAACAACTTAAATTACGACCCGAGTATCGATATACAACATCCTGATCAGCTAGATAAGTATCTCCACTTTGCGAATTATTTTATTTCACTTTCCCATCCGGTGATGACGTAGTTTATTGAAAACCAGGTAGGAGGCAAGGATGTTTCCAATTTTGGAAATTAGCGAACTTTGATAGTCATCCATAATAATTGAATAACCTTATCGAATAACATCAAAGATTGATCAATGTTAAGATACGTAGAAATAGAGCTTTAATAAAAATTTGAATAACTATCGAAATCGGGAAGGTATTTTAATTTAAAAAATCTCATTTCAGTAGAGTCCGAGCGAGATAGTTCCATAGTCATAATAGAGACCATATTCGAAGAATACATTTTAATTTCACCAGCTGTAGGACGCATCCATTAAATATTGCATTATTAATGGTGCAATAATATAGTTTTATACGACTGATATTGTAAGTAATTAAATAAAAATATCTAAGTTAGTCTTTAACTTGACTCATTTTTTTCGCGCGGTGCGTTTTAAACTCCATCAAACGGAAGTTTTTTTGGGATCCCAAAGAATTTACTGCGGTGATAATATGATTAATTTTCAAAAATAGTTGAGAAAACATACAAACTACACACTGTTAGCTTTTTCTACGACATCTAAGTGTTAGAAATACCTCATTTTGTAAATAATGTCTCTCTGGAGTGCACACACGTACCATTTCCCATGTAAAACGGCTGGTATTATTTTGGCAAACATCTCCGAAAGTAATGTGGTAAGAGGCTGAATTTTTGGTGTCATTGGATAGGTGAGACATTTTTCTTTAAAATGAGACCAAATTCATTGATTTCTAAGTAAAGTGATATTTCGCTCAAACTACCTTAACTAAAATGATTTTTCTTAAACAAACGCGCACATCGAAGTTTTTTTTAAACTTTCGACAATATCACTCCTTTGACACAATGCAAGGAAGCACTCGCGCGAACGAAAGGATACGCACGTATCGACACTTCGGCCTTTCACTCTCCACAGCAGTTGCGAACGCAATTTCATTTCTCAGCATTCAGCTTTTCCTCCGATCGCCCGCTATCAGAGCATTTAACGGCCGAAAAGGATTCCTCGACACCGTAGAGCTTACTTCATGCGCAGAGGCTCATTTATGTCCCTCTCACGGTTACTGCACTTTTCAAAGAGACATCCATCGCAACAGAGTTATAAATAATCCGCTTTTACACACGATACATCAAATCACTAACGGGCAAAAGCCTTCCACCAAACAAACAAGTATGTAGTAATATAAACTTCGGTAACAATAGAAAAGAGGGCTTGCTCAATAGGAAGCGTCAATACAGATCCATTTATGTGTTGTTAGGCATTTTACGATGTCCAACGAAGTACCAGCCAAAGCTTTGTATAAGTAAGCTTTTGGGAGATAGGCATTTTTTTTCTTCGTGAATACTAATTCACCTGCATCGTAATTTTTTATATATACGGACGGCAAGTTGTCATCGGGTTCGTGGCTAAAATGAGAAATTTTGATTCGAGGTCTGTCCGGTGGTTGCTAAGCAACAGCAAACATACAGTCGGAGTTCAACTATTTACGGGCCGTGACGTCGCAACCCACACATTGTGTAACGCCTCAGCAATTCTGTCTCGAGCGGGCGTCGACCTGTGATTACGACGCAGACAGTTTGAAGTTCATTAACACAGAAATCCACAAGAATCCTTGACGAAGAGAGTGAGAGCGTCCACAAGCAAATAATTAATGGCGAGGGAATTTCCCACGAATGCACCCAAGTAGCAGTCGGTGAGCCATTCTTCCCGAGAAGAAGACGAGGGAATGGGACAAAGAAAGAAAAGAGTTGCCAACGGCGTAGGAGAGAATTAATGGCCAACCTCGGCACTCCCGAAATGCACAGAAGAGTTTTAGAATTTTGAAGCACGCAATCAAATGGAATGTCATTCACGATAGACGCGTGCTGGCACTTTGCACTTTCGCGACACTCGCACCGTTGCGAAATAGGCGTGGACGGAAAAAACAGCGGTCCATGACATTTGAGCTTCGTTCCCGAACAGAATATACCACAGCTTCACTCGAGGTGGTATGCGTAGACCAATTGCATTGTGTACACATGCACAGAGACCGAGGGCGACAATGGGTGTAATAATGTGGGCTCAGCGCAATCCGCCATGTTCTATGCAAGTTCCATCCCGGCTAGCCGATAGTTACGTGGCGATGCTCAGTGAGAGGAAATGGTTGTGTGAAGAGAAAAATTTTTCCAGTAGTCCAATGCCTCGTGAGCGCATGTCTCATTTTGAAGTTTTTGAGGCGAATCAATAATTTGCGGGCTCCGACACGAGTCCAGGGGCGGAAAAACCGATACATTTGGTGATGGAAATGTATTAGATTTTATTATTACGCTGTCCACAGAAATGTGCGGCGAAATTGCATTATTTACAGAAACAATCAATAGTATACACAGAAATATATATTTTGGCAAAAAATTCCTGATGCAAGAGAATGGACATACTCGGTTAAATCCGCGAGAGAGTTAACAACTCGCAGTGCTTCGTTTTCCTACCAGTTCCAGAATGAACAAACTGATCGAAAGCTTCGATTGGGACTGCTGCCATTTTGAAAGCGGTCAAAAAATTTAAAGAAAATCTCGGGTGATTCCATTCCACCGATATATTTGGCACAGAAATTACGGCAGAGTTAATATTGGCATTCGCAGTAACTTGCGTGGAATTCCTTCATAATGAAATGATGAATAACTTGGCTTTCCACAAAAGATTCATTACTTTCTTACGACCCGGGTTTCGTCGCTGCGCGGTTTTTTTTAGTATATTTTCTGCCCAAAACATTTGGAAAAAAGTCACAAATATCGATACAAAATACTTCCACCGTAAACCTCAGGATAACAGTTACACCAGTTATCCTGAAGATATGATTAATAAAACATTTACCAAAAGTTAGATTACTCATGTTCGTGACTCTTCTCCCCGCAAACTACAGAACCGATCGAGCTGGAATTTTACACGATTCTGGCGTAAACTTATATACTGAAGAGTTCTACAGAGTTTGTTTGTATCAAAATATGCAACCACTGGCGGGCGTTCAAAACCCACCCAAAATCCCATAAAAACTTAATTGTTTATTTCACAGAGTACCTCATGCTTAATGGATATATCATGTATTCATCTCTATAAAAAACTTCAATCATTATTAGAAACTAAAACTTTCATCGAAACCAATCGTAAAAAGTACTCAAAGAGACAATCCGTTTCGAATGCGTGCTAGCTACGCCACTGGCGGCTGACTCAGCACTAACAGCGGTGGACGGCAGGAGGGTATCCGAAGTACGACAAAAAAGAGTGCATTTCAGTGCTCACATCACGAAAGCACCTTTTTCAGCACACACACGCGCTGCTTTTGATTTCAAATTGAGAGCATGATGACCTTTTTATTGCATACATTAGATCGATATTTTTTTCCACCGTAGAATTTTTAACGTAAGCCTTCGGCTAGTTCGCCATAAGAAAACATAAATTACCCAATAACCAGTAGGTTTGCGAATACAACCATCCGTTTACATTCATTACCGAATGAAATGGCACAAAAACAAAATTTAATTTTGAATCAAAAAAAGCATATATTCTATCAATCGAAGAGCAACCACGGTTCGTGGTCTTCATCCTGAATCTAGGTCACAAAATGTTCCGCTTAGGCTTACGATTGAAGCCAATGTTTAAGTCGAGACATAACCAAAGACGAAAAAATACGCCCGAACCAGTGACCGGATAAATTGTACGCAAGAGGAGTGCTTGTAAACATATACCTCAGATATGAACTCATCTATTTCAAACGATTACTTGCACTTTGGCACTTGATAATTGACGATCGGTTTAATAGGACAAAATATTACGACACTTGAAAATGATAACTGAATAAAACTGCCTTCCTTAGTAAATAATATTGAAAAACCTTAACCAGTGAGGTTAAGAGGACAAGTTAATAGATCTCCATAGCAGTTGGCTGCCTTCGGTGCCCACCAAGGAAGGTTTAACTGATTAAAAGTATACGGCTTGCAAATTAAAGAAGATATGCAAAAAATGAAACATAAGTCAACGCTAACACGGGCATAATTTAAAACGCTCGATGTTCTTAAACAGAGAGCATGCCCAAAACATTTGGAAAAAAGTCACAAATATCGATACAAAATACTTCCACCGCAGACGCACACGAGACTTCGAAAAAAGGTTCGATATATATTACTTCAAGGCCTTTCTGCTCCACTTTTTTAATGATTTTATTTTTTTTTATTTTACGACATTTTCAAATAATATCAAGACCTCAGACTACTATCTTGGAGATTAAAATTGCTAGGAAGGTATACAAAAATATTAAGTTTTTTTAATAAGTTAGAAAATAAAAACTATGCAAATTCCACTTAGAGAAAATTTAATGCACGACCGGGGTTTCAACAAATTACGTCATCTTCAGGAACTGACCCGAACCTGGAGGACCTGAAGGTGACATAATGTGTTGAAACCCGGGTAGTGCATTAAATTTTCTCTAAGTGAAATTTGCATAGTTTTTCTTTTCTAACATGGAAAAATTTCACATTACTCACCCTGAAACCGTACATTTTTTTAAACAATGTTCATTTAAACATGTTGTCCGGCTACTTATCGCCCGGACAACTCATACGAGAGAGAGAGAGAGAGAGCTCAGTCTTTCAAGACAACTTTTAGCAAGCCGCTAAATTGAATTCTGACACCAGAATTTCTTCCGAACGCGCCAAGTGTGACTTCGAGATAAGAAATGACTCACCGCTTGTTCTCGTTGGTGTCCGCAGTGTCTCCTTGGGCAGTCTTCCCGCCATCTTCCTCTTCCGGTTGCGGGTCGTCTCCGTCCTCGGCCTGGTCCATGAGCACCTCGCGCACGGCGCATTCCCTCTTGGGCAGCGTCTTCCTCTTCGTGGGCCCCGTCACGGGCCCGGAAGTGACGTCCACTCCCATCGAGCCTATGTCGAGGGCGGCGTAGCCCCGGCGACCCATGGGGCCGGTGGCGCCGCCGTCTTCGGCTCCTCCTCCTCCTACTCTCTTGCCTCCGCCTCCCCCGCCCCCGCCGACGCCGCCGCCGCCGGCCAGGCACACGGCGTCCAGCTCGTGGCACAGCTCTTCGTACAGGCGCTCGGCCGTATCTGTGTTCGAGTTGAGGGCATCGTCCAGCCGCGCTGGGTCCAAGTGGTAATTGGGATTCTCGTAGCTCAGCAGTCCGTTCTCTGCGAGGAGAAGAAAGAATGGGCGTGGATATTAGTTCAACGCTGGGTACCTACACATCAGACAGTTTTCAACGGCTGAAAAATTAGGAATTCTGGTAGACAAATTTTGACGACACCAGGGAACGGGGTTCGTGCTGAACCGGTTCGAGATTATTCCGACCACTTAACTAATGAGTCACGAGCAGGGGCAATCCCAGGAATAAATTTCTGGGGGGGGGGGGAGAAGGACTACTATTAATTGGCAATTTTCAGTCATCCAAAAAAAACTATAAAACTGTAACATCATTATATCTATATAATAATGAGCATAATAATAACTATTATACTTTTCAGATCAGTGATCGGAGTGTTTAATGTTGTATTTGATAAATATGTCTAGTTGTTAAAATTGTTTTGTGAAACCCAAAATTTTCGGGGGGGAATGCATCCCCTAATCCCCCCCTGGGATCGCCCATGGTCACGAGGTAAAATTACGAAGGGTTTTGGTGAAAAAAACGACACGAAAAAATCTCACGCAATCTTCTCGATTGAGATTTTATCGCGGGATTGGTACATCTACATCTACACAATACCCTGCGAGCCGCCATTTTGGCGTGTGGCAGGGGGTGTTAGGTCACCAGCCGTGTTAAGATGTAAGTTTTTGGAGATGTAACGGTGACATGTATTATAGGAGTATATTTAGTGGAGCTCAGTTTTTTATCGAGGTCGCTTGTTCGCGGAAAGAACGAGTTTTTGTACCTATCTGTTCGGCAGTGTATCTCTCTTATTTTATCGCATCTGCCAGACCTAGAGATGTAGTGAGGAGTCATGATAATGTTCTCTGTGTCGCTCTGAAAAATATCAGTTCTGAATTTATCAACCAAGCTAAGCCTAGCGTGTAGCCTCCGAGTCTCTAGGGGCTCCCACCTTAATTCCTCTAAAAGTTGCGAGACAATACTATGTACGCTCGTAGTAGTTTTTAACGAAGCGTGCTGCTTCCCCTTGCATATTATTAATGTTTTTGGTTAAATCTATTGGACCAGGGTCCCAAATGCTCGCGGCGTATTCGAGATATGGCCTAACCAGAGTCTGAGTGTTTATCCTATTTTTTCTAGAGAGCACTGGTAGGCAAAACTAGTTTATCTTTCTTTCCATTTGCATTGCAAAGAGAAAAGGTGATTGTTCGGCGGCTACTAGGTCCTACTAGGAGCAAGTATCAAACTAGTACCGCACCAATTACGAAAACAAGGATACCAGATAGTCTGCTAGCGATCATGCAGGATTTCCAGCATACATGGTCTGTATCACTCGATACCTTACATTGCCAAAGTCCTAGTATACTAGCTAGCATCCTCGGACTTGTACAAAGTCAAGTATCGTGTGATTCGGGCTTTAGGTTCGACAAACCTTTCCGTGTAAACACATCCAGCGATGCGAGAGTGGAACAATTAAGGACTAGGTCGAACGTAATCGACACTGTTTCGAGCTGTCAAGCGCGACTCCAAATCTTCGATTCCACCGAGGGAACGATCAGTTTCAAGCGGCTTCGTTCATTTCCTCCCATAGCCCCCTCCCCAGGGACAAATTCAGGGGGGTTGGGGGGGGGGGCAGAAGTATCGAAGATGACCCCGTACGACGGGTGGTCTGCTGGAACGTGTTTCTCTCCATCTGGAACGACCAGGGGATCAATCAATCGTGATCGTTCGGGGGCGGCAAATCACAGAACTGCCATCACGAGCAGGCGACACGAACGTGTTCCACTCGCTCTTCGGGACCCACCGCGGATACCATTGGCTCGACGTGAATTCAAAAAAAAAATGAAACAAGCTGAGACGCTTCCTCACTTTTCCCGGGAAAATTCTGAACTCATTATCGTACCTCCGAAAAAAAGAGATATTAGATGCACAAATATCACGTCTCGTGACAATTTTTCATAGCGCTGGTAAATCATAGTTGAAATCAACTTGTGAACATAAAAAGGCCCACAAAGCACTTACAGTGGCTTATTATATTAACTTTAAGGCCAAAAAACCTGGGTACGGCTAAATTATTTGAAAGAAAATCTTAAAATTTTAACGTGCCTGCTCGCTAATTGTGAAATCACACCTTTTCTATTCTCGGCATAAGAATCGCCAATATTTTATTCAAAGTTTTCTCAACAGTCATTTTTGATGAATTACACATCTTGATGATACCCTGCGAGAGTTTAGTTTAACAGGGAGGCTAACATAGGATGGCTAAACTATCAGCATTTGATTCCTATACAGAGAAGTCCTTTCCGGGAGAAAACAGTTGAGGATAAATCCAGGGAAAAATAAAAAGAACCTGTAGGTATAACTAACGCTAATTTTCAATAGATGAACACGATTGATTCTCCCCATTGATCACAGTTCAACAAGCTCTGCTCAGAGCAACTTATCATGAGAAGAAAAATTATACATAATGTCAAGTTTAAAAATGGGAATGATTGTTTGATAATTATTACTAAAACTCATAACGCGAGATAAAAGTATTTCAAGGAGTTGGGCTAGAGATTTGAAAAACTAACATCCAATTCTAGCGGACTCTGGGGAGAATATGTAGAACTGCAAGGCTCCACAATCATCTTAGGTACGACCAACGTAGACGACTCTTACTAGGACTCATATTATTCAATCATGCAATGGAGAAGAGCCATCGAACCTCCAAAAGTTTCCAGAGGCACGGAAGGTTCCCAAATGGTTACAGGTTACAATGAAGTGCTAAAAGCCTTTGAAAATATCAAAGATTAACAATTCACAAGCAAATGCGTCCCCCTAAGAATTAAAAAAAAAATTCGCCGCACGCCATACCTAAGAAAAGGTATTCGGATTGGGACGGCGTGCAATAAACACTTGTTGGAACGAGAAATGCGAAATAATTTAATACATCACTATCATGGAAAGAAACCATTGGTTCATCTCCGGGTAATAAGTTATCCGTCCGGCTTTGCGGCACACTCGGCACTTTTCTTGTTCCGTCCAAGCGATAAATCAGGATTTACGACGGCAAAGAAACGAAAACAATGCACAAAGAGATAGGATTTCTCGGGAACACGATCAGAAAAGTATCACTTGTGATAATCTGATTTTCTAACGTTTGCCGGATTAAAAATATCCATCGCTTTTCGCACATTTGCTCCCACAAGCCTCCACTGATACAAGCGCGCACATTTCCATGAGATACACGCAAACACAAGCCTAATTGGGTCACATCGAGGGTATGGCATTAAAACAATGACGGGCAGATAAAGCGTCGGAGACTCAAACGGGAAAACTCCACTGGCATGCATCGAAAACAGTTCATTAGTAAAAAAAATCAGTCACCCTTAATTCGTATATGATATTAGATGGTCTTCCTTTGTTATATTACCCACCACGAAAGGCAGGTACATCTTGAATTATTGTTTCTATGCTAAAGAGAACAACAGGCACTTTAAAAACAGAATGCATCACATTAAGAGTTCATTCTCGTCTAATAACGGATTATAATTTACCAACGAAGTGACTTGAGTTCATTACGTATTCTAAGGCATTATAATTAATAATCTATCGGATCACCACCAATACACTAACATCTCTCATTTTCATTCCGCGAAACTAACAACTGCATTTTACATAAAAATTACTGAAAAAATTTCAGAGAGTATAATGAACAAGTAAATACAACGCGAACTATGAAACGATTGAAATTAATAATAATATTTTTTTAACTCGTTCAAAACTGATGTGGAAGTCAGACTTGATTATTCAAGAAGCGCTGATAACATATATTAGTTAATGTTGAGCAACAGGGTAAGAAATGATTAACCGTCAGAATACCATGAACATTCCTCCTTACAGGTGTACATTAAGAAATAAAATCTCTTTCCAAAACATAAGATCAAGCTACATTACTCGGAATGCACCCAACCAACCACAAGCCCCTGAATGCCAAGTTCCCATCTCCTCCTCCGAAAATGAATGCCCTACCGTGATCGAATATGGCGTAAATGTGTTGAAACTCTAATGTCCAAGACACTGGGGCAACTGTGCCCGAGAAAAATCTCGTGATTGCCCCGGGTTCTCGTTTCAACGCAGTAACGCGCAACGATTTTGAGAACTGGAGCAAATGCAAGTGCACCACAAGGCACTAGTCCAGGACAATTTTGAATATTACGGCGTGAGAGTAGTAGGTGATTCAGAAACAGCACACAGCATATCACGCATGGCCGCTGGGACACTTAAGTAATGGAATCTTTAGCTGCCAACTTCAACTCCATAATAGTAACAGGCAGTATTATGAAAGAGGATAATGGTCAGGTAGACAGCAAGAATGTTAAGGGGAGGGAGACATGGGACGGAAATGAGGAGAGGAAAAAGAGAGCGTCTTACGAAGTGTAAAAGTATACCACTGTTTTTGCGAGAGCCACTAAAGAACGAATTTTCGCCGCAAACAGATTATTTTTTTAATTTTAATTTTGTAGCTTTGGAGAGTAGTGTTAGCATGAGAAACTGTTATCAACTGTTGTCGTCTCGAAGCGATTGAATTAAACTATTTCATAACACTAATTTTCTAAATACTTTTCCTTTTAATTACAATTGGAGATACCTACTGAGAAAATTCTCGTACAGTCTCTCGTACAGTCATCAGATTCCTCTCCTAAAACCACACAACAATCTCTCCTTTATAATATGTACAGTCACTTCATAAAGTATCGCGACACACTACGCTAGCGGTACGTATAGGTCGGATGTTGAAGCTCGAAATAAGTTGGCTATCCTGAACTATCTCTGGTGGCTATGTCCTTCTTGACTTTCAATAAATGTCATACTGTACCTGTAAATGCTCATAGTCAACAGAGATGGCTCAGGATAGCCAACGTACTTCCAGCTTCGAAAGCCGACCTATACAAACCGCTAGCATAGTGTGTCGCGTTACTTTATGAAGTGACTGTACATTGCAACCCTTATGTGTGTTTTATTCCATTTAAATGATATTACATCACTGTCAGCATTAGAGGTGTAGAACAATGGGCTAGAATCATTTGTTACAAGCTATTCAAGTTTCCCTCTCATGGAAAGGTGATCTGATTATTCGATTCTCGTCCGCCCGGGGCCGAGAGGACAGAGTTAAAAATATTGGAAAGGATTGCTTTTCAGCCGAAGCGCATGCGTCACAGGAATAATTTTTTTTATTTTTCGAGGCCACTTGAGCGGCGTCCGAGAGGCGGGATTTTGGATCGAACGCTCTTGCAGCAACGGCAGTAACTACTGCCCTCCACCCCTCCTTCCAATCCCTCCTCCCACCCCGACACACAAGAAGGTAAAACTTTCCTAACGAAATCATTTCTCCTCTCCACCCCCTACACGAACGATCGTTTTCCCAAAATGCCCATTTTCTCGGAAAACCATTTTCATGAAAATCACTTCTTGGATCGGTCTGAGGAGATAATGGAGTTCCAAGTTTCTCTCTCCCTCCACTCCTGTGCTTCCCATTCTTCCTTCCCATAGCGTGTCGCATGGATCCGACCCCACCCTTCTAACTTAACTTCCGAATACCTTTACGAAACACACAATTACATTTTTCCACCGCTTTTTTTAAGGTAGTTTGAGCGTAATATCATTTTACCTAGAAATCAATGAGTTTTCTTTCATTTTAAAGAAAAATATCTCTCCCTTCTAATGACACCAAAAATTCAACCCCTTACCACATTACTTTCGGAGATATTTGCCAAAAAAAATACCAGCCCTTTTATGTGGGAAACGGTACGTGCATGCACTCCAGAGAGACATTATTTACAAAATGAGGCATTTCTAACACTTAGATGTCGTAGAAAAAGCTAACAGTGTGTAGTTTGTATGTTTTCTCAATCATTCTTTAAGATAAATCATATTGTCACCGCAGTAGGTTCCTGGGTATTACAAAAAACTTTCCGTTTTGAAGGAGTTACAAACGCACCGCGCGAATAAAATGAATCAAATTGAAGATTTATGCTGATATTTTTGTTTAATTACTTACCATTTCTGTCATATAAAACTATATTTTTAAACCATTAATGGTGCAATATTTAATTCGCGTGTCTTACAGCCGGTGAAATTAAAACGTGTATTTGGAATATGGTCTCTATAATGACTAGGGAACTATCTCGCTCGTCCTACCTAAGGGAAGAAAAGACCTTTTAGAAACACACAACTTGCGATAAAAGAGAAAAATGTGTCACTAATGAACACACAGGAAGTCGTTTCAACGCGAAAAAAAATCACCCTGGTCCGTGGACGATCATACCAAACTAAATATCAATTTTCATACGATAAAAGGTCAACACGATTGATAAACTGAGTATTAATAATGAGCTACTACTTTTATACATATCCGCCTAAAATTTAACTGATTCACATGGGCTTCGACAAGAGCATAACGAAGAACATCAATCAAACTATACTATTTTATACCAATTATCTGACGACAAATGGTGGAAGACTACAATCATTACGAGAAAATAACGCTGATACCTATTTCCCCGTCTCCCCATCTCAAATAAAAATCTACGCTGTACACTTCTATTAGGCGCTAATTCCACCAAGAGCAAAATAATATGCCATCGCTATACAATACAATATCGCAATACAAGTAGCCTAACAGACGGAGAGAGCTGCTTAGTCGGAATTAGAACCGACTTTACCACAGTCAGCAGACTAAGCGACCTCCGCTGCCACAGAACCAACTATTACTGAAGTATTGCTAACATGGAATGAGAAATCACATTTTTCAAGACGTTTCAAACGTATTAAAGTTTCTTTAAAATGCTATTTCTACGCAATAAACGGAGTCTTCACAACCATTTTTATCCCTTACACCATCGATTACAATGGATGAAAAAGACGAGGTAAAATAAAATAAAACGGCACATCTTAGGACTCTGTGAGAAGGATGATGCCTCCGATCGTTTAATCACGAAAAAATATTAACTCTAATGACAGAGATTGGAAGAGCTTAAGCCTCCTCGCATACCGTAGCGTCCTTTTATTTTTATTCATTCATTTCAAACAAGTAGAAAAATAAGCATCGAGGGAGATAGCTCACGGCTCCGAAATTAAGATGAAGTACCGCACGTATTGTGGAAAGATTTAGATTACGGAGAGAATTAAGATGGGCGTGCAAGATAACTTCGGCGAAAGAGCGAATTCGACCCCCACGTTCGCGCAAACATGGACCCTTTTGGTAAGTGTCCGACGCACGCCTTCTACATCCACATCAACATACTACCCCGCGATCCGCCGCTTGGGCGTGTAGCAGGGGGTGGTAGGTCACCAGCCGTGTAAAGATGAAAAGTTTTGGAGGTGAAATGGTGACATGTCCTATGAGAGTGTATTCGGAGGAGCTCAGTTTCTATTGTGGTCGCTTATTGTGCGCGGAAGGAACGAGTTTTTGTACCTGTCTGTTCGGCAGTGTATATCTCTTATTTTATCACATCTGTCAGACCTAGAAATGTAGTGAGGAGTCATGATAATATTCTCTGTGTCGCTCTGGAACACACCAGTTCTGAATATCTCAAGCAGCCTAAGCCTAGCGTGCAGCCTCCGAGTCTCTAGGGGCTCCCACCTTAATCCCTCTAACAGTTGTGTAACACTGTATGTTCGTTCGTAGCAGTTTTTGACGAACTCTACGAATCACCTTGAGACGACATTCGCGATTCGGAGCAACGACTCTCTCGAGAGCGTTTCAAATTAATAAAAAAAAGAAGAGGATTTTTTTCGGTGTACAATTGATGCAAGCACAGGGAGGCCAGTTTAAGGATGATGAACGGTGATTACTACGAAGAGAAGATTTGGCCGAGAACTGAATGCTTGGAGATTTATACGAGTACTTCCCGGAAGTGAAAGCGTTAAAAAAATCGCATATAAAATTCTTCGTGTCGATCTTTGTGATTCATGAGGAGAAATCAAGATTCATGAAGAGAGCAATTTGAAAGAAATTCATTTAAAGATAAATCTAAATTGTCTACAGAAGCACAGGAAATGAAACTCCTCTGCATTTATTCCGGTTATTTAGGTGATCATCGACAGGGAGAGCGAAGATCTCACAAAGAGTAAAAAGTGTATCCGAGATCTTAATTTTCCCTCTTGATGGTGACTTAAATAACCGGAATACGTCCATCGGAGTCCAACTTTTTTTTCTGCTTCTAATGACAATAATGATAAATTTTTAATTACATAGGGATAAAGACCTTGAAATCGGAATTTTGCGTCAATTGACACGCCTTTCCATGTACAGCTTCAGTCTAGGATCACTGTAAAATAAATTCCCACGGCCTGTTATACCTTACGATTCATCCTACACACCCACTTAACTATTTAGTCACACTAAATGTTTTCAAACATGTTCAGCATTAATTTGTTCTCAGGCTGGATTAAGCATGAGAACAGGATAGCACACTTTGATGCGCCGACTCCTGACAAAGAAAGAAAAACAACTCACTCCCTTGTTTTTTAACAACCCCCACGATTGCCGCCTGTGTTATTATGGGTTGAATGAAGGCCTTAACCATAAACTTCAACTTCCTTCTTTCAGTTCATGCGTTAGATTTATCTTTAATATTAGCAGAAATGAGCACATATGAACTAGTTAGAGGGAGCTGAGACGGATAATGACGCAGTCCATATCAAATACTTTCAGAGGACTTTTTTGAAGCATTTTCCTTGTGAAATACTCACTTAATTAGCTCTTAGTGATGTTTGTAACTAAACCTAATCACTCAGAAATATGTGCTAGAGCTGATACAATTTTTCAATACCATTCCAGACATAGAGCGACAGTACATCATAGCTCTTTAACGGTGTCGGCTTCATTATAGTGGAGCTCCCCACCCATGAACTAAAAGAAGTCTTTCCTATGTTAGTACTTGTTTTTGAATGTAAGTTTTTGTTCCTTTCTTTAAACGTGAAAAGTAAGTACAAGGTGACAACACGGTAGACGGAAATTCAGTCAATTCGTTAACTCGTCCAATGCCGTTTGGGGAAGGGGATCACTTGACCGAATCATATATATTATTACAGAAAGGTCTTTTTCTGTCATTCCGTATATGCTCCGTTAATACTGCACCTACAGTGATAAATGAGGTATCATTTTAAACGTTGAAGCACCGGCTTCTGACGAAAAATACAATCTCAATCTCAAATTTCACTATTTACCCATTAATTTGACTTAAAAGTTTCGATTTTTCCATGTCGATTACTCGCTCGAGGTATATCGACTCCACACATCCGTATATATTATTTCTCAAAGATGTTTTTTTGTCGCAACGCCATAACTCACATAATTATCCGTCAAAATTAATGATTCAAACATCGTTTTAAAGCTTATGTTCCGCGATATTGATGAAAAATAGACAAATTATTGAAAATTAACGTTTTTGTTAAAAAAAGATACAACGCCATCTGTTGACAATATAATCAACTAATATGTTGGCAATGGTTACATGCTTAAAAGACTGTAGGAGGCGCCATCTATTAACACATCATTTAGTTAGATTGTTAACATTCTACATGCAATCAGAGTGACCATTTACTATTTACGTTATGTATCTCTAACATAAACATAAATAACATATAATTGTCCATGGGAAGAAACAGGTATAAGAAGAGGAAGAAAGAAGGATGAAACAGGAAGAATCTGCATACTGTGCGAAATATTCGCTCGGGTCATCTAGTAATCCATGATTGTGGCTTTCGTTCCAATAATATGATCACCAAAAAATTGCTTACTTTTCACTTCCGAAACGCTAAATCATTTTATTTCGACTGCACTTTTATCATGAACGGAAGGTTAAGTATAGATTGTAACACTATGGAAACTATTGCTTCATTCCATTACTTCCCTTGTTTGTTTTCTGATTCAAGATATTGGTGAAAATGTAAATGTTACAATGCTGACTGTTACTTTGTATTATGAGTTCTTCTTCGATTTTTTTCTGTATTTCTGTCCGCAGGGAGCAGTGCTCCAGAATGATATATTAGGCTCATCCATTCATTCATTTCTGTCGCTCGACCTGCCGAACACAATCTCCCATGTGATCGAGCCTCCCTCCACCCCCCCAGACCGCTGCCTTTCCAACCAACCTACGTCCAACACATCCCGGAGACATTTCGCTTGGAGAATGACCTTGAACATCTCAGACAGGCGGTCTCCAATTTATTCAAACCCAAGGAGAGAGAACGTCAATAATTTTCACATGATAAAAAAAGAAAACGTCATCAATCGAGGAAAAGAAAGCAGAGATTTCGAGCCAGGCGCATGAGGAGGGGAATAAAGTCAGTTTAGAAATGCACACAGAACAAACAGAATGGAATCAAATCACGATAAAGAATTTTTAAAAAATCATTTTGACACTAGATGGGATATAATATACCCTTGAAAATTACGACAGAAAAAAAAATTAATGGTAGTAAATGAAAATGACAACTTTGTAAAATTCCAGCAATTTATATTCAGGTACGACTAGTTTCGTCGCAGCGGCGACATCTTCAGGTACAAAGTCAAGGCACAAAAAAAAACACACGGGCACTTTGTACCTGAAGATGTCGCCGCTGCGACGAAACTAGTCGTACCTGAATATAAATTGGTGGAATTTTACAAAGTTGTCATTTTCATTTACGAAATGAACTTCCCCAAAGTTAAGCCTGAGATGATAGAGATAATTAATGGTAGTATTAGGAATATGGAGTCACGGAAGAGTAATGAAGATGTAAGAATCGCAGAGATGTCCTATGAAGCATCAGAGATAAAAGTATTGTAACGGAAACTCGAGACTTAGAAAATGCAAACATAATGGTCACATTTTGCGGCACAATAGTCAATTTTAAACAATAACGGAAGAAAAAAACGAACAAGAAATTTAATAGAGGACGATCTACGACGGAATACACGAGGCAATTCGAGACGGACGTTACAACGAAGACGGAGAGAAGAAATGAAAGAGCTGAGAGATGAGCGAGGAGAGACATCTTGAGCAATCCTTCTCCTTCATCGGACAGTCGACTGTCGAGGAAAAAAAATGTGAGATCGAAGCAATTTACTATCAGTTGTGGAACCATCATGATCAAAGTCGATGAATCGTTGAAAGGAAACTTGGTCTGTTACATCTACGAGTGCACCAATATGAAGAATATTTTCTTAACTGGAGAAATTAGCACACACTGTTAGTTCCAAACAGAAAATATAATAACTAAATAACTTCAAATTTTATTTATAAACTCAAATTACGAACACTAAATGAATAAACACAAATACTTTAAAGCTCAAACATCACAAAAAAATATCAACGCAAATTTTGACTGAGTAAAGATGAACCTATAAACAGTCCTGCTTCTAATTACTTCGAAGGGCGGCATGTAATCGATCGTAACTTAAAGAAAACACAATTAAAAGAGTAATTAGAGTTGTCATTTATTTTAAATCTTCCCATTTACGATTTCCTTGAATGCGCATAAGCGCAAGTGAGCTTGCAATGGTGTAGTTTCGCCCAATCACCACCTCAAAACTTACTCACCTCTCATCCCCGTCCCCCTTCTTTTAACCACCTCCCTCTCCTTGAGGTTTCCATACATAAACTGTGCTGTCTCATGGTATTTTACTTTGAATTCTTGATAATGGCCTGGAAAGGCCGAAACCGGTCGAATTCTGTTTTCATATGAGTATTGGTGGAAAAAAACTGAGTGGTTTCATTTTAAAGATGAACAACAAAAAATTTCCACAAAGTGAAACCCGCCAACCATTGATTTTATTGAGCGTGTAATGGATGTACTGCTTCACCAGAAGCAGGCTTCATTTTGGCAAAAGACCGGTAGGTTCACTTCGCTTAGGACATGATACGAGACTTCCCTCGATAACCGATCATATCGAACTGTCTCTCTCAGTCTTTGCCTCTTCATCTATATATATATTTTTAAGAACGCATCTTCCATTCACTATAATTTCGTCCGAAATTCATCATTTTTATCCTCGCCTCTCACCCTGCGGTCTCCTCCCTTATCCTCTTCAACATGCTTTCAGTGCAGAGAAAATTTCGCCAATTGTAAAAATAGAGGGACATTCATCATTTACCAGCAGATCAAAAATACGAAAAAAATATGGGCGTTAAAGCTGGTGCCCGGAGGTAATTTAAGAATATTTCAATCTGGACAGATTTATAACACTTAATTATTTTCAAAGTCGTTTATTTCAAGTCAACCGGTAAGACTGATAGCACGACGAAGTAAACTAATAATGATATCAAAGACGTGAAATTAATGCATTATTAGTTCGCTGATGCTGTGTTTTCACTAAGTCATAAAACAATATAGGCCATTCGGATCATTTATGGCAGAAATATTAAGTGCGGTAATCGCCGCTTCCTGTACTTTGACGCAATGACAGTTTTCCGATGATTGCATTAACAAATGATGCGGTACGAAGTCACTCGCACGGGTGCATTTAAACACCAGGGTTGAAATTCGCCATTCGCTTGGTGGTGTAACTGGCTAACACACCTGGCCGGCAATTGGGAGATCCGGGTTCGAATCCAGGTCGAGTCAAATTATTTGTTTCACGGCGAATTTCAACCCTGGTGTACGATGACAGTTCTCCAAGGGTGTTCTACAGCTACTGAGCGAACCAAATATGTACTGAATTCCTACCTGTTGTTGAATTGGTTTGACAAATTTTCCAATGATGACACGCTCCCGCAAATTGAAAACCAAAGTCAAGGTACTGCACCATATGCCAATTATTCCATCGCTACCGATTCAACAAACGCTTTCCCATGATTAGACACGGAGGATCCGACTGCGGTGCCACTTATACACAACAACCCCAGTTCTGATTCCAATTATCCCAGTCATTACATAATACCTGTAAAAATAAGGCGGTAAGATGCGCATAGTTCTTTATCATTCAATATCCCAGGTGTCTTCGCCTCTATTTAACAGTTTTTCCCGAGCAAGGCATTTTTCATCGATTGAAAATAATAGAATCTTCCCCTTGATTTCCTCATTTTCAAATTTAACGCCGTATAATTTCAAGAGCTCAATGTGCCAGAGAAAAGGAGAGAAAGAAAAGGCAGCATTTCGCCGTTTACATCAGATCATCGAGGGCACGTTTTCTGCGTCACGAACTGATCGCAATCACAATCGACTCCCTCTTATTTCTCAGAACGGCGATTGAAAGTAACGGACTTCATTTAAATAACAATGTCAGAGTATTTCAATCCATTAATGCCATTAACTGTATAACAATAACGTAAGCGCGCGCCTTAAAAGTTTGCCTCGTGTCCTTGGTATTGTAATTCCAACATAAACGGTCCGAAATCGGAAGTAATCTCTGCCGCACCGAGATTAGTTCGCGAAACATCGTTATGTGGTTCGCTAAGTACTCAACGGTAGGGTTGAGGAAGTGAGATACTTTCAAGGTCCACCGTTTGCGGGTTCTATTTTGAGTTACTGTCCCAGTTCGATTCGACGGAGGAATGATCAAACATGTCCTCATTCTTTTCTATATATTTTACTTCCACTGGCACGCTAACGTGCAAGAGGATAACGCCAATCGGATGGCATGGAGCACATAGAAGCAAAAGTACCGGTCACGTGTCGCACTAATCATATAAATTTTTGGCGAGTCTTACAGAAAGCTAACGCGCTTTCGGCCGTCGGGAAGTTCATTTAGTTCTGGAGGCATTCATTAGTGAAGATGATACAACAACGACAATAAAATGGACGAAGAATAGTGACCTCGATCAGCTTCCAGAGATGGAGATAATAAAAACCATTTAACTTAGCAGCAGACTGTCGGAAATATCACGAATCGTCCACCGAAACTATCTCAGCATTCAATATGATTTGCATTAACTCCGTTTACCAGCAAAAATGGAAGATATTTGACGATAGATATAAATTGAGACATTAGGTTCTTATCCAATATGGTTAATTGGAACAGAGACTGTGTCCGAATGCTATCCAGTAATATCGTGCAATATTTGTATGACTTCTGATAATATTATCCTAAATATTTACATGTATTTTGATGGTAGCACTTCAATTCTTTAATCAGTGTAACTGGTTCGTAACATAATAAATATTTTCACATAATAAATGATTCACGACCGATTCCACATTTTGACGATTTCAATATTTTCGAGAAATATTACACCGCACAGTTCCAGCTATTCTCTACTTTAATGTAAACTTATCAGTATGCGTTTAACATAGCGCGTGTTTACCATTGGGCCACATATCGTATGAGAACAAGCATTTATACTACTACGCGGAAAAATCCTCCGAAAGCCCTTCCTGGGCTCGGGGAGACGGGTTACTCCTCTCAACGTTTCGTAACGAATGAAATGGGAAGAAACTTCGCCGTAACGTTTCCAGAGGCAATCACCGACTAAGCCCTCCCATCTCGAAGTTATTCTTCTTCATTATTACGAAAAAATGAAAAAGAGAGATAAATTTCTGAGTTATTTCTTTCATTTTTTTTTCCTACTGCCTTCCTCCCTACGCCGACTGGTAACGCTTTGCTAGAGGGAAAAGAGGGATTGGGGGGGGGGGGGGGGGAATGGACGACGCTAGGCTGGAGCTTCGTGCCTAGAATTCCCTCCTGTTCCGAGAACAAAATAGAAAAAAATGTTTCTGTAAGAGAATGGGCGCAGGGAGAGGAGAAAAAGAGGTGGAGGAGGTCGATGAAAGCGGCGACACAAACCTTCCCCTGCAATGCATTCTACACCTCGGCGTACATCCGCTACCAGAATTAGGACCCTTAACTGTTCCCTAACCTCTTCTGACGTCATAGTGTTTTTAGAGAAGAACCCTGAAGGACGAAAACAATCCGCCCTTTATCTAAAAAAACAAATCCTAGGAATCCCTTGTTACGGGTGAAGAAATTAAACGAAAATAACAATTAAATATTTTTAGCGGAATGCAAAGGAGTCCTCGCAAAATTTTAAATGACTGCGGACTTTTGTCTAAAACAAAGCCAGCAAAGCCGGCGGAGTTAAAAAAAAAATTTAATGTTTCCAAACGTATTGTTCGCATTTCGCGCAAAAATAAAGAAAAATGCCTCAAGTTATTGTTGAAAAATGGACTATCTCAAAGTCTTGCGGAGTTGATTTAAAAATATAACGAGCGAAAAATAGCCTCGAACTAGAAAGACAATAAAGGAACTCGGGAATTACGGGTCCTGGGCTGCGTTACAACTTTTGCGAGTCTTCTTTCAAATCAAGCTCTGCACATAATCATTATTCACTGACTAAAACTAAATTGACGAAAGAAAAAAACATTATAATGTACTCCACTGCCAAAGCAAGAGAAATGTTGAAGAACTCACGACTAGGCTCGAACTTTCTTCGGATAAGTTATCGTGAAAAAGGTAGATGTTATAAGACGAGGATATGAGCGAGGGATTATTTTATCCCCGAAAAAAATAATCAATCTTTACATACAAAATTTCGCGACATGACTTACAACCCTGGCGAGGGATTCACACAACTCATTCCATATTTTTCAGATTTCAGCTCAATAACTTGGACAGACAGTTGGAAGGAATTAACGTTAAATCACTTTAGAATAACCATTCACTGCAGAAGAATTTCATTTCACATACGTGCCTTCAAGTCCAAACTAAAGAATCATCTATTACAGAAAATGTTTCACTCGGGAATAGTGTATCTTGATTGATATATACATATAAGTACTTGTTTTACTGTTGCCATGAACTCCTCCGCAGTTTAAAATATTTTCTTAGAATTATCATACTTAGCAATCTCTTGAGAGACATAAGTATTGAAAATTGTTTTTTTATTGTTGGAGGAGCACTGTAAATTTTGATACACGTAAGAAAGAATGTCAGAACAAGCTGCAAAGCTTTGATGTACTGTGTGTAAATGTGGAATAGCCGTGATATTTTATCTATCCCGTGCCATGATGTCATTCATTAATAGTTTCTTTTTTTGCGAATCTTTCATAACATTTGGTTGCTTATTTTGTGATTTATCATTCTCCATGATACGCCGTATGAATTTATTGTGTTAAATTGGTACCTGTTAATCTTGTGTATTATTCTATTGACGTGCCTTATATCTGTTATAGTTACTTCTTTCTGTAACTGATCCCTTGGGAAATAAACATATTTTATTATATATTATTAAATTGAGGAGAAGGGAATTATTTGAAAAAATGGGAGTGGAATTGAAGAGATGCTTAGCCAGGAATTAATTATGAGGCATGGATATGCTGTGCAGAAACGTGGTCTTCGTGAGGAAAGACGATCTTCGTAGACCGAAGGCGTCGTTGACGGGATGATTGAGGAGATGTGGGTGTGGAGGGGAATGAGGGAACTGTGTAAGGAGGAATATATACACACAAAGAAGAACTAGAGATGGTAGAGGAAAATAAATTGATGGCGGTAATTCTGAGAAGAAAAAAAATGACGCCATTAAGATAGAGAAGAAGAATAAGTTTCCAATCATTGCATTGACAAATGATGTGGTACGAAGTCACTCGCACTGGTGAATATACACCAGTAATCGTCTCCGGCTTAACTTTGTGGAAGGGCGTTATATCCACGATGAAAACAACTTAGTTTAAATCCACACAATGTGATTATAAATGCGACCCGGGTTTCAGCAACTTCGTGCCATCATCAGGCTTGAAGTTGCTGACGTTGCACGAAGTTGCTGAAACCCGGGTCGCATTTATAATCACATTGTGTGGATTTAAACTAAGTTGTTTTCATCATTCTTATACACCAGGGTTGAAATCCGCCATGAAAAAAGCATTTGGCTTGACCGGGATTCGAACCCGGACCTTGCAATTGCCGGTCAGGTGTGGTGTAACTGGTTAACACACCTGGCCGGCAATTGGGTGATCCGGGTTCGAATATCGGTCAAGTCAAATTATTTTTTTCATGGCGAATTTCAACCCTGGTGTGCAATAACAGTTCTCTAAGGATGTTCTACAGCTACTGAACGAACCAAAAATGTACTGAATTCCTGCCTGTTGTTGAATTGGTTTGACAAATTTTCCAATGATGACACGCATCCGCCATTGAAAACCAAAGTCAAGGTACTGCACCATATGCAAATTATTCCATCGCTACCAATTCAACAAACGTTTTCCCATAATTAGACACAAGAGGATCCGACTGCGGTGCCACTTATACACAACAACCCCAGTTCTGATTCCAATTATCCCAGTCATTACATAATACCTCTAAAAATAAGGCGGTAATATGCGCATAGTTCATTATCATTCAATATCCCAGGTGTCTTGGCCTCTACTTAACAGTTTTTCCCGAGCAAGGCATTTGTCATAGATTGAAAATAATATAATCTTCCCCTTGCTTTCCTCATTTTCAAATTTCACTCCGTATAATTTCAAGAGCTTAAGAAGAATAAGGTTGAGAGGGACTTCAGACTGACAGCACGGTGTCCAACCACAGACCGATACAAAGAGAGAATTGAAAGAAGACCCCAATGTAGAGAGAAACAAGAAAGGGACCGTCCAAAAACCGAAAAATCAATTGGCATGAAAAAAATACAGATATTTTCTGCCGAGAAAACTTAATGCGGCATTACCCACTAAGTCATTAATAATCAAAGACCATATTCTTAATGATGCATGAAACATTTCTTCCACCCATTGTCAGAAATCAATGCGGATCAGAAGAAGGTCTCACGAAATGGTTAGCGAAGGGGTGACTATTTTCGAAGAAGCCAAATTTCACGATTCCCGCTCTCCACTCATCTTATTTTGGGGAGTCTAACGCATTTGTACGAAATATAGGCCGAAAACCCTCCCCTAATTTACCTATCACGGGCACTCACAGGTCCATGAGTCAAAATAGAATGAATTACGTTCGCAGTTCTACGACTTATATATCGTCGGAGTGACCAAGCTATGAGTAAAACTACGGATTAACGTTAAATATTATATGCTCAATAGTTAACCAGCGGAGATCTCAGGAGCCATCCACAAGCATTTTGCCAGACGTGAAAAGAACGCCTACATGAGCGGGTTTGAAAAGCACATTTCTGACTGAATTGCGTTATTGCATCAAATGCAACACCTTTGGTGTAAAATGTTTGACTTACTTTAATGAGTTATTCAAAATAAAATAGTTTCATAGGGATGTGGAATTTAGCATGGGGATGTATGTGTTATTTTGATCACCTCCGATTTTTATTTTAAATAAATTATAACTTTAAGGTGCGAGAGCATGTAAAAAATACTATTCAGTACATGCCTCCAATAAAGCTCCATCTGTTTTTTTATTTTATACAATTATTTATTATTTTAAATTTTTTTCATTAGAATTCCTACCTGTCCTCATAGGAATTATCCCTAATACAACGTCAACCAGTATCCTTGAGCCTATCATATTCCCCTCTACTTATACATCAAATTTTCTCCCATTACATTTCCACCAGGAACTTTAGGATTCCACCTCAGATGTAAGGGAAAGTATTCCACACTTGAACTTGGAAATTAATCATTCATTCTATGCCAATACGTGGGATGGGTTGCGATTCTAAGGAAAATTAAAATGCACAGCTGTTTTATTCACAATCATTTCTATGAACACGTAACGTTCAATTAAGTGAAAACTTAAGTTCAACGTAGGAAATTCATTCTTAAGTTTATAGTCTAATATTGAGTAAGACAGCATAAACTGAATTATTCCACAACATGTATTTTAAGCATTATTATTCTTTACCATTCATCGAAAGTATCTGATAACCTGGACAGCAAATGACAGAAAGCCATTTATCATCGTGTACTTCGCTAAATGAAGCTATCAATGCATTAATTCTTCTGCATTTTTACACAATAGTTTGCTGAAAGGCGATGATAATAAAACTCGAAACCAAGAGACTAAGTATTCATACTCGGGGTGATATCTTCCTGGAGTTGGTACCGCGAACGTTAGAGCGTATGTAATTCAGTTACAATTGTCCTTACAGCCGCGCCGTATTTCATAAAGACATTTCAGTGGAGAGAAAACCGCCGTAAGTGTCATTTCTGTACATTAAACTCTATTGCTTTGGGGAAGAAGGCTGTTTTTGCATTTTTCTCATCTTTTACGTCGTTTAGTTTCAAAACGATCACTTTTACTTTACTTGGAGCCATAATTTCCAACCTTTTTTTATTTTGCAGTTCAATCATCTAATACAATGAGGTTGTTAAAAATATGTAGATTATCACAGGAATTGGAGATGCTTCATGGAATATTATTTTACTTTACAATTATGTCGGAAAATGTTTGACTATAATGATCGATACTTTAATTTGGATACCTAGAACCTGAAGCAGTTGAACGGGATGAAAATCTCCATTTAGCTTCATTTTAGAAATGTATACATGATCTTCATATGCTATTCTATTAACTTAAACTTCATAACTTCCGCCCCACCCCCACATTTTGAATGCAATGTGCGTTTTTTTGGAGCTGTTCTTTTGAACTGCTCAGACCACTAAACAGGACCTAAATGAACTGTTCACCAAAAAGAACAGTATGACACACCTCAAGTCTCTGGAGTGAATATCCTTAACAATTTCTACGTAAAATGGCAGGTATTTGTCGGAAAATATCTCGATAAGTGTGGGACATTTTAGTATCTTTAGGAAGATGAGTACACTTTTTGAAAAATGAGACCATAATAACTGAATTCTGGGTGAAATTATATCTCACTCTAGCTACCTTAAGTGCGCAGATGCGTTCCCATGACTCCCTACTTCAACACCTTGAATAGAAGTCCCCAAAAATGGCTCAACGTTAAATTGTTTTCATGGACTTCTATGGTTGGTAGCGTGTTTATGCTCAGCTTTGTTTGGCACGTGCACATAATTGAGAAGCGTACCTCTGCCACTTTCCCATTTCCAAATGCTATATTAAGTTAAGAAGTCAAGAGTAGACTATCACGTGCAGAAGATATCTCCCTTTCCACTCCCTTCCGCTCTCATGTCCGCAGTGCCTTGTACGCGAGCCTAGCCCTCCTCGACTTCACGCTTACCGCAAGCGACTGCCACAATGTTCCATAACCACTGTACACGAGATACCATAAAATGTCTTCTTTCGTTTAAAGGTGACTCTGGCCTCAGACTCACTCATCAAAGCATCTCAAGCGTTACTTTGAGGAAATATTCCATCTCTATTCCACGGTGCAAAAAAGTGATTCCTCAGTCGTCATTTGTAAATTACAACCGAATAATTTTTCCTTCACCATCGTGGAAACTCAGGCGCAACTCTCATACCCCAGAGATTCTGAATACTTAGCAAATCAACTTTGCACAGCGTTTTATGAACATGCATGAAAAATATTTTGTTCCCATGCTAGCTTCCATGTTATTCCGCCTTGGAAAGGAATGGGCCCACCAAAGTGGACATTTAGCCGTGGCATCTCATGGAGATAGCTCATAGCATCGCTGAAAAGTATCGATTAGAACGAGAAAGCGTACATAAGATTTTAATCCAAAGTGTACATAATTAAGGAGCAAAAATCTGCCAGGGAAAATTGGACAAAAATGAAATACCTATAGGAATCTCTCCAGCAATTTCCGAAAGCCATTCACCGCCGCAATTAAACTCAAAATGCGGTAGGTCCACAAAAAAAGCGCTGTAGTCTGCTGCCGTTGGAGGGCACTAAAGTGTTCATTCATAATACATTTCTAGAATACACAGCATGTTCGGCGCCATACTTTCGATCTTCGGCATGTCACTCATTTTTTTCAGCGTAGTCTCCCGGAGAAACATTTTTACATCAACAACATAAGAACGTGCAATTAAGGATTAGATTTGACCCTCGCCCATTCAAGCCAGAGGTACATTAAGTTCCGTCGAGCGTTCCATCAAAGAGCGTCTTCAAGGTCTGCTTCATTCATCCTCGCCTGCCTTTGTCCTCTTTTTTATTTTGACTCCACGGGCACACGGATCTTCATGTCCCGTCGTTATCGCCCCATTCCATTTCACGATGCAAATGAGAGGGAAAACGAGACACGCGGGCCCTTCATACCTCGCCCCAGCTGCATTACATCGCGTTTCCGGTACGGTTTGAGCGCGTCACGATCACCGTGGCTGCGAGGAAAATGCCTAGACTGCAGTTGCGTTATCCGTAAACGATAACAATTAAGCAAATCGTAACGTTCCTCGGAGTCCCTTGTTCGAGAAGTATTCGACAATGTTGAGCCATGATAATGAGACGAAGTTCTGACGTCAGAGCCTCAAATAAAACTCGAGTTTAAATTTCGGTTCCAATGAGGCATAAACGAGACAGGCTGCGAGTAAGTAGATTGAGCGAAATATCATTTTACCTAGAAATCAATGAATTTGGTCTCATTATAAAGAAGATATCTCACCCTTCTAATGACACAAAAAATTCAACCCCTTACCGCGTAACTTTCGGAGATATTTGCCAGAAAATATCAGTTCTTTTACATGGGAAATGATACGTGTATGCTCTCCAGAGAGATATTATTTACAAAATGGGGTATTTCCAACACCTATGTTTCGTCAAAAAACTAACAGTGCGTGATTTGTTTGTTTTCTCAAATATTTTTGAAAATCAATCATATTGTCACCACAGTAGGTTATAGGGTATCACAAAAAACCTCCCGTTTTGAAGGAGTTTCCAACGCACCACACGAAAAAAATGAGTCAAGTTAAAGACTTATTTAGATATCTTCATTTAATAAGTTAAAATTTCTGTCATATAAAACTATATCGTTGCACCATTAATAATGATATATTTAATTCGTGTGTCTCACAGCTGGTGAAATTAAAACGTATAATTCCAATATGGTCTCTATTATGATTAGGGAATTATCTCGCTCGAGCTAACTCAAGTCATTCACGTCCTTCAAGGTGAGTTAGCCGCGCGATCGAGACCCAAGTTTTAAAGTGATGCAATTTGTGGAATTTAAGAAGAAAAAACTTCGTAGGCACGTAAAAAGTGCTAATTAGGTTGCCAAGCGTCCCGTTTGAGGTGCATATGCTTAAGGCGGTTCCAATTAAAATTTCATTTCATTCATATTCTGTCGACTTGTAGGAACACTGATCCCTCATTTGACATGTAAGACAAAATATTCCTTTCCACGCCAATTCATTCTCAAACTGAAAACGAAATTACACGTCGTGTTTCAAGGAAGAACAGGAGAAATGCGACGAAAAATTGTATTTTACTTAATAATCTAAATCCCATTTTCGTGGCAAGCTTTCTAAGATGGAAAAAAAATCTCAAGATATTGACTAAAAATAACACACAGGCTACTTGACAACCAAACTTTTGAGTTCTAAGCTAATTACCGCTATGAACGAAGTAGAAATATGGTAAATGCATGGTAACGGAGCTGCAATCGGACACATTTCACGGTAAAACTGCATTTGAGAAGGAAAAACATCTAAAGGACTCGAATATTATTTAAAATGTACGCATCTTATCACCTTTGTTTGTGAGTTATGAGGCAATTACTACGATTTTCCAATCATTGCATTTAAGAAATGATGTGGTACGAAGTCACTCGCACGGGTGCATATGTACCAGGGTTGAAATTCGCCATGAATGATTTATTTGACTTGACCGGGATTCGAATCCGGGTCTCCCAATTGCCGGTCAGGTGGGTTAGCCAGTTACACCAAGTTGGGAGATCCGGGTTCGAATCCCGGTCAAGTCAATTGATTTTTTCTTGGCGAATTTCAACCCTGGTGAATTACTACGTTATTCCAAGTCAAAATGTGGTAATTTTATAGTTATGGTGCTGTAGTCGACCCATATTGCTATGAACAAGTATTCATGAAATATAGTATATTCGTGGAATAATCTGCATATTGTACACCTAAATTGTGGTCATCAATCGGTCGCCGGAGGCAAGATAGGGCTTTGAACCGAATGAGCTGAAAAAGGTGGAATATCGAATAGGTGCAATTTGTATCGACCCGCACAGTCGGGTGCGGGAGTCTCCTTCAACGGATTGTTTTCCCGTGCGCTCACCCCAAAGCAGCCAGAGGGTTCGTCTAATTCGAATCCCTTTTCCATTCTCTTCCCTGTGGTGAAACTGGAACGGCCGCACATCCCCGCACCCGCGCCGCTCGCAGTGGTGACAATGGATTCGGGAGGGAGAGCCACGAAAACACATTGGAGTGGAGTGAGGAGGAAATGAAGAGGGTGCGGCGAGGGCGGCGCCTGCCAAATGCCACATCACGGCTCGGCGGTTTCCTCGTCTCCATCCTTCCCAAAGCTCTCCCGCGATATCGCTCGACACACTTCCCGGCCGGCCAATCTGCGGTCTGCTCACCCTCTCTCCGTACCAGGGTCCGTCCCAGTCGTCGAGGCCGAACGCGTTAAGGGTTAACGGGAGCCGATTACCCTTTCAAATGTACCGAGGGGATCTCAATGGTGGTTCAGAGTTGGAAGTCACAAAATATTTCTCTTGAATAAAAAACTCAATCACATGGTTGTATAATTCAAGTAAAGAAATATTTTCGATCCTTGGCATGAAAATTCAAGTAAACTCACACTGAAATAGCCAAGAGAAAAAATTTACCTCGACCGGGAATAAACAACGAACCTTTGGCTCGTTGGGCCAAGAAGATTTTTCTCGCGGAAATTTCGCAGTATTTTCGGCAGGTATAAATGCCTAAATCCGTCCATAAGCACGGCATAATTGCTGGCACACGATGCGACCGCAAGGGTTTCGGCTCATCGCAAGTCCACTTCTCTCTCTCGTTGGCATCTTCGATGGACCGCAAAAGCCTTAACAAGTGCTTTTCTGGAATCCTCCAAAATTGCCACTTAAGGGCATTGGGAAGTCTGGGAAATAGAGCAGTGGTCTGCGCTATGGTCCAGCGAGCCATGAGGTTATATTACCGGTCCCAGCCGATTTTTTCTCGCGGCAGTTCCGAATTACTTCATCGCCGCATTTATAGAAGATATCAATATCTTCACGTAATTAAATTTCCGCATCGATAATGCTCACGTCAATTAATCCACGGCGGGACCGTGGATCTTATCTGTACCGTGATCCACCCGTAATGGAACGGAGGTCCTTTCAAATATCCTTTCAAAAGCGCCAAGGAATCAGATTTGCGGTTTGAGGAGAAATGAATAAAAATAAAAATTATAAAACTGAAATGACCTGGTTTTACAACCTTGGGTAAAACACTTTTATCTCTCGACATAAAAGCTTAAGTTAAAATTACATTCTCGCATGGATCCCTCCAGCGCATACTCGTAATCGATAGCGAACTTCAATTCTCACGAACTGTTCTAAAGAATTTCCTCGTCTCCGTTCTTTCCAAAGCTCTCCGGTGATATCGCTCGACACACTTCCCGGCCGACCAATCTACGGTCTGCTCACCCTCGTTTGAACAAGGTGACAGTTCATATGACCTGCTCTCTACAAATGCGAAAACAGTGATTTTTATGAACAGCAGTTGGAAGAACATTCATCCTATTTTTCCTATTCTTCAAGGCTATGAATAAATTATGATAACTCAAGCGCCCACGGTAAAAATAACGGCAATCGCGTCACTAAATGCACACATGCAAAATGTAGCTATTGCCAGGTGCCATTGCCATTGCCATTAAAAGGTCAAAATAGCAACGGTTGAAATTCCATTCAATGATACCTTCTCGCCTCATCTGGAATATGCTGTTAGTGTATGGGATCCATACGAAACGGGGTTGATATCAGAGTTAGATCGCGTACAGCGAAGAGGAGCTAGGTTTGTGAAACGATGCTACGATAAGTTGGCTAGTGTGTCTGGACTGTTAGAAGAATTAGGATGGGAATCGCTATCACAGTGTAGATTAAATTATAGGCTTAACCTCCTAAATAAATTTCAGGAAAATCATTTTACTGACGACGTAAAAAACATACTATTAACCCCTTCGTACTACGGCACATTAGATCGCGCCAATAAAATTAGAGAGCTAGATTGTAGAACCGATAGGTATAAAATGTCATTTTTTCCGCGTACCATTCGGGACCATAGCAGCTGTGATCGTCGTCATGAATAGTTCGAGTATTGACAATAGGCAGGCAGTAAATCTTTCTCATTATATTCTCTACGCTCTTATTTATGCATGATGTAAATATTGATGTTCTTATTTATGCATGATATTTTGAATCTGTAGTAGTGGTCTTTGTATCCCTTGCATGTTGGAACGATTGAAGATAGAACGTTTCTTGGGTGTTAGATTTTTAATTGGCGCTTTGCATGTGTGGTACGCGGGTTTTAATGTGATGTCGGTGTTCTACCATATCATTCATGCATGCCTGGTGCGAAAGCGCCCCCTGCCACACACCCTTTGGGTGGCTTGCAGGGTATGACGTAGATGTAGATGTCCCTTTCCATTTCTGTAGAAAAATAGCTGGAGTTGTCGGAAAATATTAACAATCGTGAAATTGGGATATAAATCAATTCAGATTTGAGAGTATGTCTCAGAATTCTCAGATACATGTGAAGTAAAAAATTTCCACGGCCGTTGAACACGGAAAAAAAGAAAAATCTATTGCAACTCTAAATGTCATACAAAGAATTAACCATACAACAGCGTGATTACACGCCTTTTTCATTTTTGTGAGACAGGCAGTGAAGCCCTTGACCTGTACACGCAAACGGAATCCTACCGATCCACGCTCCTTCCGCAAAGAATGTACATTTGCATTTACATACCCTCAAGGGCAAGAACGGGAAAAAAATCGTTCAACGGAAAATCAATGCGACCCTTTTGGAAAAAGATACTTTTATATTCAGTGGGAATAAAGTAGTCTCTACGTGAACATAACAGCTATTATCCGACCAAAAGGGCTCTACGAATCGTTTCTCGTGACGCAGACTCCTTGTTTTAATTAAAATGAAATCACTACGGTTGTAAATGTTAAATTAGAAGTCATCCTGGGTCTTTAAAGTTTTATGCCCACAAAGTAGGAATTTTTCCGCTATCAGCTTTATTCGCTTAGTTTAATTTTAATATTTTAGCATGTCATAATCGAAAGATGCATTGCACATGCAATTCAAGGAAGACATTTACAAGGAAAACGGGCAATATCCATGTTGAATACAATTTTATGGAACCAACGTATATACAAGGCAATGAAAAATATATAACTCTGTTGTAAGAAGCATTATCGCATATGGGAGTGAGATATGGCAGATTAAGAATAAAACAAAAGAATGCTCAATGTTATATAGATGAATTACAGGAGACGATATCCGGGAACATCAAGACGGGAAAGAATCATGACTGAGAAAATAATAAATATAACGGGAGTCACCCACACAATAGATGATGGCAATAAAAAAACAGCCCATGCGGTATGGTCACATACAACGTATGACGAACGAGAAATTATGAGAGAAAATTTCAACATGGAATCCACTAGGTGGGAAGACAAAAAAGAGGAAGGCCCAGAATAAGTTAGGGAGAAGGCAGAGAAAAGGCAGTAGGAGAAAAGCAGTCACCAGATGGCCTACGAATAAACAGAGAGCAATGGTGATAAGACACTTGAGTCTCTTCATTTTACCTTCTTTTCCGTATTTGCTTAATGGGATACCATTTACACTATCACACTCCAACTGTCTCGAATACACAGAATCTCGTACATAAGAGTTTTTTGCCTAATATTTTGAGGAAGGAATTTCAAATCCGGCTAATTTGAACGGAAAGTTATCTCCACTCAAAGAGTACTCATCGCGTCCTTCAATTCAGTTTAATAATATTAGAACTGCATCACAAAGCATGCGCCCAAACATTTCTTGAATAGACATTGATAAAAGGTAATAGTGCAGGCGACAGTTTGAATTCTCATCTCCGTGATAAGCACAAGTCAAATTTATGGACGATGAAGAGAAGCCGAGATTCAAAAGATCAAAATTTCCCACCAAGACGAGGATATTAATGTAATTGTGATTATAATTCAATGATATTAATATTAATTTACACGCAAATGCCTTCATTTTGTACTTACTTAACGTGGAATGAAACATAATCGGTACGCTAACTCCTAAGGAATGTATCAAAATTTGACCGATCTTGTTCTATGCACAAAAAATACTAAATCGCACATGCAAGCCAAAACAAATTTGATAAGGTCATAAGTACAGATTTTTACAGAGAACCACAACTTCCAATTTCAAACTTTCACCCGCAAACCACACTTCTATAGCATCCGTTAATACCGAGTAATACACCAAAACTGGTTTCTTTAAAGTATCCTACATTACTGCAACCCACACTGCATGTATGCACATCCCCTGCATACGAAATACTCGAGAATAAATCCCGAGGAATCTAATTTGATCGACATGTTACATATAAAAGAGCGAAAAATGTATCCATATGAGAATCTTGGATAATTGAGACGTCCATAAATTCATCATATACCTATACATGACATAAGCAAACGTCGCAGGGAATCCACCGTGAGTTGACGAAAAAAATTGAAAGGCCCTCTCAAAATACAGCATTGCTTAAATCAACTGTACAGTGGTTTACATATAATTCAGACAGCTTTCACACGAAAAATTTACGTCCAAATTAATGCTAAAACCATCAAGGAAATGCAGACGTTAGAATCCTATATTCAAGACTGAACTAGGGCAAGGACACGACTTGTTAAATCCCGAAGAAAAATGCCACCTTGGGTTTTAAGGTAGGTATGGATCTATTTTTAAAGTAATATGGAGATGTGGCATTAATTTGTAACTTGGCATCTTTCCTTAGACCCTATCCGTCGATACCAATTTCCAATTTTTTGTCATCGTCAATTTCTTTACCTCAATCCCAGAATTAAATCCCGAAATCTTCCCAGGGAACCGCAGATGGTTATGAACGATAGAACCGGCCATTCTACGGAAGCTTACAAGTCCATTTACGATTCCTCTCCATTGACAAATATTCCCTAAATCTCCAGCATTCATCAGCATGTGAACTCTTTCGTAATGGAGCCGCCATGAAGGGGCGTGTGGCAGGGGACGCCCAGTCATGTAAGGGGAAAGGGGAAACGAAAAAGGAAGGGAAGTGTACAAGAGGTGGATATCATGTTAAAGGCGAGAGTGTCTTATGTTTGTGTCGCGCTCTACATTTGTTTAAAACTCCATTGGAGCGTGGCAAGAAGGAATTTAGTACCAGTCAGTTCGGCAGGGCATCCCTCTTATTTCGTTGCACTCATCAGTCCTGGAGATATACTGCGGGGTCAAAATAATATCCTCCATGTAAAATGCTACACGCGGTGGCGGCGGGGTCAAGTCCTCGCCGGCTGATCCGAGGGTCGCAGATTCAGGTCCCGCCTACGTTGATTGTTCCTTGCCTTTTGTGTGGGTGTTTCTGTCATATTCTGGTAATTCGACCCATTACAAAGCCGATGACAAGTCATAATCAGCTTCTCGGGTTTGAAAGGATCATACGGATCACCAGAATTATCCAGAAAAGCCCAAAGAAAACAATTAGGAAACTAGCACATCCGAATTTTTCTAATGATGTAAGCCTGGAGTGCAGTTATCATGGTCTATTCGAGTATTTCTGTGAGTTAACTCTTTCATCGTTGCCGAAGTTTCAATAGACGAGTCGTCCTTAATCTTCAGGGCACGGAGAAAAGTCTACGACGATGAATGAGTTAACCAAATGGAATACCGGAATGGACTAGTATGTTACCTGCATACGCAAAAAAAAATCATCAAATGCTATGCCATCGGGTTGTGTCCGAGTCTGCAGTCCAATCCGAATCCGTTACCCTCTAAACTCACCCATTGCGATTCTTAAAGCTTTCCTTTCTGCAACACCATCTAGCCACACGTGAGTCCACCTCTTCTCCATTACTTTTTAATCTTACAAACCATGAAGTGCATTACACCACATTGTTGGATTGGATTGGATATTTGGGGAGGCGACCGACGGCTAAGGTCATTTGCGCCATAGAGGATAGGTTAGGGAGGAAGGGTGGATAGAAACCCGGCGTCGGCATTAACCTACTCTTAACGTTAGGCGCCACGGGGACCGCGGCTCACCGTCTCATCCGACAGACGGAGTACTGAACTTGAGCGCCCTCCACAAGGCACTCAAGTAGGGATCGGGTTTCTCCTGAAAAACATCCGCCACTGCAGGGATTTGAACCCTGGCCGTCCGTGTGGTAGGCGAGGACTCTAGCCACCACACCAACTCGATCCCCACCACATTGTTTCTCATCATTCTTATCCTTCCTACGAAAAGAAACTCGATGAAGCAACGCCTGCCCAACGTTGTCTTCACGAAGAACCCTGTCGGTCGGTGAGTGTTGACACTGTATAAGAAAGCGGGGAAGTGTCTCCGCCCCAACAGGGAAGGAAAGAGCGTCTTTCCATTTTTTCTCAAGAAAACCCCGCCTCCTCTCAAATAAGATACATATATATACACGTAAGCCGCGGTATCTTTTTATTGCGCCACACACAAGACATCGATCGGGTCCCATCGAGGGACGGGGAGGGATGAGGAGGAGGAGGGTGGTTTTTTCCGAAGGAGCGCAGGCTTGGCGTGACCTTAACCCATTTGATGCTAGCCAATTCGACGCCGACCATGTTTCGCAGACGCCCGCGCGGCGCCACCGTCATCCGCCCCTTCACCTCTCTCGTCATTTCGTTCCCCGTTCACGCGCGGCGCCACCGACACAAGGGCAGGGCGGCAGCAGCAGCAGCGGCGGTGGTGGTGGTTCGGCGTTGGCTTGCTCGCAGTTGGGACGGGGGTTGTATGAAAAGAGGGGGGGGGGAGGGAGGGGTAAGGTTAATTCCCAAGGAGACATGAATCACCTCCTCACCCTCAGGTAGGAATTTTTAAATAAGGGCTGTACATGCATAAAAAATTGCCCGGTTTACTGCCTGTGTGCCTGAAATGATGGTGGGGTGTGGTATGGAATAGTAAGGGGGGGGGATATTGTTGGTGGAGGGGGCTTGGAAGAGAGAGATGGCGGTCGGTCACCATGGCGATCGATCGCTAAATACTTCCCCTCCTTCCTTTCCTTCCCCCACCGCCATCCCGTCCCTTCTCCCCCCCTCTCCCTCCCTATCCCCCCCACACCCTCCCCCCCTCTCTCTCCGGAGGTCAGTTTTACAGCCGGCTATGAAGTTCACACGCTTATTGCGCGTATACGGGTGGTTTTTCCCGACCGGTTTTAATAGCGGTGTCCGTTTCTGAGGTCGTCCCGGCCCCTGACGGCACGTGAAACTGTAAATACGAAGACGGCACAGCCACGAATCCTACCCACTGCCAATATAATGATACCTACCTATTTCCCATCACTTCCAGACATGCTGATCAGATATTTTATTATTCATGGAGATGGATCTACCAGTAGGTGACTAAAAAAATCATATTACACATTCTGAACCCTTGCAGAAAAATGTGCCCCTTGTTCGTTACAAGCAAGAAGTTTTGCCTTTCCACGCTGTTATTTTTGCTGACTGAAGTTCGAAAGAACATAAATTTAACCTAACCCTTTAACGTCTGGTGTGCCGAATTTGGCATATACCTCCAGAATCGTCGTGCCTCAGAAACCATGTAAGTTATTTCACTATAGCCCATTGGGACGTTTTCGGCACGCTCGTACCTAAATTCTAGGCTAACTTGAGAAAAATGTTTTAAAAATGGATGGGCGTGCTTTAAATTATCTCCATTGATTGGGATTTGGTAGGAAAAACTTTTTTTTCCCAAGTAGAAAAATTGTTGTCCATAAAGGGTTAAAGGGAGAGTGAGTGACGCAAGGGGAATATGAGTGAGTAAAGCAAGGGGAAAATAGGGTTTTTATGCCTACTACAAGGGCGATATACGCAAAAAACAACTTATACGAAGCGATATCTCCGGGAAAATTGGATATAAATATCTTACAATCTCATTTTTTCCAGTTATTTGCAAATTACTACCATCATTGAAGCTAAAAAATATGTAATCACAAAAACATAAAGCCTGCGTATATAAATTTTGGTTTTGGGATACGGGCATATTAAAACGCGAGATAATCGTCGAAAATGTAAGTAGTATTGTCCATAATATTCAAAGATCCTCTACACAAATCGGTATTTAAACTGAATATCACTTCGAGGAAATGCCTACACTTTTACGTTCAGAAAAATGAACACTATCATCCAAGCAACGAGGAAAAACGTTGCAGGTAGTCAAGAAGGTCTACACATCGACAAAATCGCAGACGTGAAGACAGAGCTCCAACAAATCTGAACTGCTAAATGGCATCATTACAGTAAAAAAACCTTTGGTCGAGTGGAAGCTTTCAGATCACGGCATGAGACGAAAAGTAAATCTTAAGACTCGAATGTGCACTATCAGTCAATCACAGAGGTTTTCAGCCACGAAAAACCAAGTCTTGGCATCATATTTTCGTCAAGCGTCTTACACTCGCTTAAATTTTATGCATAAAATTGGAATATGATATCCATTTTGATTTGGGGAAAGTTTCCCTCCAATTACTACATTAGCCTGCAGACACATTCCTAAACATCCGACAGTTCCCACTAGACCAGGAATTCAGGGCATGCGATCGATGCGAACAATCGCACCACCCAAGCGTCCAATAACTAAGGCCCTAGTCCTCATATTCAAACGGGTACGACTCGGTTAGCCGACGCAGCCCGAAAATTTCGTTATCCACGGAAAAGTAACGACAAAATGATTGCTAAGCCCGGTTTCATGAAGTCTGACTAACTGAAACCATTGGGCAACGTCAGCGTTTGGCTTAAAACTGAGTGTCAACTTTGGGATTTTCGTTTTGTTGAGTAAATCGCATTGATCTTCGTAATAATGTGAAAATTGTCGATGGGATAGCGAATCCGCATTCGGGCGTCTAAGTCTGAGCAAGGAATCTGTAACGGACATTGCCAACCGTTAAGTATTAAGTCGAGTATTAAGTCCAATATTGCCGCTGTTCACCCTTCACCAACGTTTACTCGTCTTAATAACGGTAAAAATATGACAAGGCCGGAAACAATATCCGTCGATACCCATCGTTTCATAGGTAGGGAACGATCCACAGGGATCCAGTGATATGAATTCCCCTGTTGCCACATCTCACCCTCCACAAACTTCTTCTCAGGGACCTTCATTTGATTACACTAGAAATAGGGTGAGGAAATAGGGTGAAATGTCACCCGACCGTTCGCTTAGTTCCCGAATTACCGCTCATATATACGGTAGATAATGAACGAGAAGGCAATATGGCGGATTATATGCAGAACAACGAATGGTGAATTTGACCGCTCTTGTGGAATACACTACCTGAAATCATGGTTTAAATGGATAAAACAAGATTTAAAATGCCTATTTTAGCCAAATTAAATATAAAAAAGTCGCTAAACTCACAATATTAACCGAAATATCATCATTTAAAAACTCCAACGACATTTGTATCCGTATAATCCAACCCTCGACGAATCTAAAGCCTGAATCATACGATACTTGACCTCGTACAAGTCCGAGGATGCCAGCGAGTACTGGATTTCTAGTACAAAATCTAGCATGCTTGAAACCATCCGAGGAGCTATCACACGATACTTGAACTCGCAAAAGTCCTAGTAGAGAACGAATCTCCGCCGGTGTTGTTCCCGGTCGATAAATGATGACGGCATCCGCTATATCTTTTCAAGCCTTTGCCCTTACGGTCTTATTATGGTATGCATGTGATTTGGTACTATAAAGGCACGAGTACCTACCATAATTATCGATTAAAACCTCAATTTCCTCTGGTACCCAAGCCATTGTGCATTGTTGCGAGGTTTGAGTTGTTTATTTGATCGCGGGAAATTGTAATTGTCACGAGGGACTATGGAGGCGCTGACATCAAAAATTGACGACCGCATTGCAAAGAGCAAAGGTGATTGGTCGGCGGCTACTAGGTCCTGCTAGGAGCAAGTAACAAACTAGTACCGCACCAATTACGAAAACAAGGATACCGGCTAGTATGCCAGCGATCATGAAGGACTTCAAGTATTCTTGGTCTGTATCACACGATACCTGACCTTGCACAAGTCCTAGTATGCTAGCTAGCATCCTCGGACTTGTACAAGATCAAGTATCGTATGATACAGGCTTAACCGTCCATAAGACACCAAAAATATGTTTGGCCGCAAATAGTAGAAACTGCCACCGCACATCACGAGAGGAGGCGAAAAGCCTTCCGAAGACGAAGAGTCTTAGACGACCTACTACGAAGAAATGATGCGAAATTATGCGTTTTTTATTTTTTATTTGCATGTAATAAAAGAATGGAAAGAGGGCATGGGAAACTCACTTCGTGAAATCTGCTACACTCGAAGGTTATTTATTTGAGATCGAGAACAAAAGACCGGCAAAATTTACAGGCAAAAATAAAAAAAAAATCCGTCATAAAAAATTCCTTCACAAGTTGAAACATCTCGGTCTTTATTCCACATCTCAAGCGCACTCGATCATTTCGCTGCAGAGAACAGTCGTCCCCGGCTGACGCTACACGGTCGGCGCTGGACTGCCATGCCCCAGATATTATATCTAGTACTTGCACACGACGCACGGCATTGATGAGGTGCGATACGAGATGGCCAATGAGCCTTGAGCCCTTGAACAATCCTTTGTGTTCTGGTGGCCGATGTCACATTCGACTGATACATACACTGAACATCTAAAAATCAATCGCGAAAGCACTAAACACTTACGACATCGATAAATTCATCTTTATAAATGAAAACATTCCACATTTATTTCACCAATTATTTCCTACCTTTTAGCTCGTAATTTTATGGCTTGATGAGGAATACATTATGAAGAAGATGCTTTCTACTATTAATTAGTAGACTCAAACATCAATGTGAACATGCAAAAAAATGTCAATTATTTAACGTAGTGACCTCCTCAACATGTATTTGTAATGGTGGCCATAATTTATAGATCGCTATTTTGTTCGGAAGAAACACCGAGAAGCGAACAAATAAATACACCGAAATCATTAGCCTGCATCGTGATTCCAGCCCATGAATTGAAACGTCCTCCAATTATATTTTTATTATTAGTCATCACGAACCTGAAAATTTCTCGGAAAATGGGTGACGACGATAATAATGATAATTGACTATTAACAACACTTCATAAAGACAACCATCCGATCGGCACGCAACCTTCAATGATATTGTATAGTTTTGAAAAGGGGTGTAATTACGCACCGCGAAGTCCAGTGAGGTAATAAGTACTCGGAAGGCGACGTTTCTGCTTAAGGCAATGGACCCCTCTCTCCCCGGCCACCTCCTACGCTTGAAAAGAAGTCCGAAAAATATACTCGAAGAAAGAGACTCTCAAAAGACTCAAACCACTCTCCTTTATTATTTTTCGCCTCCTGACGTCGTCAAATGGCCGGAAATAACTCTCTCCGCCTGGCCATGACTTATGCCACCCCTGAGACTCATTGTGTTTTGGCCTACTTGGAAACCAACCCCTTCCCGACCCCCGGAATTTAGTCTCCCCCTCCTCCCTCGCGATGCAGCAGTTCAAAAAAAAATAGACGTGGCGGGGTGGCGCTGAGCAGTCTGCCGGCATATTGCTCGATCATCTTTCCCACGTCAAACAGATTGAGAGACTTAAGGGACAGACGAAGCGACCGTGACCTATAACCTATGCGTGTGCTGCCGTTCTGCCGCTAAACTCGCTTTCGACGGAGACTATGGTTTTAATGGGGCCCGCCTTTCTCGTTAATAATCTACCCCCCCACCCTCTGTGCCCCACCCAACCTGGGTGCCAGTTACCAGTTTTATGAGATCGTTAAAGCCCGACCGATTGCCTCTGAACATAATTGGTATGTAACTCCATCCCGATGGACCCAGAATAACCCTTTGCGCTATTTCTAACGACTACCCTCGATGTGCTTTCACCCTGAAATGACTTCAATGTTATACAACTCAGTCTGACCACTTATGCACAAATGTCTTCTATCGGATATTTTCACAATATGATACCTTTCCACGCTATTATATTTTGAAACTGAATAAAAATAACAACCAGCTAAAGGCAAGCATGGACAATGTTCTTGTTTCATTATTTTCCTCTTTGAGGAAAATGGATGATCATAAATTAGATCCCATTGCACTGTTGTGCTACAATATTTTCATAGTTTCCCAGTTTCTAAGTTGACATGTGTTTCATCGGAGTGGTAAGTATCAAAATCCAGGTAACTCTTATTTATCTTCGAGTCAGTGTCTGCAGACTAAGTCGAGGGTCAAAAAAAAACACGTTAATTAATTTTTTTTTGTTTTTCGTTGCGCCGAAAACCTAATTTTGGCTTTTTTTATTATTACGAGCAAATTTGGGCCAGTGCAGTCCTCTCATACATTTAACTCGAATATGACGAACACAAACATCCATGTCCTGGGCAGTGAATAATCTACCCAGGCGGAATTCGAACCCGCGACCATCGGGTTAGCAGGCGAGAACTTAACCCCGCCGCCACCGGGGCCGGATTTATTTCATTTTGAAAACTTGCGCCTAGACCGTTAGAACCATGAATGCCGCTTTACACGGTACATTTTAATGCACAAACGAATGTACGAATTCCTTCATGAGGGAAATTTTACCATGGAAAGTGGCAAATTGTATGATTGTCTGAATGACTTAACGGGGAATAGAACCTGCTCTAATTCCATTCAGTTTCTTGTATATTCTATGATACAATCGTTTGTACAATAAAATGTACCATCTAAAGCGGCCCTAATAATCAGTCGGCAGAATTAAAGCGAAAGCAAAAGAACCTGGCGCACATCTGTGAGGCGGAGGGGAAAGGTAAAGTGGCGGGCGTGAAGTGAACGGGCGGAGGGGAAGGTAGAGAAGGCGACGGCTGAGAATGATGAAAGAAGAGCCACACTACTTTGCCAGAAAGATAAAATTTTTCCCCCAACTGCTGCGCACGTGATACGAATTGTTAGCATGGAATACCTTCATGAACGTAAGCAATTATCAGTAAATAACTACCAGCAAATACGAAAGGAACTTAAAGTAAATGAATACGTTTCTTAGTAGACTGGATAGCTTGGAGGTCTGAGCAACCGACGCTCAATCGGGAGGTCCGGGTTCCATTCCCGGTCCAGTTGAATTTTTTCCATTTGGAATGGGTCATCTTTAAATCTTCACACCACCATGGTGTTGTTTGATTTTGTGTGTTCCTATCCACTACCTTTCTGTTTGAACATTCATAAATGAATTTACCGCTGAGCGGTCTGTGTGAATGAACGAATGATTGTATGGCCTGAACGGCTCATTTCCTACTTGGGATATACGTTCCCCGAAACGCGTTGTATTAATTCCATCACTGTCTGTGTGCTCGGGTTATTCTTTCATTTCGCCTTCTGTGTGTCATTCTCTCTCTGCCGGTGGGTGAACTGCAGCCCTAGTGCCATCTATTGGCCGCTCTCGTGGGTCATGCCTTGGGGGGTGTTTGTTCATATAAACCCCCCGCGGCGCCGATTCCAGTGGTTTCGTAGTAGACTGGATAGCTTAGTGGTCTGAACAACTGACGCGAAATCGGGAGGTCCGGGTTCGATTCGAATTACTGAACACTTATTCCAGCGGCACCAGCCTATAAAATGCAGTGTGATTTTTCTAGAGGTGACGCATTTTGACTTAATATTCCACAGTAATTCTCTAATAACTTTAAAAAATTGAGGGGACGACACACATCTCATTTATATTATATTTCCAGAGCAAATTCACCGCTTATTAACAAATTTTCAGGAAAACGACATTCAAGGCAGGAAAATACAGACGTTCCTCCATTCTTGCACATGACAACACGTTACACCACGCTGATTTTGCGAATAAAATATCACGGATAGGTAAAATTTTACTGTGCGTGCGCAAGCATAGGAGGCAATGTCGTCACCGTATAAATTAAGTGATAATCAGACAGTTTTGACATAAAAATCACCTTTAAACGTTCCGAACGAACACAACGATCGTTGTGAAAAAATTTCCGGCCGAACACATTGTCCGTCATCGAAAGACAAACACTATTGCTAGACGACGCGGTAATAAAATGACTGGACATCGGCGTCGGATATGGAGTGAGGGGGAGGAAAATAAGGGACGAGGCGCCACAGTGAGTCGATTCGACAGCCGCCAACAATCAATACGGTGCACGTTCGAGCGATTTAATCTGGCTTCGGCACGGGGGGATTGGTACGGGACGGTGAGGAAGCAGCACCAAATGGATTGTGACGTCGAAGGGCAGCCATCCGAACTCTCGGGGTGCACCCGGGTGAGTAAGCGAGCTCAGCCCCTCGGCACCAGGAGGTGACCTGAGGTGATAGGCAGAGGGGCCCATAATACGAGTATGGAGGCAATGAATTAGGTACCGTAGACCCCACATTATCGACCTTGTCGACACCAACACCTCATCGATATTTCACATTATCCAGGTGACCGGATACAGGGGTCTTATTCAGTAAGGACTCGACACGGCCGAACCTCGGGAAATCTGTGGGTGTGGATACACGGCCGCTGACAAATCTCAACTTTCGACTGCCTCTTTTGAAAAATAAAATTCTTCCCAGAGTGACTTTGTGGAATTCCATAGAGAAAAGTATCTAATAAATATTAAGACTGCACATACCGATTGATAGTAACCGGTATTGTAAAATTGTACCTCAAATAAGCTCTATTAAAATATTTTAGATGCTGTGACGTCAAAATTTCTTTCCTCTCGAGTATCGGAAATCCCAATACCATAAACCCCCAAAGAGGAAAGAAAGGGATTTCCGAGTCGACAGCAACGTACTTTCTTTACTTTAAAGTCCCAGAAAACTTTCAATTATGCTATCTAACGGTCGAGATTTGACGAGTTTTTGGCGACACTATAAAAAAAAAAACTTTGCCGACAATGTTCCATCTGGACTAAGAGAGTCTAAATGAGAACCACTGAATTCCACCCTTTCGCTAGTCCTGATTGAAAATGTCGCCTTTAAGACGACAGCCTCGGCAAGCGAAACTCAAATATGCGACATAAATCCTCTCCGAATATATTTTCACGCACTCATTTCCCCCTGGCCACGTGGATCGACTGCGGCGCCATTTCGATTGAAATAACGCCGTCCGACTTCAGTCCACGCGCTCATTTGCGAATGAATAAAAAGTAGGTTAGATTTGCGCCATTTGCATTGCACGACATTCTCCAGGAATATTTGCTTCCTTTAGATTGTTTTTTTTAAGCGAAAATGGATTTTTCACGTTCGCTACTGATTCATTACTTCTTTTACCATTTAACGACAAATTATTTTGGGTGGAGTTCGCGAAATACGTCGCATGAAAAGTTATGCTTCCGTAATATCAATTAGAGGACACGTCATTTCACGAAGCCGGAACAAGAATTGAACAACTCTTAAGATCCCAACAAAGACTCACGAGGCTGACGCGTTCCTCAGCGTACCTCTAAGACTGCGGCTTCGAGTCTTACAGAGGCTGTTTGAGGATGTCAATTTATGTCATGACTTAATAGAAGACCACATGATCATAATATCGACAAGATATAGCATTAAAAACGCCAAGAAGAAACGATGATTGCACCCAGGCAAAGACAACCTTGGGATATCGAGGATCATCAAAAATATCGCACAGGCTAGATAACACAAAAGTCAGCTCAAATGTAAGACATAAAAGGGAAACACTGCGTATCTCAGCGAACATCGCCTTATTTGCTACACAAACCCACAGAGTGAATTCCGTACCGTCACTCCTAAAACATGGCTGACACTACTCTTAATTCCAACTAACAACATTATTCCTAAACACACAAATCGAAAAATCGAAGATGAAAATAAAAAACGGAGTTAAATCGAAACTACAGGCGTATAATATCACCAAATGTATCAATAACCCCAAATAATATACGAAAGCAGAAAGCTGCTTCCCGATGATATCATACACATCATCACAGACACAAAGTAAACTGACATAATGCACTTCAGTTCTTTATCGTGTTACAAATCGTTCTACTCGACCATGGGGAAAAATATCGATATAGCGATGTCTGCCTATGCATCGTCGCATTGCGCTGTCCTGCAGATACAGAAAGGGGGAACCATGGCACTGCTCACACGAGGTAGGACGTTCCCGCCGACCAAAATCGAGTCCGTTCTGCGGATTACGTCATCCGGATGAAATAGTATCAGCAGACGACTCGAGAATTATGAAAGCTCCGATAATTGAGTTGTCATTAGACGACAGTGTGGAGTCAAGTTGATTGTATAAAGCCTAATAACTGATATAAAAGATATTTTATAATTTGTAATAAATAAAACTGTAAGATTGATAATACAATATTCTTGACAGCGGGGATAACCCTAGCAACAATTTATTAACAAATGAAAATCGTAATTCAAACATTTTCGACATATAAGTAGCCTTCCCTCCGGCAAACCTGCATCCGCTTTGCCCATAGAGAATAGATACCACGCATCACTGGGATGGCTGGACAAATTCCCTTTCATCGCACGTTTCCTCGACTAGCTGCTCTATTCAAATGCCACACACGTATCAAATACACAACTCATTCCATATAGAACTATAGCGCACTCCACATGACATAATGTGCTTCACGGAGAACACTTACGCTCGCCAAACTTCCGCTCCATGTGCTTGGGCGTGTCCACAAGGTACCAAATTTAATTAAGTTAGTTTTGGTCAAGAACACTGCATAAGGAAGGAAAACTCCCATCTCGACTCTGTTGACAATGGAAGCGAAAGAATGGAAGTTCCACTTTTGGCCACAGGCTGCGCTGTTTAAGTAATTGATCCTTATAGCAGAAGTCTCTGGGCTAACTATACGTGTTTTTACGTCTCCTTTTTCTCCGCCAGTACGATGATTTATACTGCAAGTAATACTTTAAGGCATTGGATAGTAGATTTATGTACCTTATGTACATAAGGTACCGAGCCATCGACGAGAAAACTGTCGAGAGCATCGCGAAATAAATAAATGACACCGAAGGCGTGCAGCATTAGGTGATGTGATCGGTGGATTCGTATACCGAATTCCACCCTAAAATTTCTAATTTATGATGTAAGATAAGGGAACAGAGAGCACTGAAATAATAATTATTGCAATTAATACGAAAGCTGGTTCATTCCCGGTTATTCGACGCCAATTTACGTATTTCTAAACCTCTGCTAGCGAAATCAACTGATGTGGTTGGTCAAACTTGCGAATAGAATCTTCGCAAGTTTGTACTTCCGGTGGGCTAGATATGAAAACAAGGTTATTGTTCCCTATCACGCCATGAATGTCATTACTTTAATTGACACAGCCAACTACTCATCGTGAATCATTTGGCTCCATTAGGTAGGTCTATCTCTTACCTCAATGGGGAACTAGCGAAATATTCCTTAAGGAGTTGAAAAAAACAATTAAGGAGCTGAAAAAATCACATCAGGCACTTAATTTCTTTAATTGGAGCCCTTGGAAAATTAATCTAAGTCTAAAACAACTGGTTACCCGTCATAAACAAACGATCAAGTGTGAAATTGAATTGTAGAAGATGCAGGTCAACTGTAAAAATAGAAATACACAACTTCAGTTCAGTAAGGTCCCTGAAGCTGGGGACATAAATTTTCATTTTCTTCGTTTTTCCGCACGCATACACTACGGACTCCCTTCACTACAATGCACTACTCGTTGTCAACAAGGATCCAGTTGGTAAATGAGCCACCTATCGGAGGGTTCTGGAACGCTATAAACCTGCGACAGTAATTTTAGCAAAAGACGGTCGAAAGCGCATCAATAGTCGCGTCCTTATGCAGTGTTCTTGGTTTTGGTTATAATGCCTTCATATTTGTAAACTCCCAGAGTTGCTGTACGTACACGACAAAAGTACAACGTTGTTTCTTCTGATTTTATTGGCAACTTTTCAAAGAACCAAGGAACTAGCCGCGCAGTTACTTCAACGGAGTCACCCGCTAGTAATCACACAATGTTAGTGAGGACAACCTTAAAGCCTCCATGAGATTCACAGTGGAAGAAGACGCCTGGGTAGCCTAATTGGTTAGAACACTCGGCGCGAAATTGAGGGATCAGGGTTCGATTCCCAGTCCAGGCGAATGATTTTTCCACTGTGAATTTCACATTTATTGGCAACAACGCACCTTGAGTCTTTAGGCTAATTACTCAGGAAGCGAATCTCCATTATAGCCGATGCTGTCAAATAAATATAGGACGAACTTTTACGGCGACAGAAGTAACCCGAAGTTCGACCCACACGCTGCATAGCAACCTACCTCGCATTAGTGCGACGGAGAGAGAGGGAGAGAGAGGGAGGGAGAGGGGGGGCTCTGCTCATGTACCTCACTGTCAGAGTGTCCTCCCGACACTGCGTTCACGAGGAAAAGACGATCACCCCGATTGAGGAAGGAAGAGAGAGGCCCCTACGGAACTCATCAATTTCGGATCAGCATGCCATGCAGAAAGATTATTTGACCAGAGGAAGGGTTGGGGGTGGGGAAGGATAGACCGACTTTTAGCAAGATAAACAAGGGTCCGCCGCATGTATTTTCCCGCCACATTAAGAGAGGGAGACAGCGTTTGGGCGGCAGCGTTAATATCACCGACGTCGGAGTGAAGTGAACCCAAAAAAAAGAACTCTTAAGAAGGGGGATTATCCGAATCTTCAATGTTGGAATAGCTGAAATGGAAGCTCTCTAAACCGTGAAAGCGGAAACGGGAAGCGGAAAATAATCACCGACGCATAGTGGAGGCGAAAAATAGAGGGAGTTCAGCGTAGAAGACCCTATTTCAGCGGCAAGAATTAATTCTCTGCTGCCTGGCTTCGCCACGGGAGAGCGAGGTGGTCCCAGGGTGTTGACCTACCAAGGTGTTCCCCCAATATGCCATACTTAATCGGCAACTGCAAAATGGTTACTCATCCGTACATAGGAAACTATTCAGCTTTCGACTTTGATGAACGTGATGCGTAATCCGCAATAGGAAGTAATAACTTTTGAGTTCGATGGTGGAGGGTGGCGGAACTGTGATAGCTCGTTCCACCTCGAACCTGACCGAAGGCCACAGGTTCGAACGGAAGATAATTTTTGGCCAAGTTCATGATTTTTCTAGAACACCGCTGCAAAGAATTCATGTATGCTACACAAACTACTACTACCCGGCCCCACTATTGAGAGGCAGAAGTCTAAGCAGAATGCACTGATGGCGCAGATGAAAGATGACCGGTCCGGTATCAATGCTACTTCGCTCTGGTTAGGCCACACCTCGAATACGCTGCGAGCATTTGGGACCCTGGTCATAAAGATTTAACCAACAAAATTTATCAAAATACAAAGAAAAGCAGCACGCTTCGTTAAAAAATGCTACGAACGAACATATAGTGCTACACAACTTTTAGGGGGATTCAGGTGGGAGCCCCTAGAGACTCGGAGGCTGCACGCCAGGCTTAGGCTGCTTGATAAATTCAGAAATGCTATTTTTCAGAGTGATACAGAAAATTTTATCATGACTCCTCACTACATTTCTAGGTCTGGCAGATGCAATAAAATAAGAGAGATACTCTGCCGAACAGATAGGAACAAAAACTCGTTCTTTCCGCGCACAATAAGCGACCACAATAGAAACTGAGCTCCTCCAAACACACTCTCGTAGGACATGTCACCATTTCACCACCAAAACTTTTACATCTTTACACGGCTGGTGACCTACCACCCCCTGCCACCTGCCCAAACGGCGGCTCGCGGTGTAGTATGTACATGTAGATGTATCAACAGCCACAGTTTCGGACGAGAGCGAAGAGCACAGAATCGGCCGGGGTACTACGATGTGGATGAAAAGAGACGTTTCAGGCGTAATCTGGTGGAATGACATAATTAATGAAAGTTGGTAATTTTCCACAATAACGACCGGTTTCGATCATCAAACATCGATCATTAGAACATCGAAACTGGTCGTATTTAAGTTTATATTGTGGAAAATTCCCAACTTTCATTAACTACGATGTGGAACGCAACGGGGAAACCACCACATTAGTCTACCTAGAAGATGCAGCCCTGCATTCGAACTATATATGACAAAATTCCTAGACAATTCCAGGTTTTTCCGGTTTTCCCTGACGATCGCCACCCTGCTCCACTACTTTCCTTTTACAAAGAGTGGAAAGACGCTCATAATTTACGGCATTATTCCGTTAAGTTTCCGAAGAAAAACATATTTCCAACAGTCATGCGTCTATTCTGGATTTAACATCCCCGCAGTATTTTCAATATAGAGCCTTTTCCGATCATTCACTACGTATAGAGCTTGAAAATAGCGAATTAAAGTTTAGGTCCACACAACTTCACCAACCCAACGGAGTAAGTATTTCCAGGCATCGCTGGGCGGAGCCAAGCCTCGACGCGCAATCTAAAAATCTCGTTTACTTTCGGCGTCGTAAACTTTTTTCAAAGATTTTTGCATAAATACGTCATAATATGTATACGTCTATACCCTTATGAAAGATTTCAGGGTACATCTCTCTTTAATCAAAGATAATGACTGCTTTATGTAAAATTTTACCTGAAAATGGCCTCCGCCATTTGGTGACGTAATAGCATACAAATATCGACAAAATCTCTGAAACTTTTAGTACAGAGTCATGATGACAGATGATAATGCTCTTTATTTCATTAAAATTCCTCCATTAAATTATTATGTGTAACTTTTACGATTTTCGAAGAAAAAAAATGAAAACGGGCGTTCCTAGGAAATTAGGCCAAGTTTAAGCCTCCGTATCTTAGTAACGGCTACGGCCTCAGGAAAATGGCTTACCATTCCATAATCAGCATATATTTGTGAGTATATTTGCCAAGTTTCCAAGTCTTTGCCTCAAAAAAGCCATTTGGACTTCTGTCCGAAATTTTTCGATTTCCACACACCGTGCGACGGCTGAATATCCTCGAGATGTTTCAGCAGACTGCGACTAGTGCGAAGCCCGATATTGGCTGCCAACCACGCGGACGGAGACCGGAAGTACACCTCGAAACTGCTTGAACGAGTTCGCCACCCCTCCACTCGGAGCAAAAGGTGGCAAGACGGCCCCGAAGGATCGATCGGCGTACGCCATCGCGTCGAAGCGCATTCGTAAGTTTTCCGTTCCCCCGTCCTTACGTCCGCACGTCCAAAGCCCTTCTCCCCCTTTAACTCCTCCCTTCAGGGAGCTAGTTTAGGGGCAGTTTCGGAAATCGAATTTCTCCCCCCCCCCCCCGCCACCTCCGATAATTGGGGCTTTATCGCATAGTGCCGCGTAAATATGGCAACAATGTACCCCACATGACTTGATTACGTGCAAACCTTACGGAGGTTACAACTCGACAGCGAGAGTCAATACAAATATTAAATTTCGCATCATGTTAAATCGGTTACAAAGAATTCTCCTTTCGCTCCTGCTTACATGAGCAAGTTATTGAAAACCAACATTTAAGGTAATCCGAACGAGATGGTTCCATAGTCATAATAGAGACCATATTTGAATTTTAAGTCTTAATTTCACCAGCTTTAGGACACATCAATTAAATATTTCATTATAATGGTGCAATTATAAAGTTTTATGTGACAGAAATTGTAGTAATTAAATGAAAATATCTAAATAAGTCTTTAACTTGACTCATTTTTTCCGCGCGGTGCGTTTGAAACTCCCTCAAAATGGAAGGTTTTTTGTGATACCCAAGAACCTATTGCGTGACAATGATTTTTTTTCAAATATAATTGAGAAAGCATACAAACTACACGCTGTTAGTTTTTTTACGACATCAACCTACTAGAAACACCTCATTTTGTAAATAATGTCTCTCTGGAGTGCATACACGTACCATTTTCCATGCAAAAGAGCCGGTGTTTTTTTGGCAAATATCTCGGAAAGTAATATGATAAGGGGTTATATTTTTGGTGTCATTAGAAGGGTGAGACATTTTCCTTTAAAATGAGACCAAAGTCATTGATTTCTAAGTAAAATGATATTTCGCTCGGACTACCTTAAAGACCAAATGTGCAAATTTTTCCACAAATATTTTTTTAAAGAATACTTTATTGTAGACATATGAGTCAACCTCTTCGCCATATCAACGGAATTCCCACATTATCACTTCAATTATCGCAGTAATTATTAATGGCTGGAAATATAATATAAACACGGTAGCACAGTGCATCAATTTAATTTTTAATCAATTTCCAGGGACTTCTCGGTTCTAAAATAACAGTACTCTGTGAAAATGGCATTTACGTTAGGCAGAAAAATAATATGCACTCTCCGTCAAAGAAACTCGTGAAAATGAAAGTTTCGGGAATAACGAGGGATTATTATCTTTCCTCAGCAAGAGGCGCAGGGACATGTCGTACGACCGCCGTATATCAAACCCTTGACCATCCGCGAGGGAAATCCGGGGCTCTATTGCTCCCGAGCAAGTGCGACCTTCTTTCCCATGACTTGAACATGGCCATGCATTCGTTAAAAAAATTACACTCGCTATCACGAAATTGTAAAGCAGAAACGAGGAGAAATTTATTTATTTATAAGAACAAAGAGCAGGGACCAGCACAACTGTAGCGACTCAAACCCTTGGCCTTCCACGGCGGGGGTGAGGTGACAATTCATTTTGCCACCGAGAAAATCCGACCCGATTTAACACCACTTAATCTAGGACACTCGTTAAATACCTCGCAATCAAGACCTTTTTCGCAATAACTAGGGAATTTTTAAATCGCTAGTGAGAGTTACTTTTGAGACTCAAGCCCTGGACCCTCAAAGAGTACAAACCCATGCGACAAATCTTGACGAAACACTAACACGACCACCTTTTTCACGACTTTTATCTAACCAAGGCACTAATTCTTGAGAAAGGCACCCGACTGTTTTCCCGAATCGTTTTTTCCGAAGACCTTTTTCCCGAAAGTATTCTTTCCCGAATCGTGACGTGTCCTCTTTCCCGAAAGCTTTTTTCCCGAAAGCCTTTTCTCCGAAATATTTTTTACCAAATACCTTGTTTCCCGATTGTAAAAAAATGAATTCTTACTTTTCATATCCAAATATATTCACACAAAATACATAAATTTTTCTAGAAAATTATATTGTGCGCGATAGCTCCAAGAAACTCAAGGGAGTTCCTATCGTTCTTGTAATCTTGATATTCTTCTACAACCGCTTTCAGCCTCTCGTGGACGTCGTACCACTTCTTTTTTGGCTTGCCCTTGATACTTTTCCCAACACTTAATTCAATCAAGGCAATCTCTGTGTCAGTCTGTTCTTTCTGCACCTCTTTTAGAGCTGAGTACAGATCCGGGTGGTTTTTCCCGGCTAGCAACCTAAAGCGATTATTCCATCCTTCAGATGCATTATTTGTTGTCGCATGTCCTGCTTTTGTAGCTTCATGTTGATTCCATAGACTAGGTGGATATCGAGGAGGAATAGCGCGTCTTCTGCCAACAGCTCTTACACCAATAACGTATGTTTCTTGAAAATATTTCATGATTGGCTCAAGTCTGGGAATATTTTTAACCGCGTATTTTCTTAGAAGCTCGATAGTTGTTTCAACGTCTTCCACTGTTCAAACAAACAGAACAAAACTTTAGACAACAAAGACGTTCGGTAAAATTGACTTCGGGAAAAAGCTTATTCGGGAAAAATGGATTCGGAAAAAAAATTCGGGAAAAAGGTCGTCGGAAAAAACGATTCGGGAAAAGGGTAGGGAATCCTTGAGAAAAAACTCTTCATCACCAGATTTATCGCAATTACGAAGGAACTTTTTTTAATTTTAATCGTTGCCAAATTGCTCGAGAGATTCAATAGGAGTAGCGCACACAACCATCTTCACTAGTGACTTCCATAACTCAAACTTTTGAGTTGGATTAAGATGCAGCCCGCTCCATTTCCACCGAAATTACTTTTCTTCATCTCCTTACAAGGCAGTCGGAGAAGTTGAGCGGCGACAGATCCGAAAAAGCGGTCGCGGTCTCAACAAACACGCACGACCATCGCATCCTTCCTTTCCCAAAAACACCAGTGGGAGGCCCGGCTGCCGGAGCTTAGGCTTGGCCCGGAACTCTCCCGTGTTGACTTCAAAATTAATGCAATCGCATTTGAGCGGGAAACTCGGATGGGAATACTAGATGGAAGAACCGGAAGGGATCTCTCGTACTTCATCCCAGAGGGAGGCTTAAGGGGAGAACGGGATTAAGTCGGGGTCTACAAGAAAAATCGACCCTACGAGCTCTATTTGCATACCGTCTGTGCTTCCGAACTGTGAAGGAAATGTCCGAAAATCTACAGCCAATCAATTTGAGTGTCCATGGAAATATTGGAGTAATAAACAATCGATGGGTGGTTGCAGAAACGATACACGCGTATAGAACAGGATCAGAGCTCTGATCCAACGTATGAAAAGCGTATCAAACAGAATCAGAGCTCTATTTGATACGAGAGTATCGCTTCAAGATACGCGAGGTCAAGGCAAGGCGATCAGTATGCGTTGCAAAATCTTTCAATAAATGTGAGTTTGTTTAAGAGTTATTCAAATAACTAAGATGGCGGTTACGCAATGAACCACTAGGAAGCTTGCTTACTTTATAAAAGATTTATCAAGAGGAGAAGGGTTAGTTTCTCGAAGTTTTCTCGGGCTTCCGTCCGGGTGAGTGGGTCCATGATGGCCGACGTTTCGATGCTAAAGTCGAGTATCTAAACGTCGGCCAACATTCACCCGGACCGAAAACCGAGAAACTCGTACGCCGGGAAAGCACCAGATCCTACTAAAGGGTTAGTTTCTTCACTGGTTATGACAACTGATAACCTACTTCGTCTAGGGTGAATCTGTCTTTTAAAAGATTTCATCTGAACCGCTCCCTCCAAACTAGTCTGTCCTTTGCTGTCTCCCTTAGGTCTTCGTAGACCTCCTACACATTCTTATATCCGTGATGATTCATAATGTGCAGAGTTAATTTACCAATAATATATTAACATAAAACACTCCCGTTTCGCTGAATGAGATAAAGGACGTTTCATCCCATGGAATGTCAATTGGGAGATAACTTATGAATTCACCCAACCCGAGTCAAGTAATGATTTCCAAAACTTTATGGATACTAGGATTTCAATGCGAGGATTATTCTCATACGGGGGAAATGGTATTTGTTCATCCAACAGAAATACCGAAGACCTATAGACGTGCTCGGGCGCACACCGCCTTTTGTTAGGGGTCAGGCCGAAATTTTGTGACCCCTGCAGGGAACTTCTTCAAGGGTATATTAAATTCCCTCCAAGAAGAGACAATCGGGTGTCTCGCTGACAGCGAATAACACGAGGCGTGCACCCGATTAGTTCAACGGCTCAACATGAGCCGCGAATGCTTCGGTGAAGAAAGGAAAAACACCGCTTATGGGGAAAACTGTAAATATAAAAAGAGATATCTCTCTGACGATCGAACGGCAATAATATATATATATATATATATATATATATATATATATATATATATATATATATATATATATATATATATATATATATATATATATATATATATATATATATGTATATATATATATATATATATATATATATATATATATATATATATATATATATATATATATATATATATACATATACATATATATATATATATTTATCATATTTTTCGAGATAATTGTACATTTATGAATTAATTGCAGATATTACGCGTTGATTCCTTTTAAATAACGACGCAGTCAACTACTACCACAGGCAGCTGATTAGAGGGTTACCCCCGCGGACCCGCCTCCACCCCCTTTTGGACACAAGCTTCCGCTTTCATCCTGCGGATTAGCGAAATACAGCCACTAGGAGACCGACACCATCAGGCGGACTGCCGTCAAAAGGACGACAACGGGCCTCGCCTCCCCCTAGTCCTCGTATCTGTTGGGTTTTCCCAGCAACGTTAGACGAGTCACCGCCAGTCTCTCTTGCGCGAAGACTTCCCATACATCTTTTGAGAGTGAGCGGAGCCCATTGCCCAAATTTTTGGGATAGGGTGTCCGCTTGGCTCCCTTTTTTGAGTAAACGTCGTGTGGTCTGCCGCAGGTTCGTCAACAGATCGGGGCTCCACCGGACCAATTATGGTCAAATGTGAGTCACTTCACCTCAAAAAGCTCCCCGTTTGCCCATAACTACCACAAGCAGTAGTGTTCGCCAAAACGTATCCGTCGAATAAACTGCAGAAGAGTATATTCACCTGAATTTTGTTTCTTAAATAGCAAAAGTGCGCCATCAGTGGAGTAATGCGAGCTTTCCATTCGTTCTACGGAGCGCAAATCACTGCGTATGACTCAACAACTTACCTTCCATTGATCAAACAGGCCAAACGCTATAGGTAGCGCGCTTCAAAATAGGTCGGTTAACACGTTGATGTACGCTAGACATAAAAGATTTTGATGTTTATGAGTTGGTTTTCAGTTGAGGCACCAAACATAGAAAATATCAAGTTTTCAAGTACGCCTTGGTAAAAAGCTCACGCGATCAAATACTTATTTCGAACGATTTCAATAATTCTACAGAAAATATTCGAAAGGGATTGATGGTAACTATAAAATGCTACCTTCCAAAGGTTAGAAAACATTATGCCGGCTTAATCGTCCAATTCAACGGCGCTCGCGGGCACTAATGAGCACTGATGTCTTCCCATGCTGACAAAACTTCGACGCCTTGAATGGAAAGCTCACAATATTTGTAACCGACAGTACAATCGAAAAATACTATTCTGTAATCGCTTGGACAAATAAGAGCCACGACATCACCTCCTTAATTACTTCCGTCCATGGAAAGAGTTCACCTACACTCGAATATATGTTCTCAACACCTCTGATAGCTTTCCGAGGGACGTGCGGCCAGTAAACGGCTCTAAAAAGCATCGTTTGGTATCAAGTTTTAGAAGAAAAATTTTCCACATGGGGGTGTGCGAAAAATCCTTCACTATTGTGCATTGTCGATACGTAGAAGTTTGGCAAATTAGTTACATACACTCTCTTCGCGCGCTTTGAAACGAAAGAATGAAAAATAGTAATACACGAATTTACAAGGCGAGATAAATATAATTGGAAAATGATATCAATTGCTTGAAAGGCTTTTTCCCGATAAGCCAGGCGCGTAAATGAGCGATAAAAGGATTGAAAAAACACGCGGAATGGGGAATTGGACCGATAAAGCACGACACCCCCTCGCCACCCCCTCGTCGGCAATTACAAAGCTGCCGATGGTAAAGGCAATGGAAACGCAGGGAATAAAAAAAGAAACAAGCAAAGTGAATTCAAAATGATGACGATGAACATGGTATGCATTCATTTAACAGGGTACTTACATACACTGCGGTAGTGATGCAATTGATGTCGGATCTCACAAAATTAAACCACACACTCCAAAAATCTCGATCGACATATCCGATACGGTCAACAGATCATTTGAGGTCCATCATGTAGTTTTATAATAAACTGACGAAAGATAATAACCTTTTAAGAGGCTTTGTACTTCATATTAACTCCATGAATCAAACATGTTACTTTCAGTAAAATATAAACGTTCCACGAATACACCACGTAAAATGTTTGCATTAAGTAACAATAACATTCGATAAAATAGCGTTATCTCTTGCAAATCACCTTAATTCTTTGCTTTAAGGAACGCGACGCGATAGTGTAACATTGGGCCCAAATACACCGCGATACAAAGTGTTATTATTTGAAAATTAGGAAGAAGACTTTCCATTCAATTAGAATTCGATATTTAGCTTTTTATGGGATTTTTCTAGTACATTTGACAGGCCAGCATTTTAAGAAGAATGGCCCATTACATTTACCGTATTCAATCAACGCACTGAAACTCATGCAGAGACTATGAATGAACATTTAACTTTAAGTCACAAGTACAAAATTTAAGTGCGAACGTGACTTTCAGAATTGACTACTTAGATAGAGACTCTCCGTCAAAGGCCTTAAATGTCGTTTCAGTTTTATATTCTCAATATTTATAGACAAACACACCCGCTGTCTGATTTGAACAAAAAAAATGCGACCTTTCCTCGATATTTTTCTCGCGAATGGCTCTTAAATTATTGGGCGTTAAATGCTAAAATCGCAGGAACTCGGAGGAATACAGTATTTTTATACCTAATATAAGCGCTATGTTCACGAAACACAGTTTGAATGATGGACATAATCGCGGGAAATCGAAAAAAGCAAAACATAGGATTCTTACCAATATATATTTTTAGTTTCTAGCTAATTACTGCCTTATTTGAAGTCAAAATGCGGCGATTACAGGTAAATGGCGCTGCAGTCGTCGTCTATGGCAACATCAAGTGTTCATAAAAACACATTCGAGGAAAAATGTGCCCATTTCCACCATTTTCACGAAAGTTTTCAATAACTAACGGACCAGCGAAATGAGGCAAAGGCGATAGCAGAGAGGTTTAAACCGATTAAGCAATGAGTGGGAATCAGGTAGGTATTTGTTTCTATCCACACAGTCAGCCGGGGCCTCGTCAGGAGGAAAAGAAAAGATGGCCTTACGTTGGGGCGATTGCCGTTTCCGTCGTCACCCTGCTTTGCGTTCGGCCGCACGATACGGGCTTCGCTCTCATTTCGAAATCGAACGTTCGGAAAGCTGCAAAACAGGGTTGCCACACTCAGTATTTTATATTGGGCCACGACAGATATAGAAATTAAAAGAAAAAAATGCATCTGAATTCCAAACAAACTTAAAACGAATACAGAAATTTTTATACACGAGAGAAAAATCTTTCCCAACCGCGTATTCGCTGTCCGCCTGTTCAATACGAGAGTGAAGTTCCCCATTTAATCTGGAGAATCGACTCGCAATCCTTCCTCCTCTTCGAGAATCCAATCCAATTAAGGGTACTGAGCCGCAAGACTAGTTCCAATGCATTCACTCACTTCCCTAGGGGGACCACTGGAGTGATATCGACGAAAATAAAAATCGACGGATTTGTTGATTTTTGTTACGCGGGATAAATTGTAAGTTCCACTTGATCGCTCGGTAAGAATTACTCCGCATTAAGCTCCCTAAAAAATGAGGACATCCCTCCATTGGATTTTTATGGCAACCGAGATTACATATCTGGGTTTAAAAAGGTACAAAATTGACAAAGAGGACATGGATAGGAACTTTCAAAACGGGGAATTCCAGATTTCAATAGAAACAGGTCTTAGGATACGACAGTATTACGCATTATAGATTTTTTTAAAAGAGAAAAGCCATCTACCAAATCTAACTTCATTTAGAATATAAGTACAGATGTAAGCAATATTATTTTTGCAAATTATATCGGTAGTCCTCTATTTAGGTAAATTATCATCGCTCCGCGACGAAAAACAGACGTAAAGAAGGCATAGTAAACAAGGTTTCGACCAATCACCGTGCTTTTGCGCGGCTATTCCGGGGTTATAGATTTCCCAGCAAAAAACCGTAGACGTTACGAAAATATATATGTACTGATGTTAACAATGAGCACGATATACTAAAATATGGACAACCTTTACCGAACTTTTAATTAGTAAAATTAATTAGTATTATTAATTTGTCACAATAATCAATGCCTATATGAGTTCACTCTTGAGTAACTCAAGATGAGAGAAGTTAACATGAAATCGGACATTTTACTATTAACATCGACATTTCTAAGTGATTTGGAGTCGCCAATCAGTATTGACTTAGTTTTGTTTTAATTTAGTACAAAGTATTTATTTACAGCCCATGAATTGATAACGTAAACATCCTGATTTACTTTGGCGATTGCGTCGTTCAACTCGATCAAATGGCAATCACCGTCAATCTGAAAGTCATCAGATACAACATATATTTACGTCTGTTTCCGTCCTTGACTGCCTGTTATATTATCCTTTAAATAAGAGTAAAACCAATTTATTGAGGAACATAAGAAGTTCTTTCAAATTTTGGAGAAGCAAGACGTGAGTTACGAGACCAAACGAATTGGCGAAAGAAAATAAAATGAGGATGGTGATCATATGTTTATCAATTGCTTGTCATATGCCGTCCGTAACTTTAAGTAGGCCAGAATGCGTAGGAAAGTTTTTTTCATAAACCCGATTGGCAAGGATCATTCAAGTTATTTCGGTTTAGGTATTCGATGACCCCTGCTGGTAACCAATCCTTCCAACGCATTTAGAGAGTGAGCATAAATTGGAAATTGGGCGATAATAACGATGAGTGGTTGGTTTTCTTGCCTTTTTAACAGGTGTGATAAGAGAAGATTTCCAAATTTTCGGGAATTTGGCTAATATTAAGGAGAAATTAGTGATGTCGAGCATTACTTTGGATATGGCGAACATGGATAACGCTTTAGGGTATCAGGGGTAACACATTGGAAGGAGAAACTATTTTCATTATAAGGTACGAGAATTCTACATCAGAGCGTCGATAATCGAGATCAATTGTCACCGGATCCAGTCCGGATTATAAAAAAGTCCGGATTTTCGAACAGAACAGAAAAAAAGGTTGTTTGATGCCTTAAACATCAAGAAACTTGTAAAACCCGTAGAAAAAGTATTTTACTTTAGTACTGTAGTTAAATAACTAGAGCAGATAAACAAAACCATAAATTAATGTGAACTTATTACGTATTATGTATGATTTAACACTATCCCGGCGAATAACATTTGTGTACATTTCTCGGGCTCGCCACCGGGTAAGATCTTCATAGGCAGCCGACGTTTCGGCTTTCGACTCGTTACCCATTCTCAAGGCTACTGAAGGGTAGCCTTGAGAATGGGTAACGAGTCGGAACCCGAAACGTCGGCTGCCTATGAAGATCTTACCCGGTGGCGAGCCCGAGAAATGTACACAAATTATTACATATTATTTTGATGAACCATTACATTTTAGCGGTCGACGACCCCGCCGAGTCTCGCATCAACGCTTTCGACAAAAATGTACCTTGTATTCACTTTAACTTCTTTTTCGCCGGATGTGATTCCGGATTGTCGACGGTCCGGGTTTTTTACGTTAGTTCGTTCAGAGGGAGCGGTAGGAGCGAAGGGTTTATTCGGTTCCTCTATCGAGAATTCGTACACATGGTTGCAAATTTCATTCATTGCACAAGGCCAAAGCAACTCAGCTCCTTCCAAACCTGATAGGGTCAGTCACGTTGGAGGTAATATTATCTCTTGGCCTCCGTCAAAGAATGTAAGCATAAGCAGCCAAATGAAAACAATACCGGAAAGAGAGATGAATGGGAAGAATGGTGAACGAAGACCAAGAATGGGACACGTCAAGCAAATGATGAAGGGGGTAAGAGTGAATAACTAGGCGGGATTGAAGCCGTTGGCAGAGAGAGAGTGGAGAGAGCTGCAGCAAACTAATCTTCGGATTGACGACTCGAGATGACACCACAAATTTTAACCTTTAATATTTCAGCAGAGAAAATCGATGAAAAGGCAAATTTATTTCCCGGAAAATAGAGAAATTCATTAGCCTCCATATCCCTCAGAACCACACCTCCCACTTGAATAAATCCTTTGTAGTAACCGCCTCTCGAGTTTGGAATTTGCTACCTGTTCTAATGAGACACGCCAAAACTCTTAATCAATTTAAAAACAACTTATATAAGCCACTGCAAAAGGGGTGATCTTTCACTTCATAACTATTGAGAAAAACTTACTGCTCAAGATTTTACAATGTCCTTAAATATTTATGCATCATTGAACTTCCTATTATTTGAATTGCGTAATGCTCTGCACATATTTTTCTGCTTGACTAATGAACTGTAACGATTTAATGTACGAAACTCAATACATAACCTTATTTAGTTACATCTGTTAACCGTCCGCGCACAATGTTCTTGCCTATAAGTGCTTTTTTTATTTCTTTTTAAATGTAATTATTTTTTTTATTGTTTTTTTAAACTATTGTGTTAATTTGTCATTGCAATTTGTAATTGCATCATGGGCCAGATGCTCGCGGAAATTAACGAAATAATAACAAATTCACAAAATTAGTGGCACATTGCACAAAACACGCATACTTGAACAAGTAACGGGGAGGATATACCCATTTATTGTCGATATCTTGTCCACTAAAATACATTTCCAAATCTCTCACTAAATTACACCAAGGACTGGTGCAACTCAATTAAGACCGTGAAGATTTAAAAAGAAAATAAATCCCAAAAAGTCTCGTGAAAATTGGCAATTTTGATTTTTCAAAAATATATCGGTGAAATGCTGACGTCCGAAAGAATTAACAAGGGGATTAAAAGTAGGCTGTAGGCTAGGATAATTATCGTAGAGCTGAGAAAGGAGGGGAACGGTCGGTTTGGAGGCTCCGGATGGCTGGCTCCACGTGTATCATTTCCTCGGCCGACTAATTTTATCGAATGCGATCGGCCGAAAGTTTCCGCCATAATAAAAAATACCATTCGACACCTCATTAAACAAATTTCTCACGCGTCGGACCAGTAGTAGAAGTGGGGAAGGCGGTGGTTGAAAAAAGGGGGCGTGGTTAGCGCCCTGGTATCCTAACGGCTAGGATCGATGCTAGGATAGCGCGCGAGACCGCGGTTACGGCGCCTTTTTACGACGTTGCGAGTTCCTATGGAGGCTGTAAAATCTCGACGGTTCCTGGGGAGGTAAGCGGAACCTCTCGTAACCTTGCACCACCTTATCCTTCAGCTCCCCACTTTGAACTTGACTTTGATAGGGTTTTAAAAAATGAACAAATAAGCCCCGACCGGTTAACTAGCTTTTAAGTTACCGATGAACTTCTTCCAAAGGGAGCGGATGAAATAAGATGCACCCATCATTTCTTGCGCCGTAGCGTGTTCTTTACAACATAATTAAAAAAACTAATGTTCATGTCGTATGCAGCCTACAAAAGTACATAATACCTTGATTAAAAACCAAAAGTCCCACTAAAGAAACAACAAAGAAAACTATTAATACCCCAGGGTTGAAATTCGCCATGAACAAAAAATTTGACTTGACCGGGATTTTTTTCATGGCGAATTTCAACCCTGGTGTATATGCACCCGTGCGAGTGACTTCGCACCACATCATTTGTTAAATGCAATGATTGAAAAATATTAATAATCTCAATATTAAAATGTTTTAGTCGTAAAACAATTAACTTCCGTAAACTGTTTGCATATATCGCTAAATTGTTTCAAAAATACCTCCTATCTGTTAGTTAAAATTTCACCGTATCTCTGTTTATGAGTATCTGTTCAAGTTCAGACGTATCTTCCATCAGAATCTATTTTTTTAGGTATTCGAGAATCTTTTCTTAAATTCCATTGATTCTATCGAATTCCTCCAGCATTCTGATTTTTTACTTCATTCAACACAGGCTGTAACGAAAATTACGATTGCCTATATCTTCATCTACATAATACCCAGCGAGTCGCCGCATGGGCGAGTGGCAGGGGGTGTTAGGTCACCGGCCGCGTAAAGGTGTAAGTTTTAGGAGATGAAATGGTGACACGTTCTAGGAGAGTGCATTTGTGGAGCTCAATTTTTATTGTGGTCGCTTATTATGCGCGGAAAGAATGAGTTCTTGTACCTATCTGCTCGGCAGAGTATCTCTCTTATTTTATCGCATCTGTCAGACCTAGAGATGTAGTGAGGAGTCATGATAATATTCTCTATGTCGCTCTGAAAAATATCAGTTCTGAATTTATCAAGCAACCTAATCCTAGCGTGTAGCCTCCGAGTCTATAGGGGCTCCCACCTTAATCCCTCTAAAAGTTGCGAGACACTATTATGTACGCTTGTAGCAGTTTTTAACGAAGCGCGCTGTTTTCCTTTGTATTTTATTAATTTTTTTGGTCAAATCTATTTGACCAGGGTCCCAAATGCTCGCGTCGTATTCGAGATGTGGCCTAACTAGTGTAAGTTAAGTAAGATGTGTAAGGTTTAGTAAGTAAGATATCAATCAAATATATTGTTACTTGGACAAAGAAAAAGAAGTTTTCAATCCATGGACGAGCGAGATGAAAGCATCCAGAGCTCTACATTAAAAAGACACCACATTTATTGAATCCCGAAACCCCTTCCTCGCGCTCCTGGACGTAGAAGAAGATATAAAGAGGATATCTTTTCGGAGGGTGAGAAATATGCTTAGACCCAGTAGCATCTACGTTCCTCCCTCATACTTTATAATTTCAGAAAAAAAAACCTTCAATCATTTACGTCCGCAATACTCGCACTCGCAGCGATTTTCCCCTCGACAAACCTTCATCACGAAAGCAAATACTCGAGCGAAAAAATAAAGACAAATGAAAAGCGTCAGCCGCTACTCGTCCGAGTGGAACGTAAATGGCATAAGAATAAAATATAAAAGACAAGCGAAAATTCTGGCGCGCGACCTACTTTTAATGCGTCTGATTTTCGGCCGTTCGATCGAAACCAGCGGAATCTTTGGCACGTGATGATAAAACGCCATCGCTCACGAAGGTAGGTTTGTATTTATTGTAATAAATAATTATTTATAAGTTTCGGTACGGAGACCTTGGAAGTGTGCGACACGGTAAAACGTCGCTCTAACTGAAGCGAGATTCGAACACTTCTGTTGCACATTCATAGATCGCGCTATTGTTGCCGCTGAGACGACGCTTGGAACGAAAGAATTGCAACCGTAGCAGTTTGACACATCGAGCGATACGTACACACAAAATGCTATCGCGTGTATTAAAACCGATAGGGATGAATGTTTATGTTCCTAGTTTATAGATGGCGTTGAGATAAGTGCGGTGCGACGATCGAAAATGGGAAGTAACGTACGTAAGAACAGTGAGCCTGTGAAACAACAACCAATAAAAACTCTATGGTATACAAGTACGTCATCGCATGCATCCGTTAGACCGAGACGGCTGAATGCTTCTGTTTCGCATTCATAGATGCCATTGTGATGTGTGCGACGCGACGATCGAAACGAGAGAGTGGTCTTCGAGTTCAAAGTGATGGCACGTTAACCAACATTACAAAATTAAAACACTGTAAGATTAAAATTGGAGTGCATAGGAGATTTGGAGAAGGGTCCGAAAACCAAAAATACGATTATTTCTCCGACATTTTAAATTTCCACTCGAGTTGAACATTCCTCTTATTATTTTCCTTCCACGTAGATTCATGTTTTCTAAATACAAGCACATATTATATTATATTTTTGTAATTATATATGACGCATCTAGACACGAATAGGATACCAGCCTTAAGGTCCGCACCTGGAGTGCATACATGTGACGAACAGTGAGTAATACATTTTTGCCCATTTATGGTAGCTCCGCGATGATGAAACAAGATACCTATTAGCATCTGCTGGTTCCAAAAGGAGGCAAATGAAATCACTTATGCACAAATAAAAATCTCCTAACCTGCTCCTGAAGAATCTACGCTCAAATGTTTACCCTAAAGTTTTTTTACCAGACGACGCTACCGAAACTTATCAATCCAAAATTGAAACTTTACAACATCATCGTTCAGAAAGCTCAGATGCCGGGAACAACAATAAGGATAATTAGGGGTTCCGTACGAGTTTTACTCTATTTAGAGACAAAAAAAACGGAAACAAACGTTCAACTTACCAATGAATATCCGTAGAGGGTAACTTAGAGAGCTGAAAACATCAAATGCTGGGGGAAAATAAACTACACAGGATTGAGAATTCAATTAGTTAATCCGCAAACTTTAACATCTTTACCTTGACAGTGACTTTGCAACATTGAGGAGAGGGGGGGGGAAATAAATAACAATAACAATGTACAATGGACAGTGGCAGAGCAGCGACTGCTTCGCACCATAAACGAGTTCGGCTCAGATTGGCCACCATAGCAATCAACCATACATGCACAAACTACGACAAAAAAATGAAGCAGAAGACGTACAATTCTCCAAACAGAAACAATGGAATCACATTCAATGGAATTTTATCCCGCAAACGATGTCGTAGAACAATCTCTGAGAGATAAAATAAGAAAAAAGCATGCGAGAAATAGTGCTGCAAGCCCGTAATCGACCGCGTTTCACCGAAGTGAGAAACAAAGGCATTTACCGAGACGGAAAACGGATACAGGCGTTGTCAATCAGTGGAATTGGAGAATCTCAAGCTCCGGATCGAAAACTGCGCAGCATTATAAGCTATTAATTTTATTCGTCGAACGGCTTTTAAGTCCCTGTCAAGTGGGCCCCGGTGGCGGCGGGTTAAAGTCCTAGCCCGAGGGTCGCGGGTTGGAGTCCCGCCTGGATAGAATGTTATCTGCCCAGGACATGGATGTTTGTGTATGTACTGTGTTGAGGGAAGGGGTGACGGTTCCATCTCATCCAACCCAGGCTAAATAAACAATAATAATTCGATAGGTCATCATCACTGGTCGTTCGATCCTACGATTGGTTGACTGCAGCCCTCCACTCTCTTTATTTGGTCCATGAACTTATTCCTGGGAATTCCTCTAGGGACTTTTAACTCTATTTTACCTTTAATTATGTTCTTCACAAGCTCACTGTCTCTCAGGGTGTGTTCAATCCATCTGCTTCTTCTTTTTTATATGATGCTCTATATGGTCCTCTCCTCTTCAACTTTTCTGTACGATTCATCATTTCTTGCTTTTTCCCTTTATTTTTATCTTCAGCATCCTCCTCCAGCACCAGGTTTCGAAGGCTTCTAGTCTTTTCTGATCAGCTTTTCCACTGGTGCATGCTTCCGATACATAGAGTGCAAAGCTCCACACGAATGTTTTCACACAATGTTTCCTGGTTTGTAGCCGCATTTTCTCTGAGCACAGTGGTTGTCTTTTAACCAAGAGCGCTTCCTTAGCTTTGGCTATTCTCCGCTTGATGTCCTTTATACTTCTTCCTCACCACGTGATGGTACTTCCGAGATAGGTGAAGGAATCCACTTGCTCTAATTTCTCTCCTCTCAGGGTGACTCCTACACTCACTTTCTCTCTTCTGCATACTAGGATTTTAGTCTTCGTCTTATTTATTTTCACGTTGTATTCTTGGAGAACTTGGTCCATGACGTTTATTGACCGTTGAAGATCATCGCGATTTCCATCTATGACTGCGATATCATCTGTGAAGCGGAGCATGTCTATATCTTCTTCGATGATCTTTATTCCGCTCAGTTCAATTTCTTGTACATGACGTAAGGCCTCCTCCAAGTACATGCTGAACAGTGCTGGTGAGAGCTTGCATCATTGTCTTACTCCTATGTTAATTTTAGCTTCTATCTGACTTCCGTCTCTCATTCTCATTGTGACACTTGCTTCCAGAATATTTGGTAGATTATTCTTCTGTCGTCGTTATCCATACCGATTCGATAAGTTGGAGTAGAAAATTAAATAGATCTTGTAAATAACTCGGTTTCGTCATCATGGAGCTACCATAAATGGGTAAAAATGTATTACTCACTGTTTGTCACATGTATGCACTCCAGGTGAGGACCATAATGCTGGTATCCTATTCGTGTCTAGATGTCATCGACCGCATCATATATAATTACAAAAATATAATATAATATGTGCTTGTATTTAGAAAACATGAATCTACGTGGAAGGAAAAGAATAAGTAATGAATAACGGTTGCTCTCTCAACTCCTTAGTCTACCTGAGGATGGAAACATCTGGAAACTAAGTTTTCAGTCCGAGTACGTCGCTGCAAGCTCATATTTTTCTTTTTGCTGCCGGACGATTCTGTTGGCCCGTATGTCCCCGGAATCCCGATAGGCCTCTGAACCTGTCATCAGGTTTTCCAGGGACCGGACCAACAGAGCTTTGAATGACGCTTGTTTCAAGGCATCCCGTGCAAACACAATGGTAGAGTCGTAAATGAAAATACCAATTATATCGATTTTTTTGGTCTTCAACCGGGTGAAAGGGTCCATCTAAAATCTCTGTCTCTTACTGCGTTCGACTTTGACGAACAAGATGTATAAACTAATAACGATCGGCCAGAAAGATACACAATAAGCACGAATCCATATCCTCGTGGTTCATGGACAAACCAAATAAGTACGAAACACAACGCTTGAGTGTTCGAGAGTATCGGTTCTTCCGCATAAGGGGAGAGATTGGACTCATCTCGTACTGTGCGTGATGGGAAGGGAAGAGAACAAAAAGGTGGGGTGCCACAGGGAGTGTGTCTTGATTCGAGACACTTCCACCGAAAAAACTCTATCACTGACCGAGTTCAAGTGAAACACAAATAACGTTTTATGACCTAGAAACGGCGGAGACTAAAGTAAATTGATTCCCCTTCCCCCAAAGATTCCCCTCGAATTCTCAAGACGTAAGGTAGGGTGAGCAAGACATCATTTCAACAAGAAAATAATAAATTTGGCCTCAGCATAAAGAAAAATGTCTCACTTTTCCAAAGTTACCACAATACTAGCCACATACCGCACTATTTCCGAGATATTTTTCGGCAAATATCTCGGATTTAATGCTCTGATAGTTGTTTCAATGAAAAATTAAAATTCGACTGTAATCTATATCATGACTACCTTGCTGAACCCGCCTCAACGACGTAGTTCATAGCGACGGACTAATCACCGTTCTTGTGTTCAAGATCATCAGATTTCCCCGCATTTGGGGAGGAATGGACTTGGTTCATACGCCTTGCGATACGAAAAAGAAGGTGGGGTACCACAGGGAGTGTGTCTCGGTCTGAGACTCATTTCCTCGGATGATGATGACGGCGTGGAATGGCACTGATTGTGAAGACATGAGCAACCGAAAGTACGAACGAAGAGAAAAGAACCCCTTAGAGGGAGGCTATGCCGCCATGGGCGATGAGAAGGGAAGAAGAAACGATCGACCGGAAAAATAATAATTCCTCCGCTCAGGCGCGCGCTCTGGCCTCAAAAAGAAAATAAAATGAAAAAATAAAACAAATGAAAGGAGGGAAGAGAGAGATTGAATAGAGACGAGCGCGGTAAGCACTATGGGGATAGCAAGAGGAGGTCCGGGAAGGGAGGAGAAATAATGTGCAAGAAGTAGGAGGGGGGAGAAGATAAGAAACCTAGGGGGGGAGACGGAGAAGAAGAGCATGTAGGGGGGGTGGAGAAGGGAAGCGGGGGGAACGTCAATCCCCGCAGGAAATAAGTACGCTCACTCCAACGACGAAATGAAGGCGGCGACTTCTCTTTCTCGAGGAGGAGATGGAAGAGGGGCTCTCTATGAAAAGGCGCCGAGGGATGGATAGCTCTTCCCTCTCTCGGGGGAGAGAGAGAGGCAGAAGAGAGAGATGAGAGAAGCTCCAGACACAATATCCACCATCGTGGCCATAAAAAAAGAGTTGTACACATATCAATGACGATCATCGACGCGACGATAAATGAAGGTTGAATCGACCAATGAACCACAGCATTCACATCGACCGTTATACACAACGTTAACCATGTTATGCACATTTATCGTTATAAGCACCGAAAACTCCGCTATGTATTTCGATCGTTATAGATGGAATTAAACATGGTCATAAATAGATTAGTTCGCCAGAATATCGACCATATCAATCAAAACACTGCCTAGCTATATTCCAAAACTATATATTTCTTTTAGAGATCATCTAGAATAATTGTCGTCGTGGCAACCGAATCGTACATTAAACCCCGTCAAAATTGTATGTCAAACAAATTCCCAACTATAGCAACGGTTTGTCGTCAATAAGAGATTTTTCCAACATCATGACGTCGACAAAATTGTTCACCTCGTCAATAATTGTCGGTGTGGAAACCATATCGTACAATCAGTCACATAATCGAGAACATCCTCAATCAAAAAAGTGTGTTCATTATTATCACGTAGATTATAAAAGTGGTCATTCCAACTTCAGGGTTAAAATCGTCGTTTTACCGATAATTATCGAAGATACTTCACCAAAAACACATTTAAAACTGTGACTCAACAACAAACATACACATACCATCTCCATAGGCTTCACAATTGAACCATGTAATGGGTAAGAAAGAATGTTGATTTCGAGTGAGCACATCGCGGTATCGCAAGGCTCCTCTTGAGACTTCTTTTGTTACTTACCTACGGGGTAAGCCTGAGAAAGAGGCGATCGACAAGAAATACAATCGATGGAAAAGGCTAGAGGTCGATGGGAGGGTATCTGGGATAATGTTACGGCGCATCGCGGAGCTATTGACTGAAGAAACTCATTGACACCGAATCCAAGTTTTTCTAAAAAAAATAATTTAAAACACAAAAAGTTCCTTCTCCGCCACTCCTCGCGAGCCAAAACTACTTCCGAGGCACAAAGCCGCTCCCTTCTTAAGATGGGGGCGGAAAGGAGGAGTGTGTGGTTGGCTTACGATCGATACGAACGAAAAAGGCGGTCAACCTCCTTCAAGGAGAATGCTAGAACAGAAACGAGAACACTCATCCGGTTAAGCCTCGATTCCCCCGACCAACGCCTTCCTCCCTCAAGAATCCACAGTTTAAATAAGGAAGTAGATAAAATCATACAGTGCGAGGGATCAGGAAGATACTAAAAGAATTAAAATGCACAGTCGGTCTAATTAAGAGGATCAGTTCAGCATTTCATGCACCAAAAACATAGGTGTATGGATTTTTCATTCAAAGTTCTGAAGTAAGGGCGGATGGGAGCACATTAACGCACACGAATGGCGATGAACGGGATCATGTTGGTGCGCAGGCGAAACGTCTGGTAAAGCTTTCGGTTGTAAGCATTTTGCGGGTTAACAACAGACACGGGGGCTCTGCTCCGTAAATAGTCATCCAATTCGTTCGAAATAAGTTTTCAAACAAGTACGAGAGAACAGAACCTCGAAACATTGGTGTGGAACGTGGCACTATGTCGATTGGAAACGTGGACCGTTGGAAAAGCAGACCATAAGAGAAAAGAAGCTTCCGAAACCTGGTGCTGGAGGAGGATGCTGAAGATAAAATGGACGGAAAAAATGAGAAACGATTAAGTGTACAGAAGAGTAGAAGAGGAAAGGACCACATGGACACAACACGGTAAAGAAGAGATAGATAGATCGGGCACACCCAGAGGAACGAGTGTGTGAAGAATGTAATTAAAGGAAAAATAGAATCATTAGTCCCTGGTGGATGGCCAAGGGCTAAATACATGGGACAAATAAAAGAGGGAAGTACATAGGAAGAGATACCAGGAGGTAAGAGAACTAGCATAAGATAGGGAAGGATGGAGGGCTGCAGTAAACCATTCTTAGGATTGAATGATCAATGATGATCATCATCATCATTCTCTAAAGGCGATGCCTTGTCGTTGTAGCCTTGTCTCTCTCTCCATTGCTATTTTCTTCATATTTCCATAAGATTGCAGGTCCAATCCCGAGAATATCGTCTTAAAGTAAGAAGTTCTCAGACTGCTTGACTCTTTCCCAAGTACATTTCCCTCAAAAATATTGGTCAGAAAACTGTTGTGCCGCAATATATGTCCCACTAGCTTCGCTTTCCTTTCCTTAATTGTATTTAAGAGGGACCTCTTCTCTTTCACTAAAGCAAACACTTCGTCATCAGTTTTTTCTCTCTATCCAGCTCGTCTTTGTAAATCTCCTCTATATCCATATTTCTGCTGCCTCTAGTTTCTTATACTAAGCTTTTCCGATTTTCCATGTCTCACACCCGTAAGTTAATACACTCCATACAAATGATTTAGCAAATTTTGTTATTACTTCTCTATTCAAGTGGCCTTTTTTTGATAAATTACTTTTATTTTAAAATGCTTGTTTTGCGAGGCTAATTCTTTTCCTAATTTCTGTTTACATTTATAATATTTATTTATAATACTTCCTAAGTAACAGAAAGTATCAACTTGGTCTAAGATTGTATTTTCAAGACATATATGAGCTTTATAAATTTCTTTTGATTTTCCGGTTACTATTGTGTTTGTTTTCTTTTTATTAATCTTCATTTTAAAGTGTTCAAGGGCATTTGACAAACCTTCAAGCATTTTATTCATTTCCTTTTCAGAAGCGGCTAGAATTATTATGTCGTCTGCAAAACGAATGCTGTGAATACTGACTCCATTTATTTTAAATTCTCTTCGTTTTTGCTTTTATTTTTCTGATTGCTTCCTCAATGAACATGTTAAATAAGTGTGGTGATAAGGGGCAGCCTTGTATTACACCTCTTCTTATACTTGCTTCCTGCTTGCTTCAATTTATATTTATTTCAGTTGATTGGTGTTTGTATAGATTTAAAATCAGCCTTTTATCCTTCCAGTCAACCCGAAATCTGCTCATAGTTTGAAAAACTATTTCCCAATCTGCATTGCCGAATGCGTTTTCTAGGTCCATGAAGGTTGCAAAGGTTTTTCTGTTTACTTCTCTTCTTCTATCCAAAATCTGTCTAAGTGCTAAAATAGCTTCTCTTGATCCTCCCCCTGTTCTAAACTCAAACTGGTCTTCGTCTACAGTTTGCTCCATTTTTCCCTTTAGCCTTTCTTTATAATGCTCAATAGAATCTTAGATGCATTAGTTAGGATTGAGATAGTTCTACAATTACAGCAGTCTGTTGCATTGCCTTACTTGGGGATGGTTATAGTTCTGCTGTTAGTAAATTATAGCGGTAATATTCCATATCCATAGCATTCAGAAATTACTTTAAACAAATAAAACCAATGTTTGGTGAGTTTACTTTTTTTAAATCGATTTTTGGTTTCCTCTCCAGTTTTCTTTAACAGTTCTGCAAGTATTCTGCCTATACCCGTCGCCTTTCCATCTTTTAGGTTTTTTAGGGCCTTTTCGAATTCATCCTTAGTTATTGTGGGGCCTCTCACTTCCTCATCTATCATGTCTTCGGCTCCTATGTAATTAAGAGAGAGGGGGAGAGGAAGGAGAAGAGGACATCACATGATGACTGACATAAGGATGGGCAGGAGTTCAACGAAGAGTCGAGTTGGGAGTCGGCAGCGCGGGAGAGAGCAGCATACGGAGCCGTTCAGATGAAACCAGTCATCCAAAGATAAAAGAGTCGCTCACCTTAGGATGAGGAGGAACAACATTATCCCCACACCCTAGGTGACGGAAGCCACCAACCAAAAAGTGACCGAGCGTCTCGCCTAGTCACGTCGTCCCATTCATTAATCGCTGTTCGTGTGCGGTAGGGTGCACCGACATGTTTCCCCACCTGCGCGCTCATCTTACAACTTGGAAAGATGATCTCCTAAGGTATTCACATCCACGGTCGACAGAGAATCGATGTATGCTACGCGGAACGCGTCAGAGACGATGTTCAAGGTTAAAGAACGAGGAACATCTTCACGAGCATTGACAGAGGCTACACCGATTCGTCCATTTTGGAAAGGAGAGACGAGCATCACCTACCCGCGTTCCTCGCTTCAAACGAAATAAAAAGTAAGGGGAGCGATTCTCTTTTGTCGCCCCGCGCGTCCCGGAAAAAAAAGAAAGACGAAAAAAACAAGGAGCGGTATAAATGAAGAGCTAACGAGGCGGTCGAGAGTCCGTCAGGGGAAAGGCGCGGGAGGAATCCACTCTTCTTATTCGACTTCCTCTTTTGTTTCATTTTTTTTGGAAAACACACGAGACGAGGGAAATGATAAAAATGGAGACGAGTGTTTTCGCCACCAGAAAGCAGTCATGGAAACACGGAGGACGAGGTTGCGTCGTCACCCACCCGAATTGGAATCCCCGCATTATAAGAAACCAAAACAGCTGAAGAACGCCGAGAGGAATCGAGGTGGTATAGTCCTACCATCAGTGGCATTCTACCAGACTAGGAAAACTGTAACGAGCACACACAACCCATAACAAAGAAATCACTTCATTCGAAAATACCAGGCGACCGATCAGATATTAGTAATTTCCTCAAGATTCCCAATATATCGCAACTTGCACCACTGAGTACCACATGCTAGAGCCTTCAGACAACACTTCCCTCTCCAGGATAATGCTTCACGACGGAAATCATTAGGAATCAGGGGACACCGAGAACAAGTTCAAAAAACGATCCCCTCAGCGAAGTCCTAAACTGTCTTAAGGTGGTTGGAGGACGAGTCGTGACTCTATTGAGAGCACATTTATGTAACTTTTCAATGAAGGCGAAAAAAAATTCTCGGATCACACTTGGGCCCGTCCATTTATACTCTGGAAAAAACTATAAATGTCGTAATACAAATGATGCAAGAATTACATCTGAATATTGTTGTCTCCAACATCTGAGAATTGTTGTGACTTGGGTTTACGGCGCGAAATTCAATACTGTAGCAAAAATCGCACATAAATACGTGCTTTTTTATTCGGCATGATACCTTTATATTTATTGGGATCGAATATAAAAATATGAAACGTACGTTTTCGCGTTAAGGAGAAAACTTGTTCACGTGACATCCCACGATGTAGAAATATAAGTCAAATGCCATCAGGCTAAACTAAAGCAGGCAAGCACTACATTGCCAAATCGATTACATGAAATGTACTACACTTTAATCAGCACACATTACAAATAAGTACTCGTACGCAACGCTTCATGCAAATCTGTTAGTGAGCGAAAATTGCTCCTCGAACCACCTCAAAAATGTAACGACATTAAGGTAGTTTGAGCGAAATATCATTTTACTTATAAATCAATGAATTTGGTCTCATTTTAAAGAAAAAGATATAACCCCTCCATGGACAACAAAAATACGACCTCTAACCCCGTTACTTTCCGAGATATTTGCCAGAAAAAACCAGCCTTTTTACATGAGAAATGGTCCTTGTATGCACTCCAGAGAGACCTTAGATTAAGAATGAGGCATTTCCTACACTTAGATCTTGTCAAAAAATCAACAGTGCGTAGTTTGTGTGTATTCTCAACTATTTATGAAAATTGATCATACTGTCAGCGCAGTAAATTCTTCGGGATCACAATAACCCATCCGTTTCGATGGAGTTTCAAACGAACCGCGTGAAAAAATGAGTCAAGGTAAAGACTTATTTAGATATTTTCATTTGATTTCTAACTATTTCTGTCATATAAAACTATATTATTTCACCATTAATTATGCAATATTTAATTCGTTTGTCTCACTGTTGGTGAAATTAAAACGTATATATCGAATATGGTCTCTACTATGACTAGGGTCGCTCGCACTACCTTAAGTCCACGCCGCCGATTTCCGACTCTCGATGGCAAAAGAAGAGAAACGACAGCGAGTAATGGAGAATAAACTCGAAAGAAGGGCCGTGGATTTTAGCTATTACAGCCACGCCGCGGCTGCCGCTGAATCGCTCACCGGGCGAAGAGCCCTATTTTTCCAACCATTTTGACGAGGGGAACGGCAGCCGCGCCGCGATCGATCCATCGCATCGATGTTCGACGGATCGATCCGAGCAGGAAGGAAAAACAAATTCATCCGCGACACGTGTGGGATAGAATTATGCATTTTGGGTTCGACCGGATGGTCGTGCAAAGATTATGTGAGTGTTTCGGCGGGCGTGGAAACAAAGGAGTCCCTCCGGCAGTGTTCTTTATATTATCTACGCAGTATTTTCATTCCGCGAGGATGATGTGCGAAAGAGAGAGAGAGAGCGTCATTCACTACGTTTACCAATCGAACTCAGATCGATATGATCTCGGATCGATCTGAAAATTCTAAGCCAACCGACCTGGATCGCCTGGTTTACCAATCCAAAATCCATCGAAATATCGATTTAAATCGGTTCATAGCGATTTGAATTCTCAGACTGGCAGACAAAGCGGGCCGAGTTAGTCTGCTTCTCATATCGATCTCGCCAGCCCGTTTCGTTTCCCATTCCGAGCTTAACTGGCCAAATCGATCTGAGTTTAACTTGATTCAAGTTACAGCAATAAGTATTACAGCAATAAGTAAGTATTGTTAACACAAATAAAATACCAGAATGGAAATAAAAAGCTGAAATAAAAAGCCGAAACGAAAAGGGTATTGTTTAAAAGTAAAAAATCCCCAAAAAACCGTAGAAATCTAAATATGTTCAATTTCAATTATAAATTACTAAGTGAAGCCCTAGAGATCAGAGTAAACTTGAGAAGGTAGTCTACTAAACCGCCAGGAAAAATAGCTTCAAAGAAAAGAAAGCACATAAATATTACAGCTTGAACAGTAATTGCAGCATGGGAAGACGATACGCAGCCATTGGAAATGTGGCGTCATCCAATTATGAAGAAGATCACAAAGAAAGAGAAAATTACCAATGAAGAAAGCTTACAAAGATTTGGAGAGGAAAAGGAATTCGATTAAAATCGTGAACACTCGTATCCGCAGATTAAATGAAATACATACTATAACAGCCTCTAAAAATAACTACATATGTATTTCACTTCACCGATACTATTTTCAAAGAAGGTGTACTTTTCACAGACTAATGCATGACGCCTAATAGTAAACGCTTCATAAAACGGGCATAACGTAGCACATTCCGCACTATTTGTGCCATAAAGTAAAAAGGTTTCTATAGATACCTTTCATCTGAATTCTTCGTAAAAATGACATTAGTGCGTCGAAAACTTGGTCGGATCCTACTATTAAGATAAAACAATATTTCAACAACTAATTGATTCCTTATGTCTGAGTAATTTCGCAAAATCAAGCGCTTGATCGCTTACGAAGTTATCTGAGATTACTATGTTTCGTTTCAGACCATATAAACGTTAGTACGAGCACTGAGTTGATCATTTGTTCCCTAAAGCCATTTTCGCAGGAATGGAGGGAAGGGGGGGGGGGTGGGTAATGTTGTAGGTCGTGTGAAGGACATCAACAGATGAGTTCTTGTCAAGGGAAGTGATAATCGCAGTCTACTTCAAAGAGTTTTCCTCCCGGTTGCATCACGTGGCGGCGAAACTTGGGAGCGCCACGGAGAGTCAAAACGGGGAGGGAATGGATGCCGGGGAAATAACACACCCTAGAAGTTTGAGAGGAACATAAGTATGAGGGATGGCGCTAGACAAGAGTGGTTCATGCAAGAATTTGGATTGTACGCTTCAGTAATCGACGCGAACGAAATAGAAGGGTTTCGTTGGTAGGATTCGAGTCAGAGGTCGACTATCAAACATATATACGACAGTGACTGAATCGTGTGGAGAATCGAGGAGAGCGTATTGATGAGGAAATTATTATAAGAGAGTCAGAGTCTAAGGTCTAATAGCAACAACTTGATTCGTAGTAGTAGTAGCGGGGTTGATAGGGTGCGTCGACGACATTGTCATTTTGCACCACTACACGTCATAATTATATATATATATATATATATATATATATATATATATATATATATATATATATATATATATATATATATATATATATATATAATATATATATAAAAGTTTGCCAGAGGAAGGCAGACGACAAACACAGAAAACAAAAAAATGATGAACACACTTACAAAGTTTCTTGATATTTCGGTGCCACTAGCACCTTGGTCGCAAGAGCGAAGACTGAGAAGGAAGGGAGGACCTATATATATATATATATATATATATACACGATGTGGATAGGATGGAGGAGATAGACACACAAAAAAAAAAAAGAGACGATCACACTTACATAGCTAGCTTTCGGAACTAGTCCGTCTTCAAGGCGTATCACGGAACAAATGTCGTGTGCGCTGGTGAGGATAGGGGTAGGAGGGGCGGTAGGTTAGGGGAGTGGGGATGGGGGAAGGGGAAGGGGTTTTTCCCAGCGGTTGACGAACGGTTCTTGAAAAGGGGAAATTTTTACCAGCTCGTGTCTTGGCCGGAGAGAGCGGAAGGGGTCGCAGTGAGGGTGGAGGGGGGAGAGGGAAGGGAAGGGGGTAAATGGAAAACAACGGGGAGCGTGCGATTAATGTATTTTATTTAATCCGGGCGCGGCGTACGATTTTAGCAACCAGATTATGGCCAGCTCCTTCTGGCGCACTTCAATTAACGGGGCGTCCGGGGGAAGGGAGATCAATATTGCCACCTCAAAGCACTTGTCAAAGGACAAGCCATGCTTCCGCACATGAGTAGGGACGGGGAAAGTGGAAGATGGGTCTTTACAGGTGCACCGATGGTTATTCATTCTAATATTAAGGGGTGTAATACATTCGCCCACATAAAAACCGGGACATAGTTTACATTGTAACACATAAACTAAGTTGTGGGAGTCGCAAGAGCCGGAGGCTTTGATGTCGAACGGCGTCTCTGTGTTAGGACTCTGAAATGAGGATAGGGGGCGAAACATGTTGCACGTTTTGCACCGTGGTTTGTTGCATCTCTGTGTGGTGGGACGGGGAGTGTCATTCGATGTACCCTCTCGCGAAGAATTGGAGCGAAGAAGATTGGCTAAGTTAGGTGGACGTCTGAAACATACTGTGGGGCATTTGGGTAGGAGATTGGCTGTCGATCTGTTAGTATCTAAAATTGGGAATAAGTCTTTGAGGATGGTCTTGAGTTTTTGGACGCCAGGAAAATATGTGATGTGAAGATTTAGGGCGTCCAGGGGGGTGTCTTTTTTACGTGGGGTGAAATTAGCAGAGGAGGGTAAAATACGTTTTTTTAGAAGTGGCTCGGGATAATTTCTATTGGATAAAGAATTGTGAAGCTTATCAAGGTATTCGTGAAGTTTTTCTTTGGAGTTGCAAATCCGGTGGCCACGGATCGACAGCGAATAAGGAATTGAGTGCTTAGTGTGTTTGGGATGGCAGCTGTTGTAATGCAAATACAGTTGTTTGTTGGAGGGCTTGATATGGACCGAAGTCTCAAAGGTGTTATTATTTGTGATGGAAATGTCTACGTCGAGAAAGGTGATTTGAGAAGGAGAAGTGGCCGATGTGAAGCGAATGGATGAGAACTGATTTAGAGATTTGAGGAAGTTCGCTAGGGTATCCTCGCCGTGGGTCCATATGATGAAAATATCATCAATGAATCTAACCCAGAGCTCCGGTTGTAATTCCTGGGTGGCGAGGAAATCACTTTCGAGCTTTCCCATGAAGAGATTGGCATAAGAAGGGGCCATTCTTGTGCCCATAGCCGTTCCCTTGGCTTGAAGAAAGAAACGCCCATTGAAAGTGAAGGCGTTGCGTTTCAGAATGAATTCAACTAGCTTGATAAGGAAGTTGGTGGAGGGAATTCTAGGGTGATTTCTTCTCGAAAGGAAATGGGATATGGACTCTAGACCTTCATGGTGAGGAATCGAGGTGTACAATGAAGTAACATCCACCGTAGCCATGATGACGCTTTTGTTGGAGGGAATATTTACTGCTTTCAGGATGTCTAGGAAGTGATAGGAATCACGAAGGAAGGAAGGGAGTTTAGCAACTATAGGCTGCAGGTGATAGTCCACGAAGGCCGATATGCGCTCCGTTGGGGAATTGCAGTTGGAGATGATAGGGCGTCCGGGGACGCCTTCTTTGTGTATTTTGGGAAGGAGATAGAAATACGGGGTTTTGAAGTGAGTGGGCGAGAGAATATTGATGTCGGACTTGGACAGTCCTTCATCAGGGCCTGTTGAAATTAAGAAGTCATGTATTTCCGCTTGATACGCCGCAGTTGGATCCTCTGTGAGTGGGAGATAGGAAGAAACATCACCGAGTTGTCGCATTGCTTCGGCGACATAATCCTCCCTATCTTGAACCACAACGGTTGATCCCTTATCCGCTTTACTGATGGTAATGTTGGGATTGCGGCGGAGGCGACTGAGAGATGACAATTCCTCTCTGTTAAGGTTTGGAGCAGGAGTGAGGGAATTGAGAAATTGAGAAATTGAAGAAGAATTGATTGTGCGGAAGCATGGCTTGTCCTTTGACAAGTGCTTTGAGGTGGCAATATTGATCTCCCTTCCCCCGGACGCCCCGTTAATTGAAGTGCGCCAGAAGGAGCTGGCCATAATCTGGTTGCTAAAATCGTACGCCGCGCCCGGATTAAATAAAATACATTAATCGCACGCTCCCCGTTGTTTTCCATTTACCCCCTTCCCTTCCCTCTCCCCCCTCCACCCTCACTGCGACCCCTTCCGCTCTCTCCGGCCAAGACACGAGCTGGTAAAAATTTCCCCTTTTCAAGAACCGTTCGTCAACCGCTGGGAAAAACCCCTTCCCCTTCCCCCATCCCCACTCCCCTAACCTACCGCCCCTCCTACCCCTATCCTCACCAGCGCACACGACATTTGTTCCGTGATACGCCTTGAAGACGGACTAGTTCCGAAAGCTAGCTATGTAAGTGTGATCGTCTCTTTTTTTTTTTGTGTGTCTATCTCCTCCATCCTATCCACATCGTGTGTTCATCGCCGCATGGCTGACTCCAATCCATCAACGTATATATATATATATATTACACATCGTGGTATTATAATAAAATACTTAATATAAACGCTGAATCAAAATTAACAATAATTTTACATCCTGAAAATACTATTAAAAAGGCCAGTTTCATTTAAAAATGCCAAAACGCGGTTGAGAACATCTGGGTCATCGCCTAGAATGTACCCCAGGTCCCCACTAGCTGCAGCCTGTTACGCACCGCCCGGTATCTCTTACACTCCGTCAAGATATGTCGTACTTGATTCGTTGTCTTATCTCACCTTGAAATGGAATGGCGTGATTGAATCTGTTGATGAACTAAATGATATGAACGCTTTACTTACTGGAGCAAGAGTATTTGATCCCAACGTCAGGGAAACGTCCCAAAGCATTTTGCTGCTTGGAGAAATATCTTAGCAATAATTCTCTCACGGTGATAGCCCTTGAAGATCCATCAAATTGTGCATAATTTGGAAACCGGTCCTTGATTCTTTCGCTTTTTACAAACGCATAGAGTACTGCCGGGTTGATTTTGCTGAATCGGATCATTAAAAAAAACTGTTTGAGGACAATGCACGGTTTCCCGTCAAGTGCTGTAATCTTCTCTGAGGCCAACATTTTATCATTTCTGGCAAAATTATTAATTTATCATCTTTTACCCAATTTTTTTCACCCAAGCCTGCGAAAAATCATCACGGCTGCTCTTCAGAAACGATTCACACGCAGAATAAGTGCCTAATCAATACAAAGGCAACATAAATTCAAGGGTTAATTCACTAACTACGACTAAATCAAGAAGAACTCCCAGGATCATGAAGACGCGAGCATTCTCGATGATTTCTTCCAAGGTTCATAGATTAATCATTACGGTTGACAACCCTGAATGACGCATACATGATATACAAATCAAAGAGGGGGGATTTTCTTTCCACGGATCAGAGGCCGATCATTAGGGAACGGTCGAGTGCGACTTTCGGCGATCACGCATGCGAGTGGGAGCGGAAGGGATTAAGGGTCTTGATGATGTCCATCACGCGGAAAAAATGACACGGGAACTAAAAAAAAGCCACACCGTGTATTTGTGTGTATATATATATATATATGAGACGTACGCTCTATCCCACGTCAATCAAAGGCATGTTATATAGGCTTTAACCCACAACCGAACGACGGCCCCGTCAATCACACGCACGGGACCAGGTCGTCACTTTTTTTCACAGCTATTGAGATAGACAGACCGCGAAGTTCCAGGACGAAAAAAACTTTTTCTGAAATAGTTAAGAGGCAAAGAAAACACAATACGGTGGAGGCAGAAAGGGCTTAATAAAATAAACACCAAACAAACAAATAGTCTCCCTTTCTAATTCCCCCTCTTAACCTTTCAGGTGATCTGAGAGGAAGGTTGTCCGGATTGTAGCATGGTTTTTTCCAGACACCATCCGTCCTCTCAATATAGACCGCTTTATTCTCTTCCGTAGTCAATACAATGGTTCAGAAACTTGGAAGACATAAATAGAATGGATGAAGAATGAAGGCCATTGAGATGTGATGATGGAGACGATAATTACCGTTTTTTTTTTTTAATCAACGGGTTGCGTTGACGCCTTAGCAGTCCACTTTACAATGGGGTACGCTCTCATTTCATTCTACCGACAATGAGGAACGGTTCGAAAACTCGAAGATTCGTTCGAGGAATGGGCGCCAGAAGTGTTTCATAGACGTAGATAAAATCTCCCTCCCTGATAACCGTCTGTTTTTTTTTTAAATTTGGATGTTGCAGAGCGAGAAGAGATAACGTAGGATACTGAGGAGCGCATGTGGGAGAAAAGTTTTCACTAGACACTCACCCAATGCCACAAACCATAAAGATGACTTGCATAGTATTACGCAGGCGTAGGTTTCTCCAATAATCCTACGCACGGTAGCATTCGTATCTTTCAAGGAGCTCCTATATTTCAAATGGATTTATTTTCAACTAAACGAAAAAATAACCTCAGCCGCAGAATTTCCCTCACGGCATTAGCCCCAAATTTTTACTCATTTTATCAGGCACCGAGCTGTTTGTTCACCTTATTTCTCACAATATCGTCTAATTTTTGGAGGTTTTTTCCCCACCTTAGCCGGATTATATCTCATTTTCGGTGAATTATCACAAAATTCCCTCGAGACACCCCGGTTTATTTTTCACGCACTAACACATCTCTCTCCTAATTTCTCAACAGATTTCTTCGCATCAGTATTCGAAAACGTCCCCCCTGTCGTTTCCCCATTTTCTGGAGACCACACTTAAGTGAGCACACGTTAGACGTCCCTCCCCCAACCGCCCCACCGAAAAGTCCGTCACGTGCCATGCGGGTGATGCCCCCCCGAACGATCCCCGTTCGGGGCGAAGGGGCGGGGGGGGGAGGGGAAGTGGAGGACGGGAGGCATGGGAGGGTCGGGTTGGCTTCCCTAGGAACATCGAGTGAGGCGATCATTGCGGACGGCGGAAGATGCCATTCCGACGAGGTGGAGCCAGACATAAAAACACCACACCACTGTGCACGCACTAGCGAAAAGACTGTCACAAGACCAATCACACGTTCTTTTCTCTTACGAAGGTTCCAGCGCGACCGCATGAATCAAAATGAATACTAAACACCCAATTTTTGATCGATTGAATCGAAAGCTTTCGGGTTCTTCTCTCGTTTTCGCAATTCGCTGGAACAATTTCCGTTATCCGGTCCACCGACTTGCAAAAACACGGGAAGAACCGGAAGACTGTCGATTCAAATAAACACCACGGAAGCCTACGTAGCAGTTAAGTTTAAATTTTTAAAAAATCCTGCTTACCCTGATGAAATGCGCCAGCTAATGTCGAAAAACAAAATTAGGGTACAAAATATTCCAATTATTACACGAAGAATGTTTTAATGAACATTTTTCCTTTATGGCGGAAGTCCCCGTCAGATGCTCCATTGCCACATATCGGATAGCCACATATTGACTGGATTTGTCGCAGTAATCATCAAATAACTCAACGAATAAGCTTGCATGAAGCGCGCAGCGAAAAAGGCAACAATTAGTTACTCATATCAGATAGAGGACTTTTTTTTCATTCAGTACCCAGGATATGAATAAAATGACATTTTTGTCCGTTCTCGAAGGAGACACCTCGAAGCCTTTTGCTTCAGGCTTTACTTCGTGAAACTCCATTATCACAGAATTAATTAAAACATTTCCGTAACTTTCACAGCAGTGTAATCGATAACCAGTTTTATCGCTAAGTCGGCACTATCGGAAGTCCTGATTATGTCCCATTAGCCTTTGAATTCGTCCACTCAGCAAAACCACTCTGAAATATACATAGTTTGATTTATTCGGTTCAGCATGAAGTTTCGTTGTTGAAGAGGCGACCGAAAAATGCGGTCATTTTCGACGTCAATGGATCAAGACGGGTAGCGTCGTGAGCCAAATCTCAAAATATCCTTTCCCTGAGCGAAATTCAGCAATTCACTCATCGCAATGTTAACACAAATATTCTTCAAGTATCTATACGGGAATAAAGGGCCATGCGCTAGGTCATAATCGCAAAAAAATGCAATATCTTCCGGAAAAATGTTTCGTAGAAAATTATGCCGGCGTTTCCATCGTCATCACGGAGTCCCTATCGGGGGAGATAACGACTAACGGCCTGGATCATTACGAAATAAAGAGACCAAAATACAAATTTATTATTTTGCCTACCCGCAGAAATCTTCAGCAAAAACTTAACCTTTGTTGATTCTTAAAGAGCTTATATGTAACTTGACTAGCAGACACAAACTATATTCAGTGATATGTAATAATTTTTATCCAGAGTTTTCTAAACTTTGCAGTGGAATTCCACAGAGCTTCGTCCTCAACCATTAGGGACCATTTTCGCAGGACTAAAAAAATCGTTGGTAGGCTGATACAGAGGGGGTAGACGTGGGAAATATAGGAATGTCGAGGGGGTGGAGGGTGACCCCACAGCCTCTACTGGTAGTAATAGTAAGTTGGAAGAATAGGGAGGTTGAAGCGATTTTTGTCTACGTGCAAATTCGCGAGAAATTTTGTATACGTATATTTATAAGTGGTATATTTATTGACAAAAATTAACACGTTGCATCGTACCGTTTTGCTGTATTTAGCATTTCAGTAATATTTTATCACACTGCCTAATGGCACATGTGATGCATCTTGAAATAGTTACATTTCATACGAGCGCATTTTCCTCTGACAATGAGCGCGAAAAAATACATTACTTGCATTGTGAAGTGAAAGCTGAAACATAGCAATTCCACATCAACTTTATTAGCGACCTAATTTTCGACTCGTGAAGTCAACATCAGGTCCCGTCCATAACGTCCATTAAGTCACCCAATTATGACTTTATAACTCGAAATCTAGGACGTTAATAAAGTGCATGTGGAGTTACTATGTTAGAGCTTTCATTTCACAATGCTAAGCAAGCTCCCCAAAGTTTCGCTTGACACAAACAGTCACTTTACTTACAATGAAAATTGCTGCTCAGAAATATCAAGTAGTCACGCCGAGTCCAATAATTGAAAACAACATATTTCAAAATATTATCGTTTAAATTTCGTACGCCGCGCTGAAAACTATTCACAACATGCTTTGGCTGAGGAAATGAATGAAAAATATATATCTCGCGTCATTTTCTTTGGTGTATAGTATGGAGGGACCAATGCATGAACAGTTGCACTTACGCGTAATTTGGTTCGAGAATTTCTTACGAATTAATACAAATGGGCACTGGTTGATGACCCACAGTTATCGCTGCAGCCGCCTATAGGCTCCAAAGATCAAGTCCCATTCCGAAGTACTATAATTAAAGTACTACGTAAGAATTGAGAGTAATCCTAAGTAATACTGTACATGAAGTGCATTCAAAATCGTACTCGTACTAGGTATAGGGATCCCACGGATGAGCCTTCGTCGTCACTACCTCTATTCGAGCCCCGGCCCCAGGAACGGGGATTCCCGAAGCCATCGTTCCAACTCAATACTCGCAACTAGGAAGATCGATTTGTTCAGGAGACGGAAGTGCTCAAAACGAGGACCCATTATATCACGCCTGATTCGGCACAAGCACAGGGTAAGGGAGGGTCAGTTCCATTTCCCCGCTGGAACCGCTGGCGATTTCCCAGCCGAAAGATCTCGAACTAACTCGGAAAAACAACATGGTCTGGGTGTGTTATTCTGGGTATTGGGTTCACGATTTCATAGGGTAAGCCAAGAGTAGACACTGAACCCGACCCCTCCCAGTCAGAGCGCCAATTAATCTATAAATTGACCGACCGTGGGGTAGGAAAAAAGTACGACACGGCTGGACCGGTCCGAAGATGACTCTTAAGAGATAAGAATCCGAACCCACTAGATTTTAGTCCGTAAAAACATAGACCCGCAATCCATTATATGTAGTACATAGTTAGCTTGAGGTGTCTAAAGGTGCTTCTTCCCAACCTGAACCGGGTCGATCATATACGAGTCTGAAAGATAATGCACGAGGTCAAACAACAAAAAACTCTACGCAGATCCCAGGCAGTTAGCTAAACCCCAAAACGCATCTCATGGTTCCAAACCATGGCAAACCGCCGACAAAAGGCCAACAAGCCATGCACACAGATCAGCAACGACGAGATAAGAAATACAAGCAAGGAGGACGGATCCAAAGATTTACCCTCTCGTTATGAATCCGAGAATGCCAAATTGGTAGTCGCAACATGTTCTCCAATTAAATCAACCGCGAGCGTTCAGCACTAAACATTCCTAAGCAACTTTGTAAAAATCCTCCGTGCGATCCTGACAACACCACAGGAACAACAATGCATACGAAATTTTCTCCCAGAAATTCTTTCGTCAGAAATCGTATTACAAAAATTAGCATCGTTATATTAACAATTGAAAAACACTCACGATCTCCGCGGTGAAGCACCATGTCGATTTTGTTTCTTCTCGAGACAGTCTTCCCAGTCGTGTAGTCAGAGGAGATACGACCGAATCGGCCGCTGTCGTTCACAAAACGATGAGGCGTTGAAAAAAACGAAAAAGATAAGTTCCAGCTGGAAAAGGGCGAGATCCTTCTTATATAAGCTGTATGGCGATGCTTTCAACGCAAACGGAACAAATGTTTAAGGGGGGGAAAGGGGAGGTAAGGGACGGGGAACACACTATATAGTCTCAGGCGACGAAGCCGGTATTCGACGAGGCGCAAGAAATGCTAGAGCTGAAGAAGTTGCGAGCGGGCTTCTTTTTCCCTCGGTGCGGCTTTACACACGGAGGGAGTGAGCGGAGACCGAAGGAGGATTATAATTCACACTGGGGGATTTTCCTTCGGCAAATCCCACGGCGACGTCTGGGATAAGAGAGAGAGAGGGACCCTCCCGCTCTCTCTCTCTCTCTCACATACGCAACATATATCCCCGAGAGCAAGCGAGTAAAAAAAAAGGCTGGAAAAGGATCGGAGAACGAGGACCAGAGTGACGGGGGAAGGAGGAGAGAGAAAGAGGGATGATGTTGAAGGGAAAGGGATGCGGTTAACCCTCCTTAGTGAATCTCACGACGTAGGCAATACACTTGAAGGGGAGAGTGGGAATTAGGAACGTGCGCTTCGCTGGTGACTGGGTTTAGGGTCTCGTAGTGACTAAAAAAAAAGGAATCCCCTAAGGGTTCCTTCCTTCCACCTCCTTCTTCTTCCCACGAAAGTGTAAGCTCAAAAGACACGGTTCCTCCACTTGCTCCGAAAGGGTATTGTCACGATACCAGTAGAGGGATACTAAGTGCACCGCGAAGTAACCACTGGGAGACGGAGAGGTGGATGGACAGATCCACGACGCAGCGGGTGCTCTGGGGGTCTCACTGCCGAGGCCCGCGTCGCCCGTGAGGGTTCTCCTGGTGCGTTTCGTCTTTGCCTCTCGCGGGATCCGTCCCTAACAAGGTCGAAACTGGTCCGTTCGGCACTAAAACTTATGAGGGCTCCAATCTCTTCTTCTCCTCCCTTTCGAGAACTGTCTTAGAAATATATTTTCCTCTCCACTCGAATCCTCACAAAACTTCAGCGCACGCGCGTGTATGCCTAACTCGACGAACTTCACGGGCGTGTTTTTTCCCCCTCCGAGCGTGCTTCCAGCCAAACGTGCGCGACGAAAAGAAACAGACCCACCCACGCCGACGTCCCGTGAGAAGTGTGTCTCGCGGACAGAGGCGGGCAACGACGAAGAGGCGACTGGGAGAGAACAGAACACGCTGGAATGGGAGGGGAAGAGGGAGGGAGAGAGAGAGAGGGGGGAGGGGGACGAGGTGGGAGGAAGAGGGGGGAGTGGAGGAGGAGGAGAAGGGAAGGAGGGGAGGAGCCGGGAGGTGGTGGAGTGGGGAAGCAATCGAAGCGGAGAGTATACGTGGGCGGAGCACGAAGCAGGATAGGGTGAACAGAGAGAGGGAGGAGTGGAGAATGGCGTGTTCGGAGAGCAGGAGGACATTAAGAGGGCTTTGGAGCGAGCGAGGACTCCTCTTAAGCTGGCCTTAGACGAGGAATTCCCGATGCTTACCGATATTCCGTCATTACCATCGCATAGTATACTGAGAGAGCATAGATTTAATATGTTGGTCGACACTTGCGACGTAATTTGGACACGAAATGATTTCTCACTCAGTATATACATACGCTTTTTTTTAATGCTACCGACCATAATTTCGACGTATAGTGTACACATTCCATGAATGACTACTCCGAAATCGGGATGAGATCGTCGCATCGCCAGTTTGCCAAAATCGAGACTTCAAGATCGTTAAGTTTGAAGCGTTATAAGCCCAATGATCTCAAGGACTAAGCTACGCGAGATTCTCGTCACTGTTCATTGGTAGTAAGTTCCTTAAACTCAATCCAAAAGGAGAAACATCTAGAGAGTCACGAGGACCATCAGAAGCAACGTTCGTTCATCACATCACATGTCACTTGTTGACAGTTGACACAGCGCGTGGGCCTTTTTAGGAAAAATACATTTGTCAAGCTTAAGCTCCCTTATCGATTATCTCTGTACCGCGGAGGCAATTACTTCCGACAGACGCGAGTGCAAAATTTTAAAAAGTTGCTTCAAGGAATAATACTACCATTCGGTAAACTCTACGACGTGCAGTTAGTCCACTTAATGTTAATTGTCCCTGCTACTTCCAATACGGTGAGTATAAAAAACAATGAAGGTATTTCCACGCTCTTTTTCAATAAAAAACGACCATGGTTTCGACAATCTGCGTCATATTGAAGGCATGAGAAATGCCCATCAGCTTGCACATACATTTTCCCCGGAGCTAGAAGGAAAGGGGGGGAGAGGGATTGGTGCAGGAGAGGGTAATGGACGGGACATACAGAGGGGGGTGGAGACTTCAAGATGATGTGCAGCAATGGGTAAAACAGGAAGGGGACATTGTATTACCCTGTAACGCTAGTGAACACTTTAACCAACTCCAAAGTTCGGAAGGGTCATATAGGAGGAAGTGGAGTTTTTTCCAAAGGTTCGGACAGAACAGAAATAATGAACAAGATTAGCTGATCGCAGGACATGAAGGGAGGCTTATGTTTAAAAGAGGGGACCGAGTGGAAAAAACAACATCATTACAAATATTTTCTGTGCTAATATCAATTTCAAATTTCATTAAAAAATCCAATTCAGGCCCTTTGTCAGTACAAAGTAAGATAACAGCGTCAAAGTTGCTAAAATAATTAAAACAGTAAAACTGCATAGCAAAACAAGATTTGTCATGCGTATTCATAAAACTTATTCTAAGTTCTTAAACTCTCTTCTTCAAATTTTGGCCAGTATGACCGATAAACAATACTCCGCAGTCTTCACATTTTAATTGGAAAAAACTCCACTTCCTCCTATATGGCCCTTCCGAACTTTGGAGTTGGTTAAAGTGTTCACTATCGTTACAGGGTAATAAAATGACATGCTAAATAAATAAATTGGAATAATTTTCTCCTTTGCATATGACATATTTCTTACAAAAGGTAGTCCCGCAAGTATTTGGCCCTGAGATCGACAGAGATGCCAGCTGTTACGTCAGCAATTACAACACGCATTTCTTTTCACACCATCATGGATTCCCTGCTACTTTGGCAACATCGCACTTCCGCTCTAATGCTGATTCTGTACAAGAAACGCATTTCTGTACGAGTCGAAGCTGTCAACGACATGTGAACCGCCCTCAAAATACCACGAGTTAAAGCAAAAAGCCGATAGTGGGTTTGAAAAATATCCACCGGCACGGAGCGGCAAACACGAAAATACTTCAGGGTTGAAATTCACTATGAAAAAATCATTTGACTTGACCGGGATTCGAACCCGGATCTCCCAATTGCCGGTCAGGTGTGTTAGCCAGTCACACCACCAAACCATCTTCCTTCAAGGCGAAATGATGTGTTTGAAAATTTATGAAAATACTTGTTCCCGGAGCCGTGATTTTGCGTGCCCAATCACGGCTCCGAGCCGTGATGAAAAGGTCACCGTGATCAAATCACAAGCCGCAAATTCACACCCCAGCCCTGGTTCGGACTTAACGATTTTTCCCTCGGAAGTGACCCATAAATTGAAGGTTTGGATGTGGTATAATGTGTGATGTCCAGCAAACAAAAACACACGGGAAATTCTCCTGCATGACCGCGAGTCACCAACAGATGTGCTTGACTTTAAAGACTGATGGGTTATATTATCCGAACAAGGGTCGGCGATATGGTTGATAATGAAGCACACCATTAGAACACAGCTTTTTTATGAGTACCTAGCAAATCAATATTTAACAAATGCGATAACACGGTGGATCGCAATATGATTTTAAATCAGACCGCAACGTCGCATTTCACGAAAGATTTTTTTTTGATAGACGAAAGGACTACTAAATTGAACCGTGAGCTGAAGATTTCAGGGGTTTCTTTTTTTAACCTTGTGATGTTTATCAGCTAACCTGAGCGTGTTATGTCTTTAGTGCCTTCTAATCGCTTCAGTGGACAAAACACTTCGAGGCACAAAAGCGCAATAGACTCCCGTTCGATTAAAGAGACCCTGAGAACTATAAAGTGCACTCCAAAACAGATAGGGAGGATAGTTTATGCCTATTAAACAATAAAGTAATGTCGATAATGGCACCCGTGATTGTTTTCAAGTGTGTAGACCTTTAGTTAAGGTGTGAAAAATAATTATTTAGAAGTTTTCAATTACTCTAGGATGAGAAGCAAACGATTCTACATACTTGTTTTGATGAATTCAATAACTATCGGAAAAGCTTTCGGTCGTGACTGTCATTCACCTACAGTGTGCTACCATCCGACAGGTTACAAAATTTGTCGCCGACGCTTATCGTTCCCATTCCACGTCGTTCGTGCGCACTGATAAGTTCCGATCTTAATAGTTTTTTTGTTTGCAGGATATGTGAGGTTAAGATGTGTTCCGACGCGCGCCTTCAACTTCAATACCTTAATTGCAGAAAGCTTCCGTTGTTGCAAGACAAAAGTATTAAGGCTGAGACACAATCAACGTGTACGTGAGCCGTTAACGGGAATACGCGAACAAATGGCTGACGGGATAGTTTAGCGAGCGGACACAATCAAGGTGTACGGGGAGTACGTATACGCGAGAAATGGGCAACTTCCATCTCTTCCCGTGTCCCGTACGCGGAAAACGAATCAGAATAGTCCTGAAAATCCGGGAATGGGAATCATCTGTCGGCAGATACATCCAACTGTTGAAGATTGCTCTTGGCGAAGAAAACTTATTTACTTCCACACTTGTTTACACCGTGATCTCTTAGCTGCGCCTGCGTTATTTAACTGTTACTCCGGGCGGTGTTAACGTCGATTGTGACCGCTGACTTGCGTTCCCCGTCTCCCGTTGTCCCGTTAACGTCTCGCGTCACACGTACACGTTGATTATGTCCCAGCTTTTAAGCGACGACTAACGAGTGATTTTGAAATTACCCAGCAACCCTAAACGGCGCCAAATATCCTTCTGTTTTCACGGCCGCACTGAACAAATAGAAAAGAAACCACGACTGTTACGGAAGATAGAACTATAGTATAATAGGGAAAATCGGTATATCGGTCGATACGCATATCGGGCCAGTCGCGGGGTTTTTTTCCCGGAGGAAGATGGATTAGAGTGGGCATTGAGGGTTCGTGAGTGTGTGCAGGGTTACAGGAGAAAGTAAAGCAGACAACAGGGAGGGGGAGAGAGGGGGAGAGGGGGAGAGAGGGAGAGAGAGATGTGAGAAACAGCAAGAGAGAGAGAGGAAGGGTAGGAGAGCTGTTTTTCCACTGGGTGTGCGACCTTTTTCCAAGAGAGGGCAGGCAGAGAAGTTCCCCCTCACTCCCTTCTGCATTAACATTCGACACTATAGAGAGGGCCACCGAGCGGAATATCTTTTATTCTTTTCTTTCTCCTTCCTCCCCTAATACGGGGAAAGAATTGAAAGGTGGATCGCGTGCCAAAAATGACGAAAATGTTATGCGCAATCGAAAATGTTGGCGTGGGCCGGACGGGCATAGACGTTAAAAAAAAAGGAAAATAATATTCGCATAAGGGGGTCGAGGAAATCGAACAATCCGGTTCGATCCAAATGGAAGCCCCCAAATGGCAGCTTCCATTCAATTCACACAAATCCGACCACCGACAGAAAAGGAGAAAAAATACAGTTGAGAGTGAATGTGACATAAAGATTTGTTTAAAATTGACAAAACTGGTGATTTATACACTGCATTTGTTAATGTTTTTTTAAGGTAGTCTGAGCGAGATAGTTCCCTAGTCATAACGGATATCTTATACGAATTACACGCTATAATTTCACCAGCTGTGTGACACATCAATTAAATATTGCATTACTAATAGTGCAATAATGTAGTTTTACATGACAGAAATGGTAAGTAATTAAATGAAAATATCTAAATAAGTCTTTAACTTGACTCATTTTTTTCGCACGGTGCGTCTGAAACTCCTTCAAAACGGAAGGTTTTTTTATGATACCCAAGAACCTACTGCGGTGAAAATATGATTAATTTTCTAACATAGTTAAGAAAATATACAAACTACACGCTGTTAGTTTTTTTACTAGATCATAGTGCTAGAAATACCTCATCATGTAAATAATGTCTCTCTGGAGTGCATACGGACACGCACCATTTCCCATGTAGGGCTGGTTTTTTCTGGCAAATATCTCGGAGTGTAGTGTGGTAAAGGGTTGAATTTTTTATGTCAATGGAAGGGTTATACATTTTTCTTTGGCAATGATCATACATAGGAACACATTTACTCAGAATAATTATTACTAAAACCCAAAACATAAAATAAAATCGATATTAAATCTTAATGATTCAATTATTGGTCTTGCATTCCTAAGATTGGTTGACTGCAGCCCTCCCCAACTAATGCTAGTACCTTTATCTCCTGGTATCTCTCTCTATGTGCTTCCCTCTTTTATTTGGTCCATGAATTTATTCATGGGTCTTCCTTTGGGGACTTTTCCCTCTATTTTATCTTCAATTATGTTCTTCACGAGCCCACTGTGTCTCAGGACGTGTCCAGTCCATCTGCTGCTTCTTTTTCTATGGGGCTCTATATGGTCCTCTCCTCTTCAACTCTTCTGTACAATTCATCATTTCTTACTTTTTACCTCCAATTTATCTTCAGCATCCACCTCCAGCACCAATTTTCGATGGCTTCTAGTCTTTTCTGGTCAGATTTTCCACTGGTCAATGGTTCCGATCCATAGAGTGTCACACTCAACACAAATGTTTCACATGCTGTTTCCTGATTTGTAGTTCTATCTTATTTGAGCACAGCAGTTGGCTTTTGCCCATGAACGCCTTCTTAGCTTGGGCCATTCTCCGCTTCATGTCCATCGTACTTCTTCCTTCCCACGTGACGGTACTTCCGAGATGGGTGAAGGAATCCACTTGCTCTAATCTCTCTCCTCTCAGGGTGACTTCTACACTCAGCTTCTTTCTTCCGCATACTAGGATTTTAGTCTTCGTCTTGCTTATTTTCACGTTGTATTCCTGGAGAACTTAGACCATGACGTTTAGTGACCTAAGAAGGTCCTCGCGATTTCTAGATATGACTGCGATGCCATCAGCAAAGCGGATCAAGTTTATTTCTCCGTCGTACTTCTTCCGTCCCACGAGATGGTACTTCCCTTTAATTTCTCTCCACACAGTGTCCCTTATGGAGTAAGGTCTAGGTAGGTTTCATTGAATGGGAATAATAATGCTCGCAAATTTAATGATTAAATGGATAAATATTCAATCCTTCTAAATCCAAATGTCACTATTCATACAATTTCACATCTCTTTCATAAATGAATGATGGCGGCATTACCTACAGACAAGCTTCCTGATTTTTAGTAAACAGCGGGAGAGAATCAGCTGTGATCCTCTCCCGCTGAAGAAGAGTTCTCGCCCGATCGCTTCCCTAAGCAGTGGACACCGGTGTCGCCATGGATCGTCTATCTGTGAGTGTTCACTGATATACCTTGCTATCCCTCCCCAACCTCAACGCCTTGTATATACGTATACATATCCACTCTCTTTCGCCGATGTGAATTAATAAGGCTTTTCGCAAGCCGTCTTCTTATCGGTCGGCCGTTAAACTGATCGAATACGGAATCTATTCGCCCGTGTTTGGCCGCACGATTCGTGCTAAACACGTCTATAAATAATGCGGCAGCGAAGGGGAGGGCGAGACCGACGGTTCGAAAAAAAATGAACATAATATCGACGTCGTGATGTAAGAGGAAGAGGTGGGCCAAGAAATTCTTGGGTGAATGTGATGAAAGAGATTCTAACGAAGAGGAATATTAGGAAGAGTTTTATGGTTGCCAAAGAAATGTTCGCTATTGTACAGATTTGCGTGAGACTTACCCTACTCATAATCATAGGTGATATCCAAACGTGAAAGTGAAAAAATTGAATCATTATGATCGACTTACTTCGCCAACCCTTAGCTCTTTAAACCCGTATCCTTACGGCACATGATACACACAAATTTTCCTTTAAACGCGAAATAATACACTGGCATTTCAGTCATTTTACAGTGGAACCATTGGTATAGACAACATGTATTGCCCCGCTTGCAGAGCCTGAACATGAACGAATTACCGTTTAATGGGCGACAGGAAGGCAATAAATAAAAAGATGCCCATTCACATTATCGTTAGCGAAGGAATTACGACGCTACAAATAGGAGGGTTACGAAGGGGAGAAAAATATTTAAGTTTCAACGCCTTCGATAACCTCGACGTTTTTACGACCAGATTATCCCACACCCCATACGTCCGACCCTACTCCCCCCCACACACCCAACACCCATCAGCATCTCATTAAAAATGATACTCCTAAGGAGATCGGCGGCCTTTCTAACGTTACGAGCCGAAATCACGGCCCAGAGGGGAAAAGACGAAGGCGTCCTGTTTAATGCATGGAAGAGAGCGTGCGTTTGGGACACTCTTCTTCCTCTTTTCGCCCAGGGCACCAGCTGCAGAATGATACAAGCCTACATCCCCTCGCTCCAAGGCGCGAAAAAGTCCCCAGGAATATTTTCGCCCCGCAGGAGGCGAGAAAAGGGGGCGTGGTCCCCTCGAGTAGACAAGCGAGCCCCCTACCACTCCCCCTGACTACGTAGCGAAGCTCCTAAGTAGGGATGAGCACCGATGGTCGATGGTTTCCCCATCGATAGTTTGCCCTCGATGATATCACACTATCTATGGTTTTAGTCGATGGTTACCATCGATATTTTCCTCGAGTGTTTCCATTGAGTGTTGCTTAAATTTCACGATGCCACCGAAGAGTTCATATTGGAGGCGCTTTTCTAAACTTTCCGATACAAGCGCGAAGTGTATTCACTGCGGAAAAACCGTAAAAACTTCGCAACGTATCACCTTAAAATATGATTAGTGAAATATCTGATTTTGTGAGTATTTGTCTGGCTCACAGACATTGTATCAGCATTTATGAATCTATTTTAAATGATGTGTTAATGGTTAACTAAAATAAAGATTTTTCGGTGTGAAAGTAATGGTTTTGATGTGTAATTTAGTACAACATAGACCACGAAATCAATCTTGGAATATCTTACATATTATCGATGGTTTAACCATAGATAGTCAACTATCTATGGTTCATAATTGACAATTTCTCACAATCGATGGTGCAACTCCGATGGACCATCGATGGCAATTATCGATGGTTTGCTTTCGATGCTCATCCTTACTCCTAAGAGAATCTCTGGTACTTTAAAAAGGGAACCCAATGCGAGCAATATTTTCTGACCCCTAGAGCGAGCGTCTGAATGGGGGATGAGGCAAATTCGCAATTTTCTAGGAATACTACATTATCCCAGAGCTGCCGTCGACGTCGCTGTCGCCATTGACTAACGACGTAAGGAGAGCGAGCCACGGTTGCCGCTCGAAGATTTAAGGTGCGAGACTCCGGCGTAAAATAATATAAACACTGAAACCTCTCGTTTACACTTTTGAAGGAGACGGAGGAAAAAGTATAAATTGTGAGAAAAAGTAAATCGAGGTAGATCGTAAATTTCAGGAGACTGACGCACAATCATGACCAAATGTTTTATAGTTTGATTTAATCAAACCAAATCCTGATGCAACAGTGTAATCCCCGTGGCACCTTCGGCTCAAGAACCCGACTCGGCGCACAGTGGGATAAAATCGAAAAATCTGGCCAAAACCACAATCACCGACCTTTTAATTTCGAATTCAGAATGAAAAGAATATATTTTAGAATAGCCAGACTAAATAAATCCGCAGATTATTTTTCATCTAAGCGGTTAGATAAATTTTTACAAGTCGTCAAAAATTAATAAAATCTGGAATCCGCGATGTTAGCGAATATCTTCAAAGTTTGTTCCAGTGGTGATGGTATACAGTACAGAAGTAGATTTATTTGCAGGGAGACGCAAATATTAAAAACTTGGCTTGCGGCCTTCTTTCAGAAAGAGATATTCCACCAGTATTTCCGGAATTGGGACAGTACTTAGGAGTGGACAAGTCTCGAAAAGGACATACAAATTGGTTAAAACAGGAAATAAAATTTGCTCCAGCCGTGATAAAATATCTCACAAGTGAATCTTCCTCATGTGAGTTCTAATATAGCAAGGAAAAAGTCAGAAAATGGAAGAAAATTAGCAATGGAAAATAGAAAATAGGCTGTGCAATAGGCTTTCAGTTTCATAATAGGCATAATTGCGGATTTGCCTGAATCAGGACTGGAACGACCAATGACGGCAATACAGCGAGACGCTATTTCTCTAACCCTGAGCTCTCCGCAGAAATTTCTGGTTCGCTCTCAATATCACCGTTGATAGAAATGTTATGTCACATGTATATAATGCGTGTACTTCCGAGTAATACCGTTCCAAAGTTTGAAATGGGATGGTCCCTTCCTTAAACAGTATTCCTATCCACACAATGCACATTTCATTTGCATTGACTGGGACTAAACTTTTTTGACTAAACTGAAAAAGATTTATGATGAATTTTCCTCATAATATTGCCAAGATACAACAAAATAGTATGTTAATCTATATCCTTGGTATCTTATGCCACCAACAGTGCATAAAGTGTTAATTCATGGAGCAGGCGTAGTCAGACATCAAATTCTCCCAAAAAATCAGCTCTCAGAAGAGGAGAAACCGGAGGCGCGAAACGAGGACATAAAAAGAAAACATAAGAGATAAGGCAGCAATACTCATGGAAAATATGCAGGATTGGCCGTGAATGATGACATTTACTATCGATTATTCCTAACATCAAATCTCTTTATTTCTTATTCTTCGGGAGAACCCCGCAGGGCGACCAGAAACATACCGGAGGAAGTCAAAAATCTTCTTGTGCATGAACAGACAGGTGGAGAAGAAAAAAATGATGTCCTCAAACGATTTTGACTCCTAAAATGAGGCTGAATGAGATGAGTGGCGGTTTGATCATCAACGGTCAAAGTCTTTTTGGCTATATCACTTTTCTCATCTTCTGAGGCTAGTGTGGGCCAAAATATAATTATCACGATTGATCCAGTTATTTAAAAAATGCGATTAACTGTGTGAAATTCTCTCGGGATTCCCACCGGGTTACATTTTTGGCTGCTGCCAACGTTTCGATGGATAACACTTCCATCGTCATCAGGGCAGTGATGCCCGGGCCGCCTGCGTTCTCCCTTATATAGGGTCTTGGTCGGTTATATCTGACTGACCATTGTTGTTTCTTCTTTCCGTTATTATTCTTGAAATTAACGGTCTCCACCCTTGATTTATCGCAGAACGCAAGCGTCCCGGGCATCATTACCCTGATGACGATGGAAGTGATATCCATCGAAACGTTGACAGCAGCCAAAAATGTAACCCAGTGGGAATCACGAGAGAATTTCACACATAATATTCGCCGGGAAAGTACAAAATCATTTATGCGACAAAACTTATTTCCAGTATGTTTTGGCGATAGTTTTTTTTCATAAAACTAGATATTCCTTTCCTTTCACTGACATCCTTGCCATATAACTTTTAGCGCGTCCCTTGGGTGTATGTAACCCGCACTATTTTATCCATATTTTTAGCTCTCGTCCGCCCCCACGATGACCTAATGATCCAAATCACCCTCAAAACGTTTCGCATTGACATTAAAATACGCAATTCCTAAAAATTAGCAATAATTTACAATCAAAGACGTCTGCAGATGGTTTTGGCCAGCTTAATTTCGATTTCAGCCCACTGAGCGGCGCTTCTTCGCCGTCCTTCCTCCTGTTCTCCTTTTTGAAACGTATGTGAAGAAAGTTCCCCGCAAAACAAATGTCAAATTCCATTTTTTTGAAATGTGGTCTAAAAACATTGCCTTCGGCGATGACATGCGTCAGCCATTGAAAAACAAAAGTGCAATTTCTGCAGATTATTCCGGGAATATTTTTTATTGAACCGATTTCCGGCAATGGCAGCCGACTGCGTCACCATTGCGATTCAAGATGCTGCAATTCGACCGAAATTTATAAACTTATATAATCATTTCTGGCTTTATTTTGTGGAACTTATGTATCTCCATATTGCAATGAAACAGATGGTAAAAATTCCACACTAAACATTTATTGACAACCTACCATGGTTTCGACAGAAAGTGCCACTCGCATATGGCACTTTGTTTCGAAACCATGGTCGGTTGTTAAAAAAAGGTTTAATGTGGAATTTTTACCCACTGTTTCATTGCAATATCGACCGTAATTAAAGCGGTCATGTGCTAATTTAAAATAATTGGTGAGTATTACGGTGCTTTCATATATTTTTTTATTCAATTTGCTTAGATTATCGCTTCCCATGAGGTTTTTCGCAGAAATGGCATTTTTCTTGTCCGTCCTATTTCTATCCCTTCTGCCTTTCCGAAACCTTCTTTCGCCCGTCGTGTTCCTCTCCACTGTCATCGCATTTCTCCCCCCTTCCTAAGCACCCCTCAGCCTTGTCGGTGGTCCCGTATAAGTAATTACGGAGTTAAAGAGTTTCGGGTGTCAGAAAGGGGATGTAGTAGTCGGCCACAGTCCCCCCTTCTGTGCTTCTCTTCCCCTCCTTTCCCCGCCCCTGTGATGGCCGGCCACTAGAGAGAGGAGGCGGTGGACAGACGGGGAGGGGGGGATTGGTTTGCTCTGCGGGGGGCGGCTTTCCTCCTCAATGCCGGGCCCCTTATTCGACGTCTTGCAAAAATTTCCCTTTTTTTATACTTCACGCAAGAATGCTCCATACGTCCATCATCAATCGTATGCGGGCTACAATAGTAAGTGGCAATTTGACGAAAGAAGAGGAACGTTCCAAATGAATGAATACTTTTTATTGACGTAATTTTCGAAGCGGATGTATCTCATTCAAATAAAATCATCTAATGTTCCAGTTATTCTTTCGAGATGTCAGCCCCCGTCGTGGACATTTGAAATTAGCTTGTGTTGAGAATTGGAATTATATTCAGTTAAAATGCCATCGGAAATTCCGTTCATCACGAAACCATTTGTTTCCAAATATACTTTTTTTTCATATTCTCGCTCTGGAAAAAAATGCACTCCTATCGTATTAGGCCTTAGGGCGCCCATGCCTCGTTAAAGCGCCACTGTTTACTGTGGCGGAAATGTTGGCAATTACATGCGCGATTAGTTAATCGATTTTTTCCCGTTCGAATAAAAGAAGAATTTATATGTCCCAGTTGTGCTATTCGGAGTTAACCTCTCGGCCGTGGCGTGGTGCGCGTGTTAATTTGTTTTCCATTCTCTGTTCTGCCTCTGTTTTGCGAGGTGCTCCATAGTGTTCTCTTCGTTTTGCGCAGGAATGCCACTCCCTGCATTCGACGTCAAATGGGATGCTTCTCTCTCTTTCTTATTGCCGAGAGCATAAAATATCCTCGGTAGAGTTATGCTTCAACTTGAGCGGAAATGAATTACCATTCTCTCAACTAGAAAAAAGAATTAAAAAATTTGTTTTCGCATCTTGGGCTTATATTTCAGAATATGCACCTGGTATGAATACAGCATGGCTCCTGGCAGAATATGCATATGGTCCGGGAATGTGAAATGAAACCAAGAGAATTGGAATGGAGCAAGATATTCAGAGGTGGATCTTTGGAAAGTATATTTAAAGGGTTTACAGTTAAGTAACAGTTAATAGATGGCCATTTAAATGAAAAGTAATCGATTAAAATCTTTCAGGGCTTTCCACCAAGTAAGAATTTGATGACGTTTCGATGACTGACCGTTGAGGCATCCGTCTCACGTCCCCGATAACGATGTCAAGAGTTCGCTAGAGTAGCTTACCTTGGGGGAAAATTCTGGAAGGCGTAACTCGCAACTTAGGCCAGAAACACTAAATCTTACATACATACATACCCATCACGCCGTTCCCTTCCGGGGTAGGCACAGTCAAAATGTTTCACTCGTTAATACATATTTGTACACCTAACTCTGCTTCAATAATTTCCTCCATACTGACCTATCCTTGCAAACCTCTTTTGCCTCATTTACCCCCATACACTGCTTCATACACGCCTTCCTGTTTTTAAGACTCCTAATATTCCTCCTACTGAGAATTTCCTCAAGCACATTCAACCACAACTTTCTCGGCCTACCTCTACCTCTCGCACCATTCATTTCACTCTCATATATCTGTTTCGTTATTCGACTCTCACCCATTCTCTCAACATGGCCAAACCAACGAAGCACACTCCTTTCATACACGTCCATTACTGGAGCATCTAACCCACATTCATTCATGACCCACTCATTCCGGACCCTATCCATCCTACTTTTGCCGCAAACACTCCTCAGGTAACTCATACCCACGGCGTTTAGTCTACTCTTATGTCTATCCTGACATGCCCTGACATAATTGTATAAGTGTTACGAGCTTAATAGAAGAACTAGGATGGGAATTACTATCAGAACGCAGGTTAAAATTTAGGTTAAACCTTTTAAGCAAATTCGAAACCGATTTTTACACGGTTTCATACATGCACTCCTGTTTTTAAAACTCCTAATACTTTACAGAACCTGTATATATAGATTGACTGATGTTGTATTGTCACCTGAAGATGACACGAAGTGTCGTAACCCGGGTCGTGTTATTAAACCTATAGTTGAGCATACAAAGTTTTAAGTTACTAAAATAATATGTTTGTTTCTATGGAAGGACATAATGTTGCAATAATGAGTGCGCATGAGTTAAAAGTTACAGTAAACTAGCAGAGCCAACCGGATTGGCACGGGTCGCAGTTTAATTTTTGATAAAGATAATAGACCAATCAATGATAAAGAGAACCAAGTTACAGTTGAATGCTCTCAAGAGCTCGGGCGAATTTTCCCAGTCTTCAGTTTGCCAAGGAAAAATGCATTTTTTGAAATGCTAGAAAGATAAATAGAAATTAGGTAGAAAGACTGAGGGAAGAGAACTTATGTATTACGAATATGGCGAGGAGACTACTTACTTGGATGAAAATATACCAAACAATGCTCATTCGGGCAAGATGATGGTGCCCGATGAATTTCAGAGGTAGAAGAGAAAATTAAATTTATTATTCCATGGACAAGTGTGCTCCATAGGAACATGTGTAATTATACATATCTTTCGAGTCAAACAAATATTTCAGTACCTAGACATAGAAGATGTATTGATATCAAGAATTCCGACATTTAACAAAACGGAATAGTTATAAAAACACATAAAAATACATCAGATTTTTGACAGTGTAGTTTTTTTTTAGTTCTCTCGAAGTAATATTCCATGATACTTCTTTTTAAATTTCTTTGAAATTTCAATTCTTTTTACATCTTCTGACAATTGATTCCATACCTCGGATGAGGTGACTTGGAAAGACCTGGAGTACGCAGGTATTCGATAGTGTGGTGTATGAAGTTCTTCCATGCGGCATGCTGGACGTATATTTGTTTCAGCATTGTATTGTACAGTCCGGTGAAAACATGTGGAAAGTTAAACTGTTATTAACTTGTACACCAATGATTCCTTTATTAAGAAAGCGCCAATTTTGTATTTTTAGCCATCTGAGTTTTTCAAAATATGGCGTCACGAGAGTGAGGTCACGTGAGTGTCAAAACATGGCGTCATAACATTATAGGTCAAAGATATACCTCACACAGGAGTTCTGAATCCTCTGGAATGTTTGATTCAGCTCGTTTTTAAGGTCGGAGTATACCACACAGCAGTAGTCTATGTGTGGGAAAACAAGAGTAACCACTAATTTCTGGCGAAGAGTGACAGGGATGTGGTGTCTGAATTGTTTTAACTGGCATAAAATCTTAAACTTCCTTTGCGAAATGGATTTTGTGTGTTCATCCCATAATAAAGTTTTTTTCAGAGTAATTCCTAAGTTGATTACACAATCAGAATAATCAATTTGGACACCTTTTATACTTATTTTTGGCAGGGCATCAAGTATAATTCTATTAGCATAAATATTGCTACCAACAAGGTTACTTTTGGTCTTGTTTGGATTTAGTTGCAGACAGTTTTCTAGTGATCACGTATGTATATTTCGAATATCGTCATTCACCTTAGTAATAGCTTCAGTCACATCAGAAGGGTAACAGTCAATGTAGATCTGAAGATTGTTAGTGTACATGTGGTAATTACAGTTTAATATAACTTTAGAAAAGTCATTGACATAAATGGAAAACAGAAGGGGGCCAAGGATTGACACCTGTGGTACTCTTTTGGTTACAGGATAATATCTTGATAGCTCGCCTTCCGGTCCTCTAACGGCCTCTTTCCTGTCAGAGAGGTATGGCTTGAACCAAAGCACGGCTAAATTTGAAAGCCCACTCTTCATTCAAACGCTTTATTGGTATGCTGTGATTCACCGAATGGAAAGCTTTAGTTAAGTCTGATATGCCCAACAAGGTTAGCCTTTTTTGCTCGATTGAGAGTCTAATATCGTCTGTAACTTTTAAAAGAGCAGACTGAGTACCATTTTTTGTGTTAGGATATGTTATATCTAGAGATGGGACACTGGAATAGTCGAATTCTCGAATAACCCGAATATAGAGGTACTTGCACTATTCGATATTCGAGAACACAATTTAACAATTTCACCCTCTCGAATATATCACACGAATCGACTGAAATATTTTGTAAATTCGCGGTCATCGGTTGGGTCTTACATGCTACAAAGCGTTTGGTCTACCATATTTGGCTGGTACAAATTCATTAATTAATATTTCAAACAAAATTTCATCTTTCAAGTTAAGTGTAAGCATATATAATCCATTACAACTTCAGGGGAATTACATGAAAAAGCAAATCAATGAATATTCAAACGCTCGCGAGGTTGGTTGGTGGTCGTTTCTTTGATTCCTCGTTGCATGATTACACTTACATTTTAAAAATTCAATTTTTTAAATAACTGAGATTTCTTATTTATTTAAAGGTTTGTGATTAACGTAGTAAAATACTAATAATAATTTAATCCTTAAATCTTCCACATTCTTATTATCTTCTTTAAAATAAACGCCCATGTAGTATTCGACATTCGAGTGAGATATTCGAAAAAATATTAGATATTCGAACTCGATATTCGAATTCGAGAAAAATGCTATTCGACCCATCTCTAGTTACAGCTTAAATCAAAGGGAGGCGTCGTCGTCGCGTGCGTCTCCACTCATGTGCATATTTCACTCCTCTCCAAATTTCTCGGCGCTCGGTTTCCCCGGCGATGAGTTTTCGAGCGAGCACCATCTTTTCGATTTTCAATTTTTTTCTTTTTCTTTCGCCCGACCGAGCACACTCCCGATTTGCCCGCGTGACCGAGATTCCTGCTCGCGGAGTGCAATTCCATTCCTTGCCTCCCTCTCCCTCTCTCTCTCTTTGCCACATTCTCATTTGCATCTGCTGGCTTTTAATCCGTCGGCCATTAATTCCGCCGTTTTCCCATTTTCGGATCCTCTCTCTTCTCATACACTCACACGCGTCTGCCGTCTCTCGTCCCTCTATCCTCCTCCCCACATACTCGCGAGGAAACAATGACATTCGCCTCCCTAGCGCGCGCACTTCCATGTTGGGAGGTTTGCAGATCTTTCCCGCAATGTGTTTTTCTTTTGGACTACGAGGAGGTGTAGGAGCGAGCTCATTTCAAAAGAAGAATAGGAAATTTCTCCTCCCTTCCTCTTTTTTGTCAGGAAAAAAATATAACCTCATGTTTCCTTTTTTCTTTCCCATTACGGCCCTTGGGTTCAGTCCCACCTCCCAAGCTTCCGATCCCTCGTCAATCCGAGCGACCTCTTTCTCTCCAACTCATTGCGCCCACGCCCTCTCAAGAAACTGCTTTGCTATCCTCGAGAGACGAAACCACGCAAGGCAAATCCCAGCTTTTTTATTTGCCAGTGTGCCTGTTGAAATAAAAAAATTAAGTAATACGTGAACTCCATTACACGTTATCTTCATGCGGTGACCATTGATATAATTCCTGTAAAGGCCCGAAACATGCAGGTGGTTTAAGGGAGCGGGAATGTTCTTTTGTTTTGCGCCTTTGAGTCCGCCTGAGACGTTTCGACTGCAGGGCCGTTAGAAGATGAATGACGAATTTCGTTACCAACGGAAGCGGTCGTAATTGGCTTGTCTCTTGGCGTAAACCAAGATGCGAGTCGTTCCTTCGTGTTTTTATTGCTTTATTTCCGAGAAAATATATTTTCTTATCTCAATGTTGCTTGAAAAATGTTGGTGTTTTCTCCTTTGCTTACAAGTCAATTCTTGCTCCCGCGAACTTAATCCCCCTAGTGAACTCATCATGCTTCTTCAGCCCTTCTAAGCTATCCGTGAAAAAAATGGAGTTCTCTTCCCGGAATCGTGCGCAAACATTTGAAAAGTAATAGCCTTACAAAAAAAGAAGCCGACGGTAATGCGGCCATTTTGTATCGGTTACTGGCATCAACTGGAGAAATCGGCTGCAGTGCCACTTTAAACCAATTAGAACATGACGTCGACAGCCACTACCGGAAGTCACTCATTACTTGAAAACTTAGCTCCGTGAATAGCTTTTTTTAAATTATCCATTTTTCCCATGAAAAAACGCATACTCATACTTTTTCAATTGCTTTAGTGTGCTCACTAATATTGTTTTATTCCAAGTTAGGCCGATTTTGGCGCGTTACATGGAAAAAAACCCCTTATTTTCAAATCTGCCCGTTCTATTCAAAATAGAAACAGTTTCCTTAGAAGACATCCGCAAGATATAAAATGCTAAATTAGGGATCTAAGGATGCTTTAGTTGGACGCTGATTATTTGCCCTGTGGTTTCTCTTAGGCATCCGAGAGGGATTTGACGTCTGGAGTGCCATCTGCGGTGTCTCTTGCACCACTTTCTCTCCAACAATAATGCAAATGCATCTATTCTGACCATAAAAGCTAATTTGTACGTGCTTTATCAATCATTTTATTACGATATTCACTCTGGGGAATTTAATATAATTATGCCTCTTTTTTTAAAGACAAATTACTCACAGTTGGGTATTTTCTAAAATTTTAATTGTAAGAATACGGATCTCAATACGTTACTTTTACTCAAACAAACTTACGGAGTGAAAATATTTTTGAAATTCATTCAGTACTTACTGAGGTATTTTCAGATTAAAATTGTCGGAATAACATATTTTGTCACGTGACAGAGCAACGAAATCTGATTGGTGTGACGCCATTTCCGCTGAGCGAGAGACGAAATCCGAGAGAGCACGGGAAGCTGTAATAGAGACTGTGAACCGTAGAAGAGACTCCGTTTTAGGAAGACCTTTTATAGTAAACAACGAATATGGCGTTAAGTGTTTATACTCAAACCACATCAAAAAAATATACCCAAAGTGGATATGTTTACGGTAGCGTTTTTATGAAGAAGCACGACTTATTTAATTCTGCCGAAATTCGTGGAGCACAAGTCCGTAATATTTAAGTAAACAATTTGTAAGTTAGGACCTCATTTTAGGTTGTTATTTTTTTGGCATAATACTTCGAGTACTGTTATCCGAAATTTGGATACGTTTGCTTCATAATTATGGGCACGTGAAACTCTCGAATGACTGTAGCAGAGAACATCGTGTCATGTAAATAAACCAAATTTTGTCCGAATTCTTGCCCACGTTTACAGATTTTTCATTTTACACTGTTGCGACTATTTTAATGATGCCTCATATTCATAAGTATTAATTTAACTGCGGATTTTAAGTTATATTCACGGTAAAATCAGCCCTCGTTAAAAAAGCGCACACCTGAAGTTCATCAGATTTGTCAACAATCGCGTCGAATGTAAATTAAAATTCACAATAACTTACGACTTGAATTTTCCTAATTTTTAGCGATATGTTGTTCACTTATGGCTAACGAGACAACAGCTGTAGGGGATGTTTTTAAGTGTATACTCCACCAAGGAACTGGCAATGAATGGATGTTTACCTCGATTCATGGATTTTTCAAGGTTAATTGGAATTTTTTTATTAATAGAGCATCTCGAGAGAGTTATAGTGGTAATAATAAAGGCTACATCCAAGTGAAGAGAGAAATCACTGTGTACGGTCATTGCAAAAATATGGCAAGAACACAAAAGTGAGCAGTAAAGCATACATGGTGCAAGTAGCAGCTTCAGGTTTCAATAAAGTCGGACTTCCCATCATTGACACACAAGTGAAATTTGTCGAGTCTTCCGGTAACTATATTGTTTTCACTTGCACCAATTTACTAAAAAATGTATTTATTTGTATGTAATCATAACTTTCGTCATAACTTGGGACATACATTGAAATGGTCTTCAAAATGGCAGAATTTTGATTTTCTGCGGACGAAATCCCGGCGTGCCGCTCGAAACCATAGTTTCTTTCTTCTTTCGTTGTTTGGAAGCTGAATAAATTTCCTATTCGGTATTTTTACCGATGTATTTGAACATTGTGTCACAAAACACAATCTATACCTCTTATATCTCATTGCAACTAATCATTCATAAGTCGATTAATCCAAAGATTGGTTGACTGCAGCCCTCCACCCTTCCCTATTTATTGCTAGGTCCTTATCTTCCCAGTAACTCTTCCTATGTACTCTCTTCTTCAATTGGTCGATGAACTTATTCCTGGGTCTTCCTCTGGGGACTATTCCCTTTATTTTGCCTTCAATTATGTTCTTCAAGAATCCATTGTGTCTCAGAGTGTGTCCAATCCATCTTGTTGTTCTTTTCTGAATGGTGTTCCATATGGTTCTTTCCTCTTCTACTCTTCCCTACACTTCATCAATTCTTATTTTGTCCGTACATTTTATCAACAGCATCCTCCTCCAGCACCAGGTTTCGAAGGCTTCTATTCCCTTCTGGTCAGCTTTTCCAATGGTCCATGATTCCGATCCGCAGAGTACTACGCTCCACATGTATGTTTTTACGCACTGTTTCCTGGTTTGTAGTCCTATCTTCTTCGAGCAGAGCAGATGTCTTTTTCCCACGAACGCCTTCTTAGCTTGGGCTATTCTCCGTTTGATGCCCTTCATACTTCTTCCGTCCCACGCGATGGTACTTCCGAGATAGGTGATGCAATCCACTTGATCTAATTTCTCTCCTCTCCGGGTGACATCTACACTCAGGTTTCTCTCTTCCGCATATTGGGATTTTAGTCTCCGTCTTCTTTCTTCGTCTTTTCATGTTGTATTCTTGGGGAACAATGTCCATTGCATTTATTGACCTCTGAAGAAAATTATGATGTTCAGCTATGACTGCGATATCATCTACGAAGCGGAGCATGTTAATTTCTTCTCCAATTATCTTTATTCCGCTCAGTTTAATTTCTTGTGCTTCTCGTATGGCCTCCGTCAAGTACGTGTTGAACAGTGCTGGAGAGAGGTTTCAACCTTGTCTTACTCCTTTGTTAACTTTAGCATATATCCGACCTCCGTCTTTCACTCGCATTGTGACGACTTGCTTCCTGTATAGTGTTGTGGATAATTCTCCTGTCGTCGAAATCCATTCCGAGTTTTTCGAGCAGTCTGAACACCTTGTTCCACTCAAAATTGTCGAAGGCTTTCCTCAGGTCCACGAATGCCACTTTCATTGCAAAGGCACATTAAATGACAGAAAGATATCTTAAGGAATTTTACAATGCTTGATTCTACCGCAAGCATGAGAAAACATTTGGGTCTGAATGTAAACAGCGAAAATGACATCGCAGGTCATTCGGTTGTTTTCGGAGCGTGCTCGGGAACATTCGTAACCTTCAAGTTTCTTCAGCTTCTAGACACGAAGTTAATTCCATTGGATGAGAACACTCTTAACGTATGGAATAAGTTTAAGTAACAGAATCAGAATATCAAAAGATTGAAATACGTGGAAAATACCCAGTTGTTGAACTATTACTCTTTTTTAGGACCGTGTTCCAATCCGCATTAAGAGGCGTGCTTAATGTTCCCAAAATTCTGAAAGTGACGGCAACGTCTCTCTCTTTGAACCAACTTACCACCGCGAGTCGGTCTGGTAGGTGTCAGAGTGAGAGAAGTTATCGTAAATCGGCTGTTTTTGTGGTTGTGCGTTGTGATCCCAAAGTCTCCTATTGCAGCAGTCGTGAAGTTCGTGGGTGATCGTGAAGGCACATTTGAATGCATACATTTTCAGTGTTTCACCATTTTTTCTTTGAAATGATTATAATGTTCGGACGTGATCTAATAATGACCCTAAATTAGACCCAGCGTTAAGATACGAATCAACTTTATCTCTTACCCCTCCATTTCTCTGTCCCCTCCTCTGCAATGGATGGAGCACTGACACCCCTGCTGATTCTCGCACAGCAGTATGCTGATGTAGGTGAATGGACTATTCTTACATACATACCAATCACGCCGTTCACTTCCGGGATAGGCACAATCACAGAGTTTCACTCACAAACACACACTTGTACACCTAACTCTGCTTCAATAATGCCCTCCATACTGACCTATCCTTGCAAACCTCTTTTGCCACATTTACCGCCATACACTGCTTCACACACGCCCTCCTGTTTTTAAGACTCCTAATATTTCTCCTCCTGAGAATTTCCTCAAGCACATTCAACCACAACTTTCTCGGCCTACCTCTCCCTCTCGCACCATTCAATTCACTCAATATATCTGTTTTGTTATTCGACTCTCATCCATTCTCTCAACATGGCCAAACCAACGAAGTACACTCCTTTCATATATATCAATTACTGGAGCATCTAACCCACATTCATTTATTGCCCATTCAATTCTAACTCCATCCATCCTACTTTTTCCGCAAACACTCCTCAGATATACCCATGTTTCACTACCATACAACAAAGTGGGGAGATGCACACCTTTGTACACGGCGATTTTCGCTTCCATAGACAGGCACTCATTCCTTGATATGCTCCACATGCTACCAACCACTTTCTTTCCAGCATTCGCACGTCTCATTATCTCCTCATCTATCCGTCCATCTTTCGTATGCATCTTACTCAAGTACACAAAATCATCCACTTGGTCTACTACTTCACCATTCGCCGTCATCATACAGTTATTCTCCCCATTCTCCTTATCAAAAACTACTACTTCAGTCTTTCACGTAATTACCCTCAATTCTATTCTCTCTATTGATTCACAAATCTTATCTAGGAGCCTCTGTAATCCCTCTTGGTTCTCTGAGATCAAAACAGTATCATCCGCATACAGTAGAACTCGCACGTTTACATTTCCAATCAAAACACCGTCATTTTCCCCACATGCATCTCTAACACATTTATCGATAAATACATTAAACAGCCATGGTGACATTACGTATCCTTGTTTTACGACAGAATGAAACACTCTCTCAGGTAACTTCGTGGTAACACATTTCTAAAATGGATTTATTGAAATAACTTTTACAAACCACAAAAAAAATAGAACTCACGACCCGGGTTTGCGTTTGCGTCATCTTCAGGACAGGGTCCGTGAGTTATATTTTTCTTGTGGTTTTTAAAAGTTATTTCAATAAATCCACTTCCTTTACGCCCTGTTTTATTGCAAACCAATCATTCAGAACCCCGTTAACTCTCACATTTGCATTACACTTATCATACATCACCATCATAACATTCAATAACTGTCTATTCACCCCATAGTCCTTTAAAACCTTCTACAACTTCTTTCTACTTACCCTGTCATATGCCTTCTCTACATCAAGAAACGCACAGTTCACTTTCTTTCGGACGCCCATAAATTTTTCTATCACTTGCTGAAGCGCGAAAAGCTGGTCACTACATCCTCTCCCACGCATAAACCCACACAGCACACCCCATATTTTGTCATTTTCTTTGCTTTGTAAAATTACCTTTTTTCGCTTTTCCAACAGAGATTCTGAGATGTTTGCTTCCGTCACCTATTTTCTATATTATCAACACACGTACGTATCTCTAAAGCGTTAATCGTTAGTTCCATAGTTTGTTTCATAGAAAGTGTAGCTTTCACTCATAATAAACATATCAGGTATATTCTGAAGTGGTTTTCTTGTAGGGGTTTCTCAAACTATTGAAACCGTCTTTTGAAGAATTCCTAAAAATTTACTGAAACCTTCTGCTGAGTTTCTGAGAATGTTCTGTAGAATTCCCTTTCTACACAACAGATAGAAAAACATTTGGAATGCAGTGCCGCCCTAGTGGGAAGGACGTGTGAGGGGTTTTCCGTACGAATATTTAGAAAAGGACCTGGTTCAGCGGAAACCTGGTATATTTCCGTAGAAGTTCTACGCAACAACTTCTTAGGAATTTTTTGGCAGGGTGATAATGAATACAACCTGGCAATCCCTAAAACGAGAAAGTAAATGTCTACTGCGAGAGATTATAGAACGAAAGAGCATAGAACCCGTAATGCTTAATCCAGAGGCCCATCCGGAGTGATCTTGGCGGCTAGGCGTCCGTTTCAACTGGCCGCCGTCTGCAGGTTTGCGGGGGACGCGTTAATGTCCCGTCGGGCGCCAAGCCAGCGGGCGCCGAGTCGCTCCGCAGAATGAATCATGCGAGTATCAAGTATCACGCTAAGCCAGGAATTCCCCCAGCCAAATTACTATTGTGACGGTGTGAGGGGCAAGGTAAGGCGTCGTTTCAAAGGGGGGAAATTTTCCCCTCTCGTGGGCGTGTTGGGAGAGTGAACGAAATGGGGGAAGAATCGACTGAAGCGTCTGAAGGGAATGTGGCTGCGTCTGACCGGAGAATCTTTAACGTTCTAATGCTCAATGGGTATACGAGGAGTGTTGAGATTACGGATGTACCCACGCTTTGATTTGGACCAGAATTGGTCCGAATTGACCCTCCATGGGTCCGGGGGTCCCTGATTCGATGACGTACTCCGGCAGACCGCATGACGCCTACCCGTACAAGGGAGTCGGGGGATACCTAATCCCAATTTTTTTGGGCAACGGGCTCCTCCGGTTCTCAATAGATGAGCGGTAAGTTTTCGCAAAAGCGAGACTGACTGGGACTCGTCTTACGTTGTTGGGGGAACCCAACAGATACGAGCACTGCGGGGAGGCGGAGGCGCATTGTCGTCCTTTTGACGTCAATCCGCCTCATGGTGTCGGCCTCGCAGGGGTTGTGGTTCGCCAACCTTCCTTCCCATTTCTTTTTCCCACTACTTCCCACAAGGGTATAAGCGAAGGCTTGCAGACCTGGTGGGGGTTTTTTTAGACCTTGCGGGGAGACCCGAATCACCTGTTCTAATGCTCTATTTAGAATGCGGAAGTTTTATGGGGCGTTGGCGGGACACAATCTTAAACTCTTCATGTCACTCACGCGAGCCCATCCTATCCGATCCTTTTTTAAATGTTATTTGTTGGATCATCGCTCATGTGGTACACTGCAACAAAACTACACTGATCGTATTTTCTAAGAGGGAACATGAACCTATTGAAACAAACCAGCGTTTTTAATGTTATTGTGACTTGTAAAGATAAATGATTAAACTTTTGACAATTGGTGGCTCACATACTTACGTTTATATAGTCATTGATGGAAACTTCTCTGGTGTGGCACCGGGTTGATCATACAATAGGCGACGTTTCCATGAGGCACTCGCTCACCTTCCTCAGGGCCGGAAAAACTGAGCTTTGCACCGAAGAGGTTATCCTTGCCCCGGGGAAGATGAGCGAGTGGCTCATCGAAACGTCGACAATTTGAGAGCTCAACCCGGCGTCACGCCCAGTTTTTTTCCAGACCCGAATTTTCATTGATATCATCGATCAGGAAAGCCCACAGCCTTCCATTAGGTCATTTATTTCATATTTATCACTATTAGAGATAATCTAGTCAAAATCCGCTCGATTTTGACATGCACAGACGTCGTCCATTAACGTGCGTGCTTCCTTTCTTCTCCTCGGCATGCTGCGTTTCCCCTCCCTTTCCCCTCTTCATTCACTCTCCGCTATTCTCTTTCTTTCCTTTTCCTGAGGCCGACCTCTTCGTCCCCCCCCCCTTCTCCTCCCATTACCTCTTCCCTCTGCTTCCTCAAATCTCCTCACCGCCAATGCACTGAGCACTTCCTCGTTTGTCCTTCCCTTTCCACTCCGCCGCACTTTCTCCTACACGACCTCCTTTCATTGAAACTTCCTTCGGTCCATTCTCGTCCACTTCACTCGGAGCCCACGTGTGTCGCCCACCGTGCGCATGTTCCCTCATCCATCTAATATCTCTGCCACTGTGGCCATTTTCACACAACGTGCTATACCAGAGCAATTAAAGTTCTCCACATGACTCAGTTTGTGCGCTCCTACTTTTATGACCAGTCCCTGACAACCATATTTGGTATTTAAGTTTCATCGATTTCACGCTTTGAAAAAAGTGTATTTCTTCGACTTTTTCCGACTTGAAGTAGTGTGTCTTTCATGAATGTCTAATAATGGAGCGCGGGTATGGACATAGCGAAGTGGCAAAGCATGGTGATCAGTTCGGATGTGATGAATTCGTTGCTAATCGCATGATTGTAGGCACTAACTATGCCTTGGTCCCCCATTCTTCCTGGCACTCCGTGAGCCAGAGGCGTATGTCGTCGCAGTAGTGGTATAACGCGTTGTGAACAATTATGTCGGCCCCGGTGTCGGCGGGGTAAAGTCCTCGCCTTCTAACCTGAGGGTCGCGGGTTCGAGTCCCGCCTGGGTAAGGTTATTCAATGCCATGGACATGGGTGTTTGTGTTCGTCTAATGATATATTAAAACACTTGTAATTGGGGAAACCTGTAAGTGTTAAAGAAATTATTATTATTATTACTTTTATCTTAGCGGCCGAATGGTGTAACTATAAAAACAAAGCAGCTTGTTCAATCTACTGTAGTCTTTACGTTATCCAAATTTTAAGAAGGTTCGACTATTTTGGTATCAAATTTTTCATCTTAAATGGGTATACTTTTGTATATGAGACATTTTTATTTTCCTCTTTCTACTCCTTTACAAGTTATAGGAGTTGACAGATAATAAAAGGACGAGTCATAAAACCTTGGAGTGACGTGCTATCCATAGTATGGGTTGACGGTGGCTATCTACGTAGGAAAAAGTTACATTTTGACACGATACAATAATAACAACGTTGTAATATTCCACATTGTTTCCAAATGTTTTTTAAACCATGACAACAGCCCTGTGTTTGCTAAGCATCTGTTTGACCACACTCACATTTCTAATTTTAATCCCAATATTTTATATTTTTTGACAGAGGTGCCAAATTTGAATTTTTTAGAAAATTTTGAAATTGTTTTAGCCTTTAAAAAATCTAGTCACAGGGTTTTTAATTGATTTTCTTCCGGACAAATTGTCGCCCCTTTTTACTGTGCCTATCCCTTCCTCTTTTAACTCTTTACGCTGTTGGTTTTACACTTCCGTGTCCTCGCTTTGTTAACCCCCGCCTCTCTACTAATATCCTCCCCACCCCCTTCCCAACCTCCTCCTTACTTCCTTCCCCGTGTGGTACCCTTTATATATATGAAGCCACCGCCTCTGTACGCTGTATTTTGCCTCTGATGATGATGTGTATACATTGAAACCGGTTAGGCTTGTTTGCTAGTAATAAAACAGTGTGGAATATTACATAGTTATTACTATTATATCATGTCGAAATTCACTAAGTCAACTCTTCAACTATCAAGCATATTATATTTTGACTGTTTACATGGTTGTCACTTTTTGTGAAGAACCAGTGCGTGGCAAATATGCATTCGAGAAATAATAATTATGACAAAATTTAATCATCAACTCATCTAGAGAGATATGTGTGTGCGAAATTTTACCCTCTTACTCATTAATGCTCGCCGTGTTCGAAGTTTATTCTTTATTTCAGCATCTCTAACAAGCACGAAGTAAATATTTTCTATATTTCCATAATGGCGCAAATATATCGTTTTGCTTGATTGAAACACACAGGAATTAACTCAATATGCGCGCGTAAGTCATTAATATTTTCATGTCGTATTGGGAAAGCTTTCACATCGGAACGTTTTCTTACGATTCAGTAAATATTAATACAGAGAGAGTAATTGAGTTTTTTTTAATAGTTGGGGAAACATACCAAGTGCCCACTGTTAAATGTTTGCCTGTATCAGTTGCGAGAGAAATTCCTCATTTTTGTTAAATAAAATCTCATTGGAGTGCGCATAGCCTTACCTTTTGTACTCTTGTCAAATAAAATTGCTGCTATATATTTGGCAGACAGCTCGAAGAGTAAGTGAGTTAAGTGGAGAGGATATTTAATGTGTGAGCGTCTTTGGAGAGGTGAGGTATTTTTCTCCACAATGAGACCGAATCCATAAGATTCTGGGTTGTGTGATATCTCGCTCCAACGACCTCAGCGTTTTGAAATTCAAACGAAGGAATATTGCTCTCAATTGGAATAAAATCACTTACCTATTGTTTTCTTAATGCCTTTCATAGGCCATATCCGGAAAATGATCTATTGTTGAACGCGAATTGTTTGGTGAACATTGGATCGCATGGAGAGCAAAATAGATTATTGCAATTTATATGTCACACAATAAGAGTACTTCGTTCCGTTGAAAACCTATCAACCCCAACCGACATCGCCCAATGCGGTCTCTTGTCAAGTGGTGACCTCTTTCGCCTCTCTTCGGTGGCGATGCATGTATCTCTGTCGAACTTGATGGAATTGTCCGGGCCCAATTCACCGACCTCGTGAAACAACGGTCAAATTTCAATATCGAAATTTCTCGCGCAGTCCTTTGCCAACGTAGAGCGGGAGTCAATGTGGAGGAGATTGCGAACGCACCCAACCCATTCGATCCGATCGACGAGCGAAATATATATGTGATCTCTGTGAGGAAGATTCTCATCATTTCGTTTAAATTAACTGTGGGAGTCCTCGACGCGCGTGTAATCGATTTATCTCAATTATTACTCGGGGAACATTACAACGAACACTTTGTTTTCAACGTTTCGAGCCCACTTGTCTAATTTACTCCTCGTGTCTCATAACTAGCTCAATCCAGCGGTCTCGTGGCTTGATTGGGGTGGCCCCTTTATCGGATTTTTAAAGCGGCTTCGACACCTGCAGTACAATTATTTGCCTTTACCAGTCACCCGTTTTATTGTTATGCGTTTGGTAAAACGTCGTTATTCATTTCGCATGCGGCTTACTAGACATTTCATGCGATCAGCAATGCTGATTTGATGGATGAATACGAGAGAACTCTGGGAAATAAATCGTGCTGTAACTAAGTTGGATGTGTTTGTTCTTTGACTGCGCTGTAACTGGGCTGAAAGTGTGCTCAAGACTGCACACTGCAATGGAAACAAACAGTACAGTCTGCCACATGACACAACATTTTCGCACAGAACACTTCCAGCACTGTAATACGGAGCAGTTGCTGTACAGCTTTAACCGCAGTACAGTTCCAAGACTGTGATCCTGCTCATTCTCAGTACAGCCCTCTCCGCAGTTCAGTCTCTACGGTACACTGCCAGTGCAAATCATCCTCAGCAATTCAACCACAGCACTGTCCAGTACAGTTTGGAGGGCTGGGACTGCACTAACTGCTGAGTTTAGTACAGTTAAGATTATTTACAGGACATCCACATAACGTTCAGTGGCTGATATTTTGATCTAAATGGAGTGATAATATCGTTTTTTATTACAATGAGGCTGATTTCATCGAAGTAATTGTCACGGTACATCCCACTGATTCTACCCTTAAATTCACTATGATTTGAAAACAGAGTTAAATCTTTTCGAAAGAGCTGCTGGGGAAATAAAACGTCTTCGTGGTTACAACATTCACAAATGTGAAGAAATATTAGGTCGGAACGGAAAGAGTTGCGGGAGGGAAGCGGGAATAAGAAAACGAGACGATTTTGGAGCTTACCTGCAAATGAACCCATCCGCCCCAGTTGAAGGAAATGCCGCCTACCGTTAACTTTTATAATCTCTCGAGAGGAATCATCCTGATCTACGGTGCGACCGAGCCCTAAACGGCTTGTTCTGTAATCCTAATCGCAATTAACCTCTGACCTACAATTACTGCAAGCGTGGAAAAGACCCCTCGGCTTGGACTCGGAGGAGCAATTTCCATCTCCTTTCGGAAGCTCGATTAATTTTTTATCTCCCCCGAAATGTTGCAGGGTCTCGCATTAGAATTGACCTTTTTCTATCTATTAGTGTCGCGGGGAATATTTTTTATCGATGATCAAGAGAAGTGTGGAACCGTGTTTATGCCTAAAAATGAAAATAGCTTTTATATTGATACGAACAGCGGTTGAAGATACTGGCTGCTCCAGGCTGCGGGTGTTGGCCCATGTCGGCATCAACGATGCGGCCGAGCGTGGAGCTGATGAGATATTAAATTCCTACAGGGATTTGAACTCAGAGGTGAAACGCGTTCGGAGGGCATCTGGTGCCGATTTGCGGCTGACCATTTGTAGTGTTGTTCCGCGGACCGACCGCGGTCATCATGTTTGGAGCAGAATTGACTGCCAGAACTGGAGGCTTTGGGAATTCTGTGTAGACATAGGAACAGAATACGTATATCTTCGACCGGTGCTCGGATCGTGCCGGGCTCCCCTCAACCGTTCTGGGGTGCATTACTCCGCCCAGGCGTCAGAACGGGTGGTTTATAGGATTTTCGAGCATTGTAGGTATTTTATGGCTAGAGTGTAGGTCGATCAGTGGGATTCGAAATTAATAATTAACAGCCTCCAAGTAAATCTGTGTAATGTAGGCCTTTGTAGCCGAAAAAACTAAGGGGAAGCACTGACAAATAAATGTCACTTCCATCGCGAAAATAATTCCGATAAACGCTCTCAAGATAGCTGCGAAAAGAAAAACTCGCTTCTCAGTGGTTTCAGAGAACATGAAAAAGATAACACACAGAATAACAGAAAACTGCGAACCGACAGTCATCAAGGTAAATGCGATATCAATTTTGTAAGAGTAAATTTCCGTAGTACAATAAAATAAGGTGGCGAGATGCATCGATTGTATTTTTTATCGAGTGCCTGAGTTTTCACTTGTTATTAACAGGTTCCTATAAAAATGGCTTTCTATTAGTTAGAAAAAACGCTATTTTCCGCGTGTTTATCACATCCTTGCATTTGAAAAACGCGTGACTTTTAGTTCGCCCTGCTAGAGAAATAGCGCATATGAGGGTAAAATATTGTTGTTCATAGCGGACAGAGGATATAGTTTTAGAGCATACCATCGTAACTTAACTTAAGTCGCAGGGGGATGAATGATATGATTTTTCATGATAAGAATGAAACCACTTAGTTTTTTTCAAACCAATATATTTACACCACAAATCTACCGGTTTCGGCCTTTTCAGGCCATTATCAAGATTACAGAATAAAAAACCCCAAAAGACAGCACAGCTTATATATTAAATGAATATGATTTTTATGTCCTTTTACAGAACTTTTACACTTCATAATATTTTAAACCTGTTTAAACATTAACATTCAATGCTCATTTTGCTCGAGCGTCTTATTTTTATTGTGTGAGAGACTAATATTTTAAGGTGGTAAGAGGAAGATATCATTTCATATAGAACATCTCCCCCTCCTAAGAAGCCAAAATGTCAGCCTATTACCGCTCTACTTTGAGAGATATGTTTCTGGCAAAATGTTGAACCCGTTTTCCGTGGGAAACGGTTCGCGTATGGACTCCAGAGACACTTCATTTTGAAAATGACGCACAGATATCTTCAGAAATTTTTACGTGCGAAGTCGGTCGGCTTTTACAACTATGTTTAGAAACGAATCAATTACACGCCATATTTATAGTGTCGCAAAAAAAACGTGTGTGGAGGGCAACCGTATTTCACCGTACGGGCAAAAATTTCGCCAAAAAAATTATTTAAGTTAAACTGAGTTGTAGGTATGTTTCTTAATGATTGCGAATGACAGCCATCTGGATAAATTTTATAAAGCCATTAATACTAATAAGATTTACTTCGCTCGTCCTCTTGATGCTGCTGAAATTAAAAAATATATACATTCTTTTATATTGAATCTCCTAATCCTCATATATTATGTGATACGCATTTGGTTCTTAAGGCCATTGTGGAGAGCCTTGCCCTTTTGTTTCCTTTTTTCATTATTGAACGTCTGTACAAACTACGGTAAAAACTGCTTTAATGCAAAAACTTCAGTGTACGCTGCTATTAAAGGAAACAGTAAGGTCATTATCCGTCTACTATGACTCGGGAACAATCGCGCTCTGATTATCTTAATTCTGTACTACTTAAGGTAGTTTGAGCGAAATATCCTTTTACTTAGAAATCAATGAATTTGGTCTCACTTTTTAAAGAAAAATACATCACCCTTCTAATGACACCAGAAATTCAACCCCTTACCGCATTACTTTCGGAGATATTTGCCAAAAAATACCAGCCCTTATACATGGGGAATGGTACAATTATGCACTCCAGAGAGACATTATTTACAAAATGAGGTATTTCTAACACTCAGGTGTCGTAAAAAAACTAACAGCATGTATTTTGTATGTTTTATCAACTATATTTGAAAATTAATCATATTGTCACCGCGGTAGGTTCTTGGGTATCACAAAAAACCTTCCGTTTTGAAGGAGTGTCAAACACACCACGCGAAAAATATGAGTCAAGTTAAAGACTATCGAGATATTTTCATTTGATTACTTATAATTTCTGTCATATACAATTATATTATAGCACCGTTAATAATGGAATATTTAATTGATGTGTCCTACAGCTGGTGGAATTAAAACGTATAATTCCAATATGGTCTCTATTATGACTAAGGAACTATCTCGCTCGGACTACCGTGAAGAATGCCTTAATTGTGCCAAAATTTTCTCGGTTTGCTTTCTTTAACTTTAACTTTGAATTCTCCATCGGTCCTCGATGAATGACCGCGGCGTGACAAGTGCCGGGCGATGAGCGGCCGCCGTGGGAGAACGGAGGGCGAGCCGGCCAGGTAGTCGAAGCGAGCGGCAGAGGCCGGCCCAAGGGGACAGGCGGACGCCAATCCACGCCCAATCACCCAATAGGCGGTCAATGGAATTCGGGAACCGCAGCTGGGCAGTGGTGGTAGCGGTGGCCGGGCGCCTTTCTGCACGGCAGTGGGAAACTGATTGCGTTGTCGGAAATGGGAGGTGTGCGGAGGAAGTGACGACACGAGGTAGCTTCTAACGGGGGCGGTGGGCGTCGAGTCGAGTGGAGGCGTAATTCTTGGAGGACTCGGACCTCGATGACGACGTCGAAGTGATATCACAGTGGCAACGAATAATCCCAACTCTGATTCACAACTCACGATCGAAACTTAAATATACTCATTTTGCTCATTAATCAGGCTTGTTGTTCAAACAACAAAATCCTGCCTTTCCTTGCACTTTGTCAGAAAACTTTATATTCTGAATGACGTACGGTGTAATGTGCGAAAATGGGTGTGACGCGAGGAAAATACTGCAAAGATTAAATACTTCCTTATCTAAAATACTTAACATCAATGCTATATTCGTGTACAACAATTTATAAAATCGAATTCTCCCAGGGAATATGATAAAAAAGAAAGAGATTGGATTGATGCAACAAAGCTCAGGCAGCTATTCATCTCATTTTGCCTTGAATTATTACCTCATATTGTCTGTGACCCCGTCGACCTCTCTCATAAGGGACACGTCCAAGAACTCTGTTTTCTCATCGTGCCTTCAGTTTCCATCCATGTGTTCCGCGCCGCATCTGCGCCAGTAGTTGAGGGGGAGGCTTTGGGTGGAGGAAGGGAGAAACGTGTTTTATCAGCCTGAGGGCAGTCACTTCTTTGTCAGCAAAAAACGTCACTCTAGAGGCTGAAGTCTCCCCTCGATAACATTAACCCTCACTTCACCCCGTCACAGATTCCTTAGCGAATCAGAGGAGATGATCTTGCAAATTTTCATCATTTATAAGGGGTGCCATCGAGTGTATTTTAGCCGAAGCAGTGGCTACGTAGCTGTTAAAGGATTAGCCGAAGTTCCATTATGCTTTGCTTGTACTGACGCCATTGCTGATGTTAGGCTTCATTTATGTTGCAGTATTTGCATCCTCGCGTATAAATATATCGTGAAAGAAAAAAAAACGATTTTTACGGACAGGAAACGGCGATGTCTCCATTTGTGTAATTTCAGTGGGTGTAGTTATCAAAAAGAACGCGTTGAACTATTCTATCAGTATTGGCTCTAATTTTCATGCTCACGTGAGTCTACTTCTCGTGTATTTCATGAGCTGCGAGCTTTGGCTTTTTGTCTTCATCATTGAGACGACCTCGAACGGTTCAAACGTAAAAGCCCCCAGAGTGGCTCTGTTGCATTCCTTCGAGATCATCCCGATCGCGAACTAAGGAGTCACGTGGTACAACCACAAACGGTTCCAGATTTTGGTGAGTTTCGCTCGCTTGTATAGGTGACGTGAGGGTCAGATACATTATTTATTTCGTCTCTAACTGCTGTACCATTATACTCCATCAACAAGCTTCCCGCGAGAAAAACTCGATCTGCGGGCTTCTAGAGATTTTCGCGAGTGGATAGAATGCTCCAAAATCTTGAAACCTTCGTGAATGTACAGAGCACGAGACTCACTAGTAACCTGATAGGAATACGTACGGTTTAAACGCCAGCCCGTAGATTTCATCCAGAAACGTGGGGCTCCTTATTAGACACAATGCCAGCCTTTTCAAAGCACTCATGCATACGTTCATCTCCATAATCTCATGTTTACTGCTGAACACTGGTTTTTTTGAACCCCGTTTTCCTTTTGTCGCCCACGCTACTGTGCCCATTCGATCTCGTTAGCACTCGGTGATAATGGCACTGATCAGTCTCTTATCCTTGTGCAAAGCGTGTCTTCATCGCATGATTTCGTGATGAACGTAATTTCCGATGGCATTTTAACTGTATTTAATTCCAATTCTCAACACAAGCTAATTTCAAATGTCCACGACGGGGGCTAACATCTCAAAAGAATATATGGAACATTAGATGATTGGATTTGAATGAGATGTATCCGCTTCGAAAATTACGTCAATAAAACGTATTCACTCATATGGAACGTTCCTCTTCTTTCGTCAAATTACCACTTACCATTGTAGACCGCAAACAAATGATGATGGACCTATTGAGCATTCTTGCGTGAAGTGTAAAAAAGGGAAATTTTTGCAAGACGTCGAATAAGGGGCCCGACATTGAGGAGGCCGCCCCCCGCAGAGCTAACCGATCCCCCCCCCCCTTCCCCGTGTGTCCACCGTCTCCTTTCTCTAGAGGCCGGCTATCACAGGGGCGGGGAAAGGAGGGGAAGAGAAGCACAGAACAAGGGGGGGACTGTGGCCGACTACTCTCTCCCCTTTCTGACACCCGAAACTCTTTAACTCCGTAATTACTAATACGGGAGCACCGACAAGACTGAGGGGTGCTTTGGAAGAGGGGAGAGGTACGATGACAGTGGAGAGGAACACGACAAGCGAAAGAAGGTTTCGGAAAGGCGAAAGGGATAGAAATAGGACGGACGAGAAAAATGCCATTTCTGCGAAAAACTTCATGGGAAGCGAAAGTTATAAGCAAATTGAATAAAAACTTATATGAAAGCACCGTACTACCCACCAATTATTTTATATTAGCACATGACCGCATTAATTACGGTCGATATTGCAATGAAACAGTGGGTAAAAATTCCACATTAAACCTTTTTTAACAACCGACCATGGTTTCGAAACTAAGTGCCATATTCGAGTGGCACTTTCTGTCGAAATCATGGTCGGTTGTCAACAAATGTTTAGTGTGGAATTTTTACCATCTGTTACATTGCAATGTGGAGATACGTAAGTTCCACAAAATAAAGCCTGAAATGATTATATAAGTTTATAAATTACGGTTGAATTGCAGCATCTTGAATCGCAATGGTGACGCATTCGGCTGCCATTGCCGGAAATCGGTTCAATAAAAAATTTTCCCGGAATAATCTGCATAAATTGCACTTTTGTTTTTCAATAGCTGACGCACGCCATCGGCGAAGGCAATGTTTTTAGACCACATTTCAAAAAAATGGAATTCGACATTTGTTTTGACTGAGTCGCGGGGAACTTTCTTCACATACGTTTCAAAAAGGAGAACAGGAGGAAGGACGGCGAAGAAGCGCCGCACAGTGGGCTGAAATCGAAATTAAGCTGGCCAAAATCATCTGCAGACGTATTTGATTGCAAATTATTGCTAATTTTTAGGAATTGCGTATTTTAATGGCAACGCGAAACGTTTTGAGGGTGATTTGGATCATAAGGTCATCGTGGGGGCGGACGAGAGCTAAAAATATGGAAACAGTGATGCGGATCACATATACCCAAGGGGCGCGCTAGAATTATAATTCAGGGATGTCAATGAAAAGAAAGGAATATTTAGTTTTATGAAAAAAAATACCGCAAAAAAAACTGGAAATAAGTGAACTTCATTTTTTAAATGGGATATCGGTCGTGATTATAATATTTTGGCTCACTTTAGCCTCAGAAGATGAGAAAAGTGATATAGCCTAAAAGACTTTGGCCGTTGATGATCAAACCGCTACTCATCTCATTCAGCTTCATCCTAGGAGTCAAAATCGTTTGAGGACATCATTTTTTTCTTCTCCCTTTGTCTGCTCATGCACAAGAAGAGTTTTGACTTCCTCCGGTATGTTCCTGGTCGCCCTGCGAGGTTCTCCCGAACAATAGGAAATGAAGAGATCTGATGTTAGGAATAATCGATAGAAAATGTCATCATTCACGGCCAACCCTGCATATTTTCCATGAGTATTGCTCCCTCATCTCTTATGTTTTCTTTTTTATGTCCTCGTTTCGCGCCTCCAAGGCCTCTTCTGAGAGCTGATCAATTGGGAGCATTTGATGTCTGACTACGCCTGCTCCATGAATTAACACTTTATGCACTGGTGGTGGCATAACATACCATGGATATAGGTGAACATTCTATTTGTTGTATCATGGCAATATTTTGAGAAAAATTCATCATAATATTATTACAGAAAGGTCTTTTTCTGTCATTCCGTATATGCTCTGTTAATACTGCACCTACAGTGATAAATGAGGTATCATTTTAAACGTTGAATCACCGGCTTCTGACAAAAAATACAATCTCAATCTCAAATTTCACTATTTACCCATTAATTTGGCTTAAAAGTTTCGAGTTTTCCATGTCGATTAGTCGCTCGAGGTATATCGACTCCACACATTTTTTTATTCTAAACTTCAAAAAAGGTTTAAAATGAAAATAGTACGAAATGCACATAGTGATTGTACATGGGTGAATGGTCATCTGGTAAGTCAATGCAATTAAAACTTTTTGATTTCATATTTATATGATATATTCGCTCTTGAATTCATGAAATCCTTCAGGTCTCCCACCTCATAAGTTGTAGGTAAATAAAAATGCCATAGTAATGTTGATCCGCAACCTCAACGCCAAGCAAGGGTTGATTAACGGTGCCAGGTTAATAATTACTAATTTAGGCGAATACACAATCACTGCTAAATTAATTGACTCGGGTAGAACAGTCATAATTCCGAGAATTAAACTCACCCCTTCGGCCCCGCCCCTTCACCCCCGAACATACCTTTCCAAATGACATGCAAACAATTCCCAATCAAACTGGCCTTTGCAATGACAATTAATAAAGCACAGGGTCAGACTCTTCAGAGAGCCGGATTGTACTTGACAGAACCCGTTTTTTCGCATGGACAGTTGTATGTTACATTTTCTAGAGTTCGCACTTTCCGTGATATTTATGTTTAGGTTAAAGAAACTCATAACCAAAAAGTTACAGACGACAACATTGTTACTTCTAATATTGTCTTTAAAGAAGTTTTGTAAATTGCGTGCCATTATTCAGTAACAGACGTCATGATTGTTCCTACTGGTACCAAACTCTCTTGCCTATATTGTATTCATATGTTTTGTATATTTTTGCAAGAAAACAAGTATACAGAAAGTACTTTATGATACACCTTCCTCTCTATTTAAAACCCAATTACACCGTTTCCTTAACATACTTATTCCCTGATAGCGTGAAAGTTCGAAATTTTCGCACGGGTTACCTAGTTCATCATAATTCATTTTAAGTTGAGTCAAAAAAGTTTAGTCCCAGTCAATGCACATGAAATGTACATTGAGTGGATAGGAATACTTTTTAAGGAAGGGACCATCCCATTTCAAACTTTGGAACGGTATTACTCGGAAGTACACGCATTATATACCTGTGACATAACATTTCTATCAACGGTGATATTGAGCGCGAACCAGAAATTTCCACGGAGAGCTCAGGGTTAGAGAAATAGCGTCTCGCTGTATTGCCGTCATTGGTCGTTCCAAATCCTGATTCAGGCAAATCCGCAATTATGCCTATCATGAAACTGAAAGCCTATTGCACAGCCTATTTTCTATTTTCCATTGCTAATTTTCTTCCATTTTCTGACTTTTTCCTTGCTATATTAGAACTCACATGAGGAAGATTCACTTGTGAGATATTTTATCACGGCTGGAGCAAATTTTATTTCCTGTTTTAACCAATTTGTATGTCCTTTTCGAGACTTGTCCACTCCTAAATATTGTCCCAATTCCGGAAATACAGGTGGAATCTCTCTTTCTGAAAGAAGGCCGCAAGCCAAGATTTCAATATTTGCGTCTCCCTGCAAATAAATCTACTTCTGTACTGTATTCCATCACCACTGGAACAAACTTTGAAGATATTCGCTAACATCGGAGATTTCCGATTTTATTAATTTTTGACGACTTGTAAAAATTTATCTAACCGCTTAGATGGAAAATAATCAGCGGATTTATTTAGTCTGGTTATTCTAAAATATAGTCTTTTCATTCTCAATTCGAAATTAAAAGGTCGGTGATTGTGGTTTTGGCCAGATTTTTCGATTTTATCCCACTGTGCGCCGAGTCGGGTTCTTGAGCCGAAGGTGCCACGGGGATTACACTGTTGCATCAGTCCTACTCGCTGGACGGGAACTCAACACTCGTGAGGTGTTGTCTACATATCACACCAAGTTGAGATAGGGAGACAATCGCCGCCGTCACCGGGATTTGGACCCGGACCATCTGAGATGGAACGCCTGAATGTAGCACTCACAGACCCCATCCCCAGGGAAATGACACACTTGGTGATTCACTAAGAACCAACATTAGTATAGAAGGCGGTGTTTTGTTCATTGTTCGTTCAGCACCAAGGTTGGTTGAGCGCAGGCCTGCTCCATTCTCTCTTTGAAGCCCCCTCGGTGCTCAGCTCTTCGGTGGTTCTCCCCATATACTTTCCCCCATATTTGGCCAATGTGTGTATCCCTCGGCCTTCCTATTTGGACTTTTCCCTCTGTTTAGCTGCATTCCGAATTTCAATTGGAGGTTGAGCCGCGCCACCACTTGGCGGTGCCACTCAACAGTATTCGTTTGTCATTTGTTTCTTTATATGAGCGAATGTAACCTTGAACGTGGAGCAGGAGAAGATCGGCCTCGGACACGACTCTCGTCATCGAGCTGCAACGCATGGAAAGGCGAGCTGGTGAGTGACATGCGCCCCAAAATTGTGAGATTAATCGTGGCTCAACCTTTTTGTGTCAAAGAAAATTACAGTCCACTATAAATGTTTGCTAATCGTGCAATATAATCACTTTCGGAAGTGATTACCCTTTATTTCTCCTTCAATTATATAATTTACCATCATACAGCGCTACAGGATGTGCCCAATCCAACTGAATAAGAACCGAGGAGGGGAAATGATTTTAATCTTTTAAGGTAGTTTGAGCGAAATATCATTTTACCTGGAAATCAATGAATTTAGTCTCATTTTAAAGAAATATATCTCACCCCTCTAATGACACCGAAAATTCAACCCCTTACCACATTAATTTCGGAGATATTTTCCAAAAATATACCAGCGCTTTTACATGGGAAACGGTACGTGTATGCACTCCAGAGAGACCTAATTTTAAAAATGAGGAATTTCTAACACTTACACGTCGTAAAAAAAATAACAGCGTGTATTTTGTATGTTTTCTCAACTATTTTTAAAAATTAATCATATTGTCACCGCAATAGGTTCTTGAGTATCACAAAAAAACCTTCCGTTTTGAAGGAGCTTCAAACGCACCGCGCGAAAATAATGAGTCAAGTCAAAGACTTATTTAGATATTTTCATTTAATTACTTGCAATTTCTGTCATATAAAACTATATCATTGCACCATTAATAATGCAATATTTAATTGATGTATTCTACAGCTGGTGAAATTAAAACGTATAATTCGAATATGGTCTCTATTATGATTAGGGAACTATCTCGCTCGGACTACCATAAGTTACCTAGCTATGACGACGCAAATATTTTTCAAAACTATTTTTCTGATACCAATAAATCGAGAAAAATACGTGGCTTGTGGCGATGGTATACAAGTTAAACTTGTCTAAGTTATACTTAAGACTTGTAATATTCTTTTCCTGCCGAAATTATTCTTCCTATTATTATTTCCTTCCTTCTTTTCATAGCAAAATATAAAGATAAAAACCTTCTCGAGTGTCTTGTGGAGGGCACTTCAAGTAGAGTACTCCGTCTGTCGGATGAGGCGTTAAGCCGTGGTCCCCTTGGCGCTTTCGTTAAGAGTAGGCTGATGCCGACGCCGGGTTTCCATCCACCCTGCCTCCCTTACCTGTCCCCTACGACGCAAATGACCTTAGCCATCGGTCGCCTCCCCAAATATCCAATCCAATTAAATGACAGCTCTCCGTCATGCATTGATTTACATTTTCAGTTGAGAATTGCTGACTTCTGTACAAGGAACGTGGAATGGATAGCAGAAGGAATGGAAAATATTGGAAAGATCGCTTGAAGGAGAGTCTTGGGTATGGTGGGGTGGGATGTCTTGGGTATGGTGGGGTGGGATGGTTGCCTTTGAGAGGGAGGAGGATTGTTGCGGAGGAGGAATGTGGGGGAGGATGGAGAGAAGGAGGGAGCCAACACCCACCCCCGTTCCGCGGGAGACCGAGAGGCCTGTGCGCATGCTCGAGAGCCTGACCAACAGTCGCACCAATGGCATCGCTTCCTCGTTACGTCATGCATGTCGGCATTTGGTCTCCCCGACGATTTTCCTCCCCTCACCCTCCCCACCCCCCGAACCCCACGTGACCATTCCCCCCCCCTCTTTACCCTCCCCGTCTCCCACTCCGCACACAACACCCTTTACCCGACTAAATCCATCCGATACACAAGCCTATTCACCTTTGGTTCCTTTTCCATATTCCCAGGAACGAGAAGACGGCGGGGGCTGGCGGGAAATGGGGACAAATTTTACAAACTAAAATACTTGACTATGATTAGAAGGCAAGGTCGGAGCGTTGTCTGCCGCAAATGCAATTTGGAACTTTCCGCCTGAATGCCAAAGGGATGCTACCAATAAACTACGAATCACTACCAAGGAAACGAGAAAGTGATCCCTTCTTTTTAACGACAAGTTACTATTTCCTATATTAGAAAAAAAAGATCCAAAAATTCACGAAATAACCAGTTGCAATAGCCTTAAAGCTGCTTTGCACGGTACATTTTATCGCACAAACTTATGTATCATAGAATGTACAAGGACTTGAATGGAATCAGAGTAGGTTCTATTTTCCGTTCAGTCATTTAGACAATCGTACAATTCGTCACTTACAACGGTACAATTATCATCACGAAGGAATTCATACATTCGTTTGTACAATAAAATGTTCCGCGTAAAGCAGCCTTTGGAACTACTCGATAATTTTGATAGATACTATTTCACTACTCATTCAAGTGACAGGTCACGAGACTATTGAGAGGACCAGAAGATACAATCAAAATTTTGTGTTTTATTGCTAGCAAAGACCCGCATTTGAACGCAGAGAGAAATAAAAAGGGATTTCGCTTAACACGCGAGTGCGCTTCCGAAATCCCTCACACAAATCCGTTCGTCGTAAAACACAGCGAACTTAGCAATGTAGTACACGCGCATTGTACATATATTCGTCCACAACCGCAGGCCAACTTAAATATTCAGGTATAACTCCTGCAGAACAGTTGCTGAGCGCCGAGCCGTATGTGGACGAGCATGTTCGGCAGGGAGCTGTTTCATCATCCACCATACAGTCCTGATCCTGCTCCCTGCGATTTTCATCTTTTCTCGCGCCTCAAGAAATTCCTGTCCTCCGGGCAAGTAACAAATTTTGCTGATAATATGCCCATCGTATTCATTAAATGCATATTTATATTGCAACTCCACGGGGTGTAGCGAAAAAGGGGGACAAAGAGAAGAAAACGAACCTAACACGTGTATGGGCGTTAAAGGGGGTTACTTTCGCCACATAAAAAGATATGGAAGATAAAGTTTTAAAAACCAGGCTGTGAATGTGCGCAAGCCTTACGTCCCTCAGCATTTATCCATCTCCAGCGGAGGCGAGAATGCTGATGAAAACTGCCGACGCTAAAACGCTCCAAAACGCGTCTTTCACCGAATTCACCGCGAGTCATTTCCCTCCGGGGAACACTACAGAAATCATTTTGATAACCTCCAGGAGGGGGCGGAGCAGCGAGTGAAAACGGGGGGGGGGATCCTTGATGCCTTTAGGCTGTCAAGGGGTTAATTTGCGTTAACGAATCTCTTCTTCGCGTGCGTGAGAGCGCGCACACAACGCGCGGAAATACGTTGTTAACAACAAGCGAGAGGGAGAGGGAAGGAGAAAAAAATATCGCCGTCACTCGGCGTAACGAAAAAATAAATAAATAAAAAGTATTTCGGCAAAAAGGGCGCTTGCGTCGCCATATTTAAATTCAATAAACCATCGTTGCCAAGTAACGAATCCCAGGCGTGCGTGCGAAAACGTTGCGAAGTTCGCGAAAACGACCCCATCATACCAAACGTTCGACACATTCTCGACTAGTTAATATTGCACGCGAGGCAATTTTCCCTCCGAAACGATAAAACACGGGCGCCGCTCTGAGTCATTGCCCTCTCTATCCCGGACGCCCCCCGTAGAACGCGACGAGAACTACTCTCATCGTCGCGTGAGAGAACGGAAGATGATAGCAATGTGTGATGAAACCCTTTTTCGCAGTAGTTCATAAAACGACTTCGCTAGGCCTGAACGGATTGACTTTTTATGCCGAAGTTTTTTTTTCTAACTTACACACAACGTAAAATATCTTGGAATTACCTTAACATCTGATATATCGCAAGGATTATACATTGCAAAATATATGTGACGCAGCATTAAAGGAAATAGGTTTTGTTAAACGTATAATAGGAAGGTCCTCGGATGAAAAAGTCAAAGAGAGACGCTACTTCGCTCTGGTTAGGCCACACCTCGAATACGCCGCGAGCATTTGGGACCCTGGTCAAATACATTTAACCAAAAAAATTAATAAAATACAAAGGAAAGCAGCACGCTTCGTTAAAAACTGCTACGAGCGTACATATAGTGTCTCACAACTTTTAGAGAGATTAATGTGGGAGCCCCTAGAGACTCAGAGGCTACACGCTAGCCTTAGGTTGCTTGAGATATTCAGAACTGGTGTGTTTCAGAGCGACACAGAGAATATTATCATGACTCCTCACTACATCTCTAGGACTGACAGACGCGATAAAATAAGAGATACTCTGCCGAACAGATAGAGTACAAGAGCTCGTTCTTTCCGCGAACATGAAGCGATCACAATAAAATTTGAGCTCCACTAAATACACTCCTATAAACCATGTCACCATTTCATCTCCAAAAAACTTACGCCTTTACACGGCTGGTGACCTAACACCCACTACCACACGCCCAAGCGTCGGCTCCGGGGTATTATGTAGATGTAGATAACGCTTCACTCTAGGGAACATTGAGTCTGCACTCCATGTTCAATTACGAGGTCGCCCTCTCATTTTTGCCCCCTTCTACTTCATACTCTTTTTAGGAACAGCGTGCCCCAGAAGAAGTTACTACACTTTCTTGCCCATCAGTCGATAAAAAGTGAGTGAATTCAGACTTTGAGGCTTTGCGGGTGACAACGCATAAGCTAGGGAACGCTTACTCACGATGAACAAAAAAAACAGAAAACATTTCCATTAACTTTTTCTCTTTTTATGATGTTTTCACTGAAAAAGTATTAAATGGTGTCCAATTCATTTCTGATTCTGATTGCTTGCTGATATTCTGATTGTTTAGACAAAACATGTCCTATGATCTAACATCAACAACGAAACGTCACCTTCCCACGCTATTCCTCTCGCAAATTGAAAATGGAATCACGTGGTGAAGTCAACAGCTTCGGGCGAGATGCAGTGGAACTGCATATTCGAAATGTAAAACACTCGATGTTGTACTGTCCACATTTTTAATTATATTAAAACGTCACTACACGTGTTTCGGCACTTTAATTGGCCATCATCAGATACAGAGTACTGTATTGACTGAACCTGATGATGGCCAATTATAGTGCAGAAACTCGTGTAGTAACGTTTCAATATTATTAAATAAGTGGACAGTACAACATCGAGTGTTTTACATTTCGAATCAAATATTGTCATATGCGACAGCGGGAGGAACATGGCAAATAGTATTGATAAATATCTAATATATACATGCCAAATACCAAAAATTTGGGGACGAGAGAGTTCTTGAGAGACTTGATGCGGATGGCAATTCCTGATAGTATTCAATTATAGTGGTAGAAGTGTATTTGTATAGTTGCGTACTGTACATTGATTTGATGAAAGAAATGTATAGGGTAGACAAGTGCAGAGTTAGAACAAATGTTGGGAATATTGAGTGGTTTGATATTAAAAAAGGATTGAAGCAGGGCAGTGTCCTGTCACCACGTCTGTTCAATATTATTATGGAATGCATCACAAGGGAGGTGAAAAAGAAGTTTAATGGAAATATAAAAGGCATGATATTTGCAGATGATCTAACGATTTGGGGCGAGGATGGGAATGAAGTGCAGGACAAACTATATTAACGGAATAGGCAAATGAAGCTTCATGGACTTAAAATAAGTACTGAAAAAAGCGTAGTTGAAGGTTGTCGGCAGAGATGAAAACACCTGAGTAAATATAACAATAGATGGTCTACCAGTGAAAGATGTGGATAATTATTCATACCTAGGCACTGCAATAAGTAAAGATGGTAGGACAGGACACGAAATTTTAAATAGACTTAGTAAAAGATAGAGATTTTGTCAGAGCATTAAGCATCTAGCATGGGATGGGAAGATACCTCAACAGGCAAAAATGATCATGTTCAATACGTACTATCTACCAATAGTTTTATATGGAGCTGAAAGTTGGACAACGACGGAAACACAGTGGAGTAAGGAAACAGCAGGAGAAATGAAGTTTTTGAGATCAATGCTGGGGAAAACAGAACTAGACAGAGTGAGAAATACCACCATGAGGAAGTAATTAAATATAAAAAGTATTAGACAAAAAATAGTAGACAATAGGATTAGATGGTTAGGACACGCTTAAAAGAACGGAAGAAACAAGAATGCCAAAAGTAATGCTAAACACAGTAGAGGAAGGTGTAAAAGACCGAGAGGAAGGCCGAGGAAACGTTGGATTGTGATCGAAGTGAGTAGGGACGTGGAGGCAAGAGGGTACCATTGAGATGAAGTTGTTCGACCACTGCTTTGGAACGATAGAGGGCAATGGCGAAGCTTAGTGAACTCCTGGACCAACGTTGAGGGGAACAGGATATGTATGTATGTAGTGTATTTGATTGAACGTGCTTCGACGGCTGAGGTCTTTTAGAACTCACTGTCTGTCACTGGCGGTCAGCAGGGGCAAAAGCAGCAACACTCGGAAGGAACTCTCTCGAGGCTCAGCCATTCAAAGTCGAGCCGAGCGCAACAGTGATTAAATTCGACGACTGATCAGGAACCGGTGTATACATCGTGACGTACCGCTGCCCAGTGTCGTAAGTACATCGTGGTATATTTAGCATAGTTTAGTGCAAAAAGGGCTCTAATTCTAGATCGCTTGAATATTCATCGGTTACGAAGTCAAACCTCTTTTACTTGGATTTATCATTTTCAGCGAGGAGAACACTGTTGATTTTCTTCACCCGCCTTGGAAACGAGGAAGTCAAAAATGATACAGTTCCACTCTAAATTTTTATTTATTTTGTTAAATTTTAAACGTGAAAAGAATGTCACCGCGTGCGAGGAAAATACGACGACAACTTCATTTGAATGAACGAATTCCGTGGAAGCGAGCTCCAAAGAGGGAGAGAAGACATGAAAACATTTTTTTTTAAATGTTGGCTCCATTCTCTATTTTGACTCCGTCACTCCGGCGTTGCCAACGATCTTTTCAATGTGGAAAATTATCTCGACCGCCCATCCGAATCCGAGTAAACGTGTGACGTGTAATTATGTCGCTGACTGAAAGCAGTTCCCCCCAGCCTCCTTTAGTATGTGGAGGGAACTACTGCACGCGTGGAAAATCTCCCGCGACCAAAGCGTAAATGGCGTGCGACGGGTTTTGGTGGAAGGGGGCGGGAGGTTGGTTAAGTCGCGCTCGTCGCTCTCTCACAAGGCTTGTTCGCACTAGGCTAGTAATTTAGTTGAGTACCGAGTAATTTAGTAACTAAATGTGTCTGAACAACAAAAATTTAGTCGAGTGGATTGGCAAGTTATTTAGTCGAGTCGATCCATTTCTTTCTATTTTGGTCGGGCGAGTAGCGCCCCCCCACTCCACGCGTCACTGCTCACTCGTTCAACGGCAAAAGAAGTCCGAACCTGTCGTTTTAGTCGAGTTCATTAGCTGCCGCAAACACGTCGTTTCGCTGGACAGAAGAAACCAAGTTTCGCTACCATATAATAACGTAGGGAGGAGAACACTCTTCACACAAAGTAAGAACACAAGCTTATGTCCTTAGGATGCAAAATATCTTCGAAAAATAGAAGGGTTAGATGGAAGAAGGGACTGATTTAGTCTCGATCTCGCCCCAATAAAGACGCTTTATTATTATAATTCCACACTCATCCATTCTCTCGACGGGGCCAAATACACCAAGCGCACTCCCCTTCATATAAACAGAGTGTCCATTACAGGAGCATCCCACCCTCATCCTCACATTCAACCCCTCATTCCTAGCCCTATCCACCCTATTTTCTCCAAACACTTATCGGGTACCCCAATTCCCTCAAAATTTAGCCAATTCTTGGGCTAATCCGGACGCACTATGGTTTCGCTGCCGCGCCGGAAGCTCTAGAAATATGTAAAAATGTTTAGAGAGTTGCTTTTAAGTAGCCTCAAGTAGCAAATTCATATTCTTCTCCAAAATTCACATAATAATTCATTGCGATCTACAGCATAATTTCTCTGAGAGCTTAGCTAACATAGACAACAATCTACGGATAATAACGTTCAGCATGTGATAAGGAATTAGTTTTCTCGGATAAAGATGAGGTATTTTCGATATTATAACCCTGTTTCACAGCAGGATGTTGGCACGCCTTATGCTCTTCTGCCAATTTACGGTTCGTAGGTTTTTGAGACATCCGTTGAGCACGCAACTTTGCACTCAAGACTATTCGTAAGCCATTTGGTCTTTCTTGAGCTTCCTTATTTTTTCCGTCACCCCCGGGGTCGTCCAAAATTTCCGCCCTCCCCCCCCGTCACCCCCCCCCCTGAGTACCCATTCACACCCTCTTAACCCTGCTGAACCTGTCATTCATCATGTGTCAGACGTCTTCTAAACATCTCCATTCTGTCATCATCCAAATTTTAATGCGTTATTCGGATTTTCATCACCATTCCCCACCATATTTTTAACTCGCGCCATGATGCTCCACTCCTTACAATTACATCGTTAAATATCACGGGACGGAATAATACAGGGCCCCAATGTGTGTGTAGATGAGCGGCGCTTTCCCTTACGGATCTAGTGCACCGCTCTCTCCGAAACACAACATAGCAGTTGCTTTACATTTTATTCACATTTTGCGCTCAAGACAACGCACTTCGAAACAGATCACAACACGGAGTGAATTTTCCCTCCTCTGTGTTTGAGAAGAACGCGACGTCGATAATCTCATCCCTATTGTCAGTGGTGAGCTCATTTTCAGTGAATGTGTCGGGCATGGACAATGTCGAGTAATTCAGTAATGTTCAGTAATTCAACAATTCAGCAGTCAAAAGATAGGATTCACAAGCGTGTAGTTTGGAAGAATTTTAAACAATTTACTAGAATTTCGGCCGAGTGGTGAGGGTCGTTCGACATCGATTGTAATGTCGAATCAAACGACCCTATATTTGTGCACCTACGGATCGCTACCTACCGGTCGGTTAACTTAACTTTTCAGCCTGCGCACGACGTTCCGTTCATCGTACTTCGTGTACGCCTATGTGCTCCCATCTGCGCTAATTCCAACGCCTCACGTGGAAATCGAAGCGTGTACCGGCCCTCGTGTGAAATACACTTTCGCCAATTCACTTCAAACGGCTTGGGCTCTTCAGTAACATCGCCATCGTATTTTTAATTTGCGCGGTCGGTGAGTGAGACCAGATGCGTTCCACCTATTGAACTCGGCGAACGGAAATTGTCCTCCTCAGTCGAGGTGACCGGAAAACGAGGAAATGGAAATGACGGAACGATTCCGATGGAAACTGGGATTTCTTCCGCGAGTGAGTAATCGTGTCTCGACTGTTCATTTAAGCTTGTGTCGAGGGTTTGGGGAAGCGTTGGGCTCCCGGTTTTCTGTGTGGCACTGCGATAATTAGCGCTGACCCCTTCCCCATTTACCACTTTCCATCCGAAGCGACATTTTCCTGACCCTCTGGGACAAACGCTTTTGAAAAGAACCGCCGTCATCATTGGTGTTTTACCGGGAGACTGGTTTCGTTCATACCCGATTAGTGCGTGCGATGTTTTTTTAATGCAACAGTGACCTCTGAATTTCATATTCCTACGTGATTCGACTATCTTTTTTTTAAACATGACTGGTTTGTTCATCTACGCAACGTATCTATCTGGCGTCGCTGCATTCCCCATTAACGTAGGGTTGGTGTAACAATGCACCGATCACCCCTCGGCGTCTGCAGCTAGAAGCAGGTTCCCTTACTGTCCAATCAGTTCTCGCGTCGGCCGTCGAGCGCTGACCATTCATTCGCCCGGCAGAAAGTTGCTTCGGTTTCCCAACTCTCCTAATTTCGTGACGACAGGGGATACAATTTCTAATATGCAGAGCAAGTTAAAGTTTTTAAACAAACACAACGGCACTAAATCTAAAAAATACGCCACTATAAGCAACATTTGCCGCCCCAAAGGAGCATCGACTGATAAAATGAGAAACCTGCTGGGAATGCTTAAAGCTCTCAAATTTCGGGGACCTGGTAACGAATTACAGCAGAAAGACCAAGGAACAAGAGGAGAAAAAGCTTTCTATCTGGAATTTCATAGAAACTGGATCGTAACTGCGATCAGGCATCTTTTACGGCTATTTAGGCGTACCATATTCTTCACCAACACAATGTTAGGGTGTATTCTCAGGCCACCACGTAATTGCTAGCAACGTTTAAATGCTACAATAATTACTTGCCCCACCCGGAAACCTGATGGACCTGTACATGCATTCACAAACAAAACACAAAGCAGGAACTAACCCTGAAATGGCTGCAAACCATTCCATAAGGCGAATCCTGAAATACAGTCTTTTCTAATATCATCCACATTTTAACATGCACCGATGGCACCGATGCATCGAAAAGCATCTCAAGGAGAATAAATACCGGGAGAAAATCGAAGTAAGAAAGCTCCCCGGAGACCGTTCGAGCAAATGAGAATTCGAGATTCAATATTTCAATATGTTCAAGGTTCAATGTATGCAGATTATTCCACAAATATATTTTGAGGTACACTTTTTTATGAACGGAGAAGCCGACTGCAGCATCGTTTCCAAGGAATGATCCACATTTTTACTTCAATAACCGTGGCAGTATTTAACTAAGCTTTGCTTAAGATAAAGTGGTAAGGTGCACACATTATTTTCAATCGAATTCCCGGGAGTTTCGCTTTTTATGAGCAATTTTTGGTGTTGGCATCATTTGGATTTCTTGTAATTTTAAGCGCAACAATACAAAAATTCCCATAAATTCGGACCATTGTGCCAATTTATAATATACTCGACCAAATAACAGAATAAAATTGCAAGGATAAACTGGAATAAACATTTGGCAGTCCATTAGAGCATGAGTGGAAAAAATCGGTGAAATTAACTTTAATAAATGCACTGAAAGAAAAGGTCGGCTGCAGGAACCCGAGAATTGGTTGTCGTAACCAACTTCGTTGGATACTGGGGCGCCATCCAATTAGTTGGCTCACGCAGCCATTTTTAATAGACACGTCGGAAATGGCTTCACCGACCAACTCTCTTGGTTTCGCTGCCTACGTAGTTGGGTCTCACATCCAACTGTAGTGGAAGCAGCAAGTGATCGTTATTTTGTCAAGACTATGCACTCTCTACAGTTCTTGCTTGACTTGTATTGAAAATCAGGTGCAATCTTAACATTAACAATCATAACATAATCAATATTTTAACAAAAAATTAAACCATAAGGCAGAATCATGAATATTACAACAAAATATCTGTTCTTTATTGCAATGCTTACGTTTAAATTTATCAATGAGACAGCTCAGGCCCAATACGCTAAGTAATTCTCTTGCCTGGTCATCCATGTAGCCCTCCAACAAAGATTCAATATTCAAAAAGCCTCTTCAGTATTCGATGAAGGCCGATACAATATTCCACACACACACACACACACCACAATAACAGCAACTCGCACGAACACGGGATATGCCGGAAGTGAAAATGGCGAAGTAGCCCAGGTTGCCAGGAACGAACGAGTTTGACAATTTATTAATAGAGTGCTCTGAAGTAGAAGCTTAGTCCGGCTGACAATCGCATTGGTTATCCGATCCAACTATTGTCTTCTCGAGTGAGGTGTATGAACCAACACGGTGGTACGCCGACCAAGTAGCGACTATCCAATTAAATTGCTTGGTATGTCCAATCATCTTGACCATCGTATCGATAGCAGCTGATATTCAATCCAACTTTTTCTTATCCAACTAGAATTGGATACTTCACCAAAACCTCTTTTTTGAGTGAGGAAAACGAAATAAAAGGTCTTCGAAAAACTGAGAAATCCGTGCAAAATCACGAAAGAAATATTTAAAGACTCCCTGGGTTCAATACTTAAATAGTAACGAAAAAGATAAAATCATTTTGGAACCTTTCACTCTTTCGAAAACAAAAAAATTCACTGCATAACTAAAGGTAGTTTGAGCGAAATATCATTTCACCTAGAAATCAATGAATTTGGTCTCATTTTAAAGAAACATATATCACCCTTCCACTGTCATAAAAAATTCAACTCCTTACCACATTACTTTTGGAAATATTTTCCAGAAAATACCATCCCTTTTACATGGGAAATGGTGCTTGTTGCACTCCAGAGAGACCTTATATTAAAAATTAGGTATGTCCTACACTTAGATCTCGATAAAAAATCAACAGTGTGTAGTCCCTGTGATTTCTCAACAATTTTTGCAAATTAATCATGTTGTCACCGCAGTAAATTCTTCGAGATCACAATAAACCTTCCGTTTTGATGGAGTTTTAAACGTACCGCGTGAAAAAAATGAGTAAAGTTAAAGTCTTATGTCGATATTTTCATTTGATTCCTTACAATTCCTGTCATGCAAAACTATTTTATGGCACCATTAATAGTGCAATATTAATTCTTGGGTCTCACAGTAGGTGAAATTAAAACGTACATATTGAATATGGTATCCATTATGATTCGGGAAATATCTCGCTCGCACTACCTTAAGATCAAGCAATTTCTGATATCGAGACGGGACGGACGGATACTTACAACAACAACAACAAATAAAGAGAAGGCAATTCCCTGAAATGGAGCGGCATCTAGGAACTCGATTCGATTACGAACGATGGGATTACCTCTGAATGAAAATATAACATAATATTGTCGAATCTTCTTTTTGCTGACGACCGGGTCATAATTGCACAAGACACTGAAGATGTCAAGTACATGAGCAGGAAACCAACTGAAGAATTTAAGAAATTGGATCTAAAAATTAACTGGAAGAAAACTCAACATCTAATCAGCAGCAATGAAGATGTGGAAACTGACGGGAATAAAATCAAAAAAGTATCCCATTTCATTTATTTACGATCAGTAGTACAAATTGATGGATCCTCAAAATTGGAAATTGACAATCGGATGTGCCAGTGTAGAATTGGAATACAGAATCCCTTACTATGGAGCAGCAATATACTCAATAGAACAAAAACAAATAGGTATATAAAGCAATAGTAGAAAGTATAATAATGCTTTATGGAGCCGAAACATGGAATAAAATAGAAAGAGAAAAAAGTAAACTAAGAGCCACTGAAATGAACTTCTGGCGGAGGGCGGCTAGGAAATCAAGAATAGAAAGAGTTAGAAATGAGCAGATAAGTGAGGTAGAGAAGGATGTAGTGGAGACTATTGAAGAAGCAAGATTACGATGGTATGGACATGCCCAAAGAATGGGGGATGAAAGAATACCTAAAGCTGCTCTAAAATGGGTTCCGGAAGGCAGAAGGAGAAGAGAAAGACACAAGAAGTCATTGTTGGATGGAATGAGGGAGGAAATGGATAGGAGGGGGTTGGATATGGAAGATGCATTTGATAAAGACTAGTGGAGAGTGGTGAGATTGGGTGATGGACCTGACGAGTGGACCCTACTTATGGAAAGATAAATGTGTTGGGTTTGGGGAGGGAAACTGCTGTAAAGTGGAATATCCCTGATAAAAATAACATAGCACGCAATTGCCTTCACTCGGGAAACATTTATACTTCCAAGGGATGGAATTCACTGAGTAAATAAAAATGATTTGAACGCGGGTTTTCTTCTCACAGGTCAGAAACGTAAGGCAGTTACATCACCGCGCCATTATACCCTGTGTTTGAATCCCAGATAGGATCTAAGGATTTTTTTACTCATCCCTCTACTGTATGAAAATTTGAAGCTACCAATCATCAACATAGTAATGGCATCTTCAATAAAAACAGGAATTCTTCAGAAGCAAGATCTCCAGAATATCCCTGCTCGAGTTCGTCCATGTTAATGACACAAGTGACAAAATTGAAAGAGAAAAAAGTAAACTAAGAGCCACTGAAATGGACTTTTGGCGGAGGTCGGCTATGAAATTAAGAATAGAAAGAGTTAGAAAAGAACAGATAAGAGAAATCGTGGAGGTAGATACGGATGTAGTGGACATTATTGAAGAAAGAAGATTATGATGGTATGGACATGCCCAAAGAATGGGGGATGAAATAATACCGAAAGCTGCTCTAAAATGGGTTCCGGAAGGCAGAAGGAGAAGAGGAAGACACAAGAAGTCATTGTTGGATGGAGTGAGGGAGGAAATGGATAGGAGGGGGTTGGATATGGAAGATGCATTTGATAGAGACTAGTGGAGAGTGGTGAGATTGGGTGATGGACCTGATGAGTGGACACCTGAGGAGTGAGTTATGTTAAGATAAATGTGTTGGGTTTGGGGAGGGAAAATGGTGTAAAGTGGATAATCCCTAATAAAAAAATTAAGAACTGATGACTGCCAAGAAATTTCCCGAAAAAGAACTGAGTTTAATGCTTGGGACTCTTGGTGCTTCCACAACTCGGCAGAAAACGAACCCCAACACACCGACCTCTCGTTAGCGGCCGATCCATATCCCCCCAGCGGCACGCGACACTCTATTTCAGATTAAAAGAGCGATCCCACTGAGAAGTCCTTTCGCCATTCCCACACACACACACACACACAAAAACACACACGCAGTCCATGTGGAAGGAAACCTTTCATCTTTGTCTGGGAGAGCTTGGGCACGATGCTCGAATGTACAAACCTACAAGCGTTCAACGTTGCCAGACTGCACCGCCGTGCGTAGCACTGTATATTTCAATGCGGCTGTTACTGCCGCTGATTTTAGAAAAATTATCAAATGGTTTTGTCACGTTTGTTGCTTATGCCTTTAGCTTTTTAGACTGGTTCTAAAGATTTCATAGTATTTTATCACATAAACGGAGCCGTTGTTCCCTTTATTGCTACGAAGTTAATTATTCACCAGATGACTATAAGGGCCATGCCGCCGTATGCCGCAGAAAGGATACTTGGAACGGTTGGGACTGAGGTTGGTTGTGCAGCGGACACTCTTAGGGTAGTTTGAGCGAAAAATCATTTTACTTAGAAATCCATGAATTTGGTCTCATTTTAAAGAAAAATGTATCAAATAATGACACCAGAAATTCAACCCCTTACCACATTACTTTCGGAGACATTTGCCAAAAAATACCAGCCCTTTTACATGGGAAATGGTACGTGTAGGCACTCCAGAGAAACGTTATTTACAAAAGGAGGAATTTCTAACACTTAGATGTCGTAAAAAAACTAAATGTGTGTAGTTTGTATGTTTTATCAACTATATTTGAAAATTAATCATAATGTCCCCGCAGTAGGTTCTTGGGTATCACAAAAAACCTTCCGTTTTGAAGGAGTTTCAAACGCACCGCGCGAACTAAATGATTCAAGTTAAACACTTATTTAGATTTTTTCATTTATGTAATTTATAATTTATGTAATATAAAATTATATTATTGAACCATTAATTATGCAATATTTAATTGATGTTCCTTCAGCTGGTGAAACTAAAACGTATAATTCGAATATGGTCTCTGTTTTGATTAGGGGACTATCTCGCCCGGACTACCTTAAGATAGTACTGCAAAGAAAATCACGAAATCCCACAGAAGAGATTTGTAGAGTCCATTGAAAGTGGTCCGACATTGCAGTTTGATCAGTTTGTTAACACTGCAGAGAAAATGGATAGCGTTAAGTTGGCAGAGAGCAGGGGTTAATGAAGAAAACTTATGATTAGTGAATTAAAAAATTTTATGAAGAAGACAAGGAGGCTGGTCGAAGACACTTTCCGCAAAGCATTAAAGTGGACTACAAACGGACAGTAGTAGACAGAGAGATGCAAGGTTAAGGTCAAGAGAGGAAGACTTGAGAAAATTAAAAGGACTAAAGAATCGGAGAATTGTGAGATTCCAGGACTATTCACAGTATTACCTAATAAGGAGACATCCGCAAGTGAACACAAGTGGGTAATTTCAGATTGTCTTCAAATCATTCATCAAAATCAAGATTTAAAATCATTCGCCTTGTCCGGAACTAGAACCCTGACCCATCGATATCGCGCAGAGCGCTTCAGCCAATCAAGCTACAGCATCGTCCTTTTATTCTGTGCAGGTTGTCTCTCCTGAATGGATTCAAACTAAGGATGAGTCGAATCTAAGTGTCGATTCTCGATTCCACCGATTCTCAGGATTAGATTCGGTGGAATCGAGAATCGATCGCCTAAAGTCGATTCCGATTCCATCGATCCCAGATAGATAAATATTCAAATCAAATTTCATTTATCACATCATTTTTGTCTCAGTAATTTTGGGTGTAGGCTATCAATTTGTACTTTTTCTCTACTTCAATAAGCCGAGGATATATAAATGCTATTTGTTAATAAATATACTTTTTGAGAGACTTAATTGTCTTTGTTATTTTATTTCAGCCAATACTTGAATTGTTAAATAATAGTCGCACGCTAATGGTATATCAATATCCCACCTGTTATTAGGAATAAGAATCGATAGAATCGGAATCGAGAATCGGGAATCGCTTTCGAAGAATCGAAATCGGAATCGAAAAAAAGTGGAATCGACTCATTCCTAATTCAAATCCACTAGAATTTTCCAGGACTCGGAAGAAAGGAGTCGCTCGGGAGTGCCCGACATATGATGGTTATGGAAGCAGTCCGAAGCGTGCGCTTGGCGCCACCAACCGCGATTTTAGAGCCGACCATGGTACGCAGAGTTGGGTTCGCTCTTTTGACGTATTTTTCACAGGGGCGTGATTCCGCAGAAAATAATAATCATTCCCCTCGACCGGGACTCGAGACCCGGTCTAGGAGAATGATTTTTTCCTCCGTGGAATTTCGCATTATGGTGCCTTTGCGGGTGACTCCTTACTAACTAATATCACGGCCATCCTCAACATTCATGATTTCCATAGCAGGTTGAAGCATAAACGTTATTTTGGGACGAAAACGTTTATAGAAGTGGTATTTTTCATCCTCCCTATCAACTACAGATAAACTGTTCGGAATAGATATGGCTTTCTTATATCAAATCTGCAAGTTATTGAAACGAAAATCATGAGTATCCCAAGCGCTCAAAGTTGGACAACTGGATTTTCCGCGCAGAAAACGGATACTTTTTGAGAAAAAATTAAGTACAGGAAGTACTAACGGACAGAGGATTTTTTAAGTCAATCATCCAATGTAGAAATGAACAAACTCTCGTGAGAATTTTACTGCACTGAAATCGGTTTCCTCGTTTGGACGATAGAGCATCTCAAACTCAGGTATCTTGCTTTTTTTTACAGACAGTAATTTCATACAATTATGTCATCAAAAACAGCCTCTTGCGACATGATCTTTTTGACTCGGTGACGGAGGATACAAGCAAAACAACATCTCGACCTATCAGGAGGCACCTGTTCGCTTTACAAAGGTTTCCATGAAGGACAGATTTGAGAAACGGCATTTGACAGCCCTTAGGATGAAAAGCAAGTCGTTTATCTTGCACCCGAGAAACTTCCCTACTGACTAATTACTTTCTCTTTCAGTTAAGGTTCGACGTCAAATTTGCAGTGCGTTAGAGAGGCACATGAGTGAAAAACGAAGATGAATGGGGATCGGGTTGGTGTAGTGGCTAGAGTAGAGTACTAGAATAGAGTAACCGTACGGATGGCCAGGGTTCAAATCCCTGCAGAGACGGATGTTTTTCAGAGGAAACCCGATCCCTACTTGAGTGTCTTGTGGAGGACTCTTCAAGTTCAGTACTCCGTCTGTCGGATGAGACGTTAAGCCGTGGTCCCCTTGGCGCCTTTCGTTAAGAGCAGGCTGATGCCGACGCTGGGTTTCTATCCACCCTTCCTCCCTTACCTGTCCCCTATGACGCAAATGACCTTGGCTGTCGGTCGCCTCCCCAAAATCCAATCCCATCCAACAAAGAGTAACTCGCACATATTTCCGAAGAGAAGCAATTAAACAGACATTCTACATGAATTTTTCCCACTGAAAAAAAGAGCGAAAAAATAAGAAATGCTTCATTATTCACAGAACGAGTAATAGAGGCCACCAAACTGACATTTGAGGACGTATTTGTCGTAGCCCCAATAACGTAACCCCAAGAGACAAACACCAAATCCAAAAAATATACATGCAACCTTGAAACTTTCCCTATTTCCGCCCATTACCGGATGAAGCACAGCGGAACAAATTCGTTAAACACGCCCATAGGAACTAGAGAGAAAAGCCATACGGTAGCCATGAAAAACCATACAAGGAGTCTCTTTTGTGAGATTTCGCAAGCCTCTGAGCCTAAAGTAGTTCCGCCGAGAGATAGACTTAAATGCCATTTAATCATATTCGTATCATTCTAAGCAAGCCACACAAAAAAACATGGCCTCCGTTTCATATGAATGACAAAATTAAACGTGTTTAATGGATTCCGGATCAACGATGTGGAAGTTAATTCTTTTTCTCATCAAAAGAAAACTTTGTTTCATCCGACCAATTTTCAATTCGGCACGACTAGCTTCGACACATCGGCATCATAGTCAGTATCCTCGAGATGGCAGGATGCGAAGAAACTAGCTGAGTCGAAATCAAAATTAATCTGATAAAACAAAGTTTTTTTTCATCAGAGACAAAAATCATACCTTGAGGTAGTCCGAGCGAGATAGTTCCGTAATCAAAATAGAGACCATATTCGAATTATACGTTTTAATTTCACCACCTGTAGGACACATTTTAAATATTGCATTATTAATGCTGCAATAATATAGTTTTATATGACATAAATTATAAGTAATTAAATGAAAATATCTCAATACGTCTTTAACTTGAATCATTTTTTTCTCGCGGTACGTTTGAAACTCCTTCAAAACGGAAGGTTTTTTTGTGATACCCAAGATCCTACTGCGGTGACAATATGATCGATTTTCAAATATAGTTGAGAAAACATACAAACTACACGCTGTTAGTTTTTTCACGACATATAAGTGTTATAAATACCTAATTTTGTAAATAATGTCTCTCTGGAGTGCATACATATACCATTTCCCATGAAAAAGGGCTGGTATTTTATGGCAAATATCTCTAAAAATAATGTGGTAGGGGGTTGAATTTTTTGTGTCATTGGACAGGTGAGATATTTCTCTTTAAAATGAGACCAAATTCATTGATTTCTATGTAACATGATATTTTGCTCAAACAGTCTTTCCTTTAGGAAACGGAACTTAAACTCTCGTAGTGTTCAAGATTCCAGTTTGATTTGCGAGAAAAATAGCGAGGAAAGGTAACATATGTTGTTCATTTCGAATAGAGGATATATGTTACTAATAGTAGGCGCAATATGAATAGAAATGAGATTCGGTGTCCTTTTCCTTGGGAACCACCGAGGAAGCCACGGGTCTCCTCCCATAGTGACGCATCAATCTATCCCTCTCTGCCGCCTCGGCCACCATCCGCGCCCCCCACCTACCACGATCCGAGCAATCCTTCGCCGATCGTCATCCAGGGTGGCTACTGAATTCCAATTTTCAAATTCCCTGACCTTTCCCTGAATTTTTCCTGCTGGATTTACTGCGTTCCCTGACCAATCGCCAAAAGGTCATCTATTATTGGAATATATTTTTTCGGCTGAATTAAATTTACTACGGCAGCTTTAAATTCTCTAATCACCGCCTCGTATTTTTAGAACTGCGAGCACGTATTTATTATATTACCTTAACTTCAGATATATCGTGGGGAACACAAATACAAAACATATGCGGCACAGCATTAAAGAAACTAGGTTTTTTAAGCGTATAGCAGGAAGGTCCTCGGAGGAAAATGTCAAAGAGAGATGCTACTTGGCTCTGGTTAGGCCACACCTCGAATACGCCGCGAGCATTTGGGACCCTGGTCAAATACATTTAACCAAAAAAATTAATAAAATACAAAGGAAAGCAGCACGCTTCGTTAAAACCTGCTAAGAGCGTACATATAGTGTCTCGCAACTTTTAGAGGGATTAATGTGGGAGCCCCTAGAGACTCGGAGGCTACACGCTAGGCTTAGGTTGCTTGAGATATTCAGAACTGGTGTGTTTCAGAGCGACAAAGAGAATATTATCATGACTCCTCACTACATCTCTAGGACTGACAGACGCGATAAAATAAGAGAGATACTCTTCCGAACAGAGAGAGTACAAGAGCTCGTTCTTTCCGCGAACAATAAGCGATCACAATAAAATTTGAGCTCCTCCAAATACACTCTCATAGGACATGTCACCATTTCATCTCCAAAAAACTTACACCTTTACACGGCTGGTGACCTACCACCCCCTGCCACACGCCCAAGTGTCGGCGCGCGGGGTAGTATGTAGATGTAGATTATAAGCTAGTGTCCTCCAGCAACTTCTCGAACTGAGTTTCGGAAGTTATAAAAAATTCGACGTAAAATTTTCCGAGCAACATAGCCTCGGATTCCTTGTGATGAGCGTAATACATTGTGGTCATGATTTTTAACACAAGTAGGCAAATATCGCAATAAGGATATACAAAAGGGGTGCATTGTACGTCTGATTCCCAACTAAATAACTAATATTCACAACAAATAAGATCCACAACTAAATACTCCACGAATTGATGGTGCTTATTCCATGCACGTCAGCGACGGATGTTAGTTTTAGTTGGTGAATTAAAGTGTGGGAAAGAGAGTCCGACAAACGTAATGGTAGAAAAATAACGAGGATTCCCATTCCAGTTTCTCCCCGACTGTTACAAGAATTCCCTGACCTTTCCCTGACTTTTCCAGAATTTCCAAATTCCCACACAATTCCAGGTTTACCCGGATTCCCCTGACAAACGCCACCCTGTCATCGCACCCCGGCGGCCCGGTCCCACGGAACCACACTCTCTCGGCACGTCCCGGAGAAGTGGCGGCACTTTCCGATCGGCTTCGGGAGAGGACGGAAGAGGGAGGAGGAATGAGGAGGGGATAGGAATGAGGAGGAAGAAGGAATGAGGGGGGGAGGAATGAGGGGGGAGGAGGAGGATATTCTTCTGGGGAAGTGATGCAGGCGAGACGCTGGATAGGGTTGTCGAGGAGGGAGGTGTTCGAGATTGGGGGAGGTACACGGGAGAGAGGGTAGGGTGGGAGGGGTGAAATATGAGTGGTTAGAGGAGCACGACGTATTGGAGGATTGGATTGGATATTTGGAGAGGCGACCGACGGCTAAGGTCATTCGCGACATAGGGGATAGGCGAGGTGTATGCAACTCTGAGAAATGGTGCACGCTTGTTGAGAAATGGTCGCAAAATGGATAGAAATGGACGGAAATGGATAGAAATGGACAGAAATGGTTATAAACGGAGAGAAATAGTCGTAAATAGACAGAAATGGACAGAAATGGATAGAAATGGACAGGAATGAACAAAAATAGATAAAAAACGACAGAAATGGTTAGAAATGGACAGAAATGGATAGAAATGGACAGAAATTGATAGGAATGTATAATAATGGACAGAAATGGATAGAAATGGACAGGAATGAACAGAAATGGATAGTAATGGACAGAAATGGTTAGAAATGGACAGACACTGATAGAAATGGTCGGAAATAGACAGAAATGGATAGAAAACGACAGAAATGGTTAGAAATGGACAGAAATGGACAGAAATGGTCGGAAATGGTTAGAAATGGATAGAAGTGGACAGAAACGGATAGAAATGGTCGGAAATAGACAGAAATGGATAGAAAACGACAGAAATTGACAGAAATGGACAGAAATGGTTAGAAATGGACAGGAATGGTCAGATATGGTTAGAAATAGATAGAAATGGATAGAAATGCTCGGAAATGGACAGGTATGGATAGAAATGGACAGAAATGGATAGAAATGGACAGAAATGGATGGAAAAGGAGAGAAATGGATAGAAATGGACAGAAATGGATGGAAATAGTTAGAAATGGATTGAAATGGCTGAAATGGAAATGCGGTGTACCTACACTTGTTTTAGAAGTTGCGTACCCCTCGGGGATAGGTAAGGGAGAAACGGGAGGGAAGCGGGAGACGCACAAGGGGGCGGGGGGGGAGTGTTGAAGGCGAACGACGACAGGGTGAGTGGTGCGGTAGGGAAAGGGACCTAAAAAGAGAGAGAGAGAGAGAGAGGAGGAGGCGGGGCCTCGTTGGAAAGGATAACGGGTGATGGCATTGCAATGGAGATTGCCGCGACGTGGAGCGCGAGGATCGGTTCCCATTTCGACGGATGGGGTTGGGGGAGGGGGGAGGGGAGTGGCGTCTGGAACTGGTTCGGATGACTCCGAACCTCCCAAAAACAACAGCACACCGTTCATTCGTGGTGCCAGGAGTGGGGGGTTAGAATTAAATATCAACAAACGTACCACAGTTCACTTCCTGCGAAAGTCATCACAAAAATGCCACACCTATACTGTGGGTGGAGTAAACATAAAGTCTTCAAATACAATAAAATATCTTGGAATTACCTTAACATCTGATATATCGTAGGGAACGCACACACAGAACATATGTGGCGCGCACTGAACAAACTAGGTTTTGTTAAACGTAGGTATAATAGGAAGGTCCTCGGATGAAAAAGTCAAAGAGAGATGCTACTTCGCTTTGGCACTTGTACGAATGGATTTAACCAAAAGCATTAATGAAATACAAAGGAAAGCAGCGCGATTCGTGAAAAACTGCTAAGTAAGAACGAACATATAGTGTTCACAACTTTTAGAGGGATTAAGGTGGGAGCCCCTAGAGACTTGGAGGCCAAACACTTGGCCTAGGTTGCTTGAGATATTCAGAACTGGTGTGTTTCAGAGTAATACAGAGAATATTATCATGACGACTCACTACATCTCTAGGTCTGACAGATGCGAAAAAATAAGAGATATACACTGCCGAACAGATAGGTACAAACACTCGTACTTTCCGCGAACAATAAGCGATCACAAGAAAAACTGAGCACCACTAAATACACTCTCATAGGGCACGTCACCATTTCATCTCCTAAAACTTATACCTTTACACGGCTGGTGACCTAACACCCTCTGCCACACGCCCATGCGGCGGCTCGCGGGGTATTATGTAGATGTAGACGTAGAACTTGAGACACTTTAACGAATGCAGAGCGTCCAAGATAATGGTGCAGTTGACACTTATAAATGCAGCCAATCAGAGAACGCGTGCTGCGCCGTTTGGGGAATCGAATGACCGAATAATCCATTATTATTATTAATAATCCAACTATTCCTCTTAACGTAGTCCGAGCGAGATAGTTCCCTAATCATAACAGAGACCAAATTCAAATTATACGTTTTAATTTCACCAGCTGTGAGACACACGAATTAAATATTGCATTATTAATGGTGCAATAATATAGTTTTACTTGACAGAAATTATAAGTAATCAAATGAAAATATATAAATAAGTCTTTAACTTGACTTTTTTTCGCGCGGTACGCTTGAAACTCCATCGAAACGGAATGTTTAATGAGATCCCGAAGAATTTACTGCGGTAACAATATGTATAATTTTCAAAAATATTTGAGAAAACACACTAACTAAACACTGTTGATTTCTTGACGAGATCTCAGTGTAGGGAATGCCTTATTTTTAATATAAGGTCTATCTAGAGTGCATTAACGTACCATTTCCCATGCAAAAGGGCTGGTATTTTCTGGAAAATATCTCGGAAAGTAATGTGGTAAGGGGTTGAATTTCTGGTGCCAATGAAAGGGTGATATATGTTTCTTTAAAATGAGACCCAAGTCATTGATTTCCAGGCAAATTGATATTTCGCTCAAACTACCTTAAGCCAAATCGGTATATTCCGAGTGAGCCTCTATAGTTGACGGATTATGGTTCATAATCTCGTACGCTGTGGAGAGAGAGAGAGGTTCCTTTTAAGATCGGTATGCAGACGGGCGAAGGACATCGGTAGAGAGGATAATAAAACGAGCGAAATTTTGGAGAAGGAAAGAGATGCAGAAAGCGGAATCAGCGGACACGCGATTGAACCAGAAATTGCAATCGGACGAGAGGGAACGGAATGCGGAACACGAGGTGTGTGCAGGGGGAACGTTATCCGGGAGCATGAGAGACAGACGAACGGATGTGGATGGAGTGAAAGGTAATCTAGCTACAGTTTAAGGTGAGGAACTGCAAGGATGCAAATGAATTCTTCAATGAAAGGTGCCTCACAGCTGAAGGTATCGTCCAAGAGAGTACGAGTCCCACAAAGTCATGCGCTTTCTTTATGGTAATCAGTAAGGAAGTAAAAAGCCAAATCAGTTCATTTCAACAGCGCTAGCATCTTGGGAGGACTAATTTAACATTTAGCCAACTTTGTACTCATCCTAGTGTGCAAAAGAGTGTTTGCAGAAAAAGTGGATGGATAGGGCCACGAATGAGAGGGTAATAAATGAATGTCGGTTAGATGCTCCAGTAATGGACATATGTGAAAGGAGTGTGCTTCGTTGGTTTGGCCATGTTGAGAGAATGGATGAGACTCGAATAAGGAAACAAATATATAAGAGTGAAATGAATGGTGCGAGAGGTAGAGGTAGGCCGAGAAAGTTTTAGTTGAATGTGGTTGAGGAAATTCTTGGGAGGAGGAATGTTAGGAGTCTTAAAAACAGGAGGGCGTGTATGAAACAGTGTATGGGGGTAAATGAGGCAAAAGAGTTTTGCAAGGATTGGTCAGTATGGAGGAAATTATTGAAGCAGAGTTAGGTGTACAAATATGTATTTATGAGTGAAACTTAGTGACTGCCTACCTCGGAAGAGAACGGCATGATTGGTATGTATGTATGTACGAATGTTGTACTCATCCTTGTTCCTCCCGGCTTCATTGCCGCGCCATTAAGTCTTTGAGTCATTGTATTTCATTATTTTACGCGGATTTTGAAATTGAACACAGTTTCCGTCAATCAAGAATCAGAAGGTTGTCATTTATTCTGCAAACTCCAACAGTCTCTGCATTGCAGGGAAGTAGGAGCTAGAGATCACAATATCATTACATTCTATCATTTTGACCCCACTAACAGAAACAGATCCTCAACAGATCCAAGCACACTCTGACTTGTCGCACAGGGTATTCTATATCTGTAGATGCAATATTCGACACTAGGATGAGATAATTAAAGGCGTGAAGGCCGCATCTAAAACCAACAGCATAAAGAGTTTATATTTCATCTTCGCATTCGGTAGATCAGAAGAGAAAGGAGTTGGAACCAAACGGCCCGTCAGAAAACCGAAGCCAATTAAATAAACATTATACCACAAGGAGAGTATCATTTATGATTACCCTTATTGAAAAAACTTCCCCTAAACCATGATAATATGTGTAAGTGTAATATAAACGAAAGTAACTGCCAAGAAATAACGTTCAAACAGAGTTAAGGCGGCTGAGCGGTAACGGTGGAGCACTGAGCGCATATTTTAATAATTTTTTCACTTGAAAAAAATTCTAGGACCATATTTCGTTTAAATACCCACAGGTGTTGATGCTTTGGAATTCGCCGCACAGGCAGAAATGGACATGATACAAGAATCACACTTTACATTTATTGCCTTCATTAGAACACGCAAAGACTTAGGAGTTGACGGCGAACAATTCCAAATATAGAAGAAATTACATCGAAATACGTCTGTTTTCGAAAATTGGACTCAGCGTGACATTTTGATACTAGGAAGCAGCATTTCAAATAGTAACTTACGTATTATTTCTGTAATAAATGAAAAATCTGTACATGTTCAATTGGGTTATAATCCAATATGCATCACGAGCCATTCGGCTTCGACGCATTGAAGACCAAGTCGGTGCACACACACACGTACAATTTGTTCAGTGTTATTTGCAGACACCACAAAACATAACAGATCTACAAAATTTCACGCATATATGAACAAAAAGAAAAATTTCCCGAGCACTTTAAAAGGACAAACTGCGCAGCATCCATGCATCCAGGGAGGTAATTTTGTTTTGGAAATCAGATTCAAGCTTCACTTGTGTGCGCATAGGGACGCCACCTATTTCTCCTCTTTCACAACCTATGGTGTGTTTTCTCCATCATCAGCGAGAAAGATGGCGACAGAACAGAGAAGCACACCCGAATCGAGCAAACACAAAGCAGTGTCGCTACTATATAATTTTTTTATATATTTTTTCGGAACAGCCTCCGTTCGACACGTAGGGAGACACCCCACCCGCATTAGCGAGGGGGAAAAAAATAAAAACGTCGCGCACAATGCGACGTTTAAGGGCGGGTTCAGAGCACACACCCCGAGGGGTGTAGCTGGGGCTGGGGCGTGATGGCTCTGTAATGTTCCTCCGCCCATTGGCATATTCTATCTCTAGCGCTTCCGACCTCCAGCCCAACACCCCTGGCGGCTGCCAGCACACGAACACACAAGCGGTCGAATGAAATTCCCACATCCTCCACAGCAACGCTACAACTCAATTCGTATCGTAACCGCAGGCTATACTACCTCCTTCCACGAATGAAACGATGTAACAAATTTGGCGACCGTAAATGGTGCCATCATCTTTTGTATTGTTGCCAAGGAGGCCTTGCTGATTTGTTGATGTTTATGTAACTAAGTCTAGGGACTGAGATTGTAGTGGGCATTGATAAAGGCTCAAATAAATTGATTTGATAAACGTGGAGAGCTCCTCACTTACCCATCTCCACACAAACATCGCACACCATTTAAACTTGCGAAGCGCACGAAACGTATCCTTACATTTACTTACATTGTAAAACTAATGGTCGCCCCACAACAGATACCCAGAGAAAAAATATCTATTGTGGGTGTACTGTAAATAAGCTTAGCTAAACTAAACTCAGCAGTTAGTGCAGCCCCAGCCCTCTCTTAATGATGACGACCAGTAGATCAAATATTTCCTTAGAACTGAAATGTCATGCCCATTCTGTTCACCATGTGACGATGTATCGTAACCGCTAAAAGTTAAAGAAGTTAACACTGCTGGATGAAAAAACACTATGGAGTACACACACATTAGATTTTAAGTCAGTGAAATCCTAAAGATCGAGAACAAAAGGTTGCACCATGTGTACATGTTAGACGTCGTCACTTCGCAGGTGCTTCAAGGTGGTCTCGTCGTTCTCGTTCTTTGTAGTAGCGCATCAATAATATCAGGGACAAGATTATTTTTACACTCAAAATTCCTGCTGGCGTCACAATTTCATGCTGAGAAATTTTCGTCCGGGAAAATAGGGACGCATCAGCAAAGGACAGATGGCAGGTGAAATTCAGCAAACGAAATAAGACTCTGAAATTTGTGAATAGTAACTGAGAGGGTGGGCGAAATCCACCAATTCCCACTGGTTACGTAAAAGGGTTATCAGAAGAGGAACTAAAAACCGAAATGTCGAATACAGCATTCAGAAATAACCATAAAAGCATAAGTCGAACGAGTAGTTACGCACGAGCATAAAACGGATGTTTCGCCGGTAAAATACAACCGATATCACTCCGTTAAGTCCCTGCGCCGAAATGTCCTAGGCCCCAAAAAATGAGTCACAAGTGACACTTTTTGGATTCATTTACATCCATTTCATGGGGATAAATCGCTGTAAATTATCGCGCATCGAAAACACCACGCTGGAAAAATTTAGGACCTGCGAGTCAATTGAAAGGAAATTAAATGTTTAATCCCATCCCTGAAAATACGTGACCACGACAGGTTCGAGCCAATCGAAGGTAGAAATGAACACGGCGAAGAAAATTAATTACCGGCTTTGACATTTTGGAGAAGGTAATGTTAATTTTTGAGGATATTATTTCAAACATTCACCTTCCCAGGACTTTCAATTCAAATTTTCTGAAAATGATTACCCTCAGGATAACCAACATATCAACTTTTACGGCTATATTTCCCACAAAAAAACTGTAAATACACAACATTCCTCAACACTGCCTCAAAAATTTTGACATGGTGTTGAAAGGGTTTCGGTGTTGAGTAATTCCATAGCCGTTGAATATGCATCGCACGTAAATCCGATTTATTCTGCTTGATTGTCCTGCTGCAAGTTATCAACACTCTACACATTTGTCACGGCCTTACCATCAAATGTCTATCCACCGCGGCCGATGAGAGTGTCGTCAATGAAATCGACAATACGGGTCAGGGATGCCCAAAATTACTAATTTCTCGCAGCAGGTGCTAACTGATAGAGAGAATGAGCAGTTGGAAGTGGCCGCTCTCATTTTAGCAATAGGTATTTACGCGCAACCATGGAACAGCAAACTAATGCATTCGTTGATAATAGTATCCGTCAGGAGAATATCATTTTAAGGTAGTCCGAGCGAAATATCATTTTACTTAGAGATCAACGAATTTGGTCTCATTTTAAAGAAAAATATCTCATCTATCCAATGACAACAAAAATTCTACCCCTTACCACATTACTTTCGGAGATATTTGCCAAAAAATACCAGCCCTTTTACATAGGAAACGGTACAAGCATGCACTCCAGAGAGACATTATTTACAAAATGAGGTATTTCTAACACTTAGAAGTCGTAAAAAAAACTAACAGCGTGTAGTTTGTATGTTTTCTCAACTATATTTGAAAATTAATCATATTGCCACCGCAGTAAATTCTTTGGGATCCCAAGAAAACTTGCGCGAGCAGATCGAGAGAAGAAGAATCGCAGATCATCACCGAAGAATGAGCAGATCGAGAGAAGGGTGAACCGAAACGGTTCACCCTTCTCTCGATTCTTCGGTGCTCCTCCTCCGCGACGCGAGGAGGAAGTGGAACCCCTCTTCTCTCCCCACACCACCCCTCTGTCGGCGGGGTGGCGATGGTTCTGTCCTCCTTACCGTTCACCCCACCCCAACCCCCGCTCTAGTTTCCTCCCCGCACCCCGACGCGCCCCCTCTTTACGTTCCGAAGGTGGCGGTCGCATCGGTGGTGCTCTGGTGTGACGTGGTGGTGGTGTCGTCGGTCGAGGAGCGGTCGAAACTCGCGGTGTGCTGTCGGCTGTAGTGGGGCAATTCGGGGTGAGGGAGTGAAAGGGGGGGTGGATGCAGGGGAAGAGAAAGCGCGAGGAGTGTGGGGGGATGGATGGTGTCGTGCGAAGGAGGAAAACCTTTCTCTCCTCTTCCTTCTTTGTGTCACACCGTGTGTGAGTGCGGAAGGGACGAGACTGAGAAACGGAGAGCGGCAAAAGACTTTTCCATACTACAGCCCCCACTCTCTCCCTTCATTTTCTTTACCTCTATATATTACCGAATCTATGTATCTTCCTTCATGATATCCTATAATCAGGTGAATCCAATAATCAAATCGACGCGATATTCCTCGATTTTGAGAAGACCTTCGACAAGGTTCCTCACAAAAAACTCATAAATTGTATTCATGCGGAGTTGATAAAAAAATAACGAACTGGATAAGGGATTTTCTCAGTGATCGAAAACAAAAAGCATTGACGGTTTCACCTATGATATGGTTGAATTCACATCCGGTGTTCCTCAAGGAAGCGTGATTGGCCCTCTTTTATTCATCACCTATATTAATGACCTAAGTTCCAGAGTTAGCAGTATATTAAGATTATTTGCAGACGATACAGTAATCTACCGTGAAATGAGCGAAGACGCTGACTTTGAAGTTCTGTCATCTGACCTTAACAACGTTCATTCGTGCCAGGAGTGTGGGTTAGAATTAAATATCAGCAAATGCACCACAGTTCACTTCCTGCGAAAGTCATCACAAAAATGCCCTACCTATACTGTGGGCGGAGTAAACATTAAATCTTCAGGTACAGTAAAATATCTTGGAATTATATAAACTTGTGATATATCGTGGGGAAGACACCTACAAAACATATGTGGCACAGCATTAAAGAAACTAGGTTTTGTTAAACGTATAATAGGAAGGTCCTCGGATGAAAAAGTAAAAGAGAGATGCTACTTCGCTCTGGTTAGCTCACACCTCGAATACGCCTCGAGCATTTGGGACCCTGGTCAAACGAATTTGACCAAAGCATTAATAAAATGCAAAGGAAAGCAGCACGCTTCGTTTAAAACTGCTACGAAAGAACATATAGTGTCTCAACACTGTTTGAGGGATTAAGATGGGAGCCCCTAGAGACTCGGAGGTTACACGCTAGGCTTAGGTTGCTTGAGATATTCAGAACAGATATTTTTCAGAGCGACGCGGAGAACATTATCATGACGCCTCACTACATTTATAGGTCTGACAGATGCGATAAAATAAGATAGATACATTGCCGAACATATCGGTGCAAAAACTCGTTCTTTTCGCGCAAAATAAGCAACCACAGTAAAAATAGAGCTTCACTGAATACATTCCCATAGGAAATGTCACCATTTCACCTTCAAAACTTTTACGTCTTTAAACGGCTGGTGACCTACCACCCCCTGCCACACGCCCAAGCGGCGGCTCGCGGGGTAGTATGTAGATATCGTTCCAAAACGATAACTCGACATATCGGACGAGCAGATGAGGGGAAGAGGGAGAAAGATACTCGCACGCACGCATAGAGCTAAAGACGGCGGTACACATGGAAGATGACTCCTATGGCGAAGTAACGAGAGTCGCGATGTCTCGAATCGTTATCGCCACTTTCAGGGCATCATTCTGCTCACACATCACTTCCGGCTTTCCCCAAACAAATGGATGATGGAAGTAAACTAAAAATATGGTCATTTCAAAAAATTCAAAAATTTGAAAAACACTGTGTTCTGTTCTCTGTTCAATTGTACTCTGTTCGATTCCCACAAGTATGAGTAGACTTAATATCATCGTAGTAACTACATTAGCAGTGCATTATTACATCGCATTAAGCTTGAAAATTGTGGTGTGTGTAATTATCACTATCTAATGAGGGAAAGTCCTAAAGGTCACCTTACAGTTATTGAGCATTTAGCACATCCAAGTACACATTAATATAGACATATGAAACATTGAGTACTCCTCTGAGTAATTCATTCGTTGCAAACATTTACAATCTTTGTTGAAGTGACTCAAGTGATGAAGTGTTAACCGGAATCTATTTGGTTTCATCGTATAATGGATAATACAGATAATTGTCTATGTACCATCGAAATAATTTCAAGACGTGATACATATAATGTCGAGACATGGGCAAAAGCTAGAAATGCTAGTTCAGAAGGGGGTTAGAAACCAGACATACTAACATTCTACAACTTAACCAAAGGGGGAGTGGATTTCCTAGATGAAATAAAGGGAAACTACTCCATCTCAAGAGTGAGCAATGGATGGAGTATGACAATTTTCTCCTCCATGTTAAACACTGCAGAAATCAATGCTTATGTCATTTTGCTTTAAATTTGACTGTGATTTCTAAGTGTTTGATAACCATGTTAAATTTCATACTACCATTAAAATAGTTACATCAACTACAAAGTGCTTACAAATCCTTAACCCATTTCACACAATATTTTTGATTAAATTTAAGAAATGAACTCAAGAGTACAAAAGCAAACACAATGATGAGAGCTTCAATTTCAAGTGTTAGTAAGTATGCAGTCGAGTTAGAACTCAGGGATTATATTTTTCATGGGGAAAATTGTAACCAGGAAAATATTTCATTAATTAACAATTAACCTCATACTTTAGCAACCAAGCAAAGGACAACACAGTCATGCACAAGGAATATAAAATACACCAATAACCACTTATGGCCTTCCAAAATCCAACACAGCATCTATAACTTAAAAGTGTTAGTCTCCATTGGCAAAAATTTGATGCTTACATGCAAGTAAACATTAAAAGCCCTCTCACAAAATTGAATCTCAGAATAGCTTGGATTTGGAGAAAATTGTAATGTGAGCAAAATAGGTCCAATAACACAGGGTGATAATGCAGTGGATAGCTCAGTAAATATATAGAGCAACACATTAAACTGAAAAGGAACAAGTTACCACTGATTCTCCAATATTGGTTGAAAATTTAAAGGAATATTTACCATACTGACGCTAAAGGCAATTCACTTTGTCGTGAGTTGGTAAGATGAGAGCCAAGAAAAGACAACTCTGGACCATATACACCTATTTACTTAAACACCACGTAATGATAACTGAGAGTCTCAAGCCTAACTACGATGAAATCTTTCAATGAAGGAATGAAAGGTGAATTTATAAAACCACAATTCCATTACCGGTATTTTATTGGGCATAAATATGGTTAAACTATGATGCAACACCATTACACGGCACCAGCACCAATGGTTTCATTGCGAACCAATACCATCATAATCATCACCACATGATGAGACTTGACGACCAAACCACGCGTCGTGAGCAATAGAACAGCTCATGGAAATTGCAGGGCTATAAATCAATCTTTCACTCTACCAAGGATCTAATAAGGTTTTGAGAAAGGGCTTTAATGCTCACAGTACTTCCACCTTCAATTTAGATAAGTCACATCATAAACAGTATGAATCAACCCACCAAATGATAATGCATGCATTATATATTGTATCCACTCAGCCATCAGAGGAAAAAGTTCTTCCTTTTACTTCAGAAATTAAAAAAGATTAAGGAGGAATGATTTGCAAAATATGAGCTAACATACATATTAATGCCCACTACGGGTGATATTAGACCATTCTATGAGATGAAGGAGCACTTAACGATATTTACAAGGCAATGTCTACCTACGATGAGGGTAAATGTGCCCCAATTATTAAAATCCCATTACACAGAGTGACTATAAAAGACACAAAATGAAAATTAAAGAAATGCATCGAGGATTACCTTCAGTTCACCTGGCTATTCAAATGCTGGTTCATTGCAGGGGGAGTAAATTATATTCTTCCAACAAAATGTTACCATGGAATCACTTTATAACAATTTTAAAGATGGATTTATTAATCAACTTTACGAGCAAATACTCAGAGTAAGGATTATGAAAACCAAGAAATTATCCAATAGCGGAATAACTTGAATCATAGCAGGCTACTGACATTTAGTATGGAATGTAATACCAACAAACACCAGGGGTCTGTGTTTCTCAGAGCTACAAGTCTACAAGTTACGAGACTATTTTCACAAGGTGGATGTGTTACTCAGATATACCTAACCGAATACTTGTACTAGTCCAAAAAATGGCGGGCCTAATCAAGACCGTACATAACTCATACATTGATGTTTATGACATATTTTTGGTGTGTACCTTGCAATAGTTCCAATTCAAAAGTCGGTGCAACATTTTTGGGTAAATACAAATGATTGAATATGCGCTGAAAAATATTTTAAAGTCGTCACTTACCTCAAAAGATCCCAAGCGAATGCGAGTCTTCGGGTAAACCTAACATCATAAGATATAATAGTTTATTTTGTGGTATTTTGTGAAGGATGAGCTCAAAATGGTAGTTATTTATAAACCCTACATTGCAAGATATCACGTTTAGTTGGTTTTATCTTTATTGAACCACAATAAATGGATTTAAAACGTAATATTATCACGAAACTTCATGATAACATACCCTATATTGACGTTAAGAATATTTATCGGAACTTACAGTTGGTCTTTCCACTTATTTATGATCGCATTACTTAATAGAAACTAATTGATGAGTAGTTGTTAATTATTTGTAAATAAAAGCGTGTGAAACATCAGTATATTTAATTATTTTCTCTCAACTACTGTGTCATCTGAATTTCGCCCAAAATCCAAGTTACTAATCGCAACAAAGTAGTGAGTTGACTTTCATTTAATGAATAACAAATGAAAAATGACTTGCTACATCCAAGTCATGTTTAACTTTGGACATGGTCGTGGGATAATTAAATATCCTGATGTTTCACACTATTTCATTTATAAGCAATTAACAACTACTTGTCAATTAGTTTCTATTAAATAATGTGATAATTAATAACTGGCAATACAAACTGTAAGTTCCGATAAATATTCTTAACGCCAACATAGGGTATAATATCATGAGGTTTTGTAATAATATTACGTTATAAATCTGTTAATAGCAGTTCAATAAAGATTAAACCAACACAAAAATATATCTTACCATGTAAAATATATTAACAACTACAATTCAGAGCTCATCCTTCAAGAAATACAGCGAAATAAACAATATTATCTTATGATGTTAGGTTTACCCGAAAACTCGCATTCACTTGGGATCTTTTGAGGTAAGTTAGGACATTAAAATATTTTTCAGCACATATTCAATCATTTTTATTTGCCCAAAAATGTTGCACCGACTTTTGAATTGGAAATATTGCAAGGGAGACACCAAAAATATGTCGTAAACATCAAAATAGAAGTTATATATGGTCTTGATTAGGTCCACCATTTATTTGGACTAGTAAAAGTCTTCAGTTTGGTATATCTGAGTAACACATCCACCTTGTGAAAATGGTCACGTGACTTGTAACTTGTAGATACGTAGCTCTGAGAAACAGACCACTGGTGATAATTACGACAGTGACAAAAGTTTTGAATAACCGATGAAAACTTTACATTAGTAAAACATCATTTACCCATCCATGATGACTAAGTAGTCCACTCTGAAGTCACGAGAAATAGACATCTTAATCATTTCCAAAACCTCATAAAATGACCCTGAAAATGTAAATTGTGTGGGAAAACTACCAGTTACAAAGCTGCGCAGACCAGGTCATACGAAGAGGACATCCTAGGGTGAAGATTGGTGCCATCCTCCAGCCCCCAATTGAAAAAAATAAAAGGCCGCACGAGAGTGACTCACCCAAGAGCACATCTTCCTCCTCCTCGTCCCCAAGGGGAGGGTGACAGTCGGACGAGAAGACGAGGGTCGAGGGGTTGGAGGGCGTCAGACCACAGCCCTCCTGCATGTTGCTGTTGGGTGGGGCTGCCGCGAGGGCTGTCATCCCTTCAACGAGGGCAACCAAGTTGCAAAAAGGACTGCCGGATGCCGCACCCCAAGGGGGCGGTAGAATGCCAAGACGGAGGCTCAGAAGTGGCAGTGGTCTAGCCAACTCCCCACACAACATCCCTCGCCAATGGGAGGCAGGGGATGGGCGGAGACGAGTGGGTCAGAAATGGTGGCGTTGAGGGCACTTTTTGTGTTCGGCACAACAACTAAAGGGGGACTTACTTTAAGAGATACAGGTTAAGCAACACAGCCTCTCAGGCAGACAGTAAGAGAGAGAGAGACGAGATTTAGTCAGTTCCTCTGAGAAAACAACCCACAAAGAGTTAGTGGCTAAACTATTCTATGAGACAATGAGCCCCACCAATACAACTGATGTTAATAGAGGTAACCTGAGGAAGGAACAAGAGAGAGAGGAAAAGAAGATGATTAGTTGATGGTTATGGTAGAATAGAAGAAGCAAGGAGAAAGCAAGACAGACAAGAGAGAAGAAGGAGAGGATTATGAGTAATTGGCCACATGTGATCAAGCAGTATTTCTAATACCACAGATGAAGTCCAAATGAATTAAGGCATTAGCTATTGAGCACATTACACACACACTCTTCAGGGAAAAGTATGCAGGGACATGAGTAAATGAGCACTAAGGCCCAGTTTTATAAAATCTGGGTAAATATTTTATCTGTATTAAAACCAAAGCCAATACTTTATTCAACCAGATACCATAAAACTGGGCCTTAATCTGCAATAATGAATAGCATTTTTAGTTCAATTGGCCCCAACTGCACTTTAATTTATAATAATGATAAGTGTGCCACCCAAGATACATCTAGTCACCATACAATAAATTCTACAATCACTAGTGCAGCAATGATGATAAAATTTCTCATAACAACTCATAAAACCCATAAAAACATTCAAAGCCTAGTCTGACATTATTTCCCCATAAATGAGATTGACAATTACAGATGAGTATTAGGTACTGTGAATGTTAAAGCTACTATAAAAACTGACCATTTCTTTAATCATAAAATGCCTGTGAAATTAAAGATTTTTCGCAGTAACATAGTCCCTATCATCATTTTGCTACTTTAAGAATCTCTAATCATGACTAAAGAAAACCACCAGCAAAATTACTTTATTGGAGGAAGGAACAGTCCAATATAAAAAAATTTTGTATGACTTAAAGATGAAATTCTAAAACTTAAAAATATAACTATGCATTGTAAAATGCAGCTGAGTCCTAGTGTATCAATCAATAACATTTTAAGCTAGTTCAAATTTGCAGAATTACATTCCATTAATCCACCACAAGGCAGACTAAGGCAACACTAATAAGGCAACTGACTACTTTCACCTGGGAATTTACAAACAAACAAAGTAGCATGACATGGTTCAATAGGTAAATTACAAGAATGTCGTTTTTGTTTCATGAAATTCTGAATGGTCTCATCAATAACTAAGCTCGGATAAAATATGTCTTTGCAGCAAAGAAATAATCACTTTTGATCACAAAAATAAATTTTAAATTTATTGAAAAATGGCATTATTTAGCAGACTTACATCAAAACCACTCAAAAATACATAAACAGAGCCATTTACAGCCATCGTCTGTTTTCCAAATACTATCATGACAAATAATAAAGGGCTTCACCGAGGATTATGAATTCCCAAAAGGAGTTTCCAAAAAATATCAGTTCTCAGGGTGAAAAAGGGACAGAACATAGGTCTGGCTCATTTTCCACAGCGACGATACACGATTGACCCCCTTAATGTATGCCACCCTCAGACTACTGAGAAGGCGGACTGGTTGCATAACCTTTAGGATTCTTCGCCGGCTGCTTCACCGAAACTCTTAACGAGTTATAAATTCTTCCGTTAATGACAATATTTCCTTGGGCATTTACCGTCCATACCATGAAAAAATTAAAGTTGAAACAATTTTGTTACCTAGAACACGTCCAATACTAATGAAGACGATGAGTCCACTGTTATTAATACGCTCATAATAGAATATGAATGCGTCATATTTCCCTTGAGAACTAAGTTTCCCAGTTACAAATACAACTGTGCATTTGTACCTCAATCAAAACTCGTACCCCAAACCATCGGTCGAGTACACCTTATTAGATTTCACCTGTTAAAATAAACCAATCTGCTCGAAAAGAAGGTTCCACAATGAACTGGATAGTGCACAGACTATTGCCTTAGAATAAAAATCCTCAAATGTGCACCTACAAAACTACGTGCATACATGCAGGAGGCACTATGCAGACTCAAGTTCAATCATTTCCGCCAAAATGATTCAACAAATTTTCCAAACCGGGCGTGGACGCATGTGAAGTTCTCCCTAGCATCACACATTAGCCCACTGTGAATCCCAAGTGAATTCCATAATTATCATCGTCAGAAAAGTACCAAATCTTTTAAGTACGTGAAAGCAGCTAGAAGAGCATGGTCAACACCACAAAAATTCCATTAAAGAAAGGGCCAACATTCAATTTTAAAATTTACCAGCAAAATATTCATGATGTAAAGAATATAGTAAAAGAGAACTATAAAGAAAATTTTCATTTTAATTTTTCTTGAAAAATTATAAACTAAGACACACAGAGAATAGGTACTTTTGGAGATAAATTATTAGCAATATAATGTCCATAAGAATTACAGAAGACGTTTAAAACAAAAAAAATATTTTGCTCAGTATACATTCTCAAGCATTAATCTTGGAGAGATGATTACTTTAATCTACAAATTGTTTTCCAAAAATGAGATAGGCCAATTTTAATACAATTTTCATATTTCATTTGAAATGGGAGCAAAATATAACTGAAAGCAAGTCTCCTCAGATAAAATCAACATTCTGTGAAAGGGATTCCCATCAATTTTTCCTTCCTTTTCAAATAAAATTGTTTGCCCAAGAGTTCAAATTGAGAAAACCACATCAGCTTTTACTGCAGCCTACTTAAATGTGCGTAAAAGACTTCAATCTTCAGTATCCACATCAACAGGTAGAAAAGTTGAATAAAATATGAAGCCTACGTTGGAACACTTTGTATTGTATATCCTGCAAAAAGTGCACCTTCCCCTCATGGGAAGGCATAGGATAACTTCATCACCTCAGTGTTATGCAAAAATTTCAGGAGAAATATCACTAACATCTCCCAAGGATGAATTTAGATAAGTACTGATCTGCAATCAAGAGGTAAGGCCAAAGGTTCACTTCATGTTTCCATATCTCTTATCCCAAGCACCAGCAAATAATTCCTCAATATAATTTGATATTATTTCAATCAAATTTAGTTCAATTCTCTTCAGAGTTTACTGTTCCTCAAGGTATAACTACTTGCCTTGACTGCCATAAAACCTCACAAAACAAGGAACCCTTACCTTTTCCTCAGCATTACTCAGTTTTACATTTACTATGACTTTTCAACACCTTGCACAAAAAAATCCATCATGAAATGCTCAAAATGAGCATTCAATGGGTGGAAAACTTAATTAAAATATATGACTAAGCCCCTGGTTGACATTATATTCCAATTTTCATGCTCCCTAATCCCAGGTATGATGGAAAAATTAGCTAAAATTAATGAAAACATAACCCTGAAGCTCCCTCAGCACAGTATGCATTAAGGCCATCGTATATGGGGTGGGTAGAGATTGCTACTTTCCAAGGATCTGGGAGGGCATGAAGGTTACCGATTTTCCTACCAGGTATTACGGGGGGGATGGGAAGGGGAAATTCTGCCCTCCCCTTTATCAGTCGTTGCCACAAAGCCAGGAATACAGTGATGCTGAACTACTTTTTAATGGCAAATAATGTATGAATAGATATCCTACAATGGCCTGAAAAAGACTTTTTCTAACATCACAAGGGTTCACACACAGCTTAGCAAAAAATTATAAATGAGCACAGGCTTTGTTGATGAAAATTAAAGACACTGTTCAAGTAAGTGAGAGTGATGGGATATAGCTGAGACAGAAAATGAGCCAGAGTGCCTGAAAACAGTCAGCAACACTGATTAAGTACCATACTACTGGTGGACTGCCATCACATTTTCATGACGATATCTTCATTAATAATGAAATGATGGACCTACTAATCCAAAACTGGGCAGAACAGTGAAAATGAATTATGTACTCTTCACTGCATTTGACTATTAAAAGTAGAATAATGTAAGTGCAGGTCAATGATTCAGCTACACAGATTAACTTGGGGCAAAATTTCTCAGGGAGTTTGATACGTGGACAGCAATAGATGCAATCACCAAGCAGGAAACTAAAGGAAAAATTGACTTTTACAAAATTGCAAAACGTTTTATGAGAGAGAAAGACAATATCAATTAAACATCAGCCTTTACCAACACTTTCATTTCTAAGGCTTCCCTCTGAAACCATTTCCTTTGATGCAAAAATTAGAAGATAAATTTAGTTATAATTACATCAATTAAAAAACTTTGGTGAAGGCCAAAGAACTAATGAAACAACAGATGTTAGTATCTTAATCAGGGCCAGTCAGAAATAGACACACCATATCAAAAATCGGAACCATAGTGCACGTATGTGGACCAAGTAAATCAATATGCTCAGAGGATACTTGAAACCTCAATGGCATTTAAGTGTTGGAGTAAAAAGTTCCTAGATGCTAATTTAAGAAATGATTTGAACACTCACTAGGCAGTTGAGTGCACTTTGATCCCTCAATTTGGTCCTCCCCGGAATGATAGCTGTCAGCCTCAAACCCTGGAATGCGGCTGTAATGGATGTGCTTCCGCTTCTCCATCAATGGATAGAAAAAGAATGCTCTCCTAAGATGTCTTCACAGCAAGCCCTAGTGAACAAACCAAGAGTTCAGTCAATTAGAATGTGATGATGTTTTTCTAACTACTCACAAATTTACTTTACATAAATTGGTTAAGTTTCACACCCAAATTATCACAGGAGAGCAAGAAATCAGCCAACTAACTCATGATTCATCGCACACAAAATAGGACATACACCCCATGCTACTAACAATTTAAAGTCTAGTAAAACAAAATTTTTACAATGAAGAGGCTACAAGGAATGATGATCCAGAGTAAAATAATTAAGCATTCTTTTTCAATTCATGTGATCCATCACACTCCTACATTTCATTGCATACAAAATCAACACTGAAAGTTTAATGATTCCAATTACCATCAATCTATAATCAAACTCCACCAAGGCATGTCCACACACTTTAACCCTTTCGCTGCGGTCAAACTGCAAAAACTTTCCTGCCCCTATGCGGCAAAATAGTGAGCGATTAGTTATGTCGACAGAAAGTATGTCTCTCGTTCAAATCAATACTGAACACCTGCAATTCAATTGTCACTAAGGGTCCTGGGAAGGGATTAGTACTTTCTATAACAATGAACGCGGCGAATGGCATTTGTGGAAAAAGAGAAAGTTTGGAGAAGAGGGTTGGAACAACCACTTGCTAACTTGCTGTGAACGTAGGAGATACGTTCACAGCAGTCAACCAGGCGAACGTAACTGCTACGTTCACAGCAGAGAAAGGGTTAAACCCCCATTTAACACTGTGAATAGTGGTTTTTCCACGAGGGAGCTTTTCTCAAGTATGTGAAAAAAAAGTTTTTGGAAAAACAACCATTACATCTCAAAAGAAACAATTAAAAGAACAGAGGGGGAGCACAAAAGCAGGCAATAAATCAGAAAAGCTTCACAGAAAAAGTTCATTAAAAATGGTAACACACTCATTTCAATATTCATTCGCCTTTATTACTCACAAGGGTCTCACAGGAACTTTCAAAACCTTTCTACCTCTTAGAAACAAAAAAACATCCAACTAAGCATTATGACTTGGTTCCTGGGTGACTACATTCACTAGAAGCATAATTATAAATAATAATAATATTTATTTGCCTCTAGGATCCTTTACAATAAAATTGCATGATATAAGACATGTCTAATTGTACTAATCATATCGTACAACAGAGTTACAGAGCAAGAATTTAAAGAATGACACAAGTCACAAGTCAAGTAGTATTAAAAAATTCATTCACAGAGTAAAAAAGCTTTTCACACAGGAAAGCCTTTACTCTCTTCACAAATACAGATTTTGAATCAATTACTTTAAGGTCATCAGGCAGCTTGTTGAAAATTCTCAACCCAATGGTTTTGGGTGCCATTCAAGCTCCTTTAGTCCTAACATATGGGATGTGGAAACTCCTACTACCTCTGGTATCATAACTACGCATATCTGAGTTCTTTACAGCATCAAAATAACCACACTTGACCCAGGTAACTACCGATAAGATATACAAGCATGGAAGGGGAAGTATTCCCAATTTCTTAAATATTGGGCAATAATGAGCCCAATATCGCTCTTTGGCGATTAGCCAGACAATCCTTTTCTGGATTGTGAATATCCTAGTAGCATGATTGGAGGACCCCCAAAATATAATATCAGGCCTTATCCTAGAGTAAAACTCGCCATAATAAATGGCCAATAAGACACTGCTGGATACAGTAGACCTTATAACTCTAACAAGAAAACAGAGAGAACTTAATTGTAAGAACTTAGCATGTTGCATTTCTTTAGCCAATTTATGCATGCTTTCAATATGTACCATAGTTACAACTCGATTGTTTCACTCGTCTTCACAGCAGGGGCACTGACCTCTATTAAGTAAAGAGTGCATAGTTATGAGGGCACCGTGAAAAGTTTTCCGCTTTGCACAGAGATGGCATTAGTAACACTGACATTTTGGTTTAGTTACGTTCACACACATGTCACAACAGTCAAGTTTCAACTTGAGCTACCAGATAGTAATGATTACATGGCTTTTCAAAGTAGATGTGTTGTGTGTGTTTTGTTTTAATGGATAAACTGGAGTCAAGAGAAGTGAAAAATTCTTCGTTTTGGATGGTTAATACCAATGGAAATTCATACAAAGAATATGAAGGTTTATAATGAGTCATTTTCATTCAGCCTTCAATTTCAACAGTTATTAAATGGGTGGCAGAATTTAAACATGGCCAAACTTCTCTTGAAGGTGATCCACAGAAAGGACTGTAACCTGGAACTATAAACAAATGAAAACATCAAGAAAGTGCACAATACAATATCGGATGATTGGCGATTGAAGATCTATGAAACAGCTGACACTATAGGCATATCAGAAGAAAGAGAATGGTACATTTTACACGAGGAATTAAATATAAAAAAGCATTGTGCAAGATTGGTCGAATGCTGACCAAAAACAAGAGCCGAAACAGATTTCTCAGCAATGTTTGGACTGCTTTCAAGAATTGAGCTGATTTTGTATGCCACTTTGTTACTGTTGATGAGATATGAGTCTATCACTGCACGCCAGAAACTAAAGTCATCAAAGCAGTAGGTGGAAGCAGGAGAACCTGCCCCAAAAAAGGCATAGTCGATTTTATCTGCTGGAAAGGTGAGGGCCAGTGTTTTCTGGGATGCAAAAGGGATTCTTTTCATTGATTACCTTGCAAAGGGTAAAAATAATAAATGCTAAATACTATGCAAGTCTTCTGGACCAACTGGATGAGAAAATATGTGAGAAGAGGCCTGGATTGCTAAAGAAGAAAGTCATCTTTCACCATGGCAATGAACCTGCCCACAAAGTTTGTTTGGCAATGAGAAAACTGAGGGATTTGAAGAAGGAATTTAGGAACATCCACACAATTCACCAGATTTGGCACCCTCTGACTTCCAACTATTCCCACATCTAAAAAAAAATTGTGGCTGGACAACGTCTTGAGTCCAATGAAGATGTTATGGCAGCCATAGATGGCCATTTTGCAGACCTTCCAGAATCACACTTCCGTCAAGGAATCTACTCACTGGTAAAACGTTGGACAAAATGCATTGACCTAAAGGTGGACTATGTGGGATAATAAGTTAATTTTTGACCTAAAATAAGTCTTTCATTGGCAGGCCAAAAACTTTTCTCAACGCAAGTCAGTAAAAATGTCATGTGAATACAACTCGAGAACCTAATAAAAAAGAAGATGGCTCTTGCCAGCAAATCCAGCCACAGCATCCTCCTCACGCCTCCTGGGTGATGCTAATTGGGGATGGGGCGACAGGTGAATTTCCAGTGGCCGAAAAACAGATCTATTTGGCTCTAAGGGAGTAAACCCGACAGAAAATCCTATGTCCTCAAATATAGTGGGGGTTGAACGTGGGGCCAACAACCCCAGCTCGGAAAAACAAAAAAGTAATGGAAACTGCACAAAAGCCTCGGATACTGGACAGATACAAAGGATTACACATCAGTAATCAATATGGAACAAGAATAAGCATCTCACTTTTTCACCATGAAATGTTAGGACTATACTATAACCAGGACAGATGAAATAAATCACTCGAGAATTGACCCAATTCAGAATCGACGTAGTCGGACTCCACAAAATGGAAGGTGGCACAGACAAGGGTACATAGACAGTCCAGATTTCAACCTTCTTTACAGGATTCTTGAGAGAAGTATAGGTCTGCATTGAACTGGAATAATAATGAATGCCAAAATACAGCAAAGTCTATTGGACTTTGACTCCATCAATGAAAGATTGTGTAAGGCCAGATTTAAGGGCAAATTAAGAAATATTGAATTCATTTCAACTCATACCACCATGGAATACAAAGACAAACTGGTGAAAGAAGAATTCTATGAGAATTTAGAAAGACAATTATCCAGAACACAAAACCATGACACGGTTATAAATGCTGGGAACTTCACAGCACAGTTGGGACGAGACAATGGCAGCTCTGAAACCAGTGGCAACCACTCATTACAGCACACTTACAACAAAAATGGTACTCTTCTCATGCAGTTCACTTACAGAAATAACCTAGTAGAGCCGCAGAGTGACAGTGACTCCAAATACTTTCTTCTCAAGGCAACAGTGAGGGAAAGGATATGCAGTGAAAATCCAGAAACTGCAAAACCAAAGAAATGGCAACTATACAAACTGAAAAATAAAGAACCCGGTTTCAAAATGAGATGTAGAAGAAGTTGGCCAACAGTGGCAGCCAGGTGAGTGAGAAAGAGAAGTGGAGGTGAATAGAAGAAGCTATTAAGGAGACTGCATTGGGAGATTATAGTAAGACAAGGAGCAAAGACTGGTTCGACAATGAGTGCGAGATGGCTTTGGAGGAGAAAAATGCAGCCATGAAAAGGAAGAATGAAAGGAAACCTCAGAATAATGTAATGAAGTACAAAGAGCTAATATAGAAAGCTGACAAAATAATGAGAAAGAAACTTATGTAACAAAGAAAAACAGAATAACTGCACCAACAAAATGAAGTCTCACAGTGCAATAGAGCATTGAGAGGAGCATTCCAAAGAGCTTCACAACAGGGACAATGGGAATGATGGCTTGGAGAGATACGACTTAAGAAAAGAGGATAACTATGAGGTCACCCAAGAACCATTCAGAGAGAGTGGAAGAAATCAATGGGAAAATGAAGAACAACCACTCCCAAGAAGAAGACAATACAGTAGCTGAGCTATTTAAACATGGAGGTCCAACTCTATTACCTAAAATACATAGTAACACGAGGTACATGGCCAGATGAGATAATGCCTGAGAAATGGAAAACAGGAATAATATGCCCCATTTTTAAAAAAGGCATCAATCATACATGTGGAAACTACAGAGGTAGTCACGCCCCTGAATGTAGCCAACAGTCTGCAGTACTAGACATGAGACTAATTTCCCTTTCGGAAAGAGTATTGGGAGGATACCAGAGTGGGTTACGTCCCCATAAGGGCACAACCAGCCAAGTGTTTACAATTAGGTAGATGATGGAGAAATTGTATGCACATGACCTGGATGTACATTTTTTATTTATTGACTTCCAACAGGCATTTGAAGTGTAAGATGAAGAGGTTATGAGGATGCTTAATCAGCTCCAAGTCCTACCAAAACTAATAAGGCTGGTGGGACTTACCTGAGATGAAGTGGGTGATAGAGGGGAGGATTTAGGGTACCTGGGGAATGGGAAGAAAGAAAACAGGCTCTATGGATGAAGGGAGGACATACACTGGGATTAAGATATAAATCGAACATGGAGAAGGGAGTCTAAGACTTTAAAAATCAAGATGATTTTTGCTCTCATCCAATCACGTCTACCTTAACAGGTATATAACCCAAAGAGTAATGATCATTTACATAACTATGAATAATTCACATTCCAAAACACTTAATTCATAATGCACTTTTTTCAAGAATGATTATTTTCCCGATGATTTGACCCTTTATGGCAATACCCAAAAGAGACATTCTCAGAATCAATGCATAAAACCATTTCTAAGAAAAATACTCCAAACACCTAGTCAGATGGATGTATTGGAGCAAATGGAAATTATCAGAGAGTCAAGCAACCTCTGCAACGAGTTACTTTTTCTGCACCCCTCCTCACTCCTTTCCGAAAAAATTTCATTTTTTACAAGCCCCTAACCTATGTTCCCCTGCCTTTCCAACCAAAATTAGTTTGTTCTCCAAACCCCCCCTGCAGCTTAGCAGTGGTTAGTAATAATCCTTAGATAAAATATAAACAATTGTAGCTGAAGATGCAGCAAGCTGAGAAACGCATAGTACGTTAATAAATAGTTGTGGAAAGGTACAAGGATTGTTTTTAATAAGGATTCAAATGTTCATTTGAAGTTTTTTTTAACTTAATAGAGCTTCAGTGAGAGTTATGGCGATAATACTATAGGATATGTTCTAGTGAGGAGAGGACCACTGTGCACAGTCATCGCAAAAATATGCCAAGAACACAAAGAGGGCAGTAAAGCATACTTAGTGCAAGTGAATATCGAGGTTTCAGGTTTTAATTTAGTCGGACTACCAATCATCGACACATGCAAGAACTTTGTTGTATCTTCCAGTAACTATATGGAATTCATTAGCATAAATTTACCAAAGATTTATTTAATTATATGTAATCACACTTTGACATTGCAACGATACACAAGCCAAAGGGAAAACTTAAAGACATCCTGAGAACCGCCAAGGAAGACTTGGGATTGAAAACACCAGGGGTGTACCACATCCCATGTGAATGCGGAAAGGTGTACATCGGCGAAACTGGCTGTACCATAGAAAAACGCCTGAAGGAACATGAAAGGTGTATCAGGCTCTTCCACCCGGAGAAATCCGCAGTAGAGGAACAGAGACTTGAGAATGGACACAGGATCAATCTCAAAGGGATTGAGATCCTTCACTGTGCTCCTAGTTATTGGGACCAGATTGTGAAGGAGGCTGTGAAAATCAACAACCACAGAGACAGATGTTTTCAGATAAGCAATGCATGGAAACCAATCACGAGACTCACAAGAAAAAGAGCGGGAAAAGAGGGCCAATCAGAAGCATGTTGAGCCCATCCACAAGAGTATGTAATGAGTGACACCTGCCTGGCCAAAACGTTCACCCTGAGGACAATGGCAGACTACGCCTTTGAAACATCGGTGCCACAAACCACCATCACCCGGTTAAAAACCCGAGAACTTTACATTCGCCGGGAAAACCTTAAATCTTACAGTGTAATCACAATATTCGTCATAACTTGGTACATACATTACAATGGTCTTCACAACAGTAGAAAGTTCTTTAGCTGTGGATGAAATCTTGGCGTTCCGCTCAAAAACCATAGTTTCTTTCTTCTTCCATCATTTGGAAGCTGAATAAATCTCTCCTTCGGTGTATTTACCAATGTATTTGAACATTGTGGCACAAAACACCATCTATGTCCCTTGGAGATCTCATTGCAAAGGTATATCAAATAACAGGAAAATATCCAAGAGGAATTTTACTGTGCTAGATTCTGCCTTAACCCTTTCGCTGCTATGAACGTATCTGCTACGTTCACCCGGTAGACTGCGGCAAACGTAGCTCCTACGTTTGCCGTGGTCATCCCTCTCCACGTTTCCAGACTTTCTCTTTTTCCTGGGATTGCATTCTCCTTAGGCTAATGGTATTTCGAGCCCGTTCCAAGAATTGCATTATCCTCAGGCTAAGGGTATTTCAAGCCCTTTCCAAGGATTTTAGTTGCTAATGATAAACAGGTGTTCGTAACTGGATTTTCCGAGCGATAACTCGGCCTGAGAATTTTAGGTTCTCCCTTATGTGATCAGTCAGTAAAGGGTCATAATGGCGAGTGGAAGTATGTCTCGTGACAGCAAGAGGAGAAGGCTTTTTCAAGAAGAAGACGTTCTCGATATGTTATTTGCATCAGATAGTGAAAATGAAAATTTTGCTGATAAATTTACTAGTTCATCTGAAGAAAGTGACGACACGGAAAGTGATTCGGATAGTGGCCTTATCCCAACGCTTGTGGAAGTTGGCTCAACAACATCGAACCTTTGGTGCAGCACCCGTGGTTTCACCCCGCAGATTTTTGAGTTTGATGACTCCACACTGGCATTCAGAAAAATAGCGGGATTGATAAGAACAGTAGTGAGTGTGATTTTTTTGAACTTTTTTTTGATACATGTTTGATGGCTCATATTGTCAAAGAGACAAACAGGTATAGCAGTGTTATCATGAATGATTCAGTGCTTTCGCCAAAATCTCGACTTCATGCTTGGGAGAATGTAAATATTGTGGAATTGTATGTTTTTTTGTCAATGTGTTTGCTTATGCCACACATAAGAAAACATTCTATTCAGGATTATTGGGCCAAAGATCCTCTAATTAGAACATCTATTTTTGGAAAATATATGTCGCGTGATCGTTTTCTCTTGATTTTACGTTGCCTGCATTTTGCAGATAACAGTATGCCTGATGTGAATGATCCACTCTGGAAAATCAACCATGTTTTATCCTATGTAAACACTAAATTTAGTCATGTTTTAGGCCATTTCGCAAGTTGGTTATTGACGAATCTCTGGTGCTATTCAAAGGGCGATTAGGGTTCAAACAGTACATTCCTTCAAAAAGACATCGATTCGGAATAAAAATATTTGTTCTGTGTGACTGTAAGACAGGAATTGTTTTAGATATGATTGTTTACACCGGAATGAAAACTAAGATAAAACGAGACAGTGAATTGGGAGTGTCTGGTGAGGTCGTCAAAACTTTGATGGAAAAATATTTCACAAAAGGACATGTTTTGTAAACGGACAATTATTATACCAGTCCAAAACTTTGTCATTTCCTTTTTGAAAGAGGAACTGGCTCTTGTGGTACAGTGAGGGCAAATAGAAAAAATATGCCAATATTTACCCAAAAGATGTCAAAGGGTGAATTCGAGAAGAAATGCAATGGTAGTGTTTTAGCAATGAAGTGGCACGATAAAAGGGATGTTTGTGTTTTGTCCACAATACACGAGGGAAAATTGGTAGATAGTGGCAAAAGATGTTTCAAAACAAATGAGAAAATACTGAAACCTGATGCCGTTGTTGACTATGTAACAAATATGAGGTTAGTGGATAAATCTGATATGATGGTGGGTTCCGTGGAATGTGTCAGAAAGACTTTGAAATGGTATAAAAAATTGTTTTTTCATCTTGTAGATATTAGTATGTTAAATGCGTATTATTTGTACAAGGTAAACACTGGAAAAAAAATCCCAATGAGAAAATTTATAACTATTGTTCTGCGGCAGTTATTAGGAAAATACGGCGCTAAGCCGAAATCTAAGTCAAGAGGCCGAGCAAGTTTGAACTGCATCGAAAATATGGATGACAGGCTGACAGCAAGGCATTTTTGTGAAAAAATTCCGGAAACTGAAAATAGAAAGCATGCACAAAGACCATGTTTTGTGTGCAAACATACAACACGTAGAAAGGGTGTCAGAAAAGACACGCGATTTTGGTGCCGTGATTGCGACAAAGCGTTATGTTTTGATGGTTGCTTTATAGATTATCATACTCTAAAAATATTTTAAATGTTAAAATATCTAGGTGACAGTAAAAGAATTAAATAAAAAGCATGGTCTTGTTATTTATGAATCTGAAAACCCGTCGTCAACCTCCCTTAGACATTGGCGAAAAAAATATTTGATGACCCTTCACTTTTCGGCCGCACAGGAAGAGGCAAGTTTCCGAAATACGGCCGCAGCGAAAGGGTTAAGCATGAGAATACGTTTGGGTCTGCATGGAAACAGCAAAAATGACACCACAGGTCATTAAGTTATTTTCGGAGCGTGCTCGGGAACATTCACAACCTTCAACTTTCTTCAGCTCTTAATAACTTAAGCAATACAATTTGATGAGAAAACTGTTAACCAATTGAATAAGTTTAAGTAACAGAATCAGAATATCAAAAGATTGAAAAAAAGTGGAAAATACCCACTTATAATGTATAATTACTCACTCAATCAATATTTCACATATGAGGGAAACAAACTGTGGTAACACTTTTGACATATACAGGCTTTCTTTTTTTCAATAACATTTTTCAGTTTTTTCCTGAATTATGACCATTAATAAATTTAAAAAATATTACTATACCAACTGCATCAACCCACTGATTTTTAGGATAACAAATAGTCTGACAATTTTCAAGCTTACAAACCAAAATCATGGAATTCTCATCTCTTCACTGCAATCTCTATAATTTCCAATGATCTCAAGTTCAGATCAAGTTCACAGAATTAATACTTTCAATTTGAGATTTCAATGTATCTATTTTAACACAGTAATACTTTCAGTGGTGTTAATAAGGTGCAGCAATGATAACCAAACATGATGTAACATGAATAAAATAGGGAACAAAAGTGCCACTTTCCTCCACCAAAACACATCAGAAAAACAAAATTTTTGTCCAGGTGTGGCAACAGTAAATTGCCTGTAACTAAATCAGCCATCCATCAAGGAAACACTTTGTCAAAATTTTTCACAGAAAAGAAGCCATTTACCAGCAGTGCAATTGAAACTAAATGCTTTGAATTTACACTAATCTAGTGCAAAAGAATTAATGCCTGGGTATTTAGTTGGGTAATAAAACCATCACCAAGTAGGGGAAAGTACTGCAAATCAATGAATTTTCCACAAAAATATTCTCACATTAATGAAATATCCCATGCCATCTGTAATTAATTCGCTTGATTGGTTCAACAATTCATGACTGAGCTGAGGAGGGATTTGTAGTTTTGATTGCAAATGGTGCTGATTGAGTCTTCTTCAGCATTTGACTGGGCAAGGAAAATGGCTGCTGCCAATATTTCAACATTCTGACTCTGGCATCATCATGAGGGATGTCAGCGCTAGACAGCCCTCATGCCAATGGTATCATCAGCTATTGAAACTTAAGCAGCAGTCATTTGCTGGACCAACTGGAAAGCCAGAAATGACTTCTTCCTTGATGAATAAACACTTTAGCACCATTCAGGCAAGTTAGAAGGAGTTAGAAGCACATAAGATTGGTGGGTATCAATGAAAGGTAGCAGGGAAACCTGAAAAGGGAAGCTTTACCTCCCCATTAACAGGACATTAAACCCAGGAAGTTAAATATTCTGCACGACGGTGATAGGATAGGTCCACTTCCAATACTGTGTCATTCCAAGTCGAATCAACCAAATAAAAGATATTTCGACACTTACGCAGGTCTCAGATTTGATGAAAATTGGCATGTTTCCTCCTTTTATTGACAAAAGCAAGCATGCAAAATTGCTCTATCTCAATCAGTTTAGGTTTTACAGCATGTTAAAAGTTTTACAAGATATACAGTTTTTATCAATCACATGGGGGAAGCTTAATTTCTTTTCTTAGAAATTATTTTATATCTTCCTTGTTCAACAACCAACGTTGATGATACTTTATGAGTATATATTAATACACAAGGAATTTAGAGAAAAAATAAGTTAAGAGAGCAAGTACTGACATCACCATCATTGGTCGTTCAATTCTCAGATTGGTTGACTGCAGCCCTCCACCCTTCACTATTTAATGCTAGTTCCCTTACCTCCTGGAATCTCTTCTCATGTACTTCCCTCTTTATTTGGGTCACGAATCTATTCCTGAGTCTTCCTCTGGGAACTTTTCCCTCTATTTAATCTTCAACTATGTTCTTCACAAGCCCACTGTGTCCCAGGGGGTGTCCAATCCTCCTTGTTCTTCTTTTCTGTATGGCGTTCCATATGGTTCTTTCCTCTCCTCTACACTTCATCATTTCTTATTTTGTCCATCCATTTTATCAACAGCATCCTCCTCCAGCACCAGGTATCAAAGGCTTCTAGTCTCTTCTGGTCAGCTTTTCCAATGGTCCATACTTCCGATCCATAAAGTGCAAAGCTCCACACAAAGGTTTTCACATACTGTTTCTTGGTTTGTAGTCCTATCTTCTTTGAGCACAGCAGTTGTCTTTTTCCCATTAATGCCTACTTAGCTTGGGCTATTTTCTGCTTGATATCCTTAATACTTCTTCCTTCCCACATAATGGTAATGATGAGATAGGTGAAGGATCCACTTCCTCTAATTTCTCTCCTCTCAGGGTGACATCTACACTCAGTTTCTCTCTTTCGCATAATAGGATTTTAGTCTTCACCTTATTAATTTTCATGTTGTATTCTTGGAGAACTTGGACCATGACGTTTAGTGACCTTAGAAGGTCCTTGCGATTTCCATCTATGACTGCGATATCATCAGCGAAGCGGATAATGTTTATTTCTTCTCCGTTTATCTTTACTCCGCTCAGTCCAGTTTCTTGCACTTCTCGTATGGCCTCCTCCAAGTACATGTTGAACAGTTCTGGTGAGAGGTTGCATCCTTGTCTTACTCCATTGTTAATTTTAGCTTCTATCTGACTTCCATCTCTCATTTGCATTGTGCCGACTTGCTCCCTGTATAGTTGATAGATATTCTTCTGTTGTCGTAATCCATTCTGAGTTTTTCCAGCAGTCTGAACATCTTGTTCCATTCAATGTTGTCCAAGGATTTCTCCAGGTCCACAAATGCGACATACAATGGTTTATTCACATGTATTGTTTTCTCCACGATGACTTTCAGGCAGAGTATGGCCTCCCGGGTACCCTTGTTCTTCTCATTTTCCTCTCTCCAAAATGTTTCTTCACTAGCTTGTATTCTGTTTTGGTGTTTCCCTTCTTCATGTTTACGTTGACTTCCTCGCAGCAGCTTTTGATCCAATCCTCCCTAGCCTTCTTGCATTTTCGATTGACTTGGTTTCTTAGCTTCTGGAAGTGAGTTGCCTCTCCTTCGTTTCTGGGGTTCTTGTATTTCCTTCTTTCTTCTATTAGTTTCCTAATCTCCATCATTATACATGGCTTCTTCGTGTTGGCCGTCTTACTCAACAGTAGCTCCTCTATTACTTCTGTGATTGTCCTCTTCAGCTCATCCCCTTTTTCTTCGATGCCCAGTTCATCCTCACTTTCTAGTTTTCTGTTGATGGCTGTGGTGAATCTCTCACTATATCATTCTTCAGCCAGTATTTTCATGTCCCATCTTGGTTCACGTTTTACCTTCTTGATTCTCTTGTATTGAAGGTGGCTGTCCATGGCTGCTGGGTTATGGTCACTGTTTATATCCACGCTGGGATAGCTCTTGCACTGCTTGACTTGGTTCTTGTTACTGACTCTGACGAGTATGTAGTCAATTTGGTATTTGGCAATATCACCTGGCATCTTCCATGAGTACCTCCTATGCAGATGGTGCTCAAAAGTGTTAGCTACTACCATATTCTTCTCATAATAGAACTCAACCAGTCTTTCTCCCTTGGAATTGATTTTACCCAGTCCGAAATATCCTATCTTTCTTTTCCCTCTCCTACAACTGCATTACAGTCTCCCATGACGATGAGGTTATTTTTTCCCTTCCCCACCCCGAGGACTTCTTCAATTTCCTCGTACACTTCTTCTATTTCTTCTTCCATATGACTAGATTTCGGCATGTAGACTTGCACAATCACCGTGTCAGTCGGGTCTCCTTCCGGCTTCACCAATAGAATTCTGTCATTGTACAACCAGACTGACTTCACTCTCCTGTCCCATTCTTGCTTCAGTATGATGCCTACACCTGCAATCCTCTGGTTGTCTCCTGAATATATCACACGGTATCCGTCGCTCCAGAAGTCGTCTGCCCCTGCCCACTAGATGTCGCTGACTCCCCATTTATCTTCCCCTAGCCTCTCCATCTCTATCTTGACGTTCTCCAGCTTCCCACTCACTCCTAAGGATCTCACATTCTATGTCCCTATCCCGCAATTGACCTTTCTCACTGATATTCCCCTCCCAGTAGTCCCCACCCAGAGATCCGATTGGGGGACTATTTTACTTCCGGAATATTTTACTGGGAGGAATGCCATCATGTCATATATCAAATACAGGACTGCATCTCTAGGGAGACTAATCGCAGTACACCAGTTGATTCCGTGAACTTCACTCTCGCCCAAAGTTGTGGCTGTTGATGCCGGTCCAATCTCCTTGATCTGTGCCATCAATGCCTTCTGCTGAGACTGCCTACCTCTCAGTAAAGGGGTCAACTTCAGGCAGTGTGCAAAAGTAGGTCTGCAAGCTAGGAAATTTTTATATTATATTATTTTATATAATTTTATTTTTCCGTCGTTCAGTCTCGAGCCTGCGACCCTTGGATTTGGAGCCGAACACCCTACCACTAAACCAGAACTCCCCTAAGTACTGACTTTTGTTCAAGAAAAATCTTGGTATATTATTTAGAAAAATTTTCAAATAAAAGACTGAGTTACACACATGGGTAAATAGGTTTCAGAATGAGTGGGTGATGAAAGAATGTTGGTTATGTGGTCCAAAAATGGGCATAACATAAAAAAGGAATGCGATTTGTGGGTTTGGTCACGTTGAGAGAATGAGAAATGAGAGAGGTAAATGGCGATAGTTATAGGTGAAAGAAACTCATGAAGAGGAGGAATATTCAGTGTCATGAGAGTGGGGAAGTCACATGAAAAAAAGAGTCACGTTAATGGGAGAGCGCATAAGAAGCAAATCATGAGAGCATGAGAGAAGCGAAAAATATTTCCAAGGATGGGATATTAGAGAGGAAATTATTGACAAGGAGCCAGTTTTCAATGGCTGACAGAAAGAACTTGGTTCTCTCAAATTTGCCTACCCCAAAGGAGAATGGGAATGCAAGTATCTAAGGATCAGCAGGTGGGTTGGCAAGGGAAGTATAACTTTGGCAAAGGAGGTGTGGTGGAGACAATCCAAGCATTGGCATTACCCTGCTCTTAGCGATGGACACCATAGGACCACAGTTTAACATCCCACTTGATGGACAGCGATGGCCACACTTGAAATGGTTCCCACAAAGCACTCAAGCAGGTATTGGAATTTGCATGGAAGAATCTCATTAACAGCCAGGATCAAACCCAAGCCATTGGGATGGAGAGTAATTACTAGAGTCATAGCAAAGAGTCAATGCACATAATATTCTAGGGCCAAACTAAAGGCAAAGACAAGTTTAATATCACAGGCAGTAATGAAAATTTTCAAAAATTATATCATCTCTGCCATGTAATCAATTTTACAGCCAATTTACATACAATGACAAAGCAATTACATTGTTTTGACTAGAGAATGAAACCTAAGGATAAAATAACCATGGTTAATACAGAAATATGATGTTTCATAGAACTTTTGATTTTCATTCATCATACATGGAGATATGAGACAAAGTACAGAAGAACATAATACAGACACAGAGATGGAGAGACTTAAAGCTTGAATGAAAATTTCCACCTTCAAGTGGTGGCTGGGAATGGAGACGTTCATCCTGATATGATACGGTTTTAAGCATTGCAAGATTAAATCAAGACATCTCCACTTGATTAAAAACTATACCAGAAAATACCATGCAAGCCATTTTATAGAGAAGGCAGTGGTTTCTTTCATGAAGGGGACATTAACCTTCTAAATGCTGGCAGCCACCTTGAAGCAGAGACACATTATGCAAGTTGATGGCCAAATGCTGCCTTTGCAAAGGCAGTCAACCAGCTGAATCATGAGTATGTTTTCTCGGCCAGCATTTTATGCATTTTACCATAGTATTGACTCATGTTTTCCCAACTCTTTAAAATCATTATCTTTAAATTTTTAAGAATATAGCATTATACAAATTCCATGAACTATTTTTCTCCCAAAAAGATATGGAGAGCCAAGAATGCTTATCTAAAATAATGTGAGCAGTCAAAGAGTTCAATCATTAAACAAGGTGATTTTAGCCAGCTGTTTACTTTCTGCACCCAAGACAGTTGATGTAAATCAGGAACCCCACTCACATGTAAAAATCTTCCATGGGTAAGTTAATTGACCACCACATAGATAACCTTTTCCACGAACAAGATTTTGCACAATCTGGACTACAAATCGGAAAGTCAAGCACAAGGTGTAAAAGGTTTTTTTTTGCTTGGAATGATGTGTGTAAAACAATTTATAGCAGCAATAGATCATGGAACAGTAGGGATGGATAGCGACAAATTGAACTGAGGGAAAAGTAGGAGCTATTTAAAGAGATAAAAAAAACTAAAATTTTGAATCCATAGATAATACAATAAGTGATGCACATACAATCTCACAAGAAACATAAAAGTATAACAGAAGGATATTGTGAACCCCCACATATCTACGGAGGACAATATAAGGTTAGCACATCCCACATCACCATAATGTCTAATTCAATCGTTGAACAATCAATTGAGTGAGGAAAGAAACTAGAGAGGTCAACAGGTCACTTAGCTATGTAAAGTGGAGATATTAGCAATGCTAGTTTTATCACCACTACATGATAGAAAACAGGTGACAGTCACAATATTATCAAGGAGGCCCATCAATAGAAACCCATAGTTACATTCAAGAACGTGAGTACTTGAGGAATCCTGTATTACTTACACTGAATACGTTTACAAACTTATCAAATCCATTATTCTCACTTGATTAAATAGTGAAATGCAATCAAAATCATCCATGTGGAACCCATAAACAGAATTGAAGCCTAAGAGGTCAACAATATTTGGACCAGAATTCAGCAGTAAGGAGGAAAGAAAAAGAAATGAGCACATAGAGGTCGCAGTAGTTTACTCAATATCTGGAAAATTGAGAGAAATAAGGCAATTCTTGAAATTGATTGAGAATGCAGCACTGCACACCGATTAAGCAATATTTTATAGATTTAGAAATATTATCATTATTAATGAGAAAGGAATAGAGGTTACATCAAATGATTACAAACTTGGAGAAGGCATTGAAAAATTGATCAGTTTGGCTTTTAATGGCATCTCAATGAATAAGTTGTTGGTAGGATTATAAACCACCATGGCAATTGGATATTCCAAGGAAAGCCAGGACATATATAGCATAAAAGAAGGAATCGCAGCAAAGAAATGTCTTAATACAAAAGAAAGGAGATTATGAAGTGGATAGATCAAATAAATATCCACCTAAGAAGTTAGGCAAAAACAAGGGCTAGAAAGAAATATTGGAAAAACGAAAATGAATCATAGATTCACTCGTTGGACATAATCAGACAACAGAGGGGTCAAAATAACATGGGAAAGTGAAGTAAAATGCAAAAAGCGACAATGGGGATACCAGAAAAATAAATTACGTTATAACGCTTGAAATTACAAGGAAAACCTGCTGCGACAGCCAGTAGAATTGAGATAAGCCTCTCTAAAACTAATCCTAGGATAACCGACCGTTGATGATAGTAATTTTTTACCACCCTCACTACCTAAAACAATTTATGCAAATGATGACTGCTCATTTTTACCAGGTGAAACATCATGGGTTCTCAATGCCAAAAGTCAGTTATAAGACAGAGGACATCACTGAATTAATTCATAAAATAAAAATGCTGTAACTTATTTAGTATGTTCATCATACGAAAGCATGATCATTTAAGCAAATGTAAGACATTCATTAAGGGGGCGTGGCTGATTTCTAACGATAGGATGCTCAAATGTTGTGGACACTTAGAAACCAAGGGTATTGAAAATCTATATCATTCAATGCATTCCACGAAAGTAACAATATGAGACACATTGAGGAGACATAGTGATTTTTAAAAGAAGATAACAGGTGGGAAGTATGACTGACCGACTGCGGAGCTGTTCTTCTTCACATCAATAACAAACATGAGACGCGGACGAGTATTGGACAGCCAAGGGCAGTGGGTGAATTTATATGACTGATCAATGACCCGTTAACCAAATAACCTAAAAAAAATGCCCTTACCTGATGTCTGTTGACGGGCAGTTCAAGTCGAAACTCTTTGTCAGTTCCTACACCTGTAGCGAAATGAAGAATGTACATACGAGGTTAATAATCAATACCATACGAAGACCTAATGTTAAATACCACTAAATGCATTCACATGCATTAACCTTCAATAAAACCGTAAAATTATACTGTTGCGTTCAAGATAAATACGTTTAAATCAAATTCTTCACAGAGAAAATCAAATTATATCAGTTGTTCTCATCACTAATAAAACTGAATGGGTTTGGCACTAGCACTAAAGTGGGAGGACGGGACGTACATACCTTAAACATTAAAGGCTAGGCATAAGCTACGCTCGAATTCAGTATCTCCTCCCTTTATGATTATCCACATAACTAACACATCACAAGAAGTCAGAATTACATCCGCAATTACAGAGTACGAGAGTTATCCCCGCACACGAAATAATGCACCAAATGCTGTGGCGTCTGCGAGCGCCTCTATAGGTTATGGCAACAACCAATTCCCGCTTACCTCTCACGACTAGCGCCAATTACAAATTTATCCTAGAGTATTTTGCACCGTGTTAATCAAAGCTTCATTCGCGAAGTTTGCGACATTCTAAATCAATTAGAGCATTTTCTTTTGCGTCAACTAAAGTGTAAGGAAAGTTTTGCGTCTACTTAGAACGTGCAAGAGTCATGGATTTGATTTATTGGAAATATATATTATTTGTGCTCCTACAGAGGGTGCAAGTGCTCTAGACTAAGCCCAGGAAAGAAGACTGAAGAGGGCACATTGACAAATTGTCATGAAAGCGGAAGTTCATAGTTGTCAAAATGAGTAATCATCGGTTGTGATTTTAGATTTACTCTGTACTTTTCATTTATGAAGTGTAAGTTATTTTCTTCAGCAAATAAAAATATGAAATGCTCTTTATCACCATCAAGTATCCATATTTCCTTCTATCCCCTTCTAACAGTATAGTGTGAGATTAATTATCACTAACTTTGCATTCTCCTAAGAAATCATGTTTGAAAATTTACATTCCTTTAATTGCAATCAGTGTATGAAAAAACTAACTGTTGGGCTAATAGGCCAGCCCTGGTGGATATACTTTGAGTACCTAAAATGCACCAGGGTTGCCCAAACTGAAGCTCACAGGTAAGAAAACCTTGATAATCCAAGATTCTTCAATATAAGTATTTCTCAATGTGATTGTAAATTGGATGCCTCACATGCCAGGGGTCCTAAACATTATGTGATGGAGCAAATAGTTGGTGCCTATCAATCTACTCTTCCTTTTGTTAAAAACTGTCCATATATGTCATAAACATGTCCATGTCTTATATGCCATCAAATACAGTAGTATACAGTGAAACTTCCCAATAGTAAACTCTAGTGGTGCCTCAATAATAGTTCACTAAGGTGTCCACTTTTGAGAGGGAGAGTGAAGGACATGCCCAAATATATTCATAAAAAGCAAATTATAATTTTGTACATTTGTTAGATGCAAACAAAATCGACACTGTTCAATCCACAAAAATTTAATACAACTATGGAACAATACAAAAGAAAAGAAAAAAAAGAAAACATGAAAATCAACTGAGCAGGATTCAGTGTCGACTGGCTATATTTTCCCTCCAAAGCACAACATAACAATACTCGGGGCTTGGGGGTAAGGAAAAAAACAAGACATTAGACATGCACTGCCTCTTCCTCAGCAGTTGACATTTTCCCAACTAAGTCAAAAAACAATATTTGTATTGACTTGCATACATAACCCTGGATAAGTTATACATATTCAAAACAAAATAATGATTTAATATCAGTGCTACATCACAAGAGTTTTCCACTTTGTCCCTCAAATGTGGTCCCATATTGTCCTCAGCACCACCTTTGGAACACTCCAGATCCAGAGGGTATATCCTCTGGACCAGATCCAATAGTTCACCACCACAAGAATGGAATCTTGTCAACCTTGACTCACCATCATGCCCTGGAAAGAGCTCCATCACTCTTGCCAGAAGCCAATCTAAGCGAAGGGTTTGGTCATTACCAACCAATACTATCTCGCCCACTTTGATGTTCCTAGGATGCTGTTTCATGCCAGCTAATTTCAGTTGTCTATGATATTCGCAGCAAAATCATTTTCTCAAAATGTCTCTCATGTGTTGGCAATATCTAAGTCATTGATTGAGGTCACAAAATTTGACTAGATCCAAATCAGGAACACCAAATTCGTCCACTTCTCTTACAAACAAATTTGGTGTCAGAGGTGCTAAGTCTGACAGCCGTCAACAAGAAACTAGAAAATGAGGATGAACTGGGCATCGAAGAAAAATGGGATGAGCTGAAGAGGACAATCACAGAAGTAGCAGAGGAGCTACTGTTGAGTAAGACGGCCAACACGAATAAGCCATGTATAACGATGGAGATTAGGAAACTAATAGAAGAAAGAAGGAAATACAAGAACCCCAGAAACGAAGGAGAGGCAACTCACTACAAGAAGCTAAGAAACCAAGTCAATCGAGGATGCAAGAACGCCAGAGAGGATTGGATTGAAAGCTGCTGCAAGGAAGTCAACGTAAACATGAAGAAGGGAAACACCGAAACAGCATACAAGCTAGTGAAGAAACATTTTGGAGAGAGGAAAATGAGAAGAACAAGGGTACCCGGGAGGCCATACTCTGCCTGAAAGTCATTGTGCAGAAAACAATACATGTGAACAAACCAATGTATGTCACATTTGTGGACCTGGAGAAAACCTTCGCCAACATTGAATGGAACAAGATGTTCAGACTGCTGGAAAAACTCTGAATGGATTACAACAACAGAAGAATATCTATCAACTATACAGGAAGCAAGTCGTCACAATACAAATGAGAGATGGGAGTCAGAAGAACTTTCACTGACACATAGATTAAAGGTCTAGTCTTAATAACAGCTTCACAGTCACACAGTACAATCTGAAGTTCTTCAAAAGTCAGCAATGCTCTTCCTAACACACATCTAAGTAATGGTTTCAACAAACCAATAAGTATCTCCCACCAACCACCCCACCAGGAAGCTGTACGAGGATTGAACTTCCATTTAACTCTTTGAAAAGTGCTATATTCCCTGATTTTTTTTCCAGTCCAGACGGCTACAAGCATTGTCTGCCCCAACAAAATTAGTACCATTGTCAATAAAGACAGTGCTTGTTTGATCTTGTCTACTAATGAACCTTCGGAGCCCTTGCAAGAAGCAATCTGTAAACAGAGATGATAGGAGTTCTAAGTGTACTGCAAGGTACAATCCACAAGTAAACAAACAATCCCATGCTCTCATGGAATCTCTCTTCAGTCCTTTTACATATAATGGACCAGCCAAATCCACACCCACAAGTTCAAACACTTTGCACTATGTTCACGATCAGGGGGAGGGGGGGGAGGGGCAGAGCTTCTAACTTCTTAACTCTCTATCTTTTGCAAATGTGGCACCCATCTACATATAACCTGTCTGATAGTATGACGACCTCCCAGTATCCAGTATTTTTCTCTCAAAATGGACATCATCAATTGAACACCTGAATGTGATGACCCCCTATGAACATCCAAAATTAGTCTTGGTACAACAAAATGTAGGTAATTAGGCAAGGATTAAAGAAATCATTATCATCCTCCCGATGAGAAATTTTTGTTCTCAGGCAGATCAATTCATCACCATTTACATATGGAAACAAGCCTACTAACTTCTGATCATCAATTCCAGTGAAGGTATCTTTCTGGACAAGTAACCATAATTTAACTTCAGCCCTAAAAAATTCCTCACATGACAAAGATCCCATTACATGTTGACTTTTCTCAACCTTGCAATCGTTAGTGAACCGATAAATCTAACCCAGCATGAAGAAAATTTGCTTGCACTTAGAAAAATAGGGGTAATACCCTTCCCACTGAGACACACAAAATTGAGGATGTAACAACTTTTCTTTTCTCTAATTTAATCTCCTCCTCATCAGAAACAATGCTTGAATTAGGCCACATACAAGGGGGTCCTTCAACCAACCAAGTACCTCCCACCATCTAGATTCTAGCAATTTCATGGCAAAACATCCCCTGGAAGGTAGGTCACTAGGGTTAAGAGTAACATGTAGGTACTACATGTCTCCAAGCATAACCTACTGCCATGCTCACAAGTCTCTGTAACTCTATTTCCAGCAAAACATCCCACACCTCATCTCGCCCTATCCATGCTAACACAGTGGTGGAGTCAGTCCAAAAAATTTTGTCAACATTGGGCATTCCTAAATCGGACATAATTTTTACATATAACCTGGCACTAATGGTAGCTGCAAGTAATGCCAACCTTGGAATGATCACCTATCTATTTTCACTATAGGAGATGCCCTTGCCCTAGCCTGTAACAGCTGTACACGAACAACCTCTGGAGTAATAAAAGATCGTAGGCTTTCCCAGCGAATACTATAGATAAATATTTCTTGGGTTTGGCACCGGGTAAGGCTGTTTAAGGCCAACGTTTCGATGAGAAACTCACTCATCGTCATCAGGGCTAAGACTGACACATCAGTCTTAGCCCTGATGATGATGAGTGAGTTTCTCATCGAAACGTTGGCCTTAAACAGCCTTACCTGGTGCCAAACCCGAGAAATATTTATCTAACCTCTGGAGTCTCCACTCAAAGAAAAACGGCTATGGCTTTGGCTGCCTGGCTGGCTGGCATCACAAAAAACATTAAGACTCTAGTTCTCTGTTTTGCTGGTACCAGGTAGCCATCTCGGGAATCTTATTTCCGCTAGGGTTGACAGGTCACCCATCCACTTCAGAAACTGCAACCGGGTGTCCTCATCCACTTCCTGATCCAAACTAATGCCGGACTTCCAGGTTTGTTGAAGCAGGAGTTTGGGAAGGAGAGACACTCAACATGTAATACCAAGGGAATCAAAAACTCTATGAGCATCAGACAAAATGATCCACTTAGTAATACTCTCAGTATTCAATGAATTCCAACTGCTCATACTTATCTGTAGGGTGTCTTCTTTACAATCACTCCCAAAACATTGGAGACATGATTCAATGAAGGTCCATGAAGGAAGGTGTACTCCCACCCTCATAGTTGAAATAGTCCATCGCTCATGACTGCCGTGGCTTCCTCAACAACCCTGGTGAAAATAACCTGTGTAGGGACCGTGATGGAAATGTGCAGGAAGTGTGAGGGAAGCGTGAGTTTGGACATTTAACTGTGCAGGAAGCGTCCAGGTAAAGTTCAGGAAGCGTGCAGGTAACGTTCAGGAAGTGTGCAGATAGCATCCTGGAAGTTTGCAGATTAGGTCGTTACAACCTTATAATGCTCCTGTACCAGAGAAAAATGAACATCAAGTGATGATAAGTTAAGAATAAAACCACTAAATTCATTCACAAAAAATTACAATGCCAGGAAGTATTCCAAAAAAGTATCATTGTTTTTCCTCCTCCAAATTCTTAAATAGTGATGTTAGTGACACATGAATCTTTGGGGGTATTTTTTATAGCAATTTGAGGGACTTTAAAAAATTGTGTATGCAGTACAATGTGAACAATTCGTAGGTTTTGGTGACATTATGTCACTGGGTCAGAAAGCATATTTTATGATAAAACTTAGTGCAGCTAATGTACTGCAGGCATACAAATAGAAGCATATAATTTCCCTGTCAGTGGTCCACTTTGCACTTGAAAAATTTTGTCCTGTGCATGTAACATGCAGGAAGCATGCATGAAGAGTGTACATGCTTCCTCGCGTTTCCTGCACATTTCCTGAACATTTCCTGCACACTTCCTGAACAGGATAGTTTCACCAGGGAAATTTGTGTAGTTCACGCTCACCTGCCACACTGGTCACACAGTTGTCCACACAAAAACTGTCCTTCAGTTTCTGTATGTCCATGAGTTTCAATAGCTTTTAGCTATTGCTATATTTTTCAATGTAGCAATAATATTCTATATTTTTCTATATTTGCTATATTTTTCAATGATATATTTTGAATGCATAAATAAGTGCTGGTAGGTTCTACACTGGTGTGAACCATTCAATCTACCTAAAGCCCCGCAGTTGTATCCCTAAACTTTTTCTGTACTGTTTTTTAAGTGGAACAATAAATTTATCTATCTATTACATTTCTATCACATACTCAATTTTTACTGTCACACCTGTCTAAAACACGTTGAAGGTGATACTGTATGACTGCCCCACGTAAAAATGGACTACTTGTAATTCCAAACACCAGTCTGTGACACCTCAACACTTTTAGTTTGTCACATTCGTTGATCGGCAAAAATCTGAGAAAGTCCTTGTCATTTTCTGCCAAGCTGATATGTAAGAAAGCTCTGTGTATGTCCGCAACTATGTCTATCCTCTTAAGTCGGAAATGAGTTGATACAGTAGGGATAAAGTCAGTTAAGTACTAGTTTCCGTCTTCACCTGGTGGAAATGTATGATGTCACTCATAATAAAAGATATGTGGAATAAAACAAAGTACATATCTTTTATTATGAGTGAAATCAGTTAAGTCCTTTGTCCAAACAATCATTAAGGCAGGGACTTTGCCTTTCGACGGATGGACAGGAATTGTACTACTTTCCTTCATGACATGATGATGTGGTGGATGGTGACCAGGGCAATTTAGTGTTTCTTCGGGTACCCCCTCAATAACTCAATCTTCCATCCACTCATGCGAAGTCTTCTGGTAAGCATTGTAATAGCCCTCTGTCTTCAACCTCTTGTTGTTTGAGAGTACCCTTCTAATTGTAAGATCATAATTACTGGGTAGTGGTGGATGGTCGGCAATCCATGGTAAATGCACCTTAAATCTGCCTTCCTCATCTATTCTCACCATATCCAAAAAGTGTTTCATTGTCTCATCATGGAATTCTGCCTTGCTTTTCCTCTCTGATGGATTAGTTATTCCAATAGCATCCAAGGTCCACAAATCTGAAATGGTAGCTTCTTTGCTCAGCATGGCCATGACAAGAGCTACACTGTCACTGCAGTGTTGCCCTGGTATTCGACCCATCAGCATCCAGCCTAACTTGGTTTCCACAGCTACTAATCCAGAACTGAGTCGGCGATGATCAACAGTCAGTAGTTTTCCCACCACATCAGCTCCAATCAAAATTTCAAGATTTCTGGAAGTGGCCGAGTCACAGGTAAAGGCAGGAAAGGTATTGGGTTTGGATGGGGGAGGAGGGAAAACTGTTATGCTTGTAATACTTTGTTTGGATGAGGGGAGCATTAGAGATTATCCGAAAAGAAGACGCTGGCTAGGGCGTCATGGGAGGAGGCAGCATTGGTTGTAGGTTGAGCGAGGGCAGTGGGATGAGTCAGGGATGTTAAACGAAACTAAAGTCATGGTTCTGGATTGGTTCAGAGTGGGTTCAGATAAAGTTTCGGTTCACAGTACCGAACCGAAAATAGGAACGAAAGTGGTTCCGGAACGAAAGTGGAACGAAAATATTTTGAACGAAAACCCATAGGAACGAAAGAGGAACCGTTCCGATTTCGGTTCAGGCTAGTAAAAGTTTCGTTCCCACCTTCCCCCCTATGGTTCCGACTTTCGCACTGATTTTTCAAAGTGACCCGCCGTCATGTATACCACTTTGGGTATAGTTTTGGGTGCTAGTCAAGGCATTTCATCATGTTTGGTAAGAATGGAATACAATAGAAAGAAACCAGCATTTTAATGCAAATTATGGCGAAAAATTCAGCCAAAGGAGAAATTGTAGGTTATATTGTTTTCTGTGCAGGACAATACAATCTCTCAACCGGTATGGAAGGGGATGTGCGACGGCCCGTCTGGGATTGATCTCAAGGTATCGTTGATGAATATCCCGTCACATACTCGCACAGCAACAGCGTAAACATTAGACAATCCTAATATCCTCTTCGCAGATTAATCTTGAAAACAGCGCAAAAATGAAACTCACCGATATCTGAACAACTCATATTCTGTGTCTCTGCACGTGTCCGGTGGGAATACGGAGCCTACCTTTAGCCACTGCCCCCACCCCCCTCTGCGAAGACGCGCCCAAAGATCACCAGCGGAAATACTGAGGTTATCGTCCTCTAAGTACATGCGGAAGGAATATTTGTAAAAGACTTCAAGGAAAGCAAAAGACAAAGAGAGAACAAGATGGGATGGGAATTTTAGTTTTACCATTACTGTTTGAGAGCCCCGTCTGGAATCTATTGGGCACCCTTGTCCTCCTTGGCTGCTGCATATCGGATAAACAATTTACAAACGGTCAGAGTTTTTTCCGCCTCCCTCCCTTCTTTGGAAGAGACCTCAATCCCTCTACACCAGTAGTCACCATTGTGTCCTCCAACTCTTTGTATCGGCGCCGTGACCACTTTCCTCGCGTTTTGTTTTACAACCCTTCCGCTATACACCCTTCTTACCCTTTTCAATTAGGTCCGTGACCTGTACCTTAGCACTCGGCTCATCCGCCTGGGAAAATATCCCTCACCCTGTCGGTTTACAACCCAACAAGACTGACCGCCATACCCCTGCCAGGGAATCCCAGCCGGTGAGGGGGAAGGGAGTGAGAAGGGGACCACTCTTTTCCATCCCCCACTAACCGGAAGTAGGATAGAAGGTGGAGAGGATTAGGGAATGGGAAGAATTGACACTCCTAAGCTAACAAACTTGAGACGCTCCAATAAAACATAATCGGGGTTTAATCTCTTTTCACTCATAATAAGTAGGAGTTTATTAGTAAAATAGCTTTCAAACAGCATTCATATGCATATGGGTCTGCCTGGCACAAGTAGGCGAAGAGCGCACGTTTTCAAATTTGAATTAGATGATAAACAAATTACGAACCACGCTAGATACATGATTGATGGATATCTTGAAATCGTGACATTATTAAAGGAATTGACAATTTTCAGTTAAAAGAAATCACTTTAAAATATCCCATATTTCTCCGACTACGAATATTCCAAAAAGTTTCAATTTCAAATATTACACTAGTTGCCATCTCTGAAATTATTATATTTTACATTGTTTCTAGTTTTTACACGTTACTGATGCGGAGGTTAGTAACTAATCTGTTGTTGAGACGCCTAAGATGTTCGCTGTCATGATACTCCGATAGCGCCATTGTTGCGCTGTTTCCGAGCCAACTTTGTAGGTATGCCATAAGGATTCCGATGGTTTTACGCTAATGCTGCGCGAGTAACGACGGCGATTCCTTGAGATAAGTCCCGATTGGGTCAGGAACCATGAGTGTGAACCGAAAGTCATTCCGCCACTTCACTTGAACTGAAACTATTTTTTAAAAACAAACTATTCACCGATATTTAAAAAAGGATCTGCCCTTACGGAAACCGTGCTGACTTCTATGTAAGAAGTTACAATTATCCAGGAATGTAATAGGAACATAATATTGCTCACGACGATGTTTTTGAGGATCTTGCATAAAAGTGATGTTAACGATATAGGCCGGTTATTTCCTGGGTCACTTCTATTTCCTTTTTTTTTAATATCGGTGTGACATTGGCTATTTTCCAGGTTGTGTGGTCATATTTGATTTTTTTAGCTGTAAATTCGCCTGATTCTATATTCCCGAGTTGTTTCCAGCCTCCGACGTACTACGAAGCAGACGGTCATTGACTATTGCAAATGGCGCTGGTGTGTTTTAACCAAGGAGGTTCCTTGGTTGTAACGCATCGGAACCGCGCGATAGTTTCTAAGTTAACTTGATATGTATAGCAGGAAATTTACGCGAAAGTAACTACACGGCGCAGATTAGTGGAGGCTGATTGTCAAAATAGACGCATACATGAAAAATAGGAAAATAGCTTATTCCACGCACCTCAATACATCACCATGTTGCCGGCTTTTATGAATGGGAATTATGGAAAAAAATACGAAATGAGAAGCCCCAAAGTAAGTTTCTCATAAAAGCCTAATCCTCCTCTATAACGTGAGGACCATGGAATTATCTTCACACGAATATTTCAATCGAAATAAACACAAAAATCTCCACCTCGACAAGAAACACCACGCTAGCGCATGGCCGATTCCATCATTTAACCCCATAATCACGTGACCTACCCCCACCCCCGACGGTTTCAATCTTGACCACATGCAGAGAAACCAAAAATCCCTCACCCCTATACTAACTCTGAGGTTGTCCTACTCCGTGATACCAACTTACATTACGCCCTTCATCTTGTAAAAAAGGATCAAATATTCTTCTGCTCTCTTGAATTCCTCGTCCAAGACTGGTATTCTGAATGAAACGTCATTTACGCCTTTAGCCAGAAATAGCTTTCGTGACGCTTTTGATCCGAAGAATAGCGCCAGCGACGCTTCTTGCGATTGCGACGGCAAACGCGAGATGGCGCCTGGAAGCGACATTGTTTTAGGCTACAATCTGATCAACGCGTCACTCTTTCCTTGAGTGAAACGCCCACCTGATTCTTTTTCATACGTCATTTTCATACGTTTCTAACGCGGATTCTGCAAAATATGCATAGAAAAGTGTTCCTTAAAATATATAATTCAGAATTGACACGTCAATACGCATATACAAGTGAACATTGAAAATCGCTCTCATAAAAAGTAGGCATAAGTCCCAAGCTGGACGGAAAGGAAAAGTGAGCAAAGTTATTTGAAACTTAGGAAAGCTGAGTACAAGCTTGGAATTGGAAACCTTTCTTGACATTTCCATTTCCCGTACCTCTCACTGTCGACTGGTATTTTTTCGACCGAGTCTCATTGCTTTACTCCTGCATTGCATTACTACTCCGATCTCTCAGCGAATGAATCCTTAGCCGCGATGACAACTATTTCTTGGCTGCTCCATGCACTCGAACGCTCTACAGATGAGGGTCGACAAATGCATGCGAATAGTCATGAATTCCATCATTCCATTATAATGGTGTGGATTTTTATGATTAAATCAAAGATGAACCAATGTTATAGTTTTTTCCAGTCATTTCTTTTATGTTCCTTTTTTCTTCTTTCTCCACTGCAAAGAGTGCTTTAAAGCCACCTAATTCGTTGAGGGCGCAATAAACCTCCAAGGCAAGAGCGGGATGGTCATCGTCAACTTACTATGCCAACGACATCTCATTGAAATTTCGAATCGCTTTCAGACGGTCGATTGAAAATTAGACTCAATAGTTCATGTTAATTCAAAACCAATTTATTTTCATAAGACGTCATCAATATCTTACGTACTCAAACATGCTGCGGTAAATAATAAATAAGGGAAACAGTTTGTGGAACAAACAAGCTCAAAAAAGTCGTTTTTCACGCGATCGATTATGTATAATAATGGTTACGTTAATACTTTGACGTATGTCTCGTCTGCACTGCATGTGCTCTTAAATATGGTTTAATTAACAGCAGCATTTAAATGCAGATGAGTGTCTACACGCAGATATTAAATCCACCGTAGCCCCAGCTAGTGTTCAAGGAAAAAACATTGCATCGCACGTGTGTTTGAGTTTATTTTGGTGATTTAAAAATACCTATATCAGCACAAACTAATGAATAAGAAGAATAACATTAACAATAATACTCAGTTCCTCATATAAGTAAATGTAAACACAAGTGTGATGCGTACGACTATCGAAATCCTCGACCTATCGATGATATGAGACCTCGACTACCTCGATGGAGCACTATTAGGTTGGCGACAAAAAGAGCCATATCTCGTGGAGAAAACCTTATCGATATTAATATTTTTTTTTTTGCCTCCGCGTTTTGTTGATGGGAAACAACATTTTCGCCAGCTACCCAGCTGGCGTCCTAAGGTGAACTATAGCGAGAAAGGTGGCTCTTGTTGGCACCAATGATGCCTCCGAGCGTGGAGCTGAAGAGATTTTAAATTTCTTCAGGGATTTAAACTCGGAGGTGGAACGCGTCCGGTGTCTATTTGTGGCTGTCCATGTGTAGTGTTGTTCCGCGGACCGACCGCGGTCACTATATTTGGATCGGGATTGACTGCCTGAACAGGAAGCTGTGGGACTCCTGTGTATGCATAGGAGCAGCATTCGTAGATCTTCGGCCGGTGCTCGGATTTTGCCAGCCTTTCCTTAACCGTTCTGTGATGCATTACTCTTCCCAGGCATCAGGATGGGTGGCTCGTAAGCTTTTCGAGCATTGTGCTATTTTTTAGGCTAGAGAGTAGGTCATTCGGTGGGATTCGAAAGCATAGACCCGATAACAGCCTCCCAGTAAATCCGTCCAGCGTAGACCTTCGTTGCCGAAAAAACTTAGGGTAAGCACAATAAATAAAACTTACTTACATAGCGAAAATAATTTCAACACGCGCTCTCAAGATAACTGTGAAACTTAAAACAAAAACTCGTTTCTCGGTGGTTTCAAAGAGCTTCAAAAAGATAACACACAGAATCACTGAAAACGGCGAACCAACATGAATCAAGCTAAATGCGATATGAATTTAGTAATAATAAATTTCCGTAGCGTGCAGAACAAACGTGCCAAAGTTGAGCATATATTTGAAAACGGAGATATAGTAATTGGAACAGAAGGCTGGGTTGCAGTAGATATTAACGATAGCAAAGTCTATTCGACAGGATACAAAACCTATAGACTTGATCGACCAGATAGGACTGGCGGCGTAGTATTTTTCAGCAGTTGCATCTTATTAGCATAGTACCGCACACATATTAGACGACAATGACATAAGAGAGCACCTGGTGTACCATTAAACAACAAAACCAAAGAAATATGTTAATTTTACAACCACCGGTATCCGAAATAGTCGTTTTGTACAAATTAGAAACTAAATTAACATAATTTACCTCGAGGGATAACAAAAGCGTGATGATTATCGGTGGAGATTTCAATCTCCCGGCTATAAATTGGAAAACCAATAGCATTGAACCAAGTTCAAGGAAGCGTAATATAAGAGAGGCCTTACTTAATATACATTCACACCACTCTCTTACTCAAGTGGTGAGCAAACCTACGAGAGGGAATAAAATATTAGATCTTTTAGCTGTTCGTCACCCTACAATGATTAAACACGTCGATATCCTCGAAGGAATAAGTGATGATAAAGTAATTATTACGGCTTTGAACACAACATAAGAGTCCACTGTGAAACCTAAACGTAAAGTCTATTCACTTGAAAAATACGACTGCATCAAATTTGGGGAGACGTTAGAAGCTTCATTCACGATATATGTAGCCAAAATGAAAGACGAGAGCACTGAAGTACCATGGAGATGTTTTTTTGGAAATACTACGCAAAGGAATCGATAAATTATATTCCACACAAATTCAAACGGGAGAGTGAAGGCCAGCGCACACATATCCTCCCGCCTCCGACCGGTTTCCTTCCGCTTCCTACCGTTTTTTCTGAGGAGTGCGCATACTACGCCGTCCGTCTCCGTCCGCCAAAACCGAACGACAAAGAACTTGTGGCCGCAGCCTTCAGGAGGAGACGGGCCGAAGCCTGCGCATACTATTCCTCCCGGCTTCCGTCCGCCTCCGACCGCCCGTCCGCATCCGCCGAATATTCACGACCGAGAATTCCGGGCGGAGCGGACGGAGGCGGACGGAAGCCGGGAGGAATAGTGTGCGCCAACTCGCGGAATAACCCGTATTTCAATGAGCCATATATTTAGGGAGGGAGGAAGCGGACAGAAGTGGGAGGATAAGTGTGCGCTGGGCTTAAAGAACCTTGATGGTATAACCACGAAGTGAGGTGGGAGTTCAGGAGACAAAGGCAGATACACAGTCAATATAAAAATTCTATTAAGTCAGTTTACAAAACAAAGGAACTTGTGGCTAGAGAAATATACATTGCTCAACGCTCAAAATTGAAGAAAATCATGCGCACTACTCTACGAAACTTCAAGAAAAAATCCTAGGCGAATTACTATATGAAAACCCCAAGTCATTCTGCTCTTACGCGATAGAGCTCCAGGGCGAATCTTCGACAGTAGAGTCTTTATTAGACCTAAAAGGCAAAGTAGCCACCAACAGCATCAATAAAGCCAACTTATTAAACCAAAACTTCGAAAGTGCATCCACTAAGGATGACACAATACACAATTTAGACATTCCGGACGTTAATGAGCCGATGGCTGACAACAATTCAATGTGATGAAATAATAAAAATACTGCGTTCGATTAAAAGTTACAAGTCCCCAGGTCCAGCAGAAATACCCGTACGCGTGCTCAAGGAGTTAGCGCCGCAGATTGCACCATTCCTATAAAATTAAACTTAGCAAATCATTATCCGAAGGCAAGGTGCCCCAAGACTGGAAAATAGCCAACGTCACTCCGATATTTAAAAAATGAAATAGAAGTGACCCAGGAAATTACCGGCCTATATCGTTAACATCACTTTTACGCGAGATCCTCGAACACATTGTCGTTGGCAATATTATGGCATTCCTGGATAATCGTAACCTCTTACACAGCAGTCAGCATGGCTTCCGAAAGGGCTGGTCCTGCGATACACAGCTTTCGCTCTTCCTTAATGGTATTCTAAAATCAGGTGAATCGAAAAAGAAAGTCGACGCGATATTCCTTGATTTCAAAGAATTTCCTGCCGATTCAGGGGAACATCAGTAGTATCTTCTTCCGGAACAGCTAATAGTGTTTCCGATTTGAAAATGGCCAGGGTAAAGAGCTGAAGTTTCGGAGGGATCCATTGACAGCGGTGTCAGTGGGCGTGAATTCAGCATTGCTTCCACTTTTGTCGAGAAGGTTATAAATTCTTCTGTCAGAATTTCTCTTCCCATTACTCTGACCAGGTGATGCTTTGAACTTTTAATTGCACTTTCCCACAAATCTCCCTGGTGTGGAGACGCCGGAGGAAGAAAATGAAAATTAATCGAGCACTCTCTTGTAAAATGAATAACTTCATGTTGGAGTCATTTGACGAAAAAGTCTTCTTCATTACTGCAGCTAATTCACTTGAAGCCCCCTTAAAATCTGTTCCGCAATCAGAATGCAAATCGGTGCACAGTCCTCTGCTAGAGACAAAACGAGTCAGGGCAGCGGTAAAGCCATCTGATGAGAGTCCATTGACCACCTCTATGTGAACGGCTTTGGTCGAGAAACACACAAATATGCCTTGATTAATTGCGCTCGTTTCAGAGTATGAATTTTAACTTGGAAGGGACCTCCATACTCCATTCCACTTATAAGGAATGGACGCGCAGGGGTAATAAATTCAAGTAAATCTCCCCTTATAGGGGGATAATTCGAAGGTTTGCATCGATAGTAACGGATGCTCTTAAAAATTCGCGTTCGAATCACTGATGGAGCGGATAGTATCCAGAACTGTTGACAAAGGATGGATTGCAATAGTTGCGGTCCTGCATGGAGATATTTTATATGATTATAATCGATAAACAGGTTTACTACAAACTGAACTTTCGGCAGAATTATGAGATGTTTAAATTCACAGCCCAATTCTGAATGATTTAACCTTCCTCCTACTCTTAAATAATCCATCTTTAACAAAAAATGGGTGGAGGCGACGGATTCTTAGACTACAGGGGCGTTGCTTTTGAAGTTGGGCTAAATCTTCTTTGAAGTAGGAGGTTGGAATAATTTTTCAAATCACATTCATGGCTCTCTTCAGGTCAGATGATGTGAGAAATCCTTTGACTTTAATCTTTGACTGACAAGAGTTGATAAATCGTAGCAACGTAGGCGAATGTAGGCGAATACACGTAGTAGCTTTTCCCATGGAAGTGACACGTCGCAAGAGCTTATCGTTGGAGAACCAGTATGTTACAGGCGTGCAAATTTTCCAAGCTAGCTATTGCAGTGATCGAACGGCATCGTTATTATTTTGAACTCTCCCGTGAGCACATGGAAGTGGCCCGTCGCAATAACTCATAGTTATTGCATAGTGTAATAATACGTAAGGCGGTTGTGTGCCGCCGAAGTATTAAAACCAGTGAGTTTTCTCTTTTTCTTGTGTTTCAATGCTTGTGCTGATCATATCTTTGACGTCTTGTTTACACAATTGTGTTCACCATGTAGTTTTTCATCGTTCCGTTGTACAGGTATTCCATCGTTATATAGTTATTTTATTAAAATATGCCTTTTTGGATTAAGTGGCCTAATTATTTGTTTGAATTTATACATTTATTGGTCTATGTATTTACCTTCCCGGACGGTAATTTCACCCTCAACCTCGCGCATGCGCGGAGCAGATTTCGTTCCGTTCGCGCCGCGAACCGCGCTAACGTCTATGCAACGTTCGGGCCGGGCGACATAGCAACCGTTTGAGAACGTTCGTGGGGTTAGTTTCCGTAACATTCCCTGGGTTCCGAGAGAAAGTTCTGGCAACGTTCCGCGAACGTTTGCGTGCTGCGTGGGGAAAATCTTAGCCCAAAATATAATTGGCGCCATCCAACCACAGGGGTCGTATAACTTTGCGATGGATGACAGGACTGACCTCTTTGCGAGTTGAGCTTCAACAATATACGTCCTGTGTGAGAAAACATCTCCATTTGGGTCCCACTGCAGTCGTAATATTCCATGAAGTTGGGTATCACTGGAACGGAAAGGAGTGGAAACTTGGTGTTGAGAATTAATTGATTCCAGCAAACAGGGTGAGATACTTGACCATTTGTGCAGCGTAAAACCTCCAATACGAAGTAGTTTAGTTCATTCGTCTTTTAAAGAGGATGCCTGCTCTACTGCATCTGCACCAGTTATTAAGTCATCAGCAAAGGTCTGGTTAAGGAGCACTTCAGCTGCACGAGGAAAAGTCTCCTTTTCATCTTGGGCTAATTGATGCGGAATTCGAATGGCAAGAAATGGCGAATTTGTCACTCCATATGTTACTGTTGTTAGTTTGTACTGACGAACGGGTTCAGATGGCTGCAATCTCCAACAAATCAATTGGTATGACTGATCATCTGGGTGTAACATGGTGTTATGAAAAATCTGGGTGGTGTCACGAGAGAAAACTATCGCATGCCGTCGAAAATGTAGAATCACATAAAAAATGCCATTTTGCAACTTGGGTCCGGCCAGCAGAATGTCATTCAATGAAACGAGGTTATAGGTGCGAGCGCTAGAGTCAAAAAAGACTCGCAGTTCTTGGTAGTGTCATTTTGCTTAAACACTCCATGATGGGGGATGAAATAATGAGAGAAACCAAGCTTGCAAGAGTTGTATGGAATCATATGCCCCGAGTCTAAATAATTTTGCATGAAGTCCACATATAGTTTTTTGTATTAGGTAGCCATTAGAACCTCCTTTTAATGCAGGAAAAGCGTCTTTTAGCAATAGAAGAAGAATCTCCGTGGATAGGGTGAGTTTTCTTGAAAGGAAGTCTGACTACGTATTATGAGCGTTGTTGCATAGCGCTGTTCCGCGTAAATTTCTTCAGGAGGGAGGAGTGAGCTTGGTGCTTCTTCAATTTGCAAAACTTCTATATGGACGCACGAAGGTCCATATCACTAACAGTTAAGAATATCTTTTTATCTTCGAGGCTAGCTTGTTGCGATGCGACTCGGCATGACCCCAAAAGAACAAATCCAAATACAGTTCCAAATGCAACTGGCAGATCAGGACCAAGGGGGAGACGCTGGCCTGTTAATGCAAGTGCAAAGAGATCTGCCCGAATGAATGAATGAATGAATAATTTATTAATTGTCCTGGGGATATACCCCTTAAGAACAAAAACAATTTACATTTTTTGAGCAACATAAAGAGCAAAATCAATAATTTGGACAGTAACATAATGAAAAAATTGAGTATAAATTAATACCATTTTACAATGCTGAATGCAAAGTTTTTTTGGAAATCATATCATATAACAAATTCATCTGCATACATTTCTGGATTTACATTAATTACAACAATATGCAAAATAATAACAACTTATTTTTTTATTATTTATTAATTAATTACAACAATATGCAAAATAATAACAACAATTTAGTGGTCAGAAAGTAACATATTATAATATTTCATCTTAAAACTAGCAACAGAAGAATAATTTTTTATGTTTTTGGGCAGGGTGTTCCAGAGATGACACGCAGTGACCAAGAAAGAATTTTGGAACTTCGTTGTGCGATGACTAGGAAAGTAAAGATACTCAGGATCACATCTAGTGCACATATCCCTAGTGGAAGGTTTCACAGAAAACATGTCGAATAAATATTCAGGGGATTTTTCTTGAAATAAGCAATACAATTAGAATCCGAGGAAATATTTCCTTCGGGTTTTAACATCGAGCCATCTAAGTTCATTGTAGTAGGGGGTCATGTGGACATCTCTGCGAAGTTTAAAAATAAACCTAATGCATGAATTTAGAGCACGGTGTAGTGTGGTGTTATCTTCTTCGTTTAAGTCGTTGTAAACTAGACGACAGTAATCAATAACGGGAAAAACCAACGATGAAATGAGCATTTTCCTAGTGTCTTGAGGAAGAAACTTAAAATGCACCTTAAGTTGATATAGGATGGTGTTGATTTTACGAGAGATATTATTAACGCGATTACCAATTACAATGTCCACTGAACATGGCACATCAGAAGTAGGATCTGCTAACACTAATGAGCACTCTCTTTGTCTGACTTCTTTTGAAATTGTGGTTCGAGGCAAATTTGAACTGACGCTTTCCACTATTTGGACAGGGTGGGATTTTGTGAGAGAATTTCCGTTCTGGCTCTCTATATTTAACTGAGTTATTCCTTCAGTGCGTAAAAAAGCTTGAGATAGTCCACTAAGATGGTTGGAAGGATTATATAATCATAATCATGTCCCAAGGCAATTAATGCCTGCGTATTTTCGCGGAAGATATCCAAAAAGTTTCGCATGCTCTTCAGTGAATCGTTTAAATTAGGTAAGTCAATAATATTGCTGATATGATAGATCACCAAACGTCTAATATTATGATATCTTTTGTAAAGCAAGTCTCAGGCAATTCTATAGTTGTTGGCGGAGATGGGCAACCCCTTTAACGACATTTGAGACCTCGCCTCGAAGTGAGGAGAGAAGATACTGAAATCTTTCAATTTCCGCGAGACATTCATTTTGATCATTTGGTTTTTCGAATTAATTCGAAAAATATATCCAACCATTAAGATCTCCAGAGAAGTGAGGCATACCGAACTTGAGCGATCTCAATGACGTAGTAGATGACGCCAAGGTGGCTGGAGGAGCAGCATTACTTCGAACATCTGCATTTTCTTCTCATCTCAGTAGCGTCCTAATTGCTGCCTTAACGTTACCATTAATATCCTATATTTCATCGGAATGAATTCCGGCAGCCTGATCATTCATTTCGGAGGTTTCGTCGCCGATGAATAACTTTTCAACAAGCTGCTGATAATAAATATACTTTTGTTCCACTTCCTCTAAGTAGGATCGTAATTTTTCTCTTTTTTGTTCGGGAAGTCGAGCAGCAGAAGGAGGTAGAAGTCGTTCGACATAATCTTTTATTTTAGCAAATCTAATTTTTATGAGCTATGAGTTGGCGAGAGAAAGCAACATAACGCATGGCGATAGCTTTTCACGCGTGCGAAGAGAGCTACGTTTTCATGGACGCGTCAGACGTGCACGCGCGCGACGAGACGCGTTATTTCTTCGCGTGAACCGTTCGCATGCAAGCGAACGTACGCGTAGAGGATACCTACGCGCCATCTACAGCAGAGAAGAAATGGTAAATAAATATAAAAAAATATTTTAAAAAAATAGCTTTTATTTAAGAAAAAATGCACTTAAAAGTAAAAAACCGTATTTTCGCACTTTTCTCACATCTCCTTTCACTTGAGATAATGCCATTTCATGCACTATCGCCCATTAGAATTTCATTTAAATACACCCATTTCTAGGGGTTGAAAAAATTGTCTTCGATGGGACGCTCAGCAACACGTTTACCCCGTCGGGTTGAGACACAAGTTTACAATATTGCATACACTACAGGATATTAAAAAAGCTATATTAAAAAAAACATACTTCTTTAATATTCGTGTTATATTAGACTTTTTTATTACTGAATATTGTATTTTCACCGAAAATGAACCTATGTGCAAAATTTCAGATCTCTAGATAGTCAGGAAGATAGTAAAAAATTGGTTACAAAATTTGACACTGACACACAAGACCCTAACACACAAGTGAAGTTAAATAAAAGCTATTAAAAAAAAGAACCGTGACGACCGTGTGTGCTTATCGCTCTACAACCTATTGTTGATAATTGTGTGTTGATAGTTACCAAATTCCATCCAAGTGATTAAATCAAAGGAAATTGAGCTCTACGGCCTCTCTAGATAGATAAAAATAAAATTCTCCAATAGCCGTAAAAATGGCACCACTCCTCAAACATGTAACCACAAATACACTTACTGTGTTGGTTTGCGGGGAAGGGGATTCCACAGCAGGGACCAACCACAGCCTCTCCACCAGAATACCCTTCTGTGATGGTTTACGGGAATGTTACTTCCTCGCCAGTGACCACCACAGACACACACACTCAACCCAGTTGGGATCCTTTTTGAGGGCTAATGGGACCCTGATAAGGATGCCTGGGTTATAACCTGATATCCTTCATAGGGCTAATGGGACCCTACTAAGGATGCCTGGTTATTACCACAATCACACGCACTCAAATCACTCACTCACAACACACAGACGGGCCCAACTTCTGGGAGAAATCGCTCAAAAAGAGCGTGGTCAAGGAAAAACACACAGAAACAAACGAGGGCGAGCGTCGGATACGCGTATTTCGGCCATAAGGTGGCCCCCTTCAGCGAGCTGAAGGGAAAAGCACTTGCAACACGAGGTTGTAAGTGAACGAAAGGGGAGGACAGCCAGGATTAAATACTGAAGGGACAGAAGGAGGGGGGGGGGAAGAAAGCCAATGACCAATGGGTGTTGAAGAGGGCAAAAAGCATTGGTGGAAAGTGGAGAGAGGGGGAAGGCGCCCTTCCCTCCCCCCCGCCTTTCCTTCCTCTTCACCACCCTCGTTTTCCTCCATCCATCCATAGCCCATTAGCCCTCGAAAAGGATCCCAACTGGGTTGAGTGTGTGTGTCTGTGGTGGTCACTGGCGAGGAAGTAACATTCCCGTAAACCATCACAGGAGGGTATTCTGGTGGAGAGGCTGTGATTGGTCCCTGCTGTGGAATCCCCTTTCCCGCAAACCAACACAGTAAGTGTATTTGTGGTTACATGTTTGAGGAGTGGTGCCATTTTTACGGCTATTGGAGAATTTTATTTTTATCCATCCAAGTGATGATTCTTCGATTTCCTCTACAACTTAATCCCTCTCATCCGCACGCTAACTTGCTGAGAGCTAATTTACGTGCAGTTTATTTAAGAAAGAAATGGATGCAGTGCCACCATTGAATCCCTTTTCCCTCCACACTTTCTCCCTTGCATTTCTATCTCTGTATCGATAGTCCTTATAATTGTACAGAAACGCATAATTCTCTCGAATTTCGGAGATGATTATTTCATCCATAGAACCTACACTTCGCCGGTCAGCCATGTTCGGTGATTCTACGCGTTCCACGCGTCGAAAGTTGAAAATATTTCAACTCAGGCGACGCGACTTTACGCAAATATACGCGAAGAAATCCGGGCTTCTGATTGGCTGACGATCTCGCTATCGCGTCTCTTCGTCTGAAACGCGTTCATGAAAATGTACCTTGAAAAACAGCTATTCGAAGAAATACTGCGTGGAGTGGGTGGAGAGCAGCGGCCGACCTTGGAGATAGCAGCACAAGCTTCGGGAAGTGAGCGATGAACACGTACGCAAGAACGGGACGAGGCGGGGTAAGTGAGGCCCAGGGCGTTGAGAGAATCGAATGGGCTGAGTTTCTCAATGCGTAAGAAATTGCGCCGACTAACTGCCACCGGAATGCGCAATACAGTTACTCTATATTGCGGTGCACATATATGCATGCATCAAAGAGATAAGAGCACGATATGAGAGAAATTACACAAATTACACTAAGGTGCACAAAAATAACATATTGAAATGTGGTAAATGAGAACAATCATGAGAACATATGGTACTGTTAACCTACCGTTAGTACGCTAGCGTTAGTAACTTGAGAAGTTTTTGAAAAAGTAGCGTTCAAAGTGGAGCTACCGTTTTCTGCGCGCCAAAAACCGTGTTTTTTTTTCATACAAAGCCAAACAAAAAAATTTGTTGATACGGTGAAGAATCGCTGATGTTAGTTATAAAGCGTAGAAATAAATTTTCTTTCATTTTCCGTTTATTTCATTGCAATCGATGCATAAGTTATTGAGATAGAACACTTCAAACTCGAGTATCTCGACTTTTTGCGTGGACCGTAGAGCCCGAGTTCAATTCTTAGTTACACGAATCTTTAGAATAGCAACTTAAATGAATCCGGCCCAAATGAAGGACCAAGAAATGTTGAGTAAATTGATTTAGTATTAAAGGCTCCGAAGGACCAGATCAAATGATCGAAATCACAAATAAAATATATCAAATAATAATTCACTGTGGTACAATAGGAAGGAAAAAAAACGAAGTATGTGTTTAAATAGGGAAACTCAACAATACCAGTCCGGTGATTTCTCCTTCTCCTTGGTGGCCGGGAACGTTCACTTGCACACAGGGGAAGGGCACACACACGCTATGGGAAAACTCGTAATGGGTTTGGTGGCCACGAGCGGCTTACAGCCATCACTGCCGCTGACAAACTGGATTTTCGTGAGTACATTTTACCTGTCAACCTGAGCCTCCCTGTGGCAGCCAGCCGAACTCCGTAAATGCGCGATTTACGAAACACACATCACAGCGGATAATTGGTTCACATCTATTGAGCTGGTAGAAAAGTTCAAAGGGAAAGGACATGTCATACGTTGGCACAATTAGAAAAAATAAAAGGGAAATACCTAGTGAGTCTGGGCCATATAATGGGCATATAGTGGGCACTTCACTGAACGGATTCTTGGCTAACAAGACTTGTTTACCAAGTTCCGAAAAGAGATTGAGCTGTTTGTTTGCTTTCCTCAATGCACCACAGAGATAGTGACGACATCGAGCCAGGGAAATCAGAAATAATAGCATTTTTTAACGTGATCAATGGCGGCGTAGATATTGAATAAAATGTGTTGTAGCTACCAGCCGAAGGACAAGGAGGTGGCCAATGGCAGTGTTTTTCAGACTATTCGATATTTCCTTTGTCCACTTGTTTGAGCTCAGGCAGTCTGCGAAAGACAAAAAAGATATGACAAGGTTTGATTTTATAAAATAGGTGGCTGCAGGGCTAGTAAGGCCGCACTTGAGAAGGAAAACGTACAATCCTAGACTTCCAAGACAGGTATGAATAAGTACTGGACAAATTCTCCACTTACCGTTGGAATAGGCAGAAGAGGTTGAAAAGCAAAAGAAGGGGACTACATGTAGACTGCGCCCTTCACAAAAAGCAAAAAAATCGTTTCTTGTGTTTCGAATGCAAAAACCCTGTGAGCTTAGAATGCACAAAAATATTGCAAATACTGTACTAATATGGAGGTATGAGGGATTTTTCGAATAAAAATCGTAATTTTCATTAATTGCAGGTTTCATCAAAAAAAGTATTAAATGAAATGTTGTCAATCGTATATTTTTATTGAACATTACTATTTAAATATTTATGACATTATTTTCAACTCTAGAAAAAGATTTATGAGTTATTACTCCAATAAAAAATATTGTTTCTTCTTTCAATTTCTTTTACCGTTTCAATAATAATTTACCCTGAAAAATTTGTTAACGTTGGCGATTTAGAATATTAAATATGAGTTTGAGACATAGTGCTGAAAGGCATAAAATTCAAATCATACAATAAAAATATCATAACAATGTTTAGTTAATATATAATAAATTGTGGTCTCTCAGACCGCACATCACTGGTAGTGTGACAAGAAATGCACGTCACTGGCTAAGGGTTAACTTGACTGGGTGCTCTCATGCAATGACCAATGTTGACCATCGATTTCTGGTAAAAAAATTCATTGAATGTCTTCGATTTTGATGTTTGTCATCAATCATCAAATGTAGTTATCAATGAAAAACGATTAGCAATGATCAATGAGAGTCAATGACAATAGATGAGCGATAACTACAGATCCAGACTTCAGGACCTGATTATGCTAGCTGCAACGTTAGTGAAACTGCTGTCCGTTAAAATGAAGCAATGAGGGAAAAACCCCAATAATCTGAACTCAATAACTACAGATGACTGGTGCAGATGGTCTCGGTTGAGCAGTAGGGTGTGGTGCAGATTGGTGACTGGCAGGAAGACGACACAGCATAGGTAATTATCATTGGCCCATCCATCATTCTCATTGATTCATCAACATCAGCGATTTCACTCTCAATGGTTGATCATGCTCATCATCACTGACATGGTTCATTGCATCACAATGACTTAAAACATTGCCAATGATTTTGATTGATAAACTCTTAGCACATGCCTGTGTGTATGTGGTCTCCTTTGCTTAACATTTTCCCGAGTTTAACGCTGATGAAACTGATCTCTCTTATCTCTTGGACCCCAGGGGTGCCATCTCCGAGCACCCTTGCCTTCCGTCACCTCCCCCTCAGTACTAATAGCCTCTGAGAAGGTGACTCATTTCTTCCCACTGCTTGCACCACTGATAATTTACTACACATTTCATTCAATAATCCTTTAATCTTCATAACATTAGCAAACATGTAAATAAATACATAAATTGATCTCAAAACAATATGTCCTTCAATTAACTGACAGCACTCACACATCTCATTACATTTAATCATCATATAAATTTGATTGATCTTTATAACATCATATTATATGTCTGCATCACTCATCACTTAGGGATATATTTAATAACAATATTAATTAATGACAGGATTTTTACAAGATAATACAATTGCAATTTAAGTACCAACAATTATTTACTTCTTTACACATTTTACAATCATAAAAAATATATATTTATATTTGAATATAAAGGCAGTGCATAATCAAAGCTTTTTTCTTGACATATATATACCAAAATACATTCCATATTAATTTTCTATCCAAAGTTGTCAAGTTAAGCTCGGTGTCAACACTGTACTTATAAGGTTACCTCAGAAAAATACCTAACAAAAATATTCTTGCAGGGCTGACATGAAAAATATCTGGTTATTCCATAATAAGGTAGTAGATGAAATACACAGTATTTATACACAATAATATTATGTAAACAGGAAATCTTCTATATTTAAAATAAAACGATATAATCAGATCTTTACGATTTCTGAACCTTTCAGGGTTAATTTTGGCTCAAGTTAAACTAATTCTCATCAAAACACTCATCCCACATTGTTAATAGTGATGGTAGAAAACAGAGAACATATTCCCATCTGAATGTAAACTCTTGTTCATACTCCAATTTGGTGATGTTCTCTGTCGAATGTAGTACGTTGTATTAATGTAGTACGCTGAGAACATCACCCGATTGGAAGATCACAGACATCACATTCTCCGTACTATATTTAACGTATCTGCCTGTGATTCATAAAAAGGCATTCTCTTTGTCACCAGTCTGTTGATGCCCATCCATATGTGATGCCAGACATTTATACCTTTCCCTCACGTCTGGGTAGCATTAATTGGAAGGTACCTTGGTATGTCTATTTCCCATCCATTTTAGTACAAGATGTCCTGCTGAATCATAGGTCTCCATTGAAGTTTTGAGGTACTGCGACAAGACAGCAATGGAGACACTTGGCTACAGCCACAGGGCTAAGCAGCCCTGATGACAAAGAGAAAGCCACTTTTCGAAACAAAGGCAGATATGAAGATCATAACCTGGAGGGTTACTTGGGAATAGTTCACATCCATGTTCATGGTAAAGCATTATGTCTTTCATTTCTCCATCTAATTTAACCATGAGAAGGAAGTTTACACTTTTGCACTAAGTCCTGGACTAGAAGGAAGAGTTAACTCTGGGTATGGTGTTTACATGGCTGGCTAATCTGTACATCTTATGAAACAAGCAACTCCCCACTTAAAAAGCTCAAAAAGTCACTGAAATCTACAACTTTACAATCCTCATTCCCTTTTCCTCAGCTTTCATAATTTTTCAGTATAATAAATAATGCACTAGACCCAATTTATCCATCTTAAATATTCCACCGCCTTTGAAAAGTTTACTGTACTTTTTATTCCAGTGCTTGGATCACTCCACTTGGGCCTATTCTAATCACAAGCCATCTTTGCGCACAAGTTCTAATAACAAGCAGTCTTTGGGTATCATTTGATACCACCTACACTTTCACTGATAATCATAAGATATGTAAATCACAATGCTACCCAAGAAAAGATGAAGTGAAAATTTCAGTTTTCCCATGGCTTGAAAAGAAAAAATTGTTCTTAAGCCAAGGACACTTATTTAAACCTATGACACCACCCAACAGCTTTGCTATCAAATAAGCAAAATAAAAATTTGCTGCACTAAATACAGTTCCTTCAAAGCTCTCATTTCCTTCAGTGGCACTTTCTTTTCATGGAGCACGTGGCACATTGACATTCTCGACAAGATGCCATTACTGGTCGTATTCCTTCAGCTCCCGAAGTTTGATGTAAAGGCAGCATGAAAATATCATACCAAAGACTTGCACAGCACAAATTCCAAGGCCTGTGGCTCCAAGGATTATCAACTGTGCCTTTAACTCCTTTGCTAGGCGGTACAAACAGCCCTGAAATGTAAAATTCCTCTTAATCAAAGTAAGACCAAAGAAACAAGTCGGCAAGGTAGACAGGCTAGTTAAATACTTAGGAGCAAAATACACCATTGAGTTTTTCTGTAGTGGATCACCAGTAACTGAAAATATTGCCACCAAAGTTAACATTTGCCATCAATGAACTTTTTCCGTGCCCACTGCATTTTGAAATGTAATAGCTATTCATGTGGGAGAGCCAATAGGTGAAGCCATTCTCTGGGAAAAGTAGTTGGGAGTGATAACTATAATGGAAAATATGAATTAATTCACTCAATTATCAATCATTGGAGAGTTGCTTATATATTTTGCATTGAGAATTTTTTCCCTTGAGTAAGCTACCCCTAGAGCCATTCTATTTGTCTAAGTACTAAGCATGCTGTGATATGCAGATTATGTATTTAAAACTAACAATGGAACAGCCAAAACTTCAGAGTTAGATTCTCCTACACTCTCTAGTAACAAAAAAAAACACTTGAAATGGGTATATACAGGCTATAGTTAACAACATGATGGTGTATGATGCTTGGTGACAAGATAGCATTCTGTACTACACAAACCAGGGTCTCCAGTTTGATCATAATATGCACAAATATTTTATTCAGTGGCATTCTTTTATTTATCAACAGTTTTTACATAAAAGTAGGGTACTTTCAATGTTATCAATTTTCCAATTTTTCTATCCATAGGCAGTGAAATATTAGCTTCAAACCTTGTTTTTACAGGTTGCTGAGTTTTCCCATTTCTACAATCCCTTGTGTGTTTGTCAATTTTTTCATTTCTTATTTCTTCCCACATTAATAAGAATGGTTTTAATACAGGAATGGAAACATATTTTGTTATCTGAGCAGTAAAATGCAAAATTATGCTCCACATTCACCTCAGTTTCTCAGGAAATATTCTCAGTTTTTTGGAGCAAGAAAAATCTCCTGAGTAGAAGTTGTGAAGAGAACCGCCCAAACCAAAGTATTGGATAGAATACAAATACAGACTTGAGACTGTGAATCAGTATATGCCCATTTCAGGAGGTTCTTTTTTGTTACCAGAGAGTGTAGGGGAATCTAACACTGAAGTTTCAGTGAAATCGGCCATCCATGAACCGTGACCTCCCCTCGTAAGATCATTCTCTGCCTTCATTATTGCCATTCTCTTTGCCATAAAATATGCATCTAATACATACAAAGATTCACTGAATTTGACATCATCTGATGAGAATTAGGTTAAGCCCAATCTTTTCTGAGACAGAGCACTTTAAGAAAGACAGATGGAAACATGTTGCTTCAAATTAGTATTCAGTAAACGCCAATACAGAGAGGTCACTTTGATCATTGGAATATCACAAATGTGAATCAAAGCCAACATAACTTTCCTTTCATCACCCATCCTTTATAAATGAGCTTAGATACTTACGCTGCCAAATATATTACTAGGATGATTGCTTTTTCCACAGAGAAATGACTCAGTTATGCAGCATGAATCAGGAACTTTGCTGAATTGTTCATGCCTGCGCTTAGCCTTTTCATGCTCCAACTTCAGCTCCTTGTACCATGGGCTGAACTCCCAGTCCTCAAATCGAATCGCTCCACAGCACTTGTACTGTGAAAGGAAATCATTAAGAATCTCATTACTGCTTAGTATTATATGTAGCATTTAGGATGACCCACAATCCCAACTTGGGACAAGTAGACTCGCACACACATACAAGCTCATAGACAGCTAGCAGTGGTCATTCTAAATACATTAAACTGCTCCACTTTCTCATATAATGGATTAAATTTTTAACATTTCTAAACAGAACTATCAGGGAGATATAGCGGAAGGTCCACTTCTACATTTCTTAGTATGCTTGCAGGGGGAAACAATATCATGACAGTTACCACCCTTGGTGGCTCAGGATATGTCTAGAGGTCATTTGACAAAGACTAAGGCTGTGATAGCCAATGGGATAGCAGATAAGCCATTCCATTAGGAGCATTCCCCCAGATAAGATGTTTACATTTTCTTGAATAATGAAGTTACAACAATGGGGAAGCTGGTTACTATGATTAATAGAGTCAATGGTAAATAACATGCAGAGAGGTTCAATGAAGGAGAGTTGATTTAAAACTCACACAGAAATGGATGTATTACCAAAGAATTCATGTAGTATTTTATGAAGGTAAGAGATAATTGTTTCATCCAAGTTGACCCTTGAAGACAAAAGAAATCTGAGGTCACCAATGTTTTTCTTTTTGATACAGGTACTTCTGTGTTCCTGGGATAGAGAACTTGGGACTTGACTGGGTACTTTGTGTCATGAGACGGAAATTGATTACTTTTTAGACTACATTTTATCTGTGTGTAGTTTATTTGACACAGAAAACGGCTTGTGGCATTGGCTGATGAGATGTGAAAGTGGTGTATATGCCAGTGCCACATTACCAACTGTCATGTTTGAAGATGAATGAGCAGATTCTCAGACGGTTTTGAGTTTAGCTCCATTGAAGTTATTTCCAGTTGTATTTAAGAAAGAATTTTGGTTATCAATTTTGATCTAGACGCACCAAGTGCACCAATTGCCTATTGACTGCTACTCGATTTTTCAAGTTATTATGGGCTTAACAGTCAATTACCTCTTCCATATTTTAATTGCGTCAATTATCTATAGTATATTGTTTTTGTTTACATTCAGGTGCCTTATCCCTTCACTTAGATAGCAACCTTGGCATGGTGGAAGGGCTTGCATGTCCACTGAAATCATTCTTTAAGGTCTACTTTACATTTATTACCTGAAATTTCACATCATAGTTATTAAGTGAATCCTACCAATGGTACTTCATAATATTTATTGTGTCATATCTTTAGAGCTATCTGTAGAACTAGTTTTCTAGAATCTTTTGTATTTTTAATTCAGAATTTTTGTGTACACCAAGATGGGTATTTAATGTCACAATAATGTATTTTTTCATTCTTTAGTTTATGTCAAATGCTATTCTAAATCATAATCATAAATTATATTCATATATTTATTTGATCAGTTTAGTCTATTAATAATCCTTTGTTGATATTTTATCATTCTAGTAAGAAAACTATATTAGGTGGCTCTAATGCAGCTGAGTAAAGCAGTTCAAGGCAAAGTATTTACTGATAAGCTTAATGACCTTCAGCAGAAAAATCAGGTTAGCGGCAAATCAAACTGAAGATGCTGCATGCATTTCTAGACAAAAATAACATAATCCGGGCGGGAGGCAGAATAATGCCTTCTTCTGTTCCATAAGGCCAGAAGTGTCCAATCGTCTTGCCTCCGAAACATCACCTGACAAAGCTGACCGTGAAGGAAGAACACATCAAGCAGCTTCAAGCTGGACCCCAACTCCTGCTTTCCTCATTAAGGCAGCATTTTTGGCTTTTAAGTGAAAGATATCTCTGCCATCAAATTGCACAATAGTGCACGAGATGTTTTTGGAGCAATCCCAAGACAGTCCACCAGTTGATGGGTAGATTACCAAAACAAAGACTTTAGCCCACTCGCCTGTTTTTACATAGCGGGGTTGATTATTGTGGTCCTATTTTCGTAAGAACAAGTCGTTGTCATGGGTCACAGCCAATCAAGGCTTAACATATACGTTTTAGTCTGCTTCTCCACCAAGGCTGTGCATCTGGAGTTAGTGGGTGATTTAACAATGGAAGCATTGTTGGGAGCACTGAGACATACTTCATGTCTTGAAGAGGAAAATGTAGTGATATCTACTCACAAAATGGCACAAATTTCAATGGAGCAAATTGGGAATTGAAGGATCTGTGGAAAGTCTTCTCATCCAAATCACATCAGGAAAGACTTCATCGTTATTCATCATCTGAGGGAATTAATTGGCTTTTCATCCCTCCTCGCTCACCACACTTTGGGGCCTCTGGGAAGCAGATGTCTGCTCACTACAATACCATCTCGGGAGAGTTGTTGGTAATGCATCCCAAACCTTAGAGGAGATGTACACCTATTTGACAATGATTGAGGCATGCCTTAACTACCGACCAATAAACCAAATGTCATCAGATCCCAATGACCTCAATCCCTTAACTCCTGGCCATTTACTAATTGGTGATGCACTCACTGCCAACCCAGATTTGATTTAACCCAGTCAATTGTCTATCTAGATGGCAGCACATAATGAGAACCCTGCTAAAAAATTCTGCATAGTTACCTTATAAATACTTCCACAGAATTTCTTGAAATTCTGTAGATATTCCTTAAAGTATTGAAAGCCATTTTATGAAATTCGCTACGACGTTCTGCAGAATACCTTAGGATGTTCTGCAGAATACCTTAGGACATTCTGCAGATTTCCTTAGGACGTTCTGTGGAATTCTTTACGACTCTCCATATATGTCCTTAGAAAAGAAACTGGGTCAACGGAAACCTCACCTATTTCTGTAGAGTTGCAGAAGTTCAACAGACAAGGTTCATTTTCTTTCGTTTCCTTTTGACTATTTCCCACTGTTCCGAAACATCTAAACGGTGTCCTTTATCCAGGAAACGGAGGATTTTCACATTAAATGTGGAGTGGTGGGATTCTTCCATTAAATGTTTGGCGAAATAAGATTTAGGATCGCTGTTCACCAAACACCTTTTGTGTTCAGACACCCTAGTTACAAAATTTCTCCCAGTTTGAGCGACATATACACTACCACATGTGTCACACTTAAGTTCATAAACACCCGATTTTAGCAGGGGGTCAAAAGGATCTTTGGCATTATTGAAAAATGTTCCCAGAGTTCTTGGTGTGTAAAAACTCACTCTGTACTTGTCTTTAGGGAATGATTTGACTGCATCGTAAGACATTTTACCCAAGTAAGGCAGCTTTACCCATTTTAGTTTTTTTTATCTTCAACTGGTTGCAATAGTGAAATAACTTTTAATTCCCTCTTCTCTTGACGGCGATGACTGCGGTTCACCATTCTTATCGATGTTTCTAATGTCTACGCAGTTAAGACAGAAGCTGGCTCGTCTGTGCTCCCGATCGCCCTTTTTATCGCTCAATAATAGGCAAAAAGAGCAAAGGACTCAGTCTATTTGTAAAAAATCCTTCTCAGGTCACTATTTGTGGTTTCTCCCTTGTCGCCTACTGGATATACGAAATTGGGAAGGAATATTATTTCGATCCAAGCCAAACAGTTTCACCACTCATTGAGGTTCGAGCAAGAAACATTAACTCATGACCAAGTTCCTTTTCACTTCGATGATTCGTGCTTATAGTTCTATGCAGCAAAACTTGGCTCCTTCAATGTATAATCTCTTTGCATCGCAGTTGTTATGCTGAATGCCATTTTATCCAATTGCGTCCTTATATGCCAACTTCGGTAAGCTAAAACATAGAAGCTAATGAAATACCTCGTATTTAAAAAGCAATATCCAAATCACTCCACGATTTTTGGAACTTTTTATTCACAATAGTGTGAAAGAGAAACTTCATCCTAATTGTTTTAGTGTTTACGTGTTTATTGTTACTGTGACACTGTAAACTGACAGAAATGCTGTATGTGAGCAATTACTTAAATAAATAAATAATTGAGCATCGTGGAGATATTCCAGATCCAGCATTCTCCATTCCATTACATAGTTTTTTCTTTCACCTCTGTGACTTACAAGACTGCTTAACTGACCACTGACAAGACTGCTATGCTTGACTTTGCTGTGGAGCATAAAACAGGAAAACGAAATAGGACTAACTGTTTGAAGCGTAACTTTGTAAAATGAACTCAAGGAGACCTTTGGAAGAGGTAGGGGTCATGGAAAAAATCTGACGCAGCTGAGGCTGAAACCAAACTCCTTTCCGTGATGAAATCCTGATAACAACAATTTTTCGCAGAGTAGTATTTCCGTAGTTAGATCCTTCTAGACGTCGGGTGATTTTGAAATAGAGCGCATTAGGATTCAGTTCATGCCGATGTTGTGTCATATCCGCGTATTAAAATCCCAAGGACTCAAAGTTACTCATGCCATCGCAATGAAATCTGATTCAATTGGCTATTTATCTCGTGGAAATCTGGGATAACAGTGATGATATATCAAATGTAATGTATCAAGACCTGGTTACTCAACGAATTCACCGCAGTAATTAATTGATGAAAGTTGGTTCCAGTAAAATTTAATGAAGTTACCCCAACAACGTTTTGGAATTAAATTAAAGACAGGGCTTCCGTGGAGATTTTATTAGATTTTAGTTTCCTGGCTTACTTATGCAAAGAAATATACTTCAAAGGACAATATTTCGCGGACGATGGCTTCTAAGGGTTTGTTGTGTCTTAGCGGTTTATCACAGGTCTTATCATCTAATATATAAAAATGTTTGTTTGTTCAACTTCTATGCATTCCAATACCATTCATCAGATTGCGATGAAAATTGCCATAATTTAATGGTAGTCCCCCCCCCCCTCCAAAATAAATTCCTGGGATCGCTCCTGTCACCAACTAATTATCACTCATAATCAATAAGAAATAATTTTGAAATTTAAGCAGAAAAATCATATTGTAATACTACTATCATAAAAGACTTGACCGTCAATAGATCCATCTTGTATAATTAATCTCATTTTCTTTTCATTATGGAATTAATACATATGTATAAAGAAGAAAGAAAAAAGGTTATCAGTTACAATTAAAAGACATCTCTCACCTCTCTCTGCATCTCATCAATGGCATGTGTCTTTGGAGGGTCGACATTGTAGTTTTGTAGGAAAGTATCATTCAAGCTCAAAGCAAGCTCACCCTCAACTTGCTCCTCATAAATATAGGAGAGCATACCAACCATGGCCTCCAGAAGAAATATCAGAAGCAACAAGAAGGTCAGCTGAAATGAAAATAGGAATTTCATGTTAACTGTCAGCTCACTCAGGGAGAGAGAAAAAATTTTGATTTTTGACAGAGGAAAAAAAATTCATATGAAACAGCAGTTAAAAATTTGATCAAATATGGAGAAATTTTAGGACCATTTACCATAATTTATTAGAATAAGGTACTTTTTAAGGAAACCATTTTCTCCAAAATTGCCAATAGTTGCAATATTTTGCTGTATGCTGATCACTGCAAATACTGAAGGGCATTGATGAAGCTATCCAATTATCGGGACTTCAAGAGTCACTAACAGCCATCATTCTTTGGTATAGTAAATGGCAGTTATGCACTAACCCCTCCAAATCAGCACTCATGTCTTAAACTTTGAAGTGGAACCTCTTTTTGACAGCAAATACCATAAACCAATACCCTATTCCCTATGAGTAAACCACCAATCCCAATCTGGGAGTAATTTTCAATTGTAGGCACACATTAGATGACCACGTATAAAAAGTATCCCAGAAGGCAATGGCCATGGTTGCCCTCCTTTCTCGGCTTATAGATATAAATAAAATAAATATATAGTTTTATTGACCACGGAGGATATGTATTTACATATATAGGGCCTGCCAGAAAGATTACATGGAAAGCAAAATAAATCACATCCATCAAATATTACAATAAAATATCACAGCATTAGGGAAGCATCTTTAACCCTTTCGCACCAAAGCCTCTTGAAGAAAAATACTTCCCCTGATACGAGTAGCATGAGAATTTTCTGTACTCCTCTCTAAGGAGCTCTCTCGTGGTGACGAATCGCTCAGGTATGCCTTTCGCCCGATTTGGAACTCTATTCAGTGGGACGCCGTGCCCTCCCTTCGGGTACCCACATCGTTCCCACCCTGCCGTCCCTTCTCAAGGGGACTTCCATCCCTTCCCTCGGCACCCATTCTCGACCCACCGTCTCATTAGAAAACCCTTTCACAGCATGTGATTGTGGTCAACTTATTGCACTCACTCACTTTAGTCAGTCTCACTTGGCGGTATTCCATCATCAAAAAATAAAGAGGACAACATGTACTGAAACCACTAGATTTATTAAAAAATGAACTAGGTTTCGATGTGCATTCACATCATCTTCAGGTCAATGGGAATCAGTCAATGGAAGTCAGGGGGAATGACCTGAAGATGATGTGAATGCACATCGAAATCTAGGTCGTTTTTTAATAAATCTGGTGGTTTTAGTACAAGTTGTCCTCTTGTTTTTTTTATTGCATTCAAGTGTTTTTTTTAAACAATCACTGGTAGCAAAATTGATAGTATGGAAATCTGAAATGAATTCTTCTTGTTTTCCCGATAATTTTAAAATTTTGAACGAATTTCTAGTGGCAATATTAACGATTTTAGGATATTTTTCTACTTAAATAATGTGATCAGGAAATTTTCTGAATTTCCTCAAGTCGTCGAAATAAAAACTGTGAAAGAATACATTGGGCTCGTCAGTTTTTTAAGATTAATTTCTAATAAGTAGATGCCAGCTATAATCACCTTAAGTTATAATATTACACCAAGTTATTACAAATCATTTAATCTTAAGGATAAAATTATGGAGAAAACATGATGGAAACATGCGATCCAACGAAAAAAAAGACGACTCTGTTAGCATTAGAGCTAGAATTTCGCTTAAACGTTGCCAATGCTTAGCAAAATACGAGGAATTCATTGAAATGTTAAAAATTTTGGAATATTCATTATATATTTATTTAAAAAACCACTACTCAACAAAATTATCGACAATGGACATGAGCTGAGGTCACTAATGGGCTCGTGGGTCGAGCGGAATTGCCCAGGAAAAGGTCTTGCCTCCTGCTGAGTTGGGATGCGAAAGGGTGAGAGAATACCCTTCCCGAATACCTCGGGGGCAGTTACTTTCCCACCCGTCGCGACTGCTATGGTAGACGCTCGTTCTTTTGCAAAGGTAAATACCCGTCGACTTTAGTGGTCATCCGTTCGTTTGCATATGAAAATCCCTGACCACCATAGCTGATGCTCGGCACGAAAGGGTTAAAGTATTCATCAATGGAATAGAGACAATTATCCAAAAGATACCGTTTTAATTAAGTTTTAAACTTGCCAGGTATTTTTTCAACTTTTAGCAATTTAGGAAATTTATTATATGTCTTACAACTCATACCAATAGACCCTGTGTTGCAAAGAATAAGGTTGTGCTGTCTCATTGCATATCATACCTGCTTCTTGTAAGATAATCATGAATATCATGATACTTTGAGATCCACTTTGGTTCAAATTCTTTAATGAACATCACCGCATAATAGATGTATATACTAGGTAAGGGAAGGATCTGTAATCTTTGGAATAGATTCTGACAGCTAGCTTGTTTCCTAGCTTTGCAGATGATTCTTACAGCCCATTTTTACCAACTTAAATAGGCGGACCTTAGAGGACCCAGGCTTACATACCATACTTTAGTCCACTGTAAATATGCACTTAGTAAATTGTCATAGCTGTTTCAACATTGGTATGCTGAATCATCCATCTAATTAATTAGCAGCCGGAGGCCACTGAGAACGAAATAGAATTTATATGAGAATCCCAGCTTAGGTTTTCATTGATAGAAAGACCGAGAAACTTAGTATCATTTACCCGCTTAAGACTAAAATCTACAAATTAAACATATGGCCTGAATCACACAATACTTGACCTTGTACAAGTCCGAGGATGCTAGCTAGCATACTAGGACTTGTGAAAGGTCAAGTATCGTGTGATACAGATCAAGCATAATGGAAATCCTGCATGATCGCTAGCATACTAGCTGGTATCATTGTTTTCGTAATTGGTGCGGTACTAGTTTGATACTTGCTCCAAGTAGGACCTGGTAGCTGCCAACCAATCACCTTTGCTCTTTGCGGTCGTCAATTTTTGATGTGAGCGCCTCCATAGTCTCTCGTGACATTTATAATTTCCCACAATCAAAAAAACAACTCAAACCTCACAACAAGACACAGTGGCTTGGGTACCTGAGGCAATTGAAGTTGAGGAGCTTCAGCGGCTATAAGCCGTCGTCTTCGTTTGAAATTATCCATTTCGGTCATCAAACTCCTTCCGCGCCTATACTAGATGGAAGATCTACTAAACAGACCTTGTGCAAGGTCAAGTATCGTGTGATAGCTCCTAGGAAGATTTCGAGCATGCTAGGTTTCGTACTAGAAATCCAGTACTCGCTAGCATCCTCCGACTTGCAAAAGGTCAAGTATCGTGTGATTCAGGCTTAAGGGTTGAAAACCCATGGCCATTGCAAATGAAGGATGTATATACATAGACTTGATTGAGGCATTTGAGTTGTGGGTGTGGAGAAGGACGGTCACTGAGTGGTGGCGAGGGAGACAGATGAGGAGGTGTTGGATTGGTGGATAGGAGAGGAAGTTGGTGGCAGAGGTTGGGAGAAGGCAGGGGGTGGAGGAGGATGACTTTTAAAAGAGAGGGGATGCTGAAGAGGGACAGGATAATAGGAATTGAGAGGGACACAACAGTGGGACATTCAGCGGAGGGAAAGGAGCACAATGTACGAGAAGTTTGGATTTTCATATAAGGACTTTCCGAAAACCAATCAATCTGCTGGAAGAATACTCAAATGACTTGAACATGGATTTCTTTAAATATTTTTTTGAGAAATTAGTGTAAAACCTTGTACTTTGTAAATATTTTGCAAAGCACATGGAAAAGCAAGTTTAATTTAAAAATTCCAGACAGAAGTATTCATTTTTTACCAAGGAAAGTTAAAGAATAGTTTTCAGTCTAGACATTGATACCTCGAGTAGTTTTCCAAGATGACCTCAGAAAGCTGATTTATTAACACCTTGAGCCTGATGGGATTAATTTCTTCTTCCACATCAAAACACTACACTGCGAGCCTCTTCATGGGCACATGGCAGGGGGGTGTTAGGATACCAGCCGTGTAAAGATGTAAGGAGTAAGGTTTTGGGAGATGAAATGGTGACGTGTATTATGGGAGTGTATTTAGTGGAGCTCAGTTTTTATTGTGGTCGCTCATTGTGCGCGGAAAGAACGAGTTATACCTATCTGTTCAGCAGTGTATCTCTCTTATTTTATCGCATCTGTCAGACCTAGAGATGTAGTGAGGCGTCATGATAATATTCTCTACGTCGCTCTGAAAAATACCAGTTCTGAATTCCTCAATCAACCTAAGCCTAGCGTGTAGCCTCCGAGTCTCTAGGGGCTTCCACCTCAATCCCTCTAAAAGTTGTGAGACACTATATGAACGCTCGTAGCAGTTTTTAACGAAGCGCGCTGTTTTCCTTTGTGTTTTATTAATTTTTTGGTTAAATCAAGGATCATTCCAAATTTCAAAATGCGATATAAGAAGCAAATACAATTCCTTTTCCTTCCTTTCAGAACTGTCCGTCCGTGCTCCACGCTAAGACAATAACTAGTGATGACGAAAGATTCCTGTGTCCGTCTTACTCCAGGAGTATATCGCATTCTTTGGCTTGGCTTACGTGGGAGAGACTGGGAGGACCATCGCGACCAGAATAAAAGAGCATAAGAGACATTTCTGGCTCGGACAACCTGAGAGATTTGCAGCGGCTGAATACAGCATCACAAACGACCATGCCATCCAGGGTGACAAGGCAAAGGTTCTTTACCGCTCCAACAAATTATGGGATATACTCACGAACGAAGCTGCTGAAATTAGGCTGGAGGAGATAAATTCCAACAGAGACGCAGGTAACCATTTAAGTTCTGATTCGAAACTGGTGCTCAGGAGGATCCGAGAGGTCAGAAAAAGGCGGGACCACTCTGACCAATAAGGAGCCTCCTGATCCGGCTGAGGGCCCTATATATTACGGCACAACGGAAGTCACGACATTCTACCCTGAAGACGATGGACGACTCGGCCATCGAAACGTCGGCACTCGTGGAGTCTCTCACCCGGTGGACTTCCCGAATAGAACTACTAAACACATCACGCCGGGAAAGCCTCAAATCTACCTTCAAATAAACTTTACGTTTAGGTTTCACAGTGGACTTTCATGTTATTTTCCAAGTCGTAATAATTACTTTGTCATCACTTATGCCTTCGAGGATATCGGCGTGTTTAATCTTTGTAGGGTGACTAACATCTAAAAGATCTAATTTTTTATTTCCTCTCGTAAGTTCGTTTACAACTTGAGTAAGAGAGTGATGTGAAAGTGTATAAAGTAAGGCCTTGCATATATCACGCTTCCTTGAACTTCTTTCAACGCTATTGGTTTTCCAATTTATAGCCGGGAGGTTGAAATCCCCACCGATAATTATTACGCTTTTGTTATCCCTCGAGGTAAATTATGTCAATTGAGTTTCTAATTTGTACAAAACGACTATTTCGGATACCGGTGGTTGTAAAATTGACATATTTCTTTTGTTTTGTTGTTTAATAGTACACCAGGCGATACTATTCAAATATGGTGTGCGTTCCGTTTCACGCTCCAATCGCATGATGCGCCACCGCATCAGTGGCCGTCTCTCATACTCGCATTAAAGCTTTTGATGTGGAAGAGTGAAACGGAACGTCTTTGGAGCGGGCGGAAAATTTGAATAGCGACGACGAATCGTTGCTAAGGGTTGTTGATGAGATATTTCGTAGAGGAAACACAACCACAGTGGAAACCGAAATGGAAAATAGACATTTATCATTTTCAGCTTAACTATTCTGCGAAGACTCTCACTCCATTCATTTTCTCCATTTCGCATGCGTTACCATGACAAATAAACCGCCAAAATTACGTCACCGCATCAACTGCGCCAGCTTTTCCTAGAGCGTTTGGAGCGCATATTATGCTCGATGCGTGGCCTCATCGAGAGCGCATTGAAGCGCTCTGGTGTGTGAAACGGAACGGCCGGGACCGCATCAATGCGATTGGAGCATGAAACGGAACACACCCATGATTTAACTGCTAAAAAATACTCCTCCGCCAGTCCTATCTGGTCGATCAAGTCTATAGATTGTATATCCTGTCAGAAAAATTTCACTATCGCTAATATCTACTGCAAGCCAGCCTTCTGTTCCAATTAATATATCTGCGTTTTCAAATAGATGCTCAACTTCGGCACGTTTGTTCTTTACTCTACGGAAATTTATTATTACTAAATTTATATCGCATTTAGCTTGATGCATGTTGGTTAGCCGTTTGCTGTGATTCTGTGAGTTATCTTTTTGAAGCTCTTTGAAACCACCGAGAAACGAGTTTTTGTTTGAAGTTACGCAGTTATCTTGAGAGCGCGTGTTGAAATTATTTTCGCAATGTAAGTAAACTTTATTTATTGTGCTTACCCTAAGTTTTTTCGGCAACGAAGATCTACGCTGCACGAATTTACTCGGAGGCTGTTATCGGGTCTATGCTTTCGAATCCCACAGAATGACCTACTCTCTTGCCTAAAAAATAGCCGAATGCTCGAAAAGCTTACGAGCCACCCATCCTGACGCCAGGGAAGAGTAATGCATCACAGAACGGTTAAGAAAACGCTGGCACGATCCGAGCACCGGCCGAAGATCTACGAATTCTGCTCATATGCATACACAGAATTTCCACGGCTTCCGGTTCAGGCAGTCAATTCCGATTCAAACATGATGACCGCGGTCGGTCCGCGGAACAACACCACAAATGGACAGCCGCAAATAGACACCAGATGCAGTCCGGACTCGTTCCATCTCCGAGTTTAAATCCCAGAAGAAATTCAAAATCTCTTCAGATCCTCGCTCTGAGCCACCATTGGTCACCACTCGCAGGCTAGAGTAGCCCGTATCTGTGCCCGTATCTATCTGAGTAGCTGTACGTATTGCAGCCGTGGGAATGGGAACTAATCCTCCGGATATACACCAGGAGGTGACCCGTTGGTCCGCTCCGGCTCTTCTTTCCCCATATCCGCCATGAAGACGCAATCCGCACATAATGTAAAACCCAGCAGGTCAATAAATCCTCTATAATCAGCCATATTACAGTTTTCTGTCAAATTAAGCTTAATTTAGGATCATAAAACTTGTACAAAGGAACACGTGCCCTTCTCCAATAGCTCTTCAATGGAGAGTCTGGAATAATAAGGTGCTTCAGTTCACATTTCAGCATGGAAGGTTAGGCCACCAAATTTTTTAGAACGAGGGACTAGAAGAGTGAAGAAGGTGTGATCGAGATAAATGTACAAGAACATACCCCATGAAGTCATCCAAGCAAAGAATCAGAAATTCGTTTCATGCAGTTTAAGGGTTGATTTGACACTCACCCCCAGAATGCTACAGCGGTTCTCACGCAGCAGCCCAAGGAGTAGTATCAGAGATGCAAAGATGGCCAAAATCCCAGCCACGATCAACACGTAGGCGGCGAGGGCGTACGTGGAGGTAGTGAGAAGCCCAACGTAATGATGTCGAGTGGCAACGGTCCAGGCCCCGACTCCGAGGACAGCAACCCCCGAGAGCTGATGTTGGTTGTCATGGAAATGAAGAGGGGAAAAAATGGACATACAGGTGTAAACTGCTCAAGACTCTGAAGGTGCATCATATAAAACTGTCCTGTCAAACGAAATCGTTTAACGTAAACATGCTGAAGTTATGGCAATAAATATATACATAATAGTCAGGGCCTCCCATGAAAATGGACAAAGGCACATCACCGCTGAACAGATTGAAAGTGATTTTGGAGTTTTTGGAGCATCCAAGTGCTGATTCCAATGCTGCGACTGCAAATATCTTTCCCTTGGGGAGGGAATTTGAAAGGTCAATGAATTTAAAAAGCCAAACGAAAAAACTTTGGATGGTTTCCCTTAACATATCTTCATTTTTATGGCATCAAGGGAAAGGCAGCTCACCTTAGTCCCAGAAATCGTGTTACATGGAGGAAATTTGGTCATTCTGTGCAAATATATTCAGAATTGGCAGATTATATGATGGCAGAAATATGTAGTACACCATTCACGCCAAGGAGGGTCAACAAAACTACTCAGCGGAACATGAGATTTTACATTTATAGAGGAGTCCTCATTTGGAGCTAATCAAAGAAAACTTTTGCTTAACTTTTAGGATTTTACCCAGGATATGTGGTAAGATGGAAGGGAAGATATCCCATTTCTGAGTGAAACAATAATGACCACAGAATGTTTGAGGAACATCATAATATAGATCCAATAGTTTCAAATTAACAAAAGATCAGGTTTCCTTAACGATAAGTGCTCTCAAACTCCAACTCTCACAACATCTTTTCAGATTTAACTTGGCTATCAGCAAATGATATTACAGCCGAATTATATTACCAATTAAAACAATATATTTTCCCCCAAAATAAAGAAGCTACGACTAGTTCTAACACAGTCTAAGAAATGGCTATTGACCAATAAAGTGATTGGAGAGAAATCCAAAATATCAATAAAAATAAAAGGAAAAGACTCATTTGCGAGAATCCCAGTCATCCAGGCGGCCATCGACAGGGCCAAACAGTTCTCAATCCTAAGAATGTGTGTGTGTTGCCTCCCGAGGTCAAAACTCAACACGACAACACCATCATCAGGTCATCAGCGTTACCATCAGGTACCCGATGATGCCAATACTATGAAAGTAGGCGTTTTTAATTAAACGTTGATGGGAAATACATTGCTTTTACTTCAGTAAACAATGGATACCCATTAATTTCAGCCTAAAACAATTAGACATAAAAGATTTTATCCCCAAGATGAATACACGAATAAAATGCCTTCACCAATGTAATTAAAGTTAATCAAGACACAAAATTCAATGGGCCTCTCGTATTTACGCACATAAAGCATTGAATAGAGGCCGGTTGGATGAATTGTTGAATCGCATTTGACAAGTGGACCTTCTAAACGAAAAACTGGAAAGGTTCGGTCCGAGAACTCTCGCAATTATGAAAAAAGGGAGCGTTAAATATGTCATTCTCACGAAGGTTTCCGCGGCGTTTTCCATTGCTGCTCGTTGTTTTCGGGTTTTCCAACCGCGTGCGTTGACATTGGCCGACAACGGTTTCGGTAGTCATCCTGCTACCTTCGACCTGAAGACGGTAGCAGGATGGCTACCGAAACCGTTGTCGGCCAATGTCAACGCACGCGGTTGGAAAACCCGAAAACAACGAGCGGCAGTTAAATACGTCAGTTGAATATATCAATGAACTTTGGGTGCCATGCCTTCACCTCCTCAGGTTTAGGGTAGCGACGTTCGGTCCAAAAACGCAGTCTCAGCGAGGACGACGAGGACGTGGAATACGTTGAATGCGAATGAATAAATGAATTTTGGAAGCAATGAAGAAGATATCTTAGAAACAACAAGGCAAGACGGTCGTCGGTCCTTACCCTTCCGTATTCACGAATACAGCAAGTTGAATAAGTCAGGTGAATGAGTCGTTGCATATCATCCAAACCGTAAACTCTCGCACTCACGACGAAGGGAGAGTCGAATATGCCGGCTCAATTAATCACCGAATCTCGAGTGTCACGCGGACCTCTGGGACGCAAATGTATAGTAGTGACGTGCGGTCGGAGAACCTTCGTCTTTTGGACGAAGGACGGCGTTAAAAAGCGTCGGGTCAGTGAACGAATGAATTTTGAAGGCAATGAAGACCGCGCGAAAACCACGAGGCAAAGTAGTTCGGGCCGAAACATAATACGCACCGTATTTATCTGAATATAAGACCAGTAGCGGTGCTAGACCAAAGGGAGACGTCGGGGACATCAGCTTAGCGAGGCCTCTTTCATTTCCCAGTCAGAAAGAAAACGATAAATAGAATGAGACTGATGTATGAGTATAAGAGTTTTATTGCTAATCAAATGTTGACAAAATTACGTAAACAACAACAAATTGAAATAAACGAATTTTTCTGCTTTTAGCCTCGCTGAATTTGAATTAATATTACGCTGTTGTCTGTGAAAGAAAGCAGGAGAGTGTGAATGCGGTGAACGATGAATGAGACAGAAAGAGCTTGGGGATTACCCGAGTCTCGGACGCGGTATCGCTTAAGAAACAGAATGAATTAACTACTCGGGGATTCCCCTAGTCTCGCGCGCGGTATCGCCTAACTTTCACAGTGTTGCTAGACCACTCTGCGACTCTGTATAAATACTACTCACGCGTACGGAAATATATACGAATAACAAAAATTTTTATAACATTGTTAAACCTTTTTTACGAGGTCGTCGGCGGTCGCCGACGCCTAGCGCCGCAACTGAATAAGATCCCCACTTTTTTCCCGAAAAATATGTTTCAAAAGTTGGGGGGGGGGGATCTTATACGGGGAGGATAGGCCAGAGGAGGTACCCATACTGACATTTAAAGTTATGTAACACGACTATTCAAAATTATAAGCGCGTTCAAACTCATCGTAAAACAAATTTGAACCTCATACCGAGTTTACACACTCAAAGCATCACACATTCTTTCCAAACTGGCTGGGTACTTCCCTGAGGCCTCTCCCATCTGTTATACATTTTTCCTGGAATTTGAGCCACAAAAGTGGGGTGGGGGGTCTTATACGTAGATGGGGTGGTCTTATACTCAGTTAAATACGGATGGTACTTACCAAGAGGACGACGTTGAATATGTGCAGGACGTTCTTGAGGAAGTTGACGCTGCAGCACCCGTGGTCCTTGGCAATGTCGGTCGTCTTGCTGCCGTACGGTGCCATCGCCTTGCGCTTGGCTTCGTCTCCGGCACCCATCGCCAGACGAGCACCCGACGCGGCCAACACCCGACTCCTCGACACCACTCCTCTCCCGCTCCAACCCGCCTCCTCTTCCCGCCTCCTCTTCCCGCCTCTTCTTCTTCGAGGCTCCCGACGGCCTCCGCTCTGCTTCCGCTCTCCCTCTAACCTCTCGCTCTCCTGCGATGGGGAGAGAGAATGGAGAAAAGTGATTATAAATCTCTCTTCCACGCATGGGGCACTGGGCCTCGTGGACGGAGTAGCGGCGAGGAAAAGGGTGATTCCCGTCTTCCTCACGCTCTCTCCACGCTTGTTTGGTCCGTTTCACACGTCTCTCTCCGAAACCACACCTTCGAAGAACCCCATGAACACTACTCAGAGTACACAACAGTCTCAATCAATTTTCAATCGAGTCATTAGTTTCGAAGTTAGCAGAGGTTTGCGTTGTCTACAGTAACTTGTTCAATTTTAGAGATATAAACAATTTGTTTTCTGCATACGGTTAGGAATACGTTTGGCTTTCTTATAGCAAAATTGAAATTTATTGGAACGAAAATTACGTGTATCCCAAGCGCTCAAATTTGGACAACTGGATTTTACGCGCAAAAACGGGTACTTTTTTGAGAAAAAAATTAGTGAAGAAAATACTAACGGGCGGAGGATTTTTTAAAGTACATCACCCAACGTAGAAATGAACAAGCTATCTTGTGAATTTTATTGCATTGAAATCAGTGTCCTCCTTTGGACGACAGAGCATCTCAAACTCAGGTATCTTGCTTTTGTTTTTAAAGAAATTAGTCCACATAATTCAGAGATCGCGGGGACGGGTGAAACCTTGGAGCAATTTTTGAGAGGTGGACCCGAGCACCATCCATGCAATGTGTTGTTGTCAGTGGTGCCCATTGAGGCAGATGGCATAGACATGACATCATCAGCTGGTGATCCGATCAACACACGAAGACGTCGACAAAATATAACCTGAAAACACAAATATCCACCATATTGCTTCCCCTCGCTCTTTCCCTACCTTGCTTTTAGATATCATGAAAGAGTGGACGCATTAGCGGATACCCATTTAGCAGGAATTTGGAAAATTGGAAAGTTTGAGGTCAGTAATTCTTGAAACACACATCAGTCACTTGGAAAAAAATGATTCCATTCGATTTTACGACACTTTTTCGATAAGGAACACGGGCTATTATAAAGCACTATGAATGAAAATAGATGGAAATAATTCACTTTCAAAATGTAAATGCATGTTGATTTCAAGTTAATGATCGATTTAAAAATAGTAAAAATTGAAAATTTACAGCTTGAATTGAAGAGTTACTAATGCGTGCAAACAATTATGCTGGCGTAGGATATACCTGAGATGTCCCATATATGTAATATTAATCGTAATATAGGGCCTCTAGTATTCCTTGAGGTTGACACTAACTCCGTTTCCCTAAACTGGTGTCAGAGCGATCCGGCACATGTGACGTCAAACGAAATAACTGACTGATGAGTTTATAACCTTGAGACAGGAGACCACGTAAAAATTGAAAAAAAAACATCGATCAAACTCTTTTAAGTATGAAATTTTCGATCCATTTTACTTTATGCCATCCAGCAGCTCTGTTTTAAATTTCCCACAGTGAGAGCGAAGAACGGCGTTTGTCACATTAAATCGCTAATGATGCCTTCTCCGGCAGTCTTTCTCTCATTAAGAGTGAGAATTCCTTTCCAGCAAAGGCTTTTAAGGGATTACCTTGTCTGACGCCACACACTTTACAGCGTGTGCAAATGAGATACGCTAGGTTTGTTAAAGGCCGTTATGATAATGGTATAAGTGTTACGAGTTTAATAGAAGAACTAGGATGGGAATTACTATCAGAACACAGGTTTAAATTTAGGTTAAACCTTTTAAGTAAATTCGAAACCGATTTGTTCACAGATGACGTTAGATATATATTGAGAACCCCTGCGTATTATTCTAGGTTTGATCAGATTAACAATATTAGAGAGATAGATTGTCGTACCGATAGATTTAAAATATCATTTTTCCCGCGTACCATAAGAGAGAACAATAGGCAGCGTAGCAAAGGGATAGGTAGGTGAAATATAGTTAGAGTAGTCTGTGGTGCATGATGCATGTAATAGCAACCAATAATTCCTTTCTTATTATGTAGATACTAACCATCTAGCTGCATGTGACCCTATTATCTAGAATGTTTCCATTTAATATCCTAGTTGCATGTCAATAGTGCATGTTTGGTGATCTTCACCCCCTACCACACACCCTCGTGGTGGCTCGCAGGGTATTACGTAAACGTAGACACCTAGAATTAAAACTTGTGATTGGTGAATAACAACCGGTGCACACGATACAATCATCTATCGTGAAATAAGCGAAGACGCGGACTTTGAAGTTCTGTCATCAGACCTTAGCAACGTTCATTCGTGCTGCCAGGGGTGGGGGTTAGAGTTAAAGATCAGCAATTGCACCACAGTCCACTTCCTGCGAAAGTCATCACGCAACTGCCATTCATATACTGTGGGTGGAGTAAACATAAAATCTTCAGATACAGTAAAATATCTTGGATTTACCTTGACTTCTCGTATATCGTGGGGAACACAGGCACAAAACATATGCGGCAGAGCATTAAAGAAATCAAGTTTTGTTAAGCGTACAATAGGAAGGTCCTCGGATGAAAAAGTAAACGTGAGATGTTACTTCGCTCTGGTAAGGCCACTCCTCGAATACACTGCGAGCATATGGGACCTGGGCCATAAAGATTTAACCAAAAAATTAATAAAATACAAAGGAAAGCTGCGCGCTTCGTAAAAAATTACTACGAGCGCTCATATAGTGTCTCACAACTTTTAGAGGGATTTAGGTGGGAACCCCTAGAGACTCGGAGGCAACGCACTAGGCTTTGGTTGCTTGAGAAATTCAGAACAGATGTTTTTCAGAGCGACACAGAAATCATTATCATGACGCCTCACCACAACTCTAGGCAATAAAATAAGAGAGGTACACTGCCGAACATATAGGAACAAAAACTCGTTCTTTCCGCGCACACTAAGCGACCACAATAAAAACTGAGCTCCACTAAATACATTCCCATAACACATGTCACCATTTCACCTCCCAAAAACTTACGTCTTTACACGGCTGGTGACCCAACAACCCCTGCCACACGCCCATGCTGCGGCTCGCAGGGTATTATGTAGATGTACATGATTACTTTTTCGTTTTTCATTACGTCGAGATTTTTTGGTCCTCCCATTCGGAGTTCCCAGATCCATTCGACTGCGACTCGTTTAACAAGGGCCCCTCGCTAAAGTCGTGACGCGCAATAAAAATAGACGATCGCGCCGCGGGAGAATTTTCAGAGCGATCGCCCAAAAATACACACGCATATGCGAGTGTGCTCACGCTCCGATGGAATCATGGGAGAGAGAAAGGCGAGACGGCTGACTTAAAAGAGAGAGGGGGGGGGGCAGGCCCAGATAGACAGAGACGCGGGGGAGATTATTCAAGAACCCGGAGAGTGGAAGGGGAAAATGAAAGATTCAAGGGTTTTCAATCGACGCGCGCCATGGAGTGAGCGTATACATAAACGTAGGGTACCTATATATTCCCTCTCCGGTAGATGCACAGTCGACGAGGACGGACGAGTTTAGACGAGAGTGCTGTCGAAAGACGGAGAGCCGCCGACACTACTACGTTTTCATGGACGCGGCAGACGCGCAGGCGCGCGACGAGACGCTTCATTTCTTCGCGTGAACCGTTCGCATGCAAGCGAACCTACGCGTATGAGGTACTTACGCGCCATCTACGGAGGAGAAGAAATGGTAAAAAAAGAAACGTGACGACCGTGTGTGCTTATCGCTCTACAACCTATTGTCTGTTGATACGGTGTTTCTATACCAGAAGTGGTAACTCTGATGTATTTCAGTGTCTACCTTCTCACATTGCCCTGCGTAAAAAAAATATTCCATTACCAAAACCTAACTTGACGTTGTTTAAAAGATGTTTTTTGTATGTAGGGCTAAAGGTATACAATATGTTACCCCTGTCATGTACTAATTCTAAGTCTGTGAAAAAGTTTTTGGAAAATGTACATTCTTGGCTTCTCACCAAGGAGAGTGTAGAGCATTTATTGCTGTAAATCATTGATGTAATGAGTTATAAGTAAACTATTAGTAAGTAGCTTTTAAGGTACGAACTTACACTGTTAAGCAATTGTCACGGTATCACTGCACGAGCTATATGTATCTTTTAGGAAAAGCATAATGTAATATTATTTGATGGTAGCCTTAAACAGGTTCTCCTTCAAGGCTACCTAAAATTACTCTATTTTGCTATTGAAATGTAATTTGTTGTATGGAGTAATAAACTTATTATTATTATTATTATTATTATTATTATTACTTATCTAGCTCCATTTAGTGTTGATAGTTATCTAGCTCTTTCCATCGAGCCGACATATTTTTTGCTGTTCAACACAATGATATTACCACCAATGTGTCAACACATGTAAGCTCTCAGAATCATCGGAAATAAAAGTTGTTCTTACCTTCCACTCCAATGGATACTCCTATCTCCCTCCACGCCTTCTCCCTTAGGTTTCTATCCCTGATACGATAGTTCTTATAATTGCTCCACTCGCTCCAACGCGCTCCACGCGTCGAAAGTTGAAAATATTTCAACTCGGGCGACGCGACTCTACGAGAACTCACGCGAAGAAATCCGGGCTTCTGATTGGCTGAGGATCTCGCCTTCGCGTCTCTTCGTCTGAAACGCGTTCATGAAAACGTAGCTTAACGCCCTCGCGCGCGCTCCCGTGACTGGTGGCTGTAGTGGTGGATCGTGGTTCGCCATTGAGCGCACAATTTCATCATCATTTTAAAAAGTCTAAATAAAATTCTAGGACCGAATTTCATTGAAATGCATCTGTTCTGCGTCGTCCATTTGTCCAACCTACACACTATGGACAAACTGCTAGAAATTTAATTGTAAGGACTAGAGAACATTCCAGTGCCTTTTTAAAAATAATCGCGAAAACAGAAGTAACTTTGCCAAACACCTCCTGTGTAATGAACATAGTAGCAATTTTAATGCTAGCACTTTACATTTTTTTACATTTACATACAACAAAGAAGAAATAGATCAGTTAATTGCAGGAAAAAATATAGTAAGGTTCATTAAGTCCCAGAGGATACGCTGTTTGGGTCATATAGAATGAGAATGCCAGGGGAGGAAATCCCAGAACGCATGTTAAAAGGAAGGCTGTACAAATGAAGAAGACATGGACGTCCTGAAAACAGATGGATGGATCAAGTGCAGTACGACCTTAGAAAGACGGGAATTCGTGGATGGCGAGACAGAACCTCTGACCGGATTGACTGGAGGGCAATAGTGCAGCAGGCTAAGGCCCACATAGGGCTGTAGAGCTACTAAGAAGAAGAAGAATTTTACATTGTAACAATAATCGTGAGCTTAATGCTCTAGAACAATTAGAAATTTCAAAAAGACTTCGGAACCCTAACGTCAATGTCGGCAATGGGTGTCGGTTCCCTTCCCCTATCCTTGAGGCTGTGACGCATTCTTCCCTTTCAACTTCTTACTAACCTCGATCCTTAAGTTTCCCCAACAGTTTTTTACCCCCCATCACCTCCTCTTCCCCTTCCCTTCCCCCCTCCCCCTCCTATGGTTTTGTATGAAAAGGAGATTCCGATTAATACTCTGCACCTGAAGATGGTGCTCATGCACTGAAACCCGGGTCGTGCCAGTTTTCTTTGTATTTGTGGTATTGTAAAAGTTATACATTTTTTATTGATAAAATGTCATATGTACCACCAAGTTACAAGTGATCTTGTTTTATTTAATCACGAACTATTCATTCAGCATTCCTTCTCTCCACATTCTCTCTTCGGTTGCTTGATAAATTCAGAATTGATGTTTTTTCAGAGCGACATAGAGAATATTATCATGACTACTCCCTGCATCTCTAAGTCTGACAGACGTGATAAAATAAGAGAGATACACTGCCGAACAGATAGGTACAAGAACTCGTTCTTTCCGCGAACAACAAGCGATCACAATAGGAATTAAGCTCACTAAATACACTCCTATATTTCATGTCACCATTCATCTCCAAAAAAACACACCTTTACACGGCTGGTGACCTAACACCCCCTGCCACAGGCCTATGCGGCGGCTTGCGGGGTATTATGTAGATGTAGATGTAGATTACCAGAGACCTTATTCTCTGTCTTCTTCCAATATCCTTCAGAACTTTCCAAATACATATCATGTAATACACCAACATGTACTCTCTCGTTCGATATAGGTAGTAAAGCAACAAGATAATGTGTATATTGCCACTAAATTGTGAGGCTTTTTTTAAGTTAATGGATGAAATTTACGATTGAAAAAAATAGTTTGCTTCCTCAGAGCACCATACGCTGACATATTTTTAAAACCGAATTTTCAATTCAAGTTTTAAAACATAGAGAAGTAAAACTGTGGTCTATATATATTTTTTAACTCTAGTACGCAGCAAATTGTGAATGGCAATCCGTTAATAAATATGAGTTTACAGAGTCCTGAGAAATTAAAATAAATTTTGCGAATCAAATTAAATTACATCTATTGTTTAATAAAAATATGAAGTTCCATAATCTCCTGACAAGAAATATATTATTAAACAAGAGGTCAAGAATAAATTAACACCTAATAAAAATAGTAACTTCCCAGTTTTGAAGAGACTATTTCAAAACAGAATAAACTTAATGTGCTTACAGAAATATTTATTTCCAAACTCCTTCACTCCCATTTCTTTCCTAGTTCCTCATAAACGTTCGTTCAATCCTAAGATTGGTTGACTGCAACCCTCCCCTCTCTACTGCCAATTCTTTTACTTCCTGGTTGCCCTTCTTACGCACTTCCTTCTTTATTTGCATCGTCTATTTATCACAAGGCCTTCCTCTTGGGATTCTTCCCTCCATTTTTCCTTCAATTACATTGTTCAAAAATCCATTGTGCCCCAGGGTGTTAATTTTCGCTTCTACCATTGATCTTATTTGTTTCCTTACATCTACTCTAGTCCCATGCCATAGCTATTAAGTAGGGATGAGTAGATTCCACTTTTTTCGATTCCGATTCTTTCAAATCGATTCCGATTCCATCGATTCTTATTCCTAATAAAAGGTGGGATATTGATATACCAGCAGCGTACGACTATTATTTAAGTTCAAGTATTGGCTGAAATAAAATAACAAAGACAATTAAGTCTCTCAAAAAGTATGTTTATTAACAAATAGCAAATATATCCTCAGCTTATTGAGGTAGATAAAAAGTACAAATTGATAGCCTACAGGGAAAGCCATCACGAAGATGGGGTGAGCTTCTTAAGGCTAGACAATGAAATAAAAGAGATAAAATCTCCAAAAGCCGTAAACAATTGGCACCCTTCGTCAACAAACACCAAATTTACTGTGTTGGTATGCTGGGAAAACCACAGCAGAGACCAACCACAGCCTCTCAACCCAGAATACCCCCCTGTGTTGGTTTACGGGAATGTTACTTCCTCGCCAGGGACCAAACACAGACGCACACACACAGCCCAAATAGGATCCTTTGCGAGGGCTAATGGGACCCAGCTAAGGATGTTTGGGTTATAACCTGGGATCCTTCACAGGGCTAATGAGACCCCGCTAAGGATGCCGGGTTATTTACGCAAGCACACTCACAAGCACACAAAATCACTCACTCACACACACAAATGGGCCCAACTTCTGGAAGAATCAGCTCAAAAAGAGCGGGGTCAAATCGACACAACAGGACGAGGGTGGGGGTCGAATACGCGTATTTCGGCCACAAAGTAGCCCTCTTCAGCGAAGCGAAGGTAACGTGTCACTTCAACGCAGGGTTGAAGTGAGGATCCCTCACTTCAACCCTGCGTGGATTTTTTGTGACCTTTACGGGACTAGATGTCCGGCAGTCGAGAACATCTAGTCCAGTAAAGGTCACAAAAATCCACAGGGGAAGAGGACGCCTCAGTAGCTTAACTGGTTAAATCACTCGGCCGGAAATCGAGGGGTCCGGGTTCGAATCCCGGTCAAGGCGGATGATTTTTTCTCTGTGGGAATTCGCCCAAAGATCTGCTTAGAATGAACTCAAATGAAAAGATAACATCCCATCTTTTCACACACCTACTCAGAGCCAGGGTCTCTTTACAAACATAAACTGATATCGCCTTGATTTACCAATAATAAGAGTGACGAACCTCGCATCTAAATCATTGAGATAACTCTTTGCCGATAAAAATGAATATAAAATTTACGTATAACGACAAAAATGATGCAGACTAAATGAATATAATTTTTCCACTTCAAAAACATTTTTCGATTACTAGAAGGACTACAATGGAGCGGATCTCACCACTTTACTCAGCTTAAGTCACCGTAAACTAACCAAATAAAATTTATTCTCATTGTCTGCAATGCTAAATATGTGAAATTTTCGGCGATGTACAGAGGAGTCTCAATGGCATTTTGACGAATGTTTATTTATATGGTTTTTCGCACTTGGCCGGTGTGCAGCTGCGCTCATTACGTCCATGATTTTTTGAGGAAAAGCATTTACGATCCCTCAACAAGAGCTACTATATGAGTTGGATCGAGCCAGGCGATACCTTGTGAAAAAATGATGAAATGGACGAAGGTGCCTTTAATAAACAACTCCATGTCCAGTAACATTGACATAATTTTTCGTAATGTAAATTTAAAGGTTTGTTTTTATTCCAGTATGACTATTGGAAATTTACTTTTTAATTCTAAAAACACTTTTTTTATTCCTTAGACAAAAGTGGAGGGTATTTGTTAACATGTGGTGCTCAGGACTGCAATGGTTTTTATATAGGACAGACTGGTAAAAGTTTCAACATAAGGACAAAGGAACATTTTAATCCTTTAATTCACGGAGATAACAAATCAATTTTTGCATCTCATTTATCTGGTTTTAATCTCATCTGATAATCTGATTTTAAATGTTCATGACAAAGGTGCACTGCTGGATTTTTTAGAAAACGTTGAGATCATATCAGCACCTAAGGCTTTGGGACCGAAACTGTCAAATGAAATTGTACCGTTTAATCTGTCCCCACTTTATCATGTACCTGTCCCGCCTTTAAAAAGCACTCCCCCATCATCCTGACCTTCAACACGTTCCCTATTCCTATTCAATCACACCCTCTAAGCCCCTACCCCAACCACTCCTGCAGTACCCTCCCTCCCTCTTTGTGAATATATTTATGGGCTCGCCACTGGGAGAATGTCAGCTTCACCCTTGAAAATGACACGAGAGCGTCGAAACCAGTAGGGTTTGGTATTCCAAACAAAGTGTGAAAAATACATCTTTTAAGTTTCATTTTATCAAGAGCGAGGTTAATGTAGAGGAGTAAACAATGCGTATAAATCTACAGTACATAACCGCTAGCTCTTATGTTTACCGTCAGATAACCATTCCGTAGAGAGGCAATAAACCTGACATCACTTGCGATATTTGAAGCAATGCAAAATAAGAAAATGAAATTATTTAACCCTCTTAGTGCCACAGGCCGATATATCGGCTTTTGCTACACAGGCGAAAAGTGCCATGAGCCGATATATCGAGCACAAATTATTTTTCAAACTAATTTTGTTGTAATAATTACATTCATCCTTTATGAAATGTATCAGAATATTATAAACAACAATCAATTCATTTTTAGCAAAAAATAAAAAAAATTACATTCATATCTAAAATAGTAACTTCATATTGTTTTTTTTTTCATAAGGTGCTACAAAACTCCCAAATTCATGCTGGCACTTTTTGCTGGTACCACCAAATTTCGGTGGCACTAAGAGGGTTAAATACGCATGTTTTAAGGAGCTTGTCGTCGGACAATATTTTCCCATTACTTTCGCACATACATTCACCTAATGATGGGTACCATTTTAACTTCATCACATTTCGCCCCGCCGGATAGCGCGACATTTTCGTGAAAAACGAACGGCTTTCTATTTTCATAGGGATGACCTAACACTCACGCAATCAGGGAGCAGACGGCAGCCTCACAGATGGGATTAAATTCGCGCACAGCCGCGACGTCCAGTTAAATGAAGCTCAGTGCCAGCGTGGCATTATCGGGAGACAAATCGCCGGGGCACGCTAATTGGTTGGGGGCGAGCGAATGCAAATTACGTCACAAGTGTTTTATCCGGCGTTGCCCAGCAACATGCGATCTCCACAACACCCCGGCTTTGATCATTTCTATTCATTCCTGCTCTCCCATGACTTCTTTTATGCCGGCAAAAAGCTCCAATTTTTCATATGTAATTCCTTAAGGTAGTTTGAGCGAAATATAATTTTACTTAGAAATCAATGAATTTGGTCTCATTTTAAAGAAAAATATATAACCCATCAAATGACAGCAATAATTCTACCCCTTACTACATTACTTTCGGAGATATTTGCCAAAAAATACCAGTCATTTTACATGAGAAATGGTACGTTTATGCACTCCATAAGGACATTATTTACAAAATGAGGAATTTCCAATACTTAGATGTCGTAAAAAAACTAACAGTGTGTAGTTTGCCCGTTTTCTCCACTATATTTGCAAATTAACCATATTATCACCGCAGTAGGTTCTTGGGTATCACAAAAAACCTTCCGTTTTGAAGGAGTTTAAAACTCACAGCGCGAAAAAAATTAGTAAGTTAAAGACTTATTTAAATATTTCCATTGAATTACTTACAGTTTGTCATATAAAACTATATTATTGCACCATTAATAACGCAATATTTAATTGATGTGTCATACAGCGGGTGAAATTTAAACGTATAATTCGAATGTGGTCTCTATTGTGACAAGGGAACTATCTCGATCGGACTACCTTAAGCTTATGCTTTTAATGAAAATTTCAAAACATGGGCCATACATGCGAATTTTCTTTCCACTGTGCGTCACAATTGACAGTGTGTTTGTTCCAGTGTGACAGAAAGTGTTTGGTCAACAAAAGGACCCGAATGTATCCGATCGTTCATCAGTAGCCTAGTTACCGAGTGTAAAATACCTTAAAATCGCTGCGCGTGAACAATTCAGCGAAAGAAATTTGATTAGCGACATCCAAACTCCTTCGTCGATGCGTCAGTGGCAGTAGTTATCCTAGCCAATGGGCGTCGTTTGGGGGGGGGGGGGCAATGCTGGTATAAATCGGTCTCGGTGAGGTTATAGGTGCCAAGCCTGAGACCCTCGGTAAATATCGAGAAAAGCCGTCCGTCTCCTATAGTCTCTGCCAACGAATACAGCCACAGCGTCCTCGTCGCGCTTCCTGGGTAACACCAATTGTGGAAGGGGTGAAAGGCGAGTTTCCGGCGCGTTAAAACCGAACCTACTCGGCCAAGGGAGTAAACGCCGACAGAAAATCCTATGTCCTCCAATGTAGTGAGGGTTGAGATAGAAGCCATCAACCTCACCTCAGAAAAACCAAAACGTTACGGAAACTGCAGAAAAGCCTTGGATACCGGACGGAAACAATGGATTACGACATCAGCGACTGACACGGAACAGGAACAGGGATCTAATTTTTGCAACTTGGAACGTTAGAACGATGCTAAAACCTGGAAAGATGAAAGAAATTGCTTGGCTGGGCTTAACCAAATTCAGGATCGATGTGGTTTGACTCCAAGAAGTAAGGTGACAGGGAAAAGGACGCATGGACAGACCAGATATCATCCTTCTTTATAGCGGGCCAGAGAGAAGGACAGGCCTGTATGGAACTGGAATAATGATGACTGCCAAAATTGCGGAAAAGTCAGCTGGACTTAGATCCCGTCAATGAAAGACTGTTTAAGGCCAGATTCAAGAGTAAATTTCGAAATATTACGCTTACATCAACTTATGCCCTCACAGGAGACAAAGACGATCTTGTAAAAGAACAATTCTATGAGCAGTTAGAAAGATTATTGTTAAGAACACTAAACAACGATATGATCATAATTGCCGGGGACTTCAATGCACAGCTGGGGCGAGAAAATAGCAGCTGTAAAACCATCGGCCACCATTCACCACACCAGACTAACAGAAAAACGGTGATCTTCTGGCGCAGTTTGCTTCCAGAAATGACTTAGAGATAAAGAGTACTTCCTTCCCATACAACCGAATCCATTTGGGCACCTGGACAGCTTCAGGTTCAGGAATTGTCACATAAATTGATCATGTGTTGACACGAGAAAGGCATACGTCATCAATCATAGATGTTCGGAGCTGTAGGGAGCCGAATTGCGACTCCGATCACTTTCTTGTCAAGGCCATGGTGAGGGAAAGGATCAAAGCTATTAAAAATCCAACAACTGAAAAAACTAATAAATTCAACAGATTCAGGCGAGATATCGTGGAAGTTCTTCATAATGTAAGAGAAACAATTGCACTTTTCCACAAATTGCTTTAATGCTTAAAACGCGTTTCGGCTCACAGAGCCATCATCAGGTACAAGACTTGAGTCTTGTACCTGATGATGGCTCTGTGAGCCGAAACGCGTTTTAAGCATTAAAGCAATTTGTGGAAAAGTGCAATTGTTTCTCTTACAAACTGAAAAAAACAAATAAGTAGAAACTGGACCTACTGAAAAACAAAGAAGGACGAATCCAGTTTCCAAATGAGATGGAGAGGAATTTAGGCTAACAGCTACGACCACGTGGGCGAGGAGGAGAAGTGGAGGAAAATAGAAAAAGCCATTAAGGAGACTGCAGATAAGACATTGGCAGAGGATTGGAAGACAAGGAGCAAAGACTGGTTGGAAAAAGAGGGCGAGATGGTTTTGATGGAGAAAAATGCAGCCTGGAAAAAGATGAAGGAAAGGAAAACTCGTATAAATGCAAGAAAGTACAAATAACTAAGAAAATGAAAACGAAAAAGAAAGTGAGAAAATTGAAGACCTGCACGAACAAAATGAAGCCAGAGAGTGCTACATGACTGTGAACAAAATGAAAGCTGGCGACGTCCCAAGACTCGGAGGATGTAAAGATAAGGCTGCGAATAATATCATTAAGGAACAAACAGTGCTAGAGAGATGGGTTGAGCATTTCAAAGAACTTCGCCACAGGGACAATGTGAACGAAAATGAGGAATTACGTTGAGGAACTCACGGAGTTAGCGCTGATTGGTCGGGAGGTAGGAAGTCGGAACGAAAAATACAAGCTGTATCGCCCACCCCCAAGGCCCGTAGAGATGGTCGACAGGGAATTCGGCTATATCCCAAAAGCCGAATATCGGACTATTCCCAATCCTGAAGTACATTCCGAGAAAGACTCCACTCTATCTCTGGAACGATGCTGGAGGTGCAGTAGGGAGGGTCATCGCACCAGGGATTGTCCATTGAGGGGAAGCTACAGAGGAGGAGGGCGCCAAATTCCAACTGCACCTAATCTTGGCCAAGATTTAGACTCCCAGGCGGCTCCCTCCTCCCGGACCTAGGGAGTCGCGAAGGAGGTCTAGTCGACCAGAAGGTTGACTGGGCCGAATGGCTGGGGGTTGTCCGGAAATGTGTGCAAAGTGGCGGAGAACCTGTAGGTAATATTTCCGAGACCCATCCCATTTCTCATAGTCAGCATTAAAAAGCAAAGCTTTCGGGCAGTCTTGGATACGGGGACTACAATTTCTCTCGTGAATGGGAAAACGTCTGACCTGCTACGACTCCCACCGAGTACAAGTCCTGGTAGTCAGGTCAAACGGGTTGAAGTGGCGGACGGACGCTTAATAGAATTGTCTGCCCCTTATATAATAAATTTTCCGGCTGCCCCCTGTATCTGCCCCTTTTGAAACGGAAATAACCTTTGGCCGCCAATCCAAGAATCATAAGTTTTATGTGCTAGAGGGAATGCCGCATCCTATACTGCTTGGAACTGATTTTTTTGTCGATTCCAACCCGTGTTAAACTTTCAGCGAAAACAACTGCGGCTCGCTAATGGCGACACGGTCCCCCTCTCCGTCTCCACCTCCAGATCACCATTTTTGGGTACCGCGCGCGAAACAGGCGGCGAACGAGGGGCGTCAGACTGAGCTCGATCACTTCATTGAAAGAGAACTGAGACTTTTCGAGTCCGTTCCGGGCAGAACTAACGTGGTACTTCACAAAATCAACACCGGTGACGCCGCCCCTATAAAACAAAGATATTACCCGGTGTCCCCGAGAATACAAGAATGCATAAATGCTCAAGTTGACGAGATGCTCGCAGCCGGCGTAATAGAGCCGTCTAAAAGCGCCTGGTCTTCACCCGCTATTTTGTTAGCGAAGAACGACGGCTCAAAAAATTTCGTGATCGACTTCCGCAAGGTTAATTCGGTGAGCGAGAAAGACGCCTACCCCCTCCCCTATATCGCGAATATTTTAGGTAAATTAAAACGCGCCCAAGTGGTCAGTACCCTCGACTTAGAGAAAGGATACTGGCAAGTAGAGATGGATCCTGATAGTCGAGATAAAACCGCATTCACGGTCCCGGGAAAAGGGCTCTTTCAATTTTGTGTCATGCCCTTTGGTTTAAATAGCGCGGGGGCTACTTTTCAGAGGCTCATGGATACTTAAATTGGTCCGGAGTTCGAACCGTACTGCTTTACTTATCTGGTCAATATAATTGTGGTTAGCGAGACTTATGGCGAGTACCTAAAAATACTAAGTAAGATAATTTCTATTCTACGAAAACCTGGGTTGAAAATAAATTGGGAAAAGTGTTGTTTTTTCAAAGGAAAGTTAAGTTCCTGGGGTACGTTGTGGGAGGCGGAAAATTGGAGACGGACCCCAGACGCACTCGAGCGATTGTCGAATACCCATCGCCGAGGAACCCTTCGGAACTTAAAAGGTTCCTAGGTTTCGCCAGCTGGAACAGGCGATTCATTTCCAACTTCGCCTCGTTAGCGGAACCATTGACCTCACTACTACGAAAGAAATGTACTGTTTGGAAATGGGAAGAAGATTAATAAACGGCGTTTGACGTTTTGAAGTACAGATCAGTCAATTCCCCGTCCTCAGCTGTCCCGACTTCGATCGGACCTTTGTTATACAATGTGACCTTTCGGATGTGGGAGTAAGAGCCGTGCTGGGCCAAAAAGGAGACGACCGGGAGAAGGTAATTGCTTTAGCCTCGCGAACCCTTTATGGCGCCGAGAGGAATTACAGCGTGACGGAAAAGGAATGCCTTGAGGTCCTCTTTGCCATTACCAAATTTAAGCCCCACGTCAAGGGGTATCACTTCGAAGTGGTCACAGACCATTCTTCGTTGAATGAAAAATCCTCGCCGAATGAAAAATCCTCAGGGACGCCTTATCCGGTGGATTAATCAATTACAGTAATTTGACTCTGAAACTTTCCACCGAAAAGGGAAATCTCATGTGGTCCCAGATGCCCTGTCGCGCATTTATTTCATAGGTTCGCCCAAATGGGAAGGGGAGATAATTACCGACCCTTGGTACTCAGAAGCCTACAAAACGGCGGAAGAAGACCCGAAGGAAAACGATAGCTTCGTGATTATTGACGAAATATTGTATCGCCTTAGCGAACCGAGGAATTATCAACTGCCTCTAACTAGATTGGTTGAGCCAAGAGAAAAACGCCACGGCGTATTAATCGCCAATCACAACCACCCGGCGGCAGGCCACCTAGGTTTTTACAAAACTTATCACTGCATTAGTCGTTTTTACTATTGGCCTTCTTTGAAGAAGGCCGTTTCCCGTTATGTCAAGGCCTGCCAACTCCGTCAACAATTTAAGTGGAGCAGCGCGTTAAAGCTGGTAACATTCCCCCTAGGGAAGCCACTAAGCCTTGGTCAGTAGTAGCGTGCGACATTGTTGGCCTTCTACCGCGCTCCAAATCAGGAAAAAATTTATTATAGTATTTTAGATACCTGCTCTCGATGGCCTATTGCCATTGCATTGCTGAGGGTCACTGCCGATCATGTGGCCAAGCACTTAATGGACAGTGTTATTAGCCACCTGGGCTGCCCTGAGTTATTTTTGACGGATAATGGGCCTGTACCAGCCGCAGCCGTACCAGCTGGCCGCAGTTTCGGTCCAAAATATTGCAACGCGTGTGTAGCGAGTTCAATATTAACCGGACAGACATTGGGCCGTAGCATCCACAAGCGAACCCAACCGAGCAATGTATAAGAACTCTGAAAACTATGCTTTCGATCCACTGTCAGAATGCTCAACGCTCTTGGAATGAAAATATACCCTATTTAATGATCGCTTTAAGGACGGCTCGCCATGAGTCCACCGACTTTTCCCCAGCTACACTAACTTGGGCCGAGAATTAAGGGGACCAAATGAATTGTACCGGAAATCGGGTGCCCTTTCAACCGGACACTCACCATAAGTCCTTAAGGGAAAAGTTATGTAAATGTCTCGAGAAAGCGAACTTCCTCATGCGAAAGGCCACCGAACGGCAAGAGTATTATTTTAACCGTCATAGGAGGGACCTCTCCTTAATCCCAGGCACACTGATGTGGAAGAAAAATCACGTACTGCCAGACGCCGGGAAGTTTCAGTCGGCTAAACTACTAGTAACTTTTTTTTAGTAGAACCGGAATTCGACGGTGACTTCCGAATTACAGAAAGAGTATCGCCCACCGTCTATGAGCTTCAAACGCTGCGGGGAAAGCTTGTAGGTCGTACTCACATCGAAGAGTTTCGTCCAGTAAACTCATAATTTTTAAATTTTTTCAGGGGGAGGAAGCTGTAACGAGGAATACTGTAAGCGACCTTATTGGCCACATTTGAAAGTGGCGATCTCCTACTGGCGCCGCCTCGGGGAGTCTCGGCGCTCAGTTGGGACGGAGAGCAGTCGGAGGAGGAACCGCATAAGGGGAGGACCTAGTTGCCATTACCTGCCTCGACGGACGGTAGTGGACTTGTACCTCAAGATTGGATTCTTTTGGTGTACCTCCGGAGAGTGGAATCATTAAAGGCTATTAGGAGAGAGTCTTTCCTCTTTCCGTTACCCACCTGCCCCAAACGTTACATGGTAACCTCCCGTAATCAATAGGACGGCTCTTCAGAATGAATTTGGATTGAATACGAAAATACTCGGGTTCCACCACCCGACCATTTCATTTTAATGCAAATGAGTTCCGTTAAAAGCTAGGAACTCGTTGCCCAGTAAAGCCAAAGAGAACAGTCGGCACGAAATTATCAAAACTCAAAATTAAAACACGTCATAATATTTGAAGAATGTATCTAGTGATTGTATTACGTAAATATTAAATGAAAAAGCTTGAGCTCGACGCTTTTATTTTTAGTCATCCATTAACGGAAAATATTTATGAAATTATATTCTTATAAACTTTTATAAAGTAATTCTCTTGACAAAATAACTAATGACTCTTCACAACTTATTACTTTATTTTGTCAGAGTTTGGTAACTTTTACGGGTAGCATGTTTTTATTATTTCATTTCTTTCATTAAAAAAGTCTTCAGGGTCTAAAAATGAAGAGAGGTCATTTAGAAAGCGAGGCACCGCAGGAAAAATAACATAACGCCAGACGCTTGTGGAACTCCGGCCAAATGAGAGAGAGATCTGTTGCCTGGATACCAAACAGCATATGGGACACATTCATTACGACTATTTAGATGGAGGCCAAATCACCTGACAGAAGAGAATCTTTCCTGAAAGGGAGTTGAGTCACAGACTAGAAAGGATGGAGCTTATAAAACAGGTGCAGGGCCAATAAAACGTCATTCTACGACAAAGAGATCAAAATAACGTCCATAAGGATGGTAAAAAGAAGGAAAACCAACCAATATACGAGAGAACGGACAAGTGATATGAACTCATGGTGTGTTTTCCCAATCAGTCGAGATACATACATACATACATACATACCGATCACGTTGTTCCCTTCCGGGGTAGGCAGAGTCACTAAGTTTCACTCATAAATACATATTTGTACACCTAACTCTACTTCAATAATTTCCTCCATACTGACCTACCCTTGCAAACCTCCTTTGCTTCATTTACCCCCATACACTGCTTCATACACGCCCTCCTGTTTTTAAGACTCCTAATATTCCTCCTTCTAAGAATTTCCTCAACCACATTCAACCACGACTTTCTCGGTCTACCTCTCTACCATTCTCTCTACCTCTCGCGCCATTCATTTCACTCTTCTATATCTGTTTCGTTATTCGACTCTCACCCATTCTCTCAACATGGCCAAACCAACGAAGCACACTCCTTTCATATATCTCCATTACTGGAGCATCTAACCCACATTCATTTATTACCCACTCATTTCTGACCCTATCCATCCTACTTTTGCCCCAAACACTCCTCAGTTAACTCATACCCACGGTGTTTAGTCTACTGTTATGTTTATCCTGACATACCCCTGTTTCACTAATCAGTCGAGATAAAACATGTAATGATGTCATTGACGCAACTTTTTTTGAGACGGCGCATCTTAATTACGTACAGAAACAAATGCGAGTGATAGGATTATTGAGAAACCTCCGAACTATTGATGTGAAGGTTTTTCAACAGTCTCACCTGTAATTCTCCGGCGTCGGACGTATTCCCTCCCAAACTTTCCAACTTTTCTACTCAATACGAAGGAAGAAAAACACTCGCGTCTTTCATTATCCTCCACAATGTCCAGTATTCTCAGCGTTCGTCTACATTTTCAATAATTGCCAGTTATTTTTAATCTCAGCAACCACAACCAAACCCATCACATTAAACATTATAAATAAACCATTAAGCACTCTCACATTTTGCGCTTCAAACCTTATCACGCATTCATCACTAATTGCAATACCAAATTAGTTGGATTGTATACTATATTATATATTGTATAAAAAAATCCCTTTTTCATTTCAAAAATTAGTCATTTTTTTGATATATATTCTCCACCGTTGTCACAACACGATTCTGAGATTTTAGATCCAAATTTAGCTGTCATCTTAGCTTCATAACTTTTAAAAAACTTAAAGACATCATATTTTGATTTAATGAGAAATACTACAGTAAAATGGGTATAATTATCTAAAAAAGTTAAGAAATACTTAATTCCATTGGCCCGCAAACATCTGTGTGAATTAATTCAAATGGCCTTCTCGATCTTCTTCCAATCTTCTTCTTGAGAAACGGTAATTTTGTAATTTTGCTTTTGATGCATGCTTCACATTTTCCACCATGATCAATTTTCAACTTGCTATTTTGTACATTCATTCCTTTTACCATGTATCTCAGGAGCAGTTGGCTATCAAGTCTTATGCAGAGCTCAATGACTTTATCGGGCTGACCCAAAAAGCATTAGTTAAAACCATGGCTTAAATATTAGCGGTTAATGGCAACGTTTTCTGTGTGGACCCGAAACTCGAGCGATCGGAGTTTTCGCAGGAGCAAATTATTAAATCATCATGTAATCTCCGAGAGAGGACAGGAAGTTAAAACACAACATTGGCTTTCCAATTCGAGGCGGTTAAATGTGTTTCCCCTTATATACAAGCGTATCAGGCTCAACTTTGTGGAAGCAATTGATACTGATATCCATTTCAAAATGAAACACAATGGTAACTTTCCACGCAGAATTTTTTTAATCTTTGCAGACCATGGATTCAGCACCTAGTGCCATTATCAAGGTACAATTTTTCAAAATACTCCACTCTATATACTGAATGGGGGAGGGGGCCAGGGGGTCAGAGAGAGAGGGGGGGTAGGTAGGGGGAGGGAAGTGAGACGAAGAAAAGCCGTTGATGGTGAAGGTCAGGCAGCATTATCATCAGAGGTGTGTCGTTCATGAATGAATCGTTCAGAATGAACGATTCAATGGCATGAACCGAATGAATTGAATCTACGCTTTCCACTCGAATCGTTCAATATGAACGATTTGTGTGGAAGATTCTGCTAGCAAATCTCCGAATCCGCCAAATCCAAATCGTTCAATAAGAACCCTGTAAATACCCTTGAAACACCTTGTCAAATTTCTTGTGTTTCCGAATTGGAGCATCACATTTCCCCTTTTTGTTTGTTATTTCGCACACCAATATTTGAAATGCAGTAAGTCGACAGATTCACATGGATTCGAGATTCACTTGGATTCGAGATTCAGTTGGATTCGTGATTCACTCGTGGATTTGGTTCATTCGGTTCATTATGAACGATTTAAAGAACCGAATCATTGCCACGAATCAAATCCCATGAACCGAATCCACAAAATGAACCGAAATTCCCACCTCTAATTATCATGGAGTTGTCGGACACAAGGAAGAACAAGGTTCAAAAGAGGAGACCTGTCATTAAAAACCACTTCATCGCATAACTTTGCCGGGCTGTGAGCAATTTCATATTGCTCAAAGAAATCCAACTTAGCCCCTTTGTCAAAATGGAGTAAAAGTCACGTCAAAATTACTAAAATGATTAAAATCACACAAATGTTTACCCAAACGATTTATTTCCCCATTATTTTGGATTAAATTGGAGAACAAGAGAGACACGGGACGCGAATATTAATTGGCCGAGAACAGCAGTTTCCAGACTTCGACTCCATGTAACAAGAATCGATTAGAGAATGGTTGAAACTGAGGGAAAACAGAACACAGAACTCACCAGTCAATGCTATAGACGAAGGTGTCTGGCGTTCGCACGTTCAGGGCAGTGGCGCCATCTCCGTTCCCCAACTCTCCCCTCCCAGGGCTGGTACCCTGAGAATAAAAAAAAACAATTAACATTAGTCACGGAGGAGGATTTAGAAAAGAAGAATTTACGAAGTAATTTACTCTCGTTGATACCAGCGACGATAGAGATGTTCACCAAGCGTTCATCTCCATTGTCATGTTGCGCGTCAATCAGCGGATGGAGCGAATAACTTCGACAAAGTTTCGAATTTATTACACGTTATTTTCAGAAATGTCACAATAATATGTTTTCCTGCGGCATCTACGCAAACAATACACACTACTTAATGGACGCATTCCACATTTTCTCAGCGTTAACTCCCAGTGAAGCCGCAAAACTACACTATAGCATACTACATTTTACAAACTATGACTGTACTATTTCTAACATACAACTATAAAAAAACTATAATTCACCAACACGCACAGCAATATCACAGGCCTAAGGTGTAGTGTTTGTTGGTGATTGTTATTAGTAGATTATAGTGCATGCTGGTGATAACCCACTCCCTGCCAAACACCATTGATGTGGCTGGCAGGGTATTCATCGACATTAGATCTACGTCATACCTTGCAAGCCCCCCAAAGGGTGTGTGGCAGGGGTTGCTTCCACACCAGGCATGCATGAACTATACGGCAGAACACCGAAACTACATTGAAACAAGCGTACATCCAACGCGCCAATTAAAAATCTAAAAACCAACAAACATTCAATCGTCAATCGTTCCCACATGCAAGTGATGCAAACATTACTACTACAGCTCAAAATATCATGCATAAATAAGAAGTATTACGTGGGTGTAGACGAAAATGGAAGGTAATATCTAAGGACACCGCAGCCATTACATGCGATTCCCGAACGATTGTCAGAAGCTTCTGGCCCGAATGACATTCAACATGGCGTCATTGCGTGGCGGCGGGACATGATTACTGATTCTTAATGTCTCCATTGGTTGTTATAACCGAAATGGGACTGGAAAAGAGCACTACGATGCAATTAAATTCTCACTGCCAAGCTAAAACGCTTTTTTAGGTTTGATTCCTTATTTTTTCCGACGAAAGGAAAGTAAATTCGCGACGATTACTTTAAGACGTGCAGAAAAAATATTTTTTAAACACGCATCATATTCTTCAATAACAATAATTATTCCGAATTTAAGATTAGACTTCATTATCTGGGCATTGCGAGGAAGTCTTCGACCTTAATATTCACACACACACACCTGATTTAACTCACCGCTACTGGAACAACGACCGAAAACAATAAAAACCATTTATTCCTATTTACACATAACAATAAAGAAAATATATACAATTTCAATGCATCGTATGGAGTGTGGGGAGCTCTGGGGAAAAATTATACCTTTTTTTTGGGATGACTGAACTTTCTAAATATGTACGGTCAAAAAGTTTCCGACACGGCCGACGTGTTGATATACAGAATGTTAAATACATTAATGCTCCAGAAACATAAGTATGAAACATGACGACACAAATGCTGAGTTGTGTTTTGTTCGCATTTATTGAGCACAAACTTCAATTTTACTTTACCACACACTTCATTCTTTGGTAAATGTGGTAAGTCTAAAGGTATTCTAAATCCTTGTAATCCAGGAGCGGATTCCTTAATAATCCATTGAATCGCCATGCACTACTAGATTTTATGTACACGATGATGATCAGTTGGAGCGGATGGAAACACAAAAATAGAGCACTGACTGGGCGAGCTTTCGGATGTCTTCTCCCGTCTTCAAGGAGATACACGACATTTGTATTTGTGTCTTGTATCGCCTTGAACGTAGGATCACTTGAGTGACGACGCATGAATATAAAAATGCCACAGGGGGGGCACACAAAAAACATTTAAAAAATATTACCTCTTGATTTTACTCCAGTGTCATGTCTTGGTATATGTCCTTCAACTTGTCACTCCTCAACTAAATTTCCGCCCACTAGCTATCGTTGACCATGAACTAACCACTGGCGCATTCGATTTACCAAGTCAAATTCAACTCCCAGAAGATATCTATGCGCAATGATCGTATTTTCTTCCTAAATTCTCGCCTTTCAATGGGAATAGCCCCCAATGGCCTCACCATTAAAATTCCGATTGACACCTTCCCTCCATAATTGCGCCCTCTCGTCTATCGATTGAAGTTTCACACTTCATTATCATTCACCCGGGTACTCCTGGCCCAGTATATTTCAATGCGAGAATTCCACATTCAAAATTTGCTTTCTTTGATAAAAATTATCACCTGTACTCTTCCGGAATATATCTCGCACATTAACAATGTGATTAGCGTAACGCTGAACAAAACAGGAGCTTAGTTGTAATAAATTTTATTAAATAAATTGTCCGCCATATACGCTTCACATCTGGCGAGAGGTATCTCTCTTCCATACCAAATACTGCCTCACACCCACACCCGATGTTGATAGGGTGGAGCAAGTAGAAACACAGAAAAAGAGACGAGAACTTACAGGGCGAGCTTTCGCACGTATTCGTCCGTCTTCAAGGCGATACAGGACACAATAAAAAAATAAACATCCCCTCCCATCCACCCTCGCACAGCCATTTCCACCAGTATTTATCCCTCCTTCCCTTTCCCTAATATTTTTCGAGACTATACATCGTTCGTCTTCGATGAAAAGTGCACCTTGATGATGACGAGCCAAGCCGACATACTGGTCGTCTTCAAATAAATTTTTAAATAAAATACCTAAACAATCTGATCATTTTCAATGTAAAACAAATTCTACTGAGTGATGCCCGAAACAACAGTTTTAGTCTAGCTTAGTTTCTAGCGCACAACAAAGAACATAACAGCGCAATTTATCGGAATCCATCGACGAAGAATGTAACGAAGTAAGGGGCACAAATTGGATTATTTAGAAAATCTCGAAATAGTTTTACATTCGAAAAATCAAATTTTGTGTTTGCTGAATGAAATGTTCCCTTCCCACTCTCCTTTCCTGACCTCACATTTCCCTCTCCCCCTCCCCTCCCATGACGGAAATCCTTAAATAATACTCAATCCTTTCTTCTCCCCCAACTTTTTCGGACCAGTCATCCACTCTCCACCAATTAGCTGCTTTCCTGTACTTCCCTTCCCCTACTTCCGCTCCCCTACACCCTGACAATGTACATAAGTGGCTCGAGGTGTAATATTGTCACCTTGATAATGACTTAACTTGAGTCGAAACCTAGGTCGGAGTAATAAAAACCGCTGTGTAATATTACAAAGCGAATTCACTTACAAATCATTGTAACGAAGTAGGCTGGCGAAAATATAGATAGCAATATCCACACACACACACGAGAATCCATTTTAATATGTGGCGTTCAATAAACTTCAATTTACGACAATATTAACCAAGGGCATATTTTGTACATTTTTCAAAAGATAAATTTCTGCTACAGTAGAGGTCCCAATCCCATGTTGATATGGGGCTCTCTCTCGTCAATCGTCAGATCGGTCGACTGCGCAGCCCTTCCTTCCTTCCTTTTTCCCATCCTCCATGCCCTCGCTCCCTCCGCTATTCCCACTGATATTCTCTCTCCTCTTCATTTGGTCCATAAACATATTCGTGGGTCTTCCTTTGGGAACTTTTCCCTCTATTTCGCTTTCAATAACGGTCTTCACAAATCCATAGCGTCTCAGGATGTGTCCAATCCATCTCGTTCTTCTTTTCTATACATGGTGTCCCATTTGGTCCTTTCCTCTTCTACTCTTCTGTACACTTCATCATGCCTCATTTTGTCCGTCCATTATTATCTTCAGCATCCTCCCCCAGCACCAGGTTTCGAAGGCATCCAGTCTTTTCTGATCAGCTTTTCCAATGGTCCACGCTTCCGATCCATAGAGTGCTAAGCTCCACACAAATGTTTTCACATACGGTTCCCTGGTTTTTAATCCTATCTTCTTTGAGCACAGCAGTTGTATTTTTCCCATGCACGCCTTCTTAGCTTGGGCTATTCTCCTTTTGATGCCCTTTATACTTCTTCCTTCCCACGTGATGGTACTTCCGAGATAAGTTGAAAGAATCCACTTGCTCTAATCTCTCTCCTCTCAGGGTGACTTCCACACTCAGCTTCTCTCTTCCGCATACTAGGATGTTAGTCTTCGTCTTATTTATTTTCACGTTGTATTCTTGGAGAACATGGTCCATTGCGTCTATTGACCTCTGAAGATCATCGTGATGTCCAACTATGACTGCGATATCACCTGCGAAGCGGAGCAAGTTAATTTCTTCTCCAACTATCTTTATTCCGCTCAGTTCAATTTCTTGTACTTCTCGTATGGCCTCCTCCAAGTACATGTTGAACAGTTCTGGTGAGAGGTTGCATTCTTGTCTTACTCCTACGTTAATTTTAACTTCTGACTTCCGTCTCTGATTCGCATTGTGGCGACTTGCTTCCTGTATAGTTGATACATAATTCTTCTGTCGTCGCAATCTATTCCGCGTTTTTCCAGCAAAATAAACATCTTGTTCAACTCAACATTATTGAAGGCTTTACTGACTTTTGAAGACCATCACGATTTCCTGCAGTGACTGCGATGCGAACTGAGAAACGGAGAATGTTTATTTCTTTTCTGCCAATCTTGATTCTGTTCAATCCAGTTCCTTTGGCTTCTCTTATAGCCTCCTCAAAGTACAAGTTGATCAGTGCTGGAGCGAGACTTCATCCTGGTCTTGTCAATTTTAGGTTCCATTTGTCTTCTGTCTTTCATTCCCACTGTGACGACTTGCTTCTCGTGCGGTTGGTACCTGTACAGATAAAGAGAATGGTTTTCCGGGTCTCCCTCCGGGTTTATCTATTTTTGATGGACAGTATTTCGGTAAATCCTACATCGGCCCGACCTCAAGAGCACTAAAATGCCGTCGCCAAGAGCATAAGAGGGGCGTGAAAAATGGGCAACTCCGCCAGTCGGCGGTCGCAGACCATCAGTGGAGTGAGCCGACGCATAGCATCGATTTTGACCGCACCATACCTGTATTATTGAAAAAAGAACCTCACTATTTCCCTATAATCATAGAGGCATCAATAGAGATAGCGAAATCACCACAAAATTCCAACCGAGAGGACGGCAACACCCTCGCCACCGCTTGGAAACCGCCGCTCTTCAATAGTACATCTACATCTACGTAATACCCTGCGAGCCACCACGAGGGTGTGTGGCAGGGGGTGAAGATCACCAAACATGCACTATTGCCATGTAAGTAGGATATATAAGGTAGACATGCTAGAAAATAGGGTCAATGTTTATTAGTTACTACAGTAGATTATTAGTTACTGCAAGTAATTGCAGTAGTTATTACAATAGAATATTAGTTACTACGGTATAGTACAGGTTAAAATCTACAAAATAAGGAAGGGATTATTGGTAGTTATTACATGCATCATGCACTACAGACTATTCTAACTATGTTTCACCTACCTATCCCTTTTGCTACGTTGCCTATTGTTCTCTCTTATGGTACGCGGGAAAAATGACATATTAAATCTATCGGTACGACAATCTATCTCTCTAATTTTGTTAATATGGTCAAACCTAGCATAATACGCAGGGGTTCTTAATAGTACGGACCAATCACGACACACCTCCACCCGAAGGCGCGGAAACGGAATAGCATAAAAGGACGGACCAAACCCTGCATCGACACCTCAGCGGACCTGAAGAATCCATCAGGAACGCTGGCGAAATACTGTCCATAAAAAAATGGATAAACGCGGAGGGAGACCCGGAAAACCATTCTCTTCATAAAAAAAACTCCGCGGAAGCCTTCACGGAAACTTTAGATGTCCAAGTAATCTAAACCATTAATAAATACATTCGATTCTGGCATAACATTTTTTTCCTTGCTGTTGAGTGGGTTGATGCTGCAGTTGCGATGAAAGCAACTCAACATTCACTATAGGCGAGAAGCGATGTTTCGAATTTCACGCGACCCCATCCTATTGACCCCTATCCTCGACGCAACCATTTGCACGGTTGCGAAACACCAAGAGCACCACACTGTGTGCTCTCCCGTCGCTCGCCGCAGCGATGCACGGCCATTAAGCGATGGAAGAATGCTGCCTAAAATGGTGCATTACTGACGGGGATGCGGTTTTTTGCTTCGGGGAGGAGAAGTACAACGCACACTCACGAATGCAAGAACAGCGCAACATCTGCGCAGTTAACGTTCACTTGCATTGCGCGAATGGCCATTTCAAATAACACGCGGAAGAGCGATCTACATTTGATACTTCCTCTCATTTCTTCCCCTTGAAATAGAACGCTGAGTGTTTTCGCGCTGTTGATTACAGCAGTACGTGATTGCATTGTTGCGATTTTCATAGATTATACTAGCGGACCCGACAGACGTTGTCCCGCCCAAATGTTTGCTTGCCTGCTATTAGCGGGTTCAGCAAACGTGTATTCGATGTGGAAGGGGAAGGGAAGTTCCCGCGGCACCACTAGTCTGTTCAGCAGTCTATTTCTAAAATTTTATTCTCATGATCTCATAAATACCGTAGTATGCTGGAAAGATGTATTAAACTACGTCAGAAAACGTCAATTGGTTTTGAATTTATATTAAATTCCAAGTCAAATTTTGATGGATGATTTAAACATATTTCCACCACAGTTGTTGCAAACGGTCAGTAACACTAACGAAATCATCACAGCGGCCTCTAACGAATCCTGCCCATCTTCTCCGCGCGCGACATTTGTTTTTGATCCGACCTCATGGGGATCTCAAACACTGGGAGCGGATTCCAATTGGGGTCTAACATCGGTGATAACCTCTTACCATTTTCCATACATACGGAAGTTCTTCTGTGTTTAGCCAACTCTATGCCCTTATCTCTCGAAAAGATACGTAGAAACGGGATATCAAAATAAATTCTCTTCCCTTACATTTTTCCTCACATTGCCGTTGGATGTATGTACCCGACAAGTGTCGAACACACAACGCACCCAGCATCTGCAGCAAGAGCTTGATGTAATCCACACTACGTCAGAGCGTTCTTTCAAACGATGCAAAACGACCAACCATGCTTGAGTAGTAGCATGGAACCGACTAGAAACACGGCTAATGCGCGCAGCTATCATCTCATAAAATAGCAAACAGGGCAAACGATATGCCTCTCTGTACACACTGCTCTCCGCCAACGCCATAATACCACAGAAACTATCTAAGTTTCTCGCTTATTTTGTGACTGGATGGAATTTTGTTTACTTCGCGCAGTACGCTGGCGTTTATGGACATGGTGACTTCAGTATTAAAATTAGAGCGGATGTCATTCACAAAAACCTCAGGGGATTCGAGTGTAAAAGCTCTCTAAAAATAAAGAGTGTCCTAAGAGTTGGAACACATTTTTCTTAATTTCCCGGCAGCCACGAAGTTTAAATACACGTTGTCAGTATTCAAAACAAGTAAACAGCGTATTGTCAAGCAGCCCAAATATTTTAGGCCGTAGGAACGATGAAATTCACAGATCACAACTAATAATAGAGAATTCTTATTTCTTACAGATAATAAGTAGGAAAATTGGACATAAAATGGGAAAAAATGTTTGTAAACGGCGATAGATATAAATTAACAATTCTTGGTTTGAAGATGGGATTTGTATCCGGAAACTTCGACGTGCATCTCGAATTCAACACTTATTTTTCATGTGCATAGAGGTAGATTGTAGGAACGATCGAGAGAAAGTTAAAAAAAATTATCCCCATGGGAATTTTGAATCCGGAAAGCTTAAGGTAGTCCGAGAGAGGTAGTTTCCTAGTCATAATAGAGACCGTATTCGAATTATACGTTTTGATTTCACCAGCTGTAGGACACATGGATTAAACATTGGTGATTAAACAAAATTTATTAATTAATGGTGCAATAATATAGTTTTATATGACAGAAATTGTAGGTACTTAAATGAAAATATATAAATAAGTCTTTAACTTGACTCATTTATTTCGCACGGTGCGTTTTAAACTTCTTCAAAACGGAAGGTTTTTTGTGATCCCGAAGAATTTACTGCGGTGACAATATGATTAATTAGCAAAAATAGTTGAGGAAACATAAAAACTACATACTGTTAGTGTTTCTACGACATCTAAGTGTTAGAAATTCTTCATTTTGTAAATGTGTCTCTGGAGTGCATGTACGTACTGTTTGCCATGTAAAAGGGCTGGTATTTTTTGGCAAATATCTCGGAAAGTAATGTAGTAAGGGGTAGAATTTTTGGTGTCAATAGAAGGGTGAGATATTTTTCTTTAAAATGAGACCAAATTCATTGATTTCTAAGTGAAATGATATTTCGCTCGTACCACGTTAACACTCCACATCGTTTCTTTATATGCGGACTTGTCCTTTTCGGATTAATTCGTCAGTTCCGAGTGTGGAAGGAATGACATCTCGTCTAGAACTCTTAGTTCCTTCATCTGCCGTCGCTGCCGGCTCCGACTGTCCTCAGCCCCCACGAATATATCTAATTGCGCATGGCGCTATTCTCTCTCTTCGGGAGAGTGGATTGCTGCGTCCGGGAAGGGGCGGGGGAGTGGAAGGGCGGTAAGTAGGAAGCGGGAGGGAGAATAATCGTTGCGTCAGCGCTGCATTTTTGAAAACACGGACGGCTTTGAGTTGCTCTTTTTATTTTGAAACGACGCCATAAGTTCCACGCGACCGTCGTCAGTGTAAACAAACTCCTTTGGTTACGCGAGCGCGCGCAAAATGGACCTCGCCAAATACGGTGGACACACGTCACGACATTTATGTAAAAAAAAGCCATTTTCCGATGATATCATAAACCTCCAATGATAATGACGAAGATGAACAAACCTATTACGTCGTGCAAAAGCAATTTGTCACAACATTTATCGAATGCGGAAAAAATGGAAGTATATAAAACGAATTGGCGCCGAGGCTCATGGTCCAAGGGAGGGATTCTGCGATCTATCTTTTATGACACGTGATGTTAACGGACGATGGCGCTCTCACTTCTCCGTTGACTCCTGTTCTAGTCGGACTGTATTACGATTGACGGGAGAATTGACGCCAAAACTTAACCGATTTTTCCGCACTGGTTAATGTTAATGGCTGCGAAGAGACTGTATATTTTCATATTTTAAAAACGAAACATACATAATCCGTTAACAATACTGACAAATAATGTATCAAGAAGGTCAGTAATGTTTTACTGTAAAGTTACAAAGTAACATGGGCAATCTGAGTATGAAATTTGGTAAGTAATCACACCACAATTTACGATTAATCTACACAGCACATTTAAATATTTTCCGCCATCTTCTCGCATGGAACGAGAATTTTAAAAAAAATTGCCTGACGTTCTATAAATGCACCTGTGAACTTAATTTACTCCACATATAAATCATACTCCAACTTATAAACCCGATCATGTCACACTGACACCGCAGCATTAGATCGGCAACAATAATCCTTATCCGTACTCACTATTCCGCGGAGGATTTTATCCTCTGTAATGATGCGTACAGGAATTCCTCCGTTTTCTTCTAATCCATTTGACGGATCATAAAGGGATTCTCGTGACCCTTATGCCAGAGGTCCGTTTAAAACGCCAGCGGTATCTTAAAGCACAGGCTTCACAACCACCGAGACGGGCATAACACGAGTACCAACGCATTAGGGCGCCATTTGGAGCACATAAAACGGAGAACATTCACGCATGTCTGTTCCTCTTCGCGAGCACTGCTTCATACGCGTACGCAACATCTAATCTCTCCTTTTCCACCTCGAGTCACCAGTAAACACTCGACGCCTTCATTGGAAACATTGGGTAAATGTTACGCGCGTCAGACCACGGGAATAAAAGCGAGCGCACTCAAGGGACTATTAATAGTCGCCACTGGAAATAAATATACTGCCATCCAGCCAGGAGAAGGAGAGGGCTTTCCGCTTTTCCACCGTTGCGTCGCGGGCACAGAAGAAAATGACAAAAAACGATACCCTTAGCGGCTTAATAGATTAGCTTAGAATATACTTAAAAAACTACACATAACCACCATATCTGAACGCTCAACAGGATACTGCTTCAAAGGAATAAAACATAGGCCGTTAGGAACGACATTTTTATTGTTTATCGTTTGCCATAAATTTGGTTACTAAGGTTATTTGACACTAATTTTTCTGTTTAATTGTTTCGCTTACCGCTGTTGCGTGCAATATTACTGTTATTGTCCCCTGTTTTACATTAAATGAAAACATTTTGCATTTGTTTGTTCATTGAGTGCTTCTCATTCAAGGAGCTGAAGTTAGCGAACATCGGAACATATCAGCAAGGTCGTTCCGAATCGACACTTCTTCCTCCGATACAGAGCTACGGATGTATCGAATGGAGCGACCCTACGGATTAGAGCGCGAGCAAAGGAGATCTGCTAGGTTTGTTAAAGACCGTTATGATAATTGTATAAGTGTTACGAGCTTAATAGAAGAACTAGGATGGGAATTGCTATCAGAACGCAGGTTAAAATTCAGGTTTAACCTTTTAAGTAAATTCGAAACCGATTTGTTCACAGATGACGTTAGATATGTATTGAGAACCCCTGCGTATTATGCTAGGTTTGATCATATTAACAAGATTAGAGAGATAGATTGTCGTACCGATAGATTTAAAATGTCATTTTTCCCTCGAACTATAAGAGAGAACAATAGGCAGCGTAGCAAAGGGATAGGTAGGTGAAATATAGTTAGAGTATTCTGTAGTGCATGATGCATGTAATAACAACCAATAATCCCTTCCTTATTATGTAGATACTAACCATCTAGCCCCATGCGACCCTATTATCTAGCATATCTCCCTTAAATATCCTAGTTGCATGTCAATAGTGCATGTTTGGTGATCTCCACCCCCTGCCACACACCCTCGTGGTGGCTCGCAGGGTATCACGTAGATGTAGACGTAGATGTAGATGTACGGATCAGAGCAATATCTAGTGCAACACGAAAACGACGTTGATTGGAACGGTTAGTGCTGGCGAAATGTTTTGTTTACCTGTAGATGGGTAGCATTCTTATAGATGAACAACAGTCACGGACGAATGTATCGCGCAAGGATGTTGAATTTGTTCAAATTAAATATTTAAAAGCGTAGCAAGCTTTTTATCACAGAATAATTAAAAATAGTTCAATATGTATGTTTGACGACTTTCCTGAAAATCATCAAACTCGGCAACAAACACGGACGACAGTTTCGAAGTTCTTTTGTTGTTTAGCGCGCATTCACTTTGATCCCTAATCGTCACAATGTGTGCTGTGCGCAGGCGCCAGTTTAATGAAAGGATGGCAAATACCCCTGTTGTGTTGTCAAGTGATTGGCGAACTAGAGCGAATGGAAATCTCTCATCGATGTTGAGCAACGCTAGATAAAACAATAAAAATTCAAGGAAGGATTTTTCGTTATAACGATATAGATGTAGATGTAGAAAGATTAAACCAAAAAAGTTAACAACATACAAATAAAAGAAGCACGCTTCGTTAAAAACTGCTACGAACGAACATATAGTGTTACACAACTGCTAGAGGGATTAAGGTGGGAGCCCCTAGAGACTCGTTGGCTGAAAACTAGGCTTAGGCTGCTTGAGATATTCAGAACTGGTGTGTTTCAGAGCGACACAGAGAATATTATCATGACGCCTCACTACATTTCTAGGTCTGACAGATGCGATAAAATAAGAGAGATACTCTGCCGAACAGATAGGTACAAGAACTCGTTCTTTCCGCGCACAATAAGCGACCACAATAGAAACTGAACTCCTCAATACACTCCCATAGGACATGTCACCATTTCACCTCCAATAATTTTACATCTTTACACGCCTGGTGACCTACCACCCCCTGCCACACGCCCATGCGGCGGCTCGCGGAGTAGCATGTAGATATAGATAATTATTTCGATAAAATAAGTATTGGGTGAGGGGAGCTAGAAGCAAACGCATTTCGTCAATATTCATCGATTTACTAGAACAAGCATGAGCAGAATATTCCCCTGAGAAACTCTAGCGTTGGATATTCCCATGCTACGAGTTCATTCACGTTATTATTTTTTTTTCTAGTTCTAAAAGTGGATGTCAGCAAAGATCCCTTCGACTTGGAATCAATTTTTATCTTCCCCTCATTCAGCCCGCCCTTCTGGAGACATTCCCCGCACAATTGACCCGCTTTTCCAGTCTCCATAGCGACGTGAAAGAGTCGATAGAATTCAAACATGGCGTAGGGGGACGATCGGATCATCCCGAAGGGCTGATGAATGGACGCCGATTGCCGAAACTAATTAATTATTGCCGACGGCGCGAGATGGGTCTCGACGCGGGGAGCATTGTTGACATTGGGACGGAAATAGAAGCGGGGAGGAGGAGGAGGAGGAGGAGTAGGGGAGGCGAAGGAAGAGACGGAGTGACGGGAGAAGGGCAGACACGTTAAGAAAAGAAAAAGGAAAGTCTTTTAAATGCTCGCATGGAGTTCAAGGGCGGGGCGAGGAGGACTCGGGAGGCAAGTTGAGTCGGGGTGAGTGTAAACACAAACGCAAAGAGAGGGGTCTTGGAAAAGGAGAGGCGATTTATGGTAGTTCGAGAGAAATATCCTTTTTAAATCAATGAAAATTTTATAAATCAATGAAATTGGTCGCATTTTAAAGAAAAATTTCTCACTCTTTCAATGACTCCAAAAAATTCAACCCCGTACCTAATTACTTTCCGAGATATTTGCCGAAATATACCAACCCTTTTACATGGGAAATGTTACGTGTATGCACTCCAGAGAGACATTATTTAAAAAAATGAGGAATTTCTAACACTTAGATATCGTGCGAAATTCCACAGAGAAAAAAATCATCAAGGCGGAAATTTCTCTGTGGAATTTCGCACAATTGTGCATTGCGGATGACTCCGTAAAAGTGTAACTCCGTGGCTCGTCCCGGATAGCTTAAAATCTGTCACTTAGATATCGTTAAAAAAACTAACAGCGTGTAGTTTGCATGTTTTCTCAACTATATTTAAACATTAATGATATTTTCACCGCAGTCAATTCTTCAATATGACAAAAAAGACCTTCCGTTTTGAAGGAGTTTCAAACGCACCGCGCGAAAAAAATGAGTCAAGTTAAAGACTTATGTAGATATTTTCATATAATTACTTCCTATTTCTGTCATATAAAAATATATTATTGCACCTTTAATAACGCAATGTTTAATCCATGTGTCCTACAGGTGGTGAAATTAAAACGTATAATACGAATATGGTCTCTATTATGACTAGGGAACTATCTCGCTCGGACTGCCTTAGTAAGGCCGGCGATTCAAGAAAGGAAGATTGGTCGACTCCAGACGCCCACCTTCGGCAAATAGGGAAGCGTTTTTTGTCGAAGGTTTAGCCGCTCATTCTACATCACATTAAAAAAGTTTCTATATCTTATTGACAACTTCGAGAGGCAAGGATAACGCTTCTAAGATAAGAGGCCAACTATATCCCATGAAACGGCCAGGCTTTCGAAATCTCAAAGATGTCTCGTAACAGAAGAGATAATAACAAATAATGCTCGCACTGATGTAACGCTTAACATATTCTTTTAGTAAAGGCCGCTTTACACGGTACATTTTATTGTACAAGCGATTGTATCATAGGATGTACAAGAAACTGAATGGAATTACAGCAGGTTCAATTTCCCGCTGAGTCATTCAGACAATCATACAATTTTCCGCTTTACACGGTACAATTTCCTTCATGAAGGAATTTGTGCATTAGTTTGTACAATAAAATGTACCGAGTAAAGCGGCCTTAAGATATCACATTGCATCGTAATCATTTCTGTCCAGAGTGGTCGGATCTCTCGTGTTTCCGGCCGATTACATAATTGAAAATAGAATACGAAAACGGCCGTGCATTTAGGGGCTGGTATTCTTAGCACTACTTTTTTGTAACTTAGGGTGCGTTCCGTTTCACGCTCCAATCGCATGATGTGCCACCTCATCAGTGGACGGTCCGTTTCTCAAACTCGCATCAAAGCTTTTGATGTGGATGAGTGAAACGGAACGTGTTTGGAGCGGGCGGAAAATTTGAATAGCGACGGTGAATCGTTGCTAAGGGTTGTCGATGTGATATTTCGGAAGGGAAACACGACCACAATGGAAACCGGAATGGAAAACAGACAATTATTATTATCAGCGGTTAATTCCGCAAAATCCGTGTTTGAGTCTCCGTGAAGACACTCGCTTCATTCATTTTATCCGTTTTGCATAGGTTGCCATAACAAATAAACCGCCAAAATTACGTCACCGCATCAAGTGCGCCACCTTTCAAATGGAGCGTTTGCTCGATTGTTATTATGCTCGATGCGTGGCCCCATCGAGAGTAAGGTTCTATATTATGATTTAAGTTCTGTATTATTATCCTAATACAGAACTTGATCCAGAGCACATTGAAGCGCTCCGATGTGTGAAACGGAACGGCTGGGACCGCACCAATGCGATTGGAGCGTGAAACGGATCGCACCCTTAGCACAGTCTAAATAAACAGTCATCTCGGCTAGCCGAAAAATGGAAATCAGTAGGCTGAAAGGACGCAAGTCAAAATAAGTATTTGTGCTGGCTCGTCGTGCAACTTCGATACACCTGTTCCACCTATCGGCCAAAGTATTATTTAAAAACTCATATTCGAATCTCCCTATCTCTCTGCCACTCTATATGTACTTCTTACTCTATGCTGATACTTACAGCGGGCCGTTCAGGGTTTTCGGTGTAATTCTTGCATCTCTGAGCATTTGTGTAATTGTAAAAAATATTAGCACAAGCATTCCTAAATCGGTGACATGCCCTAAAAGCAGCCCGTATTTGAGAAATCTCTCCTCCTGACAATTTATGGGAGGTTCCTGCAAATGCATCAGCACTCGTCCTTACACGAACATAGGTAGGGTACTATTTAATATACGATGGCGATACATGCACTCCCTGCCACACTCCCTCGGCGAGGCTCGCAGGGAATAATGAGGAGGTACACCTTTCGTCACCTATCGATCTCAGAGTTCCACGATTTCTTCCCACGTCAACATGAAAGAATATCTATCGACAAAGCGTCCATGAGTCACAACATTACCGTAAAGACTTTCATGGGATGGTTCTCTCGAGGTAAGGTCGTGAATATAATAAAAACAGCAAATCTTCACCAACGTTTCGGAATTTCAATTATTCCATCTTCAGGGCCATAGATATACAAGTAAACTAAAGGTCAACTGCCAGTACGTCTAACAAAAAAACGGATGTTGCAAAACTTAGCAAGGCCTAAAGCAATATTATACATAAAAAAATTGTAACATACCTGAACAGCCCCATGATTTATAAAATTTATTCCCCTGCGTACTGTCGATATGATCTTCTTTAAATATAACTTTGTATTGTATACTATATTGTATTTACAATTTTATTGGAAGACTTCTATTGTAACTCTGCTTTAGCTTTGTATACTGTGGTGAAACATTATGACGTTCAGTTGTTTTCAAACAAAAGCACGTGGATATCTGTGAAGCAATATACTTTACACAGCAGGTCACATGGACATCGGTGCAATGAACAGAAATAACAGAATGGTGCTTTATGGTGTTTATCGTGCCATATGATCATGGGTAATCAGGAAAATGATTCCAGAATTGCGGTGTGATATGAATTTCAATGATTTTAATGTGATTCTAAGGTAATTTCAGCGTTGAATTGTTTCGATGCATCATATTTTTGTTTATATATTGAGTTGTGCTAATGTGTGTTGGAGTTGACCTTTAGTTTACATATCTTTATGGCTCTGAAGATGGAATAATTGAAATTCCGAAACGTTGGTGAAGATATTTGCCGTTTTTATTATCTTTACGACATTACCTCGAGAGAACCATCCCTTGTTAATGGAGGTCGACATAGTGAACAATGAGACGTAAAGACTTTCTCTAACCTCCCTGCTAAAAAATTCCTTAGAAGCTGTTCTGTAGAACGTAAGGAATTCTACAGGAACAGACTCTTCTTCATCATAACTAGTTCCTTTTCTAAGGATCTGTAGGGAACATGAGAGCCTGACTCTACAGAACATATGTTCTGTGGAGTTATTTTCTGCAGAGCAAAATAACTTCTTACAAGCTGCTCTGTAGAGCTTCAGCAACTCTACGGAAATACGGAAACCCTGCAGAGCGTCGCGGGGAATTCTGCAGAACGTCGTAGGGAATTCCACATAAGGTCCTAAGGAATTCTGCATAACGTCCGAAGGTATTCTGCAGAACGTCGCAGGGAATTCCGTATAATGGCGTTTCAATACTTCAAGGAATATCTACAGAACTTTTTAAGGAATTCTGCATAAGTATTCATGAAGAAACTATACAGAATTTTTTAGCAGGGCCCCGGTCTGCGCGGTCCACTAACGCCATCGTGTCCGTCGACGGTCCGCGGAAGAAGCAAGCGCCGAAAAATTGGAAGGTCCACCGCGTTGAATCAGTCCGAACCTCCGGATGCTGACTTCGATCTTCCCGCATCTCTTCTTCCCACTTCAACCCCCTGGCCACTGCCTCCTCCCCCCCACCCCTTCCACTCAATTGGCCTCCCCTTTCCCTCGCCGAAGCGACCCCACTCTCAATCTCGCCCGACCGTCTTGAAAGAAGAAGACGAAGAGGACCAGAGACGTCAAAGACATTCCGGACAGCGATCTCTTCACGCCACGCATCCGCAAGCCCGCCTTCTCCGACGCGCCTAAGTGCTTTTGCCAGCCGACCCTCCGCAACACGACTCCCACGCATTGGACAATGGACATCTCGAGGCCGAAGTGCTAAGGCAAGAAAAAAGACTTTAAATCGGAGAAAGTGGTCCCCGGGAGACAACAATGTAACGGACAAAAATACTCAATGACCTGTGGTGACATCATAATACCATGATCCGAAGACAAGGATGAACAGGTGACATTTTATCAGTCAGGGCCAATTTTATCAGTCAGAGCAAAATATCATTCCAGATAGAAATCAACTGACGGGAGCCTCAACACGAAGGTAAATATGAAAAGAAAACCCGCTTTGTACTTTCCCAACTGTTTTATTCTCTCCGACCATGGTTTCGACAAAGCTATGTTATTATCATCACCTTGATAATAACATAACTTTGTCGAAACCATGGTCGGAGAGAATAAAACAGGGTGGAAAGTACAAGGCGAGTTCTCCTTTCACGTGTCGCTGTTCCGCAAAGTGAAGCCTGAAACCGTAACTTGTGTACGAAGAAAAACACCTCACATTCCAAAGATACCAAAATAAGTGCCGCTAAACATTGTATCCCGTCGAGATATTCGCCAAAATACGCGATCCATTTTCCATGGGAAATGGTTTGGGAGTACACTCCATTAAATTTCATTTAATGTTCTGAAAATGAGACAGTCCTAATGCACCAATCACGTCAGGAATAAAAAATTATGCGTATTTTGTTGGTTTGTCCAATTATTATTTTAAAAAAATATATATCAATTACTCACCGCAGTAATTTTTGCAGAATCGCAAAAAAATCAAAGTTCGTTAGGGCATCTCCGTTGAGCGTGAAACAAATGACTCCAGTTAAAGACTCGTTTAATTTATTCACCCGTTGCGGTCACTTCATGAGGCCCGAATTACCGATCACACAAAGACCACGGATTCATTGCTTGGAAGCTACGCCTCAAAATCGAATTTGTGCTGCAGTCTGTAGTTGATATTCAACACTAATAAAGGTTTGCGCCAGGGAAGAGAATTTACTTCCGTTTTGTACCGTTTGAAGAAGCCCTTGAGTGTATAGTTCAACAGAAGTGGCGAGACGAATTTCAGGTGAAGCCAAGGTGAAAGTTTTCCGCCATATTGAGTGACCCGAAGAACACCGATTTCCGGAAGATATCGTGAGACGGGACGATTATTCTGAAGACGAGTATATTGGGGTAACTCATCATTCTAATAGCCTCATTTACTCTTAGGGGTCCCATTGTTGTCCTCTCCTTCTGTTGTTTTATATATAGCAATATAATTATATCTGGGATCCCTCCCTCAAATACTGGTAGGTATAATTATTAACTCAACTGACAGTTGTGAATGGTGCCAGCAGCAGGCCTACAAGAACAATGGCTATTGATTGGGGAATAAACTCCTTAACATATAAATAAACGAGTAAATGGGTGCTTGCAATTTGCAAGCAGGGGGGGGGGAGTGTTATATGATGATACTCTTTAAATAAGGAAAAACATAACAATGAAAGCTCTCGAGTCTGCGTGCTACATGCAAGCAAAGTATAATTATCGAAAATGAAATACGCGCGCCCATTAGGTATGGATACCAGACAGTTATAGTACAAACTAATATTGTATGTCATCCGGTTATTAGCGACTTTTCGAAATACTATAATCACTATACCGAAACGAACGTGGAACCACTGGAAGGTCATCATAACATCATTTGACGGCATATAAGATGCTCTTCGACGTTAGATATTTCATTTCAGTACAGCACACTTAATAGGAGCTCACATGAAGAATTTTACTACATAAATTCGATCGGATTCGAGATTTTTAATATAAGTACTAATTTTCATATTCAATTTTTCTCTTCCAATCTTCTGCATGGACTGCATGTTTTTTTTTAATGAAAACTAAGATATCATGAAGCTTTGTTGGTTGAAATTGGTCATCAAAGCTACGGTAGAGGCCAGGAAATAGTTGAAGAAATTATACCCAGTACTTAGCAGTGCGAAAAATGGTATAAAGAAGACTAAATAACATGCACTTAGGATACGTAACTCATATATGTAAAGCCATCGATTGCAATATCTCGAAGCCTAATCGACTTTTTTAACTTTTCCGATTTTACTCCAAATCGACACATAAATCTAACCCTCCCCTGAAACTGGCCCGCTTCGCTGAGCTCCAAACCTCGAATCGACACTCGGCCCGGCGATAATGGAGAAAAATATCCATATCAACGAAAGTGAAAAAATTTCTAAAATCCCAAATAAAAGTTTAAAAATATCAGTTTTACGGTAGGTAGGGAAAAATCGATTGCAAGAATAAGATTTTTCAAACATTCAGCCTCATATTAGTGAAAGAATCAGTCTTTTAGCTCAATTATTTCATATTTTAATGAACGAAAGAAAAAAGGACCACACTAAAATTTTTCATTTTTCCCATATAATCCCATGTAAAGTTATCGATTGCAATAAATCGAAGCCTAATCGACTTTTTTAACTTTTTCGATTTTTTCCCAACTCGACACATGATTCTAACTACCCTGAAAATTTCACCCACCTAGCTCGTTTAGAAATGCCCAGGAGTTTTGATGACTTAGTCAGTCACTCTGTTTTGTAGCTTTACTTATATTAATAAATATAAATAAATAATACATATATACAGTAGCTAAGGTAACGGAGCAAATCTGATTTAGGCTTGCACAGTGAACTTGCATCAGACTTTTAAAGCAAACTTTCAGCATACTTTCATGCACTCTGGGAGCTGATTGATAAAAAAGAGATACTTTGTGACTTCCACAATATTATAAAGACATGACAAGTTTCGACTGTTTAGCCATTTTCAATGTCTTTTTACCCAATTAAAAGTCCAATGTACAATGAACCTTTGATTTCAAATACAGAACGACAAACGGAATAGCTATTTGAATGGAAGTTATATGCGCAGAACGATGCGTCAGCGACCCTATAATGAATTAAAAATCATCACTCATTAACGTATATTGCTATTATTTACTTTTTATCCGTCCAAAATGACGAAAATCTTTCTTAAGTCTACCATTTTTTGCCAATTGACAGGTATAGCCAACCAAAAAGCCGTAATTTACGCGATTTCCCCAAACGGCCAGTAAATTTGATATTAAAAACCATTTGCATTAATTATTATTTTAGATATATTTCCTTACCTCTTCCGGTGTTTCTTTCTTTTTTATTTGGGAGACATTAATCAATACCATCAAGATCAGACGACATGCTTTTCATTGCTCCTACCTGCCTGTTTCTCCATGAGACACGTTGGAGGAGTTGACAATATATTCTGTATTATCTGCCAAACCGATACTATCCCCATTTCTCATAATTCAACATTTCATGAACAATAAAAAGGTGTAAATATCTAGGTTCACGCCCATTCCGCTAATAGTATATCAGGGACACTCAATATGGCGGACGGTTACGCCCACCCGGCTTCACCTTCGCTTACGGCCGAGTATGAAAGAAGAACTGCGCTAGGGAGACCCGGGGAGGATTATCTCCCCGAGGGGAGGGTAATGGAAGAGGAGGGAGCCGCGGAAAACCGTCGGCACCTGACTGCAACATACAGCAGCCGGGCACGCTTGCAGAAACATGGAATTTGATTACTCGAAGAGTGATCAGCCAAACATACAAATTGAGTGACTTAATACGCCCCTTTGAGCCGGAAGCCAGAGCCCCGTTAGTCATCGTAAAAGCGGCTCTCCGGTCCAGGCGCGTTCCCATTGGGATCGTGACAAGGTACCGGCAGTCTTTTCCGGAATCAAGCACTTGTGCCACGTCAAGGAGGGGATGGCGGATGCAACGCGCTCACAAAATCAGGCTCCGACCGCGCATACAGCATCAATCTTTCCCGAAGAAGCAGTGGACGTCACTTTAAAAGTGACGGTCGAGTATAGGCAGCGCTACCTCTTGTACCTAAATAACTCTATGAATGCATCGCAGGAGCATCAGCGTCTCATCTCGATTGCCCAGTGCACGCCCCGTGACGAAGCGATAGATGTGCGCAGAGAACAATGGCTTTGTTTGAAGAGCTCCGGAAGGAGAGAGAGAGAGGGAGTCGGGTATCGACATGGCAAGTATACGCCAGAATATTGTCAATATGATAATGACACTCATTAAACAAAAATAAAGTAACAGACAATAAAATTAATATTTCCAATGCAACGTTTGTACAGGTCGACTGAGTAACGCTGAGCCAGAAGTACTAACGCCGGGACCAGACGGAGCGGTTTTACCTCAAACAGATGGCAAATGAGAATTTTTTAACATTTGTTTTTTGGGATCTCTGTTTTACTTTGAACATGAGATCATCCTTGCTGATGAAGGATGACTCTTCGAGTTCTGTTCGAAGCTCGCCCCATGCTGCTTCGTTCTTAATTATTCTATAGAACCCGCTAATTCTACTTCTTTTCCGCCTGCTCAGTAGACTTTCCCATCCTAAGACTCTCATCATCTCTGTCACGCTTTCAATCCTCTTATGCCTATTCAGAACGTACCTACACGTAGTTACATCATGCACTACAGACTATTCTAACTATATTTCACCTACCTATCCCTTTTGCTACGTTGCCTATTGTTCTCTCTTATGGTACGCGGGAAAAATGACATTTTAAATCTATCGGTACGACAATCTATCTCTCTAATCTTGTTAATATGGTCAAACCTAGCATAATACGCAGGGGTTCTTAATATATATCTAACGTCATCTGTGAACAAATCGGTTTCGAATTTACTTAAAAGGTTTAACCTAAATTTTAACCTGCGTTCTGATAGTAATTCCCATTCTAGTCCTTCTATTAAACTCGTAACACTTATACAATTATCATAGCGGCCTTTAACAAACCTAGCAGATATCCTTTGCACGCGCTCTAATTCTTTAATCATACCTTCCTCGTACGGATCCCATATACTAGCGGCATATTCTAAATGAGGCCTGACAAGTGTAAAATAGCTTCTTTCTCGGACTCTCTCATCGCATTTGCCTAGAACCCTTTTTACGAATCCTAATCTACTGTTTGCTACACTAGTTATTTCCCTGATGTGTTTAGATTATCGATGAGTGCATCTCGTAAAATGGACAAGGACCAATCCGGAGTCCATTCGAAGCGAAGAGCGGTGGGCGCTAATCCTTACTCGCCTCACGACACGCCAGCCGCCTCCCGCACGACACATGCGCGAGGCGCGTGAATTAGCAGACGAGAGGCGTGTGTCGCAGTCGACGCGCACCCTGGCGAGCTGCCAGTTGACTTCCAATGAAGATCGCATTGCGCATTAACCAACCACGAATCCTACTCCGGCAAAGGAGAACACCATGTTCGCTCGACGTGGAGGAATGTGCCGATTGGTGAGATTATATCCTTTCACCGCTACACAAACGAAAATAACATCGACGGGCTGTCGTTAACTTTCGATGCATCAGCGCCACGTTTTCCGACTTGATCCTAATCGATGTTTTTGATAGCATTCCTAATGATTTTAAAGCATTTTTATTCTTTCCGGAGATTTAGGACCAAATATCCCAAGACAACAAGATAATAATATTAATGAACAGAGGTCCCGAGGAGGTATCATTTCGATATTTAACCCTAGAACGGTAACGCTATTTTTTCCAACCTAATCTGGTAACGTGGGGTGAAAAAACACCCAATTTTCAAAAATTCGTATCTCGAACCCATTATGACTATAAGAGTACTATAGGGGCTCATTTTATTCGTCTTTTAACGTAGAATCGTGTGACATTGAGAGTTTTTATTTACAGTTAACGAGATCGGAGAAAAACGATTTTGAAGGGCGAGAAACGTGAAAAATAAGCAAAATGACATTTTTTCGTAAATTTGCGATATCTTATTGAATTTTCACCCGAATCAAGTAAATCAAACGGCATTATAAAGGGGAGACACTAAGCTTTTAGATGGTATGACTCGTTTCCTCCAAATTTGAAAAAAGGGTAATTATTTTGAGATATGAAAGTGCACAAATTCGAATATATCGAAAAATTGATGTTAGCCGCGGAAATGGGTATTACTGGTGAGAAAATTGTTCAAATTGAAAAAAATGGCTTTATTTTAAAGGAATAAGCACATACAATTTGTAAAAAAATATACATAATATTATTGTAATATTAATTCCTGCTGGCCGCATGTTTGGCAAAGAACACACCTGCGCTCTGGACACACGCATGCCACCCAACGAGAGCATTTATTTTATATATATATATATATATATATATATATATATATATATATATATATATATATATATATATATATATATATATATATATATATATATATATATATATATATATATATATATATATATATATATAACGCCCTCTGTCCACCTGGCCTCAACCGTTCCCATTAATTTTATCCCCCACTTTTCGCTACATTGTTTCTTTCTCCCGAATAGGTCTTTGGCTCCTTCCCTCCCCGCCCTTCCCCACCCCTCCTACCTGCTCCTTCCCCTCACCGCCCCTCCTATACGATTCTTCCTCCTCAATCCTCATTCTATCACTGACGAAGGTGCGGGCGACCCACCGAAAATTTTAAACTCGTGAGTTTGCTTTTTTTATGTTTTATGTTTAGTGTCACCCTGTGACGAAGATTTATATTATGTAGTGTAGGCTCTGTACGCGTAATACTTACCCAAAAAGTACACAAAAAATATAAAAGAAAAAACGTTGTTTTTCCTTGCTATTGCATGGTCTTTCATTTTGTCGTGACTGTTTTGGAGAGATTAGATTACTATGGAGACGGTGAGGGAGTGTTAAGTGCTGAGAGTCAAATGGGATGAGCCGAGCAGTTTCGAGAGAAATTGGCTTTTGCGTGAATGAGAAGCCATCTGTAAATAACTTTTAAACTAATGCTCAACGCCGGTGAATACCCTGCTAAAAAAATTCCTTAGAAGCTGTTCTGTAGAACGTAAGGAATTCTACAAAAATTGATCTTTTTCTTCAGAACTAGTTCCTGTACTAAGGATCTGTACGGAACATGAGAGCCTGATTCTACAGAACACATATTCTGTAGAGTCATTTCTGCAGAGCAAAATAACGCCTTACAAGCTGTTCTGTAGAACTTCAGCAACTCTACGGAAATATTCTGCAGAACGGGGAACTCTGCAGATCGTCGTAGGGAATTCCACAGAACGTCCCAAGGAATTCTGCAGAACGTCCTAAGATATTCTGCAGAAAATCCTAAGGTATTCTGCCGAACGTCGTAGGGAATTCCGTAAAATGGCGTTTCAATACTTTAAGGAATGTCTACAGAACTTTTTAAGAAATTCTGTAAAAGTATTTATAAGGAAACTATACAGAAATTTTAGCAGGGTGCCGTCCCTGTCTTCAATGAAACATGCTATTGAAGGCAAGGCCATATAATGAAGGTACATACATATATGTGTATGTACAATACAGACGTTGTTGAGTAGGATCTCCAGGGGAACTACAAGGCGCGTGGCGTCAGACACAGGCCGCCGATCATGCGTTGAAAGCCCAAGATGCTAAAGATGCTTCTTTTTACGGCAGTAAATTTCAATTCTGGGGTTATTAGTATACACAAATATACCCGCCACGCCATTCCTTTTTTTGAGCAGCAGATCCACAGAATTTCTGTCAAATGCCATCGTCAGCCCTAGGGAGGGGCTGGCAGCTCCTTTTCCTCCAAAATGCGCTTTCTTAACAAACCGCCACTGCTTCCATTGTACTCATGAATTGACCAATACCCGCTCTCCTACTCGTTAAAGGCTCCCGATACGAGGGTTGCTATTTATATTCCTGGCCTTGGCAACAATAAGTCTTTCCAGGCGCTATCTGACGTTTACATTGGAAACTTGACATTGTTGAACATAACCTTCTTCAGAAAATTTTGTCATTTGAGCTCGATTTTTGTTGTTTAGAGTAACTTGAAAAATTTACCTCGGGCAAAAAATTGAATTAACTCGCGAACATTTTCGTGCGATTATTTTCCATAACTATCGACTTGGATTATCTAGGCAGGAGAGCATCGATGAACTTAATTCTTTATGCGGCGATAAAGCACCATCCTACAGCACTGTAAAGAATTCAATTGTGGCCGACGTTCGCTCCGGGACGAATTCCGTGAAGGTCGTCCAAAATCGGTTGTTGTGCCAGAAAACATCGATGCTGTGCGTGAACTGATAAAGCAAGATCATCATGTGACATACCGTGAGAGTGAGGCATCTTTGGGCATGAGTATGACAAGCATCAATGAGATATTGCATGAACATTTGACCGCAAAAAAGATTTGTTCGCGTTGCGTTGGGTCCCGCATAATCTGACAAACGCTCAAAAGAAGGCTCGTGTCGACTGGTGCAAGGAAATGTTGGAAAAATACGTTCGAGGTGCGTCAATGGCTGTGTATAACATCTAAACAGGTGACGAGACAAGGATCTATGCATATGAGCCCGAGACAAAACAGCAATCGACTGTTTGGGTCTTCCAAGACGAGCCAAATCCAACAAAGGTTGTTCGCGGAAGAAGCACATCGAAGCAAATGGTTGCCTGTTTTTTTAGGCATTACCGGTCACGTGGCGACAGTGGAGTTAGAGCATCGTAGGACGTTCAATTCTGAATGGTACACGACCATTTGTTTGCCAGTGGTCTACGGAGAAATTCGGAAAAAGTCGAAGAAGAGGCGAATCATTCTTCATCATGACAATGCGATCTCTCACACATCAGCTCAAACAAAGGAACTTTTGACCGGCCGAAACATCGAATTGATGGGTCATCCGCCGTACAGCCCTGATTCGGCGCACAATGACTTTTTTTGTTCCCAAACATGTTCCCAAACAAATTACGTGGTCAGCGTTTTTCGACACCCGAAGAAGCGGTTGATGAATTCAAAAACGCATGTTTTGGAGTTACCTCAATCGGAGTGGAAAAAGTGCTTCGGAAATTGGTTCAAACGCATTCAAAAGTGTATTGATCTTCATGGAGAATATTTTGAAAAACAATAAAACCAATGTCGATCATAAATATTTGTTTTTTTTATTATTATGCCAGACACAAATAGCAACCCTCGTTATCATCCTCTTGAAATGTCTCTTACCAAATTAACCCATGACTTTCGCAGTCCAACTCTTTCTGTCATATTTCCGTATCTTTACTCTGCGTTCTTAAATACCTATATTGAACAAATTCAACATCTTTATACAAAACATTCGTCCGTGACTGTTTTTCACCTTCACGAATGACTGACTACCAACACGTAGGTAAACAAACCGTTTCGCCAGCATTTCACATTGTTCCACTGAACTTCGCTTTCATGTCGCACCATAATAAGTGCGCTGACGTGCGTTCCGATGTTCGCCTTCAACTCCTTGACATGAAAAAGCTCCAATCGCCTGTTTTATAATTGTAAATGCTTCAGCGGCGAGAATCGTAGCCCCTCTCGATACACGTACAGTCACTTCAAAAAGTATCGCGACACGCTAGACTAGTGGCTCGTACATGTCGGCTGCCGATGCTCGAAGTACGTTGGTTATCCTGGGTCGTCTCTGGTAGCAATGAGAATTTGCAGGTACACTCTCCATCAGACAAAGCGCCTGGTTATGTGGGACTGAATAATGGGAGTGCTCTTGTTCAGAGGCGAGGACAGATTTCCTCCTTGACTCGGCCTTGAGGACGTATTCGGTGAAAGAAGTAAGAAGGGAAATGTGGTGAAAAGGCAATATTGAATGGAGTAAACGATTGAGTGATTATACGAGCGAAGTCGCACGGAGGTAAAACAAAGAAGAGACGAATGCATGGGAAAACGATCTCCAACCTATGTATGAAGGAGAATGAGGACTGCTATCGTATAAGCTCAGCGAACCAGAGAGCCTTTCGGGCATCAAAAGCTGATATTTTAAGTTGACCGCCTAATGGACAATTATGAGATATATTGACGAAAGCCATTGGACAGTAATATTGTTTCAGTGTATAGTATCCTAAAGTTGTGAAACCATTTTCGTGATTATTTATAAAAAATGCAATATAATAACAGTTTTGAGGTAGAGAATTGAAAATGATAAAGTACCGTTTTTACTCCTTTAATTACCAGCAGCTCACCTGTTGAACACAAATCGCTATTAAGTCACAAACAAGTAATAGCGTAATTGTTAAAAAAAAAGAAACGCGATAATGCATAAGTCAAACAACCACAAGTAAAAAGGCGATTAAAATTATCAGTGATTTTAGTTATCGAGCTCCTATTGGACGCCACAGGCTAATTTTTCCGTCTCCATTACTCTGGAAAAACTTTTCATCGCTGAACATGGTGAGGTCCCGAAAGGATTAATCATTGGTGATTTTTTTTGTGATAGAATCCAAACGGGCGGCCCTCTGGTCCTCGGTCAATTTGGGCTTCCAGGCCGGACGATAGTGTCGCAGGCCTGCTTCGTGAAATATATTAAGCACTGTTTTTTTAAACTACTATCGAGTCTTAAATCCCTTTTAAGAGTTGGTATGCAACCAACCGTCAAAGGAGAATCCATCATTGAGGCAAATACTGACTCATCCACGTTCTTTTCACTTTCCTCTTCGTAAGAGAACTGCCGAGTATGATTACGATGCCTCTGACAATACCCTTGTGAGTTGCGAATACCCTTGCTCCCCGCTGTGAATTCGTGTCAGTGTTAGCCTTCCAACGCGAACGAAGTCCACAGCACTGTCGGAGTTTAGTCCCACTTGACTTAGAATATATTTCGTAGTGTACCAGACGTTTCTCATAATCACCCATGACCTATGCGAACCGCAAGCGTAGTGTGTCGCGATACTTTTTGAAGTGACTGTACATATCCCTGTGTATATTTCCAATTCCTCTGCCGCGAGAGAAAGGCGATCCTCCCTTCAATATAATTTTGGCGGCCGAGAGAAATCCGTGCATACATATACACGCAGCACGTGCAACTCGATTGAAAGGAATTTAAACGCTCTCTAGGCCAAGTGGTCCGTCTCGGTCGACCGTGTTTTACTCATGTCATGACGATGACGACAGCGACGCGAGTCATGTGCTGCCACGTTTCGGACTCGTGCTCAACTATTGAGGACCGGGGGACTACGGGGGTGCATCTCCGCTCCAAATCTTATCCCTCCCGCGCTGGAGTCTAGTGTGGTCACGGATTTGTCTCCGGTGTTCTCACACGACACTTGTTTGGTTATGTGAAAGATTAGTGGTACCTGATGATGACTCCAAGACAGTCGAAACACGTGTAATACGACATTGTAATAAAAGATTGACAGTAAGATATCTTTAGTGTATCATTGGAGATGCTGTTCTACAACATCTCCCCTGAGAAAAAGGGAATTTATTCCCTCTCTTGATCCCGCGCTCACCACCATTCGCGACTCCCACGCCGTCTGCCTCTCACACTAATCCAATCTCCCATCAATTAGCAGCAATTTGTGTTCAGTTATTCGACTCTCCCATTTTCTCGACATTTTCCTTTTTTTTTTAAGAATAAAATTAATTTTTTAGCTTAAGATTTTTCGCATACTTGGCAAAAATTCAAATAAAATATATTAATTTTCTTTTTTTAACTGACCTCACCTGACCATCGCCTCTGCCTCTCACACTAATCCAATCTCCTATCAGATAGCAGCAAATAGTGTTCGGTTATTCGACTCTCTCCCATTCTCTCGAAATTTTAATTTTTTTAGGAAAAAAATTAATTTTTTAGCTAAAGATTTTTCGCATACTTGGCAAAAATTCTTATGAAATATCTTTATTTTCTTTTTTTAACCTCACCTGACCACATGTCACTCATTCACAGACTGCATAACCAGAGAATTTCTCTGTCTATCGACAGACACCTCGGATTCCTTTTATCTTTGAAAATTTTCCGTTCTTCTTGGCACGCACATTTAGGAAATAACTACAATGAAACAGTGAAGACTACGCCACGACCACACGCTATTGCCTCTTCAGTCGATTTCTTCAACGCACACGTAACCCACGGATTCATAATTTATTTTTTCGGCAGTTCACTCAATAAAGGGAGTCGCTCAAAGATTTCCGTAGGCATCCCTTCATAGAAAGCAAGGCAGAGGGAACGCATGGTTGTAGCAGTACGCACGCCAGTGCTAATTTGACGCGTTAATTTTTCCTACCAACTGGAAGGGGCTGGAGGGAGTGCCGTGCCGTTGCCGTGCCATGTCCCCGTCGAAATTCGACACAACGCAGCGCGTCCACGTTCGCCTTTCATTCGAGTCAAGTTTCAGATATGCGCTCTGTCATCGAGTGCATATGCCTACACAAGACTGGCGCACGTAACATTCTCACGAATATACCCGGCACGCGATGATAAACAAAGATGGCTCCCCTCTTTTCGGGGCGCGCGGGAGTACAAAATATGCGACAGTCATGGCAACCTAACAACGGCTCGTCGGTGGGAGCCATCGAGGTAAAAGGCGAAATATTTAAGGTAGTCCGAGCCAGATAGTTCCCCGGTCATAATAGAAACCATACTCGAATCATACGTTTTAATTTCACCAGCTGTAGGACACATCAATTAAATATGGGATTATTAATGGTACAATAATTTAGTTTTATATGACAGAAATGGTAAGTGGGTAAATGTCCGCTTCCGTCACACACCTTTCAAACACTTATTCCCAGAAATTGGTGATATTAAGGATAATGACTGTGACATGGTTTAGTTTTTGAAGAATCACAGTACAAAACAAAAGACACAGCAAAGTTGTTAAGCCACAGGTTTTTGAGATATTCACGTTAGAAAATGACCAATTTTCGTCATTTTTCCGACTTTTTCGACGCCATTTTCTCAGTTTCGCGAAAGCTCCGACAGAGGGATATTTGTAACTTCATCTCTGCAACTTACGTCTACATGCCTACACCTATTTCCACCCTTCTAATCACCAAACGTCTCGAGGGAGGTTTTTTCTAGAAAATATACGTCTCTACATGCCTACACCTCCTATTTCCACCCTTCTAATCACCAACCGTCTAGAGGGAGATTTTTTTCTAGAAAATATGTCTCTACATGCCTGCACCTCCTATTTCCACCCTTCTAATCACCAACCGTCTAGAGGGAGATTTTTTTCTAGAATATACGTCTCATTAACATGGAACGGGAGATATTAGTGGGTAAACGCAACTCAGCGACTGTCGCGCCACGCTGCGGTCAAAAGTGGAAACAGTGCAATGGCGGCCGGGAAAACCGTCACCTCAAGCTTTGAAAATTTCCTATTTATCGTAAATTACTTATTCTCCCAAAATAAAATTATCACTAGATACCGGCATCTTTCTAGTTTTTGTCACAAAAATTTCGCGGTGATACGCTATGTGGGAAGGGTCGAAATAATTTTTGAAAGGTGTGTGACGGAAGTGGACATTTACCGGTAAGTGAATAAATGAAAATATCTAAATAAGGTGAGGGTTCGAGTTCCGCCTGGGTAGATTATTATCTGCCCAAGATATGAGTGTTTGTTTCTCGTCCGTTGTTACTGTTTTTCTCCTAAAATCGTAAATCGGCTCGTTTTGCTGAATTCGGGATAGTGAAGATAAATAAAAATAAAATAAAAAATAAACTTGACTCATTTTTTTCGCGCGCTGCATGTGAAACTCCTTCACTTCCGTGTCGGCCCCGGTGGCAGCGGGGTAAAGTCCTCGCCTGCTAACCCAAAGGTCGCGGGTTCGAGTCCCGTCTGGGTAAAATATTATCTGCCCAGGACATGAGTGTATGTGTCTCGTCCGTTGTTACTGTCGTTCTGCCGACGTAAAACAGCCTAATGTGATGTATTCGGGGCAGTGAAAATAAATTTAAAAATAAAAATATAAATATGTATAAAAACGAAAGGTTTTTTGTGATCCGGGAGAATTTGCTGCGGTGACAATATGATTTTTTTTCAGATATAGTTGAGAAAACACAGTAACTACACGCTGTTGGTTTGTTCACGACATCGAGGTGTTAGAAATTCCTCATTTTGTAAATAATGTCTCTCTGGAGTGTACACACGTACCATTTCCCATGTAAAAGGGCTGGTAAAAGGGTATTTCTTGGCGTATATCTTCTAAAGTAATGTAGAAAGGGTTTGGATTTATGGTGTCATTAGAAGGGTGAAATATTTTTCTTTAAAATGAGACAAAATTCATTGATTTCTAGGTAAAATGATTTATCGCTCAAACTAACATTAGCACGACTTTCGGCACAATCAGATCACTCATTTCAGCTCATGCAAACATGCGTCTTCCCGCAAATTACAGACTTGCATCTTCCAAGACGCAAGAGTGCACTTGACGGCGTGCTAGAACATCACATGCTGTACGGAGCGGCACGAAGAAAAATGAGTACTTCATCTACATCTACGTCATACCCTGCAGGCCACCCAAAGGGTGAGTGAGTATGGGATGCTTCCACACCAGGCATGCATGAATTATACGGCAGAACAGCGAAACTACATTGAAACCAGCGTACCACACATGTAACGCACCAATTAAAAATCTACTAACCAAGAAACATTCTATCGTCAATCGTTCCAACATGCAAGGGAAACAAAGACTACTACTACGGATTCAAAAGATTATGCATAAATAAGAACATCAATATTTACTTCATGGATAAATACGTACGCATAAGAACATGCATAAGAATGTAGAGAATATAAAGAGAAAGATATACTGTCTAGCTAATGTCACTATTCGCGCTATTCATGACGACGATCACAGCTGTTATGGTCCCGAATGGTACGCGGAAAAAATGACATTTTATACCTATCGGTTCTACAATCTATCTCTTTAATTTTACTGGCGCCATCTAATCTGCCGTAGCACGAGGGGGTTAATAGTAAGTTTTATTACGTCGTCAGAGAAATGTTCTTCCTGGAATGTAGTTAGGAGGCTAAGCCTACAATTTTATCTACGCTGTGCTAGCGATTCCCATCCCAATCCTTCTAACAATCCAGACACACTTTCAAACTTATCGTAGCATCGTTTTACAAACCTAGCTCCTCTTCGATGCACGCAGTCTAATTAGGATATCAACTCCGCTTCATAAGGATCCCATACAATGGCAGCATATTCCAGATGAGGACTAACAATTGAAAAAAACAACATTCTTTCACTTTCTCATCGCATTTTCCGAGTATTCTCTTAAGAAAGCCTAGCTTCCTGTATATATGCTTGACCGCATATTTACCGAAACTTTTATATTCGACTCTAAGCACGTCAAGAATAACAATGATAATAAAAATTACAATATTTATTCCACTCCAACAAGAAATACAAAAATAATAAATTAAACAGAAAAGTGAAATTAGGCACCCTTGATGGAAAGTTCCTGTGATGGGGCTGCCATTCGTTGGATATGGCATTTTTCGGCAGTTCAATGAAAATATAACAGAATAAAATATACAAAGGGCTATTCAACTAAACATACAAGTAGTGTCCTTCCACAATGTGAAAATATCATCTCATTACACAGATGTTACAATCTCTATCGTAGTATATATATCTAAGTTAATTACAGTTAATAGAATACAATGCATATGTAGCAACTCTGCATATACCATATGGAATCCGTGAACATGGTCAATAGAAACCTTATTCATCTACATCTACGTGATACCCTGCGAGCCACCACGAGGGTGTGTGGCAGGGGGTGAACCATACGTTCACCACCGTGAACCACCACGAGGGTGTGTGGCAGGGGGATCACCAAACATTAACCATTGACATGCAAGCAGGATATTTAAGGGAGATATGCTAGATAATAGGGTCACATGGAGCTAGATGGTTAGTATCTACATAATAAGGAAGGGATTACTGGTTGTTATTACATGCATCATGCACTACAGACTACTCTAACTATATTTCACCTACCTATCCCTTTGCTACGCTGCCTATTGTTCTCTCTATTAGTACGTGGGAAAAATGACGTTTAAAATCTATCGGTACGACAATCTATCTCTGTAATCTTGTTAATATGATCAAACCTAGCACAATAGGCAGGGGTTCTTAATATATATCTAACGTCATCGGTGAACAACTCTGTTTCGAATTTACTTAAAAGGTTTAACCTAAATTTTAACCTGCGTTCTGATAGTAATTCCCATCCTAGTTCTTCTATTAAACTCGTAACACTCTTATTGAAGAGGCTTAAGCTATAGTTTTGAATAATATTCCAACATATTTTTGTAAAAATGACCAATTTAACAGTCTCTTTGTAAACGACACTTGGTTGTTACAACAGTATAACTCTTCTGGTAATTTCATAAAAACTTTTGGTGCTACGTAATGTATGAAAATAAAGAAGCTTAGGTACTTCATAAAAAATAAACTGAACGCGAAATGAGGACTGTTTGAGAGCAAAGGTTGACGACGGAGACAACTCGTCCACACTTACATGACGTCCTCCTCCCTCTCCTCCCTCATTTCTTTCTTCTTCCGGCCACTTCCCCCACCCCCACCCCCCCCCTTCATTTTGTCTCGTCTCTTAGCTGACCACTTCCTGTCTAAATAGATGAGTACATACACGCGCCCCTCTTCTCACCTCTCTCTCGGACAGCAGAGCCACGAGACCTCACATCTGCGGCCGGACGGACGGACGGACGGATGGATGGCTTCCATCGCATGACCTTCTTCGGTCGGTCATCCTACCCTCCTCCTCCTCCTTGCCCTACCGTCCCCCAGCGGCGGCGAAAATCGCCGCGAGAAAGACAAAGAGGTAGACTCGCGACAAGTAGGTATTTGTAGTTTGCAGGAGGCGGATTAAAATATAAAAAGAGCGTTGCAAAAAATTAAGGATGAGTCCAATCCAAATGTCGATTCTCGATTCCACCGATTCTCAGGATTAGAATCGGTATCGAGAATCGATCGCCTAAAGTCTATTCCGATTCCATCGATTCCAGATAGATATATATTCAAATCACATTTCATTTATCACATAATAGTTGTCTCTGTAATTTTGGGTGTAGGCTATCAATTTGTACTCTCATTGAGCTGAGGATATATTTGCTATTTGTTGATAAATATACTTTTTGAGCGACTTAATTATCCTTGTTATTTTATTTCTGCCAATACTTGAATTTAAATAATAGTCGTACGCTACTGGTACATCAATATCCTACCGTCTGTCATGAGGGATAAGAATCGATGGAATCGGAATCGATTAGAAAGAATCGGAATCGAAAAAAAGTGGAATCGGCTCCTCCCTAGCAAAAATATTTCCTCTCATTAGTGACTGCGAAAAGAGTTTTTCGAATTAAAAAAAATAATTGTCCATTTAATGCCGCAAAAAAATATCATCGCAACCAATGAGGTATCGCATCAAATACAGGAATTTCCGTAGCGACGAAAGTGTAAGCGAAAAGAATAACTAAAAAGCAGACTTTTCGTTTGCAGGTACTGTCTAGAAGGACAGTTTTTCCATATTTATTTCCCGTATGCTAGTTTTTATTGTGTATATACGCAGTTCAATTGAACTTTATGAGAACTTTACATTCGCTCCAATACGCTAATCGCTCCGAAACGCAACGGTGGGACTCGCCAATCTTCCACCGACGAATGGAAATGCAGGCAGCGAATAGGGAGCTAAGTTTATGCGCGCCAAACAACAAAAGAACGACGGAAATCGCATCCGTGTCAGGTGTAAAGTTTATGAATTCTTAGTTATGGCGTCCATTACGCATATCGTGAGGTTTTTAATTACTCAGTGATAAAAATCTTCTTTTTTTCAATACATGTTCAGAACGAATTCTACAAATTCACACACACACACACACATAACAGAGAGTCCAGAGTCCTCTGGATGGCTGTTCTCTACACTACTCCGTCATAGGGTTGAGTCGTCGCGTACATTTCCACTATGGGAATTGGATTTCCGCCATCTTTGTCCCAGCGTCTCCATTGAGTCTTATGGGGGAAAGTGATATCAACTTAATTTTTGCATTTAAAGCAATCCCCATCGCATTTTGGGTCATAATATATTAAAACCATAACAGTCTGGACCTAGTAGGAACATTTTACCAATAATTTTCAAAACGGAAATAGAGGGAAAACGGAGCATTAAACCATTTTGCTGTAAAATTTTCGCAATAAAAAAGAAAAATTGTGCCGACCGACTGCTTTCTGCCTTCACTTCCACAAAGAAACAAAGGAATGTCTGGAACAAAGATGGCAGAATGCGACGATTCCAATTTGTAGTGTATTATCGGCAACCTAGAGGACTCTGAGAGAGTCAATCATAGACTGCTACCGGCCGGCAGGTAAAACAAGACGTTTCACTAGCGCACATCGTTTCACTGAACTTCGTTCCCCTGCGTTTTATAGCGCTCACTTCAAACACTTTCAGGGAAAAGCTGCCGTTGGCTAGATAACTCAGAGCACCAGTTAGTCACGGAGAGCACAGAGCTAACTCGTTATCAGGGAAGTGAGATGGCAGATGCCTGATTGGTATAGGTAGATATCTAGTCTAGTAGACATCTATTCATAGATATCTCATAGACATCTATGTACCAATATATATACATCTATAGATATCTAGTCATAATTTATTAAAATAATATTATTAATAATACATAATAAAATTATTTTTATATTAAAATATATTGTACTGAAAGAGCATTGAATGCTACATTTTAATACCTACGTATAACGGTGAACATTGACCTACGACCTTTCGCTCAATAAACCTAAACTCTACCACAACGTTATTTCGGATCATGAACCTTTGCGGGTATTTTATGCTTTATAAAGAATGTAGTTGCTTCGTTAGATATGGTTCTGTCCTAAGTACGCGATTTCAACATAGCTGACGTTTATTACCTAAGGCTGATGATTTTAATGCTTCATATCTGACGTCAGGGACGCTTATACGGCGTTTCTTTATAACGCATTGTTATTGGCGTTCTAATATACATTATTTCGAATTAGAATTGGGAAAGAAATAAGATTGCACCAATTTTCATGCCGCGTTAGGCCACACTATGGATGCTATTATTAATTTGTTATTGATATTGAATATGAATTTGGGAAACTAGACCCGCTGTATACGCTACTCGCAAGCGACGACCCAGATGCGTCCCGAACGTCCGAGTTTAGTCCCGGGACGACTTCGGTACATACGGGACATTCGTCCCTGGGACGTCCCGCGGATTTTTGTGCTCCCAGTGAGAAATTAATTGTCCAAAAGATGGTCAAAGAACGTGCAGTGAGCACCATTAAAACGATCAAAGATCATTCAAGGAGGACTTATAATGAACGTTGAAATGGCACTCACAGATAGTGCAAATAATATTCATTGAAGTACTTCATTGATTGTTCCAAGAATGTTCAATGTAGATGAATCGCGCATGAACTGTTATTGAATGAATGACAAATGAAACATGAAGGAATGTTAGATTATAGTTCTTTTGAAACGGTTTTCATTAGAACTACTTTTGAACACATAAAATTTAATATGAACTGTTGATGGTTTAAATGTGGGATCCCTTTAAATGCATCAGAGACTTCACATGCACGTTTTTTCCAGACTTCTCGTGACTACATAACTAAAAATGCTTGGTAAATTGAGGACATTTCTAGCACCTACTTTATAAAGTACTCATTACGTCCAAAAAGAGAACGGTAAATATACAGCCAGGTTCATTTTTGTTATTTTTTTGCAGGTTTTTATTATTTTTTTGGAATTGTATTTGTGGAATAATCTCGTATGGTATGTTATAATATTCCTAGAATGTAGAATGAATATTGTCGTTGAACATTTCAAATAAGTATACATAGTTTAAAGAAGTTCTTAAATATTCAACCAGGGAGCATTTTTGAATAATACTTTTTTGACTGGAAACAAACGATCTATGAACGGTATAAAATGACTATTCCACTCTCAAACATTCAATGAACGTTTTCTGGTTGTACTCTCAGGATAATTCAGTCGTGGACTACTTTTGCATTAGTTCATGACTGTCTTCTGCATGGTCTCTCCCCACTGGGTAATAATGCAAAATTTACTAGATGTGTCCTACAGCTGGCGCAATTAAAACGCATAATTCGAATGTGGTCTCTATTATGACTGGGGAACAATCTCGCTCGGACTGCCTTAACGGCGAAACGACTTTTAAAAAAACTTAAGATTTAGTCAATTTCATTTTCTTGGGATATGTATTTCGAAATCGAAGTACCATGAAAGTCGGATGCATATATGCATGAGCAAACCAAGCGAAGGGCGGAAGGGCGAAGGCATTCAAATGAATGAACAACTGGGACGCCCCACAAAACGTTCGTCTTCTGCCTTCACGGGGAAACCGAAGGAGTTCGACCCCGAGCGACGGTCATCTCAGGTCACGCCAAGGAAATCCGTCGAGGAAGAATCCGCAAGCCCTTTCTGCGGGAAGCCGCAGAGACAAGAGGGGAAAAGAAGAGTCGCGCGATCGGAGAGAGAATCCAGTTACCAGATCGAAGCGAGGAAGGAATTCACGGGGGAATCGAATACGTCCACGATCGTTCCAAGGGATCGGATCGCGACCACGAGACTGATGCCACTCAAAAAAGTGAGAGAAAATCCTTTCACTTCACACTTCCTGTACAATAAACAGTCTCTAAACTTAGATGATACACATGGAAAGCACCTGGAGATAAAAAGAGATTAATCATAGATTACACTATAGTAAAGCAAATATTTAGAAACCAGGTTAAATCTAGTCACAGCTACCCATGAGCCAATGTGGATAGCGATCACATACTGGTGATAGCAAACTGTGATATTAAATTTAAGAAGCATAAAACGGTTAATCATAGTAAATGGTGTTTACATAAACTAAAAGATGTTGACACTCTACAGGAATTTCAAGAAACAGCTGGCAAACTGGTAAATGGAAATGATAGATGGGACGGTATCAAATCTGGCTTATTTGTGGTGTACCACACGGTTCTGTGTTAGGCCCCATACTATTTTTAATTTATGTAAACAATTTATGAGGTGGCAGGTTTAAAGGTGGATTAACGTCTTTTGCAGACGATACTGCATTAAGATATTCTGCTAACTATATCGATGATTTATATGAACAGATGCAAAGTGACCTCAAAACTCTGAATGTATGGTTCTCAGCAAATTGTATATTGCCGAGTTCAAAAACGAAATAAGTCGTATTTAGCTCGAGTAAAACTATTTTAAATAAAAATAAACTATATTATCAATGTGTAAATTGTGCAAAAAAAGAGATGTTATTTTCTGCGACAAATGCATTTTGATAGAACAGGTTAGTCAAATTAAATACCTAGGCTTATACATTGATCAAAATTGTAAATGGAAGATTCATATAAATAAGTTAAAATCAGAAATGATTTATATGGTAAGAAAATTCCACTTCCTCAGATACATTTGCCCTGAAACAGTATTGAGGATGGTGTATTATGCTCTTGTCAACTCTAGAATGCAATATGGAATTACTTGCTGGGGTGGAGCATACTTTACCACCATTAAACCTTTACTGGTGGCGTAAAAAAGGGTTGTCAGGGTTATTACGCGGTCTTCGAGAAAAAGCCACTCATTCCCTCTTCTTAGAAAACTAAATATACTGCCATTAAGGCACTTATTCATTTATAAAGTACGGAGAGTCTTTTACAATCGCAGCGGAGAAAAGGCCAAACCAAAAACATATTACATTAGACTTGAGACACGCTTTTAAATACAAAGGCCAAAGTACGAAATTTTTCGTCATTCGTATCTACACTTGGGGCCAAAACTATTTCGTACTCTGCCAAAAGATGAGGCAAAGAAAGACACAGAATCGGGATTTGCTTCAGCTATCAAAAAATGGCTAATGTGTCACGAGGAAGTTGAGTCTTTGTATCAAAAGATTGTATAAAAATGTACTAGGAATGCTAATAACTAAAATGGGGTTGTGTTTGATTTGAGATTGTTTACTGTGAACTTAATTCATCTATTACACTTGGTATATGGATTGTTTGGTTCCTAAATACAAGATTTTTTGTTGAACCGTGTAAATGATTTTCATTGCTCAGTAAAAACTCAAGTTATAGTGAATGCGTAATAACTTGAATTTTTCATTTTTTTATATGACTGCACAATAAGGTATAGAAGCACTATATAATTTTGAGATAATGTATTTGATAACTGATCAGCACCAGCTCTGCCACAATAACATTCAGATGATGGTAACTCCAAATCAGGTAGTTCCTCTGGAGTACCTATGTTCCTATACTCTTTTATAAATAACCAAATGTCCATACATATGAAGGGAATTAAGAATTATTATTATTAATAACAGCTGATGACAAGGTTCTAAAAGTAAAGAAACTGAAACTTAAAAAATCTTGGATGACCCAAAAGATCTTAGGACTCATTGAAGAAAGAAAAAAGTTAAGGTCCAAAAATTACGCTAAATTCAAGGCTGTTAAAAACAAAATAACAACACTGTGTAGGTCACAGAAAGAAATATGGACGAACGAAACAAGCAAAGAAATTGAGAAAAATTCAGTTGAGGGGAAACTTGACAAAGCCTACAGCAGATTAAAAACTTTGATTTATTTAAAATAGTGGAGGAAGTATAAAAACTACAGACTGATGTGTATCTGAGGAGAACTGTGCCTCGAGCCTGAATCACACGATGTTTGACCTTGCACAAGTCCGAGGATGCTAGCGAGTACTGGATTTCTAGTACGAAACCTAGCAAGCTTGAAACCTTCCTAGGAGCTACTACACGATACTTGGACTTACACAAGGTCTGTTTAGTACATCTTTGATCTAGTACAGTCACGGAAGGAGTTTGAAGAGCGAAAGGGATGATTTCGAACGAAGACGGCATCCGCAATATCTTTTAAATCCTTTGCCCTTACGGCCTTATTATGGCATGCAGGTGATTTGGTATTATAAAGGCACGAGTGCCTACCATGATTATCGATGAAAACCTCAATTGCCTCAGGTACCCAAGCCATTGTGTATTGTTGTGAGGTTTGAGTTGTGTATTTGATCGCGGGAAATGTAATTGTCACGAGGGACAATGGAGGCGCTGACATCAAAAACTGACGACCGCATTGCAATGAGCAAAGGTGATTGGTCGGCGGCTACTAGGACCTACTAGGAGCAAGTATCAAACTAGTACCGCACCAATTACGAAAACAAGGATACCAGCCCGCATGCTAGCGATTATGCAGGATTTCCAGTATGCTTGGTCTGCATCACACGATACTTGACCTTGCACAAGTCCTAGTATGCTAGCTAGCATACTCTGACTTGTACAAGGTAAAGTATCATGTGATTCAGGCTTTAGCACATTAATCTTTGCATAAAACGTTTAAGCATGTTTCTAAGCGTGGCATGTTTGAAAACTATAGGAGGACACATCGGGAGATTTTTCGTTCACTCTTAAAGCGCGCCAACCACTTCGGGGGATGAATTCGGCGTGATCTTCTCCACTGCTAGAATACATCAAGATTGGCGTTCACAGTCCCCGAGTTGATGAAGGAAATGATATGAAGGTGATGGGATCTAGGAGTTTAACGGAAAAGGAAGAGGCACTTACATTTGGCAGTCAAATATAAAGAAAGCGTAGTTCGACATTTCACAAAGAACGGCAATTACTAGAAGTGGGTTAAAGAGTATTTATCATTTGTTAACAGTGAAATTTACTCTTGACTACACTTAAATTTATAATAATTACTTCGGTGAAAAATATGAGATTTACAGGATGTAAACAGAAGTAGAGATTCTCCAGGACAAAGAAAGCAAGTCAAGTCACTGAAGAATGAGGACACCAGCTGGAGCAAGTGGAGCATTTTGCTTCCGTGTAAAGTACGCTAGAAGAAAATGGGCGGAGTAGCAAAGACAAGGAGGAGGATAGCGCAAGCTAAGAGGGCGCAGAGTAATGGATGGGAGCACATGACGGGGACATTGGGTAAGGATGTGGCAGAGAGCTTCTACATCTACATAATGCCCCGCGAGCCGTCGCAAGGGCGTGTGACAGGGGGTGTTAGGTCACCAGCCGTGTAAAGGTGTACGTTTTTGGAGATGAAATGGTGACATGTCCTATGGGAGTGGATTCGGAGGAGTTGAATCTTAAACATTAACCAATGTTAAGGGTTAACGTTTTGCGAAACGTCTTGCCATTAGTCAACTGCTTTGACAAAAATCGAAACGGAGACTTCGAATCATGGAGTTTCGTGATTGACTGGTTGAATTGAGTGGAAGCGGGTAACATCTTCATCTACCCAATACCCTGCGAGCCGGCGTATGGGCGTGTAGCAGGGGGTGTTAGGTCACCAGCCGTGTTAAGATGTAAGTTTTTTGGAGATGAAATGGTTACATGAATTATAGGAGTCTATTTAGTGACCTTAATTTTTTTGTGAGCGCTTATTGTTCTCGGAAAGAACGAGTTTTTGTACCTATCTGTTCGGCAGTGTATCTCTCTTATTTATGGCATCCGCCAGACCTAGAGATGTAGTGAAGAGTCATGATAATATTCTCTAAGTCGCTCTGAAAATATCAGTTCTGAACTTATCAAGCAACCTAAGCCTAGCGTGTAGCCTCCGAGTCTCTAGGGGCTCCCACCTTAATCCCTCAAAAAGTTTTGAGACACTATATGTATGCTCGTAGCAGTTTTCAACGAAGCGCTGCTTTCCTTTGTGTTTTATTAATTTTTTTGATTGAATCTATTTGACCAGGGTCCCAAATCTCGCGGTGTGGCCTAACCAGAGCGAAGTAGCATCTCTTTGACTTTTTCGTCAGATGACCTTCCTATTATACGTTTAACAAAACCTAGTTTCTTTAATGCTGCGTCATATATGTGCTGTATGTGTAATTCCCACTTAGCTTGATGTGGAGCTTAGCGTCGACAAAGGAAGACAAACGAGGAAGTGCTTGGTGTGGTGCGTGAGGAAAGGAAGCTTTTGGATGAGATCGGCAGGAGTAGGGCAGAGTAGGTGGGTGGCAGAATAGGTGGGTGACGGAGGACGATGCAGATAGGAAGTTGGTAATAGAGGGAAGGGAAGGAGATTAAAGACGCTGGACGTTCATGGACAGGATGAAGAAGGGTAAGACGTCCGGGGAGATGAAGATTGAAATAACATCTACGTCTGCATACTACCCTGCGAGCTGCCGCATGGGCGTGTGGCAGGGGGTGTTAGGTCACCAGCCGTGTAAAGTTGTGAGTAGGGACGAGTCGATTCCACTTATTTTCGATTCCGATTCTTTCAAATCGATTCTCCATTCCATCGATTCTTTTTCCTAATAAATAGGTGGGATATTGATGTACCAGTGGCGTATGACTATCATTTAAGTTCAAGTATTGGCTGAAATAAAATAACAAAGACAATTAAGTCGCTCAAAAAGTATATTTATTAACAAATAGCAAATACATATCCTCAGCTTATTGATGTAGATAAGAAGTACGAATTTATAGCCAACACCCAAAATTACTGAGACGAATATGATGTGATAAATGAAATTTGATTCGAATGGAATCGAAGGAATCGGAATCGACTTTAAGCGATCGATTCTCGATACTGATTCTAATCCTGAGAATCGGTGGAATCGAGAATCGACATTTTGATTCCACCCATCCTGAGTTGTAAGGTTTTGGGACGTGGATTGTCGACGTGTATTATGGGAGTGTGCTTAGTGGAGCTCAGATTTTATTGTGGCCGCTTGTTGTGCGCAGAGATAGATCAGGCCATTTACTATAGAATTCCTATATTTTATGACATGTAAGGTGAAAGAGGACTTTGTTTGGATGCATTTTCGCTGCCAAGTAAAATATCAGTTAAATTACCGCAAATCAGCAGTTTGAACGAAAAAAAAAAAACAGAAAAATGTTATTTTCGGATGGAACGGACTCCTGTTCCCATTGGATGAAATATGATGTGCCACGTTTCCATTTTAAAATTTAAGAGATTCTCCCAGAAACTTCACATTATAATTTCGTCAATCCCTCCTCACTAACAATGCCTTTTTGTTCAGAAGCACCATACATTTTCATTTCTCTTGTAATTGATTTAAGAATTGTTACATTCCTCAAAGGTCCTGTGCCAGTAAAATCGCACATTGACACCTCAATCCTCCATTCCAAGGTCTCCTACATGAATTGGGCGCCTTCTTAGTTTCAGCGAAGAGAGACGCTTAAGACGGAATGGCTGAGCTCGGTGGCGAAGGCGAGAGGGACGTCGCAAGAAGAAGGAAAGGAGAGGCCATGAGTGTGTGTGCTCGTAGCCAAGGCGACGAGCGAGTGGAGATAAGAGGGGAGAGATAACAGAGGTGTTACTACGGAAACGGCTCAACAGCCGCGCCACGTGTGCAGGTGAGTAAGAGGGCTTAAAGGATGCGATGTCGGCGCGCACATTCTCGTTGACACAGCACCACGGCGATGAGCAGCACCTATCTGACCACAGAAATGATACCACGAGACGGGTGGACAACCCTTGGCACGCCAGCCAAACGCGGCACGCCGATGACTTGTTTCTGACACGCGAAACAAGTCCTAGCCTTGAATTAATGATATTGGCAGTAACTTGGTGGAATTCCTTCATGATGAAATACTTAGCTGTCCACAAAAGAATTATCACGTTCTTATAATGTCGCGCAGCGATGAAACCCGGGTCGTAAGAAAGTAATAAATCTTTAGTAGAAAACTAAGACATTCATCATTTCCTTGTCCTAGCCTAATTGATTTTCAACTTTTAAGGTAAAACCTTCAGTGGCGGCGGCTTCAGTCCCAACGGTGATATAGTCAGTCCCCACCTACCGAAAAAAAGAAGTCGATTTATCACGAGCACAGGGGTAGCCTTGAAGCTCTCTCCGGCGGCGAGAATTGAAGCCGAAGTTTGCGAATTTAGTCATGTTGTGATTATGAAAACATTGGGTGATCCTATGCAAAAGCATTGAAATCTGGTGACTTTCGTGGCTGTGTTGCGGCTCAGTTGTGGATGTATTGAGTCCATCGAGGATATTAGCGAATAAAACGTGCTTGTGGCAGCCTCCAAAATCAACACAAGTGCCTTAGTCTCGCGTTTTATATCGCAAAATTGGGGAAATAAGGCGACTGCCGCGAGCGACCACCTGGGCGTGAAAAATGGCATCGTGCTCTGCGTTTGTCTGCCAAAACAGAATAAATAAAACATCTAAACGGCTGCTAATATTATTGTCTTTCCCAAAGTTCCATGGTGTTGAAGGTGTGCCAATAAAAAATGTTGCCCATTTTCCGTAGAGTTCTTTTCGCAGGGAGTAGGTACACCAAATGTTTATGGCAGCTTTTGCGTTTCATTATTACATTTATCATCTGTAATCCGCAGGTACGAACAGTTACTTGTGATGAAATATGATCCAATGTGATGGCTAACTGGCAGCCATCCGTGTCCTCGGCCTCTTTTCGTCAGGCCATGCTCACAATTAGGTATTGGAGAAGACAAACTTGAATGCATTTGTGATATCGATAATTACGTAGGTACACATGTAATTAATTGAGGACTATTGAAGAAAAAGAAAAAAGCATTTGCACCCAGCAAATTCTGGGACAACGATTGAAACTACTTGGAATGCTTAATGGACACGATCAGCGGGTATTCGGTTTTATTCGACATCGGAGCAGACGATATTTAAGGCATTCCTGACATGCGTCATTACGTCAATTTGTGACGAACGGAGACAAATATAAGCTTTGGAACTGTCATTCATACATAGGAGTTTCCCCAACGACACTTGCATGTCGTATTCATGGGAAATGGGAGGTTTTATGTAAGTATTAGGTTTCCAATGGCATCGTAGCAGACGATGTTGTAGGGCAGATGTTATTTTCTCTATTGCTACGAACTGTCGTGAATTCGAGAATCAAAGCAACCATAAATTTTAGGTAAAAAGGTTAATATTAATATATAAATACATTTCACGCGTTACATTAGCTCCTGAATCCCGTGTTCGATGATAATTGCACCATTGCATAAAATACACGGAGTCAAAGGGAAGAAGGAGAAGTTTTCATAGTCAGAACATGGCCAAAGCGCAAGGCTGGTGGCTTCATTTTTCTCGCGTAAGGTTACCCCTGTGATCACGAGGCTTCACAGAAGCGGCAGCGCGCCCCTAGTGGCAGCGTCCTTAACCCTTTAAGCCCTGGCCCTCACGATCGTGAGGGTTCGACAAGTCTCGCGTGTTTTTCCTCCTGCGGTCTCAAGACGTAGATAAAGGCCTGGCGCAGAGTGTATGTCTGCGCCCAGCAAATGGAATACTAAATTACACGGTATTAGACAAGGAAGTGGACCTGTGAAGTGATTTTCTTGACTTTCATAGACTTGACAGCAGTCTATGCACGGACCGAGTATTCATGGGATGCAGCTGCTGCAAGAATTCCACAGAAAGATCGAAGGGACCTATTGAAATTTAGGCTGGAGGTATGTTGAAGATATTTTTCCAACAAATTAACTAAGAGATAGGAAAGTAAATTTTAAGAATTTTTCTCGCTGCAGGCAGCAGTAAGATTACTAGCAGCTGCCTACACAAGTCAATGCTGACACTGCTGACAAACAGCGAGGAAAGGGATCTTGATGTTCCCCGAGAAAAAAAACGTCAAAATTTTACAATCCTCCCGACAAATTCCCTTTCATTGACAAAAGATATGATGGGTATGGCCATTATACAAGTAACGACGACATTCAAGCCTCTCGTGTGTGCGTGTCGTTATGAAGGCTGCGAAGAGTCGCGCGAAGATGAAATGTGAAAAATGCAACGCGTACCTGTGCCCTGTCCAAAATAAAACTTCTTTTAAGGTAGTCCGAGCGAGATACTCCCCCAGTCATAATAGAGACCATATTCGAATTATACGTTTTAATTTCACCAGCTGTAGGACACATCAATTAAATATTTAATCGTTAATGGTGCAATAATATAGTTTTATATGACAGTAATTGTAAGTAATTAAATGAAAATACTTATTAATTGTAAATAATTAAATGAAAAAAAAATAATAAAAAAAATAAATGACTCATTCTTTTCGCGCGGTGCGTTTGAAACTCCTTCAAAACGGAAGGTTTTTTGTGATACCCAAGAACCGACTGCGGTGAAAATATGATTAATGTTCAAAAATGGTTGAGAAAACATACAAACTACACGCTGTTAGCTTTTTTACGGCATCTAAGTGTTAGAAATGCCTCATTTTGTAAATAATGTCTCTCTCTGGAGTGCATGCACGTACCATTTCCCAAGTAAAAGGGCTGGTATTTTTTGGCAAATATCTCCGAAAGTAATTTGGTAAGGGGTTGAATTTTTGGTATCATTAGAAGGGTGAGGTATTTTTCTTTAAAATGAGACCAAATTCATTGATTTATAGGTAAAATGATTTTTCGCTCCGACTACCTCAAGGACTTCCATTTTAAATAAATTAGCATGAAACAATAGAAGCAATGAAACTTAATTTTTTTCATGGAAGAACATATTCTCTCATAAAACCTAATCTTCACGACCGTGCGGGTACCGCAATGACTATGTTAGTGATGAAATCATTTATTATTTATTTTTAGGAAGGCTAATGGTGGTCAGCAATATTGGATAAATATACAAAACTAATTTTCGAATTAAAAAATGGCAGGTCTTGATGGGTTAAAGCGTTAATACATGGCAGTCGCCATTACATTCATAGGCTAATACAAAATATCCACTGGCTCATACCTTCGTAAAAACTCGTCATAATGTTTTTCATTCAGCTTGTTTTACACGAAATCATACACAAACTAAGTATGCACGTCCACAAAAAAATATCGTTAGCTTGGAAATGTTTGCGCCAGAGATTCGGCTGATCATGGCGCGCACTCTCAATTAGGGGCGCGTTCCGAAATTCACTGCCAGCACTGGCAGTGCTGCCGAAGCGTTCCGTAATCAACTGGCAATACTGCGCAGTGACCAATGACGTCAGTCAATTGATGACGTCGCCTGCTGTGGATTCTACTGCAGCTACTGCTGCCCATGGGCAGCAGTCGCGGCAGCGAAGCAGACAACTGGCGGGAATTTTAATCGCATTCAATTTAATGCGCAATGAACTCCATGATGGAAGTGATCATAAATGATTCCGGAGAAGATATAGGTATCATTGCATCGCAGGAAGAAGTGGGAAGGGCGATGAAAGGTGAGATAAGTATAATAATTAATACTTACAATTAAATGAAAAACTTTGAATATTACTTTTAAAATAATATTGTTCCAAGTGTGTAGCAAGTGGTAAGTACTTGAATATTTAATGTACATGGTTATCCGCTTGATCTTATGGAGATGAAAACAACGTACGTAACTCCTATAATTCTCAAATTGAAAAAGAGTTACTGCGCTTTCAGTGATTAAAACATATTTTTTCACGTATATATTCGACTCTCTTTCACTGTAGATATCTTCGATGAACGCCTGCTACACTGCAGTATCGGCTGAATATTGGAACTAGGCGTATTCAATGTGCGGTTATTATCTTTCCATTCCTCGTGTTTTATGCTGTTAATGATCCTGGAGATTCAGTACTCTAAACAATTGCGAAAACTGGTGGATTTTCAGTGATCCTGCACCATTATTAAAATAGAAACTATTCCCATAATTAAGGGAAAATGAACATTGCTGATGCTTAGGTTTGTATTTAATGCTTGAATTATATAATGTGGGAGCTGCCTCAAGTTTATCTTTTACTTTCGCCTGTAATCAATGCCTTAAGTTTACCCTGTACTTTTTCAATTCTTTCACGCGACTCCGAAAGTGGTGATCGTAAATTTCCCGCGAAATGGGTGGCAGCAGCTGCTGCCGGCCGTTCCGAATTTGCTGCTTTTGCCACAGCGGCAGTACTGTATTCCGTTCCGATTTTCGGCAGCACCGGCAGCACTGGCAGTGAATTTTGGAACGCGCCCTAGGTTGCGCACCCGCGCATTAAAACACACGCATTCCTTCCAAACCGGATAGCGATTCTTTCCATTAAAAAAACTATCAAGTGTTCGCGTAGCATGCTCTAAACATGCTATTTGGGACCTAAAAGAGAATACTTCGATGAAAGAGGGCTATTTTGACTGAATAAATATTTCCATGAACGCAATCAGGTAATTATCTGGTATCTACATGGTAAGCAAGTTCTCTGAGGTCTCCTCTACATGATAATTTGATGAAATTCAAGGTCTGATGGTAGGTAGCTTTTGGTACGCTCAAAGTGGTCGCCAGCGAGTGATAAGAAAAAAATAAATAGTGAATACGCTCAACGTACATTTTGAAAAGCGTGAGCGTTTTGAGGGTAAGAAATCAAATACTTGCATCATCCACGCTCATTGAAAATCAATTCATAAATAACAATCGCTCGAACAATAACGAATTTCATTTGTTGTCTGTACAATAATACTCCTGTATTTCAGAAGCAAATGGAAATCCAGAGCACAGCTGTGTTACGAAGAGTCCAGCAGTGCAATACAGGGAATTGACAGCTCCAAAGAATAACGACAATTTCCTTTATAATCTTTATGGTTAAAAACTATCAGTTTCATGCAAAATTGAAATTTCGAACGAAATGCAACTCGAGTACTTTGTAAACCACGGGTAACATTGCTTGTGGAAACGTGTTCATGGCCCGACCTCTAGTTGTATAATATTTGGTTGCTATCTCTCATTCTAGGCAGAGTAGAAACACGTGATCTAACTTGTTTCCTCATCTTCCATCTTGTTTATACGCGACAGTCGTTTCCACGACTTGAATATTTGCATGGTCAATCGCGTCAAATCACAAAGACAGGGTGAAATATAAATGTGTTTGTGCCCATAAACAATGCAACAATAGAGGTTAATTTCTATAAAAAGGGGAACGATAGGATCGCGTATTTTTATCAAGAGCGTGAAAATAAAACAGCGCGTCCAGTTTACAGAGTAAAGAGCGACCAAAACACCGCGCGTACGACGCCTAGAGAACGGTCGAAGACCTCTTGCGGCATGAATGCCAACGATACATTGACCTTTTTAAGTAAAATCCAAAATTTAATTCAAGAGAAGGTTTCTATAGATGGCGCGAAATACTCATATTGCAGTGATGATCAGACTGCGGCGTTGTGACAGTGACGGCCTAAGGGAGAGTTTCAGGTCTCATTTTTACTCAACCCGTGTTTACGCATAACTCAATTACGGGTTAACTATTAAAGATATTGACTTCGGGTTTTTTTAAATTTGGTTTGAGAGATATCATGCCAAAAAGACGACCTGAAAGAAAAATATTTGTCCCCCTGGGTTAGCGATGAAATGTACCTGAACTTTGACTGACAAAAACTCACTTCTCAGCCAGAAATTTGAAAATCGAAGATGGCCAAGCGCTGCCGACATCTTTCAACTATACGATACGTCAATAACATCCATCATTACTAGTTTTTTGAGGTCGCAATCGTTAAAACGGTGGACCCTTGCTCGCTTTAAATCTAAGTATTTTCCGACACTATGGAGGCCAACCGTGCCGTGACGAATTTGTTTTCCCCCCTGAGGAACTCCTTCCACTGCCTCTCAAGCAACGTTGAGTCCCCTATCTTTCTCAAATCTAGTATAATGTTTCAACCAGCACACCTTCTTCTTAAGCGAATGTAAGATCACCCCAACCCCCTCCCACAAAAATGTCTTACGTAATACTTGATTGGCCCCTTGGAAGTCCGACGAGAGTGATCTAGGGAGTAGATTACAAAAGTGTCCGTGTGCATAAGACGAAAGACCTCCCACCCTCCACTTCCTCCGACTTTGTCGCAGAGGTGGAGGAGAGCGGAAGGGGGAAACAAATTCGTAACGGGACAGTTCGCCCCATAGTGCCAGAAAATAGTCAGATTTTTAGCGAGCAAGGGTCCACCGTTTTAACGATTGCGACCTCAAAAACGAGTAAAGATGGATGTTCTTTAAGTATCGTATAGAAGAAAGATGTCGCCAGCGGTTGACCGCCTTCGATTTTCAAATTTCTGGCTGAGAGGAGAGTGTTCGTTGGCCCAAGTTCAGGTAAGTTTCCTCACTAACCCAGGGGGATAAACATTTTTCTTTCGCATCGTCTTTTGGAATGATAAAACTTCTTTAAGAATTTTTGTTATTTTCTTCCAGGCCAAAGAAAGAAAATCCGAAGTCAATATCTTTAATGGTTAACCCGTAGTTGAGTGATACGTAACCACGGGTTGAGTGAAAATGAGGCCAGAAACGCTCCCCTCGGCCGTCACTACCACAACGCCTTATTAATACTTCTAGAGACGACCCGCAGAAGTCTGACGTTATCTCTGGAGGTGCAGATGTGGAGAAGCGCTCAAACAATTTCTTATCGGCCGTTCACAGTTTGCATAGCGATTTTTGAAGTGTAGCCACACATAATCACCGACACCGTATCATTAACGCTCACAAAATTCAGAACGTGAAAACCAGAGCCATCCAATTCCACGACACTTCGAACATCGAGTTGGCCTTGACCTCACCGACATTGAACAAGCTATCAGGATACACTCCGTTTCGCCACATTATTGGCCATGTGCATTTGTTTTGTAAAATTCGCATCCGCTGCCTAGCTACGGGAGTATGAAAAATTGAGCGGGAGATAAAGAATTGTGTCTGATCTAACTACGATATCACCAGAAGTGTTACACCTAATATTAAAAAAATAAAATTGTTTGAAAGAAAAACCTTCAGCGTACAACATAATGACGACAAAATGGAAATATTGTCCAATATATTCTACTTATTTTCATTTTGAAGACTTCAAACGCGTTTTTCTCAAACACGTGCCCCTTGGATTTAGCTCATTTTTTGACATTTTACAGCTAAATATCTTTTATACAAAATGTTAAAAAATTGAGTTGGTAATTTTCCTTTTAAGGGAGAAACTGATTATTTCCAGTTGGCATGCTGTCCCTTCGCATTGCATTTTCGCAACACCTTTGGCTGTGGGATGGTGAATTTACAGCGTAGTGCAATTAAAAACCTCTCACGGATTATTTAAATCGAAAGTCCCCATTCGAAATTAAAATATCAGAAGGTATCTAGTCCCAACAATGCCTAGGCGACTTAGCTTGGAGAATAAAATTATTTTGTGTCCCAAACAATTATCATTCCAAAGTAACGTTCCTTAAGTTTCAATTGAGAAAAGTGTTTTTTATTGGGTCCAAAGCTCTAAAATATATTATAAGTATCTCTACATAATAAACTACGACTTCGGAACCTCGACTGGCTGCTGGGCGAAGTTAACTAATCACAATTAAAACTCCTAGACGATCTCGCGAACATGAACCTTATTAGCATAACTATTTATGTGACGCGTAAAATCAATATCCATTCATAGTGTTTGAATATTCCCGGTGTCCATTGGCTGTCTCAGTGTTGTCAAGTTTTCGAAGGAAAAGCATTTCAATTAGTTCCCGCGTGCGCCGAATTCAGACGCCAACGAGTTTTACGTTAATTATTTCCACCACTGTACATGTTCAAAACGCTATCAATTATATCACAACGGACGGACTATTGTAAAATGGACACTTGATCTACGTAAAACTTTTGATATTTTGTCAAACTTTCACAATAAATAAATTTCGCAGACGCAACCATCAGTTTGACGTCAGGGAACGTCGAAAGCGCCTCATAAGCCAGTCCGCAAGCCGTCATTTGCGAAGACGCAGTGAGTGCTTCAGAGAGGAGCAGCTTCATATTCCTGACGATGATGATTTCACTGTAAGGGGAGAGTATGTATGGGATGAAGGTTGGTCAGTTGATAAGAGGCGGCGGCCGCGCACGCGGCGGTCTTTTCACTCGAGGCCGTGATATCTAAGTCCGCGCTCGAGGCATTCTGGGACTTGGGCTGCGGCATCATCACCGCCCGCTTGTGGCAGTGGACCGCGCCATTCACCTATTCATGATACGTCGCCGAAGAAAAAAGAACACCGAAGGGTCAACAGAACCGGATGCCCGCATACAATGAAGAAGGGAGGGAGATGACACATGATATAAATATCTCATGGTGGGTAACAAAAGGGTAAAATTATTGAGGAAGGGCAGTGGGTGTAGCGAGGAAAAAGACACAAATTTAATTCTTCACGGCTTTTCCATAAAAAAATTAGGGTCTCTTGAGGGGGTGTTGCTTAATCGAGTCCGGCTGCTCATGAGCCCACGCTCAATGCCCTTTCCTACGCCTCTCCGAACCAAGGGAAACGTGTGAAATCAGCGTCGAAATGTGAGGTCAACAAAGAGATGAATAGGAAAGGGACGCTTTCTTCGAGAATTGAAGTATACGTGGATCTAGAGAATTGAGTGCCACAGTACGCAGTGCCGCGTGGATAATGACGAGATTTGAGAGTTTATCTTTCTCAACCATCATTCCACTCAACTTCATTTCTACAAACAACAGAAAGCGTAGAATAATTGAGGCAGGGCGGGAGCAGGAGGAACATGAAGTGACAGGTATTAAAAATGGGTTTTCTCAACAATATAGGGTTATGCATCTGAATCACGGTTAAATGCCGTGATATAAGCTTTTCCAGGGTATTAAGACAGCATTTAATCAGGGCATAAAGCAGCGTAGTTAAGTGGACTTACCAAGGAAATTAAAGGGAAAGGCAGTCATTTTAGACGAGAGTTTCAGAAAAATTATTGAGGTGAAATGACACCAGCATTTTTCTAGTGGTCTAGGGCGGTGGAATACGTCGTCCCGCAAGACTAATATTTTCAGCGATCCAATCCTCATTTTCATTAGGCTATTCAATCGGTCGAATAATCGGCATCATGGAATGAAACGGAAAAAAATGTTAAATAGAAGAAAAGAACCGAGTCAATTGTTTAGACGGCATCCATGGGGATATCAATCTCCATCGACAGCCCCCGATTTTCAATTGTTATTGCAGAAAACTCAGTCTTATTTATTTTGGAAATTCACTCCATCTCCAATAAAAAAACTTACTAGGTTTTTTCTGGGCATGATGCCTGTGTTTTTTAAAAAAATTTTTTTCCGAAACTGGAGAAAATTCTCTAAAAACAAAAGGGTTAGGTTGTAATGCACAGAGTATGTTTATTAACATATGGCAATTCATTTAAAAAAAAAGGTTCTTTACTTCACGCACCACTGCACATCACCGTTAAAACCAAATATCTCCTTTCTCACGTGAAAAAAAGGCAAAGACAGACTTAACAATGTACATGACATCAACAAAACTGCACTCATCTAAACAGGTATAACCTTAAAATGATTAAAGTCACAGGTAATAGGCATTGAATGAGAACAATAGCACACTTGGGGAGCACACGGCCTAAACCCAACAATAAACCCACGCAATACAGAACCAAAACACCTTCTTATGGCCCGCGTGGAAGTAAACTGAACATCTAATCTAGGTGGCGCTCGTGATAAGATGTTTCAAACAGTTAATTAGGAACGCTTTTACAGAGGGATATCGTATTTATCTATTTTACCAAGAATCACCGGAAGACATACAGAAAATGAGAAATTAGATGATACATTTTTGAAAATATTCTAAACATGTGGGATTCCAAATTAACAATGAAGAACAAGTTTCACATCAAAATCTGGGAAAAAATATTAAAAAATATATAGTCCAGGCTTCTTGTTTCAGAAAGTCTAGAGGATGTACTGATGCAACAGAGTGGAATATGATTTTATAATTTAGTTCTTAACGTGCGTAAGGAAAACACTGAAAAATATTAACCCACAGAAGAAATTGTGGAATTATCGACCATCTCTCTGGTCTTATTCAGATGGAGGAAGTAGTCCGACTGCCTACGGACGGGTCGCCTTTTTCCTCTTCTCTCCGACAGATCGCCCAAATCTTCCCCAAATGCCCCCCCTGACCCGCCACCTTATGGTTACTCCCTGACCTTCCCAGTATTTTCATAACTATAAGCCCCCTCTCCCTAAATCCAAATTCTCCCATTTTTCTAACATTCCTCCTAACCCCTGCTGTCGCCCCAGATTCAAGACCTGTCCCCTCTTCATCTCTAAACCCCTCCCTCCCATATCCCGTCTCACCTTCCCCCCCTCCACTCCCTTCGCCTCTCCCTCCCTCATGTACCACATCTATGTCGCGTAAATTCTTCTGTGCGCTGTCAGGGAGGGCATAGCCAACGATGGCAGCCTTAACAGAAACACTCTTCAGAAGCTACCAAAAGTTACTCTTCAAATGTTCAATAATAATGTGAGGACTGATTGTGTTCGAGTAGTACATGATAATGGTCCACAAAATATACAGTCTCAAATTTCATTGTTGCGAGGTGAAGATTCACATGGAGACCACTCATGCAGCGCCACCGATTGTCGTGTTAATTTTTGGCACAAGTGTACACAAAAATGGGCATCGATTAATTTTGCAATAAAAAATCATCGCATACTTTTAGGCATGAATATAAGAATGTTCCCACGCTGAGACCACGTTTTTTCACAGCTATTTCTCTCTCTAGAAAGGATGATCGGCACTCGAGCCGGCAAGTTCCGACTTTTCCCGCAGTAAGGCGAGTCGCTTGCGGCAGACGAGGTTGACGATGTCCATCTCGAGTTCGAGGGCGGCGTCCAGAGGGAGTTGCTGCAGCTGTGCGGACACGAATTTACCGAAGGCGTGGAACTCCGCCGCCGCTCCCCCTATCCCGAGCAAGTCCACCGCCGCCGACGACGACTCGACGAACGCAACCGCTGCGGAGTCGGGTTTCTCTTCGCACCGACTAATTGTCGACGGCTGGTGTTGCCCTGGTGGTGAAGCGCCATCCCACGGACATTGCCTCTTGAGGCCGCCCAGAGCGTCGTTGTTGTTACTATTCCTCCCCATGGAATGACAGCCGTTGTTCCACGAGGGGTCCACGTGAGGTCGGAGGTCGTCCACGCTCGGCTTGACGTCTTCAAACTCGAGGGCCGAGGAGTCATCGACCGGAACGTCGGGCTCTGAAGTGACCTCTTCCTGGCATCTCTGGAAATGAGATGAAATGATTGACGGAACGGTAAAGATCAGGGGAATTGATTCCTTCAATCAGACTTGGCATGTAAGTTTTAGAAGTAAAAGATATGAGATTGAGGAACAATCCGTACGCAACATAAGAACCGACAAGTGATAATGGGAGCCATCCATGCGACATAAATACACAGCGCACTCGCTTTCCTTACGTCTAAGACCCTAAGCACCAGGTAGCGCACTTCAAAACTGATCTGGGAACAGAGGAACAGAGCTGACGGGCGATAATCAGCAAAGAAGATGGTCGACGTAGTCAAGTTAAGGCGTCAAATATCGATGGTTGAAAGTTTTTACTTATTCCGTGAAAAAAAGAGAGATAAAAAGTACTTAAGAAAGTTTCGAAATGTGGTTGTGGAGAAAAATGCTTAAAATAGTCCGAGCGAGATAGTTCCCTAGTCATAATAGAGACCATATTCAAATTATACGTTTTAATTTCACCAGCTATAGGACACATCAATGAAATGTCGCACTATTAATATTGCAATAATATAGTTTTATATGACAGAAATTCTAATTAATTAAATGAAAATATCTAACTAAGTCTGTAACGTAAATCATTTTTTCGCGCGGTGCGTTTGAAACTCCTTCGAAACGGAAGGTTTTTTGTGATACCCAAGAACCGACTGCGGTTACAATATGATTAATTTTCCAATATAGTTGGGAAACATACAAACTGCACACTGTTAGTTTTTTTTACGACATCTAAGTGTCAGAAATACCTTCTTTTGTCAATAATGTCTCTAAGGAGTGCATACACGTACCATTTCCCATGTAAAAGGGCCGGTGTTTTCTGGTAAATATCTCGGAAAGTAATAGGGGTAAGGGGTAGAATTATTGATGTCGTTAGAAGGGTGAGATGTTTTTATCTTTAAAATGAGACCAAATTCATTGATTTCTAAGTAAAATGATATTTCGCTCGAACTGCCTTAAGGCGAAGTGGACGGATAGAATGAGAAATGAGGAAGTACTAATGACAATAGGATAAGAAAGAAAACTGCTGAGGGAAATGAAAAAAGATGAAGACAGCTTGGATGGGACATATATTACGCCAGAACTGTCTTTTTAGAAGAATTATTGAAGCAAGAATATGAGGAAAGCGAGGAAGGGGAAGAAGAAGGATGGGAATGCTCGATGACATAAAAAAGGCCGAAGTTACAGGCAAACGAAAGAAGATGCTCAGGACTGACTGCGAAGGAGGGCATCCAGTTGAAACCTGTCAGAATACAGATTCCATTAAGAAGAAGATAAAAATCATGAATTTTTTATTTTTTACCTATTTGGGACGAAATCGATAAGCATACGAAAATATTTAGCCATGACTGTTTTCCAACCAATTGAAATGAAATATACACACAAGTTGCGTGAGTTCGATATTAGGATCACGTATCTGAACATCGTTTACCTGAAAATTGCGATATTTCTGAGTTAAAAGTAGTTTCAGTTGAGAATATTAATGTTATGAACACGTAACACCTTTTCGCACGCTATCACGTGCCAAAAATGGCGGTAGAGCTATTCCTAATTGTTGGACTGGATTGGATATTTGAGGAGGCGACCGACTGCTTATGTCATTTGCGCCATAAGGGATAGGTAAGGGAGGAAGGGTGGATAGAAACCCTGCGTCGGCATTAGCCTGCTCTTAACGAAAGGCGCCAAGGGGACCACGGTTTAACGTCTCATCCGACAGACGGAGTACTCTACTTGAAGTGCCCTCCACAAGACACTCAAATAGGGATCGGGTTTCCTCTGAAAAACATCCTCCTCTGCAGGAGGTTTGAACCCTGGCCGCCCGTGTGGTAGGCGAGTACTCTAGCCACCACACCAACCCGATCCCTTATCCTAATTGTTTTCTACGGTTTTTAACAAGAGGTGTATCGTACTTGAAGTATTGTAAGTACGTATATAACGCCAGAGAGAGAATACGTAATTTGAAATAAAATTACTGGAAAACGAAAAATATAGATCTCAGATAGGAACGGAATTTAACGGAACCTGCAGAGAAATCAATGAGGTTTGTACAGGAACAAATTTTGGACGAAATAATTTGACTCTCTTTTTATAATTTTTAGAAAAGTTTCTTTTTTGTTTTTATCTAATGTATTATTTTCAGCAGTGTTGATTTTGTCGGTGCTTAATTGCTTAAGTTTCTAAATGCATTTGCTGTGAATCAATAATAAAATATGCTTCCCCATTGACAAAAAAAAGATAAGACAAGCAAATATAATTCTGACAATTATCGCTCTAAAGAATACACTTTCAACGGCATTTAAAATCATTGTATGCAAAGAAATACTTAAAAATTTGAAATCCTCAAGTTCAACAAAGAATGCCTCAGAAGTAACACCATTTGCTGATGAACGATGATCAGTGATGTCTCCAAGAGTGTTTGTAAGTCACAAGCTCATAAGTTGCAAATCGGATTTCACAAGCGCGGCTAACAAGTGTTTCTCAGACGGAAATGGAATATGCATTTGTAAATTCTCCAATAAAATAATCGAATAACTACTGTCTTCCAAATGATCGAAGACAGACATTTTCAGCACTGCCAACGCGACCATTAGAATCCAAAAAAATTAAATTAAAAAGCAGTGACATTTTTCAAGAAAACAGAAAATACAATTTGTATCCATTATTGCGACTACCCCCAACATGCAGTGTGCGTCCACTATAAATGGTATGTGGTGAGAGAAGAGAGTGTGAGGAGAGGGAGAGGGATGGAACCATGAATATATATATGGATTTGGATGTTTGGCATTGCTGCCTAGGCTACGTGTTGCCTAAATTTCCACTTTTAGTTCACCCTGTCCGTGGCGCCACTTCAATTAGAGTCTTTTCAGTTATTATTGTAAATAGACGTAGTTAATTGTTGCGAGCGGGCGAGACTGTGGCGAATATTCAATAACGATCAAGGAGATGTGAATTACTTGATGCTTTGTATAATATCTTGCTATTTTTGTGATATAAAAGTTACTTTGTAAATGCTAGAGAGGAAATATCTGTAACAGAAAATGTGTAAGAGGTTTATGAAACGTCCATCGTGTGCCGACGACGATGTTTGCCAGACTCTGATTCTATTTTGAATGCATTAAGCTCGTTCGGCTATAATAAAGAATTTAGAATGACTTGTTTAAATAGTACTTGCTTCGTACCAGGCTGCAAAACAGGGTATGCGTCTACGAGGACCCAAAATAGGAGAAGTAGTTTGAAAAATAAGAATCTGTTCAAGGCGGCGGTAAGTGCATTCCTTTTTGCCTACGCTGCAATGATGGCCATTGGGAATACTCAAGAAGTCACCTGGCATTATTATTAAATTTACGTATAGCCATATTCACGAAGTGCTAAGAAGTTAATTGTGTATTTGTGTAATAAAATCTGGAGAGGAATTAAATATATCTGTAGACCGGACAATATTTTAAAAAGTGCGTTCTTACGTCCCGCGTGTAGTACTACATTTTTTATCCACTACATTAGGATTAATTGTAAGTAAAACCCATGTATATTCATGGTAAAACCGCTAAGATGTGTTTATTTACAATCTATCGACTGTATTTACATTCGAACTTCCGTCTTTCATCACTAGGCAGCACCACTTTCCAAAAAGTTGTTTGTTTACGGAATTCAAGAGAACAGCTTTTGGCGACGAGATAACAGTCCATACTTAATATATATTCAAGGATGGAACATTGGAATTAGAAAAGATTGAAAGGCCCTCAGAGATAGAAAGAGAGGCTGAGATTGCCTGGAGAAAAAATCTAACTGGACTGAGAATCGAACAAAGGACCTTTCGGAGTCGGAGAGAAAGAAATTAAAATGAAAGAAGAGAAGAGACGAGGCCTTTGGCGCAAAACATTTGGCCATGGATTGGCGTCTCTCGAAGACAACCGCGGAAATAGAAATGAATGCAAAGAATTCCAAAGCAAGACAAAGAATGGAAATAAACACATGGGGAAAATCATGAAGAGCGTCGAGGTGAAGAATGACGTCATAATGAAGCGGTCGGCAGACAGATCGTTGATGATGGAGAGCGGAAGCAGTAGAAACAGTCTCCGGTTTGAAGTTGGCCGCTGGAGCGGTCGCAGTGGGTCGCTGACAGAGCACATTCCAAGAGTATTTTGAGTAAGTCGATAAAAACCTTGGACCACTTCCCACTTAAAGGCATCTCTTTATGAATGTCCTGGAACTCGCAACAGAGACAGTGCGATGGATACGATATTGGGACTATATTGAATTTTTTTCCTAAATCTGAGCACATTAAGATTAAAGTCGTCGACAATATCAATGAAATTAAGACGAAATCATAATTTAAGATATTTTTTTAGAATATAGCAGGCGGAAAGACAATTTGAAACTTGTCAGCAACAATCATCATCATATATATTACTTCCCAAAGTTGTTTTTCTGTCGCAACACCATAACTCCCGTAACTCTTCCTCAAAATTAATAATTGAAAGACCGTTTGAAAGCTTATGTTCCCCGCTATTGACGAAAAATAGACACATGGTATGAAATTAAAGTTATTGTTAAAAGTTTATGAAAAATGATCAAAAATTATCATGACATCTGTTGACAATATGGATCAACTAATACGTTGGCAATGGTTACGCTCTTAAAAGACTGTAGGAGGCGCCATCTATTAACACATCGTTTAGTTAAATTGTTTACAATCTACATGCAATCAGTGTGACCGTTTATGTTTACGTTACGTATCTTTAACACAAACATAAATAAGATATAATTGTCCATGGAAAGAAACAGGTAGAAGAACAGGAAGAAAGAAGGAAGAAACAGGAAGAAGCTGCATACTGTGAGAAACATTCGACAGGTAGAAGAAAAGGAAGAAAGAAGGAAGAAACAGGAAGAAGCTGCATACTGTGCGAAATATTCGACAGGTAGAAGAACAGGAAGATCCTACATGCTGTGTGAAATATTCGACAGGTAGAAGTAAAGGAAGAAAGAAGGAAGAAGCTGCATGCTGTGTTAAATATTCGACAGGTAGAAGAACAGGAAGAAAGAAGGAAGAAACAGGAAGGAGCTGCATACATTGAGAAATATTCGACAGGTAGAAGAACAGGAAGAAAGAAGGAAGAAACAGGAAGAAGCTGCATACTGTGAGAAACATTCGACAGGTAGAAGAAAAGGAAGAAAGAAGGAAGAAACAGGAAGAAGCTGCATACTGTGCGAAATATTCGACAGGTAGAAGAACAGGAAGATCCTACATGCTGTGTGAAATATTCGACAGGTAGAAGTAAAGGAAGAAAGAAGGAAGAAGCTGCATGCTGTGTTAAATATTCGACAGGTAGAAGAACAGGAAGAAAGAAGGAATAAACAGGAAGGAGCTGCATACATTGAGAAATATTCGACAGGTAGAAGAACAGGAAGAAAGAAGGAAGAAACAGGAAGAAGCTGCATACTGTGAGAAACATTCGACAGGTAGAAGAAAAGGAAGAAAGAAACAGGAAGAAGCTGCATACTGTGCGAAATATTCGACAGGTAGAAGAACAGGAAGATCCTACATGCTGTGTGAAATATTCGACAGGTAGAAGTAAAGGAAGAAAGAAGGAAGAAGCTGCATGCTGTGTTAAATATTCGACAGGTAGAAGAACAGGAAGAAAGAAGGAAGAAACAGGAAGGAGCTGCATACATTGAGAAATATTCGACAGGTAGAAGAACAGGAAGAAAGAAGGAAGAAACAGGAAGAAGCTGCATACTGTGAGAAACATTCGACAGGTAGAAGAACAGGAAGAAAGAAGGAAGAAACAGGAAGAAGCTGCATACTGTGCGAAATATTCTCAAGGGTCAGCTAGTAATGAGAAATGCATTACGCCGAGTTTAGAGGAAAATCTGGATATATGTAATGGAATAATTAGGAAATGTGGATAAGGTGTATCGGAGTAGGACTCCGCGTCGAAGTGGCTCTGAACTGCCAAAAAAGAAACGAAATCGGTGAGATTTCCACTACAGACCACCAACACCTTCACGCCACAGATGGTGATACAACGATAGAGTGACCATAAGGATATTGGCAAAATAGGTCCAAGGCATTTCTTAAAGCCATAAATCTTGGTTGATACGGAAACCCAGAAGTTTCTTTTAAAAAATGATAAACAGCGATGTTTGCAAATCATTCAGTCGGCCGAGAATTATTATGGACTCCTGCGTGGTTTTTAACGAGCCTAATTTTTACGGCACTAATGAGGTCACCCTTGACAGCGAAAACTTTGTCGTTTATCATTGAGTAAAGATGCATTCGTGTCAATATTATGGGCCGCATCATATGTAATTATAAACTGTTCACAAGACCAACCAGAGAAATATTTGTTAAGCCCAGAGATTTTAGTTACATACAGTAAGGTGTCACTTTTTGCAACCTATTCATACTGATGATTGAAGGTAACATTGCGCAGTTTAGAGTTTACATGGGTTCATACCTATCCACCTTAACCTCAACAATGAGTAATTGAAAATATACAATATCCGCATCCAGGTAGAATCCACGATGAGAATAACGATGATTTTCACTACGGGCGCACGTACCAGAGTAGGTAACGAAGGCAAATTTATTCCCACGACTCAGTATTTACCATCGTAACCCTACGTTGACATATCCAGATCACGTTAAATAAACAGGAAAAGGTAGGTAAACAATCTTCAACAAAACTAAAACATCCACATTCCGGGAACATTTAACAAACCTGGGTATTGTTTTGAAAACAAATGACACACGTCGTCTCTGTTTTTCAGACAAAATAAGCGTAACCTTTTCTTTTTGGTTGCACAACTCATTATCGCGCTACATATTTTCACTTGCCTCGGCCCTCGCAAGCGCTCGCGGTGGAGGCTCTAGTGTTCGGCTCGGCCGCTAGAGAGCATCTGGTCGCCTCGGGCACGCCTCGGGGGGCCGGCTAGCGGCAGCCTCGCGGTCATCAACAATGCAAACATCTGTCTCCCAGGGAGAGTGGAAGCGTCCGGGGACGCCACGAAGCGAAGTGAGCCACGCTGCTCAACCGATGAACGGACCAAAGGAACTTGGCTCTTCAGGACGAAGGATCAAAGGAAAAGGGGAAGGGGTAAAATTGATTACTCGCCTCATCACGACACATCCCGCAAAGACAATCAATTCTAGCCACGATAACGATGAAAAGTCACTCGTCTTGTTAACTTCCATATTTAACGCATGCGCATACAAATTCATTTCCGATGAAATTTCCGCTCGATTCACGTTCACGTGAGCCCTGAACCCGGGAAAGAGGGCGGGCGGTGGTCTTAAGACCCGAAGTGGGATGCCACCCCAGAATTTTTAGTTTGTCCTTTGGGGGACGCTTTCAATTAATTTTTCATTTTTTATTAAACTCTACGCACTAATTATTTCTATTTTCCGACCTCAATAAAATGGCAAAGTTAAACAATTGAAAGTAGAAATAAATCCTCATATGATTTATTCTAAAGAGTTATATATGTTTTAGACTTAGGATAGTCTTCCTATATTTCAGGATTAGTCGAATCCAAATGTCGATTCTCGATCCCACCGATTCTCAGGATTAGAATCGGTATCGAGAATTGATCGCCCAAAGTCGATTCCGATTCCGTCGATCCCAGATAGATAAATATTCAAATCAAATTTCATGTACCACATCATATTTGTCTCAGTCATTTTGGGTGTAGGTTATCAATTTGTACTTTTTATCTACCTCAATAAGCTGAGGATATATTTGCTATTTGTTAATAAATATACTTTGTGTGAGACTTAATTGTCCTTGTTATTTCATTTCAGCCAATAGCTGAATTTAAATAACAGTCGTACGCTACTGGTACATCAATATCCCACCGTCTGTTATTAGGCATAATAATCGATGGATCGGAATCGAGAATCGATTCGAAAGAATCGAAATCGACTCATCCCTATTACATTACATTCTGATACACATTAGGAGGAATTACAGTGACCATTACGTCCACAATGTAGACACAGGAAAACAGCGCGGAGAGGCGTTCAATTGTTTATACGTCACGAGGGTGTGGTGCGTGAAAGGGCGCCGCGCGGGGAGTGTAAAGCACCACCAAACTGAACATTTAGCCTCTCGCTCCAATCTAAATTAAATTCTGATGCAATGTTAATAGCTTAGATTTGTGATAATGCAGGTGTTTCGAAGGTAAGAAAACTCGCAACATTGTAGTGCTAACGGTGTCATTTACACGCAGCGCGACCTTTCCCATTGGGGACAAACAGTAACATAACCGAACATACACGGCAACGGACCCTAATGTAAATATAATGATAAGGGAATCGATAATAAAACAGGTTGAAGAGTTCAGATACCATGGAAGCAATATTTCAAGAGATAACAGAAGCAACTCTGCAGAAACAAGAAGGATAGCCTTGGCAAAGAAGGCATATGAAAATAAGAAAACATATTCTAGGGAATAGCCACATTAAAGTAGAAATAAGAAAAACTTTTGCGAAATCGTTTGTGCGGAGCACACTGTTATATGGCTGTGAAAGCTGGACATTGAGAAAGATGGAAAAGTCGCGGTTGGAAGCTATGGAAACGTGGATATGGAGGAGGATGACAAAAACAAGATGGACTGACATAAAGAGCAGTGAAGAGGTGCTGAGGGAAATAAAAGAAGAAAGAAGACTTTTAAAAGAGATGGAGCAAAAGAAGGTTAAATTCAATGTTCTTCGACATAATAATTTTTTAGAAAATATAATGGAGGGAAAGGTGCTCGGCAAGAGAAGCAGAGGAAGGACAAGAAAGAAGTTACTAGATGATGTACGAAGTCCGTTGGGATTTAAAACATGTGCTGATTTGAAGAGAGCTGCAGTACACAGGGACACAAGGATGTAGACACAAGGCTTCGCCTTTAGAAGATGAAGATGAACCGCGAGTAAATGAAGAACTTTTGAAATTATTCCTCCACAAATACACACCTTTCTGTTCTACCTCCTAATCCGAACAGGAAAGTATCGCGCCTGCGACGTTGTGCACGAGAAGAGAATACATACATACATACCAATCACGCCATTCCATTCCGGGGTAGGCACAGTCAAAATGTATCACTCATTAATACATATTTGTACACCTAACTCTGCTTCAATAATTTCCTCCGTACTGACCATTCCTTGCAAACGTCTTTTGCCTCATTAACCCCCATACACTGCTTCATACACGCCCTCCTGTTTTTAAAACTCCTAATATTCCTCCTCCTAAGAATTTCCTCAACCACATTCAACCACGACTTTCTCGGCCTACCTCTACCTCTCACACCATTCATTCTACTCTCATATATCTGTTTCGTTATTCGGCTCTCATCCATTCTCTCAACATGGCCAAACCAACAAAGCACACTCCTTTCATATAGCGAAGAGGAGCTAGGTTTGTGAAACGATGCTACGATAAGTTGGCTAGTGTGTCTGGACTGTTAGAAGAATTAGGATGGGAATCGCTATCACAGCGTAGACTGAATTATAGGCTTAACCTCCTAAATAAATTTCAGGAAAATCATCTTACTGACGACGTAAAAAACATACTATTAACCCCTTCGTACTACGGCAGTTTAGATCGCGCCAATAAAATTAGAGAGCTAGATTGTAGAACCGATAGGTATGATATCTCATTTTTTCCGCGTACCATTCGGGACCATAACAGCTGTGATCGTCGTCATGAATAGTTCGAGTATTGACAATAGGCAGGCAGTAAATCTTTCTCATTATATTCTCTACTCTCTTATTTATGCATGATGTAAATATTGATGTTCTTATTTATGCATGATATTTTGAATCTGTAGTAGTAGTCTTTGTATCCCTTGCGTGTTGGAACGATTGAAGATAGAATGTTTCTTGGGTATTAGATTTTTAATTGGCGCTTTGCATGTGTGGTACGCGGGTTTTAATGTAATGTCGGTGTTCTACCATATCATTCATGCATGCCTGGTGCGAAATCACCCCCTGCCACACACCCTTTGGGTGGCTTGCAGGGTATGACGTAGATGTAGATGTACACGTCCATTACTGGAGCATTTAACCCACATTCATTCATGACCCACTCATTCCTGACCCTATCCATCCTACTTTTGCCGCAAATACTCCTCAGATAACTCATACCCACGGCGGTTAGTCTACTCTTATGTCTATCCTGACTTACCCATGTTTCACTACCATATGGCAGAGCGGGAAGAAGTACGCTTTTGTACTCGGCAATTTTCGCTTCCTTAGAGAAGCACTCATTCCTTGATATGGTCCACATGCTACCTACCACTTTCCTTCCAGCATTCGCACGTCTCTTTATCTCCTCATCTATTCTTCCATCTATCGCATATAGCTTACCTAAGTACACAATATCATCAACTTGTTCACTTACTTCACCATTCGCCCTCATCATACCGTTATTCTCCCCATTCTCCTTATCAAAAACTACTACTTTAGTCTTGCACGCATTTATCTTTAATTCCATTCTCTCCGTTGATTCACAAAACTTATCTAGGAGCTTCTGTAATCCCTGTAGACTGTCTGAGATCAAAACAGCATCATCCGAATATAGAAGAACTCGCACGTTTACATTTCCAATCAAAACACCGTCGTTTTCACTACATGCGTCTCTAACACATTTATCCATAAATACATTAAACAGCCATGGAGACATCACGCATCCTTGCTTTACACCCCGATTTATTACAAACCAATCACTCAGAACCCCGTTAACCCTTACACTTGCCTTACTATTGTCATACATCGACATCATAACATTCAATAACTGCCCATTCGCTCCATAGTCTCCCAAAACCTTCGCTCAAAATAAACTACGCGGGAGAATGTGGACGTTGTGCGTTCGGGAAAGGCGACACGAGGGGCCGGGATGGATGACGGACACTGAAACAGAGACACGTGGGCGAACAGAAGAGTGCGAGAAGGGCGTTTAAAAGGATGTGGAAATGAATCCTTACGAATGAAAATACGAGAAGTTGGACGAATGAAAGTGTTACACTGTACGGAGACGATGGCATTCATCTGCAACAGATCACTTTTTCTACTTAATATCTTACTTTTAAACTTTAAAAGGCAATTAACCCCCGTCAAATGATAATAGTAATGATTGAACGAAATCTGAAAAAATACCACAAGCAGTAAAATATTCAAGATGAATTTTTAAAAACACCTTGTAAAAGACATGCGCTGGGCTGATAATTCAATCTAGATCATGATAAAAATTACCTTCAGTTAACATCTATCTACCAGGATATTCTTCTCTTAGCAGTACCAACAATTCAAGGCCCACATTCAAGAAACAATCTGATTCTACACTTTTTTCCTCTGAAAAACAGTTTGTGCAATGAAATAATGGATAATTAAGACAGATTACGGGAATATACTTAAAAGTTCATTGTATCCTCAATGCTCCCAATAACCGGCGATGAGAAATTTCCAAACAAGGACATGCGGGGATTTATGGAGCAGTCTAACGCAAAAAGAAAGCTCAGAAACGTATCCAGATAAAATTGTAACAATTTTAATTCAAAAGGTTAACTGCAAAACCTCCGAAAGGAGCAGGCTTACTTTTACAATTCATAAGATTGCCAATACATTTTTCGTGTGGCCTCTTGGCATTTGCAAGGGTGATTTCCAAGAAGCGAATGCAACTCAGCGATATTCTAATGGACACATATTTTTAACAAGTATTGCACCGCATGACGACTGCAAAGGGTAACTATGGTAACGATAGTAACAAGGCATAACTGATGTACTGACATACAAAGGTTTCGAGTGATTCAAGCACAGCTGGAGCCTCATGGTGAGGTCACTAAATTCCTTTACTTAAGAGAAAAGTCGATGTATATCAAACCTATACGGGCAATATTTTAAAATTAAACATTTAGAGAAATTGTGTTATATTTATTTCACTCATATACATAATAATATGAAATTAAAGATATATTTCCACACTTTCTTACGGCAAAATCATTTATAATGCCTAAAATAAAAATCAATTTTGCTTTCTGTGTTTTAGCGTTTAACAGAGAAATAATAAGTTTCTTAACGCGTTATTTGATATGAATTTTACTTTTAAACCCGAGAAATGGTTTGACTCTTTCTGTCATAACATTTTTAAATAATAGTATTTTAATCCCTAAAATGCCGCCCTGAAATAAACAGCAGACAGGGGCGAATCGCCCCTTCAGCCCGCTCTAACCCTGCAAAAATATTCTGTATAGTTTCCTTACAATACTTCTACAGTACTTCTTCAAAAGTTCTGTACATATTACTTAAAAGTATTGAAACGCCATTGTACGGAATTCCCTACAAGGTTCTGCAGAATACCTTAGGATGTTCTGCAGAATTCCTTAGGACGTTCTGTGGAATTCCCTACGACTCTCCATATAGGTCCTTAGAAAAGGAAATGGGTCAACGGAAACCTCACATATTTCCATAGAGTTGCTGAAGTTCTACAGAACAGCTAGTAAGGAGTTCTTTTGCTCCGCAGAAAATAACTCTACAGAACAAATGTTCTGTAGAGCCAGGCTCTCATGTTCCGTACGGATCCTGAGAAAAGGAACTAGTTCTGAAGAAAAAGAGTCAATTTCTGTAGAATTCTTTGCGTTCTACAGAACAGCTTCTAAGGAATTTTTTAGCAGGGAAGGTACGATCCTAGAGGTCAAGAAGGCTAAAAAATAAATGCCCCAAACCTCCCACCAAAGACGGTGATTACAGCCAGTCGTAACCAGCAGCGTGACATGAGGGAGCATAATAGGTAAAACAGTCCACCTACCTGAGCCAAGGGAATATCGTTCAATTCCAAAGTTTTCCTCAGGAAGCTGTCGGCCAGGTTGAACCAGCGTAGTTTGGGGACAAAGACGCCATCAGCACCGGCTTCGGGCTTCGAGTTCTTCATTATCTTCATCACTTCCTGCCTGTAGGTGTTCCTGATGTTCCTCACCTTGCTCCTGAAGACGTTGAGATCCAGATACGCAAGCTTCATCTTCTTCAGTATGTCCGTTTCCGCAGCTATCCTATCGCCCTTGCTTTTATACAGGCGATTGCGAGAATCCCAGAGGCAAGGATGATTCCTGTATTCCTCGAGGAATTGGACGATCTTCTCGGTCGACCATTTGTCGCCAACGCTCACCGTCAGCATGGCGGATTCCATGGTAAACAATGCTCTGCTGTCGCCGCGAACAACGCACCGGAGCTATGGGACCGGGCGGAAGGAAGAAACATGTCCCACGGAGGACACGAAGGGGGAGTAAGCAGTTGGAGAGAAGCGCAAAATGGGCGGACTGTGAGAGTCGATAAATAAATACTATCAGGTCGATGGAGCTAGCGACGACGCCGACCGCCAGCGACGCGAGTGGGGATGAGAGTTACTATCTCACTTGCGCGAGAGGTGGCGACACCCGCGAGGAGAGAGAGAGGAAACGAGAGCTGCTCGCCCGCTAGCGACACGTTCGGCCGAGACGGTCACTATCCTCACTCTCGTGAGAGTAAGGAGGGGAGGGGATTGAGTGGAGGGGAAGGAGGGGGGGGAGGGAGGGAAGCTCACGCACGCGTGAACATAATGATCAGTTTCTGTGACGACGAAGCTCTCTGACGACGTGAAAAACATACTACAGGTAAAAAAATACTAACCCCCTCGTATTACGGCAGATAAGATCGCGCCAATAAAATTTGAGAGATAGATTGGAGAACCGATAGGTAAAAAATGTCATTTTTCCCGCGTACCATTTGGGACCATAACTGCCGTGATCGTCGTCATGAATAGTGCGAATAGTGACATTAGCTAGACTGTAGATCTTTTTCTTTATATTATCTACGTTCTTCTTTAAGCAATATGTAAATACTGATGTTCTTATTTATGCATGATATTTTGAATCTGTAGTAGTAGTCTTTGTATCCCTTGCATGTTGGAGCGATTGACGATAGAAATTTTCTTGGTAAGTAGACATTTTATTGGCGCGTTGCATGTGTGGGACGCTGGTTTCAATGTAGTTTCGGTGTTCTGCCGTATAATTCATGTATGGCTGGTGTGGAAGCACCCCCTGCCACGCACCCTGTGGGTGCCTTGCAGGGTATGACGTAGATGTAGATGAAGATCAGTGAACATTGTCATCCGAGCTCGGAGTGATATGACAGCTCGCAACATCGCGGAATGATTTTCAATCGATGATGAGAACATATCGAAATACAGCATTGTGCGAAACATCATTCATTCCAGTCCACGAGGACTCATGTGTGGTCTCAAGAGTGACTTCTGGAAACAACATGTCCATGAGATTTTCAGTAATATCATCTGCTCCTTCAACCTCGCTCTGATTTAGCCACTCTAAACCTTTGTCGCTCATTTTTACACATTTACGGACGTAAACACAACAGGTCGGGACCCGTCCGCGCGTCGCTGCCGCCCGGCTCGTACGAGGCAGCGTACTGTTTACACTGTTTCTTGCGGAAAAATAATTACGTGATATTTGCCGAGACCCCTCCCCCCTCCCCCCCCCCACGTGAGATTGGGCGAGATTCGGCTCGACCCCCTTCCCCCTCCTAAACGCCTCACGTAATTAATGGACGCTCCCTAACGTAGGTAGGAACGTAACGGGCTAGTGTGTCTGGACTGTTAGAAGAATTAGGATGGGAATCGCTATCACAGCGTAGATTAAATTATAGGCTTAACATTTTAACTAAATTTCAGAAAAAAACACTTCTCTGACGATGTAAACAATATACTATTAACCCCCTCGTACTACGGCAGATTAGATCGCGCCAATAAAATCAGAGTTATAGATTGTAGAACCGATAGGTATAAAATGTCATTTTTTCCGCGTACCATTCGGGACCATAACAGCTGTGATCGTCGTCAGGAATAGTTCGAGTATTGACAATAGGCAGGCAGTTAATCTTTCTCATTATATTCTCCTCTTTCTTATTTATGCATGATGTAAATAATGATGTTCTTATTTATGCATGATATTTTGAATCTGTAGTAGTAGTCTTTGTATCCCTTGCATGTTAGAACGATTGGAGATAGAATGTTTCTTGGGTATTAGATTTGTAATTGGCGCTTTGCATGTGTGGTACGCGGGTTTTAATGTAATGTCGGTGTTCTACCATATCATTCATGCATGCCTCGTGCGAAAGCACCCCCTGCCACACACCCTTTGGGTGGCTTGCAGGGTATGACGTAGATGTAGGAGATGACGACGCGGTCGGTTGGATGAAAGGGTTGGTTTGTCCAGGGTTAATTTCTCAGAGAGGAATGGAGAGGACTGCGGAAACAATTGCTCACGTTACAGAGGGGTGTGTTAGGGTTTTCTCAGTGCTTTCTTATCTCGATTTGTTCGAGGGCGTCCATCTTCAATCCTTTGGGAAGGGTTTGTAGGATTTCGGGGAAAAAAATCACTGGTGTAGTTGCACTCTTGAAGGTGTTTGGTGGCGAAGAGGGAGGAAGGGTCTTTCCCTCCCCCTTCCCACTGCCTTTTGTGTATATATCCCTGTACCTACTGTTTGGACTGAATTTTTGGACCTGATGATTCCGCAAGTCGGTGAAACGCGTCGTCACCACACAAATTAAAATTCTCTGGAAAAGTACGAAATTGTATTCTCTGAATATGGACACTATTAACTTCCACGAAGCGAAGCCTGAAACGGTAGAGTGTAAATTAAGCAGAGTATCGTGCCTGTTCGATTTGCATTTCCAAGTTTCCAATATTACAAAAAAATTATATTGCCTTCACAGAACAGTTGGGTGAGGGAGGGGGGGACTGTCACCCACCCCCCCGAATCACACCTATTGTGCTCAATATAATCCTCGTCTCGGTTAACTCCGCAGTGGGAATTATTAAATCGTTCTAGGTACAGAGCGATAATCACTCGTTGCCGTTCTTGTATTTCGCGAACTATACGAAAAATGACCGCTCCATCATATCCACTGCGACGTTTGTTTTTGGAAAGAACGCAAGCTAACGGCGGCGCTGAACATTAAAATTACGCGTAAAAAATGTATGCGATAGGAAATTCCTAAGATTCGTTCAATGCCGCCGAGGGGAAGAGATTGAGAATCGTGGCGTATTAATGCAGAGGACACACAGTAATATATATCGACAGTCGGTTACGAAAACCACGTTCTCGGTATAAATACCGTTTGTCAAAGAGTTCACCGCCGTCTCATTCCCTCTCTCTTCCTCCCGGGAATGAATTCACCCCCCCCCCCCCACCCCCGACTGACATTCATTCATTCCTATTTGTTGTTAGTTGTGACATGGTAGTACTAATGAGGCTTGATATCACCTTCTATACTCTTGAATCAATTACTTACTGATTGCCAAATATTAGTGTAGGTAATACCGAAGTTGTTCGAATTATATACGCTACCTGAGATACATTTCAGAACAAGATGCTAGGCGATTGAAATGCTAATTTTCTTGAATTACGCCACATAGGTATTATTGGGATGATAACATTTTCTTACATGTGTAAGCTCGGTAGTTGCTGCTGCCAACCTGCACGCATTATTCTTTACTGAGCTTCCTCATCTCAAATTAACGAAGTTGATATTTCTTGCATCACGAACGTGGTTTCTTCGGTGGCGTTTACATATCAGAGTCACTCAACATAAATGGCTCATTTACTCCGTCAGTGGCATTTCCGTACAGAAATGACCATTTTGCGGTTAGCTTGGCGTAAACGCTTGAACTTACGAACGATTTTCCACTGACGCAATTGACTTTGTAAGTTAAAACATACGCGACGGCTTTCACCGGCTACCTCCATACATTTAGCTACTCGTTTTCTGCTTCTGTATTCCACGCGACGCCATGCGCAGAACGGGCTCATTTTGGTCACGGGAACGACCTACCTTGTATTAGTACTACCAAGAGTTGTGAAAACCACGTTCTCGGAAGAAATACCGTTTATCAAAGAGTACACCGCCGTCTCATCTCCACGATTAATTCAGCGCGATGCGGACCCCGACTGTCATTTATTCCTCGCATGGATGTGCCGGGCGGCGAAGCACAAAAGGCGTTTAGGTTTAGGCGAGTTGAACGAGTCCAAAGGGTGCGTTCAACTTGAGGTAACGGACGACTGCGCTAATAGATTCCGACACTTCAAAACGGGATGAAATACGTACGAGGTGCGCACGCAACCACGAGAATTCGATCCGGTGTTCGCTTTCACACGATCAAAGAGCCGGAGAATCCTCTCAAAGAAACAAGCAGTCACACTATCAATCAATTAAACCGCTTCCTTACAGAGGAAATAATCACTCTATAATCTAAGTTCCGGTAATAAATGCCCGCCGCATTTTAATAGGGCGAAAACATATCAGGAATGCAAGCCATACTAAAATAGTGAATACCTACATCGAAATGAAAGGAACTTGGTATACACAAAGAAAATTGATATGTAACGTGATAGCCGGTACTTCTACCAAGACGACCCATGAGCAGTGCTGTTTATACCCAAGGGCTTGGATTGGACTGGATATTTGGGGAGGCGACCGACGGCTAAGGTCATTTGCGCCATAGGGGATAGGTAAGGGAGGAAAGTTGGATGGAAACCCGGCGTCGGCATTAGCCTGCTCTTAACGAAAGGCGAAAAGGGGACCACGGCTTAACGTCTGATCCGACAGACGGAGTACTCCACTTGAAGTGCCCTCCACAAAACAATCAAGTAGGGATCGGGTTTTCCTCTGAAAAACATCCGCCACTGCAGGGATTTGAACCCTGGCCGTCCGTGTGGTAGGCGAGTTTATACCCAAAGGCTTCTCTTTGATATAGACTTCTATATCACGACCGATAAGCTAAGAGAAACTCATTTTTCATTCATAAGATCAGTCATGCACTGCTTTCTCGTTGTTTCTCATCCCCCTCACTCTCCCTCAATGAGACGAAACAATCACGTGACAGTTTGACGTCGCCACCCGTCCATTGTGACATCCTCCCCGATGCATGGAATATTCATCATTTCCCGAGTCATGGCCATCTCCAATGGCTGATGGGATATTTGCGACTCCGCAGTTTTCTCCAAGAAGCATGAAAAATAATGCGGCTACCAATTACTTTAAAGGCAAATGTAAAACAAAACTATATTAAGGTCCGTCAGAACAATTATTCTAAAATAAACGGAGTGTTCAGGTTCTTAAATAGAAACTCATAAGTAGGGATATCTTTCATCGTGACGAGACAATGGTATGTTATTAATAACGAGGCCGAAAGTTCAAGGCGAAAGTTAACTCCGACGCACGAGAATAATTTGCAAAGAGTCACTTTGTGCTAACTTCAGTCACAAGAATCTTAAACATTAACCAATGTTAAGGGTTAATATTTTGCGAAACGTCTCGCCATTGGTCAACTGCTTTGACAAAAATCGTAACGGAGACTTCGAATGATGGAGTTTCGTGATTGGCTGGTTGAATTGAGTGGAAGCGGGTAACATCTTCATCTACACAATACCCTGCGAGCCGCCGCATGGGCGTGTAGCAGGGGGTGTTAAGGTCACCAGCCGCGTGAAGATGTAAGTTTTTGGGAGATGAAATGGTGACATGAATTATAGGAGTGTATTTAGTGGAGCTCAATATTTATTGTGATTGCTTATTGTGCGAAGAAAGAACGATTTTTTGGGTTCTGTTGGCAGTGTTCGGTAGTACATCTCTCTTATTTTATTGCATCTGTCAGACCTAGAGATGAAGTGAGGCCTCATGATAATATTCTCCGTGTCGCTCGGAAAAACACCTGCTCTGAATTTATCAAGCAAACTAAGCCTAGCGTGTAGCCTCCGAGTCTCTAGGGGCTCCCACCTAAATCCCTCTAAAAGTTGTGAGACACTATATGTACGCTCGTAGCAGTTTTCAACGAAGCGCGCTGCTTTCCATTGTATTTTATTTATTTTTTTGATTAAATCTATTGGACCAGTGTCCCATATGCTCGCGGTGTATTCGAGATGTGGCCTAACCAGAGCGAGGTAGCATCTCTCTTTGACTTCTTCATCCGAGGACCTTCTTATTATACGTTTAACAAAACCTAATTTCTTTAATGCTACGGCACATATGTTCTGTATGTGTAATCCCCATGATATATCAGCGGTATTTCAACGGTATTATAGTCCCAACGTGGAAGAAGTGCAAGAGAATGCAAAATGCGGAATCAACCAAGCGAAGCGAAGTTGTGAGACACTATATGTACGCTCGTAGCAGTTTTTAACGGAACGCGCTGCTTTCCCTCCTCCTGTTCTTTATTGACTCCTATATTCTCCTCCTTTTACGCAGTCTCTTATCTTCTACATTCACTCGTGATTTTCGCCGACCATGTCTTTCTCCTCCCACACTACTCACCCTAATTTCATTCATTCAATTCCTTATTCGACCCTCTACACAATTCTCTCGTCGCGGCCAAACCAACGAAGCACACCACTTCCATGAATCGTGTCCATTACGAGAACATCAAGACCACGTGCTTAATCAAAATGAGAAACCGTCTCTTAATGACGATAATTAGTTCTAGTGAAACCGATAACAAGCAAATAAAAGCCGACCCAAGTTAATCACATGAAAATACGAAGCTTACAGTAATAAATACGTCTACGTCTAAGTAATACCCTGCGAGCCACCACGATGGTGTGTGGCAGGGAGTGAAGATCACCAAACATGCACTAATGACATGCAACTAGGATATTTAAGAGAGATATTCTATAAGAGAACAGGGTCACATGCAGCTAGATGGTTAGTATCAACATAATAAGAGAGGGATTATTGGTTGTTATTACATGCATCATGCACTACAGACTACTCTTACTATATTTCACCTACCTATCCCTTTGCTACGCTGCCTATTGTACTCTCTTATCGTGCGCGGGAAAAATGAAATTCTAAATATATCGGTACGACAATCTATCTCTATAATCTTGTTAATCTGATCAAACCTAGCATAATACGCAGGGGTTCTCAATATATATATCTAACGTCATCTGTGAACAAATCGGATTCGAATTTACTTACAAGGTTTAACCTAAATATTAACCTGCGTTCTGATAGTAATTCCCATCCTAGTTCTTCTATTAAACTCGTAACACTTATACAATTATCATAACGGCCTTTAACAAACCTAGCGGATTTCCTTTGCACGCGCTCTAATTCTTTTATCAAACCTTCCTCGTACGGATCCCATATACTAGCGGCATATCCTAAATGAGGCCTGACAAGTGTAAAATAGCATCTTTCTCGTACTCTCTCATCGCATTTGCCTAGAACCATTTTTACGAATCCTAATTTACGGTTTGCTACACTAGTTATTTCCCTGATATGTTTCCCCCATGACATGTCTTCAGTGATGGTGACGCCTAAGTATTTAATAGATTCTACGTTACATATTTTCTTTTCTTTGATGCAATAGTTCTTCCGGGGAAACCCATTCTTTTTCCAAAAGTTCATTATCGCGCATTTCTCCAAATTTAATTCTAACCACCAACTATCACACCCAGCATCAATCGCTTCTAAATCCTTAGCTAAAGACTGACTGTCCTCTTCATTTCTAATTTCCTTATACATTTTCATTCCAAATATAGGTATGCAGGTGTGTTTAGAAGTACACCAAAAGCAAACACGAACTTTCGTGACTCATGGAGGTCACGTTGAATCGCGTGACAGCATTTGGATGCCTCGGCTCGCTAGCGGAGTGATTGACGCAATAAAACGACTTTCACGAGGCAAACAAGGGCTCTTCGTTCGCTCTTATTAAGGATTCGCATGCACCAGCACCTAAAAAACTAGGAAATACAGGGGGTGCTTGCATGTTAAACATCAGAAAATCACCATGTCATTAAATCATTAAACAGGGTGGCTACTGATATCCAATTTTTAAACTCCCGGATTTTTCCCTGACATTTCCCTGATGGATTTACCAAGTTCCCTGACCAATCGCCAAAAGGTCACCCATTATTGGAACATTTTTTCCAGTTGAATTAAATCTTCTACGGCAGATTTAAATATTTTTTAAATTTCTAATCATCGTCTCATATTTTTTGAACTGCAAGCTTGTATTTACTATAAGCTAGTGTGCTCCAGCTTCTTATCTACCTGAGTTTCGGAAGTTAAAATTAAACGCGAGGTAAAATTTTCCGAACAGCATTGCCACGGATTCCTTGTGCTGAGCGTAATTCACTGTGATCATGAATTTTAACACAACTAGGAAAATATCTCAATAAGGATATACAAAAGGGATGCATTGTACGTCTGATTCACAACTAAATAACTAAGATTCACAACTAATAAGATTCACAACTGAAAATTTCACGAATTGATGGGGCTTATTCCATGCACGTCAGCGACAGATTTTAGTTTCAGTTGTTGAAATAATGGGCGGGAAAGACAGGCCGATAAACGTAAGGGTAGAAAAATAACGAGGATTTATATCCCAGTTTTTCTCGGACCGTTACGAGAATTCCCTGATTTTTCCTTGACTTTTCCAGAAATTCAAAATTCCCTGACAATTCCAGGTTTTCCCTGACTATCGCCACCCTGTTAAACTAATTTACGGTTTAAAAAGTAGCTAGGGAACCGATTCGGAGGCATTTTGAATTCTCCAAAAAATGAAATATTCGCTCGCGCAATATTTATGGGTAATGTATAACAAGCGAAACACAAGTGCACATGCAAGGTAAGGTTAATTACGAATCAACAATCCGCTGAGTAGCTGGCAACGTTCAATTGGTCGCAAAGATTAATATTTAATACAATTTTTGAAGGCATTTGTTGAGATCTATTTCCGGACAAACTCGAAAACAACCCCTTTGATATATTTGTATTTCAACCATTAGAAGCAATAAGGTAAACTCCCACAGTGACACATCGGTGAAACAACCAATGAATTATTAACGAACAGAGACCTCGAATGCCAGAAAAAAACAATCTCTTATCATTTAAACGAACTTGGTACCACACCAAAAGACGTCCATAAATCATTGAAACTTAAAACCAAGTGAGTAGCCACAAGAATTCCCGATAGTAAGTATCAAACAAAATTCCAAAATACTTAGAAAATAGAAAATAAAAAAATTCGGCGAGATTCATTCGAAATACTTTAAATTCGTTTAAATTGGGCCAAAATATTGCACTTAGTGTCCGCATAAGGAGAGAGAATAGGTAATACAACTTTAATACTGAAATGAATAAATAACAGATTTTCATCTTCTCACACTAATTCTCTCACTAAAGGAAATTAGTTTTTCTGCGATTAATTAATACAAACTTTTAAATTGAGTAATGATCTTCACTGAAACAATCACCAAATAAAACTGCATATTAATCTCCGAACTCGAAACATTAGCGCCATAGAGTTACTCGCCTTTTTTATTGCTATCATGTGAGAGATCAGGATTTTTAAAGCGAAACAAATTTTAAAAAAATGATTCTTTTAAGACTTGGCGAACCAGCCTACTTAAACGAAGTTTAAAGTGCCAATATAAGACACTGTCTCCGGCGTTACTCTGTGGAACTCCTTCATTTTGATAATAAAAAAACACTTGGTTTTTATTCCACACTTTATTGTAAGGAAACGACCCGGGTTCCAGCATGTCATGCCATCTTCAGGTTCATCCTGAAGATGGCATGACATGCTGAAACCCGGGTCGTTTCCTTACAATAAAGTGTGGAATAACAACCAAGTGTTTTTTATTATCAAAATTTAAAGTACGAGGCGACAACTCGCGGAAATGAGTAACTGGTAACAAAATACGTTTCGTTAATTTTCACAGTAGACCTATTTAATCGACCAGGGATTCGGAAAACGTTGCCAAATTCATAGTCACCTCGATAATTTCAACGTACTACCGAAACGTACGTCGATTTAACAAACCTAGTGCGGAAATTAACGAAGTTTAGAATGTAAAGCTCTCGGGTTTCCAACCGGGTGGTGGTGGTTTGTGGCACCGACGTTTCGAAGGCGTAGTCTGCCATCGTCCTAAGGGTTAACCTGTCATCACCACGAGGACGATGGCAGACTACGCCATCGAAACGTCGGTGCCACAAACCACCACCACCCGGTTGGAAACCCGAGAGCTTTACACTATAAGCATTCGCCGGGAAGGAAAGCCTTATTTCTTTCAATATACGAAGTATTTCTAGCGAATATACTGCAAGTCTATTTGATTCCAATGATAGGATTGGATTGGATATTTGGGGAGGCGACCGACGGCTAAGGTCATTTGCGCCATAGGGGATAGGTAAGGGAGGAAGGGTGGGTAGAAACCCGGCGTCGACATTAGCCTACTCTTAACGAAAGGCGCCAAGGGGACCACGGCTTAACGTCTCATCCGACGGACGGAGTACTCCACTTGAAGTGTCCTCCACAAGACACTCAAGTAGGGATCGGGTTCCCTCTGAAAAACATCCGCCACTGCAGGGATTTGAACCCTGGCCGCCTGTGTGGAGGCGAGTACTCTAGCCACCACACCAACCCGATCTCCCGATTCCAAAGACAGATTGTATCGAAGAATCAGAGGGCGCTTTCCATTCGCTCTACTGCGCAACTCATTTGGCAACACATCGCGCGCATTTGTTTTCCAATCGTTTCTGACCCTGTGCACTTAAAAAACATTAGGGGCCGTTATTGGTTACCACTTGAGAAGTAAGACCTTCGATAATCAGTGTACATTTCTCGGGCTCGCCACCGGGTAAGATAGTCATAGGCAGCCGACGTTTCGGGTTCCGACTCGTTACCCATTCTCAAGGTTACATATATGTCACAAGGATATGACTATCTTACCCGGTGGCGAGCCCGAGAAATGTACACTAATTTAATTCGCCTTCGATAATCGCTATCATGATTGTTCACTTAGCGTTGGATTCCAATTAAGAGCCTCAAATGCAGGTCTTATCACAAAAATATGAATCGGTAAGCGTAGGTTTAAATAGAACTAAGAAAAAATGCTCTTGGCTTCACAAAGGGAGTCCCATCATATTAAACAAAAACATTTCTATCTTCATCTCCGCGTACGACCTAACTTTTTCATCCAGTCCATTAATAGAACTATCCTCTTTCTGGCGCTTCCCCGCAGGACCAACATCCTTCCTTCTGCCGCCACCTTAAGCAACTATGAGATTCATAATTACTCTCAGTTATATAATGCTTTCATATTCATGGATGCATTTCGAACGAAATAGCAATAGTTTTGTCCATCCTCCCGCGAATATCGAGTGTATCGATAGAAAGCTCCTCGCGAATCGGCCGCATGCTATCGATAATTAGACTGTCGCGACTGTTTCAAGTCGATTGAATATCGCCCTCCACTTCCGGGAGTCGTTTCCTCGAGAGAAGCAGCGAGACCGAAAACTGAAAAACAAATGACGGCACCGGCACCGCAAAAGCCTTAAACGGAGCGCGGTTGGATTCCCTCCTTATAAGACGTTAAAAGAAGGCCCAAGTTCTTCGTCCGTCGTCGTCTGTCTGCCAATCGCCGTCAAAGACAGGTCCCCTCGCAGACGACTACCACGAGGAGCAAGAGGAACTCGGTGAATCTTGACTGAGAGGGAGAGGGGAAGAGAGAGAGAGAGAGGGGGGAGAATAAGAGAGGGGGTAGTTCCGAAAAACACCCGCCTACGCTCACACGCACATTCCACGCGGGACAGGTCGAGCGGAGAAGGAAGAGGTGAGAACGGTAACAAGAGGAAGGGAGACGCGAAAGAGAAATGAAAGATAGAAAGAAGGAAGGACGTCTCCCAGCCCTGAGTATGCGACAGCCCTATAGCGGGGCCCTCTTATCTTTTTATTTTGCTGTTACGTCTTATTTAAACTTCTATATGCATATTTTCTTCATAACCGGAATAAACAACTTTGTGAATTGAATGTATTGACGAGGAGGGACAAGAAAAATGCACTTTTCTCACGGTAAAATTTTCTGTACAACAATTTAACAAAAGAAATAATGAATAGCGTGGATTAAGAGCAATTTTCCACAGACATTTAACCAAAAAGGTCAATTTTTTTAATGCAATATATTTTTAACTGGGCTTATTATTGAATGTATGACATAATAGATTTCTAGTGTTATCAATGTCGATATGAGCGTAGAGAACTAAATTCAAATATCTAGACTCATATCATGTGATCTTTTAATAAAAAAAAAGGTCTAACAGACCGCTGTGTACCACGACCACTTATTTCTACGACCCAGGTTTCGATGCTTTATTGTCATCTTCAGCGAATAGATCAGAAGTTCATTTTTTTCATCATTTCAGCGAAAGTATGCTAATGAAACGCAAGAAAGAAAATCCATCCAAACGGCCATCTTTTTTCCTTTAAGAAGACCACGTCTCCTCTGCCGACCCTCCAACTTACATCTACATAATACCCCGCGAGCCGCCGCATGGGCCTGTGGCAGGGGGTGTTAGGTCACCAGCCGTGTAAAGGAGTAAGTTTTTTGGAGATGAAATGGTGACATGTATTATAGGAGTGTATTTAGTGGAGCTCAAATTTTATTGTGGTCGCTTATTGTTCGCGGGAAGAACGAGTTTTTTTAATCTATGTACGGCAGTGTATCTCTCTTATTCTATCGCGTCTGTTAGACCTAGAGATGTAGTGAGGAATCATGATAATATTCTCTGTGTCGCTCTGAAAAAGATCAGTTCTGAATTTATCAATCAATTTAAGCCTAGCGTGTAGCCTCCGAGTCTCTAGGGGCTCCCACCTTAATCCATCTAAAAGTTGTGAGACATAATATGTTCGTCCGTAGCATTTTTCAACGACGCGCGCTGCTTTCCCTTGTGTTTTATTAATTTTTGTGATTGAATCTATTTGACCAGGGTCCCAAATGCTCGTGGTATATTCGAGGTGTGGCCTAACCAGAGCGAAGTAGTATCTCTCTTTTACTTTTTCTTCCGAGGACCTTCCTATTATACGTTTAACAAAACCTAGTTTCTTAAATGCTAAGGCACATATGTTCTGCATGTGTAATCCCCACGATATATCAACGGTATTTCAACGGTATTACAATCCCAACGCGGAAGAAGTGCAAGAGATATAAAATGCAGAATCAATCAAGCGAAGCTAGCATTCAATAAAAAGAAAACCCTACTAACGTCGAAAAGCATTAGTTTAGAGATAAGGAAAAACTTGATGAAGACCTACGTTCGGAGTGTTGCGCTATATGGATGCGAATCGTGGATGGTAGGGGAAAGTGCAATGAAAAGACTGTTATCCTTTGAAGTATGGTGTCATAGAAGAATGCTGAAAGTAAGCTGGACGGAAAATATAACGAATAAAGAAATCTCTGAAAAAGCTCGAGAAGAAAGAAGCATAGTAAGAATCATTAAAGAAAGGAGAGATAAACATATTGGACATCTACTACGGCGCGATAACCAAGTGAAAAGGATAATTGAAGGAAAAATTGAGGAAAAAAACTGCAGAGGAAGGCCCCGACTAGACTTCATGAGCCAAATTATGAAGGATGTGAATTGCAGAACATACTTTGAACTCAAACGAAAAACTGAGAAGAGAGATGAATGGAGCTCTTCTGCCAACCAACTGAAGGGTTGTAACGGAAGAAGAAGACAATCCCGACGGTATTTTTCCTCCCTTCTCCTCCCCCACCCAACCCCATTCCATCCCCCCTTGTTGTCATCCGCCTCCGACCGGTCCCTTTTCTCATTTTTCAAATCCCTACCCCTTACATCTGCCTCACGCCGAGGTCATCGACAATATCGTTACACATTCAAAGGTTTCAGAAATGTTTCACTTCGCAGAATTCATACATGCACACCCATTAACGCAATTCCCTTTTCGGAGTAAGCAAAGGCAAATAACTTAGTCAATGCTCTTAATAGGTCTGACGAAGTGACCCCCTTTCTAAGATTTCCTCTGTAAAGCCCAATCCTCACGGAGGAGCTAAGTATGTAAAAAGATGCTACGATAAGTTTAGTAGCGTGTCTGGATAGTAAGAAGGATTGGGATGGGAATCGCTTTCACAGCGTATATCAAAATATAGGCTTAACCTCTTAACTAAATTTCAGGAAAAACATTTCCCTGACGATGTAAATAACATACTATTAAACCCCTCGTACTACGGCAGAGTAGATCAACTTCTTCAAGAAGAATTACTTCAAGAAGTTCTTGCTCATCCAACCCTTCCCCCTCCCCGCCAGGAGTGACGCATACCCGAGCACCGAGCCCAACCGCCACCTAACCCTTACCTCCCCTTAACCCCCTCCCCCCTCAGCACCTGAACTCTCCCAGTCCTCCACACCCTCCCACCACCTCCCCCACCACTTGACTTGCATATATATACGGCTCATTTTTTGAAAATGTTTTACCTTGATAATGTTCCTCTGTAACGAAACCATGGTCGGTAAAAATAAAACCGCATGTGGAAACAGCCAAGTTGTAATTTCTTCAGACGCTCCAAATATGAAGGATTTCCACGAAGTCACGCCCGCTACCATTACTTATAAGAAGTAAAATTCATCATTTTGACATTAAAAACGCGATTTCTATTGAAATTTTATTCGTATAAGAAAACTGAATGAAAAAATATGAAACTCCAATCTTTTATCTATCTAATAGTGAAAACTATAGCCTTCCATCTTTAGTAGAACTAATTAAAATATGAAAAAAGAGAAACCTCTGCACTCGAACCAAAATGTTTAGACTTGAGTTTTTCAAACACATAAGACACCAGACGGCTTAATACGATGCCCTTGGGGCCCAGGGGCCTTCCTTATAATCATAATTTCCTTAAAATAGCTTTACTGATCCCATGTGTGAAAGTTTCACTGAAATCGGTTCACTCGTTCAATACTTATGAGGCTTTTAAGAAAGCACTCTTTCAGAACCTTGGGCCCCCTGGGGCCCCAGCGTGACTTACGACCCCATGATTGTGGTACATTGAGTATAGGTAGGTATATTTTACGTGTTTCTAATACAGGCAAGAATTATCTTCCAGGGCCAATTTTTGGCGATAAAAGGGCCCACTTTTGGGCCTTCTAGGGACCCAAGGCCCTTGTTCTATAGCCTATGCGTGAACCAGATATAGCTAGTATCTTCCTGCCCAGTTTTGTTTCAATCGATTCAGTGGTTTATGAGAGATTGGGTAACAGACAGACAGACACCACTAGATTTTTATATATTAGTATAAGATAAGACTGTGTGGATTGAAACAAATTTGTTTTTATCATGGACTTTGCATTTACATTCCACATTCTTTCGTCAACCACGCATTCCTAACCCCACCTCTCAAGCATTTACTGCAAAATATTCTCAGACACCCAATACCCACCGCATTTTTTACCCAACTGCCGCGCTTGAAGTGATACACGAGTGTTTATCGAGCACGCACCGATGAATTAATAGAACAGAAAACATTTGCCGACGGCGCACAGTGGGGCGGAATCCCAAAAACATGGCCAAAATTCGGAAATATTACTGTTGAATGAAAATTGGTACACATGGGTATTATAGGTTGCTGAATGCAAATTAGCTGTCAAATTTTTGGAATAGATAATATCTGATACAATATGGCGAAGCCGATGATTAGAGAGTTAATTGCATTCGTTTCCATGGGTCCGGAATGTTTAGCAGGTTTACGTCCGCGCCTAATACGACCTCTCGATCCGTCTTTTCAGCACCGAATTATGCGAACATGTGCGTGTTATTTTCCACATCAATTGTATTTTCAGGAAGCTCAAATGTTGGCTTATTTAAAAAAAATTATAAATTTACACAGACATTGCACTAGCAATTACACGGACCCAGATATAAAAGTCGAGTGCATTTCCTGCTGACTTAGCTACAACAATTCGATTTTTAAACACTTTTTGCAGACTTTCTGCAGAAGAGTTTATAAAAAAATCGCTAGCTAATGTTTTACTTTATAATATGCTTTGAATATTGCGACACGAACTCGTTTGGAATCGTTTGGAAATACAACTTGTCCTTGCATATCTACACATTAACTTTAAAATCATTCACCGAATTCTTATGATCATTAATGTATGATTATTATGCTCTATATGATTAAATAAAAATTGTTAAAAACATATTCAAATAATAATTACTTTCATAGCTTGATTCCATATTTTAAAATATAAATCGGTTTAATCAAAGTGATGTGGTAGCCGTTTGATGTACCCGGTGAAATTCGGGCTCGGCGTCCTTAGAACGAGTGCTCCGCTCACCTGTCACTTCCTCACTGAATTTTGCGCGTATGTGCATACTTACCTACCTTTATAATGAATAACTTTGCAGCTCAAAGCTCCGGCTACCAACCTACTCTTTTAAATACTGATATTCGAACTTTTATTTATGGAGTTACGTCCGCCTAGAGGGGGTTTTGGCCCCACTGTGCGGCGCGGCGATGCTCCCGTCCTCAAAGCAATCGAAGGACTGGAGACGCCGTCGAAGAGAGGGGGAGGGAGTATTTGGGAGGGATCGGGGATAACGAAAGGGACTGAATTCAACATCCGAGTTAACGATGGAGAATATTGACAAAATAGGGTGAGAATATTTCTCCAATGGCCGTAACTATTGGCACCACTCGTCAAAAGATAGAAAAGAAAAAAAAATATTTATTGTGTTGGTCTGACGGTAGCGTCAGTGACCAACCACAGCCTCTCAACCAGAATACCCTTGTGAAGGTTTACGGGAAAGTTAATTCCTCGAGGCCGAAATACGGGCATACGACGCACACCCTCGTCTTTTTCTGCTTCATTCCTTTGACCAAGCTCATCTCGAGCCTGATTCTCCCGGAAGTTGGGCCCTGCTGAATGTGTGAGTGAGTGCTTTTGTAAGTCTTGTGAGAGTGATTCCTCTTTGTGTTTGTGATCATAACTCAGGCATCCTTAACGGGGTCTCTATAGCCCTGCGAAGGATCCCAATTGGGTTGAGTGTGAGTGTCTGTGAATGGTCACTGGCGAGGAATTAACGTTCCCGTAGACCTTCACAAGGGTATTCTGGTTGAGAGGCTGTGGTTGGTCACTGACGCTACCGTCAAAACAACACAATAAATATTTTCTGCTCTATCTTTTGACGAGTGGTGCCAATAGTTACGGCCATTGGAGAGATATACTCGTCCTATCTTGTCCATTCTACGAGGCCGTAGAGCTCAAGTTTCCTTCATTTTGATGGACAACATTTTAAAATTGCAAAATCATCGCTTCAAATAAATATGAACACGGCTCGGGAATCCGGATGGACGAAAAGAGAGGAAAGCCTTCTGAGGTGTAATAAACCTCTGAGGGGAGGGCATAGAGTGTGACCAATGAGGAAGATGAAGAGAGCATGACGTCATCGAACTGTAACCTGACAACCGAAATATCCACCATATTGCTACCTTCTGTTACTGTCTTTGATGATAGACAGACGAATGGACGCACCAGCGGAAAATTAAAACAAGAACATCCACCTCCTGCAGAATATTTATGGTAAATGTCTCTTGAGACATACGCAAGTTACTTAGAGCCACTGCCTTCACTCGGTCTGATAGCGGCTTTTTGCAAAGAATAGGATACATCATTATTCATTTATAGCAATCAAAACATCTAAACGAAGATGGCGTGCGCGAAAATTGCTCGAAGAAGTGCCGATTTCAACGTCGGATTAAACGATGGAGGACATCTTGAAATTGCAAAATCAGCGCGTCAGCCCGTAGGCGCGAAAGGATTAATAGGGGGGACAAATATGGCGGACAAGCCAATGCAACAGCACAAAGGGTTGACCACCATGGCAGCAAGATCCCATTTCTACTTCATATCTACTTCAACGAGTATGCCTTACTACTGATCAACAAGAAGTCGACCGCTTCGGGTTCAGGGACGATGCCTATACCTGAGACGCAAGTAACTAGACGCAAGATAACTCACCTTGGACCGGCAATTTGGCAGTCGCACAGGATGAAAACCAACGCTAATTAAGAGAATAAGTGTCTCCATCCGTGAGGTGACTTGTTCAGCTCACATCCACTTTCTGCCGAAAGTATCAGAACATGTCATTACCTGGAAATAAAGAGAAAGAGTTTAGGATAAATATTTTACGAAGACAGGTTCTAGTTTCAAATAACAAAAACTCCGAGAGGCTAAAAAAGATAGACAAGTAAGTGATGAGTAATTAGCCGTTCGTCTATTTTGAGTGTCATTAAGAAAGTTTTACCCACTCGAAAGATTTCATTGGTCTTGCATTCCTGAGATTGGTTGACTGCAGCCCTCCACACTTCCCTATCTAATTCTAGTTCCCTTACATCCTGATATCTCATCCTTTTCTCTTCCCATACTTTTCTCTTCATTTGGTCCAAAGAACTAACTCCTGGGCCCTCCTCTGCGGACTTTTCCCTCTATTTCGCCTTCAATTATGTCCTTCACAAACCCATTGTGTCTCAGGATGTGATCAATCCATTTTGTTCTTCTATTATGCATGGTGTTCCATATGGTCCTCTCCTCTTCAAATCTTCTGTACACTTCATCACTTCTTATTTTTTCCTTCCATTTTATCTTCTGCATCCTCCTCCAGCATCAGGTTTCGAAGCCTTCTAGTCTATTCTGGTCAGCTTTTCCAATGGTCCACGCTTCCGATCCATAGAGTGCTACGCTCCACACAAATGTTTTCACATGCTGTTCCCTGGTTTTTAGTTCTATCTTCTTTGAGCACAGCAGTTGTATTTTTCCCAAGAAAGCCTTCTTAGCTTGGGCCATTCTCGGCTTGAAGTCCACTGTATTCCTTCAGTCCCAAGTGACGGTACTCCCGAGATGGGTGAAGGAATCCACTTGCTCTAATTTCTCTCCTCTCAGGGTGACTTCCACACTCAGCTTTTCTCTTCCGCATACTAGGATGTTAGTCTTCGTCTTATTTATTTTCATGCTGTATTCTTGGAGAACTTGGTCCATCGCGTTTATTGACCTCTGAAGATCATCGTGATGTCCAGCTATGACTGCGATATCACCTGCGAAGCGGAGCATGTTCTCATCTTTCTTCTCCGATTATCTTTATTCCGATCAGTTCAAGTTCTTGCACTCGTACAGCCTCCTCAAAGTACATGTTGAACAGTGCTGGTGAGAGTTTGTATCCTTGTTATACTCCTGTTTATTTTAGCTTCTATCTGACTTCCATCTCTCATTCGCATCGTGGCGACTTGCTTCCTGTATAGTCGATAGATAATTCTTCTGTCGTCGAAATCCATTCTGAGTTTATCCAGCAATATGAATATCTTGTTAAACTCAACATTGCTTAAGTATTTCGAACATCTTTCTCAAATCCACATTACCGAACGCTTTCTCTATATCTACAAATCCCAGAAAAGTTCTTTTTCCTTTTTCCATCCTCCATTGTATCACTAGCCTTAGGGCTGGGATTGCTTCTCTTGTGCCACTACCTTTTCTGAACCCAAATTGGTCCTCAGCCAGCATTTTTTTTCAATTTCACTCTCCATCCTTTAATGTGCATGATTCGGGTAAGCAAATTAGAAGCGTGAGTAAGGAAACTAATTGTTCGATACTGTTCACATTAAGTTTGTTTACCTTTCTTTGGGATTGGGACAGTCTTACTTTTTTCAAAATCGAGAGGGAGTCTTCCTTGCGTATAAATGTTATTAATAAATTAGTTGACATAGTTCTTCCTCTAGTGCTCTTCCACCATTTTATTTTTAGTTCAGGAGGAATTCCATCTATTCCTGGAGCCTTCTTATCCTTTAAGGGGACGCCCTATCTTTTATTAATAGTACTTTGCGCTTGGTGTGAGTGGAACCCGCGACCTACGGGAAGCCATGCCAAAGCTCTAGCAAGCTTAAGCTATAGGTTTCTGTTTGAACGAATATCGTGCCTAATTGGGCGCAAAATTCCTAATTATAAAATAGTTTCGACACAAAAGTCTGTGACTTTTTCGTGGAAAGTAGAAAGATCTCATTTTTCAAATGCCACCAAAATATCGCCCACTAATCTAACCTCTCGAGTTATAAAAAATAATAAATCACCTGTGGGTTATGGTATATACTATTGCGCTAATTTCCTACTGTAACATTTTAATTTCACCTTAGCATAAAATATCAGAAACTACTGGGCATTCCGAAAACGACTCACAAAAATTTGTAAGTGGCAGCTAAGCAACGCACAACAATTTGTCAATGGCAGCTAGGCGACGCCTAACAGTTTGTTAATGGCCGCTAAGCAAGGCATAAAAGAGGGCAGAGAAAGGGCATTTAAGGAGGGCACGGCGGTAGTCTGACAATAATCAAGGACTCTTGTGGAACTGAGCAGATGCTGCTAGAGGAGCAACCGTATTTCAACGCAAGGTGAATCCGGGGAGCGACGGGAATATCACCAGAGGAGGAACAGTATTTCAACGCAGGGTGTATCCGAGAATTTAGCTGGCAATCCACCTGTGCGGATATCGATAAGGAAATTGTACGTGTGATTTTCATTTTTTTATATGCTCTGTGATGTGAAGAAGAAACGTGAAGTGGCTCAAGTGAGCAAAAGTGCATGGCCTGTTCAATTTTTATGAGCCTCAAGAGAAGTGATACAGTCAAGGGCATAATATATGTTGTGTATTTCAATGGTATAACATATTTATGGTGATTGGTAATCATTTGTGTAAAGGGATGTTCATTTTCTTTCTCGTAATATTTAGAGAAAAAAATTCATTGTTCAGACAGAGAAGGAGAGTCCGGGTAATTTATCATTTGAGTGAGGTTTGCTGGAGAGTTCAGAAGGGAAAGACAAAATCAGAGTCGCGCATGCGAAAGAAGGGGAAATTTTAATTTTGTTACACTACCTTGCAGTACCAATCAGTGGTGCCATGATCAAAGCCCTGCTCATTTCCAAGTAGCACCAAAATCAAATTTCCAAATAACAATAACATCTTCCATGAGAAGGTGGAGGCATCGCGAGCACTTTTGAGTGAAAACCTCACACGCATGCGCACAAGCACTTTAATTTCTCATGTCATAATAATGGCCCCCGAGACGGAGGAACTCATAACAACGGCCTCCCCTTTTACATCCGCTCGAACCGATCATGACCCAGGATAATGACCTTTCGTTAAGGAGCGGTGTGAGACCTCATCTCTGTCTCCCTCTTCTACCGCGCCTTCCCGACCTTTCTACCCCCTCCCTTCCACTTCATCCCTTCCCCACCCGCTGTCATGTTCAGTCACGGTGAGACGATCCAAAGAGCTTCTGCTCTCACGTCGCGCACAGAAATGAACGGGTGATCCAGCGAGGGTTTCAGATTCCGTTACAGCGCTCCCACCGCGGGGCATGCAACTCTGAGAAGTGGTGCACGCTTGTTGAGAAATGGTCGCGAAATGGACGGAAATGGATAGAACTGGAATGGATAGAAATGGACGGAGATGGTTAGAAATGGTTCGAAAATTGATATAAATGGACAGAAATGGCTATAAATGGACAGAAATGGTTAGAAATGGATAGAAATGGATAGAGATCATTAGAAATGGATAGAAATGGACGGAGATGGTTAGAAATGGTTGGAAAATGGATAGAAACGGACAGAAATGGCTAGAAATGGACAGAAATGGTTAGAAATGGATAGAAACGGATAGAGATCATTAGAAATGGATAGAGATCATTAGAAATGGATAGAGATCATTAGAAATGGACAGAGATGGTTAGAAATGGTTATAAAATGGATAGAAACGGACAGAAATGGCTAGAAATGGATAGAGATCATTATAATGGATAGAGATCATTAGAAATGGATAGAAATGGACCGAAATGGTTAGAAATGGACAGAGATGGACGGAAATTGATTTCGATAAGGAAATTGTACGTATGATTTTCATTTTTTTAATATATTCTGTGATGTGAAGAAGAAGAAACGTGAAGTGGTTCAAGTATTTGCAAGTTCAAGCAGTTGTCCAAGTATTCTCGGTAACCACACAGAGACAGTGCTTAGCCATGGACAGAAATGGATAGAAATGGACAGAAATGGGCAGATATGGACGGAAATGGTTAGAAATGGCTGAAATGGAAATGGGGTGTACACTTGATTTGAAGTTGCGTACCCCTCGGCTCCTACCTAGACACGACCTGAACGCCTTCTCACTCACATTACGACTGCTCAAGCGAGACGAGGGTGGAAATTACGAGTCCTTATTTGGCATCAATAAGATAAACATTCGTACATTTCTCAACTACTATTTTGTCCGCAAGTTTAAAGGTGAAATTACCCGTCACGAAAATGGATGGAAATCGTGGAAAAAGTTGAGGTATTTTAGCCATTCTTTCCTCTAGCGGAAGAGGATGGAAATTTGTCAATTTCGTCATTTTAATAACGACAAAGTTGGGTTTATCCACCGCGACAGTGGCCTTGTAAGCACGACTTCGTCTTATGTGCTACAATGTAGACTTGAGGCCTGAACATCTAGTTCGCATAAAACTCTCCTCGAAATTCGCCTTGAGGGAAGATGGTTTCTTGGTGTACCTCACCTGACCGGCAATTGGGAGATCCGGGTTCGAATCCCGGTCAAGTCAAATGATTTTTTTCATGGCGAATGTCAACCCTGGTGAGGAATGAATGGGTTTCTTACGGGAGTTACTCGCCCATCTATATTCCATCTTCTTCTTCGTGACGCTAACTCGTTGGAAATGCACCATCCTCCCTCTCTGCCTTTCCCCGACGACAGAGAGGGATTGTGAGGCCGGAAGTTCGAACGAACGAACGAACACCGTCGACACACGCACCCTAAACTCTTTCACTTATTAGCTTTCGTTTGTTGAACGTGGCCACGATGCACAGCGGATCGAAATCGAAGGGAGATTATGAGAAGTTTGATCCATTGTGGGAGATAAACAGGCAATCGAGCTGTATCCTGACAACCGACAAGTCCACCATATTGCTTCCCCCTGTTATTTCCTAGCTAGTCTTTGAATATGGACAGACGAGTGAACCAATTAGCCGATATTTAAAGCAGATATGTCCACCACCTGTTGAAAAATTTCATGTAAGTAACTCTCGAAACATAATTCAGCTATTGATTCAACTGCTTGAATGGACTTTCGTTGGTTGCGGATAAGGGCCATTCGTTATTAAAATACATGAAATGTGTGAAGGGCACATATTCAAAAAGTAATTCACGCTGACTTAAAGTGACTTCTCAGTGAAAAACATTGCCAAACTCGATAGCCGAGCGTCAGCCCGTGAACGTCATTGTAAATCGGCGAGTATTAGGGCGGCGGACCGAACATGCCCACGTTATAGCTTCATGCATTGGGAATGGGACATTTCGGCGCGGTCGTTTGGGCGCGTGGACGTTAAGGCGCGAGATGTTTTGGCGCAGGGACGTCTCGGCGCGAGTCATTTCGGCACAGGGACAATTCGGCGCGGGAGTTAGGGAGCAGGGACGTTTCGGCGCGAGTAAAAAATACTGAATCTTCCGCGAAATTGTTTGGCTCAAGCAAATTATTTTGAACGTCCGGCATCATGTAGTTTGCCTCAAATTTGCGTAAAAGGTTGATTCTAAATATTTCCCTTCGATTAGTTAGAGGTTCCAAGCCTAATTCTTCAAAAACTCGGTAACAATGCTATACGTTTATCTTAACAGATGTTAACGAAGCTTGCTACTCTCCACTATATCCGAACTATTTCTGAAACTAAGCCTACTTGGTGAAGGGTCCCATCTGCGTTCGTCCTACTCTAAATGAGATCTGACAAAAGAAAATTATCATAGCACTAAAACCTTATCGTCAAATTCACAGATTATTCATATAATGAATTCCAATACACATTTGGCCTGTCCTCAAACCTCTTCTACGAAATTACCACAAGACAGGTCCTGAGTAAGGACTACACCTGTGTATTTAACAGACTCTACATTTGAGAATTCGTTTTGGCTAATTGTATAGGTTTCGTTGAGCGATTTTCCACATACTCATAACTACAAACGATGTTCCAATAAACTCTGAATTTAATCCCAACTTCCAAGTATTGCATAATTCGCTAATAGCCTGTAGGCCTCTTTTCAAAGAAATTCTGCAGGACACACTGCTAATATCTCTGTAAAATTCTCTCAACATGGCCAAACCAACAAAGCACACTCCTTTCATACACGTCCATTAATGGAGCATTTAACCCACATTCATTTATTGCCCACTCATTCCTGACCCTATCCATACTACTTTTTCCGCAAATACTCCTCAGATAACTCATACCCACGGCGTTTAGTCTACTCTTATGTCTATCCTGACATACCCATGTTTCACTACCATATGGCAAAGCGGGAAGAAGTACACTTTTGTACACGGCAATTTTCGCTTCCTTAGACAAGCACTCATTCCTTGATATGCTCCACATGCTACCTACCACTTTCCTTCCAGCATTCGCACGTCTCTTTTATCTCCTCATCTATTCTTCCATCTATCGCATACATCTTACCTAAGTACACAAAATCATCCACCTTTTCACTTACTTCACCATTCGCCCTCATCATACAGTTATTCTCCCCATTCTCCTTATCAAAATCTACTACTTTAGTCTTGCACGCATTTACCTTCAATTCCATTCTCTCCGTTGATTCACAAAACTCATCTAGGAGCTTCTGTAATCCCTCTTGGCTCTCTGAGATCAAAACAGCATCATCCGAATGTAGAAGAACTCGCACGTTTACATTTCCAATCAAAACACCGTCGTTTTCACTACATGCGTCTCTAACACATTTATCCATAAATACATTAAACAGCCATGGATACATTACGCATCCTTGCTTTACACCCAGATTTATTACAAACCAATCACTCAGAACCCCGGTAACTCTTACACTTGCCTCACTATTGTCATACGTCGCCATCATAACATTCAATAACTGCCCATTCACTCCATAGTCTCTCAAAACGATTTTTTTAAAATTTAATTTGATCATCGTAATCCTTGTGATTAAGATAGTGTGCACGCTTACTAGGCATTAGTCAATTCCACTTTCTTTCGATTCCGATTTCGATTCTTTCAAATCGATTCCCGATTCCAATTCCATCGATTCTTATCCGTAATAACAGGTGGGATATTGATATACCAGTAGCGTACGGCTATTATTTAAAGTCAATTATTGGTTGAAATAAAATAACAAAGACTATGAAGTCGCTCAAAAAGTGTATTTATTAACAAATGGTAAATATATCATCAGCTTATTGTGGTAGATGAAAAGTACGAATTGATAGCCCACACCCAAAATTAGAGAGACAAATATGATGTGATAAATATAATTTGATTTGAATATTTATCCATCTGAAATCGATGGAATCGGAGTCGACTTTAGGCGGTCGATTCTCGATAACGATTGTAATCCTAAGAATCGGTGGAATCGAGAATCGGCATTTGGATACGATTCATCCTCACTTTTTACCCATGTACTGCGAAAAGTCGCGATTGTTTTTTTAACACTGATGAGAATTCCGTGATCGTACAGCGGCTCTCTCTCTTTGTCTCAAGGCACTTCTAGAGTGTGTGCGCTTACGGTGCGGTTCGGCGACTGAGAAATAGGGATGAACGTCGGTCGGAGAGGGGGTGGGGGGTGAATTCATTCTCGGGAGGAAGAGAGAGGGAATGAGACGGCGGTGAACTCTTTGATAAACGGTATTTCTACCGAGAACGTGGTTTTCGCAACCGACTGTCGATATATATTACTGTGTGGCCTTCTTCATTAATACGCCACGATTCTCAATCTGTTCCCTCCCGGCGGTATTGAACAAATCTTAGGAATTTCCTAGCGCATACAGTTTTTACGTGTAATTTTAATATTAAGCGTCGCCGTTAGCTGGCGTTCTTTCCAAAAACAAACGTCGCTGAGGATTTACTGGAGTGATTATTTTTCGTATATTTCGCGAAATACAAGCATGGCAACGAGTCACTAATCAACTCGCAGAGTTTAACGCAGGACTCGTTACCAGGATAAAAAAACTCCACTTGAGTATCGGGGGTTTGTATGTGTTTCTCCATGATGAGCGATGATAAATCCGAATCTTTGGTGCCTGTTTAGTTCTGTATGATGCGGTGTCATAATTCTCGGATTAATATGTGATTCGTAATTAAGTCGAGTTTTTCTTTGATGCTTCAGAAATAATGTGATTGTTAGATTGCATCATGGCGGGGGCGGCGGAGGCCCGTCGTGAGTAGGGATTGGAAATTTGAATCCAGAATCGATTTTCGATTAATCGAATTTCGATTTCGGTTTTAAAAATCGACTGTCTAAAAATTCGATTTTTTGACCAAAATAATCGAAAAATCGAAATCGAAATTTTTCAATAGCAAAGTAATTGTCTGCTGAAATACGGATGTGCTGTTCCAACAAAATGCTAAATTTGGGTTAATGGAAGCACTAGGGATAAGAACTGAATACGGTGAACTTCATTAATACAATTTATTATTTTACAGATATTTATAAGGTATGCAGGAAAGTAATAATCCATACCAGATACTTATATACATATAGGTAATATAACAAGAAAATTATATATAATTTAGTAGCCCATGCGCAGAAGACGATATTCAGACTGGGCGAATCTATTTTGAAGAAGACGAGTGCTCTGAAGCGATTTATTGTGAAAACGTTTACAAAAAAGGCACAATGTCAACGCGTATTATCATTTCTGAACTTCGTCTCGCGGTCTACAATGTATTACTTCCGAGCGTGATTCCCCGCCTAGACTAGAAGTGTTGTAATAAAAATCCGCAGCCCCACAGAGGGCAACTCCAACCTGCCGGTGTCCGATGCACTTTGCTTCCCCACCGAGGTTCCCCCACCAGCGATGCAGAGTGAAATAGCGCGGAGCGGAGTAAAGCGAGGCGGCAAAATTCAAATGCTGTAGCAATCTAAAAATCGAAAATCGATCGGCTAGAATCGATTTTGAACGATTTTTCAAAATAAAAAGTCGACTACGATTAAATCGAAAATTGAAGTGTGATTATCGATTTTCGATTAAAATCGAAATCGATTTTCCAATCCCTAGTCGTGAGTGCAAAAAGGGCACTAGGCTATGGGGAGTGAATTCATTCATTCATTCTCGGGAGGAGGAGAGAGGGAATGAGAGCGAACGGCACTTGGAGAGACAGTGGACCTGGCGGAGAGGACATGCGGAATAATTCTCAAACTCGGGTAAGATGCGAAGGCTGTCTGATAGTGATTAATGACACAAGTCCAGGACATCACTGTAAGAATTAAGGGTATAGTAGATGAGTTTTAGTTTGATTCCAGTGCATTATGGGGGAGAAAACACAAATGGAGTATGAGGAACGGAACTGTGGAGGACGGAATTGGTGACCACGGCGAAGCAGTAGTTGATTCGACTTATATTCGATTTCGATTATTTCAAATCGATTCCCGATTCCGATTCCATCGATTCTCATTCCTAATAACATGTGGGATATTGATATACCAGAAGCGTGCGACTGTTATTAAAATTAAAATATTGGCTGAAATAAAATAAGAAAAACAATTAAATCGCTCAAAAAGTATATTTCTTTTAAAACAACAAATACATCCTCAGCTTAGTGAGGTAGATGAAAAAGTACAAATTGATAGCCTACGCCGAAAAAATTGCTGAGACAAATATGATGTGATAAATGAAATATGATATGAATATTTATCTATCTGGAATCGATGGAATCGGAGTCGACTTTAGGCGATCGATCCTCGATACCGATTCTAATCCTGAGAATCGGTGGAATCAAGAATCGACATTTTGGATTCGACTCATCCTTGGTTAAATGCCAAAAACTTTGCATACATTTGAAGCATAGTTATGACGTATGTACGAAGAAAGCGAGGATTAATTATTTTTTAATCGTCATGGTAACTTGAAATTTGCTAGCAACCATTATAATAACTGGAAATGATTAAGACGGAAATCTGTAATACGTGCAATCAAATAATTTCGCCTTCAGCTCCCTTCGGGCAACGAATTTAAATGGCATCAAATGGCATCCACGGAACCAAATCGGTATAGTGAATTTTTTCACTTTTATATATACGAGTCACTATTAAGGCAGTCCGGGCGAGATAGTTCCCTATTCATTATAGAGACCATATTCGAATTAATCGTTTTAACTTCACCAGCTTAGGACACATGAATTAAATATTAAATTATTATTGGTGCAATAAAATTGTTTATCTGACATAAATGATAAGTAATTAAATGAAAATATCAAAATAATTCGTGAACTTGACTCATTTTTTTCGCGCGGTTCTTTTAAAAGTCCTTCAAAACGGAGGGTTTTTTTTGATACCCAAGAACTTACTGCGGTGACAATATGATTAATTTTCAAAAGTAGTCGAGAAAACATACAAACTACACGCTGTTAGTTTTTTAAAGACATCTTAGCGTTAGAAATACCTCATTTTGTAAATAATGTCTCTCTGGAGTGCATGCACCTACCGTTTCCCATGTAAAATGGTTGGTATTCTTTGGCAAATATCTCCGAAAGTAATATGGTAAGAGGTTGAATTTTTTATGTCATTAGAAGGACGAGATATATTTCTTTAAAATTAGACCAAATTCATTGATTTCTAAGTAAAATGATATTTCGCTCAAACTACCTTAATTACAAGCATGCAAAGTTTGACGCAAATCTTCGCATTAAAGAAAGTCCCTCCATTCACCCGAAGTGGAACTTGTCGATAATATGAAAAGCGCTCATTCTCGAGGCCGCTGTATCGCAGAAAAACAAGGGGAGCAAACAGAACAGCCAAACCAAAGACATTCACGACTTGACTGATTGAAAAAAAAAACGGAATCAACCGGCGAAGAGTTTTTTTTTTTGCTCCTCATAGACATTCGATCCGTCTCGATGCGACATTAATGAGGAGGGTCATCGAGGACGCTCGTGGATTCCTCGGAATGCGGCTGAGATAAAGGCGCGGCTACGACCGCACGGCGATTCACGGCGAAAGAATTCCGTTTTCCGAGAGGACTGAGGCGGACGGAATAAGTGCGCAACACGCAAGGCGATCGGCATTTTTCGACGGTGACGTCGTGCCTCTGACTGTAATCGGCGGCCGTCACCGTGCGATTTGGCGAGTGATGCTGCACGTGGAATGGAGTCGACGATTTCCGGAAGGGCTCGACACTGTCTGCACCCCATTTCACACCAATCTCGTGACGTCAGAGCGTAAAATAGGTATGCCCAAATATTCGAAAGCAGAACTTTGGATTCATCGCGGCGTGTGGCACAAAAATTCCGAAATTTCCGAAACTTGGCACTTATGACTCGATCCTGAATAAGGCTTCCTGGCTCTAATTGCCAATGCTTGCTTTTGCTAATCGACAACTAAAAATTAAAAAAAAACTATCACTATCTTCTCTGTAACTTATCGAAGTCATCCAAAATGTCTTAAGCAATACACTCCGAGAAAATTGAACATTTAGCAACATACACACATGCACAGCACCAGGAATAAACATAACCTTCCTTGTTCCTATCATCTGACAGCACTTGACGGAAAAAGTCTAAAGCATGCAGCAGTTAAGGATACCATTAAGTGCCACAAAATATTCATTTATATACACATGTAAAAAATAGGTATTTACGATTTTATAAGGTTAATATTTTAGCACGGAACTTCTTTTATTTTTTTTACAAGAGACGAAACGCCAGTTTACGTACAATTCCCTTAGGCATTACATTTTTCTGTAGATGTAAAAGCGCCAATAAAGTAGATTTGATTGAATGATTTAAGATTTTCCCGGTGTATTTAATTTAAATATCTTTCTCGGGCTTCGCACCGGGTAATGTTTTCACAATCCGCCGACGTTTCGGAAAACGACCTGTTTTCCATTTTCAAGGCACGTGTTATTTCCGCCGTGACCACTGTAACACTAAAATTAAACAAGCTGTTGATGTCCCGGCAATGAAGGTTGCGATCCCTATGATTGGCTGACGTTTTCCGCTGGCCGTTGAATCGTTTTCTTGTCTTTTTAATACATTTGATCACTGCCCACCAGGTATTACTCAGTTGGAATCCGGTGTCTCTATTAAAATTATTCGGATGTAATCGTATCTCGATGGCCTCTTTGATAATGCGGACCCAGTAACGGTGTGCGCGGCAAAGGATTTTTGCATCGGTCCATTTAATGGCATGGTCTTCGTTGATGCTGTGACCGCATTATCAAAGAGGCCATCGAGATACGATTGCATCCGCATAATTTTAATAGAGACACCGGATTCCAACTGAGTAATACCTGGTGGCCAGTGATCAAATGTATTAAGACCAGAAAATGATTCAACGACCAGCGTAACACGTCAGCCAATCATAGGGATCGCAACCTTCATTGTTGGGGCATCAACAGCTTGTTTAATTTTAGTGTTATAGTGGTCACGGCGGAAATAACACATGCCCTGAAAATGGGAAACAAGTCGTTTTCCGAAACGTCGGCGGATTATAAAAACATTACCCAGTGCGAAGCCCGAGAAAGATATTTAAATAGATTTGATTGATTGGTAAATTACTTACGGGACTCTAATACTCAGATAAATTACCATAGAATCGCGAAAGTATTAGCAAATAAAGCAACTATTTCGGTATATGAAATGTACACTAGCTCCGCTATATATGTGACCAATAGAAAATTCAATATGCTTCAACACAATTTCTGTACTGTATGGTCCAACCTATTCGATAGTTTACGGCGCTCGAACGTGCTCGAAACTCAACAATAGTAAGTGAGCGACTCCATCGTCTCAAGGATTCTCAACATTAGCAACAATCGACATTCGTCGAGACAGAAAGGCGGCTTTAAGGTCGATCGCTATACACAAAAGGAATTTGACTGCTATGGAAGTTTGTAGCGCAGCGATATCTCGAATCGTATCGCCACTTGCAGGACATCGTTCTGCTTACACATTACTTCCAGGATTTTCCATAACGAATGGATGACGGACGGGGATTCCAAAGAGGCAACGATCCCAAACATTTGAATCCATCATGTATATTCATGATTATGACTATAATGTTTTTCGCACGGTGCGTTTGAAACTCCTTAAAAACGGAGGGTTATTCTGTGATACCCAAGAACTTACTGCGGTGACAATATGATTAATTCTCAAAAATAGTTGAGAAAACATACAAACTACACGCTGTTAGTTTTTCTACGACATCAAAGTGTTAGAAATGCCTCATTTTGTAAATAATGTCTCTCTGGGGTGCATACTCGTACCATTTCCCATGTAAAATGGCTAATATTTTTTGACAAATATCTCCGGAAGTAATGTGTTAAGGGGTTGAATTTTTGGTGAAATTAGAAGGGTGAGATATTTTTCTTTAAAATGCGACCAAATTCATTGATTTATAGGTAAAATGATACTTCGCTCAAACTTCCATAAATAACTAATGGTTGTCTTCAGTGAATGTAGGGTAGTTTTGATACATACAAGCGAAAAAGCGGGATTCAGCATTTGACTCAACCAGTCGCAGAGAAGGCCCTTTCAAAGAGACTATTATACATCCAAAAACGCTCAAGTAATTGCTTCGAAAATCAGTTTAGCTTCAAGAGCCATGCGTTCGCGATTAGCCATCAAATATGCATCTGGCATTCCTCTCGTAATTTCGTGAGAGGAAAAAAAAAAATGAGTCCCGCCAGTCACGACAGGGTTCGTAATTTATTCCGTCCGAATAAATGCGCGCGTGAATATTAATGCCCGTTCCGCTGCGAGAAATAATTCGCACCTCGGCCTTTCGCCGCATAAATTCAATTATACTTCGCATCAAACGCTTCGTCGGATAATTTATGCGATGTAGAAAAATCTTTTATACACTATGTTTCTGATACAGGGTCTTTTAGGGAGCGCCCAGCATACAATTTCCCTTTCGCCTTGTAGTCGCCGACTTCCCGAAATCGACAGTCACGTCAAACCCACGAATTAACGACACCCAACAAACAGATGCCAGCGGCAAAAAAAATTAAACAGCGCTGTTCGACTTTGCGATTGGGGGGCGCGAAAAAAACGTTATAAAATATTTCAAGCGGGACCGAGAAAGAATTAAATTCGACACGTGGTGGGCGAGGCCACGGATTTCATCCAAAGCGTTCGAAGAAGTGAATAGGCCAGGGACAAGAGCGCGAAATTAAAACTCACGCTGCAGAAAAAAAACGATTGTGAGACGATACGTCGATAAAGCCACCGCAGTATTTGGGATACGACCTCACAACAGACGGTTCGATTCCCGGTCCATTCGAATTTTTCCCACTCGGAATCGGCCATCATTACACCTTCACGCCACCGTTGTGTTGTTTGATTAAATGTGTTCCTATCCACTTCCTTTCTCCCTTTCTGTTTGAACGTTTATAATTCTATGTATTTGCCGCTGAGCGGTCTGTGCGAATGAACGATACTTCTTTCACCCGAAGACCTCCCGCGCTCTCCTTTCGTCGCCCTCCCAATCTCCAAAATAGTCTCTGGATCCGCGAGATCCGACAAACCTCACTTGAGGGAAGGTTAGCCGATCCCCCTCTCCTTGGATCAAATCCTTGTAGCAAGCCCCGTTGCCTCACCTGTCCACTCAAGACTTTTTCCCGCGCTTTCACGACCTCTGTGACGAATATATTTTATCATATAATTACTCCAGGAACCTTCGATACGTACGTTTTAATTTCACCAGCTGTGAGACACAGGAATGAAATATTGCACTATTATTGTTGCATTAATATGGTTTTTACATGACAGAAATTATAAGTAATCGAATGAAAATGTCTAAATAAGTCTTTCATTTGACTCGTTTTTTTTCGCGCGGTGCGTTTGAAACTCCATCAAAACGGAAGGTTCTCTGTGATACCCAAGGACCTACTGCGGTGACAATATGATTTATTCACCAAAAAAGTTGAGAAAACACACAGACTGCACACTGTTTAATTTTTGGAAGAAATTTAGGTGTTAGAAATTCCTCATTTGTTGAATAAGCACTCTCTGGAGTGCATGTAAAATGGCTGGTGTTTTTTGTTTGACATCTCGAAAAGTAATGTGGTGATGGGTTGAATTTTCGGTGTCAATGGAAGGGTGAGATATTTTTTTCTTTCAAATGAGACAAAATTAATTGATTTCTAGGTAAAATGATATTTCGCTCAAACTACCTTAAATAAACTCAAATATAGTACGCTTGCATTACCTTTAGAATGCACTACAATGAATCTGGATTTCTGGTATTGCCCCTTCGCTTTCTCCAGCTTAACCTGAGAGTAAACAACATTGGTATTATTACCTCTAAGGTTGAACATTTTGAATAATGTTGACGCAGCATAATTTCCCGCATAACCAGTTGATAAGGAATTCAAATATCATTTGCAAATCGCGAATTCATTAAGTTATTTTAATTAAATTACTCGTGCGAAATTTTGACTCAATTCACAAAATGTTAAGAATCTACCATCATCGCGAATGATTTAGTAAACCAACTCCTCGATGCATTCACGTACGAGTAGTTGAGACGAAAAAAGGATTTCTATTGCTGATGGATTTATTTCACTCGACTTAAAGCCCCTCTTTTACTGAGTACGATTGTTTTAGCACGAATTTCTACCAAAAGAACGCTACTTCGCATAAACGTACAGGTAGAGGCTCAAAATGAGCCTCTACCTGTACTAGAAAAAAGAACACGGCAATTCATCTTGAATCGTCACTCATGTATAGCGTAAGAGCATACGTGCTCACTCTTGGCTATAACGTTTCAACGGTTCACTTCAATCGAAATCAACAAAACCCAGCTAATCCACATCGCAACAAACTGATCTAATTTTATACCAAATCTCAGATATAATAAATATCGCAGCTATCAATAATGATATTGGGGATCGGGTTGGTGTGGTGGGTAGAGTACTCGCCTACCACACGGGCGGCCAGGGTTCGTCGGCCCCGCTGGCGGCGGGGTAAAGTCCTCGCCTGCTAACCCGAGGTTCGCGGGTTCGAGTCCCGCCTTGGTAGTATATCATCTGCCCAGGACATGGGTGTGTGTGTTCGTTTATGGTTAATGTTAAAACACCCGATGTAAAAGGCCTTTGTTGTGCTGTTTTCGGGGTTGTGAGTATAATTAAATTTTAAAAAAATCGCTGCAGTGGCGGATGTTTTATAGATGAAACCCGATCCCTACTTGAGTATCTTGTGGAGGGCATTTCTAGTACAGTACTCCGTCTGTCGGGTGAGACGTCAAACCGTGGTCCCCTTGGCGCCTTTCGTTAAGAGCAGACTAATGCCGACGCCGAGTTTCCTCCCATACCTATCTCCTATGGCGCAAATGACCTTAGCCGTCGGTCGCCTCCCCAAATATCCAATCCAATAATGATATTACACACGGTAACATCACAAGACACAAAGCATGACAGTTTCCATGGCAATTTATTCCACGGTGACACTCCTTACTTCGAATAAAACGAACAGTGCTCATCTGAAGAAAAAACGCGGCAGTTAATCTCCATCATCATCACAGCGGAGTGGTCGGAGAGATTTCCTCTCCCAAGCTTTCTTCGTCCTTTGCTTCTCTTTCCATTTTCTCGCTGTCTTAGGCGAGGCTTGCATTGGATTGGATATTTGGGGGAGGCGACCGACGGCTAAAGTCATTTGCGCCATAGGGGATAGGTGAGGGAGGAAGGGTGGATAGAAACCCGGCGTCGGCATTAGCATGCTCTTAACGAAAGGCGCCAAGGGGACCACAGTTTAACGTCTCATCCGACAGACGGAGTACTGTACTAGAAGAGCCCTCCACAAGATACTCAAGTAGGGATCGGGTTTCCTCTGAAGAACATCCGCCACTGCAGGGATTTGAACCCTGGCCGCCCGTGTGGTAGGCGATTACTCTACCCACCACACCTACCCGATCCCCCCTTAAGCCTGATTCACACTAGGCTAGTAATTTAGTTTAGTGGAGAGTATTTTAGTTGCTAAAATACTCGCTACCCTCCAAAAATCATTCGCACCACGGTCGAGTACATTTGACAAGTTAGTCGTGCTTTGCAAGATGAAGGAGCTGCAACGCAATAAAGTGAATAAGCTGATAAGACTTATGGTAATGGCTATTTTGGAAGAGGTAGATGAAGAAATTTGTGTGATAGAGAAAAAAAGCTATGGTTACGAAAACGGATTAATAGAAGAGTTAGGAAAACTAGGAGCTACGAATTGTCTTCTGAAGGAATTTCAGCAATGTAGGGTCTTAAAATACCACAAGCATTCAGGTTGTATATATTCAGAAACAACTTTTAAAGTTGTTTCTTCGCTCCAGCGAAACGACATGTTTGCGGCAGCTGATGAACTCGACTAAAACGACAGGTTCGGACTTGTTTAGCCGATGAACGAGTGAGCAGTGACGCGTGGAGGTTGGGGGGGCGCTACTCGCCCGACAAAAATAGAACGAAATGGATCGACTCGACTAAATAACTTGCTAATCCACTCGACTAAATTTTTGTTGTTCAGACACATTAAGTTACTAGAGTACTCGGCACTCAACTAAATTACCAGGCTAGTGCGAACAAGCCTTTAGTCGAGGCGCGAAGCGAAACAATCTCGCATAGTTAGAGAAAGCTACAAGTCACGAATCTAAATCCATCCTTGATCCCCCGCCTGTCAAAGTTGATAAATTGACGAACGGTCTTCCTAATGCATCCGACGCCGCCGTGAGACCACAACTAGTTCACGTGCCTCGGAAAAGCGTGAGGCGACTGTGGTGAAGTGGATAGAGAGAGACAACGCTCGCCTCAAATCCTTCCCTTTCGAATGAATTCTCTCCCGTTCGCAATCCCTTTCCTCGGTTCCGGTTTCTTAACTCAATGCGCGCCGCGTACGAATACTGTTTTAATACTGACTTAAAGTTTTGTTTATTTATCGTGTAATCACGGTGACCAGCGCCGATGGGGATTACTTTCTAACCTCACTGCGATGACTATTGAAATCACTGCAAGTTTTGACTCGATATCTACAGTAGTTTCTCGTCCAGAGTATTTCTATTCTAAAGGCCCTCGCGTCGGCGAGGCATAGCGTTCGTTTTCGCCGATTCTTTTCGGTCGCCACTTACAGTATTCGTACGCGGCGCGCACTGAGCTAAGAACCGGTTTACGGGATTGGACGCCGACAGCCAATCGCTGCTCATCTACCATGGCAAGCTAGGCTTGGAGGAACTCTCTCGTGCACAGAAACTCTGCGAGCACTATAGGCGACCTTCGAAGGGATTACAAGCTTCAGCAGATGCTTTATAAATTCAGTAGGGGAAATAAGGAATTGAGGCAAACCATATGAAAACAAAAGTAATGAGATTCTTTTGGACAAAGAGGGCGAGGCTGGAGCGAATGAACTTTGGAGGACAGAATTGAGAGCAAGTTGAGTGATTTAATTATTTGGGTAGTACGCTAGAAGAAAAGGGACACAGAAGCAAAGACAACAGTCGGAGAATAGCGTTAGCTTAGGAGTCGCTCAGTAACAGAAGGGAGCAGATGACGGGGACCTTGGGCAAAGATGTTAAGGAAGAGGCTGATGAAGAGCTTGAAATGGACCGCGGCGTTGAATGTTGCGGACCCCGTGGAAGATTGTGTCTCAGTGGAATTTCGCACGATTGCGCATTGCTGGCGACTCCGTAAAAGTGGAACACCGTGGCTAGTCCCGGATAGCTTCAAATCTCTCCCGTGAATGTAAAACACGCTGCAGGAGTTTGAGATTTGTGTAGAGTTGAAACATTTAACATTTCTCCCCCTCGTACGACTCTCAATTGAGAAGTTGAAAAAGAAAAAACTATGCTAATTCCACTTGGAGAATTTAATGCAAGACCCGGGTTTCAACATATTATGTCATCTCACCTGAAGATGACACAATATATTGAAACTCGGGTCGTGCATTCAATTTTCTGAGTGGAATTTTCATAGTTTGAGATGTGGAGCAGGATGGAATAAGATGAGCGGTGGACGGAAAGAAAGAAGAAAAGGGAAAAGCTTAGTATATGGTGGGTGAGGGAGGGAATCATTTGAGTGAAATCCGGGGAAATAGGTTGGGTAGGTGGCCATAGGATGTAATAAAGGGATTGCTTAGAACTGTGATAGAGGGAAGGGTTTTATGAATAGACAGGTAGGGAAGGTAGAGGTGGGAGGAAGATAGAGGGAAGGGCTAGTCCCGGATAGCTTAGAGCTGTGATAGAGGGAAGGGTTTTATGAATAGACAGGTAGGGAAGGTAGAGGTGGGAGGAAGATAGAGGGAAGGGCTAGTCCCGGATAGCTTAAAATCTCTCCCGTGAATGTGAACACGCTGCAGGAGTTTGAGATTTGGATGGAATATGTGATGGAGGGAAGGATTTTAAGCAAGTGAGGAATTGTAAGTTAGAGAGAATAGGTTTTATTGGTGGGATGAAGAGGGATAGATCGTAAACAGAGGTGGAAAAAGAAATATTACAGACGGATAGAACCTTGAGCGTAGAAAAAAATCGGACTGAGTTTCTCTGACTTTCAACAAAACCTACCTTTCACCAGTAGAATACTAAAAAAAAAAACGGTGACTTAAAAAATAGTTTCGGTAAATGTCCGCTTCCGTCACACACCTTTCAAAAATTGTTTTCGACCCTTTCCACATAGCATATCACCGCGAAATTTTTGTGAGAAAAACTAGAAAGATGTCGGTATCTAGTGATAATTTTATTTTGGAGGAATAAGTAATTTGCGATAAATAGGAAAAGTTTCAAAGCTTGAGGTGACGTTTTTCCCCGGCCGCCATTGCACTGTTTCCACTTTTGACCGCAGCGTGGCGCGACAGTCGCTGAGTCGCGTTTACCGACTAACATCATCCCGTTCCATGTTAATGAGACGTATTTTCTAGAAAAAAATCTCCCTCGAGACGGTTGGTGATTAGAAGGGTGGAAATAGGTGGTGTAGGCATGTAGAGACGTATATTTTCTATAAAAAAATCTCCCTCGAGACAGTTGGTGATTAGAAGGGTGGAAATAGGTGGTGTAGACATGAGAAGACGTATATTGTAGAGGTGAAGTTACAAATATCCCTCTGTCGGAGCCTTCGTGAAACTGAGAAAATGGAGTCGAAAAAGTCGGAAAAATGACGAAAATTGGTCATTTTCTAACGTGAATATCTCAAAAACCTGTGGCTTAACAACTTGCTGTATCTTTTGTTTTGTACTGTGATTCTTCAAGAACTAAACTATGTCACAGTCATAATCCTTAATATCACCAATTTCTGGGAATAAGTGTTTGAAAGGTGTGTGACGGAAGCGGACATTTACCATAGTTTCTATTATGAATTGAAGACAAATCTCCATCAAGCAGTCTTAAAACTTTTTTAAAAGCATAATCTCCCCTCGTAAAGGGCGTTTAAAAGCGCCAGAAAGGCTCTCGATAGAAGAGCAACGAACGAAGCATCGTTCGGTGGACACGCGGTTAGTTTTTTCCTATCATCCAATTTTGACACTGGACTAATCCGGGTGCAGTTATTTTTTACCATTTCTTCTCTGCTGTAGATTGCGCGTAGGTACCTCCTACGCATAGGTTCGCCTAGGCTCAAGTTCGCTGGCATGCGAACGGTTCACGCGAAGAAATGACGCGTCTCGTCGCGCGCGTGCGCGTCATGAAAACGTAGCTCAAGGCGCGCGACCGAGGCAATCACAGCCGCGAGCACTCGGCTGGAGAAGTTGGGATTTTCTTTTTCAAAAGATGAAAGCAGCGAGCAAACATTTAATTGGAGCGAGCGGGCGGTTGAGGAGGGATGGAAGGGAGGGGCTGGATGGACCGAGAGAGGAGTCAGTGGAGTTCCGCTCTCTCGTTGACCTCCGCATTAACACTCTGTATGGGACGTGGCGCCTCGTTGCGACCGACAGAGCAGTCTCACAAACACATTAATCAAGCGATCCTCCACTTTTGATAAACGCCGCCATTCGGTAAAGTGGCGCGCTACGCCACAAATCATCAAGCAACGAGAAAACGCTCCGCCTGCGTCACCACCGCCATCGTTATTACGGACATATAAGTGACATCACGTTTGTCATCGCTATAAGAAAATTCGAACGTATTTCCAGCTGATCTGACGGGAAGAATACTGCTGTACGCCATGAGCGAACTCGTCCAGACTTAAAAGGCGAAAAGGAAATATTTTTCATTGTATTTTCTCACATACATATATCCTCGGACGTGATTTGCTACCGTGGTAAGAGTGAAATCCTTTTCTTCCAGCGATTGCATGTGGAACAGATCAAGCCCACTGTTGCGTCAGTCATAGCCATGCGACTATTGTTGCGTCACGACGACTGTCAAGCGTTGCCTCATAGCCATATGCCAAGTGTTGCTTCACAGGCGTCACAAGCAAACACAGAGAAATAGATTAATTAAAAATATTTCACTGATCATCTATTCGAAAGTAGTCAGCAAAAGAGTTGAAAGTTGACGAACGATAACAACTCAAAGACAATACCGAGAGGCAATACCGAACAATATTTATAAAAGCAAATGATGCAAACATTTCAAGAGGCTACGACTCTCTTTATTTTGACAGCCATTAAAAAACAGCCAATATCTCGATGGATGAAACAGCTAATCTCTCGACTGATCTCCAGATATAAGAGTGAGCCATTAAAGAAGTGCCAAAGACGTTCGGGCTCTTCTTATATCGTCTGAAGCACAGGGAAGTGGTGTTAAGAGTTTATCTTACGCAAGATATTATGTGCCCGTGTGATCGTACTTGAATCACTTTTTTCACAAGCATCGACAGAAAAAACGTAGCTTTTTAGTTCTTCAAACATCGCGCTATTTTCTTTCTGGAAAGGTTCCTAAGAGCGCATTTATGTACATCAGGCTGACGTAAGGAAAATTAAATCAAGCAGCGGCTTCTACGACGACTTCTATGGATCAACTAAAACATTATACTGGACTGACGACGGGAGATACGGGATTTCATAAAACTTCCTGGAAAAGGCTAACAACTAATCCAATGTTACACACTACATCTACATCTACGTAATACCCTGCGAGCCACCACGAGGGTGTGCGGCAGGGGGTGAAGATCACCAAACATGCACTATTGACATGCAACTAGGATATTTAATGGAGGCATGCTAGATAATAGGGTCACATGCAGCTAGATGGTTAGTATCTACATAATAAGAAAGGGATTATTGGTTGTTATTACATGCATCATGCACTACAGACTACTCTAACTATATTTCACCTACCTATCCCTTTGCTACGCTGCCTATTGTTCTCTCTTATGGTACGCGGGAAAAATGACATTTTAAATCTATCGGTACGACAATCTATCTCTCTAATCTTGTTAATCTGATCAAACCTAGCATAATACGCAGGGGTTCTCAATATATATCTAACGTCATCTGTGAACAAATCGCACTTCCGGCAAAAATCACTTAAATGGTCCTCTTCCATTAAATGTTTAGCAAAGGCTGATGAGATATCTCCTTTTACCCAACACGCTCTATGTTCTCGAGCCCTTACTGAGATGGCTCGACCACTTTGTCCAATGTATATCGAAGCACAATTGGGAGTAGAACATTTAAGCTTATATACACCACTTTTGTTCACACTTTTGGCAAAGGATGATTTTTTGATTAACTAACACTGACCTATACTCGAGATTTTGAATTGGATTTAACAATAACATGTTCCCCTCTTCCTTCCCCTCCCCTCGCCCCGGGAAATTTGATCCTGTCGATGCGAGCATTAGTAAACACACATGCATAGTATACAACAACGGACAACCCTATTCCTCAATTGAGCACTTTCAACGAACCGTACGGTTTCAGGGTGAATGTTGTGGAATTTTTCCATGTTGGAAAAGAAAAACTATGAAAATTCCACTCAGAAAATTGAATGCACGACCGGAATTTCAACATATTGTGTCTTCTTCAGGTGAGATGACATAATATGTTGAAACCCGGGTCTTGCATTAAATTTTCCAAGTGGAATTAGCATAGTTTTTTCTTTTTCAACTTCTCAATTGAGAGTCGTACGAGGGAGAGAAATGTTAAATGTTTTAACTCTACGCGTATCCAGCCTCTAATAAATAAGCGAGCCACTCGCGCTTTTTCGCGCTTCATTTTTTTTCCCCACCAACCCACTTCCTCCAGCTCACGCGCACATATACACTTGTGTGACACATTGTTCGCGAAGGATGCCATCTGTTGATGGGAATGGGTACCATCCATACGAGTCATTTGCGATATCCATCGAAAAAAACTGCAAAATTTTAATTCTTTCCACGCGTTACGCACTCTCCATGACAAAAGCAAATGCTCACACAAGAGAGTGGGATGCAATAAACAACGAGAATATAAAAAAAACATGGATAAGGGAAAAAGTCGGATGGTTTCGCGTTGCTGGGAGTTTTCTCTACATTTCCGATTTCCTTGAGTTAAGTTTCCGTCATCGAAGCGAAGTAAGACTTAAGGTAGTCCGAGTGAGATAGTTCTCTAGTCATAATAGAGACCATATTCCAACTATACGCTTTAATTTCACCAGCTGTAGGACACATCAATTTAATATTCCATTATTAATGGTGCAATAATATAGTTTTATGTGACAGAAATTGCAAGTAATCAAATGGAAATAGCTACATAAGTCTTTAACTTGACTCGTTTTTTTCATGCGGTACGTTTGGAAATCCATCAAAACAGAAGGTTTATTGTGATCCCGAAGAATTTACTTCGGTAACAGTATGATTAATTTTCAAAAATAGTTGAGAAAACACACAAATTACATACTGTTGATTTTTGGACAAGATCTAATGGAATGCCTCCTTTTTTAATATAAGGTCTCTCTGAAGTGCATACGCGTACCATTTCCCATATAAAAGGGCTGGTATTTTCTGGAAAATATCTCGGAGAGTAAAGTGGTTAGGGGTTGAATTTTTGGTGTCAATGGAAGGGTGATATATTTTTCTTTAAAATGAGACGAAATTCATAAATTTCTAGGTAAAATTATATTTCGCTCAAACTACCGGAAACGTCGTTATTTTGCAGATTTTCGCAGCTCGTGCCGTATATCTGGTAATCTTTGGGTTCTGCGAGTATTTTTGTGTATTATGGTATAATGGTCTTCTTTTTAATAGAAGACCATTGTTGTTTAACAAGCCCCACGAAGCCGGCAGCAGAGCACGGCGAAACTGTCGCAAGAATAATACCAAAAAATACTCGCATAATTCAAATATTACCAGATAAATCCTTAACCCCCTAAAGATCAGGTGTGCCGAATTGGGCACACATCTCCAGAATCGTTGTGCATCAGTAACCATGTAAGTCATTCCACTGCAGCCCATTGGGACGTTTCCGGCACGCTCGTACCTAAATTCAAGGCTATTTCGAGAAAAATGTTTTAAAAATGGATGGGCGTACTTTTAATTACCACCCTTGATTGGGATTTTGAAGGGAAAATTCTTAAGTAGAAAAATTGTTGTCCGTAAAGGGTTAAATGTCATTCGGAGTCAAATGCGGGAGAGGGAAGAAATCGCCGATTCGGGAGAAGAATAAGGAGGAGTTAGAAGGAGGCGAAATTAAAAGGAATGCATTAGTTCGCGGGAATCAGCGAAAGATGAACGTGAGGACAGGTTTAGCGACGTGCGTGCTGTGACGGGCAGGCTGGAGCCACGAGCTATTGGGATCCAATTTTCCAAACATTTTCCCCGCCGAGTCACATTTAAAGAAAATAACCGCGTGGCGTCATGTGAGCAAACTGAGATCGGGTCGCTATAGTACGGGATGGGGGAGGGGGGGAAAGAGTGGGAAGATGGAGGGGTTGGAGGAGTGCGATGCGGGTGGGGTGGGAGGGCATGAGGGTAGAGGGGCACGAGTAGTCGGTCGGTCGTCAACCTTTCGCCCATCGCCGTGAAATACGCTCAACAGAAGAGGAGGAGGGGAAGGGGAGGTGAGGAGAGACGAAGAGTAGGGGGAGGGAGGGGCTATGGCAGTGGAAACGGCGGAAGGGATTTAAAGCGATCGGACGCAGTCAAGGAGACCCGTTTGTTTACAAATAAAACTAGGGGTGAGTCGATTCCAATTTTTTTCGATTCCGGTTTCGATTCTTTAAAATCGATTCTCGATTCCGATTCCATCGATTCTTATTCCAAATAAACAGGTGGGATATTGATATACCAGTAGCGTACGACTATTACTTAAATTCAGGTATTGGCTGAAATAAAATAACAAAGACAATTGAGTCGCTCAAAAAGTATATTTATTAATAAATACCAAATATATCCTCAGCTAATTGAGGTAATACATAAAAAGTACAAATTGATAGCCTACACCGAAAAAATTACAGAGACAAATATGATGTGACAAATGAAATTTGATTTGAATATTTATCTATCTGGAATCGATGGAATCGGAATCGACTCTAGGCGATCGATTCTCGATACCGATTCTAATCCTGAGAATCGGTGAAATCGAGAATCGGCGTTTGGTTTCGACTCATCCATAAATAAAACCGTAAGGAGGATGAAGTATGGAGATGCAGGCCAAAGGCTTGCTCGCTCGATTTCAATAACCTTAGAGTATATAGTTCAACAGAGGTGGCGAGACGAATTTCAGGTGAAGCCACGGTGAAAGTTTTCCCCCATATTGAGGGACCGTAAGAACACTGATTACCGTAAAAGCCTGTACACACGAAGAGATTTCTGTTGCCGGGCATTGCTTACGATACTGTCGGCGACAGATGTCGCCGTGTGTACGCCCATATCACAAGACATCTGGTGGCATGCAAGGCAATCGCAAGCAAGTTGCCAGCGATAGAGCGTGTACCATTTTCCCTGCCATATCGCTACCTACATCCATAGCAACCACCACTTGAAAAAGTAAACAGCCGCGAGAGAAAGCAAAATACCAGCGATTTTCATCCACCTGAACAAATTAATTACTGCCAAAGAGTGAGTATATGTATAAATTGCTTTGTAATTTGTCTAAATATACTTATAATTTGGCGGGTTCCCTTGAAAGAGTAACCAATATCGAAACCGGTCATGAAAGTGCAACTATAAACAGCGAGCAGTCGTGTCGGATCTCTAGAACTAGGAGTGTGTACCGTGTGTACACAGAAGCGAAAGATATTGCTACCATAAATGTCGCCGTCCCAACATACCGGATCTGGCACCAAAATATGCACCACATACCATACAATCTAAGGCGCCGTGTGTACAGGCCTTAAGAGATCATGAGACGGGACGATTATTCCACCATATTATAAAGACACCACGAGATTCGGCTGTTTAGCCATTTTCAATGTCGTTTTACTAAGTAAGCCAAAGGTCCATAGTATGTACCTATATATACAATGAACGTTTGATTTAAAATACAGAACGACAAACGGAATAGCTATTGGAATGGAAGTTCTATGCGCATAACGATGCGTCACTGACCCTATTATGAATTATAAATCATCACTCATTAACGTTTATTGCTATTATTTACTTTTTAGCTGTCCAAAATGATGAAAATCTTCCGTAAGTCTGCCTCTTTTGCCAATTGATAGGTTTACTTATTCCCTAACTAAAAATTCCCTAACAAAAAAGCCGTAACTTACGCGTTTTTCCCTAACGGCCAGTAAATTTTATATTAAAAACTATTTGCATTAATTATTATTTTAGATATATTTCCTCACTTCTTCCGGTGTTTCATTCTTTTTTATTTGGGAGACACTAAACACATACCTACCATCAAGAGCAGACGAAATGCTTTTCATTGCTTCTACCTGCCTGTATCTCCATAAGATACGTTGGAGGAGTTGACAATATATTCTGTATTATCTGCCTAACCGATACTATCCCCATTTCTCATAATTCAACAGTTTATGAACAATAAAAAGGTGTAAATAGCTAGGTTTACGCCTATTACGCTAATAGTATATCTGGGACACTCAATATGGCGGACGGTTACGCCCACCCGGCATCTCCTTCTCTTTAGGCCGAGCATAGGCAGCGCCATCTCTTGTACCTTAATAACTCTACGTAAATAACGATAACTCACTCTCCTTAAGGTAGTCCGAGCGAGATAGTCCCCTAGTCATCATAGAGACCATATTCGGATTATACGTTTTAAAGTCACAAGCTGTGGGACATATCAATTAAACATTTCATTATTAATGGTGCAATTATACAGTTTTATATAACAGAAATTGAAAGTAATCAAATGAAATATCTAAATAAGTGTTTAACTTCACTCATTTTTTTCGCGCGGTGCATTAGAAACTCCATCAAAACGGAAGGTTTTTTGTGATCCCAAAGAATTTACTGTTCAAAAATAGTTGAGAAAACGTGAAAACTACATGCTGTTAGTTTTTTTCACAACATCTAAGTGTTAGAAAGAACTTATTTTGTAATTAATGTCTCTCTGAAGTGCATACACGTACCATTTCCCATGAAAAAGGGCTGGTATATTTTGGCAAATATCTCCGAAAGTAATGGGGTAAGGGGTTAAATCTTGGTGCCTTTAGAAGGGTGAGATATTTTTATTTAAAATGAGACCAAATTAATTGATTTCTAAGAAAATTGATATTTCGCTCGAACTACCTTAAGCTCATTATCCACTCTAGACCCTTTTCCCAATTCCTTTTCTCTCCGCTCGCTCGCACGCGGCGCGCAGCACCCAAATTGAAACACGGCCCGCGTCGACATTTCCAATCCCAAGACTACCCCCTCGGCTCCACGCACAAAATCTATTCTCGAGAGGAGAGAGAGATTTTCAGGGCCATTAATATGTTATACATTTTGTGCTCCAACTGGAAGGAGAGCTGCAATTACAAGTAAGATACGTGGAGGGCAAAGTTCTTTGACCTGACGGAACTGAAAAGAGCTCAGAGGTTGATAATCACTGGACATCTAAAATTAGAGATGAGACGATTCCACTTTTTTTCGATTCGGATCCTTTCGAATCGATTCCCGATTCTCTTTTCCGATTCCATCGATTCTTACTCCTAATTAACAGGTGGGATGTTGATATACCAGTAGCGTACGACTAGATATTATTTAAATTCGAGTATTGGCTGAAATAAAATAACAAAGACAATTAAATCGCTCAAAAAGTATATTTATTAACAAATAGCAAATGTATCCTCAACATATTGAGGTAGATGAAAAGTACAAATTGATAGCCTACACCCAAAATATTACTGAGACAAATACGATGTAATTAATGAAATTTGATTTGAATATTTATCCATCTGGAATCGATGGAATCGGAATCGACTTTAGGCGATCGATTCTCGATACCGATTCTAATCCTGAGAATCTGTGGAATCGAGAATCGACATTTGGATTCGACTCACCCTTATCTAAAAGAAATACGGCACGAGGAATGTTTTTGGTTGAATTCGTCTCCGAAGTCAGACCAGACACGGCGAGCATAAAAAAAGAGTTCTATATTTTGACCCATGGTCCAAAATCATTCCAGATCGCTCGTGTGGGACAGAAGCTCGTGTCCCGATCAAGGAGGATATTTCTTCCCCTCAACGGAATCCTCGCAGCTGCGAATGACGCGGTTAAGGCAATATGGATTTATTTTCAGCTGCTTCCGGGTATCCTCAATACTTGTCAAAGACAGAAAACTCCAAGATACATTCCTACCTCGTGGACGGTGGCGCAATGCGCACGATTCAACTGACATTTGACATTTTACGCCCAGCAGTCATGAAGGTAATGCTTTCTTCTGAGAATTCAAAATTCCGTAAGATGACTCGATGCGGGGGTGGATTCCCGGAGAAGGCAGACTATTTATTTCTATTTTATTTTTATAGTCGTGGCGAAAAGTTGTATTTCGGTAAATCAGGATTTAGTTTTTCCACAGACCTGCACTGGGGCACACAACAGTTCCCATTGGAAGAAGTTTTCTTCGGAGAAAACTTGGCGTGCTCCATGCCACGAAGACTACCGTAAAAGATAGGATAATGAGGAACAGGGATAGTGGAAATAGAAGGAAAGGATATGGGAAAATGACAAATGGAACGGATAGGAAACTGAAGGTTTACGGGTGGTGGGTAAGATGACTAAGGAAAGATTAAATAGGGTATTATGTACGGAAATGTGATGATGGGATAGGTGGAAGGATAGGTAGGTAGGATAAAGGAAAAAATGAAGTAATTACTCAAGGTAAAAACTCAAAACGATTTCGCAAACACTTCTCACTACACTCAACTTCAACCACACCCTACGAGATTCAATGAAGAAGGAACGCAACGTGGGCCGGCGTTATCATCGTTCCAATGGTTCCCACTTTTCCCGGTAGATAGCGTCTCTCTATGCTGGATACGGAAGATCACATGTAATCAAAAAACCAAGAGACACGTTGTCATGGAAAACGTAGAAAAGAGCAGACCATTCCGCTGGTGGCAAAATTTTACTCTAAGATTCCGGAATAATAAACATTATAGGCAACGAATGTTAATGAGCCTAATAGAAATAGGATTTAAAGGTCATTTCAATACTATTTATAAGTTATTCGGAGTATCCCGCTGCGTATTGAGCATTTTAAATTTGAGTAAATTTAAAATGCTCAATTCGCAGCGGGACACCCAGAAAAATTTTAATATAGTAAAGAGTCGCTGCGAAAAACTTCAAACAAAGACATTTCAACAGTTTTCCATGAATAACTTAAGGGTAAGGAATTATAATTATAACATAAATTGTAATTTAAAAGGAAATAGCTACCCGGTTTTTATCAGCAAACGCCGGTTTTTGAACTATCTTCCGATTTTCGGATTTTCGTTTAAAGCATACTCGAAAAACATGTCTTCACTAATTCTCCAAAGATCAAAAATACGAATAATTACTCTCAATTTTTTCGTACGTGGGATTCTGCTTTAAAATTAATTGAATACCATTCCATCAAAAATATATTTTTATATAAAGTCGTGTTGTTAGTATGATTATGATAATAGATTACTGCATTTTCCACGCCATTTACGAAGGCTGAAGATAAAAATTACAAACATGAAAAGTCACCAGAAAGAATTCATTCGCACCGGAAATAGGTTCCTCACGAACTCTTAGCTAGTCACGCCAATCCGCAGACCACTAAGGGCCTATATCCGGTCTTCCTAATCTCCGTGGCAAATATTTGCAGGATTGAAGAGGATACCTTTGTTTTCATAATATAAGCTTAAGTGTTCGTAGCCATTGGAACCTCACACAATTGGTAAATTCTAAGACAGCTGAGGAATTTAACGGTAATTAAAATTGGCCCAGTGGATTCCCCGTTCTCTAAAACACTACAATACCCACTCTCAGGAGAAAACGTTTGCGTACCCATAAATCGGCATAAATGCACATTCGTATGTTCGCACATATATGCAAATATTGCTCATTTTATTAGATAGTAAAAGTCGTAAAGCACACGGGCGAAATTCCTTGATAAAAGTCATGGCTCAGTCATGGAAGTCCTCCAATTCGTGGAAAATCACTCGAGTGACGACATATAGATATAAAAATGTCACAGGGAGGCAGACAAAAAATACAGCACCACAAACGAAAAAACACAAGTTAGCTCCTAATATTTCGAAGAGCCGTGCGTCTTTTTCAGAGGAAGATTGAGGACTTAGGCCGTTTTCGAACTTGGCAAACGCATAGTTAACTTGATATCAAGATATCTTGATTCCTAGGCAAGCAAAGTGAAATTCTTACTTGACACTTTCGTAGCCCTTTTACGATGGAAGAGACATCATGCGGCCTTCATCTCGTAAAACATACGAAAAGCGCCATCCGTGTCCATAATTTTTGTGGGTGATTGAAGTCGATTACTTTTTTAAAATGCTTCCCAACCTTATACGACAAAGTAAAAGAGAATATTATTTTTTTAATCTTGTTGTTTATGAATAAAATAATGCTATATACCATAATATGGTGATTAACTACTATGCTTCGATTACTTGGGGCTGTTAAAGTGGACGACATATCGCTCACTGTATTCCACCACAATTAACGTCTTTATGCACAAAAAGGCATTATAATATTTTTTGCCTATATGACAAAATATGTAACGATATATTGATGTATTACACTCCAAACAAACTACCTATGATCTTCGACTGATAAATACGCGCGTTGTAACTAACATAATTAAGCTGAAAACAAATTATATATACTCTAATGGTTTATTGTCCCCCTTCTTTGATGAATGCAGTGAAAACCTCTCCAATGCTCAACGTTACTAACAATTATGATGTTCGTTAGCTAAAAATAATGCTGCCAATGAAATTATGGCTACCTGAGAGTACTTTCCATCTGACTATAATTCTTTCAACGAGATCATATTTTTTCCTTCCAGAGCAAGGAAAACAGAATTTGTAGGTTTAATGAAGTAAACAAGGACGGAACATCTACAATGTATGGAATTGTTCACAAAACTATTAGGTACCAAATCTTTTATCAGTATATTCACTTTTGAAAAGCCTTTAAATTTAGCGAATTCATCGATTTTCCGCAAAAAATTAATAAACGTCACGCAAATACTAGTCGCAATGATAAAATAGTATCCATTTGAAAGTTTCTTCACTTCTATTTTCCATACAAGCCCATATTATCACACCCCGAGTTCTAACTTGAAACCTAGAAAGCATAACAAGTCTGTTTTTTCATTTACTTGGTATCTTGACTAGGTATCTAGACAATATGACGTCATCGGCCACTAGGATTTGACGTCAATTCCGCCCAATGCGTACTAGGTTTCAAGGCAAGAGTGCTTGATTTGCCAAGTTCGAAAACGGCCTTATCTGGTCAAGCCAATCCGCAGACCACTAAGGGCCTATGGCCAGTCTTCCTAATCTCCGTGGCAATATTTGCAGGAATCAAGAGAACTGGATGTTTATTTGAACCCTTGCGAACGAACGATAGGTAAATTTTGTCCTATATTCTAATCTAATGGGCTTTGCATTGATCCTAAAAAAATCCTAAAGTCCACGGATCGTTTTCTGACCCAGGTAGTTTATTTCTGGGGGCAGTTCTCACGTTTTTTATCGAGGGAATTCGGCACGATAAAAATTATCGCACGCTGACCTTAAGAATTAAGAGCGAATGAGGAACACTCAAGAAAAATGATTATTTCCATGCCGAACCCCAATGCCATTTTTGTAAAAATAATCTAACAACTAACAGAAATGTAAGCAAAAAAACTAAGAGAAAACTGACAAATGTGTGTATTATGCGGGGAGAGAAAACAAAGAAAACGTATGTAGAAATGCTTCTCTGTATTTCTACATTCTTTTCACCGGGAAAACCTGAAATCTTTCAAAGAAAACATGATTCTCCGGAGGGTTTGAGTTTTATTAGAATTGGTTCTCTTTCCCATCTCTTGCTTAAAGCCAATGGTAAATGAACGCAGGAGTTGTCGTTGAAATGCGCCGAATAAAAAAAAGGAGATCCATTATTCTAAAGCTGGATAATTATTGATTTAAAAAAACATGTTCGTGATATGATTTGCACATTTTGTAAGCTAAATTTGTTTTCAACATCCAAGGCGAGTCACACGTTAGACCAGCATTTTTCAAACAATGCAAATGAAAACGCGGAATTCAATGCATTATTTCAGATTATTCAGAAACTCGCAAGAGACCACCATCCTAAATTTGGTGACCATCCGACAGAATCTGGCGATTCGATAAAACCCTACTGCAAGCAATCCTTGTGCATTCTCCGAAGGTCCTCAAAACACGACGGGAATACAATCACCAAGCTTCGGAGACCAGGTGGCCACGGCACATTAATTCACTGTACGTCCGAGTGAAACTTTTCACGCGATGAATTCTGAAAAGGTAGAGTGGGACCAAAGCGCTGCATAAGGGACATCTTAGTCACTCCCTTATCAACGAGAGCACACACACACACACATAATGGTCCTGTCTTCCGTGCGAGCGAGTGCCTCGCTGTGCCGCGATGCACGTTCGTCAAACGAGTTGAAGGCATCTCGGGATGACTTCCGGTCGCACTTGGGATATGCGCGTCATTACTCGCTCAAAAAGGAAATTTCAAGTGCACTGCAGTCATTGAAAAACTCTGGGCTTGGCTCGCTCACAAGTGGTTTTGAAAGACGCCTACAGCATATAAATAATAGTCAAAAGAGATATATTATTTCGCGTTCAGAAGTAAATTTCCAGGTATGTAAACGAATTATTATGATATAAGTAATGGTAGCGGGCGTGACTTCGTGGAAATCCTTCATAGTAGGAGCGTCTGAAGAAATTACAACTTGGCTGTTTCCACGTGAGGTTTTATTGTTACCGACCATGGTTTCGTAACAGAGTAACATTATCAAGGTGTCTCTTGATATCACCTTGATAATATTACTCTGTTACGAAACCAGGGTCGGTAACAATAAAACCTAATGTGGAAACAGCCAAGTTGTAATTTCTTCAGACGCTCCGAATTATTATGAGACGCGCCAGATGGAATGATGAGACCAATGCTTTATTTAAGCAAAAGATTTCTCATTACACACACTACCGAACTACCAACAAAGTTCTGTCAACGCCAGGACGATCGCCAGTTGTTTGGTGTGCCTTTAGCTGTCGTCCGCATCATGGCGTTTCACGGGATTGTTTCGTTTTCAATAAGTCTCGGTGGCGAAACAGTAGTAATGAAACTGCTGAGTTATTTTATTGCCCCCACGAATATTGTCGTTAGTTAAGAAGTTTAGAGTGGAGTGGATAGACCGCCTTTCTTACATTTTATCGCTTCTTCAGCACTCCACTCTCATTCAGATTTGAACTGTACGTTCGGCTTAGTAACCAACGTGGCCAATGGGGTAAAAAAAAAGTCCATGCAAGACGTGCGCCACTCCGGCGCCACTTTCCTACTCAAGTGACTGCCTCCCGACGGAATGCCGGAGACGGGAGAATCCGTTCATTTTTTTCTTTTCATCGCAACGTCCCGATTCCCACGCAAATACTCGCGATGCCCTCTCGCCTCTTAAGTAAGTACCGTTCCGGCGTCCATCTCAAAGGAACGTCGAAACGCGCGCGTTGTCCGCAGTGTGAGACTTGATTAGAAAAACCGCGGATGTCTCCACCTTAGAGCGCGTTTATAGGCCACAGACACATCCGTCACGTAATCCCCCAGGCACAGACGAAGAGTGCACAGAGAAGCGACAAGCCGGTAACGCGGTTCTCAAGCGATTTCATGCGACGACTGCTGCGCATTTATAACAATACCGCACACGACGCCGAACCGGAAAACAGTGCCTTTCCATCCTCGCGAGCCCTTCCATACGCAAGTGTGTACAGACACCAATCAGTAATCAACACTGCGTTCGCGGATTTTTCGCAAGAGACGATACTGCTTAAACTACAGCCTACGTCCAGAATTTGTGCTTGGATTTCACATCAAGGCTCCATTTATGACTTTATAAAGACAGCTTTCCGTTTCTTCCCCCTTCAAATGGATCCTGACGTCACATGCTCGTATCCATGGTAATTCCTCGCCGTAATAACTGAATTATCATTACATGTCCGCGAACCCTGCTGCCCTGGGTACGGGGAAATAGCATAACAAGTCACATTCCGCTCCGCTAGTATCTTCGGTATTATAGCGATAATCGTTTCAGGGCCACGTCATTGCTTTGCAGTTAACACTAGAAAAACCTTAGCTTGATGTGATCTACATTCAATTCTCAACGCGATTTCAAGGTTTTTCGGAGAAATGAAGCAGGTACGTAAATCACTCACTATCGTCAGTATCACTTGGTGGTATTCCATCACAAAATACGAAAGAGGACAACTTTTACTAAAAACCACTAAATTTTATTACAATACGACCCGGGTTTCGATGTGAATTCACATCATCTTCAGGAAAATGAAAGCCGAAGTGCAGGCCCCTCCTCACCTGGTAATGTCTACTACATATATATGGACTGCACTTCGGCTTTCATTTACCTGAAGATGATGTGAATTCACATCGAAAAGCGGGACGTTTTGCATAGAAATTGCGGGCTTTAGCACAAGTTGTCCCCTTTCTTATTTAAGTTCGTAAACACCCATTGTGTCACTCTCAAACGCTATTTTGATAAGGAGTTTACGACATGAATACCGTGCAGAGAACGATTTAAGAAGGCATATATATCTACACAATAACCCGCAAGCCGCCGCTTGGGCTTTTGGCAGGGGGTGTTAGGTCACCAGCCGTGTAAAGGTGTACGTTTTTTTTGAGATGAAATGGTGACATGAATTTTAGGAGTGTATTTAGTGGAGCTAAATTTTTATTGTGGTCGCTTATTGTTCGCGGAAAGAACGAGTATTATTACCTATCTGTTCGGAAGAGTATCTCTCTAATTTTATTGCATCTGTCAGACCTAGAGAGGTAAAGAGGAGTAACGATAATATTCTCTATGTCGCTCTGAAAAATATCAGTTCTGAATTTATCAAGCAAACTAAGCCTAGCGTGTAGCCTCCGAGTCTGTAGGGGCTCCCACCTTCATCCCTCTAAAAGTTCGAGACACTATACGTACGCTCGTTGCAGTTCGTAGCAGCTCGTAGCAGACTTAGACAGTAGACCCGTTCTTCTCTTCTTTCCAGCACACTCTTCTACGTCTCATACTTTTCTCGTCTGCCTCCATACCTACCCCCCTCTCTCTGTCTGTCTTCGCCCTCAACAAACAACCTCCTTCGCGCGAATCCTCCTCCTCCGCGCAGCCGCGCAGCACGGACACAGCCATTCCTCTCGAGCGTCCTGTCCTCCCGCCACGCCGTCCTCCCCGGCCAGCCGGAAGCACAAACAACGCCCTCGCACGCCCAGCGCAGGAAGTGTACGAGCAGACGAAGAAACTAGAGGACCGCTCCTCTTATACCGCTTAATGTAGTCCGAGCGAGATAGTCCCCTAGTCATAATAGAGACCATATTCGAATTATACGTTTTAATTTCACCAGCTGTAGTACACACGAATAAAATATTGCATTATTAATGGTGCAATTATATAGTTTTATACGACAGAGATTGTAAGTAAATAAAAGAAAATATCTAAATTGGTCCTTAACTTGACTCATTTTTTTGCGTGGTGCGTTTGAAACAACTTCAAACGGAAATTTTTATGTGATGCGCAAGAACCTACTGCAGTGACAATACGATTAATTATCAAATATGGCTTATAAAACATACAAACTACACACTGTTAGTTTTTTCCAAGACATCTAAGGGTTAGAAATACCTCATTTTGTAAATAATGTCTCTCTGGAGTGCATGCACGTACCGTTTCCCATGTAAAAGGGCTATTATTTTTTGACAAATATCTCCGAAATTAATGTGGTAAGGAGTAGAGTTTTTGGCGTCGTAGGATACGTGAGATGTTTTTCTTCAAAATGAGACCAAATTTATTGATTTCTAAGTAAAATGATATTTCGCTCGGACTACCCTAATTATTTTTGAGTCCCACAGAATCGGCTTGTATCGTCTGTAAGAGGATGCTATTAAAAACGGTTGTATGCAAGCAGGATAAGGACTCCGCCGTCACGTTGGGGTTACTGTTAAGGAAACCCGTACTCCGTGGACATGTCCATAAATGGCTGAGCGTTGGGAGACGACGAACCAGGCAGGGAATGGGGGTGGGAGGTAAGGGGGGGGGGGGTAAGGGATGGTGGTGAAAAAGAAGGCGGGGTCAAGAGGGGAACACACGACAGGATGGATAGAGAGAGGGAAGGACTAATGGCGGGCAGGGCGCTGTGATTCCAATTATGAGATATAGATGGATCCGGCCCCATGGATTGATAGATCAAAAATGGCCGCTTATTGCCACCAGAGCGCCCCTCCCTTTCCCTCGCTTGCGCTGCGAGCAGCTGGCTCAGAGTTTCAAATGCACCGCGCGAAAAAAAAATGAGTCAAGTTAAAGACTCATTTAGATATTTTCATTTAATTACTTGCCATTTCTGTCATATAAAACTATATTAGTGCACCGTTAATGATGCAATATTAAATTCATGTGCCCTACAGCTGATGAAATGAAAAAAGTATAATTCGAATATGGTCCCTATTACGACTAGGGAACTATCTCGCTCGGACTATTTTAAGCATTTTTCTCCACAACCAATTTCTCTCTTTTTTTCACGGAATAAGTAAAAACTTTCAACCATCGATATTTGACGCCTTAACTTGACCACGTCGACCATCTTCTTTGCTGATTATCGCCCGTCAGCTCTGTTCCTCTGTTCCCAGATCAGTTTTGAAGTGCGCTACCTGGTGCTTAGGGTCTTAGACGTAAGGAAAGCGAGTGTGCTGTGTATTTATGTCGTATGGATGGCTCCCATTACCACTTGTCGGTTCTTATGTTGCGTACGGATTGTTCCTCAATCTCATATCTATCGCTCGGACTACCTTAAGAAAAGGGTGTGATGAAGGAGGTTTTGAGAGGAAATCCAGAAAGAAGACGACCCTGGGGAAGACCGCGACAGAGATGGTGGAACCAAGAAAGGATAGATTTGGAGACGGTTGGAGCTGCAGATGAGGATGCAATGGACCGAAAGAGATGGAGGAGATATGTTGGTGCGGCTAAATATCAACTTGGACATAAATGGCCCTGGGAGTCAGAGTAAAGGCTGGGACACAATCAACGTGTACGTCTGACGTGAGACGTTAACGGGACAATGGGAGACAGGGAACGCAATTCAGCGGTCACAATCGACGTTAACGCGGCCCGGAGTAACAATTGACTAACGCAGGCGCAGCTAAGAGATCAGGTGTAAACAAGTGTGGAAGTAAATAAGTTGCCTTTGCCAAGAGCAATCTTCACCAGTTGGATGTATCTGCCGACAGATGGCTCCCATTCCCGGATTTTCAGGACTATTCTGATTGGTTTTCCGTGTACGGGACACGGGAAGAGATGAAAGTTGTCCATCTCTCGCGTACACGCACTCCCCGTACACGTTGATTGTATCCGTTCGCTATACTATCCCGTCAGCCATCTTTTCGCGTATTACCCTCAACGGCTCACGTTACACGTACACGTTGATTGTGTCCCAGCCTTAAGAGTAACTTTGAAAAGTGGTTAACGCGAGAAAACGAGGAGGGAAATTTTTGTAGTCGTCGCATTAAATCGTCTATGAATGTGTTCGTACGCGTGTAAAAAACAGTTGAAATCACAAACTGCCATGCTACAAATTTTTCCATTCAATCGGATAGTTTTTCCGATGCGTAACCAAGGGACACTCATGTCTGTAAACATGGTCGGCCAATGTAGCGATGATGAATCTAGTTAAGAAAGGGCGAGGGGCCTCCCACCCAGCATATAGCGAAGCAATAGAATTACACAAGCAAATAAAATATTTCTTAAGTATGAGAGGTTTTTGCGAAGGAAATGTTTTATATCCGTTGAATCTGGGAAATAATGCGTGCTCCAGTTCCCTAATTATGACGGTAGAGTGTGCTTTTTGGCAAAAGGAAGGACCTGAACTTTGTTTCCTATACTTAAACTTATTCTTGTAAAAATATAATAATGTACTGGGTACAGCTGAAGAAAATTGCATTCTTCTTGACGAAATTACACCATTTATAGAGGAATGATCCAAGATGTAGGTAGAAAAATATTTCTGCCTTGTAGGAGAGGCGTTATTGATCAGTTAAACGAATAATTTCAGACAGAAATCGATTTTTACGATAAATTCTTTTAGCATTTCCCGATAGGCGGGTAGGTTAACATTCCGACCGATAGAGGCGCCACCAACGTCAGTTGCAACTTGGCGTTAGCATAGGGCACGGATTACTATAGCATAGGGAAATAAACAATGAGTGTCGCGTCTGTACATCAATGAACTGTGGTTTAACTTTCGTAGCTCATGTAAAACAGACAGGGGAGACAGGTTTTTAAGTAGAATATAAGTCGCAGGCCAAGTTGGGAAGGAGAGGGGTGCTAACGACCTCGCCTAAAACTGTCGAGACACTGTAATTATGAGTACAGGATTCCGAATCCGTCCGAGCAAAGATTTTATAACGAGGTAATTTCATTTCATTGCCGTTTTATAAGTTAGAGATCGACTTTCACGTGAGTCAGAACAACATTGAAAGATACGTGGAGAAGAGTCGCGTGGACTGATTTGAATTGACGACAGTCGAATGTTATTTTATACGCAATTATCCCCCCTTAAAAATTACAAGCGGAACTTCTATTGCGTTTCTTTTTTTTCCATTTTATTGGATGATTCTCGGAGTCGCTGCCGTCGCGCGCCCCCGCGAATCATGGGAGCGTTCCAAGTGTTGAAGTTGAAGGCGCACATCGGAACCCGGATAGGGCACACGACGTGCGACGCGTTGAATGGAGCGATATATGTATGCACTGGCGAATAGTTTTGATATCTGCCGTTAGGTGGCATTCCGTTGGTGAACATTGGCAATGGCCGAATTTTCAGAGTAAAGATGTTGATGAATTCGATTAAAATAAGCACTTAAAAGCGTCCGACGTTTATCGCAGAGTGGATCGTGAGATACATGTTTGACGCCTTCACTGAAAACCAACGAACTTGACAACAATCGCAGATGTCATTTTTATCGATGTTATTTTCTTTTTTTTATCGAACATCAACTTTTCTCCCGATCTGTTTTTAAGGGCGCCACCTACTGTGTGCAGTGGGATCTGTTCAGGACGAATGGAGGGCGAGAGCGCTGTCGTGTACCGAAGTGATTGGCGCACTCTATAGGATGAATAGAAAACTACAATTTATAAAATATTTGGTCGTGGTTGTTATGTGCACGACGAGTTGACGGTTACGTAAACTTATCGAGGTAAGCACGTCAAACAGATAACCTCCTATATTGCGATAATGAACTTTTGGAAAAAGAATGGCTTTCCCCGGAATAATTATTGCATCAAAGAAAAGAAAATATCTAACCTAGAATCTATTAAATACTTAGGTGTCACCATCAATGAAGGCATGTCATGGGGGAAACACATCAGGGAAATAACTAGCGTAGCAAACCGTAAATTTGGATTCGTAAAAAGGGTTCTAGGCAAATGCGATGAGAGAGTACGAGAAAGATGCTATTTTACACTTGTCAGGCCTCTTTTAGGATATGCCGCTAGTATATGGGATCCGTACGAGGAAGGTTTGATAAATCGCGCACTGTGGTCTCGCGTTTCGCATTCTCGCGTTCGCTGTCCGCGATGGGACAACCAACTCACTTTTATACTGAAAGTGATAGTGGCGCATTCTTTTCTGATCGGCTCAACGCTAGCGCCATTTCCTCCACCAATCAATAAGGACAGGGATTTTCCCTACTACCCCCAACTCCTACATCAGTCAGCTGACTCCCCTCAATCGCCAGCCGCATCGTCTCAACGCTGGGCCCGGCCTCTTACGAAACTGAACGCGGACGAGAAAGGACCTGCTTCAGCGGTGACTTGTGATCGTCTTCTATAGATCAAGTTTACGGTATTTAGCCTACGGGCTAGTTTCCAATTGTAATACTTGTTTGTTATATAAATGTTCTTGCTTGAAGTTAATCAAACTGGCTAAGGTTGTTGTTATTTTCTCTCGTCTCCACCCAGCATTTACTGTTTATGATTCATTTATCATTATTTATTCATATTTATTTTATATTCTTGAGCTATGCCAGGATAGACATGAGAGTAGACTAAACGCCGTGGGTATGGGTTATCTGAGGAGTATTTGCGGCAGAAGTATGATGGATAGGGTCAGGAATGAGTGGGTCATGAATGAATGTGGGTCAAATGCTCCAGTAATGGACGTGTATGAAAGGAGTGTGCTTCGTTGGTTTGGCAATGTTGAGAGAATGGATGAGAGTCGAATAACGAAACTGATATATGAGAGTAGAATGAACGGTGTGAGAGGTAGTGGTCGACCGAGAAAGGTGTGGTTGAATGTGGTTGAGGAAATTTTTAGGAGGAGGAATATGAGGAGTCTGAAAAACAGGAGGGCGTGTATGAAACAGTGTATGGGGGTAAATGAGGTAAGTGAGGTTTGCAAGGATAGGTCAGAATGGAGGAAATTATCGAAGCAGAGTTAGGTTTACGATTATGTATTAATGAGTGAAACATTTTGACTGTATCTACCCCGGAAGAGAACGGCGTGATGGGTATGTATGTATCATTGATTTATTATTTATTGATCTTTAATTTATTTGTTCATTTACATAATTTTTTAAATTTATTTTTACTTTTCTATAATTTATTTTTATCCTCTTATTACTTATTTAGTTTTTTCAACTTTGCAGTTATGCATAAATTACCCTTTTCATTATTATTATTATCATTCACGCGTCTTTCATGGATTTTTTTGTTTTGTTTGTGTTACATTTAAAATTTTTATTGTAATGATATTTAAAAAAAAAAACAACTGTATGTAGAATAATTTTTCATTTTTCAAGCGTCAATCATTGAAACAAAGGAATAAGTGGATCGCGACCGACAGAGGCGTCACTCTCGGTCTTTCTTGGCTCTGAACTAAGGATGAGTCAAATCCAAGTTTCGATTCTCGATTCCACCGATTCTCAGGATTAGAATCGGTATCGAGAATCGATCGCCTAAAGTCGATTCCGATCCATCGATTTCAGATAGATAAATATTAAAATCAAATTTAATTTATCACATCACATTTGCCTCAGTAATTTTGAGTATAGGCTATCAATTTGTACTACCTCAATAAGCAGAGGATATATTTGCTATTTGTTAATAAATATACTTTCAATCTATACGTACGGAATCGAGAATCGGGAATGGATTTGAAAGATTCGAAATCGGAATGGAAAAAAGTGGAATCGACTCATCCCTAATTATAATTATTACCTTTCGCATACAATTCACTCGCGTCGTCAAGTTTTAGTAACTTGCGTTGCAGGACTTCCGACGACGAATGCCTCTCCCCTTCTGGAGGAGAGTGAAAGGGACTGCTCACTACTAAATCAGTCGGTGCGGGGGGTTGGGCAACCGAGCCAACCACTTCTCCTTTCACCCGCCCCCTCACCCCGCCCCCCCCAAATTGAGGACCTCTGCCTCCGGCGGAGAGCGAATTCGAAGATGCGATCAACAGACAAGATGGCCTGCGGCCGACACACGCCTCGCTTCTCGGGGGAATCTCTTTCCCAAAAGGAACACTTGTGCCACGAGGCCTTCAAACGGGATCCCCTCGCGTCCCGGCAACCGTCCCCGCGGCGGCATAAACAAAGATGCCTCTCTTTTCCAGCGAAGACATCTCCGGGAGGGGAAACATTTTCCTCATCCGCGGGAGTTTTTCTCTGAATCCAACGCAAAAACCAAAAGTTGTACGTGCTTACAGTATATATTAGCTTAGTTTTTGGAAACGGCCGAATAAAGGAGAGGAATCCGCTGTGAATTTCACACAATTGTGTGATCACTAGCGGGTGACTCCGTTGAAGCAACTGCGCGGCTAGTTCCGTGGTTCTTTGAAAATGTGCAAAGTAAACACCTTTGTGTTTAAAGTTGGGCTTCACCCCGTGGATTGTGGCGCTTAGCACTCGCATACGGGTACCTCTGGCGTCTTAAGCACGGTACCTGTGAGGACAACTTGCTCCTTAAAGCCCCCATGAGATTCATCGTGGAAGAGGACGCCCGGGTAGCATAATTGGTTAGAGGACTCGGCCTGAAATCAAAGGGATCTGGGTTCGATTCCCAGTCCAGGCGAATGATTTTTCCACTGTGAATTTCACACAATTGAATAGATGAGATCAAGCGGAGATATTTTCATCGTACTCGTATCCTAATCAAAGCAACTTCCAGGCTGTCCTCCCCTTTTGTTCACTTACAACCTCGTATTGCAAGTACTTTTCCCTTCAGCTCGCTGAAGAGGGCCACTTTGTGGCCGAAATACGCGTATTCGACGCTCACCCTCGTTTGTCTTTGTGTTTATATTTGAACCACGCTCTTTTTGAGCGATTTCTCCCAGAATTTGGGCCCGTCTGAGCGTGTGAGTGAGTGTGATTGTGGTAATGACCAGGCATCCTTAGTAGGGTCCCATTAGCCCTATGAAGGATCCCAGGTTATAACCCAGGCATCCTTATTAGGGTCCCATTAGCCCTATGAAGGATCCCAACTGGGTTGAGTGTGTGTGTGTGTCTGTGGTGGTCACTGGCGAGGAAGTAACATTCCCGTAAACCATCACAGGAGAGTATTCTGGTAGAGGGGCTGTGGTTGGTCCCTGCTGTGGAATCCCCTTTTCCCGCAAACTAACACAGTAAGTGTTGTTTGGTTGCATGTTTGACTAGTGGTGCCATTTTTTACGGCCATTGGAGAATCTTTTAATTTTTGCTATCTTGAGAGGCAGTGGAGATCAATTTCCTTTGATTTAATTACATTCACAAATGAAATTTGAAACTCCGACCACCTTCGACGTTTAAGGTCTCCTTTCTCGGGAAAACCTGGACCAGCATCACTCGCGGAGATGTATGCAACAATGGGACAGCGTGCCAAAATTATCTTCCCTCGTGCGCCTCCCCGCATCGCTGTTGCATTGAAACACCACACACACACACACAAATATCAAATACACAATGCACTCCGTGTTAATTGTGAGCGCTTGATGTAATCCGAAACCGCATCAAAGTGCTAGACCGAAAAGATGCATAACGACCTTACTTGTGTCATTAGTGCCACTTAGAAAGTGTACAGAAGGATTTTAGAGGAGAAAACAGCACGAGGCACTCTCAGAAAAACAGTAACATGTGGACAGGCCACATATTGACAAAACGAATTTGCAAGGAACTTCAAACTAGAGGGGGAAATGTAGGAGGGAGCTCCAGAAAGGAAGTCCGATGAACACTTAACATATAGTTCAACCAAAATTGGATAGACAACAGATGGGTAACTGAGATATTACTTATATTATATTTCTAACGCTTAGATGTCGTCAAAAAACTAACAGTGTGTAGTCGGTATGTTTTCTCAACTATTTATGAAAATTAATCACATTGTCACCACAGTAGTTTCTTGGGTATCACAAAAAACCATCTGTTTTGACGGAGATTCAACCGCACCGCGAAAAAAATCGAGTCAAGTTAGATACTTACTTAGATATTTTCATTTAATTACTTACAATTTCTGTCACATAAAACTATATTATTGCACCATTAATAATGCAATATTTAATTGATGTGTCCTACAGGTGGTGACATTAAAACATATAATTCAAATATGGTATCTATTGTGATTAGGGAACTATCTGGCTCGGACTACCTTAATCTCTCCCTCTCTCTCTCTCTCCAGGCAATAATTCAACTCATCTCAAAGACCGCTATATATCCACGTTGGCCTTGCCTCGGGGAGGGAAGAAGACCAGCAGGGAGGCGAAGGCCAGCTGGTTCACCGAGTGTTCCGCCGTCACGGGCACTCACGGACCCCAGCGAGCGAGTGTTCATCCGTTCGTGACGGCAGAGCGAGCAAGAGGCAATTAATTACCTCTCGACAAAACGCCTCTTACATCCGAGTATTAAAGGGATGCTGATGAGCGGAGGCATTAATATATACACAATGGATTGTGATCTCGTCGCCAAAAACTGTTTTCTAGAATTCCGTAAACAAACAACTTTTTGGAAAGTGGTGCCTCCTAGAGATCAAAGATGGAAGTTCAAATGTAAATACAGTCGACAGATTGTAAATAAACACGTCTTACTGGTTTTACCATAAATATACATGGGTTTTACTTACAATTAATCATAATGCAGTGGATACAAAATGTAGTACTACAGGCGGGACGTAAGAACGCACTTTTTAAAATATTGTCCGGTCTACAGATTTGTTTAATTCCTCTCGAAAGTTAATTACACAAATGCACAATTAACTTCTTAGCACTTCGTGAATATCGTTCTATGGCAATTTAATAATATTGCGAGGTGACTTCATGAGTATTCCCAATGTCCATCAATGCAGTGTAGGGAAAAAGGAATGCACTTACCGCCGCCTTGAACAGATTCTTATTTTTCAATCCAAGTCTCCTATTTTGGGTCCTCATAGACGCATACCCTGTTTTGCAGCTTGGTACGAAGCAAGTTCTGTTTAAACAAGGCATTCTAAATTCTTTATTTACGCCGAACGGGCTTAATGCATTCAAATTAGAATCAGAGACTGGCAAACATCGTAGTCGGCACATGATGAATGCTTCATTAACCTCTTACTGATTTCCTGTATTAGATATTTCCTCTCTAGCATTTACAAAGTAAATTTTAGATCACAAAAAGTAGCAATGTATTATTCTAAGCATCAATTAATTCATATCACCTCGATCGCTATTGAATATTCACCACATTCTCACGTTAGCAACAATTACTACGTCTAATTACAATAACAACTGAAAAGACTAATCAAAGTGGCGCCAAGGACTGGGTGAACTAAAAGGGGAAATTTAGGCAACACATAGCCCAGGCAACAATTCCAAACATCAAAATCCATAATATATATTCATGAGCGGAGATTTCTCCAACTCGTAACAATGACCTTTTCCAAATTTTATTATTTTTATTTCAGCCGGTGTAAGAGATATGAAGGAAATATTTTTATATCTGTGGCGCTGAAATGTATACGAATAAAATTCTCAGGAATTCAACAAATTAATTCATCTCAGGAAAGGTGAGATATCTTTAAATTAATGCAGAAGTTCACTGAATTGTTGTACGTCGTGACGCTTATCGCTCAAATCACACATGGCGTTTAAATGAGAAATGATTGTTTTTCAATTATGTTTTTGGTATGCTTGCACGAGAAAGTGCCCAGTATACGATAACGCCCACTGAATCCTGACTTTTCACGACAGTTTTCCCCGCGAGTGAAATGACGGGATTTAGACATTGTGAACAAGAGATTAATCTCTAATCATTCCACATGACTGAGATAAGATGCCGAAACCTTACAATGAAAGTCAAAATGGAAAAAATTCTTTTTCATTTTTCTTTTTTCCTAATAATTAAATTCCTAATAAATAATAATTATTTCCTAAATAATTTCTTCCTCATAAATTGGATTGGATATTTGGGAAGGCGACCGACAGCTAAGGTCATTTGCACCATGGATATGTCTACGTCTATGTAATACCCTGCGAGCCACCACGAAGGTGTGGCAGGGGGGGAATATCACAAAACACGCACTATTGACATGCAACTAGGATATTTAATGGAGACATGCTAGATAATAGGGTCAAATGCAGCTAGATGGTAAGTATCTACATTATAAGAAAGGGATTATTGGTTGTTATTACATGCATCATGCACTAAAGACTAACTATATTTCACCTACCTATCCCTTTGCTACGCTGCCTATTGTTCTCTCTTATAGTACGCGGGAAAAATGACATTTTAAATCTATCGGTACGACAATCTATCCCTCTAATCTTGTTCATCTGATCAAACCTAGCATAATACGCTGGGGTTCTCAATATGTATCTAACGTCATCTGTGAACAAATCGGTTTCGAATTTACTTAAAAGGTTTAACCTAAATTTTAACCTGCGTTCTGATAGTAATTCCCATCCTAGTTCTTCTATTAAACTCGAGATAGATAAAAAGTACAAATTGATAGCCTACACCCAAAATTACTGAGACAAATATGATGTGATCAATGTAATTTGATTTGAATGGAATCGATGGAATCAGAATCGACTTTAAGCGATCGATTCTCGATAAGAATCCTAAGAATCGAAGGAATCGGGAATCGACATTTGGATTCGACTCATCGATAGTATTTAGATTAGAAATCACTATTTTGAGATAATGCAGTTTTGACTACAAATTAAAAGTATGGTATTCATTTCATAAAAAACTACAGTAAGTCTTTTATACCCACCAATGAATTTCAAAGAATGCCTTGAGCTAGTATTTGTATGTATACCAATTACATACCCCGAACAACCTTTAACGTTCGTCCAAGATTATAACGCTGAGCATAGTTATACATTTAACCAACCAGGAAACACGTCCGACGCCGTTTGAGGAAAGGATTCACGCGACAGAAGAACCCACGACGATGGCCCCAGTTAAATTCATAAGATCTTGAAAAAAACTGTTCAATTTTCATTCCTTTCTATAGCCAAATCAACTGCTCTATCGTCTTGGACGGACTTTCGTCAGCATGTACACCGTCGTCGACCGCAAACAAATATTCGACCCAATAGTTTTCATCAGCCGCCCATGTATTTCCCTTGGCACTCGGTACAGTAATGCCCGAATTCATAGTTGTATTCATACGGGTTACCTGGGTATCCCCTAGTCAGGTAACACCTATGGTTCCCCTACGCTGAGCGATTCATAAACCTTACCTGGGTAACACCCAGCCAGGGGACGCCTGGGTAAGAGATTTGGCAACAATCCCGCGGAAAAATACATATAAACGGTTCCGCTGAATGGTTCTCGATGTTTTCGACGCTCATTTTACACCGTAACCAAGCACGCTATAAACAATAATATAGAATACTGTTGCACTATGTTGATGAAAAATGATTGAAGGAATATGAGAGAATGTTTACAATATTACTTAAATATTTACGTAATATGAATGGTGAGGAATGCGATGGTGGTACAATAAGTACCCGTGTTTGTAAACAAAAGACGTCACCATGGAAGGTTGTTGATATTATCGTGTACGGCCATTAGTATAGTAGTATCAATTCGTCTCACGGGTGGGCAGCAATACTGCGTTAGAGGAGCTATGGGTAAGCTTCATGCCTCACCCAGGAAATCGACGGCCTGGGGGAGGGTTAGGGGACGGCAGCACCCGGGGTAACGACTATGAATACCATTTCTGAGCCAAGGGGTTCCCCCTAACGTGGGGTACACCCAGGTAACGACTATGAATAAGGCTCTAAGTTGCTCGTTGGCTCAGAAGTTCTCAGAGTTATGAAGGACGACGCTCGGATTACGGACAGATTTAAATGGGGATTGAAAGCTATAACTCACCGAGCAGACAGTGTGAGACCAGTGGGACGAATGGGTTGAAGGAGGGAGAGGCAGGGAGGGGAAAGGCGCCGGCTCCCTCGTAATTCACTCGCGGTCCCTCCCACCGCTAATAATGGGTCTTCACCCAGCCGTCCATCCATCCATCTGACCTGCATTCCGGAACCGGAAATCGACCTCCGGGCGGGAGAATCTCCGTGGCGTCCGATTGCCGCAGCCCACAGGACAAAAGGAGATAGAGTGGCCAGAAAAGATAGAGGGAGCAGTGAGGAGGGAAGAGAGATTCAATGCGGTCAATTACGTCATGGTTCTCCCGTTGGATCCATATGTATTCAGAGGGCACTACGTCATCAAACTGAAGCCTGACAACCGAAATAACAGCCACACCTTGATCTCCTTCATTTTTCGCTAATAATGGGTCGAAATATTAGGAGTTACCTTGTGTTTTTTCGTTTGTGGTGCTGTATTTTTTGTCTGCCTCCCTGTGACATTTTTATATCTATATGTCGTCACTCGAGTGATTTTCAAAGGATTGGAGGACTTCCATGACTGAGCCATGACTTTTATCAAGGAATTTCGCCCGTGTGCTTTACGGCTTTTACTATCTAATAAAATGAGCAATATTTGCATATATGTGCGAACATACGAATGTGCATTTATGCCGACTTATGGGTACGCAAACGTTTTCTCCTGCTGAGAATGGGTATTGTAGGGTTATAGAGAACGGGGAATCCACTGGGCCAATTTTAATTACCGTTAAATTCCTCAGCTGCCTTAGAATTTACCAATTGCGTGCGGTTCCAATGCCTACAAACACCTAAGCTATTATTATGAAAACAAAGGTATTACAAGAAGAAGACGGTAATGATAACGGGCTGTTATGTAAACCACTCAATTGATGAAACTAGCGTTAAGTACGGAAGTGTCTTGCAAAGCAATCCATAGCCCCTAAGTTGTGGCACACGTTACACGGTGTAGTGTTCAGAAAAGAAGCAGTCCAAAAAATACAAATTACACTAAATGACTTCGTCTAGGGAGCTGGAAGGCACTGGGTGGACGGTGATACCCTGACTACACCACTAGCAGGCGGCGGACTATCCCCCGTTGATGTCTCAAATAGGACCCTGGCCTTTCGAATACAACTCCTTCAGAGATTTATCACCGGAGAAGAAAAGGCACATGGAAGGAAGTGGCACATCCCTCAATGGTGGAGGAGACAATGAGAGGGGGCTTTTATCATACCGTCGCGGAGGAATGGAGAAAAAGTCGTATTACGCACGGTAAAGACAGACGACCTTACCCCGATGGATGGCCACCAAACCTAGACGCCACAACAGAATTATAAATCCAGAGCGAAGAGAAGAAAACATCAATAAGACTCCCAATCTCCAAAAGAAATACAAACGGCGCGATACAAAGCAGGAGAGGCCACACAACGTGGCCAATGACAGGCTGATGCAGTAGAGAAAACATATACTAGACGACATTCTGGGCCATGCCAAACTATGGAAGAGAAGCTGAGGCGGCGTGGCGCCTCGTGCACGACAGGTGGGTGGACGGCGTCTTCCTGAACCAGTCAGGAATCCGAGAAACAGACCAGTGGAACTTTATCTTGGAATTACCTTAACATCTGATATATCGTGGGGATTACACATACAGAACATATGTGGCGCAGCATCAAAGAAACTAGGTTTTGTTAAACGTATAATAGGAAGGTCCTCGGATGAAATAGTCAAGGAGAGATGCTACCTCGCACTGATTAGGCGACACCTCGAATACGCCGCGAGCATTTGGGACCCTGGTCATAAAGATTCAACCCAAAAAAATTAATAAAATACAAAGGAAAGCAGCGCGCTTCGTTAAAAACTGCTACGAGCGTACATATAGTGACTCAAGCTTTTAGAGGGATTAAGGTGGGAGCCCCTAGAGACTCGGAGGCTGCACGCTAGGCTTAGGTTGCTTGATAAATTCAGAAGTGATATTTTTCAGAGCGACATATAGAATATTATCATGGCTCCTCACTACATCTAGAGGTAAGATAGATATATAAGATAGATACACTGCCGAGCAGATAGGTTCAAAAACTCGTTCTTTCCGCGCACAATAAGCGACCTCAATAAAAATTAAGTTCCACTAAATAGACACCTAGAGTACATATCACCATTTCATCTCCAAAAACAACTTACACCTTTACACGGCTGGTGATCTAACACCCCCTGCCACACGCCCACGCGGCGGCTCGCGGGGTAATCTGTAGATGTAATGCAAATGGTGCGTCGGCGAACAGGCAACGGCATGGCACATAGCTTTTAAATTTAAAGAGGCAAAAAAATGTATGGAAGCATCTGAAATGCTTTAACACGATAATATCCCGAAAAGACACATTAACTCTGAAAGGCATCTACAAGGGCTTCACAGCAATTAAATACACAATGAAGGAAACAGCACCTAAAAAGTACATAATAACCATGGAAAAGAGTAGGATATATAAATGCTTCAAGGTAGTAGAAAACGGAGAGAAAAATATCCAAAATTACGTCAAATAGTTAAAAAAAAACAACAAATGAAAGAACGTATCCTGAGAGAATACGCCTACCATACTTCTACCGGTGACTTAGAAAAGTTCATGTACTACTGGTGTCTCAAAAACACTTTGTGTCAGCTGGAAGAGGATGACCAATCACTCGTGCTAAGCAAATACTTGCACGACGAAGGGGCGGTGGATCGCGAGAATGTGGCTGCAGCCATGCCTCATGAGCTGAGGGATAAGGGGCCAATGTTGCGGTAATGCCCCGTTTATATTACTAGGGTTAGAATGTTAGTTTACATGGCGGCTTAACCAAATTGCATTTACACGGCATCCTTTAACCCTCGTTTAAATGCTGGTGGCCTCTGGCGAAGAGTCGAGAAGGAGATGTAGCTCACCTAGCCCACAGCCCAATAAACATCGCAAGTCGCGTTTCATTTGTTTCAAGGGCTATGTTCAGCTTGTTCTCGGAACTTGTATGAGCGAGAAAAAGGTTTGAATATGCAAATGTTTCGCACGGTTGGACTTCTCATTAATTAGGTTTTAACAGTAAACCTATCATTTCTTGTCTAAATATCACTTTATGCATCGAAAGTTGATAATTGAGAGAATAAATTTCCATAATAGTACAACGAGTCACTACGTATGAAATCGTTTCAGGCTTTACTTGGTGGAAATGCGATATATCCATGATAAAATATAACATGACAATAGTAATATCCACACTTTAAAGTATCCGCACTTTAAAGTGTGGATATTACTATTGTCGTGTTATATTTTATCATGGATAACGAGTCACTACGCTATACTTTACCATTAAGATACTCCGAGAATTTTAGGTACGTTATTATGTCGTTTGCACTCTGACGACTTTTTCTGACAAGTTCTGCCCATGACCCGACCTCGATTGCGCTTTTAAGGAAAATTTTGAACTTATTATACGGTTCATCATTCACTAATGCATTAAAATACATCAAGCAACGTGACACGTATGCATGAATACGGAATATGACAATAGAAACTCTCTAAATACATTTCACGCTTCAAGTAAAGAAGCTGCAAGTGGACTGGATCACTTAACTACTATTATTACTAACCTGCGTTTACACGAGTTAAAAACAACGGTAACCAGTGCCCACCATACTAACTCCAGCGTGGTTAAAAAGTTGACTAGGGTCAGCGCCAACCTCCGTCGGCGACTTTTTACTAGGGTTAAAGTTACCCTGGTTAAACAACAAGTGGCCACGTTGACACACCGGTTCCCGTCAGATCACCGAAGATAAGCAACGTTGAGCCCGGACGAGGGTTGCATGGGTGACCCTCATCTATACCTCTACCGCGATACTGTTTATCTCCTGTCTGCAAGTGGCAGGCAGGTTCAATATGGGATGATACATTGGACGCAAAGGAGTCTGAATGCTACGAGAGCTCCGAATGACTCTCGCCCACCCATACAATGTACTATCTACAAACTAGTAATGTAGAGAGAGCATTAATCTGTCCCTTCGGCGGTCCCTCCCAACGCGCAACTGTCTATGAACTATTTCCGTGAAAAAAAATAAATTATGATGATAGTGCTTTGAAAATTTAAAAATGAAAGAATAAAAAGAGGAGGCGACGGAAAATTAATTAGCACAGAAAACGCCTCTTAAATGATAATAAATACAAACACATACGGAGGAGAATCGGCGGACTTCAAGAAACTCCGTAGCTCTGATCTGCGATTCGCGACTCACCTGGAAAAGACAGAGAAAGTCATTAATGAAGGGTAAGCTGCGATTTCCAATCATAGAATTCAACAAATCATGTGGTACGAAGTCATTCGCACGGGCGCATGTACACCAGGGTTGAAATTCGCCATGAAAAAAATCATTTGACTTGACCGGGATTCGAACCCGAATCTCCCAATTTCCGGTCAGGTGAGTTACACCACCAAACCATCTTCCTTCAAGGCGAATTTCGAGGGGGGTTTATGCGAACCAGATGTTCAGGCCTCAAGTCTACATTGTAGCACATGAGACGAAGTCGTGCTTACAAAGCCACTGTCGCGGTGGATAAACCCAACATTGCTGTTATTCCCCTCTAAATTCGCCTTAAAGGAAGATGGCTTGGTGGTGTACCTGGCCAACACACCTGACCGGCAATGGGGAGATCCGGGTTCGAATCCCGGTGAAGTCAAATGAATTTTCCGTGGCGAATTTCAACTCTGGGGTAAGCAGCAACTTACAAGCTATTAAACCTTCAACAGCACGGTGCCACTGATAAAAGGTAGTTCTTTATTACATCGTTTGGATGGAACACTGTGTTATAGTTTGGATAACATCGATCGCCTATTAGGTATGGAGTTAATTGTGTATTACATACTTGTGTGGTGCATACTCAGATAGGGCGGCTATAGGAGGTAACACATTAGGGAATAGAAATGTTTTTGATAACCCATTGATAATCGAGAGAAGGATGTCATGTTTTGTCGGGGAAAAGACTACATACATACATATACATACCAATCACGCCGTTCCCTTCCGTAAACGCCGTGAGTATGAGTTATCTGAGGAGTTTTTGTGGCCAAAGTAGGATGGATAGGGTCAGGATTGAGTGGGTGATAAATGAATGTGGGTAAGAACCTCCAGTAATCGACATATATGAAAGGAGTGTGCTTCGTTGGTTTGGCCACGTTGAGAGAATGAATGACAGTTGAATAACGAAAAAGATATTTAACAGTGAAAGGAATGGTGCGAGAGGTAGAGGGAGGCCGAGAAAGTTGTGGTTGAATGTAGTTGAGGAAATTCTTAGGAGGAGGAATATTAGGAGTCTTCAAAAAAGGAGGGCGTATATGAAGCAGTGTATGGGGGTAAATGAAGCGAAAGAGGTTTGCAAGGATAGGTCAGTATGGTGGAAATTATTGAAGCAGAGTTAGGTGTACAAATATGTATTTATGAGTGAACCTTTGTGACAGTGCCTACCCCGGAAGGGAACGGCGAGATTGGTATGTATGTATGGTATGTACTAATAACCGTCATCCTTTTCGTAAGGGAAAAACGGGAAGTTATGCACAAGCAGAACGATGCACTGCAAGTACCGATACGATTGGATTGGATATTTGGGGAGGCGACCGACGGCTATGGTCATTTGCGCCATAGGGGATAGGTAAGGGAGGAAGGGTGGATAGAAACCCGGCATCGGCATTAGTGTGCTCTTAACGAAAGGCGCCACGGGGACCACGGCTTAAAGTCTCATCCGACAGACTGAGTACTCTACTTGAAGTGCCCTCCACAAGACTCTCAAGTAGGAATCAGGTTTCCTCTGAAAAACATCCGTCTCTGCAGGGATTTGAACCCTGGCCGCCCGTTTAGTAGGCGAGTACTCTAGCCACCACACCAACCCGATCCCCCGAACCGATACGATTCGATATATCGCCACCGATATACGTAAAACCGCCTTAAATCCTTTGGATGTTAAGCTGAGGAGAGGAAGACGTAGACACATGTAGTTATGTCCGTAGTTCGCACAGCTTGCGTGAGCAGGAACGAACGGAGAATCCGCTCCACGCGACCTTTAGAACGTGTGGGCAGCCGTGGACGGGGGAGCGATGGTAGGGGAGGGGGAATGGAGGGGAGGAAGGGATGGAGGGGTCATCGCTGAGAGAGCACCTCGCACTCCGAACAGTACATGCCGCGTGAAAAAAAAGCATATCATCACTCGTTTTTTTTCCTCATTTTTTTCCGTCCAAAATACATCTACATCTACGTCATACCCTGCAAGCCACCCACAGGGTATGTGGCAGGGGGGGCATTCACACCAGGCATGCATGAATGATACGGCAGAACACCGAAACTACATTGAAACCAGCTTACATGCAACGCGCCAATTAACAATCTACTAACCAAGAAACATTCAATCGTCAATCGTTCCAACGTGCATGGGATACAAAGGCTACTACTACAGATTCAAAATATCATGCATAAATAAGAACATCAATATTTACATCATGCATAAATAAGAAAGTAGAGAATATAATGAGAAAGATTTACTGTCTGCCTATTGTCACAATTCGAACTATTCATGACGACGATCACAGCTGTTATGGTCCCGAATGGTACGCGGAAAAAATGACATTTTATAGCTATCGGTTCTACAATCTATAACTCTGATTTTATTAGCGCGATCTAATCTGCCGTAGTACGAGGGGGTTAATAGTATGTTTTTCACGTCGTCAGAGAAGTGTTTTTTCTGAAATTTAGTTAAAATGTTAAGCCTATAATTTAATCTACGCTGTGATAGCGATTCCCATCCTAATTCTTCTAACAGTCCAGACACACTAGCCAACTTATCGTAGCATCGTTTCACAAACCTAGCTCCTCTTCGCTGCACGCGATCTAATTCCAATATCAACCCCGTTTCTTATGGATCCCATACACTGACAGCATATTCCAGGTGAGGCCTAACGATTGAAAAACCACTATGTTCATTCACTTCCTCCTCTCATTTTCTGAGTGTTCTCTTGATAAAGCCTAGCTTCCTGTATCTATGCTTGACCGCATATTTCCCGAACATGTTTTCCCCAAGATATGTCGTGAGTGATTGTGACCCCTAAATACTAAACAGACTTGACGTTCATAATTATATATAACTACCCTCACATCTTTTCCTCCTTCTTTAGAGCGGCACTCCGACTCACCATACCCTCGCGGCTTCTAGCGGAGGGGTGTTCACCCTTTACGTCTCAGGGGATCGGGTTAGTGTGGTGGCTAGAGTACTCGCCTACAGAGTTCAAATCCCTGCAGAGGCGGATGTTTTTCAGAGGGAACCCGATCCCTACTTGAGTGTCTTGTGGAGGGTACTTCAAGTACAGTACTCCGTCTGTCGGATGAGACGTTTAAAAATGGTCCCCTTGGCGCATTTCGTTAAAAGCAGGCTAATGCCTACGCCGGGTTTCTATCCACCCTTCCTCCCTTACCTATCCCCTATGGCGAAAATGACCATAGCCGTAGGTCGCCTCCCAATATATCCAATTCCAATCCCTTACGTCTTACTACCTATCTGTCTTCAACGGGGCCTTAACGGGTGATCCAATCGATTTGATCATTTTCCCCTTAAGGTAGTTGGAACGAAAAATCATTTTACTTAGAAATCAATTAATCTGGTCCCATTTTATAGAAAAATATCTCACCTATCCAACGACACCAAAAACCAAACCCTTACAACATTACTTTCGGAGATATTTGACAAAATATACCAGCCGTTTTACATGGGAAATGGTAAGTTTATACACTCCAGAGGGACATTATTTACAAAATGAGGAATTTCTAAAACTTAGATTTCCTAAAAAAACTAACAGCGTGTAGTTTGTATGTTTTCACAACTATATTTGAAAATTAATCATATTGTCACCACAGTAGCTTCTTGGGTATCACAAAAAACCTTGCGTTTTGAAGGAGTTTCTAACGCACCGCGCGAAAAATATATGTCAAGTTAAAGACTTATGCTGATATTTTTATTTAATTACTACAATTTCTGTCACGTAAAACTACTTTATTGCACCATTAATAATGCCATATTTAATTGATGTGTCCTACAGCTGGTGAAATTAAAACGTATAAATGGAATATGGTCTCTATTAGTATGATTAGGGAACTATCTCGCTCGGACTACCTAAAACGGGGCCTTAAACGGGTGAACCGATCGAATTGATCATTTGATCCCCTCAAAGAAGACTCTTGAGAATAGCTCTCGACGGGGACGGGGGCAATTGACTGCTCTCAGCGCACAAGTACGTATTTATTGACCATGTCGCGGGTGCATTCCGGATGAAGAGAAGGCCATCGGCGACGGAGGGCTGCTCTCGTCTCGTGTCAACGTCACACCCTACCTCGATGATCCCACTCTACTGGCACTGGCACCAGTGTCAATGGACCGGGATGGAGAGGGCTCACCTACATGCACGTTGCACTGCAAGCCAACTCAAGGGTATCAACTTTCCGCGAACCATTCGAGACCATAAAAGCTGTGATCGTCGTCATGAATAGTGAGATTAGCTCGATTGTAGATCTTTCTATTTATATTCTCTACGTTCTTATTTCTGAATGTTAATATTGATGTTTTTATTTATGCATGAGATTTTGAATCTGAAGTAGTAGTCCCCGTACCCCTTGCATGTTGGAACGATTGACGATAGTATGTTTCTTGGTTAGTAGAGTTAGTAGAGTAGAGTTAGTAGAGTAGTAGTGTTAGTAGAGTAGTAGAGTTAGTAGAGTAGTAGTCCTTGTACCCCTAGCATGTTGGAACGATTGACGATAAAATGTTTCTTTGTTAGTAGAGTTTTATTAGGCACTTTGCATGCGTGGTACGCCGGTTTCAATGTAGTTTCGGTGTTCTGCCGTTTAATTCATACATAACTGGTGTGGAAGCACCCCCTGCCACACACCCTTTGGGTGGCTTGCAGGGTATGGCGTAGATGTAAATGTAGATGAAGGGTGTGTGGGAAGGGGGGTAGTCTTCATCAACATGCACCACACTATGCCACAGTGAAGTTGACGAGGCGACTATTGTTACATAAGAAGGAAGAAAAACATGCAAATATGTCGTTGTCATCAGGACTCCAACACGTATTGAACCATAGACACGTCCACTACGTAGGAGAAATCATTAATAAAAAAGAATTTTCACCGGTATTGTTATTCGTGCGACCGGTTTCGTTGCATAGGCAACATCTTCAGGTGGGTCGCATAGGCAACAACTTCACCTGAAGACGTTGCCAATGCAACGAAACCGGTCGTACGAATAAAAATACCCAAGTAACTAAGTCATTTTCATTGTTGATTTCATAATGGATTTTTCACAAAGTTAAGCCCGAAACAATCGAATTTACGTATCAGGAACTATTTTCACTAATAAAATTAATCAACAAATATAAATGGACAGAGATGCAAGGGGTCTCATGTGTACTGGAGACATGCAATGCGTGTGCAGCCTGTCATAGGTTAAGCCAATTAAGGGATGGAAGTATTAGGGAGCAAGGCAACCAAAACAACCACACCAAAATAACCATTCCACAAACCTAGTTGAAAGTCCCATGAGTAGCCGTGATGGTCTCTTATCTTTTGTGGGAAAAAATACACTTTAAAGAATGTCCACACTGCTGGATAGATTCCTTATTTTATTCCTGATGATCTAATAAACAAGATAAAAATTTGTGACTTCCGCAATTTTTTTTAATACTAGCGACCGGTTTCGGCTGTCACGTCACCATCAGGTCTTCATGGAACCTTACATCCTGACATTACAGACCTGATGATGGCGTGTCAGCCGAAACCGGTCGCTAGTATTCAATAAATTGCGGAAGTCACAAATTTTTATCTTGTTTATTATGACGTCCTCCCGCCACGAGAAAGCTTCAGGTCTCCATTTCATTCTGATGATCTAATCTGCCTCAGTACGACGAGTTCCGTAATATCCTACAAACATCGTCCGAAAAAAAAATTAGACATAATTGCACTGCAATAAAGAGGAATCTTAGATAAAAGGTTGTCCTCTGTTGTTTTGAGCTTAGAAGATTGTCCTCCATCTTCCCTTATCTACTTTCCTTCTTCCCTAGTACTTCTTCTATAATTCCTCTTCATTTGGTCCACGTATCTATCGCTTGGTCTTCCTCTTCGGACTTACAGCTCTATTCTTCCTTCAATTATGTTCCTCACGTTCGTACTAAGACACATTGTGAGTCCAATCCAACTGATTATCTTTTTCTGCAAAATATTATATTTGTTATGGCTCTGTCCCATTTTACTTTCCAGTTTTCTTCTTCATTTCTTGTTTCATCCGACAATTTCATTTTCAGGATCTTCCTCCAACACCAGGTTTCGAACACTACTAATATTTTTTGAGTCTGTTTTCCGATGGCCCATGCTTCCGATACATTAAGTGCCACGCTCCAGACGAATGTTTTCACAGACTGAATAATCGTTCGCAGTCTTATTGTCTTTGAGCGCAGAGTTTGCCTTTTTCAACTCTTCCTTAGTGTTGGGCCATCCTGCGCTCTGTGACCGTAGCAGCTTCTTCCGTCCCACGCGAAGGTGCTTCATGCTTGGTGCGAAAAGTGGCAGATGAGACTAAAATTAAAAAAGTGCGTAGCAGTCAGCATTTGGAAAAAGAAAAATTGGCCAGGTAGGGCTTACAGAACGAATAATACGGAAATTATAAACGCCGAGTCTGTTAAGTACTTAGGGGTCACAATTACTCACGACATATCTTGGGGAAAACACCTTCGGGAAATATGCGGTCAAGCATACAGGCAAGTATCAAGAGAGTACTCGGAAAATGTTATGAGAAAGGGAAAGAACATTGTTATTTTTCAATCGCTAGGCCTCATCTGGAATATGCTGTTAGTGTATGGGATCCATACGAAGCGGGGTTAGTATCAGAGTTGATATCAGAGTTAGATCGCGTGCAGCGAAGAGGAGCTGGGTTTGTGAAACGATGCTACGATAAGTTGGCTAGTGTGTCTGGACTGTTAGACGAATTGGGATGGGAATCGCTATCACAGCGTAGATTAAATTATAGGCTTATCCTCCTAAATAAATTTCAGGAAAATCATTTTACTGACGACGTAAAAAACATACTATTAACCCCTTCGTACTACGGCAGATTAGATCGCGCCAATAAAATTAGAGAGCTAGATTGTAGAACCGATAGGTATAAAATGTCATTTTTTCCGCGTACCATTCGGGACCATAACAGCTGTGATCGTCGTCAGGAATAGTTCGAGTATTGACAGTAGGCAGGCAGTAAATCTTTCTCATTGTATTCTCTACTCTATTATTTATGCATGATGTAAATATCGATGTTCTTATTAATATATGATATTTCGAATCTGTAGTAGTAGTCTTCGTACCCCTTGCGTGTTGGAACGCTTGAAGATAGAATGTTTCTTGGGTATTAGATTTTTAATTGGCGCTTTGCATGTGTGGTACGCGGGTTTTAATGTAATGTCGGTGTTCTACCGTATCATTCATGCATGCCTGGTGTGGAAGCACACCCTGCCACACACCCTTTGGGTAGCTTGCAGGGTATGACGTAGATGTAGATGTAGGAAACTTCCGAGACAGTTGAAGAAGTCCACTTGCTCCTATTCCTGGTCCTATCCCGGTCCTTGCTCCTATCCCGGTCAAGGCGGATGATTTTATCTCTGTGGAAATTTGCACGTTACTAAGTCACTCTCATTATTGATTTCATAATGGATTTTCACAAGATTAAGCCCGAAACCATCGAATTTAATGACTCGTTCTTTGAAACGTTTTGGTGTTAAGAGGAATCGCCAAGGTGTGACACTATCTCTTTCGCAACATTCGCCGGGAAAACATAAGAACATGAGGGGGAAGTGGGATGTCTCGCTATCCCTCCCTCCGCCCCCACACCGACCATCCCTCTTAATCCTTTAATCTCCACCCAGCATCCCCCCGGGGCATCCCCTTCCTCCCTCAACAATCCTCCTCGCCCCTCCGGAATCTCCTGATCCTCTGCCCCTTCACCCTAATAGTCCTCTTCCCCATTACCCGCCCCCACTCCTCCTCCCTTGAGACCCTTGCTATGTAATGAATGCTAGTGCTTGCAATATTTAATTTCTTTTTAGCCATGGTCCGTCATCCCGTTCCCTCCCTTAAGTCTGAATCACACGACACTTGACCTTGTACAAGTCCGAGGATGCGAGGATAGCAAACCAGGACTTGTGCAAAGTCAAGTATCGTGTGATTCAGACCAAGCATACTGGAAATCCTGCGTGATCGCTAGCATACTAGCTGGTATCCTTGTTTTCGTAATTGGTACGGTACTAGTTTGATACTTGCTCCTAGTAGGACCTAGTAGCCGCGGACCAATCACCTTTGCTCTTTGCAATGCGGTCGTCAGTTTTTGATGTCAGCGCCTTCATAGTCCCTCGTGACAATTACAATTTCCCGCGACCAAATAAACAACTGAAACCTCACAACAATACACGATGGCTTGGATACCTGAGGCAATTGAGGTCTTAATCAATAATTATGGTAGGCACTCGTGCCCTTATAATACCAAATCACCTGCATACCATAATAAGGCCATAAGGACAAAGGATTTAAAAGATATTGCGGATGCCGTCTTCATTCGAAATCATCCATTTCGCTCGTCAAACTCCTTCCGCGACTGTATTAGATCAGAGGTCTACTAAACAGACCTTGTGCAAGTTCAAGTATCGTGTAATAGCTCCTAGGAAGGTTTCAAGGGTGCTAGGTTTCGTACTAGAAATCCAGCACTCGCTAGCATCCTCGGACTTGTACAAGGTCAAGTACCGTGTGATTCAGGCTTTAGACGCAGCTCTCTAGGTGACATCTCTCTAGGTCTCTCCCATCTCCCCTATCGCCGGCTTATTTCCGACCTTAAATTCCTACATTCTATCATGAACGGGTCCCTCCGCTCTGATCATCATCTAATCTCATGTTTTCCCCTCCGCATCCCAGCCCGAACCACTCGCGATGAAAGTCTGTTTCGCACACCCAAATTCCGTCTCTCCACCTCCCAACGTTCCATTTTCTACCGCCTACCTTCATTTTTTTTATACCATTGCCCATAGTCACCCTGTACTCTTGACCCTGTACCACACGATACTTGACCTTGCACAAGTCCTAGTATGCTGGCTAGCATCCTTGGAGTTGTGCAAGGTCAAGTGTCGTGTGATTCAGACTTAAGGGAGGGCACGCGATGACGGACTATGGCTAAACAGAAATTAAATATAGCAAGCATAAGTATTCGTTAAATAGCAAGGGTCATAGGGTATAGGCAAAGCAAGGGTCAGAGGCTAAGGTCAGAGGAATAGGGTGAAGGGGCAGAGGGTCAGGAGATTCCGAGGGGGCGGGGAGGGTTGGGGAGGGAGGACGGGGATGTCCGGGGGGATGTTGGGTGGAGATTGAAGGATTAATAGGGATGGTAGGTGTGGGGGCGGGGGAGGGCCCTTTATGGCCTTATTATGGTATGCAGGTGATTTGGTATTATAAGGGCACGAGTGCCTGCCATAATTATCGATTAAAACCTCAATTGGATATTTTCCACGTATTTGAATCTTTGTATATTCTGATTCTGTAACTTAAACTAATTCAATCGGTAAACAGTCTTCTCATCAGATTGCGCTGCTTTAGTTTAGAGCTAAGAGCTAAAAAAAAAAGTCGAAGGTTACGAATATTCCCGAGCACGCTCTGAAAACAACCGAATGATTTGTGACGTCATTTTCGCTGTTACCATGAGGACCCAAATGTTTACTCATGCTTACGGTGGAATAAAGTGCAGTCAAATTTCTCTTGGATATTTTCCTGCGATATGATGTGCCTTTGCAATGAGATCTAAGGAATACAGATGGTGTTTTGTGCCACAATGTCCAAATACATCGGTAAAAACGCCGGACAAGAAATTTATTCACCTTTCAAAGGAAGGAAGAAGAAAGACACCATAGTTTCGAGCGACACGCCGGTATCTCGTCCTCGGCAAAACAAATCTCTACTGCTGTGAAGACCATATTAATGTACGTACCAAGTTATGACGAACATTGTGATTACATATAATTAAATAAATCTTTTTATGTACATTTATATAATGAATTCAATATAGTTACCGGAAGACTCGAGAAATTTCATGAATGTGTCGATTATTGGTAGTCCGACTAAATTAAAACCTGAAGCCTCGATATTCATTTGCACTAAGTATGCTTTACAGCGAACTTTGTGTTCTAGGCATATTTTTGTAATGACTGTGATCCTTCTCCCTTCACTAGGACGTGTCCTTTAGTATTATCGCCATAACTCTCACGAGAAGCTGTATTAAATAAAAAAAACTTCAAATTAACCTTGAACATCCATAAATGGAGGTAAAAATCCATTCGTTGGCAGTTCAATGGCAGAGAATACATTTAAAAACCACCTCTTCAGGTACTCTCTGATTAAAGACTTAAGTTAACAACATCACACTACACTTTATGATTAATCAAGTCGAAAGTAATTGCGAATGTTTATTTAGATTTAATACCATTGTTGACGATTCCGATGAACTTAACCCTTTATGCACCAACGGTACTTTAAAGTACCGGCAAGTGTGAGTGTTGTCTTCGCTGCCGTAAAATTATATTTCTCGACCAATACTTTAGCATATCATTTTTCGAAGGTTTTAGTATTTTCCGTAGGCAGCAGCAGTCGTCAACATAGTTTGTTTGGTGACCATGTGGTTTTTACTAGTGTGACGCTGAGCACCAGCCATTACTATTTTCAAGAATTTTGAACACTTCGAAGTCATCTTTATTTTGCAGAAAGTTTACAAGGTAGGTGTTTTGGATTTTAAAAAATCATATATTACAGTGTATGTATTAGAAAAATAATAGAAATAAGCCGTTGTAAGCATTTGGCTAAGAATGATATGCAAAAACGTTCTTGGTACTTATAAGTACCGTCAGTACACTAGCTAAAAATTAAGATATTCGCACATAACCACTTTTTCAGGCAATATTGATGAAATTTCGACATTATTTCACTCATAGTCGATTTATTCCCACGGCTTATTGATTCAAGCATGTATGTTTTAGTTATGCAATTGCATTGTTGTTGCTGTTTCGCATCAATTTTTGTTATCTTCTGTATTAATTTCATACAGATGGTCACTGATACAGATACGTGCTACTTTGATCGTATATTTTTGAATGAAACAACGTAACTACTTTATTTTACAACTCTTTTCCACTATTTTAGATTCATTTTAAATCTACCTGAAAATGGGTTGTTTTTTCGATATTTTCTCAATGCAGTAATACAAGTTTTGAATATTGAGCCATTGATATAGCAAATATGTTATATATTTTTCTTACATACTTTCTGCAACTTTTAAAATTAATGGAAGTGCAGTATTAGACGAAGTATGAGTTTCTGTCTCAATAAATGCATATCTTCAGTGTTTTCTCCTTGTAATGTCGATTTTATGGTTTTCAGCGTGATGGAGAGGAATCGTGACGAGGACGAAATACAGGATATTCTGCTTGATTTTCCCTCGGACATTGATACGCCATATGAGCACACTTCCTCAGAAGAAGAGGAAGAATTTTCAATGGCAGATCAGGCCTCAAGCAATATTACCCGATGAAGCCAATCAAAAGAGGGTAACTTTGGTGCCGGGCAGATATGAGTGGGTACGTATATGAATTCGATGTAAACCAGGGAGAAAAGGGAAACAACATCGGCACCAAGAAATTTGATTTAGGTAGTAGTGTTATTGAATAGATAACATCCTCATTGAAAGGTTCAAACTCCATCGTGATGATGGACAATTATTTTACTTCCATTGGGTTGTTGAGTACTTAAAAGAGCAGCACATTTATGCATGTGGAGCTGTTCAGCCTAATTGCAAAGGACTTACAAAGCTTGCAGATGGCTAAAAACTGAGAAGAGGTCAATTAGATTTCAAGTAATCAGAAAATGGAATTTCTCGCTTCAAGTGGAAGAATAATAGCTCAGTGCATATCCTATCCAACTACCATGACACTGAAATGACAACTGTGGAGCGAACTAAAAAGAATGGCACCAGATAGTGGTACCAGCTCCTCAAATTGTGGCCGACTACAATTTCCACATGGGAGGCGTGGATAAGGCAGATATGCTGCGGTCAATTTATGACCATGACAGAAAGTCAAAAAAGTGGTGGCATAGTCTTTTCTTTGCTATGCTTGAAATGGCATTGGTAAATGCATATGTAATCAACGATGAACTTCATGGGAAGACATCCCTTTTAAACTTCAAAAGAAAGGTTGCAGAGGGATTGATAGCTAAATGCAGGTCTAGCCCAGCTAAAAGAGGAAGACCTAAGCAAGAACGAAATGATCTGACAGCGCCAGTGAAAAGAAGAAAAGGTTTTTCTGTTCCGAATGATCTAAGGCTTCAGAATTAGAGGTGGGTACTGGCCTGAATTTGTAAAAAAACAGGGAAAGGTGTGAATTGTGTTCCCTGAAAGACATTTAGTCTTGACCACATTCTCGTTGCTCTTTGTGTAAGGTATTTCTTTGCGTGAATGAAAAAAAAATGTTTTTTTCAGTATCACCAGGAATAGATGTGTGTTGATTATTCTGTGTGAGGACTATTGTTACTATAAAGAACAGTGTTTTATAATTTGTGGTATAATTTCGATAACATATGCATGTATTTTACTTTAGTTTTTATAGTAATATAACATTTGTTCAACACTTTCGGTGATAATTATTTTTTGTACCCACACAGCATATAAGATTTCTGAAAGGAACACATTTCTGCAACCTGCTGAAAATGCTAACTGAAAATGTGTCATGTAATGTTGTACATTCTTTAAATTGTAACTTTTCTGTTTTTTTTCTAGAGCTTATGGTGAACACTTTGAGGTCATTTGACGGAATATAAAATTATTAGTGTGGTGAGCATGCTCGCTGAAAATGGCCCATGTAAGATTGTGCTTGGAATTTGTTGCAAATATTGTGACCATAAATTTAAATCGTTCTTCCCTCAGTCTATTTTTCAACTATTGACAGATTATTCATCAGATATGTAAGCCTTTTTGTTTCATATATGCAAGTCTACCTGTGGCCATCGGGTAAAATTTTCATATAGAATATAATAGGCCAAGTACATTTATTGTTGTTTTTTTCAATTTCACTGAGAAAAAAATATAAATAAAGATTATTTTAGGATGATATATGTTTTTATGTTTGATATATTATAAATCACGCAAATTATCGTCAAAAATAGATAAAATTAAAGAAAATGTAAAAAAAATTTTTTAGGGCCTGGAGTGCTGTCGGTACTTTAAAGTACCACGAATTGTTATAAACGTTTGCTGCTAAGGGGGTAAATTTTTTTATATTTTAAATGGCTTACATAGTTTCTGAGCACCATAAGAATAGTCAAAAAAATATTCATGAAAAAATAAAAATATTTGAATAAATTGGTACATAAAGGGTTAAGATGGGCGATTTATAAACGAGGGATGGATATATCATGATTTTAACTTAAAATACGGGGGTAAAGTAATGCAAATCAATATGAGACATCAGTACATTAGTCGCAGCAGTGCATAATGAAAAAACCTTCAAATGTTGGCTAGAATTCGGACAACATTTGGTTTATTTACATAACATGGAATTCTCTGCTAAAGTTACAGGAAAGTTTCTCGTGCTCATAATTATGAAACAAACCTACCTAAATTAAGGATGACAGTATCTGAAGTAACATGCGCCAAAAATAATAAACTAAAAATTAGGTCTCAACAGACTGTGTACTTAAAGTTCATCGACTTTTACTCCACGAATTTTGGCAGCATTAAATAGGTCGACCTCCAACATTAAAACACTACCATAAACATATCAACTGGGGTATATTGTAAAATGTGGTTTTAGTAAAATTACTGTACACCATATTCGCTGTTTTCCATAAAATATCTTCTTAAAATACAGTTTCTTCTACTGTTCTACCCCTGCCCTCTTTGCTATTGTCTCCTGCTCTGCGAAAATTAAGTCACACGAATCAGATTTCGTCTCGCTGTCACGTGAAAAAGGACAACATTTTGACTATTTCAACCTTAAATATCCCAGTAAATATTGAATAAATTTCAAAAATATTTTCACTCCGTAAGTTTGTAGGAGTAAAAGTAACGTATTTAGATCCGTATTCTTACAAATAAAATTGTGGAAAATACCCAATTGCCTCAGGTACTCAAGCCATTGCGTATTGTTGTGAGGTTTGAGTTGTTTATTTGATCGCGGGAAATTGTAATTGTCACGAGGGACTATGGAGGCGCTGACATCAAAAATTGACGACCGCATTGCAAAGAACAAAGGTGATTGCTCGGCGGCTACTAGGTCCTACTAGGAGCAAGTATAAAACTAGTACCACACCAATTACGAAAACAAGGATACCAGCTAGTATGCTAGCGATCACGCAGGATTTCCAGTATGCTTGGTCTGAATCACACGATACTTGACCTTGCACAAGTCCTGGTTTGCTATCCTCGCATCCTCGGACTTGTACTAGGTCAAGTATCGAGTGATTCAGGCTTTAATCCCTCATTATTTCCCACTAAGACTTTTTGGATTGCATAACCCTTTGAAATGGACGGCATTTTTTGGGAGACGTCACGAAATGTATGCGGGTAAATGGCTGATATAAAAGTTATCATCGGAAACATGAGATCTTCTTCGTCTTAACGATGCCAAATTCATCGTATATTTTGTGTCGAGATAGAAAGGATGACGTCCTTATGCTGCAGGCTTTCGAGCTGTGGGTGTGGAGGAGAATGTAGAAGGCGCAATGGACGGCAAGGGAAACAAACGATGAAGTGGTTAGTACGGTGGGCGAGGAAATGAAACTTCCGAATGAAATCCGGACTAGTCAGTGCAGGCGGCAGAGGAGGAATGGAGGAAGGGGGAAAAGATGGCTTGCTCTCTCGAGGAGTGTGACAGGGATGGAAGGATGTTGGGCAAGCGGGTTGGAAGGGAGAGAATGGGTTTCATGGACAGGGGGTGAAGAAGAAGGGTTGGTCTTATTCCGAGGCGAAAAAAGGAACTACTACTGTCGATGCAAAAATTATGTAGACTCGAGTTTGGACACTGATTACAAATTAGCCGTGGTACCCACATGAATGCGAGTTACACCAAATTTTAGCTTGTTTGTCTTTACGTTTAACTGTGGTTGCCAATTATTTTTACATTGCTCTCTCGATTCTTTATTGCGGTGAGAACAAAAAATGTGCCGTTTTTTTGTCGTTTTCCAAAAGGGGGCGCTCTTTTTGACATTTAATAGTGAAGAAACTTGAAGTTCAATCGTAATGAACCAATAGTATTGTGCAGGAAAAAGATATTTAAATGTATCTTTAAACTTTCAGTTCTCTCTAATGTGCCACAAAAAGGTTATTAACAATTTTATGAAACAACTTTTTCTTGATTAAGAAAAGTAGTAGAAGCAATATCTTGGTCTTGTTTTGAGGCTCTAAACAGTAGTATTTAATGACAATTACCATCGTTAACTCACATTGTAATATCGATTTTTAACGAGTTAATAAACAACCGAGTATTTTATCGGGCTCAAGTCAGCGGTAAGGCGGCCGTCTTCGCGAGAGAGGGTGGTGGAAGTTTGAGCGCAGTAGTAGTAGAGGTAGTTAGGTCCCAGAAAGTGTAGAAAATCGGGAGGAGTTTGGCACCTTCCTCCAATCACGTCAAGCGTTCATAACATATGTTCGCGTAGGAGTGGCTTGTGGGGTGATGTTGTCGCCTTGATGGTGACTTGACTTGGGTCGAGACCTGGGTCGGAGTAGTGGGAACCATTGTGGAGTGTTGCAAGGCGAATTTGTTAGCAAGCCATCGCAATGTTGTTCCGCCCGAGTGAAGTATGAGGATTTATTACATGTTGCACTACTGTTAGATGGATTAGGGTGGGAGACCCAAGAGACTCGGAGGCTGCACGCTTGGCTTAGGCTGCTTGAGATATTCACATCTGGTGCGTTTCGGTGCGACACAGAGAATATTATCATGACGCCTCACTACATCTCTAGTTCTGACAGATGCGATAAAATAAGAGAGATACTCTGCCGAAAAGATGGGTACAAAAACTAGTTCTTTAAGCGCACAATAAGCGACCACAATTAAAAACTGCGCTATTCTAAAAACACTCCCATAGTACATGTCACAGATTTTACGCTATCCTGGACTAGCCACGGAGTTCCACTTTTACGGAGTCACCCGCAATGCACTATTGTGCGAAATTCTACAGAGAAAAAATCATCCGCCTTGACCGTATTAGCCGGTTACGCTACCGGTTAAGCTAAATAGCTAGATGACGCCTCGGTAGCTTAACTAGCTAAAGCACTCGGCCGGAAATCGAGGGATCCGGGTTCGAATCCCGGTCATAGCGGATGATTTTTTTCACTGTGGAATTTCGTACACGTCACCATTTCACCTCCAAAAATTTTACATCTTTACGCGGCTGGTGACCTACCATCCCCTGCCACACGCCCATGCGGCGGCTCGCGGGGTAGTATGTAGATGTAGATGTAACATGACCGACACTGCAGCTGAAGCGAGAGGGAAGAAGGCGAGGAAGGGACGCATCGTCGGAAGAGAGCAGTCTGGAAGCAGCTCTGGCTTTCTCCCTCTCTCCCTCGGCCAACCTCGGCTCTCTCTCTCTCCCACGCATTCCAATTGGAATCTCCTCCCCTCCCTCCCTTACCTCATCCCCCTCATAATACCCTCCCCTCCCTCCCCCTTTCTCCCCTCTGCCTCTACACCACGACGCACACCGTCGGGCGGACGCACTTGGCCACCACGGGGCCACGCCCCTGCTCGCGACTCCTTCTCCCTATCTCTTTTTTATACCCCCCCCCCCCCTGCCCCTCATCCTGTCTTTCCTTTCCTCCCCACCCCTCCCCCTTATTCCACTATTCTCCCTTCCCCACTTCGCTTCCTTATATGGCAGCAGCAGCAGAAGACACCGCGCCGCCCGACGACGCTCATCCAAGCACTCGCTCGCGACACACGCACGCACGTGGAATGAGGACATCTTTCTCTCCTTTCCCTTCTCTTTTTAGTGATCTTCCTTCCTTGGTCCACTCACATCCTACCCACTTTCCCTTTCCTCCTCAGTATTCGAAAACAAAAAGAATTTTACCGAAGGTTTTAGCTCTGATTAGGTTATGTCACATCCGGTGTTCCTCCCGAAACGTGATTGGTCCTCTTTTATTCACTATTTAGATTAATGGCCTAAGTTCTCGAATTAGCAGTAAATTAAGATTACTTGCAGACGATACAGTTATCTACCGTGAAACGAGCGATAACGCGGACTTTCATCTGACCTTAACAACGTTCATTCGTGGTGCGAGGAGTGGGAACTAACTATTAGTAAATTCACCACAGTTCACGTCCTGAGAAAGTCTTCACACAAAAGTCATACCTACACCGTGGGTGGATTAAACAAAATCTGTAAGTAGGGTAAAATATCTTGAATAACCTTAACCTCAGATATATCGTGGGGAACAAACATACAAAACATATGCTGCACAGCATTTAAGAACCTAGGTTTTTTTAAGTGTATTATAGGAATGTCCTCGGATGAGAAACTAAAAGAGAGATGCTACTTCGCTCTGGTAAGGCCACACCTCGAATATGCCGCGACCATTTAGGGCCCTGGTCAAATAGATTTAACCAAATAAATTAACAAAATACAAAGAAAAGCAGCGCGCTTCGTTAAAAACTGCTACGAACGAACATTTAGTGTTACACAACTGTTAGAGGGATTAAGGTGGGAGCCCCTAGAGACTCGGAGGCAGCACGCTAGGCTTTGGCTCCTTGAGAAATTCAGAACTGGTGTGTTTCAGAACGACACAGAGAATATTATCATGACGCCTCACTACATTTCTAGATCTGAAAGATATGATAAAATAAGAGAGATACTCTGCCGAACAGTTAGGTACAAAAACTCGTTCTTTCCGCGCACAATAAGCGCCCACAATAGAAACTCAGCTCCTCAAAATACACTCCCATAGTGCATGTCACCATTTCACCTCCAAAAATTTTACACCTTTACATGGCTGGTGACCTACCACCCCTTGCCACACGCCCATGCGGCGGCTCGCGGGGTAGCATGTAGATGTAGATTATAGGTTGGTCACAACAGCGACACTAGGAGCTTTCTATTCGCCCGAGGACGCTATTCACGTCACTGCACGACACAGGCACACCGCTAGAGCAATCGGACGTGACAAAATTATATGCAGGTAGGTAAAAAATGAGTAATATCTAAGTACTGCACCTGCCGACATCAGCCCCTAAAGGCATTTCGTTAAGCAATAAAACTTCAACAGCATCACAATCAAAAGCTAGTTGAATTGTAGATGTGATATTTAGGTAAAATCAATAATAGCCATTTTATGAGGTTCTTTGGATTTTTCGAAATCACAAATTGACTAATCTTATCGTGCGACGACTCATTTCCAAGGCAATATTATTCTTTACATTTCAAATTATTTTAATACCCAGTTCTGGTCCAGAGTTTTCAGTCTGCAATCTGCAATGATGCCCACGTGCGTCTTATTAACACATCGGTCCGTCCCTCCAATATCTCAACGCTTCCTCAAATCTTCCTCTAGTCTCTTCCTTTTGCGTCACCTCCACGCATACGACCGCCTAGCCTCCTCCACTCCTACGCAGCCTCTTTTTAACTCCCCGAATGGAGTCGCGCCGCAATTTAATCTCCTTAGGACGGAGCACGTGCTCTCGGCCGAGAGGAGAGCCGTTCCCTGGAGTCGCTCCTCCGTTGAGATCCGCTCATGAGGGAAAGAGTCGGTCTCGGCATCCACCGATTCCATCAGTGAATGCGGATGACGTCTGGGCACGACGTATCAAAAGATGATTTGAAACTCGTAAAGCATACAAGTAATAACCTATTATACGCTTACGAAAGTATCTTTATTTTTAAAAATAAAGCGAGTCTCCTTAACAGCGATTCAGGACCCATTCCTTATTCCTCCCTCTACTCAGTTTTGAACTTGGAATAATTAGTTACTTCTCTTAACAAACGCCGTTAAGCGCTCACTTCCTTTCCTTCCCCCCCCCCCTCTCCCTTCAACGTTCAATTTTACGTCCGTTACAACCCACCCCCCCTTCCCCAATCATTTTCATTCGCGTATTGTTTATCGCCCTTCCCCCTCTCTCTTTCCCTATTGGATGACGTCTCTTCCCCCCTCCTCCTCAGTTTACCTTTATTTACAACTTGGATGTCTTGACCCTTCCTCACTTTGCGTTGACGTCCGCGTTACGATCGTACTTTGTGCCGAAATACGCGTATTCGACCCCCACCCTCGTCCGTTCCTGTTGTGTAGATTTGACCACGCTCTTTTGGAGCTGATTCTCCCAGAAGTTGGGCCCATTTGTGTGCTTGTAAGTATGCTTGTGAGTGTGCTTGCGTAAATAACCGGGCATCCTTAGTGGGGTCTCATTAGCCCTGTGAAGGATCCCAGGTTATAACCAAAGCATCCTTAGCGGGGTCCCATTAGCCCTTGCAAGGGATCCTATTTGGGTCGTGAGTATGCGTCTGTGTTGGTCCCTGGCGAGGAAGTTACATTCCCGTAAACCATCACAGGGGGGTATTCTTGGTAGAGAGGCTGTGGTTGGTCACTGCTGTGGTTTCCCAGCATACCAACACAGTAAGTTTGGTGTTTTCTGACGAAGGGTGCCAATTTTGTACGGCTTTTGGAGACTTTCTTTGTTTTATTTTACGTCTTGTTTCGCCTATCAAGTGAACACACTTGGAGGAAAAAGTACTCACTGCTGATTCGAGGGAAATCAGTCCAGCCTTCTTCCCTGCTCCAGTTAAAATTACGTTGATTGAACTGGTGAGAGCAGCCGAATAATATTTTGATAGGCAGTATCAGGAAAGGAACGAGAACATCGGAAATCGTTTAGCGGAAATTTATGGGAGAGGAAAATGTAGTTTACTTTTCAGAACACCCAGTATAATTTATTGAACTTGTCGCTTGACGTTCGATTAACAAAGTCATGAAGACATTTCAATTATTTTGAGTCGAAAACTTTGTTGAAAGTGTTTATAAATATTTTTTCGTGTGAACAGTTTTGTAAAATGCATATTTCCTTTCTAGTGACGCCGGGTTAAATATTTTCTCGCAGTGGAAACCAAAGTCACTGTATTACCCCATACATATATAACGTTCTCTGATATGGAGCCAACCTGGAATCTAATGTATACAGCAAAAATCTCATTTAAACGTGAGGTGAGACATGCCCAAACATGGAGTCGTACAGCACAGTATTATTTTTCATGAGACGAACATTAACAAAAAAAAAGAAATAGCGAATTAGACAGTGCACCAACGACATTTGTTTCCTATTCATACCAATTTATCAGAATTATTGTAGAAATAATTCCTCAGTTGAGTAAAACTAATTTTGCCGATAACATCTCGCGCTCAAAATTAAAATCACCACAAAACAAATTCTGGTCGTCTGATCTCAACATTAACTTGGGCACTTCATCTTGCTTCTTCACTTCCATCATTATTTAAGAGAAATAAGAACACTAGGAAGAATTCGTTCGGATTTTTTGCATATTTTTTATGAGAATGAGTTCGCCCACTACATTTTTCGTCGATAGAATAAATTTACGTTGCGTACGCGATTAAGTGAAATTTCGTCCAATCTGGAAATATTTTAATACAACCAAGGTAACATAGGGCTTCTGCTAACTGTAGCAACGAGAGAAGTTCAAATACTTTCACTGAGATGTACTATAGGAAAATAATAATGTCAGCGGGGTATGTCTTTCTCCAGTCTCATCGGCTCCAAAATCAAGTTATCAGAATAACTTATTGTCAGTCACACTTTCCGCACGAATCCTGCAATTTTTCCACAAATGTGAGAAATTCTACTATGCACTTTATTGACTTGACTAATCGAATCGTTGCGGACAGGTTCCAAAACGCTTTCCGCATACTACAGGCAAGTCATTACTTGACTAAATCCACTCCCTATTCCAGCGGTGCCAAATAACCGATGAGGAATTTTTACTTTAACTTAATACCCTAACAAAATTATTAGTTACTAACCTCGCATGCATTTCCGGCATGATACATCTACGTCTACATGACACCCAGCGAGCCACTACGAGAGTGTGAGGCAGGGGGTGAAGATCACCAAACATGCACTATTGCCATGCAACTAGGATATTTAAGGGAGACATACTAGAGAACAGGGTCACATGCAGCTAGATGGTTAGTATCTACATTAAAAGGAAGGGATTATTGGTTGTTATTACATGCATCATGCACTACAGACTACTCTAACTATATTTCACCTACCTATCCCTTTGCTACGCAGCCTATTGTTCTCTCTTATGGTACGCGGGAAAAATGACATTTTAAATCTATCGGTACGACAATCTATCTCTCTAATCTTGTTAATTTGATCAAACCTAGCATAATACGCTGGGGTTCTCAATATGTATCTAACGTCATCTGTGAACAAAACGGTTTCGAATTTACTTAAAAGGTTTAACCTAAATTTTAACCTGCGTTCTGATAGTAATTCCCATCCTAGTTCTTCTATTAAACTCGTAACACTTATACAATTATCATAACGGCCTTTAACAAACCTAGCGGATCTCCTTTGCACACGCTCTAATTCTTTTATCAAACCTTCCTCGTACGGATCCCATACACTAGCGGCATATTCTAAATGAGGCCTGACAAGTGTAAAATAGCATCTTTCTCGTACTCTCTCATCGCATTTGCCTAGAACCATTTTTACGAAACCTAATTTACGGTTTGCTACACTAGTAATTTCCCTGATGTGTTTCTCCCATGACATGCCTTCAGTGATGGTGACGCCTAAGTATTTAATAGATTCTACGTTAGATATTTTCTTTTCTTTGATGCAATAATTATTCCGGGGAAAGCCATTCTTTTTCCAAAATTTCGTTATCGCACATTTCTTCAAATTTAATTCTAGCTGCCAACTATCACACCAATCATCAATCGCAACTAAATCCTTAGCTAAAGACTGACTGTCCTCTTCATTTCTAATTTCCTTATACACTACTGCATCATCGGCAAAAAGATGGAGCTTGCTATTTTTTACTACTGTATTCAAGTCATTTATGTAGAGAAGAAATAAAATTGGACCATTCACGCTTCCCTGGGGAACACCCGATGTAACTTTTACTTCGCCTAAGCTGACACCATCTAATACCACCCTTTGAACGCGTTCATATAAGAAGTCTCTTATCCAGCCTACTATATTACTGTCTATCCCGTATGATGCTAACTTCGCGAGTAACATACAGTGGGGAGCCTTGTCAAACGCTTTTCTAAAGTCAAGAAACGCTGCGCCTACCTGTACGTTACCTTCTCCGGAAACTAAAATATCATGAACAAAAAGACCTAATTGAGTTTCGCAAGACCGTCCCTTTCTGAACCCATGCTGATTTGTTATCAATAAATCCTGGCTGTTGAGGTGTCCCATTATTGATGTAACTATTATGTGCTCTATAATTTTACATGATAGTGACGTTAATGATATTGGTCTGCAATTACATGGCTGTTCCCTATCGCCGCTTTGAAAAATGATAGAGCTCTTGCATGATTTAGTATATTGTAGAACTATTCATCTGTCGCAATAATGATTATCAGTATTCGTATCATAAGTAGGGTACTGCATGGTAGCATATTCGTCACGTAGTACTCTACTAGTTTCCGGTCTGACAGCGCACTGTTGTCCTGAATGCTGTTGGCCTGTACCTGGCTTTCAAGAGGAACGTGCTCGGTTCGGATATCAGCTGGGATGAGGCATTCATGCCTGGTGTGGATTTACCCCTTGCCACACACCCTAGTGGTGGCTAGCACAGTATTCGTTGATGTAGATGCATGAAAAGTAAACCAGAAAAGACTAGAAGCCATCAAAACCTGGTGTAGGAGGAGGATGCTGAAGATCATACGGACGGATAAAATGGGACAAAATGAAGGAGTATGCAGAAGAGTAGAGAAGGAAAGGACCCGATGGAACAGAATACAGGGAAGATATATGGATATCTTCAAATGTTTGCAAGTTTACTTCGTGGAATGTTGAGTTCACATTGAGATGAAATAAGAACACTTTGTATTATCCACACCAACTTTAATGGTATATGCCCGACCGGTTTCAACACTTTTGTTTCATTCTCAAGGGACAATCCTTGGTTGGACAAGGGATAATGTCCCTTGAGAATGACACGAAAGTGTTGAAACCGGTCGGGCATATACCATTAAAGTTGGTGTGGATAATACAAAGTGTTCTTATTTCATCTCAATGTGAAGATATATGGAGATGGGCACACAGGCTCCGAGGAGAAATGGGTCCGTGAGATATATTATAGAAGAAAAAATAGAGGAGAAATCCCCCGGGGGAAGGCCAAGGGATAAAAACAAGAGATGAGGGGTGTACAAAGAAAGAACTACCAGGGAGTAATGGAACTGGCATGAAAGAGGGATGGGTGGAGGGCTGCATTAAACCAATCTAATGATTGAACGATCAATGAATGATCAAAAGGACACGATAATGAATGAATGAATGACAATTTTTAAAGGGAGTTTGAGCGGCATTTTTCCTTTCCCTACAGAGACCCCATCTAAAATTTCACTTTTCGATTTCTGCGACTATTGAGAAGCATTTTAGTGAATATTGTAAATGCATTGGCGCCAAAATATAGTGTTACGCGACTGAAATTTTCAGTAACTTCATTAATACCTATATCTATATGATTCTTTAACTTAACTCATTTTTTCTCGCCGAACATGAAACACGCATAACTATGTATTATACGTTTTACGATTAAAATAATTTCTTCATTAATTTAGTTTTATCATTTCTAACTAGATGCTATTTTCATGAAGTCTCCCTATAGTTCACCCACGTACCATAACCTATGAAAAACGGCTCCTATATTATTTTGCAAACATCTCGAAAAGGTATCCCGAAGAGTGGCTGGTGTTTTCTGGTATTTTTGGAAAGGAGAGATCTTTTTCCTTTAAGTACCGCCAAATCACTGCAATCTATGAGAAAGAATGTCCCATAACCTGTGTTTTCAGGCTTGATAGAGTGGAAACCATAGAGTGAGGATATACATATATAAACCTTACCCAACCTCTTGCTTTCTGCAGCAGTGTAATTAGTTTACACATCATTTTTACATATGTATACGTAGTCTCCTCGATAAAGTGAATACATGTATACTGCTGCATTAAGATGTTAAATATCGTTAATTCTTCGACAAAGATTGCTGTTTTTAGCCGGAATCTGGGTTCGAATACAAGTCCAGGTGAATTTGTTTCGCCTTGAATTTCCTAGCACCCTCTTCCTTAACGGCCAATAAGTTCCAGCGATTTATGTTGCATATAAGAGTACGTATAGAGTGGCAAAGAGATAGGGAGATTCGGATATGAGTTTCTAAATAATACTTTGGCCGATAGATGGAACAGGTGTATCAAAGTTGCACGACAAGCCATAACAAATGAGCTTTGGCACACGGCCACTTCATTTAGCGTCGCATAACTCACATGATGTTCTTACGATGATTTCGGTGCCTGGATGTTCACTAATCGACCCATACCATCCGGAAACAAATCTTATTGAGTCGTCGAGACCAAATCAAACATTATTTTAATGTGCCATTGTAATGAGTATCGTCAGCAATGAATCGAATTCACGTCAATATGATAAGACACACGATTACCAAACACGGAGTCAACTGTTTACCGATGTATCATAGCAGCGACAAAACAATTGATAGTCGATTAAAAGCACATAACGGCCATGGTCCACCTCTCTATGTTGATACAAAATCACCGAGTACAACTAGCGCCTCCAGGTGGCCTTCTCCGTAGGCCAAAATTTTTCCTCCTCTAAGGTGATGCCACCTGAGAAATTCTTCCCAAAGCTGTCAAAAATTTATGTCCCGTTTTTAGCATTGCTTTGCCACTTTATATATACTTACTCTACGTCACACCCTGCAAGCCACCCAAAGGATGTGTGGCAGGGGGTGCTTCCACACCAGGCATGCATGAATGATATGGTAGAACACCGAAATTACATTGAAACCCGCGTACCACACATGCAAGGCGACAATTAAAAATCTAATAACCAAGAAACATTCTATCGCCAGTCACTCTATGGTGGAAACGGAACATACATCTACGTCTACGTGATACCCTGCGAGCCACCACGAGGGTGTGTGGCAGGGGGTGAAGATCACCAAACACGCACTGTTGACATGCAACTAGGATATTTAACGGAGACATGCTAGATAATATGGTCACATGCAGCTAGATGGTTAGTATCTACATAATATGAAATGGATTATTGGTTGTTATTACATGCATCATGCACTACAGACTACTCTAACTATATTTCACCTACCTATCCCTTTGCTACGCTGCCTATTGTTCTCTCTTATAGTACTAGGGAAAAATGACATTTTAAATCTACCGGTACGACAATCTATCCCTCTAATCTTGTGAATCTGATCAAACCTAGCATTATACGCAGGGGTTCTGCATATATATATTTAACGTCATCTGTGAACAACTCTGTTTCGAATTTACTTAAAAGGTTTAACCTAAATTTTAACCTGCGTTCATATAGTAATTCCCATCCTAGTTCTTCTCTTAACCTCGTAACACTAATACAATTATCATAACGGCCTTTAACAAACCTAGCAGATCTCCTTTGCACGCGCTCTAATTCTTTTTGCATACATAACATAACTGCACTATGTGCCGAAATGAATTCCAGATCAAACTATTCAGAAGAAACCGCACTCATTAAGTGTGCATTCATTCTAAAAAATTCTGGTTGTGTTCCATATAAAGTTAGAGCTGTCCCTCGTTGAGGTTACCAAGCACCCTCTTTCATCAACACATCGTCTGCTGACCGGGAACAAATGCGCACCTGGCCTCGACGGATATACTACCGGCGTCTCTACGCGTGGGATAGAGGAAGGAGTGCCCGCCGCCCGAATGCTTGCTTGAGTTGGGAGTGAGGGAGGAGATGGCTTCGTTCTCCAGGAGAGACAGTGTGGGTGGGTAGGTAGGCGGAGTGGGAGGAGGGAAGTGGAGGGAGAGAGAGAGAGACTGTATAAGAAGAAGACGGAGGGGTGGAGACAACCATTATTCAAGAAAGTAATGGCCGGAGGGAAGGTAGAAAGGGCTTTTCGGGGGAAAAATAATAGGCGATAACAATGGCAGGATCTAAGAGCACAAAAAGACTAGAGACGCCCTCACAGCGGTGAAGGTTCTCTCCACGGCAACTTCAAGGTCCGGTGACGTCAGACGCGGTAAGGGCGGGATTTCGACTAGCATTTCCTTTTGCTCTCTTTTACATTACTAGCTTTTAACCAGGTTAATTCTGAACCCTAGTGAAAGTTCGCCGCGTGAACGCAGGTTGGCGCTAACCCTAGTCAACTTTATAACCACGCTGGCGTTACTATGGTTGGCGCTGGTTACCATCATTTTTAACGCGTGTAAGCGCAGGTTGGTTAAAATAGTAGTTAAGTGATCCAGTCCACTTGCAGCTTCTTTACTTGAAGCGTGAAATGTATTAAGAGAGTTTCTATTGTCATACTCCGTATCCATGCACCTGTGCCACGTTGCTTAATGTATTTTAAACGCATTAGTGAATGATGAACCGTATATTAAGTTCAAAATTTTCCTTAAAAGCGCAATCGAGGTCGGGTCATGGGCAGAACTTGTCAGAAAAAGTCGTTAATTCCGCTGCATATATTGAGACAAGGACTCGAAATGGAAGTTATTTACAAATATTGAATGTCAAGATAACACCTAGGAATTGTTTTTATCTATCATAATAGAGTGCAAACGACATAATAACGTAATATTCTCGAGGTATCTTCACGGTAAAGTACACCATAGTGAGACGTCGTTCCGTTAAGGAAATTTACTCTCATAATTTTCAACTTTCGATGCATAAAGAGATGTTTAGACATGAAATGATAAACTCCACTTTCTCCGGCGAGATATTGTACAACAGCATTTTTAACAATGATACTCAAAAGATATCGTACTGTCTACCAAATTTATTTCAAACTCTTACAACACGTGTTTCAAATGTCTAGCGGTCATCAACTTTCCTGATGTCTAACCTGATGATGACTGCTAGACAGTTGAAACACGTGTTGTAAGAGTTTGAAAGAAATTTGGTAGACAGTACGATATCTTTTGAGTATCATGAAATGATAATTGTACTGTTAAATACTAATGAATGGGAAGTTTAACCGTGCGAAACATTGGCATATACAATCATTTTTCTCGTTCATACAAGTTCCGTGAATAAAGCCGAACATAGCCCAGGAAACAAATGAAACGTGACTTGCGATGTTTGTTGTGCTGTGGGCTACATCACCTTCTTGACTCTCCACCAGAGGCCGCCAGAATGTTAACAAGGGTTAAATAATGCCGTGTAAATGCAAGTTAGTTAATCCGCCATATTAACTAACATTCAAACCCTAGTAATGTAAACGGGACATGACGTGACTTCAACGGACGATCGCGGTCAGTTTTCCAACCCATTCCGGACGGTTGGTCGACGATATAATTAAAAATTGACAGGTGTAAAAATGCCAATTGTTCACCTTTTTTTGGAAATTTCGACGACAACGGTTGCAAAGTGACTGTTGATTTTCATATTTTAAAAGCAAAATATAAAGAATCCGGTGCTAACACTGACAAATAATGCTTCAAGGAGTTGAGTTACGTATCATTGTATAACAATGTAACGTTATCAGGCTTGACCTCGTGGAAATGAAAGGAGGCCATTTTGAAAAATAAAACTTGGTATTTTTCCACACTTCACTTAAGACTGTGGCCTGTTTGCTCCTCGACGAGGGCGAAATGATGATTATCAAGGAGAAAAAAGGGTCGAAATCTTACATAAAAAGTGAAAAAGTGCCGAGTGTTATTATTCAATATGAGTTTCATTGTAAAGTTTAAAAGTGATACGTACTATCTGGAAATTAAGTTCAGTTAGTATGGAACAAGTGCAGACCTCTCATTGCTTGCTGGGAAACGCAGCGTGACGGAAAAGTTAGACTCTCGACAAAGTTTACCCGACGTCAGCTAACAGTGACGTCAACGTCCTGTCATCGTAATTCGGCCCGCTAAAGAAAAATCACCGAGCTTATCGAACGCCACCGTCCTTCTCCATCAACTTAGATCGCGTGCACCGAAGAGGAGCTAGGTTAGTAAAACGACGCTATGATAAGTTTAGTAGTGTGTCTGGATTGTTAGAAGAATTGGAATGGCAATCGCTATCACAGCGTAGATTAAATTATAGGGAGAACCTTTTAACTTAATTTCTGGTAAAACATTTCTCTGACGACGTGAAAAACACACTATTAACCCCCTCATACTACGGCAGATTAGATCGCGCGAATAAAATTAGAGAGATAGATTGTAGAACCGATTGGTATAAAATGTCATTTTTTCCGCGTACCATTCGGGACCATAACAGCTGTGATCGTCGTCATGAATAGTTCGAATAGACATTAGCAAGATTGTAGATCTTTCTCTTAATATATTCTACCTTCTTATTTATGCATGATGTAAATGTCGATGTTCTTATTTATGCATGATATTTTGAATCTGTAGTAGTAGTCTTTGTATCCCTTGCATGTTGGAACGATTGACGATAGAATGTTCCTTGGTTAGTAGATTTTTAATGGGCGCGTTGCATGTGTGGTACACTTGGTTTCAATGTGGTTTCGGTGTTCTGCCGTATAATTCATGCATGCCTGGTGTGGAAGCACCCCCTGCCACACTCCCTTTGGGTGGCTTGTATTTCATATTTTTCTCATATTTTTATTTATCCTGGGTTAGATGGGACAGAACCGTCCCTTCTTCCCCCAACCCAGTTTACATACACAGACACCCATGTTCTAAGCATATTCTACCCAGGCGGGACTCGAACCCGCGAACCTCGGGTTAGCAGGCGAGGACTTTACCCCGCCGCCACCGGGGCCGGGACCGGGGCTTGTAGGGTATGACGTAGATGTAGATGTCAGAAAACGTCGATCGTGCGCGACCGAAACGTAGTATTCCCACGATCTTCCTCGCCGCAATGCTTTCCTCCCTTTTTTTTTATTTTTTTCCTTTCCCCCTTCCTCTCCCATTTCCCAATTGGCTCTCGCTTCAATCACGAAATCGTCGGCCTCGATTCCCAAAAAGGTCGACCGCGAATGACCGCGGCGACGACGACTGCGGCCGCAGGAGGGGCAGTGGAAGAGGGTGCGAAGAGGGAAGGACAGAAGGGGTCGATAGACAAGCGGATAAACCCTCAAAACGAGAACCCTTCGTGAACGCTCAACGGGTCGCTGCAACTAGGGTGGCTGTACACACACTCACATAGGTACGTACTAACTGCACTGCTTTTTAAATTTATTTTTTTACACTCTTACAATTTATTCATTTTTATCCTCTTATTACTTATTTAGTTATTTTTAACTTTGTAGTTATGCATAAATTACCCTTTTCATTATTAATATTATCATTCATGCGTCTTTCATGGATTTTTTTGTTTTGTTTGTGTTACATTAGCTTAATCTGTCTGTAGGTTTTCGCAGGTTTTTCACACTCCCCTTCATGTGAGGGTATCTTCCTGCAGTGTGTTTTTTCGACTGGATATTCTCTTTCATACTCCCTTACGTTTTTCCCACAAATGTACATATCTTTATTCGCACTTATTTCATGTATTTCTCTGACGAAGGGTTAGATGCAAGGAGGGACTGCTCTAGTCTCAATCTCGCCCCAATAAATACGCCTTATTATTATTGTTATTATTGCCGCTAATACAAAAGTCTTGCATTCTTCGTATCGAACGCTGTACCGGATAACATCGAGAGCTGACTACTGTCCATTAAAAAAGTCGAGTCCGTTGAGTTTAAGACGCTGTATGATCAAGTAGGGTCATCCATTTTAACGAAAAAAAATTCATACAATAGAATGATCATTTCTACGTTTACTGATGCGTGTAAAAAAATTTTCCTAACCTTATCTACACTTTTTAGATATTTGTTTTGAAAAAAAGGTCCTGTTTTCGGCGCTCAAAACCCGATGGCCGAACTTTATGTTATCACCATTCTCTTATTGTTGGGAAAAAATTGTTTCTATGTTGAGTTTGACACGAGATGTTGTAAAATTTGTAAATATCGGCTAATTCCGAAACCAACGATGCGATAGAGGTTTGAGTCATACCGTTGTAAATAGCTATGGAATAAAAAGCGGCACAGATATGCTGATGTGGAGATATAAACTGCGCATGGATTGGCAGTCGGATGTACGCCATAGGTAAAGTTAGTAGACACAAACAACCATTAAAACCACTCTATGATTCGTTAATAACCCACCGATGTATCAATGGATCCTCAGCACTCACCTAAAGTTGAATTACATGGTAAAAGAGACCAAAAATTCAAAATCCAACTTACCACCAGAAAAAAAGATGAAAACATATGCCAAACCAGAAAAATATTTATACGGAATGTCTTCGCACAGTTGATCTCAAAAATGCGGCTCCTGCTGTCAACTGATCAGCTGACGCATCACAAAAATGCTGCGTGAAACCTTCCGGAATAGAGTGAATATTTGATGTGTTGCTCGTTCAAAATAGGTAGTAAATGAACACCTGGACCTATTATATCATGCTTTGCGAAGTGTGCAAATGGCTTGAGGCGTATTCTTTCTGGCGGGTGCAAATATATGTCTCGAAGAGTTTTACTTCGCCATGATAAATCATTTTACTGGACCAGAATTCGATCTGGGAAATCCCAATTGTCCTTCGGGTAATGGTTAGACGAGGAGTATTGAGATGAAGGATGTACCCACGCTTTGACCAGAATTGGTCCGATTTGACCCTCCATGGGTCCGGTGGTCCCTGATTCGATGACGCACTCCGGCAGACCGCACGGCGTCCACCCGGAAAGGGAGCCAGGAGGACACCTAATCCCAATTTCTTGGGCAACGGGCTCTTCCGGTTCTCAAAGATGTGCGGTAAGTTTTCGCAAAAGCGAGACTGACGGTGACTCGTCTTAGGTTGTTGGGTTAACCTAACAGATACGAGTACTTCGGGGACACGGAGGCCCAATTGAGGTCCTTTTGACCTCAACCCGTCCCATCGGTGTCGGCCTTGGAGGGACTGTAGGTTTCGCTAACTTTCCCTTCCCATCCCTTCCTTCCCTCTGCTTCCTTGCCTCGGACATAAGCGAGAAGCCTGATTCCGGGGCGAAAGTTGTAATCCCGCGGCGAGAGCCGAAACACCTGTCCTTCGGGTATTTTGACCGGTTCCATCGATAAATTTAATCGTCGGGGGATAGGGGATCGAATTATGATCGAGTAAACTAAAGGGGAATCCCATCAATGTCGTGCGTTGGTATGAGCAATAATATTTCGGAGCTCGATTTTAGTAGAAGAGATAATTCACATGCAGCATGTTCACTAGATATTTAAAAAAAGACAACCTATTGTAGAATCATTTTTCATTTTTCAAGCGTCGATCATTGAAACAAAGGAATAAGTGCATCGCGGCTGACAGAGGCGTCACTCTCGGTCTTTCTAGGCTGTGAACTAAGGATGACTCGAATCCAAATGTCGATTCTCGATTCCACCGATTCTCAGGATTAGAATCGGTATCGAGAATCGACCGCCTAAAGTCGATTCCGATTCCATCGATTCCAGATGGATAAATATTAAAATCAAATTTAATTTATCACATCACATTTGTCTCAGTAATTTTTACGGTGTAGGCTATCAATTTGTACTTTTTATCTACCCACAATAAGCTGAGGATATATTTGCTAATAAATATACTTTTTGAGCGACTTAATTGTTATTGTCATTTTCTATCAGCCAATACTTGAATTTAAATAATAGCCGTACGCTACTGGTATATCAATATCCCTCCTGTTGTTAGGAATAAGAATCGATGAAATCGGAATCGGGATTCGATTTGAAAGAATCGGAATCGACTCATCCCTACTCCGAACTAACCCACCAACAACGGAAAACCTTTAAACTCGACGCAACCCATTCTGATTTTCACTCCAGCGTCCTTTCCCATACAAGGAAGAGAAAGATCAGTCTCAAAGAGAAACCAAAAATAGACCGAAAAAGGAGGTAGAAAGACACAGGCGTCTAACGCTGTTTCCTTAAAAAAAGAGAGAGATTCTTAAGACATGGCCGCCCGCGTAAAACTAATTAAAATGTTTGGCAGAGCGGAGGTCTTTTCTCGCGTCCGTCGGCAACGGTATTCCCCCGGGATACCGTGAAAAAAGAAGAACACGAATGAAATAAAGACGAGCTCAGCTCCAGTCACACCTTGGGAAGCACCACAAAAAAATGGGCAAGTATAGTACTCTTTACCATGAATATAGGTGTATAATGGATTGTTATCTCGATGCCAAAAACTGTTGTCTAGAATTCCGTTAACAAACAACTTTTTGGAAAGTGGTGCCGCCTAGTGATGAAAGACGGAAGTTCAAATGTAAATACATTCGACAGATTGTAAATAAACACGCCTTACCGGCTTTACCATGAATATACATGGGCTTCAGTTACAATTAATCATAATGCAGTGGATAAAAAATGTAGTACTACACGCGGGACGTAATTATACTTTTTTAATATCGTCCGGTCTACAGATATATTTAATTCCTCTCCAAATTTAATTACACAAATGCACAGTTAACTTCTTGAGTATTCCCAATGTCCATCATTGCAGTGTAGGTAAAAAGGAATGCACTTACCGCCGCCTTGAACAGATTCTCATTTTTCAATCTACTTCTCCTATTTTGGGTCCTCGTAGACGCATACCCTGTTTTGCAGCCTGGTACGATGCAAGTTCTGTTTGAACAAGGCATTCTAAATTCTTTATTTAAGCCGAACGGGCATAATGCATTCAAATTAGAATCAGAGTCTGGCAAAATACGAGGTCGTCACACGATGGACGTTCCATTAACCTCTTACTGATTTCCTGTAATAGATATTTCCTCTCTAGCATTTACAAAGTAGCTTTTAGATCACAAAAATAGCAAGATATTGTCCAAAGCATCAAGTAATTCATATCTCCTCGATCGTTATTGAATATTCGCCACAGTCTCACGTTAGCAACAATTAACTACGTCTATTTACAATAACAACTGAAAAGACATTAATCGAAGTGGCGCCGAGGACTGGGTGAACTAAAAGTGGAAATTAGGCAACACGTAGCCTAGGCAACAATTCCAAACATCTAAATCCATAATATATATTCATGACTCTTACTATAGAATCATGGAGTCCACCGCATATCCATGGTGGCCGCTATGGAAGGTGGGGCAACATTTCGTTCAGTATAATAGCTTATCCAATATGGTATGGAAAAGTGCTAGTTCTGACGGTATAAATTCGTTTCCTACGACGGTGCGACTGAGCCAATAACAGAAGAAAAATTAGCATAATGGCATTCATTATACTAACTGCATATCAAGGGTGTCTTCGAATTAGCAAATATAATGCACAGCGCTTAAGAAACTTAAATCTATGGCGTCGTTGGAAATGAACGCACACGAGGACTTGAGGAGAGCGCAGGAAGCGTAAATTTGGCGACAATGTTCTCCATGAGTCCAATATGGCGGTCCCTTTGGAGGGAAAGGAACCTTTTCAAAATGTATACAATACCAACTCATTGATGAATATTCGTACATAGTCAACGCTTAACATGTGATGTAAATACCTCTCCATTATAAGCAAAATTTAGTCATTCGAATAAACCACAGATTGAAGGAGAGGGTATATTACGTCTTGAAGTAGGTAAGAGTAGACTTTTTCAATACAACACCTAATATGACTACGCGCGCTGATATTTAATACGTTTCATGAAAAATCTGATGCGTTTTTGGAAATAATGTCCATTGCATATTTTTTTTTAATCTTCACTATCCCGAATACAGCACAATGGGCCAATTTACGTCGGGTGAATAACATTGACAACAGACGAGACACAAATACACACATCCTGGGCAGATAATATTCTACCCAGGCGGGACTCGAACCCGCGACCCTCGGGTTAGCAGGCGAGGTCTTTACCCCACCGCCACCGTTTGTTAGTTGTTTTTTAGTTTAAATGTTGGGATGACCGTATTTTTATAGATAATTAGCGGACGGTGCCCGTTGAAATTCGGATGTGAAAAACAAACTAACGAACTAATGATAGCAATCGAAATATATCGATATATATCGCGCACAATATATTTATTATGGATTCTAGAGATTCTTCTATCTCAAATGATACGTTCTGAGCCTATATTGACCATATATCCATATGAGGTTCGGCTTCTACAATGCTATCGGTCGTCAAGGGAACAGAGCACCAAAAACGCTGAATTTTCAGCAATTTGATGATTCTTTTTTCAAAATTTGGAGTAAATCAATTGGAAAGCAAGAATCGATAGCAATAATAAGAATGTTTATTCATTTTTCTTTCCAATAGATTTTGTCGCGACTCTATCCAACGATTATTTCTAATATAAATATGCAAAAGAAAGAAGGTCTGCATTCCAGAAAAACGAACTTACGATGTATTTCTTACGGAAGCGCTTTTACTCGTCTGGAGTCGAACCGGAGACCATTAGGTAAAAAAAAGTAGCCATAAGCCTTCCCAGTGAAATAATAAATCATGTTACAAAGGATTTCGTCATTCCGTGCAGTGTTTCTGGTAGTTATAAATGACCGCACATTCACAGTTTCTTTTTTATAGATTCATCTACACCTACGTCATACCCTGCAAGCCACCCAAAGGGTTAATGGCAGGGTGTGCTTCCACACCAGGCGTGCATGAATGATACGGTAGAACACCGAAATTACATTGAAACCCGCGTACCACACATGCAACGCGCCAATTAAAAATCTAATAACCAAGATACATTCTATCGTCAATCGTTCCAACATGCAAGGGATAAAAACACTACTGCTACAGATTCAAAATATCATGCATAAATAAGAACATCAATGTTTACATCATGCATAAATAAGTAAGTAGAGAATATAAAGAAAATGATTTACTGTCTGCCTATTGTCACAATTCGAACTATTCATGACGACGATCACAGATGTTATGGTCCTGAATGATACGCGGAAATAATGACAGTTTATACCTATCGGTTCTACAAACTATCTCTATTATTTTATTGGCGCGATATAATCTGCCGTAGTACGAGGGGGTTAATAGTATATTGTTTACATCGTCAGAGAAGTGTTTTTTTCTGAAATTTAGTTAAAATGTTAAGCCTATAATTTAATCTACGCTGTGGTAGCGATTCCCATCCTAATTCTTCTAACAGTCCAGACACACTAGCCAATTTATCGTAGAATCGTTTCACAAACCTAGCTCCTCTTCGCTGCACGCGATCTAATTCCGATATCAACCCCGCTTCATATGGATCCCATACACTGGCAGCATATTCCAGATGAGGCCTAACGATTGAAAAATAACAACGATCTTTCGCTTTCTCATCACACTTTCCGAGTACTCTCTTGATAAAGCCTAGCTTCCTGTATGCTTGACCGCATATTTGCCGTATATGTTTTCCCCAAGATATGTCGTGAGTAATAGTGACCCCTAAGTACTTAACAGAGTCGGCGTGAATAATTTCCGTATTATTAATTCTGTAAGCCCTACCTGGCCTATTTTTCTTTTTCCAAAAGCTGACTGCTATGATTCAGTCATAAGATTCATTGACAACTGCTTCACAGGTAAATTATTAATATTTACGTTTCCGCTGCACTAAATGTTTCATTCAGAGCAGGGCAATTTGATGGCTTCAATAATAGCCACTTGTATCGTGCCTTTAATCGTTCAGTTGTCGGTAGTGCGATACTGAGTGACTCTCGGCACATGCGCACAGGTATTTCATAACTTTTTCCCGTTCGGCCTCCAAACTTTCCCCAGCGAGGACGCTCAACGCAGCGTTAGTTCGAGCGGCAAAGCAAAGGCAAAAAGTGAGGAAGGCGAGGACGCACACCGAAGCCTTCTTAACAGCACTTTGAAAAGCCCCGCGGAGACCATAAATGTCACGCATATACATATATACTGCACCGTTCGACGTGGACCTCCCCCCGTCCCCAGATCCACCTCCGCTGAAACGAAAGTCGTCCTCACCCTCGCACGCACAAAGGAGGGAAAGCCCTTTTCTTCGGGAGAGGCCAATACAACCCCTCCAAGAAGTCCCACATGAGAGCGACTTTCATCTTCCGGGACCGAGAATAGGGACCCTTCATTATCCCCCACACACCCTAGGCGTGCCCTAGGGGTCCGGCCACAAATGAAGGATATATTGGACCCGAACAGGTAGGTAAGAAGATACAGGTGCCCAAGGGGTTCGCGTGCGTGGCAACCGTTCGGACGAGATCTTCAAAGAGTGAATGACAGTGCGCAACCACGAGGATGGAGAGTGAAACCACTCTCAAACGGACTTCTTGAAAATTCCGCCTTCGAGCTGAAACGTGAGATTCTTTCGAGGTTTGTCAAAAAAAGAGCAGCGACTCTTAATACCCTATGGAAAGAGACAGAGTGTGTACACTACCCACATACATCTACATTTACGTCATACCCTGAAAGCCACGGGTGTGTGGCAGGGGGTGCTTCCACACCAGGCATGCATGAATGATACGGTAGAACACCGAAATTACATTGAAACCCCGGTACCACACATGCAAAGCGCCAAATAAAAATCTAATATCCAAGAAACATTCTATCGTCAATCGTTCCAACATGCAAGGGATACAAAGACTACTACCACATATTCAAAATATCATGCATAAATAAGAACATCAATATTTACATCATGCATAAATAAGAACGTAGAGAATATAATGAGAAAGATTTACTGTCTGCCTATTGTCACAGTTCGAACTATTCATGACGACGATCACAGTTGTTATGGTCCCGAATGGTACGCGGAAAAAATTATATTTTATACCTATTGGTTCTACAATCTAGCTCTCTAATTTTATTGGCGCTGAAATAGGCGCTGTGGGCCAAAAATGTAGAAAAAAATGGCGCTAGCGCATAGAAGGGGTATATGCGAAGAATATTCCTGGAATATTCTCACAGGGATATTGGAATGTTCCAAGCATGTTCTCAAAGTTCTCAGAATATACCAGGAATATTCCCAGCATATAACTTATGTCCGCCCTGTAGCATTATTATTATTAGGTATTCTACCGGTAAAGGTAGGTTTTGTTGAATGTCAGAGTATTTCCTCCCGGTCTTTTACACATTCAGGGGTCTATCTACCTCTAGCATATCATTTTTCGCCTCTGCATAAGATCTACCCTTCTTCATCCAGTCCATGCTACCTATTCTCTTTCTTCCCCTTCCCCGCTTGCCAAACATCCTTCCCTCTATCACACTCTTCAGCAACCCATCATCTTTTATTACATCCTTCAGCCACCTACTCTGCCGATCTCGAATTTCATTCAGAAGTTTCCTCTCCTCGCCCACCATCTCAAACACTTCCTCGTTAGTCTTCCTTTCCGTCCACCTAACCTTCTCCATTCTTCTCCACACCCACATCTCAAATGCCTGCAGCCTACTCTCGTCCTCCATTCTCAGGGTCCACGATTCTGCCCCATACAACGCTACGCTCCATATCAAACTCTTCACCAGCCTCTTCATCACATCCTTTCCCATTGCCACCGTCATCAGCTCTCTTCTATTACTAATCGCCTTCTTAGCTAGCGCTATTATCTTCCGAATGTCTTTGCTACTATGCCCGTTTTCTCTACTACTACCTAAGTACTACCTAAGTAATTAAACTGTTTTACTTGCTCTAGTTTGTGTCCTCCAACTTTAATCACAAGCTTCGCTTTCTTAGTCCTAAAGAATCTCTTTACTTTTGTTTTCCTATGGTTTATCTTCATTCCGAATACCCCGCACTGCATTTCTGAAGCATCTACCAGAGCTTGCAGTCCCTTCGAAGATCCACTAACCAATGCCTGATCGTCCGCGAATCTAACCGACTTTATAAGATGCCTTCCCACTTTGAATATAAGGATTATTTAGGGTAATATTTTCATCAAACAAATTTATATACTCTCTTTTCGTTTTGAAAAGCAAGGGCACTAACTCATAACAATGCGTCAGAATAGGGAATAAAAAAATGAGCCTCGGGGGGATCGAACCTGCGACCTACGCATTACTAGCATGACGCTTTAACTGAGCTGGTTTCCCTATCTGACCTAAATGGCGAAAAATATTATTTCTATACATTTTTACTCGCATTGACAAAATCGTTAATATGATGAATATATTGTGACAGCTTGCATATGCATATTGTGACAGTTAATATGATGAATACATGGGATCCGTACGAGGAAGGCTTGATAAAAGAATTAGAGCGTGTACAAAGGAGATCCGCTAGATTTGTTAAAGGCCGTTATGATAAATGTATAAGTGTTACGAGTTTAATAGAAGAACTAGGATGGGACTTACTATCAGAACGCAGGTTGAAAATTTAGGTTAAACCTTTTAAGTAAATTCAAAACCGATTTGTTCACAGATGACGTTAGATATACATTGAGAACCCCTGCGTATTATGCTAGGTTTGATCAGATTAACAAGATTAGAGAGATAGATTGTCGTACCGATAGATTTTAAATGTCATTTTTCCCTCGTACCATAAGAGAGAACAATAGGCAGTGTAGCAATGGGATAGGTTGGTGAAATATAGTTGGAGTAGTCTGTAGTGTATGATGCATGTAATAACAACCAATTATCTCTTTCTTATTATGTAGATACTAACCATCTAGGTCCATGTGACCCTATTATCTAGCATATCTCCCTTAAATCTTAAATATCCTAGATGCATGTCAATAGTGCATGTTTGGTGATCTTCACCCCCTGCCACACACCCTCGTGGTGCCTCGCTGGGTATTATGTGTATGTAGATGTAGATGCATGTAATTACAACCAATTATCCCTTTCTTATAATGTAGATACTAACCACCTAGCTGCATGTGACCCTGTTCTCTTATATGCCTCCCTTAAATATCCTACTTGCATGGCAATTGTGCATGTTTGGTGATCTTCACCCCCTGCCACACACCCTCGTGGTGGCTCGCAGGGTATTACATAGATATAGATAGATATAGATATGTAGATGTAGATGATGGTATTTTGGTCTTACGTGAGGGAGATTCAAGGGAATAAATCTACAGTAACGCCACTGAGAAACGGTCAAAGAGAAAGAGTTAGCGAGAGCTTAGAAAAACCAAATATCCTAAACACATTTTCTCAGTGTCTACACTTCATGCCCTCAGAATAACGCCGATACATTGCCTTGCTTATACAAAAATCCAACGCAGTCTATAGATATTTCTTGTCGCGGCATAGAAAGTCACCTAAAATCCATTACTCCAAGAAATCATCTGGTCCCGATTTATTTCCCGCCCGAGTTTATAAAGAATTACAGTCAGAAATAGCACCGTACAAGGAGTATAGAGTACTCTATACTCCTTGGCACTGTACTTGAAAGTAATATACGAAAAATCTCTAGCAGAACATCGAGTATAGTATCGTGTAGTTGGAAATATGCAGCGCCAGTACGGAGCTCTCACTAGGCTAGTACTTGCTCAGGTATCTGTTGCCTCAGCTTGGGACCAGACCCAGCGGGGTGCCGAACCTTTTTCTCGGCCCTGGGCCCCCTTTTAAACGGAATTCTACGGTTAATTTTAAGCTCTTTAGCAAAAATATTCATATCGATGTGTAAACAAGAGATGTTGGTAATGTATTTCCCGCATAAAAATGTTTTTTTTCTGTTAGTCAACGATAGAAATTATTAAAAATTTAAAATATTCATATTCAGTCCGTTTGAGCTAGTCATCATAGCGCGGATGAAGGAATCGGTACTTAGAAATTTTCAACGAGTTAAAAAATGAAATGAGTGGTCTACGGAACTTTCTTTGGTCCATTGTAATTTGGTTATCACATTATATTCTAACACTGGAAATCCCTTGTCTTGAAGTATAACGAGTGATCAGCCCTTGACGTTGATGGCAGCGATTTCGACACTAAGGCACTGACACTACTTGAAGCCGCTTATGCTGGTGAAAAGTCACCCTCAGATTCAATGAAGAAATTGACATCCTCACTGTCACTTCCCGTTAGTATTTCTAGAATCGATTCATCCTTCGTAATCTTTGACATGTTTTCAGCCGTTGAAATCAGTCGCGTCTGGAAATTTCTTCCAATCCCATACAGCGGACAGAGCAGAGAGCAAGCACACACTAGAAGTGGAACACTCCGCACGCATAAACCACGAAAGTAGCACTGAAGATAACTTGAAAGGACTCTTGATACGTATTTCGAAAAGGATTCGGGCGATGTCATTCTAAGAAAAACTAATTACGATGAAACATCACTTCTAGGGAAATTCCCGTAGGGAGAGGGCAACAGTGCATCGTGAAGAAAATTTACACATAAGCGTGAATACGACCGAAGAGAAAATATGTTTTTCTGAGAAGAGTTGGATTATCTGTATGGAAATATATCAGCAGAAGCTCCAATGAGACAAATAAACCTCCAACAGAAACTGCGTTCTGGGCATTCATTTGGGGGTAAATGACTATTTCAGAGAAAACATTAACCTCGCAAATGCACTTCAAGAGAAACTTGGGCGCGGCATTGAGAATACTGCCACTATTGTGAGCACTTCCAGACAGCTTACCCACGAGAAAGGTTCTCTATATTTGTACGGTCCGGTGATTTAGCAAGAAAATATTAAAACAATACAGCTGATTCCATTCCATGGCCGATGGGGCGGGGGTAACCTCGACCCTTCCTCGCATTGAGAGCTGGTGGCGTGTTTCAGCTGTCAATTAATTTTTTTGCTGCAAGGCATTTGCTAAATATATATTTGTTGCATACTTGGAGAATCCGGACTCAGAAGTCCACATTGACGGATTTTTTTTTGGAGCGGATCCAAACCAAAATCCATGATACACCTAGCATGATTTATATGCAAGGAAAAAAAGCAATTAAACTCACTAAAATATGGCCGTCAACTAATATGAAAAAAAACTTTAAGTTGTTTACCTAAAAATATAATGTCTTCATAACTTACTAAAAAAACTCACTAAAAATTACTCTATAACTAAATAGCTGTCAAAAAATTGTTTCGGCGATTCCATTGCACACGAACTACGTCAAAAATAACGTTAGAGTTCCGTTTAAAATTTGTAATTGTAGAGATAAACATAAGGAGTTCAAGTAAAAGCCTAAATTTGGAAATTACAGAAAAATTTATATCTTGGTTTTTCCACTGTATAAACAAACAACTGACCGCGGACACATGCTGTGAGTGGGGCTCGCTCTGCGACGAAGGGTCGAAATAATCTTCTCCCGCGGAGGGAAAAAGGGTAAAGCGTCCCGAGGAAAGGTCTTTTATGGCTCAGAGAACCTTTTTGGCCTAGGAAGGGCTAGCTGAGCGGCTGCGACGTTAATACACGTCGTTCGTTCGTTTGCGTCGGAAAATCTACGCCGTGTATAAACGTCGTTCGTAGCGAAAGGGTTAAGAGCGGATACAAGGAAGATCCCAGTAACTAAATTCCTATCTCCCTCGCCACCCATCTCATGCAAAGTATTAGAACATATAATCGTCAGCACAATTATGAGGTATTTAGATAGTCAGAACTTGTTAATTCAAAACAAACATGGATTCCGAAAAGGCAGGTCCTGTGAAACCCAGCTAGCCCTTTTCCTTCACGACGTTCGTTCCTCAGGAGAAAGGCTCATCCAGGTAGACGCGATATTTTTAGATTTCAAAAAAGCTTTCGATAAAGTTCCACAGTCAAAATTAGTGTTAAGCCAAAAGTCTATGGAATACATGACGATATAATATGCTGGATTTAAGATTTCTTAAGTAACCGCCGACAGAGGGTATTTCTAGATGGCGTTAGTTTAGATACAGTGAAAGTCGCATCCGGTGTACCCCAGGGAAGTGTCATTGGTACCTCATTATTCCTTTTGTATATCAATGATATCATCACCGTCGTGAAGAGTATAATTCGTTTCTTTTGCGGACTTCGCAGTATTGTACAGGGATATTAACATAGAGCCCGATAGAATTGCTTTGAAGAAAGACCTTAAGTTATAAGCGGACAGTGCGAAACTTGGCAGTTTTAATTGAATTTTAATAAGTGCGTTGTTATGAAGTTTTGGAGGAAGAGTAGCTTAATCAACGAGACGTAGACAATTAATCTAGCCGAACTAATAAATGTAGAGTCAGTTAAGTATTTAGGAGTGACGCTTACTCAGGACTTGTCATGGGGGAAGCATATACGAGAAATTTGTGGACAGGCAAGTCGTAAATTAGGATTCATTAAGAGAATACTGGGAAAGTGTGACGAGAAGGTAAAGGAGCGATGTTATTTTTCGCCCGTGAGACCCGTCTTGGAGTACGCCGCTAGTATATGGGACCCTTACGTGGTAGGTCTAGTTTCAGATATTGATCGAATACAGCGGAGGGCAGCAACAATTGTTGAAAATTGTTATGATAAACATAGTAGTGTTACAACATTAGTGAGGAAATTCAGGTGGGAACCTCTATCCGATCGAAGGGAGAAATATAGGTTAAATCTTTTACGAATGTTTGATGTAGATTATTTTCTGCCGGACGTTCAAAGCATTTTGCTAGATCCAAACTATTATGGCAGGAACGATCACAGGAACAAGATTAAGGAAATAGACTGCATAACCGATAGATTTAAGTTGTAATTTTTTCCACGCACAATAAGGGACCATAATAGTTAGGATAGATCAGTTCTAGGATACTGACTAGGTTAAATAGGTTTTTTCAGAAGTACTAAATATCTTAACATGAATTGTAGATACTAACCTCGCATACAATCTCCGGCATGATATACTCCTGCATGTCTTTGAACCTTGTAATGCTATTTATTTGTCGCATTAATAATACTAACCAGTAGTTATATCTTGACTAGTGTACTGCATGGTACCATGTTCTTCTACGTATCACTTTCCTGGTTTCTGGTCTGACTGCGTAGCGTTACCCTGATTGCTTTGGCCAGTGCCTGGCATTCGGAGGAACGTGCGCGGTTCTGAATTGAACTGGGATGAGTGCTGCATGCCTGGTGTGGAATCACCCCGTGCCACACACCCTATTGGTGGTGGTGGCTTGCACGGTACTCACATTTTTAACATTAAGGACGCTTTCAGGTATATTTGTCACCAAAAGATCTAAAACTTTCTTTCCTCTCGAGGGTGTTGTTACTAATTGCTGCAAAGAGTTTAATGCAACAGTATAGAGAAGAGTGTCGCACAACTCCTTATATTTTCCACCATTTTTGAAACTATACGTATTCCAGTCAGTCGAGGGAATGTTAAAATCACCACCGATAATAATATTAAATTCGCTGTCTTGATTAATGAAATGCATCACCTGTTTTTCTAACAGCAAATCTGTGTTTAAACTTGAATTGTGTGGCCTCTAAAATGCGTATATAAAACTTCTTTTCGACGAGCACTCGATGGTTACTACACTATTCTGATTGCATCTACATCTACGTAATACCATAGAGTAATACCATAGTAATATACTCAGTGGTAATACCCTGCGAGCCACCACGAGGGTGTGTGGCAGGGGGTGAAGATCACCAAACATGCACTACTGACATGCAACTAGGATATTTAATGGAGACATGCTAGACTATAGGGTCACATGCAGCTAGATAGTTAGTATCTACATAATAAGAAAGGGATTATTGGTTGCTATTACATGCATCATACACTACAGACTACTCTAACTATATTTCACCAACCTATCCCATTGCTACACTGCCTATTGTTCTCTCTTATGGTACGAGGGAAAAATGACATTTTAAATCTATCGGTACGACAATATATCTCTCTAATCTTGTTAATCTGATCAAACCTAGCATAATACGCAGGGGTTCTTAATATGTATCTAACGTCATCTGTGAACAACTCTGTTTCGAATTTACTTAAAAGGTTTAACCTAAATTTTAACCTGCGTTCTGATAGTAATTCCAATCCTAGTTCTTCTATTAAACTCGTAACACTTACACAATTATCATAACGGCCTTTAACAAATCTAGCGGATCTCCTTTGCACACGCTCTGATTCTTTTATCCTACCTTCCTCGTACGGATCCCATACACTAGCGGCATATTCTAAATGAGGCCTGACAAGTGTAAAATAGCTTCTTTCTCGCACTCTCTCATCGATTTCTAACAGATCTCTCATTGCTACTATAATTTACGACGATCCCATTCTTGAATAACCCACTATTTGATCTACTCACTGTCTTACTCCCTACCCTAAACATTTCTAATTTATTGTCATCTATTAAGCTTTTCCTTGGCCCATAACTCTGTGTACTCTTTATTAGCTGACTTTCTGGAAATGCACTCATTTCGTTCCAACTAACTGACCTACTCTCCCGCCTACCGTCTATGCTAAACTCGATGGGTATGCTTAAATATCCTGCGCGCCACCTTCTGCGATGCCTCGTACTTACAATGGACACCCGAGCGATTTTATGGCACTCGACACGAATCCAGCACCGGCCTAAGGCCCTAAACCCAGCTCCCTCGCTCCCGCAGACATCACTATGCCTAAGGTTTATGCCATCCACTCGGCTGCAAACCGTTATACTACGATACGTCCTTGGTACGAAGCTGCATAACGTGAGCCTCATATAAGTTCCAGAGTCGCTGCGAAAACGGCGGAACTCGGAGCATAGATCTCTCACAGAGGCTAAAATCTCCTCTGATCCCCGACCCACAACGTCATTGGTGAATGGAATAAACAGAATTGGATGAAGGGATCAGTCTCACAGATTGGTGGGAAATACGACTTCTCATCAGAAGGACACGGGTTCGTATCCAAGGAGTCTCATGTGAAGAGCAGACCCATTTCCCGTCACGTGGAGATCACCTAATCCCGTGACAACAACCAACATGACAGGCGCGAAATGATACCATGAAAACCGTATACACCAGGCGGATGCACGCACCGAGTTTCCTTCCAAGATTTTCCTTCTCTCCGCGACAATCGAACACCAACAGCACGCCCGCCAATCCGTGCAGCTCGAGAGGCCTCGATGATAAATGAAACGTCCTCTGAACGGTAAATCACATACAGTCTCACACGGCGGTTATTCTGATCCGCCACGTTCACTTGAAAATCATCGAGAGAAATGTGCAGCTTGGGTCGTTCGACAAAAACGTATGCAACGACTTGAGCAGCTTCCTCCACTACTGTGTTAGTCAAAAGAAATACTAAGAATGGCTTTTTTGTTCAAGAGGTTCTTGAAAAACCATTGTATTCCTGAAGACACGCGCCAGCTATTAAAAATGGAAATGAGAAGTCGCAACAAAGGCAGAATATTCCACGAATATATTTTTAATGGATAGTTATGAAAGCCACTTATCCCGTCACTGCAGCGCCATCTCCATGGCATCAGCTTAATTTGATTTCGATTATCGCATTTATACCAACCAATCACGCTGTTCCCTCCCGGGGTAGGCAGAGTCACTAAGTTTCACTCATAATTAAATATTTATACACCTAACTCTGCTTCAATAATTTCCTCCATACTGACCTATGTCCGCTAGGGTTGTTAAAGGCCGTTATGATAAATGTATAAGTGTTACGAGTTTAATAGAAGAACTCGGACGGGAATCACTATCAGAACGCAGGTTCAAATTTAGGTTAAACCTTTTAAGTAAATTCGAAACCGTTTTGTTCACAGATGACGTTAGATACATATTAAGAACCCCTGCGTATTATGCTAGGTTTGATCATATTAACAAGATTAGAGAGATAGATTGTCGTACCGATAGATTTAAAATGTCATTTTTCCCGCGTACTATAAGAGAGAACTATAGGCAGCGTAGCAAAGGGATAGGTAGGTGAAATACAGTTAGAGTAGTCTGTAGTGCATGATGCATGTAATAACAACCAATAATCCCTTTCTCATTATGTAGATACTAACCATCTAGCTGCATGTGACCCTATTTTCTAGCATTTCTCCATTAAATAAAAAATTAAAAATTTCTCCATGGCAATAGTGCATGTTTGGTGATCTTCACCCCCTGCCACACACCCTCATGGTGGCTCACAGGGTATTACGTAGATGTAGATCCTTGAAAATCTCTTTTGCCTCATTTACCCCCATACACTGCTTCATACACGCCCTCCTGTTTTTAAGACTCCTATTATTCCTCCTCCTAAGAATTTCCTCAACCACAAGCAACCACAACTTTCTCGGCCTACCTCTACCTCTCGCACCATTTATTTCACTCTTAAATCTGTTTCGTTATTCGACTGTCATCCATTCTCTCAACATGGCCAAACCAACGAAGCACACTCCTTTCATACACGTCCATTACCGGAGCATATAACCCACGTTCATTTATTACCCACTCATTCCTGACCCTATCCATCCTACTTTTGCCGCAAATACTCCTCAGATAACTCATACCCACGGCGTTCAGTCTACTCTTATATCTATCCTGACATACCCGTGTTCCACTACCATATAAAAAAGTGGGTAGAAGTACACTTTTGTACACGACGATTTTCGATTCCTTAAACAAGCACTCATTCCTTGATATGCTCCACATGCTATCTACCACTATCCTTCCAGCATTCACACGCCTCTTTATCTCCTCATCTATTCTTCCATCTATCGCATATAGCTTACCTAAGTACACAATATCATCAACTTGTTCACTTACTTCACCATTCGCCCTCATCATACAGTTATTCTCCCCATTCTTTTTATCAAAAACTACTACTTTAGTCTTGCACGCATTTATTTTCAATTCCATTCTCTCCGTTGATTCACAAAACTTATCTAGGAGCTTCTGTAATCCCTGTTGACTGTCTGAGATCAAAACAGCATCATCCGCATATAGAAGAACTCGCACGTTTACATTTCCAATCAAAACACCGTCGTTTTTACTACATGCGTCTCTAACACATTTATCCATAAATACATTAAACAGCCATGGAGACATCACGCATCCTTCCTTTACGCCGTTTCATTGTAAACCAATCACTCCCCGGTAACTCTCACACTTGCCTTAGTATTATCATAGATCGCCATCATAACTTTCAATAACTTTCAATAACTACCCATCCACAACTTCTTTCTATTTACCATGTCGTACTTCCTACATGTCGTACATACCTTCTCTAAATCAAAAAACACACAATACACTTTCTTTCGGACGCCCATACATTTTTCTATCAGTAGCTGAAGCGCGAAAAGCTGGTCACTACATCCTCTCCCAGGCATAAACCCACACTGCACACCCCATACTCTGTCAGAAGTAATATTCCTCACTCTTTCGATTAAAATTTTGCTGAACACTTTTCCCGGAATGCTCAATAAACTAATGGCCCGATATTCGGTGTTTCCTCCCTTCCTTTGTGCAATGGAACGATGATTGCACACATCCAATCCACTGGAACAACAGAAGCCTGTAAGCATAAATTATACAGTTCACACAGCCGACAAATGAGTAAATTACACCCACACTTCAACATTGCACTGGATATCATATCTACGCCTGCAGCCTTCCCATTTTTCAATACTCTCACAGCCGTTATGACCTCATTCTCACTGATCTCCTTCTTCATCATCACATTCTCGCTCTCTACTTCGCAAGGCTCATCCTCAGCGCCTGCAACATTATTGCGTAATTCTTCAAAAAAAATCCCTCCATCAGTCCCTGGTATTGCTGTCATCCCACACGATCTCTCCACTTTTGTTCTTTACCTCATTCATTCCCCTGCCTTCACCAATCATAGCCCTTTTTACCCACTTCCAAAACAGCTTTTTATTGCCTTCCAAATCGCTCTGCATCTTGCTATCTTCATCAGCACGCATTCTTTCTTTGCTATCTTTCACGACAATTTTGCATTCATTCTTTTTCTTTCTGTAAATCTCACATGCCTTAGTACGCCCTCCCTCAGAAGTGACAGCAATCATATTCTTGCACGCCTCTTTCTTTTCCCAAGCTGCATTTTTCCCTTTTTCATTCCACCAAGCATCACCTTTCATTCTTCCTACCACTCCTTATACACACACGCTTTCAGCACATTCTACAATATCTCCTTTTAAACACTTCCACGCATCATTCACATTCTCGTTTCCGATATACTCGTCCCATTATCTCTGCTTCAAGGATAGAGCATCCTCAAACATGCAGCCATACTGCATTCTTACCTCACTGTCTAGCAACCTCTCCACTTTTACTCTCAACTGCTTACGCGCAATATTCTTCCTTGGCACCCACTTTCTGCCCAGATTCACTTTGGAGAGTATCAAATAGTAGTCTGTTCCACATTCAGCACTCCTTATCACTCTCGTGTCCCACACTAACTCTCTCAAACTCTCATCATACACAACGAAATCAATCAAGAATTTACAATCGCCCCTTTGCCAAATATACATATGTATTCTCTGATGTTTAAACCAAGTATTCGACACAAACAATTCTTTTTACAAGCACACACTCACTACGTTTTCACCATTATCATTCACTCGAGGGTCACCAAATGGCCCAGCCACTCTCTCAGATGCATCCCGCCTCATACCAACCCAGCCATTCATGTTACCTAGCACAATTCTTTTCTCACCTGGGTCACATTCATGCAAAACCTCTCTGTTTTTCCCAAAACTCATCTTTAACACTGTCACTCTCTCCATCCACTGGTGCATAACACGCCACAATCACAACTCTCTTAATACCTACTTTCATGCGAACCCAGAGCAATCTAGGGGATACTAACTCGTACTTCTTACCAGTAACTAAAAAAATAACTTAGCTCTCTCATTAAGAATGAGTCCTACACCTTGACTGCCGTGTACATTATCCTCAACTCCTGACCACAGTGTCAGACCACCGCCATCTATAGTAACAACATCCCGTCTCTTGCGCTTAGTTACTCATACACTAAAAACATCTAGTCTCACTTTCATTTCATTCAACAACTCATGCTCCCTTCCATATACTCCTCTCACATTCCAAGTACCGATAGCCCAATTCGTATCGCTAAGTCCGTGTCTTGATGGGCCAACCTTATTCCAATGGTGGCTTCAGCCTTCCGTGGCTAATTTCTGACGCTTATGAGTGAGTTGTCATAGAGTATGCAAAGTTACCAGCCTTTTCAGTACCCGCACCATGCGCAGCTTTCCCTGCTAACGGTTACGGCGCTCTGCCGGTCAGTTCGGTGAATTTTCGCCAGTATGCCACAAGAGAAACCAAAGCATAGTAATACCCTAAACCCACTTTCACAATTATACTCAAGCTAGGATCCCTTCTGAAAGGACTACCTTGAGAGCCAGCATACTGTTGCCCGCGACCCACCATTACATCTACATCTACGTAATACCTGCGAGTCACCACGAGGGCGTGTGGCAGCGGGTGAAGATCACCAAACATGCACTATTGCCATGCAAGAAGGATATTTAAGGGAGGCATGCTAGAGAACAGGGTCACATGCAGCTAGATGGTTAGTATCTACATAATAACAAAGAGATTATTGGTTGTTATTAGATGCATCAGACACTACAGACTACTCTAACTATATTTCACCTACCTATCCCTTTGCTACACTGCCTATTGTTCTCTCTCATGGTACGCGGGAAAAATGACATTTTAAATCTATCGGTACGACAATCTATCTCTCTAATCTTGTTAATCTGATCAAACCTAGCATAATACGCAGGGGTTCTTAATATATATCTAACGTCATTTGTGAACATATCGGTTTCGAACTTACTTAAAAGGTTTAACCTATTTTTAAACCTGCGTTCTGATAGTAATTCCCATCCTAGTTCTTCTATTAAACTCGTAACACTTATACAATTATCATAACGGCCTTTAACAAACCTAGCAGATCTCCTTTGCACGCGCTCTAATTCTTTTATCATACCTTCCTCGTACGGATCCCATATACTAGCGGCATATTCTAAATGAGGCCTGACAAGTTTAACATAGCTTCTTTCTCGTACTCTCTCAAGGAGTACTGTACTGTACTAGGAGGTTTATGCGGTGTACTGGCACATCGGGTCACATCGCATTTCTAAGTACCCTCGGGATTTTGGTTATAATTAAAATTTGTATGCATCCATCCACCATCCCGTCATATAATCTTCATTTTAATGCTTATAAATGCGATAAGCATTAAAATGAAGCATATATGACGGTGGTGGCGGTGGTCGGATGCATAAATATTTTAATTATAACCAAAATCCCGATGGTACTTGTTTCTCATACTTGAAAATGGCATTCATATTCGACATACCATTATGATTCTCTGCGTTTCTCCCATTGCTGCGTATATCATCACGTAATTTTAAGTTTAATTCGCGAAAAAGAGAGAGAGAGGGAATGAGACGTTTTGTCTTTCATATCAGAGAGAGAGAGAGAGAGAGAGAGAGAGAGAGAGAGAGAGAGAAAAACGGCTGTATTTTCATACAGGTATCCAGGAGAGTAGGAAAATGGCATCGGTGTCCTTGACTGTGATACCATCACTTAAACACCTTCATAATTAACATTTTCCAGCGACGATCGGAGCACAAGAAGAGAGAAAAAGGAATGAGAAACCTGAAATGACGCCATGACATTCCCATTCATTTCAACACGCTGACTCCATTCTCAGACCGAGCATCAAAACCAGATGGAGCTAGATCTATCATTCCGTGATGCGTCAGTGACTCAAGTCTTCATGTGCGTTCTAAGGCCGGCTTCATAGGTGCGCGGCGGCGGCGGAAGTGGTGGTACTCAGCCAATGAGGACACTTCTTTAGAAATCATGAAGTCAGACCGATGAGCTGTGCTATGATAGCTATTGGGGGCCGCGAATATTCACCCTGACTGAACTCTGTGGCGGCGGAAGCTAGCCGAGTAGCGGGATAACCCACTGCCTTTCAAGAATGAATCCTCTTTGGATGATTAGCGAGCACTTCTGTTTCCGTATAAGATTCTTTTAAGCGATGCGTATAATGTTTACGATATGTTTAACATGTTAAGAGTTTAATTTATAATGGCTTAAGAAAATAAGATCTGGTCTCCGACGAAAATAGCCTACCTTAAGGTTTCATAGCATCATTAATCTACTAGCGTTAACCAGAGAGTGGCTTAAATTAGCCGATTGACAAATATTAAGACAAAATATTAGTTATCCATTCTTGATGCTGCAACCACGGGGAGAAAATTTTCAGGTTGTGGCTATTGTTTATTGCATGTTCGGACAGTGGATCTGATCACGCATAAATGCTGATATGAAATTGCCTAACGAGTTAAACAACGACCAAATTATGTCACTCGCTCTAATGTAAGGATCAAAGCATAGTATAATTCTTGAATTGAGTGGCAAGCCTTTTTCTCGACTTATTTCAATGAACTTATGATTGAGATTGAGGCGTTTCACGTTAGCTTGACGAATATGGTTATAGTGAAACTACTGCCACCAAATAAACATTAATAAATAATTACTTACTTATCTTTAACCAATTCATTCATTAAATTGCACGAATCATACTCAAGAGTAAAAATATGTTGCTTTTTCCGATGACATGTGAATACTGCAGTGTCAATGTTATTGTACGCCTACCACCTTTCATTTGTTATCTCGCCGCCGACCTATGAAGGGTCCACCGCCCTTAGAGTATATAGTTCAATTCAACCTTAATAACTCTATGCCACCGCCACCGTCCGCGGCGAAATCCATCGTGATCCCCGCCGCCGCCATCCTATGAAGCCGGCCTAAGATGCCTTACTCGAACGGAAGTCCGATTTCGCTTGCGTGTCACCACTTCCTTCTCCCCACCACCACAAGCAAGTCCCGCTCCGTCCGTGACGAGCACAGCAGGTGACCAGAGCGGCGAAACGAATTTGGCGAAAATATTCCTCCGCTCAGCGGCATCTTTTGCGGGATCTCGACCCCACGCATTAACTTCAAACCTCTTTCAGACGATCGTCGTCCATTTCCTCAAACTAAATCCAGAATAGATGAGAAACATCCGTCATTGCCGTTCAAAATCCACCTCGGCGACACTCGCGCAGTAAATGAATAAAGGTACGTTTTCATGAACGCGTTTCAGACGAAGAGACGCGAAAGCGAGATCCTCAGCCAATCAGAAGCCCAGATTTCTTTGCGCGAGTTCGCGTATGTTCGCGTAGAGTCGCGTCGTCCTAGTTGAAACACTTTCATCCTTCGACGCGTGGCACGCGTAGAATCACAAACACGACTGACCGGCGAAGGGGAGGTTCCATGGATGAAATAATCATCTCCGAAATTCGAGAGAAGTACACGTACCTGTACAATTATAAGGACTATCGATACAGGGATAGAAGCCCTTAGGGGGAGAAGGCGTGGAGGGAGATAGGAGTATCCATTGGAGTGGAAGGTAAGAACAACTTTTATTTCCGATGATTCTGAAAGCTTACGTGTGTTGACGCATTGGTGGTAATATCATTGTGTTTTACAGCAAAAAATGTGTCGGCCCGGTGGAAAGCCCTCCGGGATAAGTATGTGAGGGACTAAAAGAAGGCCAGAAGTTGTTTTTTTTACCATTTTTCTCTGTTGTAAATAGCGCGTAGGTACCTCCTACGCGTAGGTTCGCCGACGCGCAGGTTCTCTAGCATGCGAACAATTCACGCGAAGAAATGACGCGTCTCGTCGCGCGCGTGCGCGTCTGACGCGTCCATGAAAACGTAGCTTAATGCAAAAATAAGAATAACAATAGCCATGATGTGACTAATATAAGGTGGTACGTTACGGTCGACCAGAGTCTGCTCTGCTCATGACGTTATCCGGATGACACTATGGCAGCAGATGGCGCGAGAGTCAGCGAAATAGGAATACAAATGGATGGAAAATGCGATTACTTAGTGTTTAGCAGATGACAGTATGGAGTCAAGTAGATATTTGATTCCTTTAGGACTGGGATGGGACATATTTGTTCTGTTAACAATGGTACATCTACATCTACGTCATACCCTGCAAGCCACCCAAAGGGTGTGTGGCAGGGGGTGCTTCCACACCAGGCATGCATGAATGATATGGTAGAACACCGAAATTACATTGAAACCCGCGTACCACACATTCAAAGCGCCAATTAAAAATCTAATACCCAAGAAACATTATATCTTCAATGGTTCCAACATGCAAGGGATACAAAGACTACTACAACAGAGTCAAAATATCATACATAAATAAGAACATCAATATTTACATCATGCATAAATAAGAACGTGGAGAATATAAAGAGAAAGATCTACAGTCCAGCTAATCTTTCTATTCGCACTATTCATGACGACGATCACAGCTGTCATGGTCCCGAATGGTACGCGGAAAAAATGACATTTTATACCTATCGGTTCTACAATCTATCTCTCTAATTTTATTGGCGCGATCTAATCTGCCGCAGTACGAGGGGGTTAATAGTATGTTTTTTACGTCGTCAGAGAAATGATTTTCTTGAAATTTAGTTAGGAGGTTAAGCCTATAATTTAATCTCCGCTGTGATAGCGATTCCCATCCTAATTCTTCTAACAGTCCAGACACACTAGCCAACTTATCGTAGCATCGTTTCACAAACCTAGCTCCTCTTCGCTGCACGGGATCTAATTCCGATATTAACCCCGCTTCATATGGATCCCATACACTGGCAGCATATTCCAGATGAAGCCTAACGATTGAAAAATAACAACGTTCTTTCACTTTCTCATCACATTTTCCATGGTAATGTATAGTTGGAGAATACAATCCCGTTTACTGAGGATATAACCCAAGTAATAATTTATTTTGAAGTGAAAGTCGAAACAGTTACCATTTTCATCATTAGTAATGGACGACTGGTGATGATGGGCCAAGCGTTGCTCGAGGCAGTGACAGAAGGTGATCCAGGCAGGGAAGATGGAATGAAGGCTTTGCACTGAAGGGATGAAGGAGGGTTGTTGAGAAGAATATGTAAATTGTGAGGGTAGATTGGGCTCGGCCAATTTTCTAGCTTTTGAAAATTTTCATTCACATCAATCGGAAACCACCTCAAGTGGTAGTTAATGATAACATGGTAGAACACAAATAATAGTCTCTAAATTGGCTTCTTCATTTTTTTCTAAAAATGTTATATAACGAGAGAAATATCACGTCATTTCACGGAAAAAATTTGGAGGTAATGGAGGGTGAATATTTATAAAAAAGAAACTGCATCGACATTTCACTGCGGGGGACAACTAGATTTGTCAGGGTCGTGAGTGTCGTTCGTGAGGGTCAAGCAGGAGGGAGCGAAATTAGGAGCGGAACGCAAAATATCAAGTTTTATCGCCGACGGACGTGAAAGTCGTGTAGCTTCCAGCCAAAAAGACCGCCCCACGAACTTTGACCCAGAAATCGAGTGATTCGCTGCGCCGCCGAGTGGATCCAGAAACGTTTGACACCTGAGCATCGGATTAGGCAAAGATCGATCGATCGAAGGGGTCGTTAAGTCGTTCGACTTTTGTCAAGGACGGGGAAAGGAAGCCGCCGCCCATCCACGAGAAGAGACGTAGAAGAAAACATTTCACGAAATTAAGGTATTTTGAGCGAAATATCATTTTACTAAGAAATCAATGAAATTGGTCTCATATTTAAGAAAAATATCACACCCTTCTAATGTCACCAAAAATTCAACCCCTTACCTTATTACTTTCGGAGATACTTGCAAAAAAATACCAGCTCTTTGACATGGGAAATGGTAGGTGCGTGCACTCCAGAGAGACATTATTCACAAAATGAGATATTTCTAACAGTTAGATGTCGTAAAAAAAAACTAACAGCGTGTAGTTTCTATGTTTTCTCAGATATATTTGAAAAATAATCATATTGTCAACACAGTAGGTTCTTGGGTATCACAAAAAAACCTTCCGTTTTGAAGGAGTTTCAAATGCACCGCGCGAAAAAAATGAGTCACGTTAAAGACTTATTTAGATATTTTCATTTAAGTAATTACAAACAATTTCTATCATATAAAACTATATTATTGCACCATTAATAATGCAATATTCAACTGATGTGTCCTACAGCTGGCGAAATTAAAACTTATAATTCGAATATGGTCTCTATTATGACTAGATAACTATCTCGCACGCACTACCTCAAGTCGCTCGACTACTGTCAAGGACGGGGAAAGGAAGCCGCCGCCCATCCACGAGAAGAGACGTAGCATTCCACGAATGTAAGCGAGCGATGGGATGCACTGAAGAAATCTTCACTCTGGCCGTCTTCAAAGGATATCTTTAGGCACTTTCGTCGCGAGCACCTGTAGCATTAAGTTAATTACATTGAGAAGTTGTACGTAAATCATTAGTGGAAAATCGGCCACACGAAAGCAAACCAGTATTAACGTCTTACGGCCAGTTGCAGGAACGACAAATACGTATTCTATAAGCTTATGCGATCTATAAGCCATGACAACCATTCAATAAGTTTATTGGTATCATAACATATGGCATGGAGTTTTGAGTTCAATAAGTAGCCAAGATGGCGGATGCGCAATGAACCACTTGGAGACTTAATAACTTAATTACAGATTTGTTTTGAAACTGATGACTATTTTCTTAAATTTTACTAACTAATTATTATGTGCATTAGCAATTATTCATGGGCTATAATTTCATGAACTTTAACGAGCAGTAGAAGATCAGATCAAATATTCGAAGCTATTGACTATTGGCAAATAAGTTACGCAACTAGGAGATGTGTTCCAGGAACCCGAATATTTCTATGAGATCCATAACTTCATAGATCTCATAGCTATTGATTCCACGACTAAATGTTCTTGCAACTGGCCATTAGTCGGTCAAACGGTTATTTTGCTGCCTGCAAATATAGGTACAAATTAATAATTTCATACGAGAAGAATAACATTTCAGGAGAAAAATATACCTTAGCAATACAAAATTTTAAACAGACATTATAAAATCAAATTAAGAGTTTCATAATATCTACAACGCAAAAAAATGCTTCCATGAATAGCATCTAGCTTCCGCATAAGTCTTCTGCGTAATAATGATTTTTTTCAAGGTCTAAGAGAGCGATGTTGGTCGTAATGATGGGCGGACAATGCAAGGCAAGTGGGGCATTTGGATTTCTCCGGTAACACGTTAAAATGCACGGAAAAGGAGCGTTGAGCAGTGAGAAGGGGGCTGACGACGGAGACCTCTTTGGGTAAGGATACGAAGAAGAGGCTAGTGAAGGGCTTGACGTGCATAGTAGCGTTTAAACAGTGAAAAAAATAAAAAAAAGAATTTTTGAAAATGCTTTTCTAAAAATATATAAAAAAATCCTAAAACAGAAATATCTTAACATCGCACTTGAAAAAAATAATATTTTCTCGAGTTAATGAAAATTTAGCCTAGTAATGAAAACAATAAAAATTCAGTTCAAGGAAATTAGCCAAACAATTAAGGACCAAAACGAAAAGCGAGGGGCGCTCTTTCATATTTGATATCAGCATAAATTCATAAAATATGAAGATTTCTGTATTCAATGAATAATGATCTTCAATATTCAATTTCTAGGAAATCCTGAAATGAACTTAAGTTGAGGTGCAAAATATAAATGAGGTCGATGAGATGATTTTTCGTTGTGGTCTTGCCATTGAGTGGCTAATTTCCTTGTTCCATATAAAACAACATGTTGTTTATAAACATTTTATTAACTATAACAAACAAAACTGAGACTGTTTACTAGACAAAAAATATGCCTGAATGTAGACCCGATGCGAGGCCCCTGAATGACTCCGGGGCGAATGTTGTACACTTTCATCTACATTTACGTGATACCCTGCGAGCCACCACGAGGGTGTGTGGCAGGGGGTGAAGATTACCAAACATGCACTATTGCCATGCAAGTAGGATATTTAAGGGAGATATGCTAGATAATAGGGTCAAATGCAGCTAGATAGTTAGTATCTACATAACAAGGAAGGGATTATTGGTTGTTATTACATGCATCATGCACTACAGACTACTCTAACTCTATTTCACCTACCTATCCCTTTGCTACGTAGCCTATTGTTCTCTCTTATGGTACGCGGGAAAAATGACATTTTGAATCTATTGGTATGAAAATCTATCTCTCTAATCTTGTTAAAATGATCAAACCTAGCATAATACGCAGGGGTTCTCAATATATATCTAACCTCATCTGTGTACAAATCGGTTTCGGATTTACTTTAAAGGTTTATCCTAAATTTTAACCTGCGTTCTGATAGTAGTTCCCATCCTAGTTCTTCTATTAAACTAGTAACACTTATACAATTATTATAACGGCCTTTAACAATCCTAGCGGATCTCCTTTGCACGCGCTCTAACTCTTTAATCATACCTTCCTCGTACGGATCCCATATACTAGCGGCATATTCTAAATGAGACCTGACAAGTGTTTTTACCACTAGTCTAACTCGGTTCATGTTTTTAACCTGAATGAAGGGGTAACTACATAGGGTAAGATGAAGTGGTAACCATGGGTCAATGGATCCAGGGAAAGCGAGCTGAAGAAAAGCATATAAAAAACGTGGACCGTAAAAAAGGAGGACGAGAATAGACAGCATTCGTCCGAGACGTGGGCGTGTGTGAGAGGACGGAGAAAGTGCGGTGGACGGAGAGTGATAGGAAAAGAGCACGGTGGTATCTCGGGCAAAGAAAGGAAACGTCTGAATGAAATCCGGGAGGGGCAGAGGGTAGGAGGCGGGAGGGTGGAAGAATTTAAAAGAGCGAGACGGGGTGGATGAGAGGAGGGGGTGTACTATGAGAGAACATTACACGTCGGAGGCCTCCATTTTTAAAAAATTCAGCGGACTTTTCACTGACTCCAATCTAAACTCTCTCATACCCCTATAGTATACCGAGTCTGTTGAGTACTTAGGGGTCGCAATTACTCACGACATATCTTGGGGAAAACATATTACGGAAATATGCGGTCAAGCATTTAGGAAGCTAGGCTTTATCATGAGAATACTCGGAAAATGTGATGAGAAAGTGAAAGAACGTTGTTATTTTTCAATCGTTAGGCCTCACCTGGAATGTGCTGTCAGTGTATGGGATCCATAAGAAGCGGGGTAGACATCGGAATTAGATCGCGTGCAGCGAAGAGGAGCTAGGTTTGTGAAACGATTCTATGATAAGTTGGCTAGTGTGTCTGGATTGTTAGAAGAATTGGGATGGGAATCGCAATCACATCGTAGATTAAATTCTAGGCTTAACCTCTTAACTAAATTTCAGGAAAAACACTTTTCTGACGACGTGAAAAACATACTATTAACCCACTCTTACTACGGCAGATTAGATCGCGCCAATAAAATTAGAGAGCTAGATTGTAGAACCGATAGATATAAAATGTCATTTTTTCCGCGTACCATTCGGGACCATAACAGCTGTGATCGTCGTCATGAATAGTACGAATAGTGACATTAGCTTGACTGTAGATATGTCTTTACATTTTCTACATTCTTATTTATACATGATGTAAAATGATGAAGCGCGCTGATTTTCTTTGTATTTTATTAATTTTTTTGGTTTAATCTATCTGACCGGTGTCCCAAATACTCGCGGCGAAATTTTGCACATTATGCATTTTTGCATTATTTTATGCACAGGAATGCGTGGAAACTTGCATGTGTTTAAATTTGTTATTTCCACAGATGAGAGTGATAAGCTGCATCATGCGATTCGGTTTCTTGGCAATTCGGTGCCTTTTTAACACCCTGAGCCGTATGGCACGTGACATATGTTCGTAACAATTCGATTTCGTTTGCACGTATTTTCTTGTAAACGTGACACAATAGACCCCTCATTACTATACATGGTCAAAAACAAAAATCAAGTCGCCACGACGAGACCACCCTTCAAAACATACACAGTTCAATATAATGTAGTCAAAATTTCGAATACACCTAGGAAAACCTAAGACATACCATAATTTAATGATGGGAAACAAATTAGACATAATTCTTAAATGATTTATAGTATTGTTTGTGCCGCGTGTGTTCCAATGCATAAAGATTTCTTCAAAGACGCTACACTTCGGCGAATTATGGTCCAAATATTTTCGATTTGATTTAAAAAAAAATGAAATTTCCCACGATCATTATCCACGCCTCACGCGCTTCAAGTGGAGAGCACACCATAAATGCTGAACTCCATTCGTCGGACGAGACGTCATATCTGAAATGCCATTGGTGATTTTCATATAGGGATGAGTCGATTCCACTTATTTTAGATTCCGATTCTTGCAAATCGATTCCCGATTCTCGATTCCGATTCCATCGATTCTTATTCCTAATAACAGGTGGGATATTGATATACCAGTAGCGTACGACTAATATTTAAATTCAAGTATTGCTGAAATAAAATAGCAAAGACAATTAAGTCTCTCACAAAGTATGTTTATTAACAAATAGCAAATATATCCTCCGCTTATTGAGGTAGATAAAAAGTACAAATTGATAGCCTACACCGTAAAAATAACTGAGACAAACATGATGTGATTAATGAAATTTGATTTGAATATTTATCTATCTGGAGTCGATGGAATCGACGTTACGCGATCGATTCTCGATACCGATTCTAATCCTGAAGAATCGGTGGAATCGAGAATAGACATTTGGATTTGACTCATCCTTAGTTTCATATAATAGAATACTATCGCTATCGCGAGAGTCATCGCACGACAAACCTCTTGCATCACAGAGCCAGAATGATATACGACCGAAAATGAAAAAAAAACCGCCGTATCATTGCTGAATCACACAGCTTCGGCGCGCGCTTTCACATCTACTGACGAGTCGCGCGAATCCACCCGACAGCCATGCGTGGCACACGAAGCTCAAGGAAAAGTTTCCGGTTCCAAATCTTGCTGGACACACACGCAGGTCTAAAAATTGGTTCATTCCCTCGAACAGACATGAAATTACTCCAATAACATTTTGATTAGTCACTGTTCCACGCAGAGGAGGATGTTTTTCAGAGGAAACCCTTAACCCTACTTGAGTTGGGGTTGATATCAGAGTTAGATCGCGTGCAGCGAAGAGGAGCTAGGTTTGTAAAACGATGCTACGATAAGTTGGCTAGTGTGTCTGGACTGTTAGAATAATTACGATGGGAATCGCTATCACAGCGTAGATTAAATTATAGGCTTAACCTCCTAAATAAATTTCAGGAAAATCATTTCACTGACGACGTGAAAAACATACTATTAACCCCCTCGTACTACGGCAGATTAGATCACGCCAATAAAATTAGAGAGATAGATTGTAGAGCCGATAGATATAAAATGTCATTTTTTCCGCGTACCATTCGGGGCCATAACAGCTGTGATCGTCGTCATGAATAGTTCGAATTGTGACAATAGGCAGACAGTAAATGTTTCTCTTTATATTCTATACTTACTTATTTATGCATGATGTAAATATTGATGTTCTTATTTATGCATGATATTTTGAATCTGTAGTAGTAGTGTTTTTATCCCTTGCATGTTGGAACGATTGACGATAGAATATTTCTTGGTTAGTAGATATTTAATTGGCGCGTTGCCATTGTGGTACGCGGGTTTCAATGTAATTTCGGTGTTCTACCGTATCATTCATGCATGCCTGGTGTGGAAGCACCCCCTCCCACACACCCTTTGGGTGACTTGCAGGGTATGACGTAGATGTAGATGTATCCCAAGGAAAATGGCTGGCGATCTAATTAGTAGGCGAGAGCATCTCGAAAAGCATAACGGTAAGTGGCTGGTAATATTTTGGTATCTTTGGACAGATGAGGCATTTTTTCTGTACATTGAGGATAAGATCATATTTTTTAGAGAAATGAGAACTTGCTTAAGCTACTCCAAGGCATTTCTACAGAATGCACAGGATAATCCGGAAGGAACTCCGTGAAACGACGTTCCACTACTACGGGGAAAGTCTACAGAAATGCAACCGAAACTTTAGAAAAAGTTACCAAAGACCAGTGGATTTTCTCCCTTGGGAGACATAATATAGTGAACCAGGGTCGTCTTTGGTTAAAAGTGGACGAATGCCGGCAGCATGTTTCTCTAAATCCTCCCTCAGATCATTTCCTTTCCTCCCTAACCAACTCATCTGACCTCAATGGTCAAAGTGAACTTAGATGCATGTCTCCACCAAGTTACCATCCCACCAATTAATTTAACTTTTAATTAAAACAGTTTAACGCAGCTCGATCCAGGATTCGCCACCGCAAGAAAATAACTCATTTTCCTCACTGACGACCAACAGTGTCACATGTCACGCACAAGTTTTCCCCGTTAGATAACGTAAAACAGGGCGAAAACATGTGTCAGAGCTCTCTCGAATATTTATCGTCATTTCCATGAATATAAATACGGAAGGTTCACTCGTCACCAAAAACTGTTGCCTTGAATTCCGTAAACAAACAACTTTTTCGATTGAAACTCCTTCTAGTGTTGGAAGACGGCAGTTCAAATGTAAATACAGTCGAACAATTGTAAATAATCACGTCTAACCGGTTTTACTTCACAGTAACCATAATGCAGTGGAGAAAAAATGTAGCACTACACGCGGGACACGCTGAACGCACTTTTTAAAATATCGTCCGGTCTACAGATATATTTAATTCCTCTCCAAATTTTATTACACAAATGCACAATTAACTTCTTAGCACTTCGTGAATATCGTTCTACGGCACTTTAATAATAATGCGAGGTGACTTCATGAGTATTCCCAATGGCCATCATTCAAGTGTAGGTAAAAAGGAATGCACATACCGACGCCTTGAACAGATTCTTATTTTTCAATCCAAGTCTCCTATTTTGGGTCCTCGTAGACGCATACCCTGTTTTCCAGCCTGGTACGAGGCAAGTTCTGTTTAAACAAGGCATTCTAAATTCTTTCTTTAAGTCGAACGGGCTTAATGCATTCAAATTAGAATCAGAGTCAGGCAAACATCGTAGTCGGCACATGATGTTTCATTAACCTCTTACTGATTTCCTGTAATAGATATTTCCTCTCTAGCATTTACAAAGTAAATTTTAGATCACAAAAAGTAGCAAGGTATTATTCTAAGCATCAATTAATTCATATCACCTCGATCGTTATTGAATATTCACCACAGCCTCACGTTCGCAACAATCAACTACGTCTATTTACAATAACAACAGAAAAGACTCTAATCGAAGTGGCGCCGAGGACTGGGTGAAATAAAAGTGGAAATTTAGGCAACACGTAGCCTAGGAAACAATGCCAAACATCCGAATCCATAATATATATTCATCATCCATACAAACAAGTCTCCAGAATGAAAGATCCGACACACGCCGAAGATTCCCGGCCGATGTCCGATGGAATTTATGAGTTATTTAATAAGTTCCATTTCGAGTCGCACAGCTCGGTGAATTCTCAAAGCCACGCGATCCTTCGCTTGGCATTTGAAGTCACAATAGACCCCAAAGCGGATGCCGATTAATCATGTTTGCGCAGGGTGAAAAAATAGAACGCTATCACGGAATGCGGAGAGGAACCTCTTCACTCTTTTCGTTATATTCAGGCTAATACCAACGGCGGCAGGGCTCCTAACACCCTTCCTCAGATCGCCAAACTATCCTCATCTACAATTTTATACTGAAATAATCACATTTACTCAATTCAGATTTTATATAGAATACGCGGTAGATTTTCCAGTAGTGCTCAGTATCTTAACATGCACTGTAGATACTAATCTCGCATCCAATCTCCGGCATAATATACTCCTGCATGTCTTAGTACCTAGTAGTGCTATTTATTTGACGCATTAATAATACTAATCAGTAGTTATATCTTGAGTAGTGTACAGCATAGTAGCATGTTCTTCTGCCAATCACCCTTCTGGTAACTGGTCTGACTGCGTACCGTTGCCCTGACTGCTCTTGGCCTGCGCCTGGCATTCGGGGGAACGCGCGCGGTTCTGATTTGAACTTGGATGAGTGCTGCATGCCTGCTGTGAAATCACCCCGTGCCACACACCCTAGCGGTAGCTTGCACGGTATTTCGTAGAAGTCGATGCACCCTTTGTCGGCTTTCGGGGTAATCACAGCCCCCTAAGTTATAGCGGTCGGTCGGATAGACTTTAGGGAATTTGGTTCCAGGGAATTTTCAATTGATTTCGAACTGCGAATTCTGTCCGGACACTACCGGGAATTTTGCAAATCTAAAATGGACAATTTTTTTTACGACAAGCATTTCGTCACTGTGGGCACTTTGCAGTGGTAAGGATGTTTTTTTAAACCTTGAGTCGCCAATGAGAAGGTCTGTGGCATATTTTAAACCTTTTCTTCTACCAGTCTATTTGATTAGGTTTGAAACGAAAAAAATTGTGACCAAACTGGGATCGCTGTCTACAATCGGATGTAGGCATGATTTTCGAGACTGACTGCCCTCAAATCAAACTGATAAGCCGTAACATATAGTTGTTGCTCCACGTTTGCGTTAGGTCCTCTCGCTGTCCGGCCTTCTTCAGGCCGCGGGAACAACGGCACTCGGACCTTTAAGGCAGTCCGAGCGAGATAGTTCCCTTTGTCATAATAGAGACCATATTCGATTATACGTTTTAATTTCACCAGCTGTAGGACACACCAATTAAATATTGCATTATTAATGGTGCAATAATATAGTTTTATATAGCAAAAAATGGTAATTAATTATATGAACATGAAAATGAAAATATCTAAATAAGTGTTTAACTTGACTCATTTTTTTACACGCGGTGCGTTTGAAACTCCTTCAAAATGGAAGGCTTTCTGTGATTGGATCATATTGCGGTGACAATATGATTAATTTTCAAAAGTAGTCGAGAAAACATACAAACTACACGCGGTTTTTTTTTTATACGACATCTAAGTGTTAGAAATTCCTCATTTAGTAAATAATGTATCTCTGGAGTGCATGCACGTACCATTTCCCATGTAAAAGGGCTGGTATTTTTTTGGTAAATATCTCGGAAAGTAATGTAATAAGGGGGCGAATTTTTGTTGTCATTAGAAGGGTGAGATATTTTTCTTTAAAATGAGACCAAATTCATTAGATTCTAGGTAAAATGATATTTCGATCATACTGCCTTAAAATCAGGACCGCACCTTTCAATTCGAGCCTATCCCAACGATATACAATGTATAGTACTGATCGGAAACTGGTGTTTTCATCGTGGCAGGCCTCCTCTATGACGCCGATTCAGCTCCTTACGAACGCCCACGCCAGGAACGCATCGCCGACCCGCACCTGTGGACCGAAACACGTTTTGCGAATTCTAACGGTTAAGCTGTGAATCAATGCTCTGTGATGACGGTGATGACCAATGACTCGTTTCTAGAGACATCAACAGCATTAGCACAACCACGGCAGGTAGATAATTTCAAAAAAACATTGTGAACAGAAACAAACCACTTTGTGTTAGACACATCCCTGTTTTTGCATGCATCTAGAAAAAATTATCGTCATAAAAAATTCTAAAAATATAAACCACTATACTCCGCTATAATGATGACCTGATTTTTCGTTAGAAAAACCCATTTCGGGGCGATTGACCGATTCACAGCTAAACTCAGGTGACCAGAAATAAACAAAAGTGTTGTTCATGCCCACAAGTTGTATTTGACGGCTGAACCACTCCAAAATAATCACGTTTTCTAAACAGCAGAATTGTGCATACCAAATGGACCAAAGGGCGACAGTCTTAAATTTGAGACATCCATGACCGTCACTCCGGTTTTCCCACTGAAAGTGCACCTTACTAGCCGACTAATTGTGAAACGATGCTACGATAAGTTGGCTATTGTGTCTGGACTGTTAGAAGAATTAGGATGGGAATCGCTATCACAGCGTAGATTAAACTATAGGCTGAACCTGTTAACTAAATTTCAGGAAAAACATTTCTCTGACGTCGTGAAAAGCATGCTATTAACCCCATCGTACTACTGCAGATTAGATCGCGCCAATAAAATTAGAGAGCTAGATTGTAGAACCGATAAGTATAAAATGTCATTTTTTCCGCGTACCATTCGGGACCATAACAGCTGTGATCGTCGTCATGAATAGTTCGAATTGTGACAATAGGCAGACAGTAAATCTTTCTCTTTATATTCTCTACGTTCTTATTTATGCATGATATTTTGAATCTGTAGTAGTAGTGTTTTTATCCCTTGCATGTTGGAACGATTGACGATAGAATGTTTCTTGGTTATTAGATTTTTAATTGGCGCTTTGCATGTGTGGTACGCTGGTTTCGATGTAATTTCGGTGTTCTACCGTATCATTCATGCATGCCTGGTGTGGAAGCACCCCCTGCCACACACTCTTTGGGTGGCTTGCAGGGTATGACGCGGATGTAATTGTATGCCGAAGTCTACACCGTCTGCCAAAAAAATATTCCGTAACCGCGCATCCAAGGCCTGCTAATGATTAAGGAATATGCCCGATGGCAAAGGTAAATATTGGCAATCAGCCTGAAGAATCCACTAACCCCTCGGATAAGATCCAACTTATACAACGTTAGCGACCAATTAGTAAATGACATTACCGCGATGTAATGAAATCCTGATATTCTGCCTAGTTCTCAAATGATTATAAACGATGCATTGGCTAGCCCAGCATTTTAACTGCCCCCAAAACAATAACTCGAACTCAAAGTTTTCAAGTGCTTTGCGGAACTCTACCGCTGCGAAGAAGTAGAATTACCACTCAATTAACTATCAGAAATCATTTATTTTCCTCCTTGGCCATTACCTTTTTCTTCACGATAACTAAATCGCTACATCGTGGACAAAGCATAACCGGAGTTCAGATTTTGTTGGCATTCCTTTAATGTAACAGGTGAAAAAAAATAAAAATGTTCATCAAGCCTCACGTAAACAAGCTGAAATCTGCAGTACTTTATCAATACGTTAAAAGAAATAGAATAGAATACTTTAGGCAATAAAAATTGTCCGGTTAAGGGCATTATATCATGGAATAACTCTCAAGTACACCAACCGTTAACTCTCAGAATGAACTGTGAGTACCTACCTAAACAAAACAGTTCGCCAACACCTGCTAAGTTCAATCGCGGTAAAACTTATTGAGGCCAATCGTTTATGAAGAGCGATGGGTACGTGGATCAATCCTCAAGAAACTAACCTCGTGACGAGGTTTAGCATAGCTAAAGAGAGTAAGTTTCCCGAGACTTACCTTTGCAACTGCCCCTCGTCCACAACGAAATCATCAGCAAACAGCAATACGGTTATCTCTTCGAAGTCATCGGACGAACGATAGACACGACACAGACTTCACACAGCACCACAAAAGAATTACCGATTTGACACAGTTGCGAAAACCAAAACAAACACTGTTTACAAACACGAACACCACAGAATTCCAATTGCCGGACTTCACTGCGTAGCGTTTCGTCTGCTACTGCACGCAATCGAAGCCGTGGCAGTCGAGAGAACAACTTGCCTCGCCGGAAGTCTTTACCCCGACTACCCGCGGTTGTAGGATGAGGACTGCCAGCGCCACGTGGATGTCAAAATCCAAATTAATGTGCGCTTTCTTCGCTGGGTGCGCGCCATTCCTTCCCGCCTTCTCTTCCAAGTTTTAATTTTGGGATTCAAAGGAAAATGAGATATAAACTTATATTAATATTGGTATTCATGTCATATGCGGTCTAAATTTTGGTATCATCTTACAGTAATACGTATCGTGAGAGGAGTAAGGTGTTAACACGGAACAGACACTTTTTATTTGCGTAATATTTTAAGCATGTACTATTGCCAATTAAATGTGCCTTGAAAAATCTTAATATTATTTGTTTAGTTTTACAGCATACACATTTGACGCAAAATTGTCAAATTAAAGAGGAATGAGATTTTAATGCGGTATATATACCAACACAATATTTAAAAAAGCGTAATTTTTGGCCAAATAAAAACGATTTACTATGGCAATAGGAATTATTAAACTGTTTGATTGAATAAAAACGGGCTTCTATTGAGCTCTTCTAGAAACTGCTTGCATGCGATTCGGAATGTCTTCGGAAACTTCTCCTTTTTCGTTTTTTCCCATCAACTTACCCCATCATTACTCTACCAAATAAGTCGAGGAAAAAAACCATCAGATGTTCGAATAATGAAAGGAATTTTTGTAACGTTCACTTAGTTTTTTCATTCGTACTAAGCGTTTCAACGATTACATCGTCATCATCAGGTGCAAAATAAAAAAATACGAATAAAAAAACTAAGTGGACATTGCAAAAATTCCTTTCATTATTCAGAAAATGTGTTCCACAACATCTCGCCAGATACCGTCGAGTACATCAGACGTTCGGCGCATTTTCTCAAAGACTTTTAATTTTGATGGTGTCCATAAGTTTTTGATCTCTATAACGAATCAACCGGTCTGCGGATCAACAAAGTACAGCGAGTTATTTACCTTAACAACATTGCCTTTAACGCAACAATCGTTATTTCTGTTCGAACGAGGTCGTGGAATTCCTTCGCAAGCTTGTCAATCACCACGAGTAGGGACTTCATATTTTAGTTTGCCTCTATAAATAACGCAGCGATACAGACTCATATGCCGATGTACATTGGATTGATTAGATCGCATATTTAAATCGCAAATGTAAAAATACAACATGTTCTATTTAAGAGAAGAGAATTGACTGTAGACCGCAGGTAGGACATGGATACCTATATTTCTTAATAAGTTTTATTTATACAAATGTTTTTTATTTATTTTCCCGTTGTGAAATACCGACCTTTTTTAACCTTGGATTAAATATACCTACCGCTTTTCCATTATTTAGAACCGCAATACAATCCAACTTCAAATTTTACAAGCATTCATGATAAACAATGAAGAAATTACAGGATACATACATGTACATTTAAAAAAATCAGTATAAATTGATTCCCAAGTTGACGTAGCCGTAAAATGTTATTTTTATGTTGTAGCACGGGATAGTCTCAAGTGCATTAAAATTTTACTTCGTATTCCAACATGTATTCGTAATAATATGATGAAATGATGGGCGGCCGTGAACGTTACAAGCCAGACGCGGCAACTGAAGGATTCACACGGAGGAATGGCGTCCAGTCCAGAGTACATCTTCAGGCCGTCGTGATGGAAACGCAACAATGAACGACGTGAAGTTGTTTCGCGATATCTGAAAAACAAAATCACGGATTTATGAAACGGCTGGACAATTAAGATATTCCCAAGTTAAGCATGCTCCATCCATTCAAAGAGCACTAGAACCTTCTTATACAAATCCAATCACAAGTTATTCATTCTTACTCTTATATTTTCTTTAAGTTTTCAGTCAATTATCATAACAATGTTCATTCTGTGAATAGACTATGTTACCAGCTAAGTGATCTTTCAAGAGACAATTAATAATCGTCAAAGAATTTATTACAAAGAATGTTTTTAAAAATAAGTAATTAAGTAAGTAAATAAGTAAGTAAGTAACGTAAGGAAAGGAAAAATAGCTATCTCAAATAATTATTTCATTATGGGCGAATTATTGATGGAAGCCAGTGTCTGCAATTATCTTGGGGTGACTTTAAATAGGGATTTGCAATGGGGGCCACATATTGAAAAAATTACAACGAAAGCTTTTAGAGTGTTATACTTTTTAATGAGGACCCTTGGAAAAAGTTGTATGAAAACCAAGGATTTCGCCTATAAGACATTTGTTAGGCCCATTTTAGAGTATGTGGCGTCAGTCTGGGACCCTTATTTGGGAGGGGAGATAAAGCAATTAGAAAAAGTTCAGCGTTTAGCCGCAAGATTTGTGACGCGAAATTTTAAAAGGTAGGCTAGTGTAACGGAGATGATGAGGGTATTGGGCTGGACATCACTAGAATCGAGGAGGAGGAAAGCACGTCTCAAGTGCATGCATAAGGCATACATTGGCGATCCTGCGTGGAGGGACATATCCGTAAGATTAAAAAAACCTAGTTATCTGGCGAGAAAAGATCACAAATATAAGATAGAGCCTCCAAGGCAGCTCTCAAACACATTGAAATATTCCTTCCTGCATCGGGGGATAAGGGATTGGAATGAGTTACCCAAGGAAGTATTAGAGCCCTTCCCAAATAAGACACTGGCGTTAATGACGAGATTGAGGGGAGTTGTACTGTGAGGGTTTTCCCCCCATATTTTGCTAAGGTAATAACTTTGCATTTTTTTGTATTTTGGCAATGTCTTTGTTTTAATTTTTACATGTATGTATATTGGTATTTTCTCTTATCTGTGTTACCACCGGACCATATGGTCTACTTGTAGCAATTTCTTAACAATAATAATAATAATAACATTGTTTACCAACACTATAATACTTAAATAATTGTAATCTTAATGTTATCGTCTCCCTTAATTATTATTATTAATTACTGTTTATTAATTAAATTTTTATGAATATCCTCAACAATTGAGGAATCACTTGCGATAGTTGTACGTCATCCTGAATAATTCATTTTCATATTTTTTTTAAAGCCACTCTTCTCGGGAAAGAAAGTCCCGCATGAGAAATGCGAACAGGTTTGGGACCCATATTTTCTCCGAGTGCGCAACGGAAGGAAAGATTGGACTCAAGAAAGGGGGCGTCCATTAATAACGTGAGGCGTTTTTGGGGGAGGGAGGGGTGGGGGGTCGAGCCGAATCTCGAATCGAAAAGTTTTAAGCGCGGTGCATTATTTTCTTGTTTGTATCTTGCTCACGAGAGGGTAATATGTTGGAAATTTCCATCTCAAAACTATTTCACCCGTTGACATTAAATCACTCATTCAAATCCGAAGTACATCGCTTTTCTTGTCGTTGAGCTTGGTATGGAGTCCATAACTATTGGATAAGACTGAAAAACATCAAAATGGGACTTGATGCCAACTTTCGACATTATTTCCGAATAAATACTCTTTTCTCTCAAGAAGGATGATTCCTCTCAATGTTCACTGCAATTTAATTTACGACTAACAGAAGGTTCGATCTGCCTAAGAACGAGAGCAGATTGCACCCATTGTCGCATTTTGTCTCCCAGCGTTTGCCGAAAGCCAGGGGCCAATCTTAAGCCCGAATCACACGATACTTGACCTTGCACAAGTCCGAGGATGCTAACTAGCATACTAGGACTTGTGCAAGGTCAAGTATCGTGTGATACAGACCAGGCATACTGGAAATCCCGCAAGATCGCTAGCGTACTAGCTGGTATGGGGGCGTCCATTAATTACGTAAGGCGTTTAGGGGGGTGGGGGGGGTCGGTCACAATCTCACCCAATCTCACGTGGGGGACAGGAGGGGGGGGGGGTCTCGGCAAATTATTACGTAATTTATTTTTCCTCAAGAAACAGTGTAAATTTGCGAGAAAACTGGGTTGAATTAAGTAAAACATGTTTCTCTACTTCAATATGACTAAATCCTACACAATTATATACATCGCGGTTATGCGAACGCCACAAAGTAGCACAGTGTAGCCCCTCGTTTGTTTAGCCGCCACCGGCCAGCCATACGAATTTGAGTAGTTCCTATTTAAGTATTTAATTGTTTGATTTTCTCATTGTGATTGATTCTAGACTACATTCTTAGCAGTCTTAAATACTAGTCTTAACTAGTCTTGAATAAAAATAATTAAGCAAATTACGTTTTTTAAAAAGTAAATCCAACGTAATCAAGTACAGGTCAACGTATTTACACTAAAAATACGCATTTTGAAACAACTCACGTGAGATTAGGGGGAGAGGGGGAAGGGGTCGAGCCAAATCTCACGACATCTCACCAAGGGGGAGGGGGGGGGGGTTGAAAAGTCGCCAAAATCGCCTCACGTAATTAATGGACGCCCCCAAAATGAGTGAGCAGCAGTGAATATAGTTGTCTTTTTAAGAAAAGGAGGAATATCATATATTCATCCAAACTCTTCATCCATTACCCACTTTTTAAAAGAATTAACAAAGTACAAAGAAAAGCATCCCGCTTCGTTAAAAACTGCTGCGAACGAACATATAGTGTTTCACAACTGTTAGAGGGATTAAGGTGGGAGCCCCTAGAGACTCGGAGGCTGCACGCTAGGCTTAGGCTGCTTGAGAAATTCAGAACTGATATTTTTCATAGCGACAAAGAGAATATTATCATGACGCCTCACTACATTTCTAGGCCTGACAGATGCGATAAAAATATGAGAGATACTCTGCCGAATAGATAGGTACAAAAACTTGTTCTTTCCGCGCACAATATGCGACCACAATAGAAACTGAGCTCCTCCAAACACACTCTAATAGGACAAGTCACCATTTCACCTCCGAAACTTTTACATCTTTACACGGCTGGTGACCTACCACTCCCTGCCACACGCCCAAGTGGCGGCTCGCGGGGTAGTATGTAGATGTAGAATACTTACGGAGGTCCCACTTTGATGACGTGGGCCAAAACGATCACCGAACGAAATCCACAGAGAAAAATCCAATCGTGGATCCCCCGATTTATCGCGCCGGATGCTTAAGCCAACAGAGCAAACCAGAAATCCTCTTCTTCAGAGCGGATTTTTCAGGGCTTTTAAGAAACAAAGCCAAGAGTTAGTCGAATGTTGCATGAAAAATAATGCACTTAGTACAACCGTCCAAGGGGTCAAAACTTTTCAAGCAGATGAAATTTTCACGATTAATTCAACTTTCCGTTAACATTCAATTTAAAAGCGACATAAAAAAACACAGAGAACTGTAAAAAGAAACCCGAAAGCTAAAATCGACGCTTTCCCGCTGTCTCGAGGTCGTTCTGTCTCTCAACGGTCGGTGGAAACGCAGCCAGCGTCAGGTGCGCTTCCTATCAGGCGTTTCTAAGCGACGAGGGACACTTTACGTACATGCATGTCATCTCCACCGAAGCTAATCAATATCATTGTTCTTGCATTCATAAGATTGGTTGACTGCAACCTGCAACCTTCCACCCTTCCCTATCTAGTGCTAGCTCCCTTACCTCCTGGTATCCCTTCCTATGTACTTTCCACTTCATTTTGTCCGTCAACAAATTCCTGGCCCTTCCTCTGCGGACTTTGCCCTCTGTTTTACCTTCAGTTATGTTCTTCACAAACCCATTGTGTCTCAAGGTGTGTTCAATATATCCGGTTCTTCTTTTCCGTATGGTGTTCCATGTGGTCCTTTTCCTCTTCTATTCTTCTGTGCACTTAATCATTTCTAATTTTTTCCATCCATTTCATCTTCAGCATTCTCCTCCAGCACCAGGTTTCGAAGGCTTCTATTCTTTTCTGGTGTGCTTTTCCAATGGTCCATTTTTCCGATCCGCAGAGCTCTACGCTCCACATGAAGTTGTTCACAGATGACGTTAGATATATATTGAGAACCCCTGCGTATTATGCTAGGTTTGATCATATTAACAAGATTAGAGAGATAGATTGTCGTACCGATAGATTTAAAATGTCATTTTTCCCTCGTCCTATAAGAGAGAACAATAGGCAGCGTAGCAAAGGGATAGCTAGGTGAAATATAGTTAGAGTAGTCTGTAGTGCATGATGCATGTAATAACAACCAATAATCCATTTCACATTATGTAGATACTAACCATCTAGCTGCATGTGACCATATTATCTAGCATGTCTCCATTAAATATCCTATTTGCATGTCAACAGTGCATGTTTGGTGATCTTCACCCCCTGCCACACACCCTCGTGGTGGCTCGCAGGGTATCACGTAGACGTAGATGTAGATGAAGGTTTTCACATACAGTTTCCTGGTTTGTTGTCCTCTCTTCTTTTAGCCGTGCAGTTTTCTTTTTCCCATTAACGTCTTCTTAACTTGGGCTATTCTCCGCTTGATGCCCGTTGTACTCCTCCCGTCCTACTTGATGGTACATCCGAGATAGGTTGGAAGAATCCACTTGCTCTAATTTATCTCCTCTCAGCGTGACTTCCGCATTCATCTTCTCTCTTCCGCATGCTAGGATTTTCGTCTTCGTATTATTTATTTTCATGATGCATTCATGGAGAACAAGGTCCATTGAGTTAATAGACTTCTGAAGATCATCGCGATTCCCAGCTATGACTGCGATATCATCTGCGAAACGGAGCATGTTTATTTCTTCTCCGTTTATCTTTATTCTCCATTGAGTCCAGTTTCTTGTGCTTCTCGCATGGCATCCTCCAAGTACATGTTGAACAGTGCTGGAGAGAGAGGTTGTATCCTTGTCTTATTCATTAATTTTGAAACGTTTAAGATGATCTCGAACCAGGTGAAGAAAATACGATTGGCTTTCCATGTAAAATCAAGAGAAAGGATGAGTGTCAAGAAAATCGCCTTGCAAGAGAAGAGAAAGATATAGATACACATTGGTGAAACGAGTCCATTAGGATACATATCAAAGAAATGGGATCCGGGGAGAGAGTGCGGAAAACAGAAAAGTCGATCCCAGTAACCTTGCGTGCGGCTGAGAAGCTTGGTCCCTTCCCACTGTATCACAAATGCTGTGCTCCGCTGCGGTTGAGGCAATAATTATAATTATAATAACTTGCCTTCGTTTCTGAACGGATTATAGAACTTTACAGTCCTCTCTTACAATTAACTCAATTTAACTAACACAAACATCCATGTCTTGGGCAGTGAATACACTAACCAGGCGGGATTCGAACCCGCGACCCACGGGTTAGCAGGCGAGGACTTTACCCCGCCGCCACCGGGGCCGACAATCGGAAATGTCTCCGGTGTTCTTTCAACCCTTTCTCGATTGCGTCGCCAGTCGCTCCAATACAAACCTTCCCGCACTCAAAGGGAATTTGGTAGACTTCAAGTCGATCGGATCCTTTGCCTTATCTAGCGTATCCTTTAGTTTAGGCGGTGGTGAATGCATCGTCTGGATGTCATAGCGCTGTAGACTGCGCTGAATCTTTCCCGATATAGTCGACACATAGGGTAGGAAGGCTTTGGCCTCTGGTTTCTCAGACGGCTCTGGTGTGCAGCTCCTTGCTGTCCCGAGGGCCCTTTCCAGGACATGGAAATTTTCTGCTTACTATAACCGTTCTGAAGAAAGATTCTTTTCAAATGGTTCAATTCCCTTGGGATGCTTTCTGTGTCGGCTATGGCTTTGGCTCTTGTGAATTAAGTCAATAGAACTGATGCTTCGTTGGATTGGATGTTTATGGGAGGCGACCGACGGCTAAGGTCATTTGCGCCATAGGGGACAGGCAAGGGAGGAAGGGTGGAAAGAAACCCGGCGTCGGAATTAGCCTACTCATAAAGAAAGGCGCCAAGGGGACCACGGCAAAACGTCTCATCCGACAGACGAAGTACTGCACTTGAAGTGCCCTCCACAAGACACTCAAGTAGGGATCAGGTTTCCTTTGAAAAACATCCTCCTCTGCAGGAGGTTTGAACCCTGGCCGCCCGTATGGTTAGCCAGCCCACACCAACCCGAGCCCCTGATGCTTTGTGCGAAGGATGATGATGGCTCTGACTGTTGAGGTAAAGATCCGTATGAGTCGGTTTCCGGTACACGCTGTGTCCTAGGCTTCCATCCTCTTTCCTTCGGATTAAGATGTCGAGGAACGGGAGCTGGCCATTTTCCTCCTTCTTCATTGTAAACTTGATGCTTGGATGCTGTGTATTCATGTGGGTGAGAAATAGATCCAGAGCGTCTGTTCCGTGTGGCCAAATAAAATATGTGTCATCGACATAGCTGTACAAGCACTAGGGGCGGGGCTGTGTCGAGTGCTCGCATCTCAAAATCCTCCAAGTAGAAATTACCAGATAAGACTGAAAAACATCAAAATGGGACTTGATGCCAACTTTCGATATTATTTCCGACTAAATACTATTTTCTCTCAAGAAGGATGATTCCTCTCAATGTTCACTGCAATTTAGTTTACGACTAACAGAAGGTTCGATCTGCCTAAGAACGAGAGCAGATTGCACCCATTGTCGCCTTTTGTCTCCCAGCGTTTGCCGAAAGCCAGGGGCCAATCTTAAGCCTGAATCACGCGATACTTGACCTTACACAAGTCCGAGGATGCTAACTAGCATACTAGGACTTGTGCAAGGTCAAGTATCGTGTGATACAGACCAGGCATACTGGAAATCCCGCAAGATCGCTAGCGTACTAGCTGGTATGGGGGCGTCCATTAATTACGTAAGGCGTTTAGGGGGGTGGGGGGGGTCGGTCACAATCTCACCCAATCTCACGTGGGGGACAGGAGGGGGGGGGGGTCTCGGCAAATTATTACGTAATTTATTTTTCCTCAAGAAACAGTGTAAATTTGCGAGAAAACTGGGTTGAATTAAGTAAAACATGTTTCTCTACTTCAATATGACTAAATCCTACACAATTATATACATCGCGGTTATGCGAACGCCACAAAGTAGCACAGTGTAGCCCCTCGTTTGTTTAGCCGCCACCGGCCAGCCATACGAATTTGAGTAGTTCCTATTTAAGTATTTAATTGTTTGATTTTCTCATTGTGATTCTAGACTACATTCTTAGTAGTCTTAAATAAAAATAATTAACTAAATTATGTTCTTTAAATAAATCCAACGCAATCAAGCACAGATCAACGTATTTACACTAAAAATACGCATTTTGACAAAAATCACGTGAGATTAGGGGGAGGGGGTCGAGCCAAATCTCACGACATCTCATCAAGGGGGGAGGGGGTGTCGAAAAATCGCCATAATCGCCTCACGTAATTAATGGACGCCCCCTATCCTTGTTTTCGTAATTGGTGCGGTACTAGTTTGATACTTGCTCCTAGTAGGACCTAGTAGCCGCAGAACAATCACCTTTGTCCTTTGCAATGCGGTCGTCAATTTTTTATTTCAGTGCCTCTATAGTCCCTCGTGACAATTACAATTTTCCGCGATCAAATAAACAACTCAAACCTCACAAGAATACACAATGGCTTGGGTACCTGAGGCAATTGAGGTCTTAATTGAGGTCTCGTGCCATTATAATACCGAATCACCTGCATACCATAATAAGACCGTAAGGGCAAAGGATTTAAAAGATATTGCAGATGCCGTCAACATATATCGACCGGGAACAACACCGGCGGAGATTCGTTCTCTACTAGGACTTGTGCAAGTTCAAGTATCGTGTGATAGCTCCTAGGAAGGCTTCAAGCATGCTAGGTTTTGTACTAGAAATCCAGTACTCGCTAGCATCCTCGGACTTGTAAATGGTCAAGTATCATGTGATTCAGTCCTTAGCATCTCCAAATGAGTGCCCCACACAGCGCTTGAGCTGCGGAATCAGTTTGGTTTTATTTCCCGTCAGCTAGATCTAGATTTGCTTGTGGAACCAAGCCGCCCAATCACCGAAGAAAGCCAAAAAAATGACGGTAATCGATTGAAGCGATAATGCGCTATTTAATCCTTCCCCCCGTTCCCCTTACCCGCCAATGATTCAGGCCTGGTTCCTGCTGAAGAATGCTTACAAGGATTCAGCCGAGCAGACAGAGCAGCCATTAGAAATGACAGCTTACTAAAAAATTCGGAGACGTCTGCAGTTCCGTGAGGACAGAACGGGGAGGCAAATATTTCCTGAGGAATGGTGAAATGAGTGTTCAACAGCTAAGGCATTAAATGTATACGCGACAAAACATTCACGATACTATATTTACGCACCGTTGAAAGAATGAAAATTCAGCGTGGGTTCATTCTAGTGCATATTCTCACGCGAAGCCAACCTTTCATATTTATCCCTCGGCTGCCGGAGGAGCTTCTGCGGGTGGTGCTGCTTCTGCAGGTGGCGCGGCTGCTTCCGGTGCGGGTGCCGGAGTCTCCGCCGGAGCAGCAGCGGGTGCGGCCCCTTCTGCGGCCGGTGGAGCCCCTTCCGCGGGAGGTGCGGCTGTGCCTTCGGCGGGTGGTGCACCTTCTGCAGGTGGTGCGGCCGGGGCTGCGCCTTCTGCAGGTGGTGCCGCGGGGGCAGCACCCTCCGCGGGAGGTGCTCCCTCTGCGGCTGGTGGTGCGCCTTCCGCAGGCGGTGCCGCTGGAGCTGCGCCTTCTGCTGGTGGCGCTCCCTCGGCAGGTGGTGCTCCCTCGGCAGGTGGTGCTCCCTCAGCAGGTGGTGCTCCCTCAGCTGGCGGGGCGCCTTCTGCTGGTGGTGCTCCCTCTGCAGGTGGTGCGCCTTCTGCGGGTGGTGCGCCTTCTGCGGGTGGTGCTCCTTCTGCGGGCGGGGCGCCTTCTGCCGGTGGTGCTCCTTCTGCGGGTGGTGCTCCCTCGGCAGGTGGTGCACCCTCGGCGGGTGGTGCTCCCTCTGCAGGTGGTGCTCCATCGGCGGGTGGTGCTCCCTCGGCGGGTGGTGCTCCCTCGGCGGGTGGTGCTCCTTCTGCAGGTGGTGCTCCCTCGGCGGGTGGTGCTCCTTCCGCAGGTGGTGCACCTTCGGCTCCCTCAGCAGGCGGTGCTCCCTCGGCGGGTGGTGCTCCTTCCGCAGGTGGTGCACCTTCAGCTCCCTCTGCAGGAGGTGCTCCCTCAGCTGGTGCTTCACCCTCTGCAGGTGGTTCTCCTTCCGCTGGTGCACCCTCTCCCTCTGCTGGTGCATTCTCTGCATGAGCCTCCTCTCCGTGGGCCTGAGGAGGGAATCTATCATTAGGTCCCATCTTGCTTAAGGAAAAACACCATGTTTAAATGTCACTAATGTCAAATGCTTTGGACAAATTATGCGAGCAAGCTGATGAGCTTTGTAAAAACAGCATTGCAATCAAGCCTCTTTAAGTTGAGATTGGTTCTGGAGTTATTTTCATGATTACAGACATTTATAATTACTGTTTTTTTGAACTTTTTTGACGCACAGATATTAAAAATGAATTCTATTTTTGGCTGCTTATTTCAAAGACTAGATAACTACCCAATACCAAATGTACATTTTCACAGCATGAATTATTTTCTGCTGACAATTTTGAAAGGCCCCTTCTACCACCCTTTGATAACATTTGCAAGGAAACTTGTTTTACCTAAGCGATGTAAAATGACCTAAATATTGACCAAATGCAATACAGGGTTTTTTTATGTGGATGTCTCCAGGGAAAACAGCACTTCTTGCTGGACAGAGAAATTTAGTATATCATACAATGCCTACTTCTCTTCTCCAGTACCAACCACTATTTGTAAGGCTTTCGTTTACACAACATTCCCTTTCCATCGTTACAAGTACTCACAAAATAATGGAAATGTTGAGTATTAAGAAGTCACTTTTTAGCAACCTTCAATGAGCTTACCTTAAATTGATTGTTGACTGTTTTGAAATAGTTTTTTTTTTTAAGTTAGCACATTATCTGTCACATAGAAATCGTGAAGGGTATAGATTCCATTCACGGCTTCTCCACCTTTTCTCAAAGACCCTTTATTTCATTTGAATGACTTAATATTTATCATTCCAGGCAGAGAAAATTTATGCAGTTTGCTTCAGATTGAATTAACAAAATTAATGAAATGAAAACAAAGTGAGGTGGATTTCAACTGATGGCATTTTCAAAATAGAAAAAAAAACTAGTTTTCATGGCACAATTTTTGCGTGACTAAATAATGAAGGTAGTTTCTCTGCAATGATTTTTAGAAATTTAATAAGCTGATCTCTTTGGAAGTCCTTTCATCCAAAACTGCATTCAGATCTGATTAACTTGTTACAGAAATTACTGAAATAACAATTGAAGAAGAAAGTGAAAATGAAAAAAGGAATCACTGAGGAAGTGACTGAGGGTCGTGGGGACATATCGACCGCTCCTAGTCGCAAAGTAGTATCTCAAAAAATCATTCCATTCAGGCGTATCTTGAATTCCTAGTCCACAAAATCGTATGTGTAAAATTTGAGCCATATAATCGTATCTGAAATTTCGTCCATGAAATCGTATGTCAGAATACCAGTCCACAAGGCCGTATCTCGAAAAATCAGTCCAGATAGCAGTATCTCGGCCAATAATTTAATTTTCGTTTTGGGAACTCGATTTTCATTCATTTAAAAAAAATTATAATATATTAAAATATATAATATAATTAATAATATAATTTAAAAAAAATGAATGAAAATCGAGTTCCCAAAACGAAAATTAAATTATTGGCCGAGATACTGCTATCTGGACTGATTTTTCGAGATACGGCTTTGTGGACTGGTATTCTGACTTACGATTTAATGGACGAAATTTCAGACACGATTATATGGCTCAAATTTTACACATACGATTTTGTGGACTAGGAATCCAAGATACGCCTGAATGGAATGATGTTTTGAGATACTATTTTGCGGCTAGGAGCGGTCGATATCCTACCTATGGACAATAAACCACAAATTTAATTATTCTCCCCAACGCCAACAATAACATATCTCATTACACTTTTCTGTTAACTAATGAATGTGTATTTTTGACACCTCACTCTTGAGTGTTTTCATGGAAAGAGTCAACGGTTCATTGTTTCCTTTCCTGCACATGTATGTACATTGTGTCTCACTGAAATAGTGCTGTTGGAATGGTTGAAAATTTTCAGTTCATAAATGCATATTTATTTGAACACGACTGTCTCTATGCCGTCTCACCTTCTCATCAGCCAATGGCCTGCTGATTGATCTGCTACTGAGACATTCAGAGGATACTACTCTACAGACATGCTTCGTTTTTACATGCTACCCTTTAAGGGAAAATGACATGCAAATCTAGGTCTACCAACTACCCTAATTATCCCTGGATATGTCCTCATTCATCATGGATTGCCTGGGAGGAATTTACCTAGGTCAATAATTTTCCCTTGGGAAAAAATACTATAAAATTTATTAGTTTTTAATAGTTTATAACAAAAATACAGTATTTTTATAGCAAAAGATTCTAAATGTGACGTATAGTACCTATTTAACTATCTAAAGTTTAACAAAAAAAATAAACTGAAAGTAGTTACTATAAAAAATGCTTAAAAGTAGTTATTAGCTGTATGAAATAACTACTAGGCTGCTTATAATTATAGCTAGGTGCTGGGATTGATGGAAGTAACTGTTAGATGTATGAAATAACTAATAGTTTTTGATAGGATATTTTCCTAAGGGTTTTATTTCACAATTTGAGACTTTGTAATATTTCAGAAGATATTCAGGTGATGTCGGATGGAAATTTAAAAATTTTGTATGGATAAAAAGATGAGCAAATTTCCTTAAAAAAAAGAAACCCTCAAGCCCTACCCAGGTTTTGGTGTACTACATTATCATTAGAAAGGGAAGTGTGCATCTCATCTTTTATCCATCCATACTCCTCATTACTGCATAAATTTGGTACCTAACCACCACAATGGAATCCACCAGCAATGGGTGCTGCAATGGTGATAGAAATGCTCTGGTTGGGTCTTTCTGTTTTGAGGTAGTCCTCCTGCATTCTTTATTTAAGAGTTGAGGACTTGAATTCAACAATGAATCGCAATAAATAGAGATGGGCCATTTTGAAAATTACTGTAATTTTTGCAAATTATCATGGTATTATTCTATGTAGTTTACCCCAGCCCCTGGATATTAATGTCATTTTTGAGAATATTCACCTCCATCTCTGTTAATTTTCATACCAATATATGTTCAAAGCATTATTTTGGACCAAGTCTAAATATATTTAATGCAATCTTAATAATAAGTAAAGGCACATACGTCTCATTTGCAGAATATTTTTACTCGTGGATTATTCACTTTTAATGGTTGGAACGAAAATTCCTATAGCAAAAAAAAGGATTCAAATTTCGTGTGGGCTGCCATATTTGTTCTTAAATTTTCTTTATTTCTAACACATTACTGTAGCCATGGCAATAGTACGAATGCCGTTAACCCCTTTTGCTATTGCCATTGGCTCTCCTATTAAATCCTCTGATTAGCTACTAATAATAAAAAATTAGTGGAAAATATAAGTAATATTCGAAAATTACAGTATTTACGTCAAATGAAAATCAGAGTAATGCATACAGCCTCAAATCTCCAGTGGCAATAATGGATATGTGACCTCTTCCTGAAGTAATCCATCCATGGGAAGATTTTTCAGGCTTTCCATTGGATAAGGTACCCTTCTCTGCAAACATTTTGAAGATGACTCGCTATTGACCATTAGGGATGCTGAATTAAGAAATCATTGAATTCAATTGTCCATGATGATTTCTCCATTCAGAGGATGAAGAGCAAGTCATTTTTTGAACTGTTGGCTCAGACGAAGACTCTTACCACACTGAAATACCTGAGAAATTTTCCTTCAAGAGTAATGGAAAATATAAAGCCAGGAGAGCTAAAAAGCAATATCCACTCCTCTATGGAAACATGTACATCCAAAAGTAAATGAAAAATCAAGCTTAAATAAAAAGGATTCATGGAGTATTAGGGATAGGGTTGTAACCAGGGGCGATCCCAGGGGGGAGGGGGATAAAGGGGATTTTCCCCCCCCCCAAAAATTTTGGGTTTTACAAAACAATTTTAACAACTAGACGTAGTTATCAAATGCAACATTAAACACTCTGATCACTGATCTGAAAAGTATAATAGTTATTATTATGCTCATTATTATAGAGATATAATGATGTACAGTTTTATAGTTTTTTTAGGATGACTGAAAATTGCCATAATTTAATGGCACTCTCCACGACCGAAATAAATTCCTGGGATCGCCCCTGGTTGTAAAAAATCCTAATTTTTGACCCAGGTGTTCTCATATCCAGCAGAAGACAGTTGACAGCCCTAATCAAACCCTTGTGGATGCGAAGACCATATAACCATTGTGCAAACTATGCAGTCATCTATCCAGAACAAAGGAAAATATTGATAAATATAGTAAATGCGTGCATACCCACATAGCACAAAATATCTACTAGATATCTACAGCATGTCTTCAATGTCTTGGATATTTTAAATATCTACTAGATGTCTAGAATATGTCTATTTTGAGCGACGACTCTTATTATATGTCTAGTGCAATTAGCCAAAAAACACCCGAATCTAAAAAAATGTAACTGCTATGCTTTTTGGTGGATGGATAGATGAAGTCATTGTACACATGTGCACCAAAAAGCAAGGGAAATTCTTCTGGCAAATGTTTATAAAAGCAATTTAAAGTTAAGAAAAGTCGTTTTTTAAATGATACAATGAAAAATACGAAGTTAAGGCAATAACTTTTCCAACAAAAGTTGTAGAAGATAAAAAATTCTACGAATTGGTAGTAACCCGATCAAAATCCAACTATTTGTTAACCCAGAAGGTCGATTTAAACAAAGAAATCACTCATTTTTCATTATTTAATTATTCAGCAGGTTTATTATTATTATTATTATTATTAAGAATTTGCTACAAGTAGACCATATGGTCCGGTCGTAACACAGATACTGAGAAAATACCATTATACATACATTTAAAAATTAAAACAATGACATTACCAAAAATACAAAAAAAGCAAAGTTATTACCTTAGAAAAATATGGGGGAAAACCCTCACAGTACAACTCCCCTCAATCTCATCATTAACGTCAGTGTCTTATTTGGGAAGGGCTCTAATACTTCTTTGGGCAACTCATTCCAATCCCTTATCCCCCGGTGCAGGAAGGAATATTTCAGTGTGTTTGAGAGCTGCCTTGGAGGCTCTATCTTATATTTGTGATCTCTTCTCGCCAGATAACTAGGTTTTTTTAATCTTTCAGATATGTCCCTCCACGCAGGATCGCCAATGTATGCCTTATGCATGCACTTGAGACGTGCTTTCCTCCTCCTCGATTCTAGTGATGTCCAGCGCATTTAAACCTCAGCATCTTGAAACAATAAAAAATGATAGACCTACGTAATAGCAATGAGATCCCAAAATTCTGGATATCAAAGTTGAATAGTTTGAACAAAATAATGGGTTAAAGGATAAATGTTTAAGCACCTCTATCGATGGCCATAGGGCAGCTGCTTTGTTTTAATAGATATTAAAATGAAGGTAAAGGTTTAAAATTATATATTCATTTTTAAAAGTTTCTTAATTTTTAAAATAACCGGAGATATTTAAATTGTTTATTATTATGTATTTTTGATAATTTTGCAACTCTGTATAAACTATATGTTGCTACTAGCAACTATTACTTCTACTGTTATATATGTTCGTTCATGAACTTGTACATGAACACGTACGGGTTAATGTATCGTGTAACCAGGCCTTAAGTCATTTATCCTGAATTTTCCCAGTGGGTCCAATTTGAATATGAATGTTTAGAAAACATCTTCTCAAGATATCTTGTAGATATAGGAAAAGCGGACATTCAGATATCTACAATATGTCTAGAAGATGTCTACAAGTTATTACAAGATATTTTCTAGATATTAGCAAAAGACATATTAGATATTTTATAGATATTTTGTAAATATTTTGTGCTATGTGGGTATATGGAGAAGATTGCACACTGGGCAAGAGCGTGTGCTCATTTTCCGTCTCCCTCACACTGAGCCACTCTCTGACAAAAGAATGATCTCCCTTGCAATTCATCACTCTCAAAAGGCCACGAAGGCCTGGGACATCATTGAAATAAGAGAAAGAATGGAGATGCTGAGAATGAAGGGTTGGTCTCCCTCCTCAAGAGTCTTAATTGCATAGTAAACTGGAGTCATAATTTTATAGGGTGACAAGAATGGCATACAAAAGTTAAAAACGAGCGAGGGGGAGAGTTAATGAAAAGTCTCCGGCCAAGGGCACTGCCAACTGTAAATCTGGCTCTATATTTACAGAGCAAGGCAATAATCCATCTGTATTACTTGGGTGCCAATTAATACCACTACAGTTACATGTTCTACAAATTAATTCGCAAGAATAGGAGGAAAATGGCCATGGCCAGTTCGTATAACAAAACTGAACCCTATGTTCAACAATGGCGTTCGATTACCTACTTTGGGGAGATTTCCTCTCGAGTGGCGCAATTGTTTCCGAAGGACCATTATAAAGTGACATTTAAAACACCATACAGTGTGAAAAACCTGTTCGTGAACTGCAAGGGCCCCATTGAACTCCAGAAATTAAGTGGTGTATACCAAATGAAATGTAATGAATGTGGTGGACAGTAGGTTGGACAGATGTGCAGAAATTTTCAAAATAGACAAATGGAGCATAAAAGGGATTTTAGAAATTTTAATTTTAACGGAAGCAACTTTGCCAAATATCTTTTAACCCACGGACATAAAAGTGATTTTACCATGACACCCCTCCATTTTACTAATGACAGACGCAAGCTGAATGCTTTAGAACAGCTAGAGATTTTTAAAAACCAAGTTGACTGTGATGAATTCCTTGTTAATGAATGTATGATCCCTGCCTATTCCCCCATCCTCAAAGCTTTAATCCCCTCCTAGCCCCCCCTCCTCCTGTATGTCTTCCCCCCCCTCCCTTCACCTGGTATTGTCTAATATACAAGGCCTGCACTTCGGCTTTCATTTACCTGAAGATAATGTGAATGCACATCGGAACCTGGGTCATTTTTTAATAAATTTAGTGGTTTTAGTAAAAGTTCTCCTCTTTCTTATTTAATGTTCTACATGCATTTCAAAAGGAAAATTTGAAAACTAATTTCATCGTTTGGCAATCCTATCCAGGCCATAAATGTAGCTGTCATCCAAGAGGGGCAAGTCCACAAATTATCTCGCTCATTTACAAATGTCAATTGCTTCCCCTACCACATTTACCAAGGACTTGGTGAAATGAAAATATGTTGAAATCAGCCTATAAGACTGTGCATTGAAAAATAAAAAAATTACTCAAAAGGATTCAATGGCAAACTAGGTAGGACTGTTACAGCATAATTTAGGTCGGAGTTCTTGAAATTACCTCTTTTCTCTCCAATGAAGCATTGCCTTTAGTGAAACAGCTCTAATTTATACCTGGGGAACTCATTCAGTAGGTACTCTGAACATCTTCATCTACATCCTACCTTGAGAGCCGCCACACGGGAATGTGACATGGGGTGTTAGGATTCCAGCAGTGTGAAGATGTAAGTTTAGGGAGGAGAAATGGTGATGTGAATTATGAGAAAGTATTTAGAGGAGCTGAGTTTTCATTGTGGTTACTTATTGTGCAAGAAAAGAACGAGTTTTTGTACCTATTTGTTTGGCAATGTAGGTATCTCTCTAATTTTATCGCTTCTGTCAGACCTAGAGATGTAGTGCGGAGTCATGTCAATATTCTCCGTGTTGCTCTGAAACACACCAGTTCTGAATTTTTCAAGCAAGGTAAGCCTAGCATGTAGCCTCTGAGTCTCTAAGGGCTCCCACCTTATTCCCTTTAAAAGCTGTGAAACATTATATGTTCGCTTACAGCAGTTTTTAAGTAAGAATGCAGCTTCCCTTTGTATTTTATGAAGTTTTTTTGGGTAAAACCTTTATGAACAGGGACCCAAATGCTCGTGGCGTATTCAAGATGTGGGCTAACCAGAGTGAAGTGGCATCTCTCTTAGACTTTTTCATCTGAGGTCCTTCCTATTATGCGCTTAACAAAACCTAGTACCTTTAATTATGTTCTGCATAGGAGTTGTATGCATGCTCTCCACAATATATCAGAGGTTAAAATACATCTACAAAATACCCTGCAAGCCTCCACATGGGCATGGTGTTTTATAGGAGTGTGTTTAGTGGAGCTCAATTTTTATTGTGGTCACTTATTATGCACGGAAAGAATGAGTTTTTGTACCTATATGTTCGGCAGTGTATCTCTCTAATTTCTTATATTGCATCTGTCAGACCCAGAGATGTAGTGAGGAGTCATGATAATATTCTCTATGTTGCTCTGAAAAACATCAGTTCTGGATTTATCAAGCAACCTAAGCCTAGCTTGTAGCCTCCAAGTCTCTAGGGGCTCCCACCTTAATCCCTCTAAAAATTGTGAGATACAATATGTATACTTGTAGCAGGTTTTTTACTAAATTTGCTGTTTTCCTCTGTTTTTTATTAATTTTTCTGGTTAAATCTTTATGACCAGGGTTCCAAATGCTCGTGGCGTATTTGAGGTGTGGCCTAACCAGAGCGAAGTTGCATCTCTCTTTCATCTGAGGATCTTCCTATTTACGTTTAACAAAACTTAGTTTCTTTAATGCTGTGCCACATATGTTTTATATGTCTGTTTCCCACAATATATCAGAAGTTAAAATAATTCCAAGATATTTTACTGCACCTGAAGATTTTATGTTTACTCCACCCACAGTATAGGTATGGCATTTGGGTGATAACTTTCGCAGACAGTGAACTATGGTGTATTTGCTGATATTTAATTCTAACCCCCATCCCTGGCACCATGAATTAATGTTGTTTAAATCTGATGACAGAACTTCTTAGTCCGAGTCTTTACTCACTTCACGGTAGATATCTGTATCGTCTGCAAATAATCTTATTTTACTGCTAACTCTAGAACTTAGATCATTAATATAAATAATCAATAAAAGAGGGCTGATCACACTTCCTTTAGGAACACTGGATGAGACTTCAACCATATCAGAACTAAAACCATCAATAACTACTTTTTGCTTTTGATCACTCAGAAAGCCCCTTATCCAATTCACTATTTTTCTATTAACTCTGCATGATCGCAATATTTATGAGTTTTTTGTGAGGAACCTTGTCAAAGGCCTTCTTGAAATCAAGGAATATCGAGTCAACTTGCTTAATTGATAATTCCAAGTTTTTTTTATTATATGTTTATTCCTCCTTAAGTTTAGACATGGCATTTGTGTGATGACTTTTGCAGGTTGTGTACTGTGCGCATTTATTAAGATTTAATTCTAGCTCCTACTCCAGGTACCATGAGTGAACGTTGTTAAGGTCTGATGACAGAACTTCTAAGTCCACATCTTTGCTTATTTCACAGTAGATGACTGAATCATCTGCAAATAACTTTAATTTACAGCTTACTTGAGAACTTAAGTCATAAACACAAATGATAACTAAAAGATGGCCGATTACGCTTCCTTGAGGAACATCGGATATGACTTTGACCATATCAGAGCTAATACCATCGATGACTACTTTTTGCTTTTGAGCACTGAGAAAGTCCCTCATCCAATTCACAATTGTTTAATTAACTCTGAATGATTGCAATTTATGAATGAGTACGCTTTTTTGATTCACCTGATTTTTGGATGTCATAAAAGTAGAGTGCGAGCTGTGTTTCGCAAGACCTGCCCTTCCATAAGCCATGCTGACTGTTATGTAAGAAGTTACGATAAACTTAGAGTGGGGCAATGGATGTAGCTGGAGGGGTGGGGGCAGAAGAGGGAGGGGCAGCCGCTCTTCCTGAAAGTGACATTACATTCTGAAGCAGCTTATGGAGCCATACAGGATGTCATACCTACCACCCCCATACCCCCAATAAACCTAGTTACTGGCGGGTGTCATGCTCCCCCAATATTTATCTTGTCTGTGCCCATGAGTGGGTAGGTATATCTGTCATTAAACTGTCTATGTTCCAGGTTAATTGGATCATTTAATACCTGATGATTATGGATTATTGTTCAACTGGGGAAAATCTATTCTAAATGATTGCGATGATTCTTCAATTTCCAGAACTTATCCCCATCACATACTTTTCGAGAATTTCCTTGGCCTCCACTTGTTTGAAATTTTAATATCCTTTTATTTAGCATGGACATTCTAGTAAAATGACTTCGGACAGGTTGTCATTGGTAAATATAACCCAGTTTATGTGTATTAAAAAAATCCAATCCCAAATAAGACCACACTCCACTTTTAAAAATATGGTAGCTTTCTAATTTCCATAATCATTTGTTTTTGATGCCTCACATTGCCTTTAACTTTTAAAATAATTAATTTTTTACTTCAGAAAAGTAATAAAAACCAGACCCTCTCTCATCCAGATGACCGTGAAGGATTTTATAGCATATCTTGATATAATTAAAATAATAATTATGCTCTAACTATGTCATAGCAATCACCACCAAAAAAAATTTGTAATTTCCCTCAATCAACACAAAAAAATGAATTAAAAAAGTCAAAATCAATGGAAGAACTACATTTTTATCAAAAAACTTTGTTATTGAGTAAGTCATCCACTTTTTGTGCTACTCACTTCATGCACTGTCAGAATTCTTTGACAGAATTTCATGGAGATGCCACGATATGTACCTAATCGCCGGAATACTACAGTGATAATATTTTAACATTATCTAGCTCAGCGGTTGGCAACTGATATGCATTTACATGCTAGATTTCAAATTTAATGACAAGTCATGTGCATCCAAACCAAAATAAAGGTATAGTTTATATTGTCAGCCTTATTAGCAAACTGCAAAACTCCAAAAAATATGCTTTTGGGTTTTTTATGCTGCTACCTTATTGGTTTATGGTCTCTAAACAATTATATCAATCCTTGTGAAAAGGAGATGGAGAGGAAAAGAAAGAAAAGTACTACATATTTCTTAAATAAGTGGCAATAAAACCTCCTTCCCTGTCAAAAATATTTGGCTAGTTGCTTCTCCTGCATAAATAAGGAAATATCAGTTATGTGGTTTATTAATAAGGTTGATGATACAATAGTTTAATGCAGTTGTTTTTCTCTCAGTGTGCCATAACAAAACTTTTACATACTGCCTAGTGGCACTTATGCCATTCATTCCCATCTGCTTATCAAGCATTTCATGAAAGATAGAGCTATGGGTGTAGCTAAGGGGTAGCAACTGCCCCCCCTCAACGAGACATGTAATACCAAATCTGTTACAGGATTATGTCTGCCTCACCTCCTCCTACCCCCCAGCATAAATCTTGGCTACACCCATGGATAGAGCTGATTACATAGACTAAAAGTACTTGCTACAAATCTATTTTCAATTAGAGTTAGGCAAAATTCACAGTCATGTACAATTGTTAGTTTGTATCCTAATACACTGCTTGTCTGGGGGAGCATGTACCATTCACTAATGGTATTAGTAGCTTAAACCCATATCTTGATTTTCCTGATCCTCCCACTCAGTGTGATATCCGCAGATCCAAACACTGAACTAAGGCCACTGATTAGCATTTTAAAGCATTATATGGGATGAGCAGTAGCACAGCTATATAAGGAGCTATCTAAAGTGGTCTGAGTATGGCTACAAACAGCTAACTTACAACAGTATGTATTTTGTTCAGTTAGATTAGGGACGTTAGGCAGCATATTGTAATAGTAAAATCATGGAATTGTAATTAATTGTAGTTCTACATAATAAAAGAAGTTGCACAATTGCGGAATACTGAAATATCACCCCAAAAAAGAGCAGCCGCTACAGAGGGAGTAAGAGGGGTACCACCTTCTTCCCTCGAAAGATCATGATGCTACCAAGAATCTCCATCCTAAACGATGTTCTGTCCATCACCCATATTAAAATTTGTGATCATAAATAGCATTCTGAACTAAATCTCTCTTAAATAAACCACCTCTTTTTGTTGGGATGTGTGCATAATGTATTTTTTTTAAATCCTAAAACATATAATTTTCATGCAGGGTTGGAAAAAGTACCAAATGCATATTTTGCTGATTCCTAAAGAGATCATTAAAGGTTACTTGGGCTTTCCACCGAGTCAAGTTCTCCCACGTATGCATCTCAGCACTGGTTTTCATGACTGGCTGAGGGAGTAACCAGCGTCTTGATTCATGGTGTGATTTCTCATCTGGATTTCAATTGCTTTCCTCGTCAGTCTTTCTCAGAACTTGTCCAGCGGTAGAGGACCTTCGTCTTCTCCCAGAAAATGGCATGGTCCTCGGAAATGCTGTGCTTGGTCACGGTGGATTTTTCAAGTTGGCCAAGCCTGAGGTGCCGCTGGTGTTCCTTGACCCTTGTGGCGATCATCCTGCCCATCTCTCCCACATACACCTGGCCACATGCACATTGTATCTCGTAGATTCTGGGTGTCAAGAGGCTGCTGGCAATTTTGCCTGAAACTGTGGATACAAAGGGTAGGCCAGCCCTGGCATTCGGTTCTCAGCATTCTTCCTCGGTGGCGCTGTCTCGGATCGTGAAGGCCCTTTTCAGGACCATGGAGATATCCTCGTCACTATAGCCGTTTTGTCCTAATGTCTTCTTCAGGTGTTGTAATTCATTGAGAAGACTCTCCGAACTGGTTATAGTTTTTGCCCAATGCATAAGGGTTGAGAGGACTGTTACTCCTTGGGAAGAATGATGATGGCTCCACCCATTTAGGTACAGGTTGGTGTGAATTAGATTCCGGTAGACACTGTGATCCATTCATCCATCTTCCTTTTGATAGATGAGGATGTCGAGAAATGGAATCCTCTTGTCTTTTTTGGTCTCCAAAGTGAACTGGTTATTAGGATGGTGACCATTGATGTGATCCCGGAAGTGGTCGAGCACTACCGGTCCATGGGGCCAAACGATGGACGTATCATCTACGTACCGGAAAAAACATTTTGGCTGTAGAGGAGCTGATGAGAGTGCTTTTTCCTGGAAGTCCTTCATGAAAAAGTTTGCACTCACAGGAGAAAGCGGAGATCCCATCGCCATACCATCAGTTTGCTCATAAGACTCGGATTTGGTCATATTTGAGATATGTGGTCATCAGTACGTGGTGAAAGAGTTTCACCGTGTCTCTGTCAAATTTTGCCTCCAGGAGTCTCAGTGTGTCATTAAGAGGCACCCAGGTTAACAGGGACTCCACATCAAGGCTGATCATCATGCCCTCCTCCCCCAGGTGAATGTCAGCAAGTTTCTTCACAAACTCCAAAGAATTCCTGACGTGGTGCTTGCAGAGGCCAGCATGTGGTGATAAGATGCTAGTGAGAAATTTTGCCAGGTTTTAGGTTGGTGGTCCAATGGCATTTACGATCGGTCTCAGAGGCATGCCTTCCTTGTGAATCTTTGGTTGTCTGTAAAGCCTTGGTTGCATGGGTAAGGGGGGGGGGGTGAAGATTCCTGACGGTGTCTGTTATTAGGCTGGAACTCTTGATCAGAGCGATCGTTTTCCTTGTAATGGAGTCAGTGGGATCGCGAGGTATTTTCCGGTAAGCTCGGTCCTGTAGGATCACCTGGATTTTTTTATTGTAGTCAACAGTGTACATCAAGACGGTGGCGTTTTCCTTGTCGGCTGGCAAGACAGTGGTTGCTTTGTTGTTCCGCAGCAAATGAGTGGTTTGCTCATCCCTGGTTTGACCCGATGGAAAGCCCAAGTAACCTTTAATGACATCATTTGCCAGGAAAGCCTTAAGCTCTTTCTCCTAAAGAGATATGATATCTGTAGTAAAAGGGAATAGACTGATTGAAGTTTATCTGAAGCTATCGGATGGAAGATAAGCTGAAATGTAGGTCTTAGTGGTCCTCTTTTTCAAGCATATGATCACTAGCTGAATATCTGAGGCACAGGGTTTGGCAATAAAAGCATCAAGCAAAGACTTCTGAGCTTGAAGAGTCCATCCTATTGATTAATAATGAAATGGATCCAAATAACTTTTATGATGCAAGACCCATTTTCAGTTTTCGTAATTATTATATCTATGGGGCTTTCATGTAAAACTCAAATTCTAAATTACAAAACTGACTTAGTTGCCAATGGATAGGATTTAGATCATTCAAATGGAAACACAAGGATATAATAGGTAGAGCATTATAGATTAGTAGAGTTTGGACAACCCATTCGACTATGAAATAATTACAGAGTAGAAGCCTTAAAATAATCAGTATTAAAGTCGCACAATGACCCTTCTGATAGAAAGTTAACACATGACGTAGGCCTTCTTGCTAATATATTTGCATATTTACAATCCTGTATCATGGAAAAATTGACGATTGCCCAAGAATATCTCTTGACTGTTAATTTTTTTTAGATTCTTCATCTACAATGAGTAAATAAGTGAGATTTAGTGGTAATTTAAGATTGACTTGTATACAGCTAATTAATGCATCAGTGAACCCAAACCACTAGGCTTTATAGAACTTCAATTACATTGTAGGAAAAAGGAGCAGCAATTGAACAGGGTTAAGAAGTTTACCCATCATCATCAGGCCTTACATGGGATTAATTGGGATTTTTAATGAAGCAGTAGGTACTGATAAGATTTACTCTTTGCATGCCAGTGAGTCTATGACCAGGCTAGGTCAAACATCACTGCTAAATTTTGTCTGGGTTTTTTTTAGATTCTTTTACATTATCCAGTCCTTATCAAGGCTTATCATGCTAGGCTTAGGTTGCTTGATAAATTCAGAGCTGATATTTTTCAGAGCGACATAGAGGATATTATCATGACACCTCACTACATCTCTAGGTCTGACAGACGTGACAAAATAAGAGGCTTATCAAGGCTTATCATGCTAGGCTTAGGTTGCTTGATAAATTCAGAGCTGATATTTTTCAGAGCGACATAGAGGATATTATCATGACTCCTCACTACATCTCTAGGTCTGACAGACATGACAAAATAAGAGAGATACACTGCCGAACAAATAGGTACAAGAACTTGTTCTTTCCGCAAACAATAAGTGATCACAATAAAAATTAAGCACGCAAAACACTCCTATAATTCATGCCACCATTTCATCTCTAAAAAAACTTGCACCTTAACACGGCTGGTGATCTAACACCCCCTGCCACATGCCCGTGCAGCCGCTCGCGGGGTATTTTGTAGATGTAGATCAAACCAATTTCACTTCTCTGCATTAATCATAATTTGAGGGGAAAGTGAATTCATTTCATACGCATTTTACATTATGTACCAGTAGAAATATGTACTAAGGGGATGAACCAGGTGGTTGTTTTACATAATTTTGCATCGTGATATACATCGGAGCTTATTCGATCTCTCTCATTTCCTGGTATCAATGTAAGTAAAATGATAGTGTACGCACAAAAATTCTATATAAAGTATTTCTTTCACTCATGACTGAGTTCATTGGCTGTCAAAACTTCATCTTTCAACCTTCACCATCAGTATATTTGCTACAATGAGCCTTCCCCATTCCTTGTTCCTAATCAATCAGAGGTACAACTCTGTGCTCTCTTATTGTTCATCAAAAGTAATTTCTAGACAAAAATATCGCCACTACTACAATTTCAAAGGGATAAGACCAAATAATGAGTACACCTAATTACTCACTGCAATGAAGATGTTCTCCTGCATCACTCTCTGCAGACTATACAGCAACAAGTAGATGACTGCTTCATCAATTTCTAACCTTTCCCGCACATAAGATTCCAATCACATGAACCTCAAAGTATAACACATGCAGGCAACAAATATTCTATTCCTAAAATAAAACCTCTAAAAACATGGCAAATACAACAGGTTTTTAAGTCTTATTCACTACATTCTGAATAAGCATGCATCAGGAATTCATGGCTGTACCTCATCACATCTGCACTAATATTTACAGAGACTCATTTTTAAGGATGTGAAAATATACAACCGTGGGATTTCCTCCAAACACACTTCAATGCAACAAAAAGTAAACCTGGAATTGATGTCCCACAATAAGGACAAAATATAAAGGTATATCACAATATTTCTAGCAACATTTCAAACTAATTCCATGGTAGGGAGAACAAATCAGTACTTCACATCAGACATTCACCAACACAGGTCTTATTTTATTGCATCTTACAACATTTTGTGTACAAACGAACATGATCTATCATGGGAAGATTTCATGGAACACTGGAATCAATACGATTAGGTGAACTACTAGGAACAATGAATTACCTAACAATTCTCTTATCAATACTTAGGATCACAAAACTATGTCTCCAAAAATTATATTTGTAGACATACAAGAATGGATGTACATAGTACAATGGAACAGATACACATACATACACTGCTGAACAGCACCATTGAAAGGAAAAGAAGGGGAACTGTGAAAACAAAACGATCAATTCCTACAGGGAACCCCAGATAACGATGAACTCCAGGCTTGGCAGAAAAATATCACAAGCCACAAAAAAGTGCAGCCCATGCAAGATGGGAGACAAGGGTGGAGGGGGTGGGAAAAACATTCGGTGGCCGATAATGGAAAAAAAGTAAAAACCACCAATGCAGAGGATTTAAAAAAAAAAAATCAGTTGGGCCACACTTACATTGAAAATGTAGTTGTAGGTTGCTGTGGTAGTTTTCAAAAATAGAAAAATATTTAGTAATCGTACCATTTCCAGAATGATGACCCCCCCCAGTCAGTGGAGAGTCACACTTCCAAAAAAAATAACCCTCATTTGCTCTCGTGCTGAGACCTATGCTGGTGCAAAAGTTTGGTGGAAATTAAAAATTCACGTATTCTGTCTCCTAATTCGATTCCCTCTTCCAAAAATATACTCCCATTACGTAATCATTACAATAGATGGTGTTGAAATGCACTCATTTGATTGAGTGGTGAATTTGTTGAATGTATGAGCAAAATTTTTAAAAACTCATTCGGCAGCCTCGACAGGCGTTTCTACAGCAGCTGGCTCGTGGGCCGGCTCGGCTGGGTGTTCGGAAGACTCCTCCTTTACCTTCTTCTCATCTCCCTTCTTGGACCAGTCAGGTTTCTTTTGCTGGAAACAAAATGAGGACGAGATTAGAGAAGAGACCCAAAGAGAAAAGTGTGAGGAAGCATTGCAAAGGAAGCAAGTGAGAGCAATGGCTTGGATTAGGTAGGAGGGGGTATTTGGAACATAAGCATTAGATATTGTAAGATATAATGTCACAGGGTAGTGTAGAGTTGCACAGAAATTAAGACAAGTGTTTAATGGAAGAGGAATATAAAAAAAGAGGTAGGAATTAAAGTTTGTGTTAATGAAGTATTTTCAACATAAATTCAATCCTTTTAGACATTCACTGTAATTTTTTTCCAATATATACATAGTGACTTCCTCTAGTAAAGTAGAACTTACATGTTCAGTTCTTTTCAACATCCATACCCTGAGTAATTAGTAAGTATGCTGACTGTGCTAGATACTTAATGGATTATTTTTATGAGGTATTCTGTCAGAAATTACTAATGCACTACGCATTTTCAGCATAAGTCATTAGAAGTTATGCTGAAATTATTAGTTGCTCCATTATAATAAATATTATGATGCCTTATATACATAGGTACTTTATTAAACTCATTAGTTTGCATGGAGCTTGGAAATATATATTCATTCAAAATAATCAAGTTACAAGCATAAGTAATAAGGTTTGTACATTTGCCAATTGTTAGTAATCTGAGTAATAGCAACCAAGTAAATTTTAAAATAATTACTTGAAATGATTGAATCTCACCTCTTGTAGAATCATAACAGTGAAGTCCTACAATGACGTTTATTTCTCACCTAGTCTTTCAATAAGCAGAGTTTAGTCAACTGAAATTACTTCAAAATTGTCGACTAAAATGGATATCAAAATTTTAAAAAGGGTGAAAAAAATTAGGGAAATGACTTTCCCTTCCTCTCCCGTAACCCCAAAAATATAACTTGCCTACTAATCTTATAATCATGGTTCTTTAACCTCTAAATTGTTAAAACTATATTAACTACACTGAACCTAAATTACAAAGTGCTTATTCTAAAGCATAAAAACATGAATGTCTGGCTTAAAAATTGATCTAAGGTCATACATAACAGGAAATTTCCATCACAAAAATCACAGGAAATTACACAACAAAGTCAGACATAAAGGTGAAAAGAGCAGACTAAAAGTGCATGTACACAGAAAGTGAAGAGCACACAGCAAAATAGAAGTATAAAAGATGAATGTAGGTACTACTACATACACATGTATGAAAGTGCTTAAGTCACAAAAAACAAAAATGTGTTGTGCTCAAAGTTATATGAAACTTGAAAATGGAATCTCATGAGAAAAATGTAAACAGAGATGGGTTTTCTACTTAGATGTAATTGTATTTGTAAAGTATGTCAATACAGACTGTAGTCACACAGGACACGTGATGAACAAAAAGACAGTTTCTGTCTGATTTTTCAAAAATAGACCATAGAAAGTTGTTTAAATAGAAGTAATTTTAGAGAGAATGATGGTGTCTTATTTCTTCTGCCATTCTGCCTTCTCCGATTTCTTGGGCTGTGAAAGGACAAGTACAACACACATGAACAATCACATATCCACATGGAGTAAAGGTTATATATCATAGGTTTCTATTTTAGTTCCATTTGCAGGGCTGCTCTTAGAAAATGTGGGACCATGTGCAAAGACCAATTTGGGGCATTTAAGCCCCCAAAAGCCAATTGCTTTTTTTTAGAAGATACGAAGTATCAACAGACTAAATATCGTTCATTCCTTGAGTAGTCGATCAGATTTACAGATATCCTACAAGTGCTAATGAGTATGATCTCTCTAATCTCAATATTTGGCAGTCCAAATAATTCCACGAAGATGAAATTGAAATGACACGAAAAATTCAAGAGTACCAAAAAATAAACTTTCAAATTCACCTACTTGAAAATAACTTTACCAATAGATTCCAATAAATAATGAGTACATAAAAGAGAAAGATGATATCGATTTTAAAATTCATCCAATAAAATAATTTATGTGAATATATAATGCGTATGAAACTAATCTACCAACACAAAAAACTTAAATTTGATCCAATTTCAAAATATTATTATCAAATATGACTTTGACAAAATTATTTAATAATACAAGGGAAATAGTGGCAGGCTTTCTTTGTGGAAGCTATCCATTATGGACCAAATACAAATGTTTCATTAACTCCACTGAATTTTGACACAAGACCAGAGTTTCGACATTTTGTGTCATCTTCAGGTAAGATGACGTGAAGTGTCAAAATGCTGGTCGTGCTTATAAATCTCAAGTGGAGTTAACAAAGTCTATTTTATTTGGTACATTATAATATTTGTTGTTGTTCATGGAATATAAAAGACTTTGACCCTCATTCTCTCCTTCATAATTCATTTTGACAATATAGGACTGTGAAAGTCTCTGAGAGGCTGCACCTGTAACACATTTCATAACAACAGCTCTGTTGGTTTGGACCAAAATTACTGACATGAAAAAAACATCTACACAGAGGATCATGCAAGTGGTAGATAGAGAAATCACTCATCAAGAGAATAGACAGAAAATGAGAATGTATATTTAATATAAAAGTTGTTTACCACTCAAGAAATCACAGGGAGGTACTTTTCTCTAAAGAAGTCTTCCTAACACAGATAAAAGTTTACTTTTTCTGACAAGTCAAACGATGCTTGAAGCAATGCAATACATCTAATGCTAATATATGTGATCAACAAAATATTTCAGTCAGTTAAAATTCTATACTGAAACAATATATGTAGCTCTGAATCTTCATTTAAGATCAACTAATTCAGAACACTAGATATAAATATTCATTCACCTCATGATTCCCAATTTTTTTGACATTGCATCCCAAACTCTACAATTATTTCAATGTGAATATGATTTATACAATAATCAGTCCTGTACTCAAAACCTTCAGTCAGGTGTCTGTCTTCATTGTAAATATAATTTGAATTGGTGGTGGAAATTATTAAATCGAAACCATAAGGTGAAATTGAGATGAATAAGTTCAGGTGATTTGAACTTCAAATTAAATTTAATCTCATGGGAAAGCAGAAAATGACCAAAATTAATATTAATACAGCAAGCTATAATGAGAGATTGTTAATATAACTTCACTATCAAAACAAAAAAAAAGTTTTATAAAGTCAGTTTTCATTTTCTATTGTACACCTTCTCAAATGCTCTAAAAATCCTTGGGTAATCCTGATCTCTAAATCAGACTAAGCATTAGGTTTTCCTCAGGTACTGAATCAATCAACACCAGTGCTTAACACAAAGCATGAACCTCTAACTATTTGACTATCATGTTATGCACTAGTCTATAACCTTGAATAATACCATGTATTTGAGGGAAAAATGAATGCATGCACATTTCAAAACCAGTGCGTCTCTTCTCTATAATGATGCAAATATGTGAAAGTGGATGCATAAGTTGCCCTGAGAAAAGATTAAGCTCTCTCCCAATTATACAGAATCTCGATATTATTTTCAGCTACAGTAAAGAAAAAATCGAAATCACATGATGCTGACTATAAATATTTAACAGGCTTCTATATCCTCATCATGAAGGCTTCTTCTGACTACCCAAGTGAGTTAACTTACAAGTATAGAGATCTGGAAAACTTAATAGTACATGGAAATGAAAGAATGATTAATTTAAGCCCATCAGTTTACTCAGTCAATGGGCTCAAGTTTCTTGCCATACCATTTTATATTTAAGGTACTTACCTCCTTGTCCTCCTCTTCAAGAGTGAATTCCTTCTTCTTGACCTGTTTGAGTTGGTTACGGAAGTTAAATTCAGCTGCCTTCTTTTGCAGCTTGGCGAATTTGTTCTCGTATTTTGAAACCTTCTTCAGAGTAGGTTTCATGCTACAAGTGGTAAACAAGCATACGTTTTAATAATAGATACATGTTTGTACATGAACTATTTTTAACCCATAACTCCACCATATTTTAGATTAACAGTGAGATCTATATTTCAGCCAATCAAAATTTATTTTAAGCCATAGCTAAGTGCTAATGTCCATATATATGTATAGTAATTCTTTTTGATACTGTGTTTAGTACTTATTTTTTCCCTTGGTGGTTCATGCATCTAAAATGAGGAAAAGATGAAATGTGCCCTCAGCGGTTGCTATGTAATTCAGACACTCTCAAGTATTCCATTAAACATGGAAGTTCTTCTCTTCATGGGCAAACATTCAAACCTCTTTAACAGTTTCCTCCCACTTAAATCCCAGCTCATTTGTATTTTCTTTTTAGGAGGGAAGCTAAAGCCAAGTAAATGCTTGTAATTCCTCTGGGAATTACAACCAAATCAGAATTACCAGCCCACAATCCTTTTTCATACCTACAGTAATGTGGCACTTCGATGAATTAGGCTCTAACGTTGGAATTTATAACAACAAGTAATGTTAAAAAAAGACTTGAACTTGAACAGGTGAATGTAGTTCTCAAAGACTTTTCTGGTAGTCCACCCGTCAACTCTTTCATTGTGGCTGATGTGTTGACAGATGAGTTGCCCATCATCTTCAGGTTTTTGGGAGAGAAGCCCTAATGATGATACATAGATGAGTTGTCTTTTGAAACACTGGCTACAATGTAGGAGTGAACCCGGAGGAAAATGTGAAATGCCTATATCAATACCACGTAATGCTGTTAGTCTTTTTCCAATGAAAATACCTCCATCCCACCCAAGTGTAACACTGATGCATTATGAAAAATATTTCAGAGCACAGATGTGAAGTGGGTTGCGTGAGGCATTTTCGTCGCCACTTTAGGGCAATAAAAATATCACCAGAAGGAGAATTAACAAGGGTAAAAAGTTGTTAAGGAATTCCAAGAACTAGTGTGTTTAATCAATATATGAGTAATTAATATGTGAGCAAAGTCATCACTTTTTTGTTGACTGATGACTAGGTTGTTCTCATGTGTGGAAAAATATCTATGATGTCTTCACATTGTGAGCTGCCATTCATATTTACTGAAGTGTTATGAGACTGGTAAAACATTACAATGAAGAAAAATTACTCAAGTAATGAAAATTTTTCTAAAATCTTAAAAAATAAGATGTAATTCATTGATATGAATTGCATCGGTGGATTATTTACTATTTTTACCATTATTTTGGACCATCAAATCTAGAACTTCTGAGTGGTTTTCCTCTCAAATCATTAAAATAACTCACCCCCTCTTTGCATAGTATCAAATGTTGTTTATTATGAAATTGTGTTTCCCTTCTGAATGTCTTGCATTGAAAGATGAGTCAAAATGTAAGTGAGAGAAAGGAAAAATACAATTTAGGCGAGAGTCCATTATGAAACCGAGGACATTTTTCTCACTTGCATCTTCATACAAAGGCCTAGAGCATTTATTTTCTTGTACAGAAAAATGACACCTTGTTAAAATGGCATAATTTTGATTGGGTTGGAAACTTTAAGACATGTGAACACAGGCAGTATAGTTAACGGGTTAAGACATAATAGTTGTGTTTATGTGATCTCAGTGGCTTAAGTCTGTCACAGTAAACATTCAAGCTTGGCAAAGAGGGATGAGAGATTTCTCTCTTTAATACAAACTTTAATAGAGTAACAAACTGTGATCTTATTTCACAGAGGACACACAACAGGTTGTAATCTTTTATACCTTACGGCAGTATTTCTGGGCCAATCCAACGTTAGACTCAGAAGCTTAACACTTCACATGAGAGTATGGGTACTATTATACATTTTAAAAAGATAAACTACTTCCAAAGAGAGCTGAAGTATCTAAAGAATACTTAAAACTGTAGGCTATCTGTCATAAGTACAAGCATGAGAAAATAAACTATGCTCATATTGATAAAAATACTGGTACACTGAGTTAACTCTCAGAATAATGATTAGGTACATAAGAGACATATACAGGAATACTCACAACTTTCCACGGAGATCATTCACTTGGCTGTTGAGGTCAGAGATCTAGAAGACAATGGTTAGATAGCACAAAATTAGCTTTGAATCAGAATAAAGTATCAAAATATTGCAGGTTATGATAAGGTTTTGATGAAAAAATAAAATTTTTGTGCTTCAGTGAAATAAATTCAAACTTAATTTTGACAGTTAAAATACAAAATATTTATTGTATTTAAAATTTCAAGATAAAAGTTAACCAGATTTGTAGTATCATATCTTGACTGGTAAAAAAATACTTGGATTTTATTGCAATTACTTTACAGAAATGGGAGACTTGAATACAATGTTGACTTATTAATGATCAGACAATTAGCATGCAACAGTTGTAAAAACAAAAACATCATGCCATATGACAGAAAAATTGTCAGTGAAAAAAGTATGAAATGTCCAAAACAGTAATAAAATGGCCATTGTTAGGTAAAAAGTAAATAAAGTTTCTCCTAATTTATACATGAGCGATTTTCTTAAGCTTTAAAATTCACAAAATCAAAGCAAGATTTTTGAAAAAACTTAGCAAAGCAAAATATATACATGGTTATCTTCATACCAACAAAATATAGGCAAACTGTCAGTTAAAAAAAAATATTGTAAAAGAACAGAAAAAAGAGCTAAAGAGTTTCTCTAAAAACTATTGATGTCATTAAAAAGTTCGTGTAATTGTGAGGTTAGTTAAGAGTTTCATGTGTGATTGCGTTGCACATAATACATTTAGCTAATTTTCTACTAATAATCATTTGTCGGAAAAACATTCAAAATGTATAAAGGATGAAAAAGAAGAGAAGTTATGTCAATTCAACAAAGTCTACTATTCAATTATTTCACCGAAAAAAGAAGAGAGTACCGTGTACAGGATCTTCCTAAATAAAGAAGGGTGAATTCAAATCAGGCGATGTTATCACATCTGCTAAAATACTGTAGACATGAAGGTGGATCATTAGAGAGGCGCAGAATGAAGCAGAAATGGGTGCAATTGGAAAAGAAAAATGTGAGGAGGGGAAGGTTCCACCATACACATCACGTTTCACTGCATAGAATTTCAGGATTCATGTGGTTGTCTTCACATAGGAGTCAAAATGGAGTAGAAAAGTAGTTACAGGTGACAGAAAAATCTGCAAGTCTCATTGCAAGAATACATTTAAAAAAGGATGTAGGAAATATGTATCTGAATTACTCATATGTTAATTCTTAGATTTCATGCAAAAGTAAATAGACAATGAATAAAACCCTAAAATAACTGCCATCTCAGATGAGTGGCAAAATAAAATTTAATATGACATAACTTTCTGGTACATGAGTAGAAAATTTGTTTTAAAAACTATGCAGAATAAAAATTTTTTTAACTGGTCAAGAATTGTTATTCAGAATATTATCACCTTCCCAACCATAGTTGAAGTGAAAAAGAATGACAGCAAAACAAGGGTGTTCATTGTTTCTTAAAAGTCAGATTGGGCAGAGAGAATAGAATTTGAAGAAATGAAGTAAAACAATCATTGTGCAGGAAATTATTTTCAAAATTTTCTTACTTACATTGCACAGTTTAAATCATGAAAATCACTACTGTTCCTCTTCAGTAACAATTTAAGTTCCTCAGTGACTGTGTACGTCACTCAAATAAAATATCCGCCATGCCCACAGAGCAAATTGCAATCAATAAGCAACACGATGATGCTAAGGTTTATTTTTCATTTTGACCAAAATAATGATGTTTGAAGATGAATAACTCCAAGCATTTAATTTGAATGCAGATAAAAAGTTTAACTATCGGTGATAACAAAAAATATTCATATGTTCAACCATATCTAAAAATACGAATGAAATGCATAACGGATAACGAAGGGGGGAACCACAACATGGCAGGCATATCTCAAAGACAAAATTATATCTGGGTCTCGTGGTCCCAATTTGCAAGCATCTACATGTAGGAGTACTTCCACTAATAACCACCCAGTCAAGAGTGATTTCACAGAATCAGTAGAGTAAATGTTATTGAGTTTTCTGACTATTAAGAAAAGGTAACAATTACAGGTAAAAAACACAATATCTAAACTACCTGGTTTTCTATTGGTCAGCACTACAAAAAAATCATTTAATATGGTGCAAATTCCATACTCTCACTGTCTATGATCAGCTGAGAGCAAAAGAGAGAGGCAAATATTTTATGATAATTTGTGACTGAATAGATTCAAAATGCAAATTCTAAAAGAATATATATATATGAGGTTTTATTCCCACATTAGGGATTAAGAAAGTGAGTATGAGGGTAAGGGTTTCAAAAGAGGGGTTGATTGGGGAGGGGGGGGGGGGAGAAGCAACAAGCACATGTATAGATGAGTGGGTGGGGATGGGGGAAGAGGGGAAGAGGGGGGAGGAGGAGGTGGATCTGAAGAAGATAGAGAGAAGAAGGGGTTGGGGGAGGAGGAGGGAGGGGAGGGGATGTTTTATGGAGGGGGTTTCACATATCCTTAGAATGAATGAATGGTGTTATTTAGTGCCACACATCATCGTCTCTATCTCTCACCCTATTTTCGCGTTCGCAACTCGAGGAAAAACTTGTCGTGTACCCTTGGCATGTTATGAAGGGTGGCAACACCAAGGCGACGACAAGCAAACTCAGACCTCTTTGTTCCCGTAGCTTAAGCAACTCTGCCCCGACCACCACTCCCATTCATTCACCCAAAAAGACATTAAAAACGCCTCTCTAAAAAACAAGCAAAGTTGTTCACACAAGACATGGCGATACCATTTTTTGAGGGTGAGAAAAAGAGCAATATTTAAGAGCAAGACATAATGATTTAACTCATATATATGTACATATATATGAAAAAAATATGATTGATGAAGAAAGAGGATAATTAAGGGTTTGCATGTTATCACAATTGGATTTGGAATACAAAGTTGAGGACAATTAATGTTCCACTTTGGCTTAATATTTGAGGCATCAATTGCAGATTCAAGGAGAATCTGCATTTATGGCCTTAATGAAGGTGGAAAATGAAATGTAATTCAATTCTAACCTACACATGTACAAAATAATCTCTTTCAATGAGGAGGTGTAAAATATTTCCAAGACAATGTAAACTCTCAGCATACACATTTAGGTATTAACCTTAAATGAAATTGGAAAACAAAAAATTCAATTCACTGAGGTGTGAAAACAAATGGTAGTAAAAAATTATCAAGACAAAGAAGCTGCTTAATTTTGCACGCTGAAGACATTTCTACAAAAACCAGATCTGTTTGATAACTGATGCAATGAGAGAAAATCAATCAACGACATCTAAATGGATAACGTCTACCTCCAGTCACATTTTCAATCAATGCATAAACTGAAAAATTCCAGAAAAACTTCACCTGGCAGAAATGCAAGAAAAGTATACAAAAGTGGTTAATATGATTTCATTTACTATCTAGTTAGTGGAATATTGAGGTCCTCACCAACAAAGGGGACTAATGGTGCATGGAACAGAGGAATATGTGGTTGAGGGAGGAGTTAGGATTGGTATGTCATGTGTACACTAAGATACCCATCAGCCTTCAATGCAAACAAAGCATTTGAACAGGCCTAGGTGGAATATCCCACTAAATTCCTTTGCCATTTGTTTCTGAGTTAGAATATGGATTTTGCACCACACATATAAAACAATTTTTAATAAAAAGTTCGTATTTTCACAGTGAATTCATGTAACATACACAAAACACGTGGGCTCCCCATACACGTGCATATATTATGACATAACATTCAGGATGATTCTAAATGTTTGTGTATGCATGATTCACAGTCCGGAAATGCTATGTAACACTCTAAGGGGACTAACATTGTCTATCATGAAACAAATATGCATATGCTTTGGTTTACTAGTTTTTGTTAGGTGCTGATGAGCTTATTAAAACCAGCCCTGGGGTTTGAAAATTTCTTGTTTATTGAAAGCAGCCAAAGTGAAATTGACTCAAATATATAATAGTTCTTTCAAATATATTCAAGCTTGCATGAAATCATGGTATTTAGATTTAATTCTGAAAATAAAGCTCATCATCTTTGAAGAATACTAAAAATGACCTTTCTATTCACGAATTGCAGGATGGGAGATTCCAAAGTTGAATAGGGGTTGAAAATCCAAAATCAACGTAAATGCCTCTGCAATGCACATGGCCTTATTAGTGTCTTTTCTTTCAACAGGAATGAAATGTGAAGAAAATGTGATTCTGGTTAAAAATGTCATTTAGGTGTTTGTTTTCTCCCTCATACAGATGACATGAGGATGTAAAACATTATCACAGGGCTCTCTAGGACAAGAAATCAACAAATGGTTTCCAGGGCTGGTGGGATTGACAAACTTCACTGTGTAAACAGAAGGCAATTACAGGGAGACACTATACCTCGTAATCTTTCTTTCTCACTTCATATTCCAAATCCCATTTCTGTGACTCACACAGCATTACACGATCAAAATAGTTCTTCAAGATCGACTTGAGTTGCGCTAAAATGTAAATTGTTAGCACAATTTCATGAGTCAAATAGAAAGTAATTGTATGAATGTAATTTCTTAAACTCCACAACAAGAAAATGTCTACCATGATAGCATCATAATTATTCTCTCTGTCAATAAAGAGTAAACAATTTCAAAATTATGCTTAAAAGACTTAAAAGGACAGATTCCAAACTCTTTTCCAGGAATGTTTCCCCCTCCACAAAGTCTCCCTGAAAGCAAGAATGAGATGGATTGGATTCGAGAGAGAAGGCCATGGCCCGACTCAAGAGAGATGAGTTCCGGCCCAGGTGAGGTGGGATGAGGGTGAAATTTTTCAGCAGAGCAGTAATTGCTTTAAATAGGAGGAGAGAAAGAGGTAAAAGGCAGCAGGGAGTCTGTGGTATATTCAAGTCATATTTACATATATATGGTTGAGTGTATGAATGTATATCTATATCTATGTTAAATTACATAGATATATGTATACAGGTTTATCATACTTACATATATATATATGTAAATATATACAAGTTTGTACGTATAAATATATATAAATACATAATGATCAGTAGAATCAAGTGACATGGTTGAGCACTATCCTCTCTGCTTTCAGCTGCTCTATCCTGGCTTTTGAATGCCAGCTTTATTGGTCATCAACGTGCACAACACGAACAATAATAAATGTTTAAAATAGTATCAGGGAAAATAATGATTAAAGTAAGATGCCAACATAATCAGTAAACCCATAGTTGTTTTACCTCAAACGCTCTGAGTTTCATTGCCCATTCAATATCATATTTATCACCTTCTAGACCACATATTCTGATGTGATATTCTCTGCAAATAGTCTGAAGCTCGGCTAGAAAAATAGAAGGAACATAAGAGTGAATTGTGGTCACTAAACCACAGTCAGCAATTGGAGAGAAGGGAAAATCCTTCTCGGGGCAAGTCCTTTGGCTGGTCCTCCGTGTCATAGCTAATACCCGTCAGCCCAATTTCATTAATATACTCATCTTGAGCACACCCAATGGCATCATAAGAAGTTTCAGGATATGATGGAAAAAAATGCACACACAGAAGCCTTTCTCATTAGGGAAATCTAGCTACATGAGCAAATTCTAAGCCTGTCAAAGTTACCCTAAAGCAGTATGACATTAGAAGTTTGAAGGCCATTGAAATCGTTTATACTTGGAAGAAAAATTCAGAGGAAGAAATATGTACATTCCTTCTAGAAGAAATTTTACTGACTTAATCACCTGGTTTACTATTCATTTTAACAGCCTATTCATTCAACTTGCGTTCAACTGGCTACCCTCAGTCAAACTATCTTACTCACCAGTTGCTAGTTCCTCATAGTGGAAAGGGGAGCTGATGTGATGAAAAAAAGCAATTTCACTTTTTCCCTGAAAAATCACCCTATTTACCAGACAATAATTTGGGCAATATTTAAACAAAGTGTAACAACTTTTTGCAACTTTAAGTGAGATTTCCTACTAAAGCCAAAAATTATGCCACTTGCCTGGAATTGAGTAGTTCATAACTGTGTAATGTTTAGTGGTGCCACTGGGAGTGCCCAAGAACTAAGAAATTGGACTAGCATCACTGTCGAAAAGAAAAGTTATTGTACGTTGATTCGAGCTCTTGAAATTTGTTTCCAACAAAAGAGCCAAGGTTCATCACATTTGGCCTTGGTGACAATTTTCTTAGCAAAGAGGATTTATCCTAAAAAATTTTCTTCGTCGTATTTTGGAATGACTGATCACTCAGAAGGTAATTTTTCCCTTATAAAATAAAGGTCTTCTGAGAGATAAGCCACGCTTCGATTTAAGTAATACTTCTCCATTTTACTGACTGTGCTTCAATGAGGAGGACTCAAAGGTTAAGAAACTGAAAGTAAAGTGACAGGAAGAGTAAAAAGAAAGGTTAGCAAGAGAATGAGAAAGTATTAAAGATAAAAGCTTCAAAAGATACATAAGAAAGAAGAAAGTAGAAAGAAGATAGTAGTCAAGAATATTAAGTCTGTAGAGTGAAGTAAGAAGCAGACTATGGGATCAGGATAGATTTCCCTAATTGGGGTATCTAATAGAAAACAGAAATCAGAAGGCATTAAACTCTTTAATAAAGCCTTGGAGTAGAGATATTTAAGTAAAATGATCACTTTTAAGTATAAAGTATAACCAATACTTTCTGAAAATCAACTACACACTACTTTTCATAGGAAATTTTCAAAATCGTTACAGTATCAAAAGCATAAAAATTTTAAAGCATAGGAAAGTTATGCAATGATGACAGAATAAAGATAAAGAATCTCATTGAAGGCCACTTATTTCACATTCAGTTCAAATAACACTAAATTAATGATGAAATATAGGGTGAATATATCTGCTAAACACACCATAAAAATCATCTAGGGAAAACAAGTGGCAAGAATAAATTCATTGATATCAATGGACATTAACTTTCATCAATGGAAATTAACATTACTCCAAGGTTTATTCAGAGAATAAATGGTAAAGTTTTTAAGTAGCACAGAAGAGGAAGAAAATGTGTACTTATTTTGTTCATGACAAAACACACATAATTATCAATAAACAGAAAAAGAAGAAGACATGTATTAAACATATGGATAATATGCATTAAAAGCATTTGTTAAACATAGGATTGTTTGTAGCTTCCAATCTTATGCTCAAATGATATACTATACCAAATGATTGAAATCCTTGAGATGATACATCAGGCATTGCAGTGCAAAAAATTAGGTTTAGTTTTGTGAGTTTTTCATGGATAGCATAAGTCAAAACGTGATAAAACTGGAAATCTCAGATATAAGACATTAGTTTTTAAATATCCAGCAGGTACAGAAGCGTATTGCCATACTATAAAAGTTTCATTTATACCTCAAAATCTTTCTTTTTGACCGCATACTCCAAATCAAACTTCTCATCCTCCAAAGCATTGATCCTGTCGTGATAACCCTTAAGGATTCTCTTAAGTGAATCTGTTTGCAAAATAAAATAATTCTTTAAACATATGAACAAACATAGCTCTACAGAAATTTTTGTGAACTCTTGTTTTTCGCGAGAATCTTTCCATGCCAGTGGATTGTGACTTGAAACTTATAGTTATTACACAAAAAAAACATTTTTCTTAGTCCAAGGGGATGACTTTCTACTGAATCATACAGGTATTGTACTAGCAATGGTAAATATGGTGGTTTGATATTTTTAATGCATTCATAGGTTTTAAGGAATTGTTAGAATTGTCCAAGTTTAAATCTCTACTCATCAGGTAATTCCTATATTACATTGGTATTTTGATTAGGCTCAAAAGGACAAGGAAGGTTCACCTTGAAAAACTCATTCAATCCTTTACAATAAACAGCTGGATAAAAACTAAGATAGGACGAAGATTTGTATGCCAATAAGCTTCTGTGGCATAGGATATATGTTCGCCTTTTACCTTCATTGGCATCATCAATGATCTTGGGTTTTCCGCATCGTTCTTCAATGATACGTCTCCTCTCAGCGGCCTTTCTTTCCTGCTCCTTCTTCAACTCCTCAGCGGCCTTCTTTCTCAACAAGAGCTGCATTTATGAGGGAAAATGAAAAAGTGTCTTAGTCTCATGCCATTTCATTGTTCACCCTATTAATTATGGTTAAAAAAGTAAGTTTTTATTTCATTAATGAAAAACTGAATGAGGAAGGAGTTAGGAAGGAATGAGGAAGTTTTATCAATTATATTACTTGTAAGTGGAAAGCATTGTAAATTATTTTCATTACTCACCCTGAGTTTCTTCTTTCTTTCAGGGGTCATAAAACCCTTCTTGGCCTTCTTGGCTTTAGAGGCCTCCTCTAAGCGCTTTCGGACCTCAGCCCTCTTGCGCTCAATATCCTGCTGCTTCCTCTTCTTCTCCTGCGTTCATGGGAAAAAATAAAACACCTCTCAAGATACTTGAAGTCTCCTCTTCAAATTTAGAATTGATCTGATACATTTGGTCTTCCATTTCATCATTATCACTACTTTGTTGAAAACATCTCCATGGAAATATTTTCATTCCCTCATTTGCTGAGTATTCATCATTAAAACAATAGTTATCAGTCTTTTACCAGCAAAAAGTGTAAACACTGTTTAGAACCAAATTATGGTGTGTGTTTGTATGACTATATATATATCCACATCAAAGCATATTTCAATGGAGAGTTTAGAAGTATTCCAAGCGTATTTTGATTTGAATATTGGTTGCATATCTAAAACCTTTGTTTTAATTATTGAAGTACACTTATTTGCCATGGAAAGGTTTTCAAATTCTTTGTAGGTGGATAAGATAATTTTTATCATGACAGAATGGTTAACCATGAAAGTGCAATATGTACTAATCAAGGACTAGATACATATTATAGGTATGAAGGAGAAGTGATTCAGCACAATACAGGCAGTCCTCCACTTTTGGAAACTCGTTCATTTCGTGCTTTTGAATGCTCAAAAATGATACTGATTAACAGACCTTTGCACGCTTAATTAGAAATATTGGAAATTTGTCTGGAAACACTGGTTTGGAACTTTGCATTGCAATGATTGGTGAATGAGGCACAACATTCAGAAACTGGCACTCTCCATCTTCCAAGGATGGTAAAATTGGTAGAATCTTCACAACACAACAGTGCATTTGTCCTCCATTGTGTCACATACCCTATGCACTTAATTGTAGACCTCAAAATAGATCTTTTGATAATTGCTTGCCTTTGCCTTTTGTGTCTAGTAGAAAGAATTTGCAAAATTTAGGCTGTCTGTAATGGTTATAATTTCCGTTACATCAAGTTAAATAATCCTAATATTAAATGTGGTAATGCTCCTTGTTTTTGCGTCTTTTGCACTTTTTGAGTGTACATTATCAATTGAATGCTAACTTCATCAAAGTAAAAATTTCAAATGCACATGAATTTTTTGTTGAGTTCTCATGAAGTACATTTTGGAACTTTTTTGAAATTAAATTAAGCTGTATCTGTATAACTTTAACCGCAATCACGAATTGCTTGAAATATCAGCCACACATCACATCACGTATCTACCTAATTAAGTAATCTTCCAATGCAATAAACAAGTTTACCGTACATTTTCACCTCTCTATGAATGTAATCCCTAATTAGTCTGGGACTCAATTGTTTGACTTTTGCACACATCGTAAGAACGCATTGTGTATGAAAGTCGAGGACTGCCTGTAATCCTTTTTCTCATAATTTGTTCAGGTGTACTGGTCATGACATGTATGAAAATTACCTTTGATGTTTTACAGAATATAAAGGCTCTTATTATGTTCATCATCCTAACTTTGAATGGAGTCTAGATTTAAGGGCGCATACGATATACGGTTGCATGTGATATACGTGTATTTGCATGACCTCTTGTTTGAATTTGTCATTCTTAAGCCTCTGAGAGCAATGGGCTGATATATCAGGTCATAAGTAGATGTGCTCCATTGCCAAGCACTGACATAATTACATTAATTTTTTAGATCATGCTGGAGAATAGTATCAATTTAAAATAATAAAATCTAAATGGAATTTAAAAGCTGCATTTGAATACATATCTAAACAATAGCTTCATAATGTTTATTCTCCCTAAGGTGAAACATTTTAATACATTGCCCTTTGCATTTCTCACTAGTATTGATTGCATAAAGTAGCACTAACATGGATTAATTACAATTATTTCAATATAAACGAGATCGGCCTTTCCCAAATTTTTCTGAGCCATCGTTCCCTTGGCTCCACAAACCTTTACCTGATGCCCCAAACCATAAACTTTAAAATTAGACTACATGACCTAATCAGGAATATAATAAAGATAAGTTCAAAGCAATTGAATAAATGAATCAAAGGAATGCTTATTTCCAATCCAATAGACACACCGCATTCATCCCAGGACCTATGTGTTTGGTGCTACATATTTGGTCAGGACCCAGCCTAAGGCACTTGCTTCTCTTTCCCCCCCCCCCCCCCCTCCCTCTCACCCCTGCCCTCCAGCAGGTTACAGAACCAACTTTGGGAACCACGGAACTAGATCATAAGGGGGGATTTGAATTTATATGAAAGCAATCACTGAATTTCACAATTTGAAATGAGAGATGAAAAGAATGATAAAAATTAGGGAAAATTTACTTCAAAAATTTAAAAAGACTTCTTACTAAAGACAAATCTCTAACATAGCTATATAAATGAGGTTTCAAATTCACTGTGCATATTTAAATGATGGATCAATAACTGACACCTTTGTCCAAAGTAGAAACTAAAATTTAAAATACACATTAAGGGACATGAATGAAATGGGAAAGAAAAGCAGTCTCTCTATACCCGTTTGAAAGGGCATTGTAACTCTAGCCAATTTTTTCCCAAACTTTTCCGACTCTCTGTCCCTTTGCTCCTCAAACCAATTCCAAAGGACTCAATTCAAAAGCTTTAAAATCACAGACTGAACAACCAAATCATGTTTCTGAAAATAAAGTCAAAACTACCTATTACAATCCAATTGATTTTTAATTCAAACCCAATAGAAAGGCAATTCATTCATCCCAAGTCATGAATGTTATGGCACCATTTGCTCAATCCCCCAGTTACCCCCTCATGATCCCATGTTTCTTTCCATCCTTCTAGATTGAAGCACTGCCTTACCTCTGGGGGGCATGAGCACTGAATTTGGGAAACACTGCTCTAACATATAAACATTAGGATAAATTATTATACCCATGAATTTACATGTTTGCTCATATATTGTAATGCTTCTTGATGCTACTATACATGTTTGTGCTTACAATTAATGTAAATTGATTGTGCTCGTGAGGATGACGTGAGATGTATTAACTTATGAGTAAATGGTTAATATGTTGTGTGATCTACTCACTTTCAGTTTTGTTGGCGGGTATTTACAATTACATGTACCTGCAAGTGGGTTTGTTTAAATACAATTTAATTATTATAAATGGGTACTACCCAGACCATTCCAAATTCCTTCAAAGATAAGGAGTGATAGAAAAGATGACTCTAATAAATAATTTAATTGGAGAAAATAAATCCAACAAGAAGTAAAAGAGATCGCAGTTCCCTAAACTGTAAGCTTTGTATTTCTTTTCAAATCCACTTGCAATATTGAATTTGAATTATGTAACCATGACACCAGTTTGCCCTCGGCATGTTTTTAGAAGGCCACAAAATCCATTACGTGCCTCCTCCATTCTTTTTCTCTGAAAATAAAATGAAAAACATTCAATTAGAATCAATTATGTCAGTCAGAGTTCAATAATAATTTAACATACAATCAATATAAAAAAATAAATTTCCATTCATTTACAGATTAAGAAAGCAAGCCATATTAATTGCAAATGCTTGGATAGCTGAAGATTGTCATTACTTGGGTATTTGCAATTAAAAAACATTATTCATTGATTTCATTCTATACTTTTTATTAAGCACAACGGTCTCTTATGAGAGAATCTGATTATTACTGAGGCATAGAGAAAAATTAATTGAGCTTTTAGCAAAGATTACATAAAATATGCAATAAAAGTCATCCCAAAAGTAGCTGCAAAAAGATAATAAGAGATACATGAAATTTAGGATGAGAAATTTTACAATAGCAATAATTTTATTCATATGCAGGAGCAGCAATTGGCTGAATAAGACATTTGAAAGTGTTAATGCAATTTATTGATCAATATGATTATCTTACTGCCGTCTCCTCGTTGTATGGATCCTCCTCGTCGGTGCTGGGTAAGGAACATGAAGCCAACATCAGTCCAACATTAAAATTCAACACATTACTATCTGCAGTCTTATAAAACACATGAAAACAATTTATGTCAAATTGGGTGATTATTTAAATTAATGGATATGCACTCAGGTTGTTGAAAAACACCCACTTTCACTTGAACAGATAAAAAAAAGGAATTATTCAGAAAAACTGACATATCACAAAAAACAAACTCTGGAAAACATCCAAATCGGAGAAATATTCAGCTGTTTCAAAGCTTATTTTAAAATGTTGATCACTTTAAAAAATGTTGTGCTCTGGATAAAGTATGTACAAAGGAAGGACTTATATCATGCTTTCAAGGACAATTGAAGAAGTTGACCAATGTAACTCTATTCTATCACATCAAAAAACATTTTCTCATAAAAATTGAGCCATTTCATGTTTATCTTGAGGATAAAATTTAAAAATACAAAAATATCTTGACAAAAATATAAAAAAGATGTCACCCACATAGAGATGGACTAACAACATGAACACACTTTTTGGAATAGCATGCATTTTATGGGGACAGCAATACTTTGCAAGCTCAATCATTGCGTCATGCCAAGCTGTATTTCACATGTTTCACAATTCAAGCAGACATCAATTACCCATTACTTACCGAGATCATCACCAGTCAACAAAAGGCAGGTTTACTCTGTCCATTACAAGTGTTTTGTATTTAAAATTAAATAAATGAGTAACAATAAATGAGATTCCAGAGACAAAGAACTAGTTTAGTGGTCTCATCTAATGTGCCCACTACAGAAAACACTGAGTGTAAAACTTGACATGATTTAAACGGTTCTCTCATTGTGATATTTACAAGGCAATTTCATTTCATTTTATATTTAGAAAGATAATGATGCTCATACATCTGTAAAATCATAGAGATAGAAACTGGTGGAAAAAATAGAAATAGAGAGCATTGAGGAAGTTTTGCAGTTAAAAAGCCTTTTGATAGCATGCTGGATGTCATGAAATGTTTCCTTGGTGCTCATAAAAAAAATACATTGACCTAAACGGGAATTCAAAATGAATTTACCTTTAAAAGCATCTACTAAAACTTGTTTGATATTCTACAACATTGCCAGGTATGCACCTCTAGAGAAATGTGCCAGCTGCATTCCCAGCAGTAATTGTTAAATAGGCAAAGAGATACTACTTTTTCTAAATAGACAGGATTTGAATTCTTATCTGAGGAAAAATGAAATGGTGGAAGGTCCTAAATGATTTACGTCTGAAAATCCTAAGGATGGGTGCCATTGTCATGCTAGCAAATGGAAACTCTCATCCAAAGATCAAAAGGAAGATTTCAATCAGCACCCAATAAGTTAGAGATTCAAACACATTGCCACACCATAACAATTAAGCTGTACATAGATCCTTGGGCTTAAGTCATTGACAATGAGCCAAAGTTATTCTGACTTTTCAGTCCTCAACACCAGTGAGGGGAAATTTGAGTTTTTGAGTTGATACTCACCTCACCTCATCGTCAGCCATTTTGTTTATGGGAGTTTAAGCCCTCTTTGGACCTGTACAAAAATAAATTACATATTTTAGGCATAAGTAAAGAAGCAAAGGTAACTGCTGTAGATGAATATTCTGAAATGAGCTCAATACATTTCAAAATCAAATCCAAAATGTAGCAGAAATGATAGTACAAATTTAAAATCAATCTTCCTTGAGGCATAGAAAATGAGCATCTTTGAATTAATTAACCAAGAAAAATAAAGCTGGCAACTAAAAAATTCAGGAATATCGCCTTCTATGGTTTATCTTAACCTCCTCGGTCCTGGTATATTGTATACATTACACAGACATTAGAATTTTATCCCGCTCAGCAATTCAAAATATTGGCAACGCCACTTGCTGATAAGTGGCAGCATCATTAAGAAGCTTGATTCACAGAAATCGCCAGTCGCGTGGCAGAGATATTAAATCTGCAAACATGGCTTACAATGCAAAATGTAAGTACGAAGAATTTTCCCAAAAGTAGTGCTGGATATGTCTCGCGACTGAGGAGGTTAATGAGTACATTTTAGAACTAGAAAGTTTTAAAATGACTGCAAAAGAACATTACAAAGAGCTGAGTTACACAATGTTTTGATATCATCAGATTTGATGACGAATATACGAACAATAGAGTTCAAGTTTTGGTAAATTATCAGGATTCATTTTTTCATTATTGTTCATGAAAGATAAATAAATAGCTTTCCATTATCCTAAAATTTAACAGAACCTAAGCCAAGAGGAGAAATGAAAAAAATTGCTTGATTACACAGACTAAATCATTTCTTTCTTGAAGCAGGGTTGCTAAAAATTCTAAAGCAGTGTGAACTATGGCATTCCTTTACGGCCTTTGACAACAAAAAAGTTTGGAAGTGTAATTTCTATAAAAACTATGACTATAGTTAATTGAAAGATATATACAGGAATATCACAGAGAAGATGCAATGGGTTGTGTTTATATTTTTGGGAATCGATTGTAAGTGGACGAACGAGCACCTCCTGATGACCATCTTGTGGCTTGGAAGGACACTGGTTGATATAAATAGTAAACTTATTGTAATTTTAAATATAAGACAAGAGTACTCACAAAGGGGAGTGAACAGGTAAAAGAACGGGGAGATGATACCGGCAAAATGTATGTTAATGATGTGTCGTATGTTTGCATATGCCATTTATGTTATGATCGCTATTGTTGTATGCAAGGAAGGAATAATGGTACACCTATAGTTCTGGAAGTTTACCTCTATTACTTCGTCACTTCTCTCAGCTATGGAGAGAGATCAAGATCAAAAAAATGTCCCCTGCAACATATTGAGACTCAACTGATGTCAATATTTTCAGTAATGTGGGCCTAGCATGCTGTTATGTAAATGAACGCTAAGGGATCCTTTCCTTATTTAATCCCTCAAATGACATGCAGGAATACAGCAGGTATTGAAAATTTTCAGTCATTTACATTCACTAATCAGCCAACGATGAAATCAAAATTTATTTTATCAAATGCCATGTTGTTATTCCAAATTATATCACGTATTTGGGTCTGTACCCCGAGAGGAGGGTACTTCCACGAAGTACATCGTCGTCTTCATCTGTTATCAATCTGAATAACTGGTTTGCTGCCAGTCACAACATACTTCTTTTAGACATAAACTTCATTCATATTTTGTTTTTTTTCTTTAATAGTTCATGTTTTTCACACACTTAACACTAGGAGTAAGGGACACAGGTCTCTGGAGACCCAAATACTCAAGAGAAATATTTTTAAAACCTTAAAAATGAATCCTTAAACTTCACCCCCAATATATTCATAAATGAATCAAATAGGGATTGTAAAATAAGATATAAAAAGGGCACTTGAAATTTTATCAAAGGCAAACACCAGAATGTGCATTTGTAGAGAGTCTTGTTTACTCCTATCCCCTAGCTACACGTGGTAACTATTTTTGCTCTTTGCTCTTTGAGATTGGCAGACTGTATCATTTTACTAAGCTTATCATTGCTGCATTGAGTAAAGATTTATTTCGGTATTATGATGACGTAATTCTTGAAAAAATCTATTTCATTTGTAATTTGATGCTTAGCAAGGCGTTAAGTTTTGAGTTTCCACACTAATCTTTCTCATTCATTTACTGACTGTCAAACCTAAGATTGGTTGACTGCAGCCATCTGCCCTTCTCTCTATCTCCGTCTCCAATATTCTCTCTCCATCACTCTTATCCAATTCTCCTCATCTACTTAATTCTTAATTTGTCCAATATACTTATTCCTGGATCTTCCTCTGGGGACTTGTCCCTCCATGTGGCCATCCTTTTTGTTCGCATGATTTGAATCAAGTTGCGGTTAATATAAACCAGACATTACAAAATCGGGCCTTTGGTCTTCGTCATAATGTATACTTGATATTATTTGTCTGATGACTTTGTTTCTACAAGTTGAATATGCTATGAGCATATAGGACCCTGACCATAAAGATTTAACCACAAAAATTTACGAAATACAAAGAAAAGCAGCGCGCTTCGTTAAAAACTGCTACGAACGGACATATAGTGTTACACAACTGTAAGAGGGATTAAGGTGGGAGCCCCTAGAGACTCGGAGGCTGCACGCTAGGCTTAGGCTGCTAGAGATATTCAGAACTGATATTTGTGAGAGTGACACAGAGAATATTATCATGACTCCTCACTACATCTCTAGGTCTGACAGATGCGATAAAATAAGAGAGATACTCTGCCGAACAGATAGGTACAAAAACTCGTTCTTTCCGCGCACGATAAGCAACCACAATGGAAGCTGAGCTCCTCCAAATACACCCTCATAGGACATGTCACCATTTCACCTCCAAAACTTTTACACATTTACACGGCTGGTGACCTACCACCCCCCGCCACACGCCCATGCGCCGGCTCGCGGGGTAGTATGTAGATGTAGGTAGTGTAAATCAATTATTACATCAATTATTGGTCGTTCAATCTTAAGATTGGTTGACTACATCCTTCCATATCTAATTTTAGTTCTCTCCAACCCTCGTAGTTCATCTGATGTACTCTCTTCTTCATTTCTCCCATGTATTTATCCCTATGCCTTCCGCTTGGGACTTTTTCCTTCAATTATATTCTAGATGTTCAGGAGTTGAACATAAGCTCGAATACACCGCAAGCATTTGGGACCCTAGTCATAAAGATTTAACCAAAAAAAATTAATCAATTACAAAGGATAGCAGCGCGCTTCGTTAAAAACTGCTACGGCATACATTAGTGTCTCACAACTTTTAGAGGGATTAAGGTGGGAGCCCCTAGAGACTCGGAGGCTACACGCCAGGCTTAGTTTGCTTGATAAATTCAGAACTGGTGTGTTTCAGAGTGACATAGAGAATATTATCATGAAGCCTCACTACATTTCTAGGTCTGACAGAAGCGATGTAATAAGGGAGATACTCTGCCGAACAGATAGGTACAAAAACTTGTTCTTTCTGTGCACAATAAGCGACCACAATAAAAATTAAGCTCACTAAATACACTCCTATAATTCATGCCACCATTTCATCTCCAAAAACCTTACACCTTGACACAGCTGGTGACCTAACACGCCCAAGCGGTGGCTTGCGGGGCATGATGTAGATGTAGATATAGATGTCATTGAGAGTCCAGTGGCTGCATTGAGAGGAGAGGGGTGGGATTGGGCTGGGAAGTCAAGAGGGGAGGTTGTTTGGCAGTGGAGTGAGGGGAGATAGGTGGGGGTACCCGAAAATAACTCAAAGCCCTGAGGAAGGCGAACCGAGGAAGGAGAAGCGGAGGGGGGAGGGAGGGGGGATGGGATGGATATACGTATACCCTTTCCCCCGCCACGGACACAACTTCCCCAACGGCGCGACGAGGGAAGAAAACCCGCCGCTCTCATCCGGGAGGCGAAACTGGATACGGGAAGGGGGGGGCGGGGCAGGCGGAGGAGGAGGAGAGGCCATATTTGGCAGCCCGGGGGAGAGGAGGCGGATGTACGGGGAGGAGGAGGGGCGAGAGAGAGAGAGGGGAAACGAGATACGCCGAAGAAAAGAGTTTTCTTAGGATCAGACGGGAGAGGGCAGGGTTATAGCCATATATATTATATACTAGCGGAAGGAACCCGTTGAAATTCAACCGGAGTGAGAAACAAACTTACTAACTAATGATAGCACTCGAAATATATCGATATATATCGCGCAAAATATATTTATTATGTACTCTATGGATACCAGACAGTTCTTGTACAAATCATATTATATCTCATCCGGTTAATAAGGGCTTCTCAAAATACTATAATCAAACAGAAAGCCCGCCTCGCCGTGTTCCAAACCTCGAATCGACACTCGACCCGGCGACAATGGAGAAATACATCCATGGCAACGAAAATGAAGAAATTTCTAAAAAAACCCCGATAAAATTTGAAAATTTTCAGTTTAACGGAAGGTAGGGAAAATTCGATTGCAAGAATGAGATTCTCCAAACGTTCAGCCTCATATTTGTGAAAGAATCAGTCTTATAGCTCAATTCTTTCCTATTTTAATGAACGAAAGAAAAAAAAGGTCTACACTAAAAATTTTCATTTATCCAATTTAATCCCATGTAAAGCTATCGATTGCAATAAATCGAAGCCTAATCGACTTTTTTTTTTAACTTTTCCGACTTTTTCCAGACTCGAATCGAAATAAAGAACCTCTCCTGAAAATCTCAACCTCCTAGCTCGATTAGAAGTGCTCAGGAATTTGCATGAATGAGCGAGGGAGTGAGTGAGTCAGTTTTGCAGCTTCATATGTAGTATAAGTAATAATAATTTATCAGGGCGAAGGTTTCTCGCGATAGTCGATCCGAGTAACAGAGTGACAGACGGAAATGGGTTCCGGATGAACGGGGCGAAATGAAGAGAGGTCGCTCTGCCCACGGTCGAGAAACGGGTGTTGGGGTGGGAGGGGAGGGGGGAGGAGGGAGGGAACGCGGAGAGGGGAAGAGGAACGTGATAGCGACTCCTCGCCGTGTATGGGAAACGAGGAAAGATTTCCGGATTTCGAACGATTTTTTTCCTCGGGAATGCGAGTGAGGGTGAAGAGGGTAGAAAGAGGGTAGGGGAAAGGACGAATAAACTTCCCCATCATCACTATAATTCGCACGAGCGCAATATGGAACAGTTATCCCGAGCTCGTGTGATGTTTTCGATGGAAGTTCCACAAATCACTCGCACTTTTAAAAAAAAATTGGGAGCGAAATCGATGATCGAATGCAAAAAAAAAAACGAATCGAGCCCTGATATTTCCATAAGTGCGTCTTTCCCATTACGTTAAAGTTCACTGAATTGCACGTCATACACCGGTCCTTGACCTCGTGACAAGATTCAAAGTGAAATGACAATTGTCAGCATCAGACAAGTGCCGACGAGAGTGCGGCAATCAAAAGAAAGACGGAATATCGACACATGCGATTCGATAATAACTCTCGTGACTCATCCATCAATTTCTGACAAAAACTTTTGTTTACCTTAGCCTCTTTCTAATCGTAAGTGTCTTCGCAACTATTCCCTAATGTTCACAGGCAGTTGTGTCTGTTATAGGTTATTCATACGAGGTAGAAGAAAGGTGAGCACTATGAAAGCTAGCGTCAAATTCAAGACCACTGAATTATTTTACTTATTACATGGACTTTGGTATGATTCTATTGTATGTTTGGCAGTCGTTTATACTAACTCGGCTCAAATTACCAAAATGCAATCGATGTGGTTAACTCTAATGTTTGTAGGCTCTATAATTCTAATGCAAGGGGGGCGGGGAGAGGGAGGTGGGACAATTATAAGCAGTGATGACGTAACATTAAGGTTCGGATCGTGGATTTGGAGCGAGATAAATTGAATCCGGGCGATGACATGCCTTCTTTTGAATGACTCTTTCAACCAGCCCTGAACCCAGACATCCGCCATAGTTAGATGATGAAATAATTTTAAAGCAATTAAAAATATTTACCGTGCTCCCAAATATAATCCGAGGAAATAATGGGAAGGGAATTGATAGTAAAAAAAAATTCAATCAGAGAAAATGATGGAGAGGATAACTTAAGAAAACGCATTGTTTTCCCCTTTAAGTCCACGATAAATTAAAAAAATGACCGCCAGTCAATGGTCCGTTTTGACAATTTAAGTTCTGAAAACAAATTTCTCAGCTTTTCCGTAATATTAGAGCAGCGAAATCGAAAGTATCCCGAAAAAAACTTCTGCTCGCAGAGACCGTACATGAAAAAGAGAATTCTGTTGGAGCGGTTTCGCCATCGTAAGAGTTGAAACATAAGAACGGACGACTGCAGCCATATTTAGGCAGGGACAGATAAACTCACGTCCCGATAAAATGATCATTATTTTCTCTTTTCACCACTTGCAATTGTTTGGAGACCTTTTTCCTTCTTGCGGAAGGACGTTCTCCTCCGTCTTTCTTCATTCTGTTTGCTTTCTCATGAGGAATACTGTTGAGACAGAGGCAAATTCAAATTAAATCATCTTACACATTTTGTGTTCGGCAATTTCCCAATCGTCGCGTGCAATATAATTTGGTACGATGTCACTTTGCATTTACACCAAGGAAATGAATTGCCATGTTGAAAAAATCGCTTGATTTGACCGGGATCCGGGTCAGGTGCGATGGTTACCTCATAGAAATTCAATTCCTTGATTTTGCACGGTACTTCAGATAAACCCTCCCTCTACATTACTTTCTGTACCTAAATCTCCAGAGATTCTCAGATGGTGGACTGGTTCAAATGAGAAGAACACAAAATTCCGTCCTTTTATAGAGCGAAAAAAATTAACTAAGCCGCCTTCCGTAAGAGAAAATTTTCAACTTGTATCCTAAATAGGATGGTACAACAGTCGATCGCGTCCCTGGTTCTCAACGTGGTCTGTATTGGCCTTTATTTTTGCTTCATCGGGTAATTAAAATGCTCACGTGCCTCGGAACGGTCCTTTGCATTCGAGGACATGTCTTTTGAATATAAATGCAAAGTTCCTCACAAGAAAACCATTCACCATGACCAGAATTCGACCGTGGTTTCCAAGATATTGTGTATAGCGCTTCAGCCGGATGAGTCGCGGATCGAGGGCTTAAAAGGAACGAAAGACGATTTGGAACACTTGGAACGTGGTTTGTCTCCTCACAAATGAACATGTGCGTATGCATCTATGTGATCCAAATCTTGAAGGAGCACTCTCCTCGAGCTCTTAAAGTCTCTGGATTCCAACCAGAGTGCAAATGGTCTTTCCGCTGATGATTTTTGCGTGCATTTGACCAGTCATTTGACGCATCGCCTTTCCCGGCTTCGCGCGCTTCATAAATAGACTCTCAGACGAGGAAACTATACCTCGGCCGGCCGATACCGAACGCGCCATCGGATGCTGCTGCCAGAATTATTTTTAGAGCGCCGTCCCGACATTCGCTCCGGTCCGGGCGCGGCCCTAGGCGATGGTGGCGGCCGTCCTGGGGATGCGGGCCGCCACGCCGGACTCTGGAGTGGTGCATGGTTGCCGTTGCGGCAGGAGGAGCGCTTCCTCAAAAAAAGGGCTCGGACGTACGTGGTTGCCGCACAATTGAGAGACTGAGGAAAGTGTGAAACAGCGCATTCCTCCATCCAGCTTTTACACTCAACATTAACCGATGAATTGTCCCATTCGGACAGTGTCGAGGATATATTATGTTCTTCCCAGTAATCCTCTTGACAGTTGCCGAATCGATCGAAGCTGATCTAGAGAGAGCTCTGAGTTCCATGAATTCTGGCTAAATATTTCTACCTCAATGTAAACAAAATCTTTTAAAATTAGTAGCGCTCTCATAAGAAAAAACCGGCACTTTTAGGCAATACAGAAAACCGAAATCTTAGTTGTCTCAGTAGAATAACGTAAAGGCTACTTCATTCGGAGGTTAACGTAAACCAGGCACAAAACTGTGAAATTGTGAGGAACATTACAAGACTATTTCATTCGTGTCGATATCTGAACGTCACAAGGTTAATTCTGAATACACCCTGTCAGGGATGCTTTTCAACTAACCTTCTCCAGTCTACGAGTTTTTCATTTCCCCTCATCGTTGCGCTGGATGGCATGTGGCGTTGGCACACAAAAGCCACACGTAAACTACATTGGGGAGCGAGTGCATTCCTGGAAACATAATCGTGTTTTCAACCGGAATCAGCACAAAAAAAGGTATCTCTGCGATGTGGACGGAGGGAACCTGTGCCATTTTCGAATGGGGAGAGATGTGCTATTTTTAAATCAGGGTGGAGCATCCTCGGCTTCACTCATCACTGAAGAAGAACACCAACCACAGAGGAAACTTGCCTTCTCGGCACGACGAAACTGGGAACCGAATCCGTAAGAAAAAGTTCTGTCCTCCTAGTGTCCTCGACACAGATACTATTATCTTGGTAAGGTGCATCGAAATTCAGGAGGACACTCTTGAAGCAGCCTGCAGTTGAAGTACAGTGCAACAGAAGGGGCAACGGATCCAAGAGAGCCATTTGTGGCACAGAGGAGATGTTCAGGGAGATTTTATGGCGTCTCGGGGAGACTTTGGGGAAGAGGCAGAGCAGCACAAAATATTCACAGCAGAACAGAAGCGGAAGGGAGTAGCAATCTTGATGGGTTGAATCTTGAGCCATACCACAAGACTAGAATCACCAAAGCTACGATAAACTTCCGTTCAGGACTCACTTACCTCTTGCGAAGGAGGGAATCAAGAGGAAGAGCTAAATGCCGATATCATCTATGAGCCTCCATACAAACACCTAAATCCTCCTCCCTCGCATTCCTTCAACTTCTACACAGTTCCCAATCGAGTCGAAGTCACTCGTCACAATTTCAACAAAAAAACGCATCGAGGGCACTCGTATTCCGCGCTAATCTCAGCAGCACGCGAGTTACATTCGGAAGCACGGAGAACCAAACCCCGCACGAAGGACAGGAGATGAGAGAGGAGGACAACTCCTCCCCCCATCCCCGAATGCACGAATTATTCCTCCGCTTACCTGAAAGAAGGAGTCAGTGGGCAGCCGAGCGAGCTAATGGAGAGTTCCGCCGAGTGTCGTGCGGTGTGTGGAAGCCACGACTGACTGGAAGGGACCCCGGCTCCCCTCCTTTGCACCCGATGGGAGACCGCGGGGGATGCTGGGTAGGTGGGCGGGGAGAGAGGAGGGGGCTGGCTGATGTTGGGTGGCACCACCCTTCAACACGGCCCTCCTTTCTCCCCCCCCCCCATGCCTCCGAGGCACCATCACCCTACTTCTCTCGCCCCCGTACCAGAGCCGCGGCATTTAAAATAGAAAAAAGGGACATGGGGGTGGGGTGGGGGAGGACGGAGGTGCCTTTAAGGGGTCCCTAGCAATCCCCCGCGCAAGGATCTCACCGTCCAAAAATATTCCCTCCCTCCCCCCCTCCCTCTCGATATCCGCCCTCTCGCTCGGGGGGAAGAGAGAGAGTGGCGATTCTACATCTTCTTGTTCAAGAAACGCCTGTACACACATATAATGTAATAAACCACCATGCAAATCAATGAAATATAAAATGTATTGCATTTATGAATTAACGCACATGAGTGAATTTATCCCTCATCGTTGTGCTGGATGTCATGTGGCGCTGGCACACAAAAGCCACACGTAAACTAAATTGGGAAGCGAGTGCATTTCTGGAAACATAATCGTGATTTCAACCGGAATCAGCACAAATAGGTATCCGTGCTCGACACAGATACTATCATCTTGGTAAGGTGCATCGAAATGCAAGAGGACACTCTTGAAGCAGTCTGCAGTTGGAGTACTTTACAGCAGAAGGGCCAACGGATCAAAGAGAGCGATTTGAGGCACAGAGGAGATGTTCAGGGAGATTATATAGTGAGTTACATTCGGAAGCCGCAGAACCAAACCCCGCACGAAGGACAGGAGATGAGAGAGGAGGACAACATTCAATTCAATTGTACGAGACTGTGGGACGGACATGATGAGAAAACAGCAACAGATATACAATTTAATAAACTTTCATAGATAGATAGATAGATCTTTATTAGACCTGAGACAATTTGGTCCGCTAGTATATCAACCACAATGTGTTTCCATGTTACAAAGAGTAAAAAGACGCCGGGTTTCTATCCACCCTTCCTCACTTACCTGTCCCCTATGGCGCAAATGACCTTAGCTGTCGGTCGCCTCCCCAAAAATTCAATTCAACGAAATTTTGTTTATATATATATATATATATATATATATATATATATATATTACTTATATGTATTCAATATTTGTATATCATAAGGCCTCATTTTTGTCTGTTCGTTTTTTGTCTTTGTAATTACTAAAAAGTGTTCAACTGTTAACAGCTGATGCTTATGTTTACTACTAATGCTAAAACAATGTCTTGGCAACCCTCTGCACTTAAATTATCAGTACAATCGAGACTGCGGATTATTGTTTGTTTTATAATCTGCCAATGTTCCAGGGGATAGAATGTCCCAGAACTTAAATAAATATATCTATCTATCTTCTGGCGGTGGATTCACTAAGCGTCGCCGCCGTCCACGGATTCGGGAATTTCGACTTCCTCTCCTCCCACAATTCCCCCTGGATGCAATTACATCATCGACGACAATAATGTAGGGGAGGGGGGGCTGCATGCACCACGAGACTGTGGGGGGATCGAGTTGGAGTGGTGGCTAGAATACTGGCTAACCATACGGACGGCCAGGGTTCAAATTCCTGCGGAGGAGGATGATTTTCAAAAGAATCCCGGTCCCTACATGAGTGTCTTGTGGAGGGCACTTCAAGTACACTACTTCCTCTGTCGGATGAGACGTTAAACTGTGGTCCCCTTCTCTTTCGTTAAGGCGCCAAGGGGACCACAGTTAAACGTCTCATCCGACAGACGGAGTAATAATATTTCTCTCAAACTACCTTAAGTTCTATCTTCAAACTTCACGCTTCTATTATCACAGCCTTCAAGTCCTAAAACTGGGTAACAAATTGAAATATTATAAAATGTAATACACGCGCAAGAATAATGAGATTTTACAGAACCGAATTCCGTATGCATTCAATTCTAAAGCGCAGTAGCAATGGCGCATCTTAATGCTACGACAATCCGGAGATGTAGATCATAATTCAACCCATATTAAATAATATCTTTGCTATATAGACACAGGATGATACGATTTTCCGAATCGATCCGGCAACCATCCATTTCTAAAACGCGGGTGGCGAGGCGCATCGTAATGACGCGACACCCTGGAAATGTTGATCAACGCAATCTTAAAATGAGAAGTATAAAATTTGATAAAGACTCATTAATAGTGCGATTTTGAAAACCAAATACCGCCATCATTCGATCGTTTCTATAGGTCGGTGGCAAAGGGCATCGCATATGGGGGAATCGGGTTGGTGTGGTGGCTAGAGTACTGGCTATCCATGCGGAAGGCCTGGGTTCACATCCCTGCAGAGGTGGATGTTTTTCAATGGAAACCCGATCCCTACTTGAGTGTCTTGTGGAGGGAAATTCAAGTACAGTACTCCGTCTGTCAGATGAGACGTTAAACTGTGGTCCCCTTGGCGCCTTTCGTTAAGGGCAGGCTAATGCCGACGCCGGGTTTCTGTCCACCCTTCCTCCCTTACCTATTCTCTATTGCGCAAATGACCTTAGCTGTCGGTCGCCTCCCCAAAAATTCAATTCAATTCAACGAGACTGTGGGACGCACAGGAGGACAAAACAGCAACAGATATACAATAAAATAAACTTTCATAGATACTTTAATCAACGGAAATTGATCTCCACTGCCTCTCAAGATAGCAAAAACAATGAGTCTCCAATGGCCGTAAAAAATGGCACCTTTTCGTCAAACATGCAACAAACAGCACTTGCTGTGTTGGTTTGCAGGAATGAGGATTTCCACAGCAGGGACCAACCACAGCCTCTCCACCAGAATACCCTCCTGTGATGGTTTACGGGAATGTTACTTCCTCACCAGTGACCACCACAGACACGCACACACTCAACCCAATTGGGATCCTTTTCAAGGGCTAATGGGACCCTGATAAGGATGCCTGGGTTATAACCTGGGATCCTTCATAGGGCTAATGGGACCCTACTAAGGATGCCTGGTCATTACCACAATCACACTCACAAGCACTCAAATCACTCACTCACGCACACAGAAGAAACATTCCCGTAAACCATTACAGGAGGGTATTCTTGTAGAGAGGCTGTGATTGGTCCCTCCTGTGGAATCCCCTTTTCCCGCAAACCAACACAGTAAAAGTTGTGTGGTTGCATGTTTGACGAGTGGTGCCATTTTTCGCGGCCATTGGAGACTCATATATTTTTGCTATTTCATAGATAGATAGATAGATATTTATTAGTCCTGAGACAAGTCGGTCCGCTAGTAAATCAACCACAGTGTGTGGCCATGTTACAAAGAGTAAAAAGAGAAGAAAAAAGAACATTAATAATGTATAAAATCATTTCAGGCTTTATTTTGTGGAACTTATGTATCTCCATATTGCAATGAAACAGTTGGTTGGCAATATGGTATAGCGCTGAGACTTTTAAGTTTTATTCACCTTGAAAATGGCACTTTGAGTCGAAACCATGGTCGGCAGTTAATAAATGTTCACTGTGGAATTTTGACCAACTGTTTCCTTGCAATATGGAGAACAGTAATAACCTCTAAATTGGACGTACATCTCCTAAATCTCTGATTTAACTTGATGATAAAACTAGATTTAGCCGATCGTATGTATTAGTCGGTACCCATGCTGACAAGCATGTTTTCAATCGACGATGAATTTCGAAGCAATGAAATACTCAGACCGTTTTTAGAAGCGAAAAGGCTAATTTAAGATCGATAAAACGGATATAATTTAAAATGTTGAGGTTCAAAAGCGTTTCCACAAGGTTTAAGGAGTATGTCAGGAAAAAAAAGTATGGCCTGTGTTTCAAAATTTGTGAAGCAACCGAATGAGGGAAGTTTTATCACCCTAGAAATGTTCAACTATACTAGTTTTCAAAGTCGAATCTCACAAATGGTGTCTTGGGCACAGACAGCATCAGGTGACAAAGAGATCTCGATTCCAGACCTGTATATTCTCCATCTCCTTTTTTCGGTGGGCAGTAGAATGTCCAACTTTCCACTATACCTACACTGCGAGAAATTATCTGTAATTTACCGGTAGCCTTGCAGGTGATGAAGCTCCACGATGTAAACAATCGGATTTTAGAATTATGTCTTCGCTTTAAAACAGCGCTCAATGGAGTTAATTTTATTTTTTAATCCCTCAAGGAAATAAAAAGAATGGCTGAAATAAAATCTTTCCGTTTGTCATAAAAACAGTCGCAGGAAGAACTATTGGCAACATGATGCAGAATTAAATTTACCGACAAGGTAAGTAATCATGAAATAAAATGGAATCTTAGTACGAAAAAAAACACACTAAAAATGAAAACAGAAGAATCAATAGACATGAGGTTATTCCAATGAAATATTCCAACCGTATTAAAAAGCGTTAGCTTGAGGGTTAGCGAAGAGGTATGGCCTGAATCCATAATCAGGATATTTATTTATTTATTTCAACTACCCCGAAAACAGCACAATTGGCCTTTTACATCGGGTGTATTAATAATGAACGAACACAAACACCCATGTCCTGAGTGGTGTAAGATCCACCCAGGCGGGACTCGAACCCGCGACCCTCGGATTGGCAGGCGAGGACTGTACCCTGTCGCCACCGGGGCCGAATATATGGATGGGGATATGAATGAATTGTAATTCCATCGCTAAATTATGTCATATAATACAAAAATTTACATCTCTCTTCAAGGAGATAGCCATTATCTACTCGTAACTACTGATAGATAATTAAATGCAGAGGATTTTCCTGAATTTTAACCGATTTTAATATCTTTTAAATTTGAACCTTTTCCTGCGTTTCCAGATTGAGGAGATCATTCGGCATTATGTTACCGAGGCTTGCTCCCCGCTTCCTAATTGTGAAGCTCCCAATTTCCTGGTTCAGGGGTATCGAGTGAATTTCTCTCCACGACGGAGGAAATTCCGCGATAAAAATAACGCTCGCGAGGAAAATATATCAGCCACCACTGGAGAGGCTCCATTGACCGCCATTTCATGAAGTGCCTCGAGGAGCATGAGAGACTAATCCATGAATGTTTAGAGGGGAGACCAAATTAGCTCTCCTCTGTACGATGATATAATGTGATGCTATGATTGTAGCGCGCATCCGCCACATTCATTTTTTCGGTTTCCTAGGCGTAAATCTGAAATAGTTGTCGTGCGAGTAATCTGGACGATGAGTTCTACGCTAGGGAGCGGCAACAAAGGAAAATGGTGCGAACTGTTCATTCCGGCTCGAATAACATCGATAATCTTCTGGCAAGGAAACCAGGTGACTTCGATTCAAAAAGAGTTTTTGAGAATCACCAAACGCAACACTTTTTATAGATGGCGCATTAAAATTTGGGTAAGACTCAAGTGAGGCAATATATATAGGATACTAAAAAAACGTTCCAGGGAGAAGTAGCTGCCAGACACATTTTAAATCCCTAGGAATACTCACATTACCTTGTCTTTATATTTATTCAACTGTCATTTTAGTCTGTCAAAATAAAAGCTTCTTTGGTATTGAAATTAATGCTGATGTGCATGATCATAACACTAGAGCCTCTTGAGGACTTTAGGGTGGTCTCACATAGTCTCACCTTATTCAGCAAAAACCCCGTTTATGTTGGTGTGAGATTGTTTAACTGCTTGCCCCAAAAACTTAGGGAAACTTGTCCTTTTTCAAGGTTTAAATTTCAACTGTTCCAATATCTTGTTAGCAAATCCTTCTATTCTGTCGATGAATTTTTGTCATCGAATTTGGGTTCCTGAACGATACTTTGCATTTTTATGTAAATTTTTGGTGGCTGTTGTTTTATTTTTATGTACTTTTTTGTATGTTATTGTGAATTGACTTGTTCTATGCATGTTAACTGCATGTCCTGGAGCCAATAAAATATTATTATTATTATTATTTTATTTTTTTTTTTACTTCTGTAACTTTCCCCTCCGAGTACCCGGCTAACATCGGGTTTCGTTGCCGTCATAATGGCCGAGAACTCGAGAGGGGAGGTGCAGAGTTCGTAGCCGCTTCCGATTAACCCATCGGATCAGTGGCTACGCTGCGTTCGGGTCGCCGCACGGAGCAGACGAAGCGACCCCAAGAGGACGGCCTTCTGCATGCGGGCTGCAAGTGATTCCGCCTGTGCCACGCAAGCAGGAATACACTTGATGCTCTGTATCAGCGAGCCCTTGATTCCACCGAGCACACCTATGACTAGGACTACTAGTTTTACAGAGTGTCCCGGGTACATCTGCCGAAGTTCGAACAGCAGGTCTTGATATTTCGTCCGTTTTTCCGCCTCTTTCGCGTCCAAGTTCGTATCGGCCGGAGCCGAAAACTCGATTACGAACATGGAACGAGATTGGCGGTCGAGGAGAACGATGTCAGGCTTGTTCGCCTCCAACTGCCTGGTGGTGGGGAATGAGTAATTCCACCAGATTTTTATTTTGTCGTTCTCCACGACGGACTCAATATCTCCAGGGGCATAGGGCAGCACATAAACTTCGTCGATGCCGTAATGATATCGAAGGTGGAAATACAACACTCGCAGAGCTGCATTGTGCCTAGTTAAATACGCTGATTGCGCGTAATAACTGCAGCCGGAGAGAAGGTGACTCAAAGTCTCCGGCTTGGCTCGGCACGCTCTGCATCTCGTGTCCGTCACCTCCGCCTTGAATATCATTCGGCGGTACACGAGAGTGTTGATGACACCATCCTGGCACGCGAGAACGAAACCCTCTGTTTCGGACCTGAGACCCGCGGAACGAAGGAAGGCTAACGTCAGCTCCTTCGATAGCCCATGTTTTTCCATGTTTCGGTAGAAACCTCCATGCATGGGCTTATCGGTGTGCGTCTTGAGCAAGGTCTTCTGCTCAGCCTTTTTGACCTCGAGCTTTAAGACGTCTGCCCTCAGTGACACGAGTGTTATTATTATTTTTTATATTCTTCACTTCTCAGCCCATTTTAAGGGCTGGGAAACATTCACCTATCCCGGGTGCAAGGCACCAAAGGGATTAGGCTCAAGTACTGTTTTAATGTTCATTTAAAAATCTTCGTACTATGGAGCACGTATTAATTATTGCGGTTTTTTGAATTTTCATGTACAAATGATTTTCTATTCCTATCGTTTCCAAGCTTTTGTGCAAGCTTTTTGGTATAACACCAGTCGAGGATATTATTATTGGTACAATTTTAACTGTTTTTTGGTTCCATATTTCTTTTATTTCTTCAGCCAGAGGAATATATTTCTGTATTTTTTCATTGTATTTAGCCTCTAAATTTTCTGTATTTGGAATGGATACATCTATTAAGTATGTTCTTCGGTCTTGTTTTAATTGAAGAGTTATATCCGGTCTATTGTTTGGGCGAGGGCGGTCCGTTATAATACTTCTATTGTAATATATTTTGACAGCTTCATTTTCTATTACAGGCAGTGGAGTCATTACGTACCATGGTTTAGTTTCATGGGATACATTGTACTTATTAACTAATGCAAGATATATTTGTTTGCATATATTATCATGTCGTTGCGTGTATTCCACGCTTGCTAGTACACTGCATCCACTTGTGATGTGTTCTATTGTTTCTGACTTGCTATTGCATTTTCGGCATTTGTCATTTACGTTGGGTTCTTTAATTATGAATTTACTGTAGTTTTTTGTTTTAATTATTCTATCTTGTATGGCAATCATAAATCCTTCTGTTTCTGCAAAGATATCTGATGTTAACCATTTATTTGATGCCTTTTTGTCAATGTGTGGTTGCAGAAGATGGTTAGCATGCGTCCCATGTAGCGTTTTGGCTCTCCACCTCTCAAGCTTCGAACTGTCAGAATCTTTTTGTATCACTGTATTTCTTTTGCTTAGTTGTAATTATTATTATTATGAAAGAAATATAGCATAGGTATTTTACCAGTTCACCACTCATTCGAAAAATAAGCGTATCATCCGTATTCATTCACTAAACTTGCCCTGAAGTCCAAAACTTTTGCATAATAATCTAAAACAACAAAGTGAGACACACTTATATAGCCTTGGCGACCTTTCACTTTTAGGCGCCAATTTCTTTCCTCTGCCGTGATTGGTCCGTTTGTTTAAAGAGTCTTTTCCATGCGTTGTGGAGGTGATATCCGTCTTCCCGGTTGAAATTCCATTCTCCGGCATCAACACTTCGACTTGAAGACGCCTGCTGGTAAGCAGGCTCAACCGTTGCCATCAGCAACAACAACGCGGTGAAATCCCAAGAAAAATGCAGCCTCCTTCAAGAGAAGACGTGTATAAATTACGTAGATTGAACATTCAGAAGGCGCCATATTCCCGACTGAAATCCTTCCACTAAATAAATTATTTTCCCAATGGCTATATGATGGAGGCTCAGCCGACAGTCGAGCATAACAACTCCCATTCCATTGTTTACGAGGCCCTGTAGTGGGAGCTTATGCCGCAGTCACGGAGATTATAAAACGCGGCCAAAGTAAACAAACAGAGACACGGAGCGCATGGAGGAATTATGTGACAACGAGCAGTCACAGGCGTAGCACCCCTTACCTGACGGAGGCTTTCTACGGATGTTGGAACGGTTTATGACGAGACGATGTAGTGAATGGAACGTAGGAAGGTGGGAGTCCTTTAGGAAGGGCTCGGAAGGCCATTAAATGCTACGCAATGCGGTCAAAGCCGTGTGGATATGAACCTTCAATGAAAGCGTGCATACAACGTGGAGCAGAATAGAATTTAGCGAATAACAGACCTTTACAACCGGACACTGGGGTAAAAATGGAATAATTCACGGCTATACTTCAGAGAAATGAAACGCTATACGAGAAAAAAAGTTTGCATTTGATCGTGGGGACCATTAGTACATGGACGCCATGCTTAGAGCCACGAGAACTGGTCGTCGGAAACAAAAAAGCAGCTATTTATGGGCGCCGGAGTAAACAGAGTCGGCTCATTTAAGCATTAAAATTATTATCATATTTGAACTCATGGGATTTATATAATAATTTCACATTATTTTTTAAGACAAAATTCAGGTCCATTCCAATAATCTAAATCACGCTTGCTACATTTCAAATATTTTTCTCCGTGGCCTAGATATTAAACAGCCGAGTAGATTGCGTCTTGCCGCTCCGAAGTGAATGGTCCTTTCTTACGCAAATTGATCCAGCTAACATGGATATTGCGCGTAATTTGTCCATAATGAATAAAATAGAACTGGTAAATCATTTGCATTTTTTCTAGTTAAACCATTATCGCACCGCGACAATTCCTCTGCTGAAGTTTTCCCAATAAACTGTAAAATTGATCCACTCAATATGGCCGATTGCGTATTTTAAAGGCTTGAATATTCCCCGGGGTAATCATACCGTGTGGTTCCATCTATACCTTTTTTTTACCAATGGTTTAATAAACCCGATCCCTCAGAGAAAAGAGCAAAGCTGCACCATTGCCGCACTGCCTGTTCACTGCTTACTTCATTTTTGTCGAAATCTCGTTTTCACGACGCCACTGTTTGGGAGAAGATTGATAATTTTGTGTTTTTGGTCACCATGCTGTCCGTTAAGGTAGTCAGAGCAAAATATCATTTTGCCTAGAAATCAATGAATTTGGTCTCATTTTAAAGAAGCATATCACAGCCTTCTAATGACACCACAAATTCAACCATTTACCACATTACTTTCCGAGATATTTGCCAAAAAATACCAGTCCTTTTACACGGGAAATGGTACGTGTTTGCACTCCAGAGAGACATTATTTACAAAATGAGGAATTTCTAACACTTAGACGTCGTAAAAAAAACTAACAGCGTGTAGTTTGTACGTTTTCTCAACTATTTGTGAAAATTAATCATATTGTCACCGCAGTAGGTTCTTAGGTATCACAAAAAAACCTTCCGTTTTGAAGGAGTTTCAAACGCACCGCGCGAAAAAAATGAGTCACGCTAAAGACTTATTTACATATGTATTTTCATTTAATTACTTACAATTTCTGCAATATAAAACTATATAATTGCACCATTAATAATGCAATATTTAATTGCTGTGTCCAACAGCTGGTGAAATTAAAATAGGTAATTCGAATATGGTCTCTATTATGACTAGGGAACTTATCTCGCTCGGACTACCTTAAAAACACGTAGGATTGGCACCTATGGATGCGTTCAAAATATGCACCTCTTTTTTTTCTTCCGTCGAACTAATCGCTTTTGAGTCAGGGCTGAGTGCTTCGGGAGACCCTTATGAGACAAAGATGTCGCCATTAATACTAGTCATTGCAAATAGGCTGTTATGACAACACATCGAAGGAGACGGTGAAAAGCTGGCCATAGCAAACAATTCACCGGGCGGAGGCTCCGACAGAATTAGTGCCAACATTCGCTCTTAATTAGACTCATTCTGGCGGTTTGAGCAGTGATTTTCTCAATGTCACAATGGAGATGATGTCCGCCATTTATTTTAAATTAGACTAGCACCCTCGTCAAGCACGACCAAATTTGATTTAATGCATAGAAAATTACGTATAATTTCCTTATAGATGCATTTTACAACGCGAAAGATCAATAAGTTTCGTCATTTGTGGCTCTTTGAAATTTATGATTATGTATGGAAAAATATACAATACGTAAGTACACCCTAGAATAGAAACCGTTATTATAACGTTCAAATCTCCCATTTCGACATAATCCCATAAATCGCACTTTCTACTACTCGTATGTATTGCGAAAACCTAATGGCCTGAATTTCCTTTGAAGTGTCAGTAAACTCAGACATGCGATATTCTGTAAACCAGCGCACAGTGGTCGGGAATCAAAAAAAGGCCGAACCAAAGCCCAAAATGGGTTTTTTTAGGTAAAGACTGGAAACATGGCACATACACTAAAATATGATAGCTTATCATGGAATGGTAAGTTATTTGCCTAGAGTCTTAGCCGTTACTTAGATACGGAGGTTTAAACTTGTCTTAATATCCGAGGAAACGCCCGTTTTCATTCTTCTTCGAAAATCTTAAAAGTTACACAGACGGTGATGTAATGGCGAGAATTCAATGAAATAAAAAACATTTCCATCTGTCACCATGAGTCTTTAACTGTACTATGCAAAAGTCTCGGAAATTTTTGCCGATAATCGTGTGCTAGTACATCACAAAATGGCGGACGCTTTGTTCAGATAAAAGTTTTCATCAAGCAACCATTATAATTGATTTTAGAAATACGTACACCGAGATATTTCATGAGGGTATAAGGCAAACATATCTTGATGTAATAATGCAAAATCTTGGAAAAAATTTTGCGACGACGAAAGTAAACAAGACCTTTTCGATCGCGCGTCCCGGCCCGGCTCCGCGCAGCGGGATCTGGAAAATACTGACTTCGTTGGATTGTTGAAGTTGTTCGCCATTTTCAAGCGGCATATGTAGTTATTGATTGCAAAAGGCCCTGTATTGACAATATTGCCAGGACCTCGTGTGCTATTACGTCACAAAATGGCGAACGTTTTCTCAGGCATAATTTTATATAAAGCAGTCATTATCATTGGTTTAAGACATACATGCACCGAAATATTTCATCAGGGTACTAAGAGAACATATTTTAACACTACTTTTCAAAAATATTGGAAAGAAATTTACGAAGCGGAGAGTAAATTCGGTTTTTCGGTCGCGCTTCGCGAGTCCGCGCAGCCTGTGGCTTGGAAATACTGACTCAGTTGGATTGTTGAAGTTGTGTGGACCAAAGCTCATCGAATTGGCCGTTTTCAAGTTATATATGTTGTCATTTATTGCCAAAGATAATTTAAATACATTGTTTATAGACAATTTGACAAGCCAATAAACAATGCTTAGCAACGGCGGATACAAATGGAAAAGCATAAACTAAAAATTCCGAATGAGCAGTTACGGTAACCATAAAATAGTTTTTGAAGTTTCCGCCGCTATTTTCTTCGTTAATTTCCTCTTCCACGTATTTTTTTATTTCTCAATACACCTTTTTTTGTTTAACATTAACTCGCCACAAATGTTGCTGTCCCGTGATTCTAATTTAATATCTTTTACGGCTTCCCTCCCGCCCTTAATCTTCCTCCGACATCTTTCGCCTTCATAGCTGAAAATGCTTGGCAAACGGTATGCATACCCATATTCACTCACGTAAAGGCAGTGCAAATTGCAGACATGTGTACACCATTCCAAATTGAATTCCTTTTCATGGACCGACCGCTCTTTTCGTGCCAAAACGAACTACATTAAAATCTCACCTGTACGATTCTCATTCATTCAACCACATTCTGCGTCTCTGTCCTTCCTGGGAGCGTCGTAAATTAAATTTCCATTGCTCAGGAAATGCATTCCTCAAGGAAAAAGATGACTAACATTTCCAAATGGCTCGCAATGGGATTCCATTCCCCTGTTTGCCTATTTATAGTACTCTCGGCTCCGACAACGCCGTCGGTTGTTAAGGGGATATGTCAACAAAAACGCGTAATTTTGAACAATCTTAAGCCCGAATCACACGATACTTGACCTTGCACAAGTCAGAGTATGCTAGCTAGCAGACTAGGACTTGTGCAAGGTCAAGTATCGTGTGATACAGACAGAGCATACTGGAAATCCAGCACGATCGCTAGCATACTGGCTGGTATCCTTGTTTTCGTAATTGGTGCGGTACTAGTTTGATACTTGCTCCTAGTAGGACCTAGTAGCCGCCGACCAATCACCTTTGCTCTTTGCAATGCGGTCGTCAATTTTTGATGTCAGCGCCTCCATAGTCCCTCGAGACAATTACAATTTCCCGCGATCAAATAAACAACTCAAACCTCACAACAATACACAATGGCTTGGGTACCTGAGGCAATTGAGGTTTTAATCGATAATTATGGTAGGCACTCGTGCCTTTATAATACCAAATCACCTGCATATTATAATAAGACCGTAAGGACAAAGGCCTTAAAAGATGTTGCGGATGCCGTCTTCGTTCGAAATCAACCATTCCACTCGTCTAACTCCTTCCGCGACTTTACTAGATCAAAGATCTACTAAAACAGACCTTGTGCAAGTTTAAGTGTGGTAAGATAGCTCCTAGGAAGGTTTCAAGCATGCTAGGTTTCGTACTAGAAATTCAGCACTCGCTAGCATCCTCGGACTTGTACAAGGTCAAGTACCGTGTGATTCGGGCTTTACGGATGCTTTTTTTTCCAAAATTTCACGAAATCGAAAGGAAAACAAAATTCGTCTGAAAAAATAAGAATTTTAATAACATTTTCTTTCGTTTGGCGTTTGTCTCGACGTTTTACGCAAAGAATTGTTAGTTTAAATACGCAAAAGAAAAAAATTCTGTCAGCGAATAGAATGACCTCAATGGGTGCATTTCCTCAAAGGGAGAATAGATTTTGTGGACAGACATACTCATCACTTAAAGGCAGAGTAACTTTGGATTTGATACCTATTATTTCAGTGACTGAAAGTTGTACAAGTGAGTATTGCTACATTAATGGTACACAAATATCGTTCAATGTGACTGAAATTCCCAGCAATAAACTGAAAATGCATTCATAAGTCTTCGAATAATCCATTAAACTCGACATTCATTTTTTTTCATTGCCGTACGGCGGAAGATTTTTTGCGATTTTGTAAAAATTACGGCGATGGAATGTGATTTATTTTCATAACAGTTCAAATAACACGAATAACAAACGCAAGCATTTCAAATGGTATCTACTTAACAATGTCAATGAAATTGAAATGGCTTTTAGAATCTACCCAACAAATACATAGGTTATAGCTCACGACATGGCAGTACTCAGCTACTTTAGAGAGAGAGAGAGAGAGCCTTGGAAGTATTCGTGATTAAAGCACTGGACCAAGTAATAGATGCAGCACGCAAGACTGAAGATGTTGACTGATTAACATCATCCCAACAAACACCTAATAGACGGGAGGCTTGCCCTCAAGAGTTGGAGGCATTTGTTCGGACAAGATTACGTCACGATACAACGTCGATACATCGAAAGGATTAGTGAATGGTGCTATTGGCCACACCACTGGAAACATATGGCAAAATTACGGCCATGCTCTCATGTGCGACAAGGGTATACCAGGGTCAGTTCGCCTCGACTTTAGATTTGGATGGGACTCATGAAATAAAACCAATGTCAGTACATTTTTATGGGCCAAATACAGTTACGGTACTGCGGAACGTAGAATGCTTCCAATAGTTGCATCGAGGGCATCAACAGTACGCAAGGTGCAAGTCAGCAAGGTCGGAATATGCGGGAGTGTACCATGGGATCGAAGGTCTCTGCTAAATGGAGAAGTACATGTGAAGCTTACTTGATGCAAATTTCCAAACATTGCATGTAACAAATGATGTGGTACGAAGTCACTCGCACGGGTGCATATACACTAGGGTTGAAATTCGCTATGAAAAAATCATTTGACTTGACCGGGATTCGAACCCGGATCTCTCAATTGCCGGTCAGGTGTGTTAGCCAGTTACACAACGAAGCCATCTTCCTTCAAGGCGAATTTCGAGGGGGGTTTATGCGAACTAGATGTTCAGGCCTCAAGTCTACATTGTAGCACATGAGACGGAGTCGTGCTCACAAAGCCACTGTCGCGGTGGATAAACCCGACATTGTCGTCATTAAAACGACGAACGAGGATGTAATGTAGAGAATTTCAATTTTTAAAAAGTCTATATTATAGACACTTTTGCTGAAAACAATGGTAAATTGAATTTTACATTTCCGCAAAATTCCTCTTTGTGTAAGCATAGGCTGCCATCGTCTTCTAGTATATATTTAGAGAAAGAAATTGTTAAGTTCCCTCACATAACACTTATTGTAGTATATCCTCATTACATAATTGAGGGTAAAAACAATATTACCCAAATACCAGATAAAAGTGTAGTATTTCCTCCATCCAGTAGTCTTCCACTGCAGTGGTGTTTATCTCCTCAGTTATATCTGGAGTCAGTAAACGATAGAAATAAATTTCTCCGACCTCCACGGGCCTGTAAAGGCCGTATTCATAGTCGTTACCTGGGTGTCCCCCAGGTGTGGGGGAACCCCTTGGCTAACAAATGGTATTCATAGTCGTTATCCAGGGGACTGCCGTCCCCTAACCCTCCCAGGCCGTCGATTTCATGGGTAAGGCCATGGGTAAGCTTACCCAAATCTCCCCTAACGCAGTACTGCTGCCCACGTGTGGGACGAATTGATACTACTTTACTAATGGCAGTACACGATAATATCAACAACTTTCCATAGTAACGTCCTCTGTTTACAAACACGGGTCCTTATTGAACCACCCTCATATTCCTCACCATCCATATTACATAAATATTTAAGTAATATTGAAACATTCTCTCATATTCCTTCGATCATTTTCATTTCATTTTCATTTCAATTCATCAACGTCGTGAAACAGTATACTACATTATTGTTTATACCGTGCTTGGTTACGGTGAAAAATGAGCATCGAAAACCTCGAAAACCATTCAGCGAAACCTTTCATATGTATTTTTCCGCGGGATTGTTGCAAAATCTCTTACCCAGGTGTCCGTTGGCTGGGTGTTACCCAGGTAAGGTTTATGAATCGCTCAGCGTAGGGGACCCCTAGGTGTTACCTGGCTAGGGAATACCCAGGTAACCCCTAGGTATACGACAATGAATACGGGCATAAGTGTCATCGTAAAGCTGAGTTTTACGACTTTTCTTGCGCGAGTAATTTACAAAAACAGAGAGTCTAGAATGACGCAGAGAGATAAATGATACTCCTTCCGATGAGACGATTTCTGCTCATAAATATTAATATGGTTAAGTCCTAAAAGAAATCGTACGTAAGTTTTAATATTATACGAAGCTGCGGTGTGAATTTGTTTGTAGAGATTTGATGGGGCATTGAAGGGGATAAGTTTCTCCACAAGAACATGGTACCGAACGACATATGCCGATATTTAGCACATAACCAGATTGCACACCATACTTATCATAAGCGTCGAAACGCGTAGTATCAATTAGTACATACATACTCCAACGAGTACCACGCATCTTTACACTTAGTTTCTGGAAATTCATATTTACATACTTACATACATACCAATCACGCCAATTCCCTTCCGGGGTAGGCACAGTCACAAAGTTTCACCCATACATACAGATTTGTACACCTAACTCTGCTTCAATAATTTCCTCCATACTGACCTATCCTTGCAAACCTCTTTTGCCTCATTTACCCCCATTTACCACAATTTTTTTGGCAATTCACATTTGAAGGGATTAGATTGACAAACAACTTCGAGACAAAATATTCAACATAGCATGAGGATAGGGGCATAAAAAATTTACAAAGCTGATTTCACAGAATTGTTTCTTTCTGGATGTTCTTGAAAAACAGCTGATATACACTTGTGAGGGCCCTATCAATAATTATGAGCAAAAGTATAGACATTAGTTATTGAACGTAGAGTTAGAACAAAACTAACAATAAGCAAGATTTAGGTATATGACAGTTTGAACAGCGACATCACTTTCTGAGGCATTCCTTGGCACTGTGCCTTGCTAAAGCTTTTAATATAAAAAATATTTTAGTTCGTATATTCGTTCGTATGCTACTGTAAAAGGCGTGCCTTGCTAAAGCATTTAATATAAAAAATATTTGAGTTCGCATATGAGATAAATACACATAATTTAGCCAATGCTTTAGATGCATATATGAGGCGAATTCATTTTTCTCGAATCGTTTCGTTAATTTTACATGCTTCATTACAAGTTCAAATATCCGGGATAATTGTACGAATTAAGGTACGTTTTTTTTCAGAGAAGAAATGGTAAAAAAAGAAACGTGACGACCTTGTGTGCTTATCTCTCTACAACCAATTGTTGATAGTTATCTAGCTCCATCCAAGTGCAATAGATATTGTTCTTCGATTTCCTCTATAACTCAAGTCCTCTCAACCGAACGCCAACTTGCTGAGAGCTAATTAACGTGCAGTTTTTTAAAGAAAGAAATGGATGCAGGAGCACCATTGAATCCCTTTTCCATCCACGCCTTACTCCTTAGGTTTCTATCCCTGTATCGTATGTTCGCGTAGAGTCGCGTCGCCCGAGTTGAAATATTTGCAACTTTCGACGCGTGAAACGCGCAGAATCACAATTATGGCTGACCGGCGAAGTATAGGTTCTAGGGATCAAATGATCATCTCGGAAATTCGAGTGAAGTACACGTACCTGCACAATTATAAGGACTATCGATACAGGGATAGAAACCTAAGGGAGAAGGCGTGGAGGGAGAAAGGAGTATCCATTGGAGTGGAAGGTAAGAACAACTTCTTTTTCCGATGATTCTCCAAGCTTACATGTGTTGATGCATTTGTGGTAATATCTTGTACGCAATATCTAATACGTTTATTCTTTTATAATTTCTTCTCTGTTGTAGATGGCGCGTAGGTACCTCCTACACGTAGGTTCGCTTGCATTTGTTTGCGAAATTGAGGTTTGGGAACGGTTCACGCGAAGAAATGACGTGTCTGACGCGTCCGTTAAACGTAGTTTTAGCGTTAATCTCCTTGCTCGAGTGCAAATGCATTTAGCGAGCAATCGCAGGCTCCTCCGTTGCAAATTGTAATGTGCGTAACTCTGTGGCGTTTGAGATTATGGAGAAACACTGTTGCCAAACGAATCAATTCTTGGCCTCACGAGAGGAGAGAGGATAATTCTCCCAGATCGAATCCGAGGTACGCGTCAGAGGGAGATACGAGGGGGCGGAATGGGGGCAGCGCCCGCTATGAGCTGCATTCTGCCCCGCCCCGCCCCCCCCCCCCCTCCTCGCCCCTCTTCACTCATCAAGCCGCCGACTGCGCGCTCTAGTCCACTAACCTAGACGACGTCCCTGTGTGGATATTTGGATATTTTTAGCAGGCCCGGCCCATGCCCTCTGTCCCACCCACCGCCCCCTCCCCCCCGATAAGCCCACCCCCGCTCCGCCACGCGGACGATCCATTAACTATGGGGACGGATCTACCAAAACCTCTCGTTGAATTTCAACGGGGGCCATCCACCGGAACTTATATCATAGAGAAAGTATATATAGAGTGGCAAAGCGATGCTAAAAACTAGACATAAATTTTTTAGAGCTTCGGGAAGAATTTCTCAGGTGCCACCACCTTAGGGGAGGAAGAATTTTGGCTTACGGAGAAGGCCACTTGGAGGCGCTAGTGGTACTCGGTGATTTTGCATCAACATACAGAAGAGTAGATTTACCATGGCTGTTGTGTGTTTTTAATCGAGTATCAATTGTTTTGTCGTTGCTATGATACATTGGTAAACAGTTGACTCCATGTTTGATAATTGCGTGTCCTATCATATTGACGTGAATTCGAATCATTATAGACGATGATCATTAGTGCACCTTAAAATACATGTTTTATTTGGTCTCGATGAGTCAATATGATTTTTTTCCGTTGCTATGGGTCGATTAGTAAACATCCAGGCACAGAAATCATCATAAGAACATCATGTGAGTTATGCGACACTAAATGAAGTGGCCGTGTGCCAAAGCTCATTTTGCCATAGCTCATCAAAGCTCATAGCTCGTGCAACTTCGATACACCTGTTCCATCTATCGGCCAAAGTATTATTTAATAACTCATATCCGAATCTCCCTATCTCTTTGCCAGGCTATATAGGTACTGACTCTATGCTTATATGCAACATAAATCGCTGGAACTTATTGGCCGTTCAAGAAAGAGGGTGCTAGGAAATTCAAGGCGAAACAAATTCCCCTGGACTTGTATTCGAACCAAGATTCCGGCTAAAAAAAGCAATCTTTGTCGACGAATTAACGATATTTAACATTTTAATGCAGCGGTATACATGTATTCACTTTATCGAGGAGACTACGCATATATATTTAAAAATGATGTGTAAACTAATTACAATGCTGCAGAAAGCAAGAGGTTGTGTAAGGTTTGCAACATGCACGGGAAAGAGTTCGTAAACAGAAAATAGCTCAATTAACTCAAAATATTGACACCAAAACGTTGAAACGACTTTACAGTCGTTTCAACGTTTTGGCACGTCAACTCAACTTTATAGAGTTTGCGAGACCTATTGACATTTGCTGAGCGAATTTCATGGAGGCTGTGAAAATCGGTTCGATTAAAGGCAACTGACTCAAAGGGTATATCTCGAGAATTTTTCTCTTTCTTGGAAATGTAAGAAGCCTTTTTCCTTCATATTCGGGTTCTTTTCCTGCAAGGCTTACCGATCATAGAAAATTGACAGGAAAAAAACTCTAAACGAACGACGTACGACACTGAGATCAAAAGTTAATTTGATGCCAATTTATTTTAGGTGAGGAAAACTTTTACAAACCACAGAAAAACACACACCACCACCACGACCCGGGTATCGACGGCTGAGCGTCATCGTCAGGTGATACAACAATGCAGAGCAATCCCTTATATACTATCAGTCAGTGATAAGAGGGGGGGAGGGGGAAGGATGGTGGGGTGAAGGGGGACGGGACTGGTCAACAAAAGGGGAAAGGATATGGGAATTGGCGGGCAGCAAGCATTCATTTAAAAGGTTAACATCTGAGTCAACATTTCGTTTTAAAATTTCGAGCTGTTACTTGGCACACGTAGAAATTTCAGCGAAAAATAGCGAAATTTTAAAACGAAATGTTGACTCAGATGTGAATCTTTTAAATGAATGCTTGCTGCCCGCCAATTCTTCTATCCTTTCCTCTTTTGTTCCAGTCCCGTCCCCCTTCACCCCACCATCCTTCCCCCTCCCCCCCTCTTACCACTGACTGATAGTATGTAAGGGATTGCTCTGCATTGTTGTATCACCTGACGATGACGCTCAGCCGTCGAAACCAGGATCGTGGTGGTGTGTGTGTGTTTTTCTGTGGTTTGTAAAAGTTTTCCCCACTTTAATAAATTGTTGTGATGGAATACCACAAAGTTTCCGAAGATTACGTTTTATTCTTAACTTAATGCCAGTTAGGATTCGACTGAATGACATGCTAATGTTTTCCAAGACCCCTTAGTATATGAGCTAAGTTCTCCCATAGCCACAAAGCCATTAAAAACGTACGCTGAGCGAATGCTTGCGTTCATTTATCGCTATATATTTCCACCAACAGGGCTCAACTCACTGTATACATTTTTAAATATAAGAAACTTTCTCAAGCCATGCAAACTTAATGTATAATTTTATCGAAAAGGGAAGCTCTCACTTGGCGGAAGGACGACATAATTAATAAGGTAAAATTGGCGACTTCCACAATTTCTTTAAAAGTTACGACCGGTTTCGGCTGTCGAGGCATCTGCAGGTGACCGACACCCGAAGATGGCTCGACAGCCGAAACCGATCGTAACTTTTAAATAAATTGTGGAAGTCGCAAATTTTATCTCGTTAATTATGTAATGTATAATTCCAAAAAGATCTGATTCTCGTGCAAGTGGGCCCCGGTCAGGGCATTTTGAGAAACTCCGACATAAAATATCCTTTAACGATTCTGAACACGTTCCTCATTACGCACTCCGAGAGAAATTTCCGTTCACCTACTCTCGAGATTAAATATTCCTTCGTTACTTTGAATTTTCCGGTCATCATCAAAAGTTTTCTCTAAATTTTTCTCGTTTCATGGATGAGTCCAACCAAAAGTCTTCCCCCACTGCGCCGATATTTTCTTTCAATGATTGTCGCGCGCATTCGCCCAGTCCTTGACTTGTTCCTTCGGCGGAAAGCTTGAAGTGATTGCTGTGCCCTTAGTCATGTTGATGGATTGTATAATGTATATGCTTCGAAGGGTGGTGCACAAGTAAAAACCTAATTCTGTCTGACCAAAGATGAAGCAATGGCCTTAGGACTGGAAAAGAAGGCTGGGGTAATTAAGGATATTCCCGCAAATCCTGCGAACCCGTTCATGTATTGATGTGTCACGTAACTATCGTGAACACCGTATTTCACCGCATAATCGACGCAGATTTTATGCCAATTTTTTTCGCTAAAAAGTAGGGTTCGACCATTATGAGGAGAAATTATAAAATAATAAAATTGCGCCGGTAGGTATTAGTTATACAAAGGTCATTTATTACGTACTTAACTGCCTTTATTGCAAAGCTAGGATCCAATGAATGGTAGGCCTGCATAAAATACAATGCATTAAAATTTAAGACTACAAGTAGACACTATTTTCTTCATGTTTAACGTATACCATACTTTTTCCGGCATGAATTGATAAGTTAACACATTTATGCCCCGGTATCCCCTACTCTGTATTTGAGAATTACAGGTATAAATTTATGCCAGGTAGAGTGCAAAATTAGACAAATTTTTCCTTTTACAGCAAAAGTCGCGACGAACAGAATTAACATGCGACGATTATGCGATGAAAAGAATTGCGGACCAATTTTTGGACTGGAAAAGTATGGTGCGACGATTATTGCGGAGAAATACGGTATGTCAAGCTCACGTGCGGGAAATTTGAAGAAGAGAATGGAAAAATATGACAAAATATTCATCCACAAGCACTTATTCCTAAAAAAAAGCTTATCACCTGGTGTTTTAATCGGAACTTTTGAGGACTCAAAGGAGCTTTCGGAACTTTCACACTCAAAAACATCATAAATGAGACTCAATGCTCACTTTGGAAATTACTTTCGAATAATCTATTCTCGTAAATATAATCCGCTTCCTCTCACCATCACCCAGTACATACTTAAATGTTGACTATCCGTGCTGGAACTCACCTGGACATGGCAGATCGCACAAAAATCTGTTGACATCGTCAGCACTCTGTCTTCTTCGGCTGAATTATGCTTTCCAATACTGCTTCTTTGAAAGAATCTATAACACTGTCATCAAGCCAATAGTGACCTATGGTTCGGAGGCATGGACGTTGACCGTGAGAGAAGAGAATTTGTTACAGAGGTGGGAAAGAAAAATTCTTCGGAAGATATGTGGACCAGTAAATGAAGAAGGAAAATGGAGGATTAAGAGGGATGAGGAATTGCAGCAGCTGTATGGGGAAGATGGAATATTAACAGAGATTAAGAAATCGAGAATTAGATGGGCAGGGCACGTACGAAGAATGGGTGGGGAAAGAATGGTGAAAAAAGTTTTAGAAGGAAAACCAGAAGAAGGAAGAAGTAGAGGAAGACCCAGGAAAAGATGGGTGGAGGATGTAGAAGAGGATTTGAGGAAGCTGTGGGTCCGGAGGTGGAGAAAAGTAGCGGAGGACACAGAAGAATGGAAGGAAGTTGTGAAGAAGGCCAGGGCCCTATTATATGGGCTGTAGCGCCGATGATGATGATTATTGCTTCTTTGACATGCAGAAGTATCCATCCGCATCAATGGTGTCTCTTTACGTCCAATTTACTCATCGCCAGGCTTAAGCCGTGTCCCAATTCGCCATTTAGGCAGCTAAATCGGCAGATTTAGGGAGGACGCCATCTTGAAGTGTGTCCCAATTCGTTAGGCATCATGGGGGAGCGGACTTAGGTGCCTTTCTCGGGGGGTGAAATATAGGGTAGATGGAGTTTACCCTAAATCCACCTCCATATTGTATTTCCCATCATGCAAAGCGCTGCATGCGTCGTACAAGTAAAATCGTACACAAGGAAGTAGTTGAAAAGTGGCAAACATGGCCGGCAAGTATTTTGTCTGTAAGTGAAAGAATTCTCTAATATTTCGCAACCCACCTACAAAAGAAAAATTCTACTTAGTAAACTTAAAAAAAAAAAACGAATTTAAATCCCTGAACACCTACACAAACTTAAATACCCCGAAAACTAAAAACTAACGAATCTCCAAACAACGAAATGGATGAAAAAATGTTATTTCACTTTCCAAATCTCACAACGCATACGAAGGTAGCCACAAAGGCGCCAAAAATGTCTTAATTTCAGGTTTCATTTGTTTAATTCAGTCCATTATTAATTACTCATATGTTTTTCATTCGTTTCCACCTCGGTAGACGGCAACACTAGCGAAGGATGTCCCAAATCAAGCTCCCCTAGCGAAAGGCCTCTAAATATTTAGGTAGCTAACCGCATCCTCCCTAATGCCTAACGATTTGGGACACGGCTTTATTCAAATTCTCAGTTTTCTTGGTTCGCCCATATTGTTACCACTTTGTAGATAAGCAACGAAACCCCAAAATATCCCGATGATTTTTTCTTTTGTAACCCTGGGCTTCGCCTTCTCAAAACCTCCTGGCTCAAAAATTATTTTTGTCAGTCTATGTACCATTCCCCTTTTTCTCATGAAGTAGAAAAGTCAACTAAAAGCCACTGCATACAATTTTGCTCATTTGTATGCGCATAAAAATGTATAACTGACGCGAGTGCGGTCACAAGTTAAAGTTTCAGTCTTCTTTTTTTTTTGTGGAAAAGCGACCGCTTGAAAGAGAACTCGATTTGTACTTTCCACAGAGACCTTCATCACTACGAAATAATTTCAGATACATGCGCATTTCGTTTCTGCGATTTTTGGCATGCTTTTTTGGCCTTGGCGGGTCCATTCGTTTTCTTCATTACTTCAGTAGTGAGTACAATAATCGAATACTTTTTCTATCTGACCGAAACGAGACCTATGATGGCTAAATATCGGATCAGACACTCTCGATTCGCGAATTGAGTCTCATCGTTTCGCCAATTAGAGTACAGGGAAGTCCAACGGTTTGATCGGCATGCTATTCAATGTTATTATCGTCGTGCTCATCTGTTGAATTTTTATCCAATTCCTTTGGCGCAAATCTTGAATTACTGCCGTGGGCTCACAAGGGGAGTGTCAGATAGCCGGGTCTCAGATTTTATTCAAACTTAGTAGTTGTACAGACCGCTGTTTGTGGTTCATGAGTCACCCCACATGTAGGGTTATATAACCAATAGTTTAAACGAAAAAGGCCTTTAAAAATTTCAAAATTCCCTTTATACGAGCCACCCACATAACTGACAAGCTACGAAAAATTTGAATATTATTAAGAATTATGCTTGAATTGTAAAAATATGAGGACAATATTATAAAATAATTGTAGAAAATGGAAATCATGTGCATGAAGGAATAGTGGAAATACGTCGTGAAAAGATAAGGAAGTGACATAATTAGAAGGCTGCCTACGAACGAAAAAATGAGACTAAGCCTGACGTCGTGTATGCAAATGAAAAATTTTCCTTGCGCAAAAATAATATTTCGAGTAAAAATAAAAAAAACTTTGAGCGCATTGTAGGATGCCGTAAAGGAAAAACTAAAAAAACAGCTGAAGAAACACACCCCGTATTAGAATCGAACCCGTGTCTCTAGACCGGAGACGAGCACGTCAGCCACCCGTTCAGCTTGTCAGTTATGTGGGTGGCCCGTCTAAAGGGAATTTTGAAATTTTTAAAGGCCTTTTTTGTTTAAACTATTGGTTATATAACCCTATATGTGGGGTGATTCATGAACCACATACAGGGGTCTGTACAAGTACTAAGTTTGAATAAAATCTGAGACCCGGCTATCTGACACTCCCCTTGTCAGTGATTTTTGACGAGTCGTATGCTTGGAAGTGGTAAAAAAAAATTGGGAAAAGAGTGATGACGGAGTGGAGAAGGGTAAGAACATGGGATATTGCGCAAGGAAATTATAAGAGCCATCGTCACTTTCGGATTCTACAAAATGCACGCCGTGGTAATGCGGTGTCGATATGTGAGACGCTGAACACCGCACCTGGGGGGTAAGTCTGTAACTTTTGTCGCTTATTTTTGTCGATAAATTACTCGACCGGTTTTGACGACGTTTGCGAGTCCGTAACTAATGGGCGTTAAAATTGTCGACTGACTGCAATCGTCGACAATTCAAAGTATGAGAATTTCCGGAACGGATTTTGTTGGCGATAATGATCCGGAGCCAATGAAATTCGTCGTTTCTTTTCCCCGCGTCAAGCTCTCGTTTTGTAAACAAATCGACCGCAACAAAAACGATGCAACGTGTATACAAACAATTGAATGCTGGAAAATAAAGAGCGAAGCACGAACGTGGTCGAGGCCAGTTGTTTCAAATTGCTCCAAATGATAGTGAAATTATTGAAATAATGGAGGCTATTGCTGGTCGTTTGTAATTATAATATATTTATTTGATATTACTTAACCCAGACCTACGCTTTCTTTTCAAAGAAGGTTCAAGGACATCGCATAGATAACGAGCAATGTCTTTATTTATCCGGAAAAGTTTAATAAATACTGGATCTGGCAAGTCAAAAGCATAATGAGTGTCTCTCAAACGTTTTCGTTCCACTCTGATTCGCTTAGCTTCTTCTAAATATATCTCCCGAAGAAGAATTATTCTCTGATGGTTACGAATGAACCGCGCCATTTCAAAAATCAACAGATGACTATCGCCTAGCGATGCTTTATCGCCTATAGATTAATGTTACCGACGCCAATCCGGTTGTACGTAAAATAAACGACCGTAGTCGCTTAATTGTCGCCCCGGAAGTCGATTATTCACTTTACAGACTCAAGCCAAGCGCTTATATTGTCGACGTCGTTAAAATTGTCGACCGTCGCTAAAATTGTCGACCGTAGAGGTAGATGAAATTTACAGACTTGCAAACGTCGATAAAAGCCCAGAGAAGGAGACAAAAAGCGTTGTCGACGGTCGACAAAAGTTACAGACTTATGCCCGTATTCATAGTCGTATTCCAAAGGGTTACCTGGGTATCCCCTAGCCAGGTAACACCTAGGGGTCCCCTACGCTGAGCGATTCATAAACCTTACCTGGGTAACACCCAGCCAGGGGACGCCTGGGTAAGAGATTTGGCAACAATCCCACGCAAAAATACATATGAACAGTTTTGCTGAATGGTTCTCAATGTTTTCGATGCTCATTTCTCAACGTAACCAAGCACGCTATAAACAATAATACTGCATACTGTTACAAAATGTTGATGAAAAATGATTGAAGGAATATGAGAGAATGTTTACAATATTACTTGAATATTTATGTAATTTGAATGATGAGGAATACGAGGGTGATTCAATAAGTACTCGTGTTTGTAAACAGAAGACGTTACTATGGAAAGATGTTGATATTATCGTGTACTGCCATTAGTACAGTAGTATCCATTCGTCCCACGCGTGGGCAGCAGTACTGCGTTAGGGGAGCTTTGGGTAAGCTTCATGCCTTACCCAGGAAATCGACGGCCTGGGGGAGGGTTAGGGGACAACAGTCCCCTGGGTAACGACTATGAATACTATTTCTGAGCCAAGGGGCTCCCCCACACCTGGGGAACACCCAGGTAACGACTATGAATACAGCCCTTACCCCCCTGGAAAAGTCGAGGACGGGGAAGCAAAGCAGGCGACAGGCAGGCCTGAAAGCCCCGATCCCTTGTCCAGTCGCCGCCATCGTCGATGGTCACATTAGATTGACCGTTCAACCTCACGTGATCGAGTCCGAAGGAGCCACTTTGAAATGCATGAGTCCCCAGTATTGGTCGCCTCAACTCAACAAGCGTCACTGCGATCAACGGATATACCTCTCCCTCCATGGCGCGCTCTTATCTCCCACCTTTGATCTTCCCTCCCAAGTTTTACAGTCTATGGACATTGAAGGATGGGAGTGGAGGCAAAAGAAGCTTGAACGGCGATTAGCGATAAATTCGAGCGTTTTTCCCGCTTTACCGCGCACGCAGCGCCGAAATCGGCGATGCTATACGACCCCGCCGAACCCCGATGAAGTAGGCGGAAATGCCACGGTCGATTCCTCGCGGGAGTTATTTTTTTCGGTGAAACGGAGGAATAACGGTTCGGCAAATCTCAGCGATCACGGTGGCGGTCGATCTATGGCATCTTCCGACGAGTTTTTTAGTGGTATGGCCGCCCACAGTGTTGGTTTTCGCATTGCAGTCACCAGTTATAGCGTCCCATGCCGTCGTCGAACATCGACCGAAACCGATTGCTAGCAAAATTTATTTTCCCGGAATACATGTTTTTGAGCAACATTGACTTACTTTAAACTGTGACCATGTTCTCGTCAAATGTTAATTATCTTTTTATTCCCAGCAAATTTCATCCCTAAAATTATTTTTTTAATTCTAATTATTCGGGGATTTGTAATGAACTAATTACATTAACAACGACAAAATAGGGTAGTGCTTACCGTAAAAGTTGTCGGTAATTGCTCTTGGTTTTTCCAGTGCGGCCAAATCACCAAGATATATCTCTCTTCCATTATATCCCGTGACCTAGGATGAATTGTAATCCAAGTCAAGTTGACTGAAATTGTTAAGTGCTCATTCTAGTGACCGGGCCCGCAGGATGTGGTCTAAATATGATTTTAATTGCTTGCTTCTTTTACAAATAGAAGTTCGAAGATTTGAATTACTGCACGAAAAAATCAACTTTGTTCGATCTTGTCCTTTCTCGGCGAATTATATGAATAAATAATTCTCGGGCTTCTAGCTGAGTAAGAATTTTTGTGGCTGATGTTTCGATGGATAACACTTCCATCGTCCTCAGAGCAGTAATGAGATGCAGGCCTTCCTTCCTGCGTTTATATAGCCGCTTAATCTGGGGGGCATTGTTGTCTCCTTCTTTCCGTTATTTTTTGAAATAACGGTCTCCATTCCCTGCTTAGTATGTACCCAGGGTCGCGATTTAAGTTGTTCTTCTCCAGCCTGATCTCAATGGCCTCTTTAAGGAGACGATCCCAATACATATGTGTCTTAGAGACCACTTGAGCTTCATCAAAGGAGATGATATGATCTTCTGATAAGCTATGCTCAGCCAGGGCAGATTTCTCCGGGTGGAACAGCCTAATACACCTCCTGTGCTCTTTAATTCGGGTCTCTATCGTGCGCCCGGTCTCTCCAATATATACTTTCCCGCATTGACATGGGATACGGGAAACTCCAGGTGTTCTGAGTCCCAATTCGTCCTTCACATGCATTAAATCCCCACGCAGTTTTTTCGGTGGTTTGTGGATTGTTTCTATATTCCGTTTGGCGCAGAAATGGGTATACGGAGAGAGAGATTTCACTGGCCCTGAATAGAGCTAATGCCGAGCGCAAGGAGAGCCGCGTTGAAAGTTTTCTCGATCCTGATGTGTCTCCAAGGGAGAAGAAACCCGTTGCAAGAGCTTGTCTGCCTTATGTTTCAACCGTCGCCGGGAAAATCTCTAGGATTCTGGCCAAACGGAATATAGAGTTGTATTAGGCTGTTCCACCCGGAGAAATCTGCCCTGGCTGAGCATAGCTTATCAGAAGATCATATCATCTCCTTTGATTAAGCTCAAGTGGTCTCTAAGACCCATATGTATTGGGATCGTCTCCTTAAAGAAGCCATTGAGATCAGGCTGGAGAAGAAAAACTTAAATCGCGACTCTGGGTGCATACTAAGCAGGGAGTGGAGACCGTTATTTCAAAAAATAACGGAAAGAAGGAGACAACAATGCCCCCCAGATTAAGCGGCTATATATACGCAGGAAGGAAGGCCTGCATCTCATTACTGCTCTGAGGACGATGGAAGTGTTGTCCATCGAAACGTCAGCCACAAAAATTCTTACTCGGCTAGAAGACCGAGAATTATTTATTCATCAACTTTGTTGTTTAAAACAGTCTGCAATTTTAAAATTTTATTTGAAACATTCATGTAATGAAGGTTGAATGGGAAAAAATAGAACAATCAAGAGGAGAAGAGTAGATGGGAATAAAAAGTAAATTTTTTTAAAATTGTGAAGGTATGAAGCAGTTTTCAATTAAATTGGGCAGCCATTGCAAAGAAACTTATGATTTTATGTCTACTAATGAAGAATTCTAACTTGCCCTTTCACTTTCTCCTGAATTATTCTACACTATTTTCAATTTATCTATTTTTCCCACCGATGACTCTATGTTTTTCGCTTGTAATTATGCTCGTGGCCATTCAATATGTCCGGTTTCAAGATAGCCTTTGATATCCTTCCATCTTTTTTTTTTTTTTCATTTTCCGTGTTCTCCCACAAGGAATTCCTCGTTCAATATGCTTGCCGATATCGTGTCGAGGCGTATTCTCACGACAATCGATTTTCATTAAACTATTCTCCATCTAAGAAAACCCTACCCTCAGCTTTTCGGTCGAAGTTCATCCGGTCACTGAGCTCCTGGCCCCTTTAGGGAGCTGCTGTAGGAGTAACACAAGGCTTTCGGGGAATACTAGAAAGCGTAGGTCGTTTTACAGGAAGCGCTTGGGACTCTGCAAAGAAAGGCTTATCACGTGAGATAATATGCAAAGGATTTCTGCACGCTTCGTTAAAAGCGGTTACGGGTGAACAGAGGGCGTAAACGCAGCTAATGAAAGGAGTGGTTTGGTAACTGTCAGCGAGCGGAAGGCAACACGCTACATCTACGTAATACCCTGCGAGCCACCACGAGGGTGTGTGGCAGGGGTTGAAGCTCACCAAACATACACTAATGACATGCAACTAGGATATTTAATGGAGAATGCTAGATAATAGGGTCACATGCAGCTAGATGGTGAGTATCTACATAATGAGAAAGGGATTATTGGTTGTTATTACATGCATCATGCACCACAGGCTACTCTAACTATATTTCACCTATCTATCCCTTTGCTACGCTGCCTATTGTTCTCTCTTATGCTACGCGGGAAAAATGACATTCCAAATCTATCGGTACGACAATCTCTCTAATCTTGTTAATATGATCAAACCTAGCATAATACGCAAGGGTTCTTAATACATATATATCTAACGTCATCTGTGAACAAATCGGTTTCGAGTTTACTTAAAAGGTTTAACCTAAATTTTAACATGCGTTCTGATAGTAATTCCCATCCTACTTCTTCTATTAAAGTCGTGACACTTATACAATTATCATAATGGCCTTCAACAAATCTAGCGGATCTCCTTTGCATGCGCTCTAATTCTTTAATAAAACCTTCCTACGCTAGGGCTAAGATTACTCAAAAAAACCTCGGATCAGGCGTGAGTGAGTACGAAGCAGAGTATACTATTCAAGCCCTGCATTGTATTTCTGGATCCGATAGAAGCGGTCAAGACCCCTAAAGGTCGATATGCCATTTAAAAGGGCTGATACGGGGTCTGGATTCGGATAGATGTCGATGGAAACAGGATATCAAAATTCAAATATATATAATTAGTGGCCTAATATTATCCCATTATATGAATATTACAATTCGAAATTACCTGTATCTAAAAATTTTATCTCTTTGACGGATAAATATATCATAACTGTTTACTTGAAAGAGCAGATCGTTCCATATGTTTAATTATAAAAAAACGATGTGCAAGACACTTGTCGATAAATAACTAATGCCTAAAGGAAACAGCCTAAAAAATCACCTCTCAATTTCTATGTTCAATTCTCGTTAAGTAATTATAAAGATGAGAGAGTCAATAGAGAAATGAGAAATCTCTTAATCGGTGGACGAACAAAAGAGTTTGGACATCCCTAATGAGGACAAGTGATTCGGGTCTCCCCGCAAGGTCTAAAAACCTCCCACCTGGTCTGCAAGCCTTCGTGTATATCCTAGTGGGAAGTAGTGGGAAAAGGAAAAGTGAAGGTTAGCGAGCCACAACCCCTGCGAGGCCGACACCATTGAGGCGGATTGACGTCAAAAGTACGACAATGGGCCACCGCGCGACGCGTATCGCGTGGCGTCCTCACGGCATATTCGCCTCCGCCTGGCGCACGACACTCCCTCCTCATCTGTCTCTCTTTATTAGAGGTCGTGTCCGCGAATAACGGAGATCACGCCAATGAAGGTCCAAAATACGCGTGAGATCTGAGATGGAAGACAAATAAACCTACGTTTTAATGTACGCGTCAGACGCGCACGCGCGCGACGAGATGCGTCATTTCTTCGCGTGAACCGTTTGCATGCAAAAGAACCTACGCGTAGGCGAACCTACGCGTAGGAGGTACTCATGCGCCATCTACAGCAGAGAAGAAATGGTAAAAAAAGAAACGTGACGACCTTGTGTGCTTATCGCTCTACAACCTATTGTTGATAGTTATCTAGCTCCATCCAAGTGCAATAGATATTGTTCTTCGATTTCCTCTATAACTCAAGTCCTCTCAACCGCACGCCAACTTGCTGACAGCCAATTAACGTGCAGTTTTTTAAAGAAAGAAATGGATGCAGGAGCACCATTGAATCCCTTCTCTATCCACGCCTTACTCCTTAGGTTTCTATCCCTGTGTCGATAGTTCTTATAATTATACAGGAACGTGTACTATATCTTTCAAAAGTCGTGTCACGAATCGAGCGGCGCCACTTTCGCTACAATAGTTCATCAACTCCGCGATAAGCCCGCCAGCTCCGCCAGTCTATGTTCTATCACTCGATGCTCGGGCTATGACAAATATTACGGTGCATTCGACTCCTCACGCGATATCACAGTCTTTTTCAATCCCGTGGACGAAATGTCCTCTCATATTCCTTCCCTCGCGTTGCTATTTATGTGTTAAATTGAAGCAATATCGGTTGTCAATGAGAATAACGACATTGAACGTATGACATGAAATCAGGGGGCCGATGTTATAACTTAACCTTCGAGTGTTAGAATCATTCCCGCTGAATTGTGGGTAATACTTCGAAAACAATTGCCAGGCACCCTATTATGTATCCAAAGTTCGAACGTATTTTGCCTCACGCTTGCATCCTCGGCTTACAATACACAACAAAATATCTTTCGAAGCGGCCATTAGCGTTCGAAGGTGGGTTTGTGTTTGTTTCTCAATTGATTATTTGAATAGCTATCGTCGTTTGGAATGTTTTACATACTATAAATGAAATATAACACACCATTCTTGACTTTAATTATAATTGGAGGCCTTGATTGCAGTTCATTAATGTATTGGAATAGTATTTCAATAACGCGTATTCTTTTGATTAATTATAGTATCCAATTGTCGCAAACTATCCTATTGTAGCGATTTGTTTTCACTTTTAATTGCAGTTGGAAGTTTTAAATCTCATTTCTGCAAGGACGTGGAGTCATCATTGCTGAGGATAGTGAAAAGGTTTATCGTGTGATTAAGCGGCAGTGTTTATTGTGGCATACCAGTGCTTACAAATGTTACTTATGCGCTGTGATGGATTTTGTGTGTGCTCGAGGTGATGTATTAACATATTAAGGTTAATAAGAGTTATGCTTCATCTATTGAGATTGTGTGTTGTGACAGGTATTGTGCTTAAAGATTTATAATTACGTAACAAATGTCGGAGATGACTGATAGTAGCAACTATTACGTCGTTCCATCAAATGTATAACTTGAGATTTGGATTCTATGTCAATTGAAATGTTGTTGGTGATTTAGGTTTGCTTCTGAGTATAAAGTGTGGTTTTTTACGTCCTCAATAAAGGATAAATATTGAAGTGTTTTTTAATTTTAATGCAGTAACTTGCCATACCAAGAGTCACTTTGCGACAATAATAAACCCATCTACGTTTAACGCAAGTGATAGCTAGTTGAAATAGACGAAGGTATTTGAATTTTTGGCCATGTCACGGTTATTCTTTAGTTTGAGGGTAAATTGTGTGATTGTTCTCGTCCAAGTGAAATGGTGATGATTATTTTGTCAAATGAAGTATGTTGGTTCGTTCTGGTTTGAAATATTGCTTTATACAATCATATCCTGAAGTAGTTGAGACGAATGTTGAATGGTGTTGAAGCAGATTTCAATTATAAAAATTCTTATACATTTTCTGTGATAGGCTACACGGATGTCTATTGTGATATTTCTGCAATAAGTGTATAGTTATTGGCTATTTGGGCTTAAAATGCGTTTTGTTACGTTAGTTAGTGTGTTTGAAGTGTTGTTACAAATTAGAAAAATATCATGGATGGCTGTGATTACTCACTACCAAACGGAGCTTGGTTATGCAATGGAAAATTCATGGCAGAAAGTTATTGACATACTTAAATTTGTTTTCCTTGGAAGTTTGGTGATTTTCGCCAAAGTGAAAGCTTGATAATGTGTCTGTATGCGATGTCTGTTGTTTCATATTTTAGCATAGATTAAATTGTGCCTTCTCAACTAAGAGTTTTTTCTATTTATTTGCCTCATTATCATTGGCATAGATTGTTCCATTTTATGAATAATATTCAATTTTGAGTTGTTGTTTCAGCTTGTTGTATTTGTAGCAATTATGATGGAAAAGATGCTCTAAAAATCTAGCGGAAGATATGGTATTAGGTGCAAGAAATAGACTTTTGAAAGTGATCTACTCAGCTCTTTTCAATTTCACTTGATCAGAAGCTGGTCGTCCTTGAATATAGCCTTGTAGGTGGATTATTATATTAATGTTTTGGGGTCAGGAATTTTTGGAGGATAGTCGTTGAGTACCAATGAATGTCCTAATCAATTGATGTCGGGTATCACATTTCACATCATGTCCAAGATAATTTAAATGGGCTCCATCTAGCGTTAGGTTTGGACACTGTCATTTTAAGAGAACCGTCGAGCTTTAGCTGTAATTAGATAATGAAATATAACGGGAAGGATGTAGGGATATCGGATAATTATGAGAATAAAATTTGCTCTTGCAATGAGTATAGTTCCATTGGTCATTTGCAGTAACTATTTTCTTTATTCAGAAGAATTTTATAGATCTCTATATGCGCAGAATAATGTATTTGGGAAAAATGAAGGTTTTGGAGCAAAATACGATGTGATATGGACGGGAATGAGAATATAATGCTATTCGAATATTTCCTATTCATTGACTGTTACTGGTGAAATCTTCGTAAATTATGTTCGCCAGTTTGATAAATTAATTCTATCATTATTTGCTAATGAAGATTTAGGTACAGCTAAACTCTGATGGATCATATTTTTCTGCTTTTAAATTTTGTAGAAAGATTATAGTTTTAAAGAAACAGGCAATTGAAATCGGGGAAATAGTTTTATCCGATAAATTCTTTGGATGACAAGGCATAAGGATTGAAATTGCCAAATGAAGGCATAGAGGGAAATTTATAAGACTCGTGAGAAAGTATAATTCTAGTTCGTATGCATTAAAAATTTTAAAATTCGTCTAAATGGTTATTCAAAAATATTCAAAACAAGCGCGATCATTCAAAAATGGTTCGGCTGCGGAGTCATCAAAGTGCAAATGCTAACAGAGCATGGAATTGCCTCCAACATTTTTCTTTCGTCGCGTAAAGTTACTGCTCTCCACCTGAATAGTACCTGTCTAATTGCCTAATATTACTACGCTGGTTTCTTTTATTTCTGAAATTTGGGCATTTCACAGTAGGCTCATTGCGCATGTGTTCAGGAGTAACAAGTGAGAAATATACTATACATCTGACAATAGAGTAACGTTCGACGGTCTGATGTGCGATCGCCCATATAAAATAGCTTGAAACACTTCACTCGAGTTTAGTGAGCCCGATCGAAGTTGAACGGATCCCTAACGTTCGGACGTAAGCCAAGTTATAAAATCGGCCCCCAGGATTGACCTCACCACGTCATGAGTCAGGATTATCTTATAGTCGGTCCTACTGTGAAATGCCCAAATTTCAGAAATAAAAGAAACCAGCGATATGATTGGCTTCCTGGGCAATAATTCGTTTTCTTTTCTTGGTATCAATTATTCCGGAATCCTACGTAATATCTGTGTTCGGAAGGCGCGAACAAAGACCTCGGGGTAACTTTACCGGGTGTCGCGACTGACTTTGGCGTTCAAAGGCCAGTAATTAGTGTGCCTATAACTCCCCCCTCCCATCCCGCGTGTACCTATTGGACCGCTTTCCCGCAGGAGAGCGGAGAACAGCCCTCTCTGCCCCAGCGTGTGAGAACCAAGGTCTCAGTTAGCTTGGCCACGCCGCTGTTTGCGTTGGGCGATGTTCTGATTTTTGGTCCCCAGCCTGCCTAAGAGTGCAAAGGCAGTGCAATGGCTGGGGGTGTAAAATGGGGCCCTTAGCCAGGCCAACGAGTGCGTCGGGGGCGGCTAAGGGGTTCTTTCGTGTACCAGCCGTAGTCTTCTCGACTCCCGGTCTCCAAGACCGGAAGCCATTCTCTCCGGGCCGGAACCTCGGGCCTTATATCCCCAGGCGGGGAGGCCCCTTCGGAAAGTGGTTACGTAAGATCGGTTACCGTTGGTCGGGCCTCTCAAACGTTCCAAATCCCTGTCCCTATCACGTCGCTGATGAACCTGTGAAAGGACGTCTCGAGGATGGTATTCTATTCAACACGGCCGCCCACGGGCTGTCTTCGCTGGCTGGTACTCCTTCGGGGATCGTCCTTTCATCAAGTACGCCGACTCGTCGCAATGGCAATCGGACTCTTGCAGAAGATCCCATTCTCAAGCCCTCTCCTTTGTTATCCTTGGGTGGTCGACCTTCTTCTTCGTCTGGTGGTGATCACACGATGTTGTCCTGGCTGGAACGTGAAGATTGTAGCAATGATGCCAGTCTTAAATAGCGGATTTCGATTCCGCCCTTCGTCGTGATTGGCCGATGACTCTTTGTTGATGATTCGGCCAATCCGAAATCAGCACGGTATGAATCCAAATCGGCATTCGTGCATAAAAACCAATCCGGTAATAAAACTGAATCCATTCTTTTTCTTTTCCCCACAACAAAAGTTGACTTTTAAAACTTCCTTCATCGCAGAGGATAACGAATGAAAGTTGATCAATGGAGACATACATTTGTGATTATCCTATCAGTTGTTGCGCAATACAAAGTTATTACTGTTAGAATATTATTTCATATTTCTTTCAGTAATCTCATACTCTCCTGGCTCACGTAAAATTTTGTATTAACCATCAATTTTTTTATAATGGCAAATAAAGTGGATATCTTTTCTCATGTGATCGTTAGGGAAAAGAAGACATAACAGGGCCTTTTCAATGCTATCTAATATTTTTCATTTTTTTGACCCGGAACAATTAACAGTCACCCTACGTCTTTTTTCCCAGGACAATTTAATCATTTGAATTTAGCCTTTTCTCGTGAATAGCTGTAGCCTCTGACGACGAAATCTAATGGATACAATGAGACCGGCGAGCTAACAAATACTCTATCATTTTATGGGATTAACGAAGCTATTATTATTCTCTTTTAAATATTGTGTTACTAACTTTACCATTCTCGCCTATAGTAAAATCATAATTAACTCCTTAGAATTTATTAAAACTTTGTAATTTAAATCGAATATCACGAGAGTATTATGTTATTATATGGTCTGTTACCCTTGAAAGTTGCGCCACAAGGATGGATTAATAAGTGTGTATGTTGTTCGAATGTCATCGTTTTTCATTTATGACATCCCCCAACGCACAAAAGACTGTGATATCGCGTGAGGAGTCGAATGCACCGTAATATTTTTCATAGCCCGAGCATCGAGTGATAGAACATAGACTGGCGGAGCTGGCGGGCTTATCGCGGAGTTGATGAGCTATCGCAGCGGAAGTGGCGCCGATCGATTCGTGACACGACTTTTGAAAGATATAGTACTTCTCTCGAATTTCGGAGATGATTATTTCATCCATAGAACCAAGTACAAGCATATGGAGTGTTCTTGCATAGAACCTAGACTTCGCCGATCAGCCATGTTCGTGATTCTACGCGTTCCACGCGTCGAAAGTTGAAACGGGCGACGCGACTCTACGCGAACATACGCGAACTCACCCGAAGAAATCCGGTCTTCTGATTGGCTGAGGATCTCGCTTTCGCGTCTCTTCGTCTGAAGCGCGTTCATGAAAACGTACCTTAACTCTCTCGAGACTGCGACGGACGTGGTGTTTTCCAGCGACGCCTCTTTCCCTAGCTCATCCCATCCCACGCCCGCCCGTGCTATTCACTCCCGACACAGAGTTGACACTTCTAAAATGCATCACGCTAAGGTGTGAGCAAGGAGATGTCATATTTTCTGAGTGGATCACTTTCATATATTGGCCAGTCCTCAGTCGGGCTGACCTTGTGTCCCAACTTAGAAAAAAAAATCACGTGAGAAAGGGAATAGAACATAGCGGGTAAAGAAAGGTGAAGAAGACTGGACATAATAGAAATGCTAAAGATTGAATTCTTGAGATTCATTTAACGGCAGTCAGAATTTTTTAAGTGAAAATAAAAAATATCGTGAGATATTCTGTGGTGATCTGGTTGTCGTAGCAACTCATCACCAGAAACCAGGTAAACTTTATCAAACAACATACATATCTCGAAAGGCATGAGATTTTTATATTTATTGCTGATCCGAACCAGCTCAGAATGCCATGTTTCTTCAATAACAGTTTCTTTCTAGATGTTTCATACATATGAATGTTACTTTTCTTAATAATTTTTATTGGTAAATGGCAGGTTTGTGTAAATGGGGATATTTTGTGTTCTAGTTATATCTAAAATTTCAGTCTCTACTGTTGAGTAACAACGCACATATTTCATACAGTTCAAGCTAGTATAAAAATAGCAGATGTTTTTAAATTATTTCCACTGCGAGTGAGTCAAAACCAACCCTAAATTCAGCTTTTTTTGTTTTTGCCTTGTTTAGAAACTAGTAATTCCCGTGCGGTAGCTATGAAAAACTGAGTTTGTCAAATGCACTGCGTGTAACAAAACATACAGAGTATTTGGCAAATGAAGTTTAAACAATTGACCACGACCAACATTAGGGGATGAATGAAGCACCATTTCGAAATGTTCTTGGTGTAAAGATGGTTGGTCACAAATTATCATAAGAAAAGAGAAATAGAATGAAGAAAATTTTGTTCATTTTCGTCTTCTCAGCGCTCCCCGAGAAATCAATAGCATCGACCCACCAAGTAACTCATTTCCTCAATTCTCCCTGAATGATGAGCTTCGAAAGTGTTAACCTGAATATCCCGAGTCGACTCTCACTTTTATGACTAGGGAAACAAATAGGGGAGCATGAGGTCCAGATGACTGAGTTATATGGATTTCTTTTAGTGTCCACTCCTTAGCACGACGACACCGATTCAGTGAATAAAAGATTTTGGTTGACATTCAAATTCCTTTATTCTACATTCCGAGCCATCGATTCGAATTTATTGACCGCCGATCAATCGTTCCGTCCATTTCCACGAGAGGCTTCGTCGGCTTTACGATTTCAACGCGATCAGGTTGGCATTAAAACTTATTTCGATGTCATGAGCCAAGTCTTTGGTTAACTTTGCTGGCTGGTCCTCCATTTTTATTGATTTCACAAACGGTTTTGTCGCCTCCCGTGACCGTAACCAGCAAAAATGTTTCAAAATTGTGTCATCAAACATTGAAACATATGATCGTTGTTTTAATTAACGACGAAATGCATCGCATTAAACTCTAATACGAAGCGTGGCCACGTAAGTGTATGAAGTTTGGTAATTGTGCAGAGAGAATGGAAGAAGACCGCAGGTATTTCGAGATGTGGGCCTGAAGAAGAGGATCAGCCGGAAGTCGAAGAGGACGAATGACGAGCGGGAAGCGTGTGCGGATGGCGGGCGGGAGGGGAATGGGAAGCGGATGCTTGGTGTTCACAGAAGGAACGATGTTTGGAATCATTTTCAGAAGCGAGGGCACGTTGGAGAGGGTTAACACGCACCACGCTGATGGTGAACGCTGGGGAAGTTTGGGAGGCCATGAAGAAGAGAGGGGGGGATGTTGGACAACTAGGTGAGGAGGAGGAGAGGGTTTGAGGACTTGTAGGACGAGTGGGTTTGAGGAATACAGTCCTGAGGGAGAGCCATCCATTGGAGGGAAATTGAGACAATGTTATAGAAAATTGGGATTTTGGGATAATGACTTTCCAAAATCTTAGCAATCGGGTCATAGAACACGAAATGATGATGACGGCGGCATAGGATTGAACTTGAGAACTCCTCGCGGTTTCGCCTATTTAGTTATGCTTGCTAAAGTTCATCCCTCCTCGATACGGCGCTCTAATTTGAAGTATTGTGCTTTGTGGAGCAGAAACATGGACAGACCGGAGGAAAGAGGCGAAAAATCTAGAGAGTTTTGAAATGTGGCTATGGAGAAGAATGGAAAGATTAAAACGGAGCGATAAAGTGAGAAACGAGGAAGTGATAGAAAGGATGAATGAGAAAAGGAATATTTTAAGACCAATAAGAAAGAGGAAGGAATAGTGAATGGGACATGTCCTGAGGAAAGATTGCCTACTGAAGAGAATATTATAAGGAAACTAGCGGACCCGACAGACGTTGTCCTGCCCATACGTTGGCTTGAGCGAGTTCAGCAACCGTTTTTTCGATATTCGAATTTTCTATAAACGATATACTAAGTGACATTTGACATTGAGTTTGACATTTCAATCTTTTCGTTTCGTCAGAACAACGCCAAGCTACGACGCAAGTGCGACGAATTGCGCATGTATTTATACGTACGTCAAATACCACAGAATTCGAAATCAGCGCCAACTATGGCACACAAACATAACTATAAATTATTCTCAGATGGCCAATTATTCATGAACTTCTCAGAAGGTTTTAACGGTCAATTATTCATAAACTTAGGATTTTTCTCATTTTAAAAATATTGAGGAATGGTGGGGGGGAGGGTGAAATTTTGGGGTTATATGTTCTGATATGCAAAAGATCTTAAAAAAATATGAAAAAAATGTAAAAAAAATTTCTTACAACCCGATCGCAACGCCACCTACCGGGTCCAATTGTGAATCTAAACCATCCAGGGAACACACTCAAACACACGCGAAAGATTTCATCAAAATTGGTCCAGCCGTTTAGGGGGAGTTCAGTGACATACACACGTACAGAAGAATTATATATCTAAAGATAACTAGGGAAAGAGAGGGAGAGGAAGACGAAGAAATAATCTGTTGACGAACATTATGAATGGAAGGAGTTACGAGGAGCTGAAGAGGGCAGCACAGGATAGACGAGCAAGGAGGGAGCAGTTCAGTTGAATCCTGTCTGAGGACGGATTCATCATTTCAGCAGAATGAAGAAGATTCGAGTTGGCTGGCTTGAGAAGGGTTAATTGGGAAATGAAGGAAGAGTAGAGGTCGACATCCGCATTGCGTCAGCAAAAGACCCCAAAGGCTGATAATGTTAACGGACGGACAGAGTGCTGTACTTAAAGCGTTCTCCACATGGCACCCAGTCAGGCATAGGGATTCCCCTGAAAAATCTCGTCCAATGTTGGGACTAGAAACAGCACTCAACAAGGAAAGGCAGTATTCTGGCCTCCGTCAACCATTGGATCTCCAATTTAACAACCTACGGTATATTAATCTGCAAGCGTTTCATGGGGAATTATTCACTTTGAAAGTGTCTTTAGGCATCAAAAATCGTTAATTTTTCAAAAGAGGAGAACGTGCATTTTTCAAGGCATTGACACTAACTGCCAAGAGCAATTTATGAGTATGCCAAACCTTTGCATAAAGTCTTCGGTCAGTGGAAATTAAGTTCCTTCTTCGCACTAGATCACGACCATCTTTGCTACATTACCATCGCACAAATTAACAACGGACTCAAGACAAGTAACTGCATGAATGACTCTCCAAACGGGACCGATTTTTCCCACCGAAACAGCGCGATAGTCTTCATTCTTAATCCGTGAGATGTTTTATGTTCTGGTGTGACGAAGAAGGTGTATATATACATGTATTTTGAGAAGAACCATGTGCGCGGGCTTACGCTTTTCCCTAGAGCCAGCTCGATACGTCCTGTCATGTTCTTGGCATATTATTTCGAATATCTGTAATTACATTATTATATGGAAGAGAGCTGTTTGTGTGGCGAAACTCAGACTTACTCTTAATAATTACTTCATTTAACCTTTAAAAGGAATATTGTAGTATGGTTGTGAATCAGTCGCTACCTCCTAATGCTTAGAGACTTGGTGGGTGAGGCCTACCGAGGAGCGTGCTTCCTATAGCTATGCATGTTGTGTATGAAAACATAGGTCTTCCCTATAGAAAGGGTGATACGGATAGGGAAAGGGAGTTCATAAAGATTATGGAAAGCATTAAGGGATCTACTGGATGCCACCACATAATCTCTAAGATTTGGAATAACTACGGGGTGGGTGAGTACAGACAAGAATTAATTGTTCGGATACCAGAAATAATGGCATTGGAGGAAAAAAGTGGCTTGTACAAGGATAATTGCAGTGATGAAGAGAAATCCGAAGAGTTGAGAACAACCATAACCAGAATTGGTCCAAAGACACTACTCTGATGATTACGCCGACTGACTGCACTTCACCCATCGTTAAAGTTGGCCGGTTGATACCCCATCCCAAATTTTTGGGTAACGGGCTCCACAGGTCTTCAAATGACGTGCGGTAAGTTTTCGCGTGAGCGAAAACTGACGGCAACTCGTGCTACGCTGCCGGGTGAACCCAGCAACTACGAGAACTTGGGGGTGGCGGAGGCCCATTGGCGTTTCGACGTCAATCCGCCTCATTGGTGTCGGACTCCAAGAGATTGTGTGTTTCTTGTGGCGTACCCGACTGTAATCGTCGGGTGTCGGCGGTCCGTACCACGGCCTTTTCCCCTTCCCTTTACCTCCCCCCCAAAGGGAACAATCGGGTTAAGTTTGTTACAGGTACCGACCCACTGGCCTCCCACGCTGGTAGACGCCTTGACTATTTCTTAGAGAATCGGTGAGCGAGGTCTACTGAGGAGGTTGATCCTATATTTGACCAGAATTGGTCCGAGGACCCCACTCCGATGACGTACGCCGACTGACCGCACTGCACCCACCGTTAAAGGGAGGCGGGGGATATCCCATCCCAAATTGTTGGGTAACGGGCTCCTTCGGTTCTCAAGAGACGTGCGGTAAGTTTTTGCGTAAGCGAAGACTGACGACGACTTGTCCAATGTTGTTGGGGGAACCTAACAACTACGAGTACTGGGGGAAGGCGGAGGCCCATTGTCGTCCTTTCGACGTCAATCCGCCTCGTTGGTGTCGGACTCCCAGGGGTTGTGCGTTTCGTGTGGCGTACCCGACTGCTGTAATCGCAGTCGGGTGCCGGCGGTCCGTACCGCGGCCTAATCCCTCTCCTTTTCCTCCCCCCCAGTAAGGCCAATCGGATTGAGTTTGTTTACAGGTGCCGACTTACTGACCTCCTTCGCGCTGGAAGACGCTCTGTTCTTTTTCTTAGAGATATCGGGTTAACTCCGCAAAGGAATCGACTCAATTGATTGAGGGCAAGTGTCTTGGATGGACAAGTGGCCACTCATGCGACCTCTTCTTCCCCGTGAAACCCGATGGTAACAGAGTCACTTGTGCCTCTCCTGCACTAAAGTCTAAGTAAGACTAATTCCTTAACTAAGTCTCAAATAGATCTCTTTCCTCATCATTTGGCATTTGATAACAAGAAGAGGTGAAGAGCTCATGTTTGGCTGCGAAGCCAATAAAATCACAAGGGAGTGAAGATATTGGTTAAGCCTCCGACAATGAATACGAGATAAATATTCTAATTCAGATTCTTAGAAATGAGGTTCGGACCTCCGAAAGGGCATTTTTGGGAGTAGAAGTGAAACGGATCTTATTGATTAACTCAAATTTTACCAAAGCTCTTTTTTTTCAGTTTCACTCACAACAACTTAGCGCATCGATGCTAGGAAGAATATCCCCTGAGAAAAAGAATTCACTCGTTTTACTGTCCAACAGTCGCCAATTTGCAACGAGGTCGTTGCTAAAAGGTTACAATGCGGTAAGCATCAATTCAGCTTCATATGATTTGCTTACGCTCAGTCGCTCAAAACGGATCGCTCTCAGTGTGACACACCAGAACGTAGAATTCTTCAACACTCCAATTATTTTTCCGATAAGATTTATATTCATCTCGAGGGCTATTTTTCCAGTTTCACAATTGTATGTCCGCATGTCTTCTTCAATATTCATGGTCAACTTATGAGCTCCTTTTTTAATCAGAGCTCTGTTTAAGAATTAATGGAATTTATGGTGAAAAAAGTATTTTATTGTACTCATGACTTATTGGTCCCCATACATTTAAAATAATTCTCAATGTCTCGAGGTTCACTTATACTAGTGGTGTTCCTATTACGCCATACATTCCTGGAATGGCTCTCTGGGTAGTTGGGCATCAACTTCATTTCCGTAGCAGAGTTCTCTTTTTATGTACTCAATAGTGTCAAAATGATGTCCTAAATGGCACTGATTTTTTTTCGGGGAAAGAAAGAAAACACACCGGGTCAGGTGAGGTGACTTGGGATGCTGAAGGTGGATGGTTACTTCATTATTTGTACAAAACTCACAAGAAAAAAATCACAACGCCTATTTGTCGGGCGCGTTGTGTGGTGGAGGCGGGTCGTTCCGCTCGGCCGTTATGAAACGAGGAAGAAACTTTGCTGCAACCCGATGCATGTTCAATTTTTCCGTCAAAATGTCGTAATTTGAACCGATCGAGATTTCAAACTCTCCTGAAAGTTCTTTAACAATCAGACGACTTTTAGCGCACAGCAAATCATGGATTTTCCGAGTGTTACTACCACCACTTGACGTCGGAGGCCCTTCTGGTCGAGAATCCTCCTGAACTGACTGACGACCAATGCTGAGGGTTGGACCCAAAATAGTCCAAAACAAAAAGTCCAAACCGAAAAGTCCGAAGTCTATTAAGTCCAAAATATTAAAAAATATCTATTATCTAAAAATATCTAAATAGCCTAGTAACTGTTTATTACTAAGCGCACCTAATAGTAACAATCAAAATTAACGGTGAATAAAATTAACTCAGTAATAAAGTTGTAGTGCTCTGTCATGGTTGCTTTTTCATTTGTAAAATTATAATGCTCTGTCACACTTTTTGGGAAAAACTATTTTGGACTTTGTTACTTCGGATTTTTCCGACTTTGGACTTCATTGCTTGGACTTTTTGATTTGGACTTTTTGTTTTGGACTTTTTCACACACAATAATTCTGAGCCGAGTAAACAAGAGTGCGTACGACTAAGAGAATTATCTCCGTAAGCTTCCTTCAAAATTTCGAAGATTCGGTCGAAGACTCCCAAACTTGGCGCAAAACTATTACGTTGCAGCGTTGATCCTGAAACTAGCTAAAGGTGGCTTCATTTAAACGCAGTACTCTACGGTTCTATTTTGGATTGTAATCCTTTTCTACTCCCCTGAAACCGTATAGTATTCGAGATGCGGGCCTCGCGAAACTTTCGGGAGGCAGTTGTGCTGAATGCCCGCTCACAAAGCGTTAATGGCGACCGAAACACGTGTCCGTAATCGCATTCCTTCCTTTTGTTTGCGAGGTGACGACGGACTTCAGCTGTTTCTCACTGAGTCATCGAGCTTTCCCGGATACAATAATCGCGCAGGGGATTCCGAACTTGTTATTCAGGGTTTAAAAGTCACCGCCAAGCTGACTGCCGATACTTTTGGAGCGGAGATTCCGTTCGCTCTCGCCAAGACGCCCCGCTATCTGCGCAGCCTCGATGGGAACACAAAAACACCCACTTACTCACCCCCGGGGGCTACTTTGCTCAGGCTGAGATGAGTGACTCACAATCAGAGACTTTTCCTTTTAGGAACGATCATCATGACGTAATCTACCGATTGATGGTAGGTTTCACTGAAAGTCCGAGATATTCCTCCACATTTTTACAAGTAAAGAGCCCTATCCATCACGGTTATTTCATTCATCTTCTAAGCATAGGTGTAAGTTTTTGGGAGATGAAATGGCAACTTGTACTGTAGGAGTGTATTTAGTGGAGCTCAATTTTTATTGTGGTCGCTTATTGTTCGCGGAAAGAACGAGTTCATTAACCTATCTGTTCGGCAGAGTATCTCTCTTATTTTATCGCATCTGTCAGACCTAGAGATGTAGTGAGGAGTCGTGATAATAATCTCTGTGTCACTGAAAAATATCAGTTCTGAATTTATCAAGCAAACTAAGCCAAGCGTGTAGCCTCCGAGTCTCTAGGGGCTCCCACCTTAATCCCTCTAAAAGTTGCGAGATACTATATGCACGCTCGTAGCAGTTTTTAACGAAGCGCGCTGCTTTCCTTTGTATTGTATTAATGCTTTTGGTTAAATCTATTTGACCAGAGTCCCAAATGCTCGCGGCGTATTCGAGGTGTGGCCTAACCAGAGCGAAGTAGCATCTCTCTTTGACTTTTTCATACGAGGACCTTTTTATTATACGTTTAACATAACCTAGCTTCTTTAATGCTGCGCCACATACATTTTGTATGTGTAATCCCCACGATATATCAGATGTTAAGGTAATTCCAAGTATATATATATATATATATATATATATAATCGTTCACTCATTCACTCAGACCGCACAGCGGCAAATATACTCATAAATGTTTATACAGAAAGGTAGAAAGAAAGTGGATAGGAACACGTAAAATTACAAAGACAATGGTGGTGTGAAGATGAAATGATGGCCGATTCCAAGCAGAAAAAATTCGACTGGACCGGGAATCGAACCACGGACCTTTGGATTTCGCGTCCAATGCTCAGACCACCAAGCTACCCAGTCTACTAAGAAACTGCTGGAATCGGCGGGGGGTTTATATGAACAAACACTCCCCAGGGCATGACCCACGAGAGCGGCCAATAGATGGCGCGCGGGCTGCTTATCACCAACCGGCAGAGAAGGAATGACATACACAGAAGGCGAAATGAAAGAATAACTCAAGCACACAGACAGTGGTGAAAGATATAGAACAGGCGTTTCGGGGTACGCTAACCCAAGTAGGAAATGACCCGTTCAGGGCATACAATCGTTCCAAAGGTCCGTGGTTCGATTCCCGGTCCAGTCGTTTTTTTTCTGCTTGGAATCGGCCATCATTTCATCTTCACACCACCATTGTCTTTGTAATTTTACGTGTTCCTATCCACTTTCTTTCTACCCTTCTGTATAAACATTTATGAGTATATATATATATATATATATATATATATATATATATATATATATATACACACACACACACACACACACACACACACACAGTTTGCCTGAGGAAGGCAGACGATAAACACAGAAACAAAAAAGTGAACACACAACATTTCTTGATATTTCGGTGCCACTAGCACCTTGTCGCAAGAGCGTAGACCACTACGCTCTTGGTCTACGCTCTTGCGACCAAGGTGCTAGTGGCACCGAAATATGAAGAAATTTTGTAAGTGTGTTCACTTTTTTGATTCTGTGTTTATCGTCTGCCTTCCTCAGACAAACTGTTAGTTTGATTCCGCAAGTATATCTTCCATTATTTTCCACCTCACGCATAGCTAGTAGTAAAGGCACTCGTCATCCCACGTCCAATCCATCTCCCCCGATCCCCCTCCCTATGCACTTCCTTTCGATTTCTCTTTTACTGTTGATTGGTGAGCTCACATAAATCCGCCCATGGTCACCACCTAAAATCACATGGCAGCGGTGCTATTAGCTTCGGTTGAATCTAAGTAATGGTAGCGGGCGTGACTTCGTGGAAATCCTTCATAGTAGGAGCGTCTGAAAAAATTACAACTTGGCTGTTTCCACGTGAGGTCAACTCATGTGGAAACAGACAAGTTGTAATTTCTTCAGACGCTCCTACTTCGGTTGAATCATTGTGGGAGTTTGCATTGTGAGAGACTAGCATGGTGATGAAATATCCTAGTATTTTTCAATATGACGGAAATATTGAGACAAGATATACATCAACATCATAGGATGACGTAAGGCGATAAGTTTAAGATTCTTAGAATATCTCATTATCAGCAGTCACCAATGTGAAAAGCAGTTTACTGCAGCTCTCCACTATGTTCTCCTTTATGAGAACCTCGGTATTCCCCCATTAGTCTTTTATTTGCTACGTCCTTCACGATTTACTCGATGTGTTCTTTCCTTCTTCTTTCTCATTAGTTCTTCACATTCGTCGTTACTTCGACCGTTTTCGAACTTGGCGAACGCATAGATCACTTGCTATCAAGTTATATTGATTCTTAGGGCAGACGGAGTGAAATCTTTTGACACTTTTGTAGCCGTTCTACGATGGAAGAGACATCATGCGGCCTTCATCTCGTAAAACATACGAAAAGCGCCAACCGTGTCCACACATTTTTGTGGGTGATTGAAGTCGATTACTTCTTTAAAATGCTTCCCATCCTTATTCGCGAAAAATTAAAAGGGAACATTGTTTTTTTTAAATCTTATTGATTATGATTAAAATAATTCATGTAATATCATAATATGATGAATAACTATTATGCTTTTAATGCTAGGGGCTGCTAAAGTGGACGACATATCGCTCTCTGTATTTCACCAGTCAACGCCTTTATGCACAGAAAGTAATTGCAATATTTTTTGCCCATATGAAAAAACACGTAACAATATATAAATGTATAACAATCCGAACAAACTACCTATGATCTTCGACTGTTGGCTGATAAAATACGCGCGTTATAACTAACATAATTAAGTTGAAAACAAATTATATTTACTCTAATGGTTTATTGTTCCCCTTCTTTAATGAATGCTGTGAAAACCTCTCCAATGCTCAACGTTATTAACAATTATGATGTTCGTTAGCTAAAACTGATGCTGCCAATGAAATTATGGCTACCTGAGAGTACTTTCCATCTCCTTTTTCCGAGATATTTTTTTTTCTTCCAGAGCAAGGAAAACAGAATTTGTAGGTTAAGTGAGTAAACAAGTACGGAACATTTACAATGTATGGAATTATTCAAAGAACTATTACGTACCAAATCTTTTATCAGTATACTCACATTTGAATTGCCTTTAAATATAGCGAATTCATCAATTTTTCCGCAAAAAATTAATAAATATCACACAAATATACGTAATAATGATAAAATTGTGCCCATTTGAAAGTTTCTTCACTTTTATTTTTCATACAAGCCCATATTATCACACCCCGAATTCTAACTTAATACATAGTAAGCATAACAAGTCTGCTTTTTCATATATTTGGTTTCTTGACTGGGTATCTAGACAGTATGGAGTCTGCGGTCGCTTGAATTTAATGTCATATCCCCCCAATGAGTTATAGGTTCCAATGGAAGATTGCTTGACTTGCCAAGTTCGAAAACGGCCTTCCACTAATGTTTTCAGACGACTGTTATGCCTCATTGTCCGAATGGACCCAGTCAGGTAGCTTCTTTTATCTCGAGGTTTTCATAAGCCATCATCTCTCCTCAACACGTCACAGAGCTCATTGGTTGGTGACCCTCTGCGAACAATTTTACTCCATAATAAGTGAATTCCACACACGTGAATGCTAAAATAATATCGATTACTCAAGCGGTCCCAGGCCTTATCCCTGTGGTACTCAACCCCCCTCGCTTCTGTACTCCACCGCCGACGGCGGGAGCCGAAAAGCCGCGCGTCCAAACAATCCGTGCCGTGCCCGAATACCCTCCCCATCCCTGTGTGCAGTCGTCACATGTGTTTTTGATGTGTCTATTAACTCTCCCCTCGTTCCCCTCCCCCCCTCCTCGTCCCGTGAGAGAGGCGAGTTTCACAACCGCGTCCGTCCGCCGGAGGGCGCTCGCGCACGTGGGCGCCAAGAACCGCTATTTCGGTGACGCGGGTAACTTAACACCCAGAGACGCCAAATATCCCACCACTGCCCCTCTCTCTCTCTTCACCCCACCCCTTCCCCCTCCAAACTCAATCCTTCCCCCTCCCCCCTCCTCTCCCAAAACCCACACCTCCTGCTCCGGCATCTTATTCCTTAAGGTAGTTTGAGCGAAATATCATTTTACTTAGAAATCAATGAATTTGGTCTCATTTTAAAGAAAAATATATCACCCTTCTAATGACACCAAAATTTAACCCCTTACCACATTTCTTTCGGAGATATTTGTTAAAAAATACCAGCCCTTTTACATGGGAAATGGTACGTGTATGCACTCCAGAGAGACATTATTTACAGAATGAGGTATTTCTAACTCTTAGATGTCGTAAAACAATTAACAGCGTGTAGTTTGTATGTTTTCGCGACTATATTTGAAAATTAATCATATTGTCACCGCAGCAGGTTCTTGAGTATCACAAAAAACCTTCCGTTTTGAAAAAATTTTCAAACGCACAGCGTGAAAAAAATGAGTCGAGATAAAGACTTATTTAGATATTTTCATTTAATTACTTACAATTTCTGTCATATAAAACTATAGTATGGCACCAGTAATAATGCAATATTTAATTGATGTGTCCTACAGCTGGTGAAATTAAAACGTATAATTCGAATATGGTCTCAATTATGATAAGGGAACTATCTCGCTCGGACTACCATAAAAAAACGCCCTCCCCCACCCAATTTCGATTGGCGTTCAGGTGGCCGAGTCCCGGATTATGTCTCCTATCGACAACCGTCAACACCAAACATTATGGGACGCACAAAGGGCGACGCGTCCCAACCCGGGGAGGCGGGGGTGGGGAGGGTTTACTCGTGCTTTTTAAAACTATGGCGGTGAGAAGCGTCGGGAGGGGAGAGTAATTGAACAAATGGGTGCTTGCGTGCGATTCTCTTAAACGGGATGTCGTCAAGTGGAAGAGCGATGGCGAAACAGGGGTACAATATTGGACAGGGGACAATGGAAAGGTGCGTTTGCAATGTCGAAAGAGGTTTGACTCTCTTAGACGCACTATCCTAGCCTTGGCCCATGAACGCCTCAGTCCTCCCAGATAGAAGTTATTGCGCCGCCCATTTCTATATTTGTACTTCACAGTGTTAGTTCTTTGGAAGTTCACACTATCCAATAGGCAATGGAGAAGCACGAATATCTCTTAAGGAGAAGTAGGGTGGAAACTTCAAAGCAGTGTTCCATAAATATTAGTCTTGAATGCATATTTTTCTTGGTCCAAAATTTGTAACCCTTTCAACGCTAAGGCATAAATTGTGATTCCTTCCCGGTGACGAAGTTCAGTTCTTTTGCATATTTACGTTCAGCACGGCGAAATAAGTGACACATGTCACTGAAAATTTTAATTTTTGAAGCCTATTTTTTTTGTAATTATCACTGTTTAAACTTCGAACGTTCTAGAACGTCCTGTTCCACCGGCAAGAATGTTGTGAGGGTTGCATGCATTTTCAGTAATTCCCCGTCATCGATTTTACGTCTAATAAATAAATAACAAACCTTAATTCTCGTTAAGCTCATAATTTCACGAGTATATCCAGTTTGTAAACTCTTCTTACACTTCGCACTCATTTAATCCTCTCGGTTATAAAATATTGCGCTGATATCAATAAAATTTTATAGAATGCGATTTTTTTTTAAAACTTCAGAAGAAAATTCCTCATTTGGAAGTAAAACTGTCTTTTCTCTCAGTATTTTGATTATAAAAAATACCGAATGCAAAATTTTAGTTCAGGAAATGGATTGCTAACGTCTTTAATTGAGAATTACCATAGTAAGTCATTGGTTGTATTCGCAAAAGTTCAAAATTTCTGCAGTCATTTTTAAAACTTAAAATCACCGACGCAAATCATGATCATAAAAATGCATCTGCATAGAAATTTGTTTATGAAACTACAATAAATATTTACATAATTTCTGTATTTCATGTTCCTCTGATAATTCATGAAGCAAAGGAAAATGCATAATGACGGGTTACCCTCACTAGTCGCGCAATTTGTGGGATTTTCCGTCATAATCCCTCGCTTGACACTCTTGGCATTTTCGATTTTGCGTTGTCTATTTCATATTGATGTGGATAATGTCACCAAATCTGCAGTGTTCTACAATTGACAAAGGCATTCCAATGTATCTACACCACAATTACCGATGGAATGAAAATTACAAATGGTCAGGAGAAGATAATATTCGACAGTTAAAGAAAGATATATTCTAAATTATATTGGCGCATATGTGAGCGACTGCTCTGCTCAAGATCGACGAAAACACAACTCAAATGCATCAGTTGTCTCAATCTCTTATAATTCTGTTTCGAATGTTTTTGACCAATTACCCCGACAGTTTCTCGAATCTTGCACCTCCCATTTATCATGAGCATCATATCCATTCCATGCGCCGTAATAAACTTTCTACTATCCGGGGGGCTGTTTCTCAGACATGTAAACAAACAAATGAAAGTCAACTAGCGCGTATTTTGAGCTTAAATTGTTTTTCGGACGAAAATCACTACGACACAGCAGTCGAGAGAAAATAATTAAATATTCTGATGTTTCACACTCTTTAACTTATTAGCAATAAACAACTACTAAGCAATTCGTTTCTGTTTACTGATATAATCATTAATAAGAGGAAATACGAACAGAAAGTTACAATAAATGTTATTATCGCCACCAAACGGTATACCACCATTAAGTTTCGTTATGATATTGCGTTGCTACGCCATTAATATTGTTTCAATAAAGGTAAAACCAACTAAACATGACATCTTGAAATGTAAGGTTTATTAATAACTACCATTTATAGCTCATACTATAAGAAATACGTCGAAATAAACGATTATATCTAATGATGTTAGGTGAACCCGAAAACTCGCGTTCGCTTGGGATCTTTTAAGGTAAGTTGTGACATTCAATTGCTTTCCAGCACATACTCAATCATTTGTAATTACCCAAAAACATTGCACTAACTTTAGAATTGGAAATTTTGCAAGGTGCATGCCCAAAATGTATCGTAATAATCAAAATACGAGTTATGCATAGTCTTGATTAGGCCCGCCATTATTTTTAAATAGTAGAAGTCTTCAGTTAGGTATACAAGAGTAACCCATCCGCCTTGTGAAAATAGTCACATGACTTGTGGCTGGTAGACTTGCAGCTTTGAGAAACAGGCCCCTGCTCACCAACCTACTTCGCAGAACCGTATCACAGATTCATCGAAAATACTTTGCATTACAAATTATCCTTTTTTCTTCTCTTTCAGGGATGTTTTCATTACCACTTTGTCAAGAACCTTAGTCACGTCACTGACGTCCTATTTCTCATCCAGTGGTTCCCGTTGCAGAGCCACTAACGACTGCAAAAACTTTGGATTAAACGCTTTCGATCGGGAATGCGTCAGCACCACACCTGATCGACTGATTGAATTTGTCAGGATTTCATTACCCAATTAATCGGTGAAAACGTACGTCATCAACTTGTCTATATTCTCAGAATATAATTGATAAACCTTTGCAAAGACCTGTTACTCAAATAAGACAATTTTATCTCGGTGAGTGAACTAATTACTTTCGGTTCATAAATTAAGCATACTTTTACAAAAACTAATAACTGTACTGGAAAATCGAAAACACACATAGATGAATTAATCATTTGCCAGTTAGATAATAGGAATAGATAGGAAAATGCTCTATTCATTGTTAAAACGAAGACCGTACAATTCGGTTGTAAAAAATTATCATGAAAATTTTATAACGGCCAAAAACTTGAAATTGATTTAGTAGAAATGCAGTAATATACAAAAAAAATAAGTGATGCTGAAAGAGACACGGAAATGGAAAATAACGTATTTCACCGCATAATCGTGACTTCAATTTTTGCCTTCATCCGTTTGACTTCATATTCAAAAGAAGAACGACCATCACAACATTAAAGTCAACCATCTATGACCAAACTCTAAAAACGGAAGCACAAGACACTTTCTAACATGCTCCCAACTTTGGATTAATTTCCATCGGCGATAATGTTCTAAAACGGGGCATTTAATGACGGGAGATATTGCAGTTCTACATCTACATCTACGTACTACCCTGCGAGCCGCCGCATTGGCGTGTGGCAGGGGAAGGTAGGTCACCAGCCGTGTAAAGATGTGAGTTTTTGGGGGGTGAAATGGTGACATGCATTATGGGAGTGCATTTAGAGGAGCTCAGTTTCTATCGTGGTCGCTTATTGTGTGCGGAAAGAACGAGTTTTTGTTGCTATCCGTTCGGAAATGAATCTCCCTTATTTTATCGCATCTGACAGTCCTGTCAGTTTATCCATTGCAACGACAAACACAACTTTTCCCTTTAAAATTACCGTATAAAGTATATGTTTTGGCCTGTGAGCTTGAAACATAGTACAAATATTTGTGACAAAATTTACAACAAATTAAAAACGAAAACGTAAGTAGCAAATCTTTTTTTATGCTACGCTGAGAATATATTCACCTTACGTTCGTAGCCGAAAACTAGGATATCTGAAAAGAATCTGTGGTAAAACTGGTCAATGCATAATTTATATTTCCTTTAATACTGTCTTCTGATACAAATTTTGTAAATAAGAAGAAACAAACATTTTAGATGACAAACCGTACGGTTTCAGGCTGAATAACGTGAAATTTTTCCATGTTAGAAAAGAAAAACTATGCAAATTCCACTTAGAGAAAATTTAATACAAGACCCACGAGGGTTGCAACACATTATGTCATCTTCAGGTGCAAATCACAGAGTTTCAGTCAAATATATACACAGAGTGGAGGAGAATGGGGAGGGGTGGAAAAGGGAGTGGGGGAGGGATGGGGAATCATGGGTTGAAGGAGAGAGGAGGGATGGGGTTGTGGAAAGGAGGGTGGGTGGGGGAGGAAGAAGGGGTTGGGGTGGGAAAGAACGTTGTTGTGTAGGGAAGTCCGCTGCGTCCGGGTACGTCATCTTCGTGCTGTCGTTGTGTGATGAAACCCCCGGGTCGTGTTTTACATTTTCTCTAAGTGGAATTTGCACAGTTTTTCTTTTCCAACATTTGAGATGAATTCTCTTGCATCCCAGTGGGCAGAGACCATGCAGAAGACATTCATGAACTAATTCAGAAGTAGTCCACGACTGAATTATCCTGAGAATACAACCACAGAACGTTCATTGGATGTTTGAGAGTGGAATAGTCATTTTAGGCTGTTCATAGATCGTTCGTTTCCTGTCCACAAAGTATTATTCAGAAATGCTCCCTGGTTGAATATTTAAGAACTTCTTTAAACCATATATACTTATTTGCAATGTTCAACGACTATATTCATTCTACATTCTAGGAATATTCTAACATACCATACGGGATTATTCCACAAATGCAATTCCAAAAAATAATAAAAACGTACAAAAAAATAACAACAATGAACCTGGCTGCATATTTACCGCTCTCATTTGGGACGTAATGAGTAATTTATAAAGTAGGTGCTAGAAATATCCTCAATTTACCAAGCATTTTTAGCTATACAGTTACGAGATTCTTGGAAAAAATGTAAATGTGAAGTTTCTGATGCATTTAAAGGGATCCTACATTTAAACCATCAACAATTCAGATTGAATGATGTTTCATGTTAAGAATGAAACTACTTGGTTTTTTTCCACCAATATATTTAACCATACATCAACCGGTTTCGGCCTTTTCAGGCCATTATCAAGATTACAGAATCTTTTTTTTTTATTTGAAAGATTCTGTAATCTTTATAATGGCCTGAAAAGGCCGAAACCGGTTGATGTATGGTTAAATATATTGGTGGAAAAAAACCAAGTAGTTTCATTCTTAACACGAATCGAAATTTCCACAAAGTGAATTCGCCAACCATTGATTTTAAATGATGTTTGTTCAAAAGTAGTTCTAATGAAACCCATTTCACAAGAAATATTTTCTAACATTCCTTCATGGTTCATATATTATTCATTCAAAAACAGTTCATGCGCGATTCATCTACATTGAACACACTTTGAACAATCTACGAAGTATTCCCATGAATGTCCTTTGCACTATCTGTGAGTGCCATTTGAATGTTCATTTGAAGTCCTCCTTGAATGATCTTTGATCGTTTTAATAGTGCTCACTGAACGTTCTTTGACCATCATTTGGACAATAAATTCCTCACAGGGATATGATACAGTATAATGATTTACAGCTGAAGTTACGGCAGGGAACAAATATCGCCGGCTGCTCTCCTTTCAAAGGCGTAGGCCCTATTTTTATGATGCTCTCATGTGCTCCGTTCACGGTTTCAAAACAGTCGTGTATCCGTTTTACGGCCATTTGAAGTACTCTTTTGACTAAAGGGTCGAGTATTTAAGCCACTGCCAATGTTAGGAGAACTCTGTGTTACCGTTCGTGTGACTATTTTCTAGGTTATTCCCATAGTTCCGTCGAGTAACATAGGAAAACCCAATTAACAGATCACATGGTTCCTTCTTTTCCCGCCGGAACCGGCCGATGTACCTCACTGAGCTCAGGGTGATCTTTTGTGCCTCTTGGTCATCTGTTACGTGGGTGGAGTAAACAAAGTCTCCAGATACAGTAAAATATCTTGGAACATTGAACATTATCACCATAATTTCTGATATATCGTGGGGATTGCACTTACAGAACATATGTGGCAAAGCATTAAAGAAACTAGGTTTTGTTAAACTTATAATAGAAAGGTCCTCGGATGAAAAAGTCAAAGAGAGATAGTACTTCGCTTTGGTCACATCTCGAATACACCGCGAGCATTTGGGACCCTGGTCAAATAGATTTAACCAAAAGCATAAATAAAATACAAAGGAAAGCAGCGCGCTTCGTTACAAACTGCTACGAGCGTACATATAGTTTCTCACAACTTTTAGAGGGATTAAGGTGGGAGTGCCTAGAGACTCGGAGGCTGCACGCTAGGCTTAGCTGGCTTGATAAATTTAGAACTGATAATTTTCAAAGCGACACAGAGAATATTATTATGACTCCTCACTACATCTCTAGGTCTGACAGATGCGATAAAATAAGACAGACACACTGCCGAACAGATAGGTACAAAAAATCGTTCTTTCCGCGCATAATAAGCGACCACAATAAAAACTGAGCTCCACTAAATACACTCCTATAATACATGTCACCATTCCATCTCCAAAAACTTACACCCTTACACGGCTGGTGACCTAACACCCCCTTCCAGTTGCCCATGCGGCGGCTCGCAGGGTATTATGTAGATGTTTAATCTTTAACGTTTTTATAATTCACCACCCACACATTGGCCTGGTATCACACCCGCATCCACGACCTCAGAGATGAAGCAATATCTCAATATGCCTATCTCAACAATCCTATTTCCCGAGGATCTTGAGGAGGACTAGGTTGCCAGAGAATTTGTGAGAGGAGATTCTTGAATCATTGCAAGACCTCATAGTGGGAGTTTGATGCAAAGAGTTATTAAGGGCGATATTTGACTACGTAAATGAACAGCTTCAGTTCATACGATGCAAGGTAAGGAAAAAACACGAGACCACTTTGGCTTGACATAAGTGACTTGCTAATCTAATGAGGTTATTTTTTCTCGAGAGGTCATCATCACCAACACCTGGTAATTTAAACACCCATGCGGTCGGGAGATGGAGCACAGCCCAAATGAGAGAGGAAATATCTTCCCAAACACTCCAGTAGGTAGCAAGATATTCGTATCTGCACATATAATGTCGGCAGCTTCGTAAGAAGATGGAAACACCGGGACCTAGAAAAATTTCTTTAATATTCCGATGGCATTGTTGAAAGTGAATTGGAAATTGTTAAAAAATGGCGTCTTTAATAAAACCTTGACCATATTTCCCGACCTCAGGATATGAATCCACCTTGTTTCCACCATCACTCGCTGGCAGACAGAATCGTGTGTTGAACGTCCGAGGGTGTTGATGATTGATGGTGTTTTATTATTTAAATTTATTAATTACTTAAACCGGAGTCCCACTGTAAGGAGCTCTTTCTTGAGCTCCTTACAGTGGGCTCCTTTCAACTAACTTAATTCACGTGAGATAGGATGTATCCGAGACTCGAATGTTCGCCGTGGATAAAATTGCACATAAAACTGAATTTGTGCCATTTCAAACAAAAAAATGGATTAAAAATGTCTTGTTTTTAGCGATGATATCACGGAAATCTAATTGTTGTTCTTCACAATTCCAGATTGCTTTATGACACCGTCCGGGTGGTGTCGATTTTCTTTCCACATTGGGCCGACACCAGTCTCAAGGATTAGATTAAAAGATCTTTTGTCATCAGGAGGGATATCTACGCCTGCATCGAAACTTGCGTGTGCACGTAACGGGAGCCAATGAACCTTGTCCTCGCTATGTGCAGCCTGCATTGGCCGTTGACTTCCTGAGCGTAGGTATCTTAATTCTTTGTAGACGGCCCTCTTGTCCAACGGAAGTAATCTGCGGGTGGACATCCTTTCGCTGAGGAAAGCAAAGTACGAGATGGGAGTGCGTGGGGGGCATGACCCCCCGAGAATAATGCATTCTCGGTGGTCATGATGGCGGCCATCCCTTTGGGAAAGGTCGGCAATCCCCGTCATTTGGTGAGCTTAAAACTTCAGCATTAAAAAATACCCAAGACTTGATGACACTTTTTTCGTAAATTTTCGCAGCTCATGATTTAATCTTGTGAAATCTTTTGGTATCTGCGATATTGAAATAGAAAAAAAGACCTAATAACCTGAACAGAGATGATGGGTACCAACTTCCATTTAAGTGGAAGAGACTTTTGGAAAAGAAAAAACGGTAGAGTTGAGCCTTTAAAAAAATTAACAGTCGAAATTTCAAATTTTGAAGAGGACCATTGTTGTTCGGACCTATAAATTCCCAACCATCAAGGGCAAAGAAACAATAAGCCTGACGAAGCCGGCAGAACAGCACGGCTGTAACTGTTGCTCTTAAAAAAAATCAACGTAGATACCAAAAGATTTCACAAGATTAAACTTGATGAGACTATTGTAAAATTTACCACTGATGGCACACGTTTGGCTCCGACAGACGAGTAAGCCAAAAGCGTGACCTATACCTTAGAATATCAACTGTCTACGGGCAGCCAGCACTTTCCAAGGCTCAGATAGTGAACCTTATAGAAGCCTCTGTAGGAACAGCATTCTGAAGGCAAGGATTTTGCCTTCTCTATCTACCAATGCATATCCTCCCTCAGACAATGGGGCCCTTAAAATTGTGTTTTTGACCCAATGTCTTCAGTTATTTCGGATGAAAGTGACCATTTTTTATTGAAGCTCTCTGATGCACTGTTGTGTAGGCGTGTGACATTGTAAGATGTGCCACGGTCGAGGGGCAATAAACTAATTTAAAACTAGCGCCCTTCCTCGAAATGCTAAAGGTGCAGCTCTGGGCTTGCAATTTTGCAGTGCTGAATCAAGTTTCAGATGTAACTGTTCACGAAAGAGAGCACTTTCTTGTTGAGGATCGTTGGAAAGTCATACGCCTAACTAAGAATTTCGAGCCCATGGCATTCCATTAGAAGGACAATGGTTCATCTAATCTGTTTCTCCAGCTTCCAACCCAGAGACCTTGGCTATATACCGTGTTTAACTCTGTACCACATGCTCTTGCACATCGATGGAAGATGCTAAATATGGTGTCGAAGTCATCATCATTGGAAATAAAAATATTTAGATCATCAGCGTATGTCACCAGCCGTGTAAAGATGTAAATGATTTGGAGGTGAAATGGTGACATGTCCTACGAGAGTGTGTTTGGAGGAGCTCAGTTTCTATTGTGGTCGCTTATTGTGCGCGGAAAGAACGAGTTTTTGTACCTATCTGTTCGGCAGAGTATCTATCTTATTTCATCGCAACTGTAAGACCTAGAAATGTAGTGAGGCGTCATGATAATATTCTCTGGGTCGCTCTGAAAAATCTTAGTTCTGAATTTATCAAGCAGCCTAAGCCTAGCGTGCAGCCTCCGAGTCTCTAGGGGCTCCCACCTTAATCCCTCTAATAGTTGTGAGACACTATATGTTCGTTCGTAGCAGTTTTTCAACACCCATGCCCTGGGTAGATAATATTCAACCCAAGCGGGACTCGAACCCGCGACTCTCGGATTAGCAGGCGAAGACTTTACCCAGCCGCCACCGGGTCCGACAATTAGGCCGACACTGATAGTGGAGAAAGATACATCAGTATTTCCCAGCTTAACCCCTTCAGACTTGAATTACTTGTGGAATGCAAAAATATTTTTATTTTCACATTTGAGTCAAAAGGTCTCTTTGCAAGATTTACAGAAAATTTTGTACATATTTGACCGCAAATAACCAAGTTAGAGGAGGTACAGCATACTGTACATGCAATATCACGTTTTGTATTTTTTGCACCCTTGAAGATGGAAAGAAAATGCATCAAAATGAAAATAATGACGCTCGATTCAACAGAATGTTTGTTTGTCAAAAAAAATGTATTCATCCACATAATTTGGTAATTATGGATTTACAAATACTTAGAATTTTTTCTGAATTATTGGTGGTCAATCTAGTGTTAAATATACGCTGCAGTTTCCAACCAATATTATATTGTTTTATAGCTTTATTTTATAAACAATAGTGGAAATTTACATAAAAATCGCACCCTCTTGCATCTGAAATACATTTATGTATTCTCTTATATCAACTGCTAACGACTGATGAAAAAGTAATACAAATCAACAATTGGAGAAAATGCATGATTAATCTTTATTCGAACTGAAAATAGGAAGGCTAATTATTCGATCCCAGAATCCCAGAGGGGCACTTGTGAATTTTACACTTTCTTGTTTGTTTTTGATTGCCGGATGATTCTGTGGCCCGTATGTCCCTGGAATCCCAATAAGCGGCTAACCTTGTCATTAGGTTTTCCAGGGACCGGACCAACAGAACTTGACATACATCCATGCCCTGAGTGGTAAAAAACCCACCCAGGTGGGACTCGAACCCGCGACCCTCAGTTTAGCTGGCGAGGACTTTACCCCGCCGCCACCGTGGCCGGTTAGCAAAATTTAATGTGACTTTTGAATACATTTCGCCCAAATTAAGCAGTACATACTATGTACAGTATACAGTACACCAGAAATGAAAGGGTTAAGAGAAATCTATCGAGTGTTTGAAGTATATGTCTCGAATCAATCTCGCGCCGATGCGGCTCTAGGCGGACGAGCTCCATCTGCTCAGCATCGAGTTGAACTATTTCGGTAGTCAGCCACCCATCACTTCTTGTTGGAAACTCAGAGAGATTTCGGGAGATGGAGCCACAAGGCATACTAGTCCAAGAGATACGTAAACGCGCGGAGGAGGATAACGAAAGAGAGAAAGGGGAGGGGGAAGAAGGGGTTTGGCAATAAAAGGAGGAGGACTGCCAACTATCCCAGATTCTCCGGAGAACTCCCCGGAATTGGACAAGGCATTCTCTCCACCACCTGGGATCGAATAATTAGCCTTCCTATTTTCAGTTCAAATAAAGATTAATTATTCATTCTCTCCAATTGCTGATTTGTATTACTTTTTCATCAGTCGTTAGCAGTTGATATAAGAGAAAACATAAGTGTATTTCAGAGGCAATTTGAAGCGTCAACTAGTGAACATTTCATTCATTCTCGATAAACGGTTATAACTTTGGGGGCAGTATTTTCTGGCCAAGGTTTCAACTCAATAGTGTCATTATCAGGGCGATACATTCTACTTGAAGAGCCTTTACACAACATTTAGATGGACAACTGGAGAGTTTGGGCAGTGTGTGCAGTGGCTGGTAAATATAAGGATATAGGAAATAGGTCAAAATAAAGGAATGCGTGGGCGAATGGAACATGAGTCTAATATCTCACACAGAGGAGGGGTTGCTTCACAAAATAAACAAAATACTACCACCGGACAACAAAACGGAATTGATATGTAGTGATAAAACAAACATAAAATTCCGAATACGTCTTCGAAGCACCGAGCGGATTGTCAGACAAGAAAGAGTAGTGATATTTTGTTTATTTTACGACGCAAGTCCTACATCTACACAATACCCCGCGAGCCGCCGCTTGGGCGTGTGGAGGGGAGTGTTAGGTCACCAGCCGTGTAAAGGTGTAAGGAGGAACATCCGCCTCCTCCGCCGCGCCATAATTTACTCTCCTCCTTCCAGTTCCAGTTTTTTGGAATGAAATGGTGACATGAATTATAGGAGTGTATTTGGTGAGCTTAATTTTTGTGATCGCTTATTGTTCGTGGAAAGAACGAGTTTTTGTACCTATCTGTTTAGCAGAGTATCTCTCTTATTTTATCGCGTCTGTCAGACCTAGACATATTGAGGAGTCATGATAATATTCTCTATGTCGCACTGAAAAATATCAGTCCTGCATTTATCAAGCATAAACTCCACTTTCTCCGGCGAGATATTGTAGAACATCATATTTAATAATGATACTCAAACGATATCGTACTGTCTACCAAATTTATTTCAAACTCTTACAACACGTGTTTCAACTGTCTAGCAGTCATCATCAGGTAAGACTGTCTGTCTTACCTGATGATGACTGCTAGACAGTTGAAACACGTGTTGTAAGAGTTTGAAATAAATTAGGTAGACAGTACGATATCGTTTGAGTATCATTGTTATTTATCAAGCAAACTGAGCCTAGCGTGTAGCCTCCGAGTCTCTAGGGGCACCCACCTTAATCCCTCTAAAAAATGTGAGACACTATATATATGCTCGTTGCAGTTTTTAACGAAGCGTGCTGCTTTCCTTTGTATATTATAAATTTTTTTGGTTAAATCTATTTGACCAGGGTCCCTAAAGCTCGCGGCGTATTCGAGGTGTGGCCTAATTAGAGCGAAGTAACATCTCTCTTTGACTTTTTCATCCGAGGACCTTCCTATTATATCCTCCTCCTCCTTCCTATATATGTCCTCCTCCGTTTGAGACATTCGAATCTTAGATTCCTTTCTACCCTTCATTTTGACCACTTTTTCGCCGTATATCCCTCCTCCGCCGCGCCATAATTTACTCTCCTCCTTCCAGTAGATGTGTGAACTATAGGGCGCGTAAAATATAATGTTTCACCTTGATAATTACACTAATGAGTTGAAACCTAGGTCGCCTAATAAAGTATCAAAATTATAGTACAATGTCAAACCATTCTCCATGAAATGTATTTCAACATCTTTTCATTAAACTGTTTTCCATTAAAACTAATTATCACAGAACTTTCATTGAAGAATTAGGATTTTCCCTGTGTCGTGGCTCTTTTGCTCATTTAGGCTTTCAGCGACACGGAATTTTTTTTAGTTTTACATTGCAGAGCAAATAGGTTATTGGATATTTTCAAATTGTCAAACAATTAAATTTTGTCCATTTAATGATATTTCAATTTTGTAATCGAAGAACTACAAAAGAAAAAAGGGTTAAATGTAAAGTGACGAAATTTTAGCATTTTTTTCCATAATTTATTTATCATAATTAAAAACCAGTCTATCAAAGAAAGATGCGACAACATCGTGCCACTACGAGGAAAATCACCAAACAGCGTCTTTCCTTACATTGAAGGGATTAGCGATTCTAACAATATGCCCCAATCCAGACCAGAATTTTTATCATTCTCAGAATTAATTACGCTTCTGAAAGATTCACTAAATAATGCCAAAAACGTCCGTCCCAGAAATACATACTCAAAGAAACGAAACTGTATCAGGCGTTACTTTGGGGAAGTTTTTAATATCCATACTCAAAAGATAAATCTTGGTTAATTCCACACTAATTAATTAAAACCGACCCAGGTTTCAGCAACTGAGCGCTATTTTCAAGGTGAAAATGGCACTCAGTTGCTGAAACCTGTGTCGGATTTAATAAAGTTGTGTGGTATTAACCAAGTTTTATCTTTTCAGTATGAACGTACTCAATATATAATGTAAAATTTGAATAATTTCAAATTTGATGCTATAATATATAACGTATCCCCATAATCGTGGAAACGTGGAGTGATTCATGAATCGTTCGAGATGATCCCGATCACGTATCTAAGGAGTCACGTGGTAGAAACAACGAACGGTTAGAGAGTTTGTGAGTGAGACAGAGAGAGAGAGAGAGAGCGTTTGAATCCCTCGGATGAATAACTTGAGCCTCTGAAATGTTGTGTACTGCGTCACCAATCGAGATATATTCGACTCTATCAACTCGAGCTGAAAAATGAAACAATAGACTCACTCAATGATATTGTCAATGTAATGAGGGAGAGATTAAGTGACCGAGAGCTGGAGGAAAAGGACGATAGGTATCGCCATCTTCAACAGAAGACTTCAGGTGGGAAAACATCTGATCTTGACACTGGACCAAGAGGAAAGGTATTCAAAAGACAGAGAGTGAAGAGGAAAAAGACAAAGAAAGAAGGAAGGTGAGGAAGCTTATGACTTTGAAATCGTACACCGGCCATTACATTACCGGTACAGGTGACTCTCTATCCTCTTCCTCTGCTGCGGTTGCCTCATCTATTCCCGGGGTTACTTCTCCTGCATGCTTATTTCTTTCCGCTTCCGATTTATCTCTCCTCTTTGCTGCTCGAGTCTGCACCGCATTTATCCAATGCTTTTCTGGTCGATTCGCACGGAATTTTTCAATATGTAGGGAGGAAAACATTGATCGGGAAGTCTGCATGAAATTTTTAAGAGAGGTTTTAATGAATCAAAATCTCGATTCCTTGGTCTTTGTATCACGTGACTCCTTAGTTATCTGATCAAATTATCTCTACAGCTAAAAAAAGAAATCTTCTACATCTACATAATACCCCGCGAGCCGCCGCATGGGCGTGTGGCAGGGGGTGTTAGGTCACCAGCCGTGTAAAGGTGCAAGTTTTTTGGAGATGAAATGGTGACATGAATGATAGGAGTGTATTTAGTGAGCTAAATTTTTATTGTGATCGTTTATTGCTCGCGGAAGGAACGAGTTCCTGTACCTATCTGTTCGGCAGAGTATCTCTCTTATTTTATCGCATCTGTCAGACCTGGAGATGTAGTGAGGAATCATGATAATATTCTCTCTGCCGCTCTGAAAAATATCAGTTCCGAAATTTATTCAGCAACCTAAGCCTAACATGTAGCCTTAGAGTCTCTAGGGGCACCCACCTTAATCCCTCTAAAAGTTGTGAGACACTATATGTACGCTCGTAGCAGTTTTAACGAAGCGCGCTGCTTTCCTTTGTATTTATTAATATTTTGGGTTAAATGTATTTGACCAGGGTCCCAAATGCTTGCGGCACATTCGAGGCGTGGCCTAACCAGAGCGAAGTAGCATCTCTCTTTTACTTTTTCATCCGAGGACCTTCCTATTATACGCTTAACAAAACCTAGTTTCTTTAATGCTGTCCCACGTATGTTTTGTATGTATAATCCCCACGATATATCAGATGTTAACTCTTCAAGTGAACTGTCGATAATGTCTCCCGATTTGCTTCGTTGTTAAAAGTAAGAGTAAATCAAAACAATGGTGTATCGATGATTAACTCTTTAAGGCATAACCCAACACATATCAGCCAGTGGTTCACTTTCGCATGTTCCTGGAATTTCTCTCGTGTGGTGACCACTCTTGGTGAGGGACGTGCATACCAAGGGACGGGAGAATGCAAATTTGTCGGTTTGTCGGGGGAACCGGGTTCCCCCACCCCAAAGCTCTCTCTCACTCCTTTACCCAGAAACTACGTCATACATGACGTCACGCCAAGGGGTATAGGTGACGTCAAATTCCCTTCAAAAAAGAATATTTTGTTCCCGCCTCCCTCTCTCCGTCCTCCTCCCCCTCGCCTCCAATCGCTTGTTGGGGTTTGACCTTTCCGCTTTTCGACGCTCGCCCGCCCAATTAGCGCCGTGCCCTTTTTCGCCCGCGCCAAACGAGTCGCTTTCCGACCCGCGATCGACAACCCTTCCCTTCCCCTCGTCCATCCCCTTGTCCCGTCCTCCAACCACCTCTCTCACCTCTGCCTCCGGAAATAAAAAGGTGTGGCCATGTTTTAGCTCATCTTCGACGGAGGAAATAGAGAAAAACACCTGTGCACTGATTTAGGGGTGACCCTCGATTCAAAACTGAATTTTAGCAGGTACCTCAGAGATATAGGTATGCTCCAGAGCATTTATAATTTTAGGTTTTGTCAAACGTAACTCTTTTGAAAATTTTTCTACATCTACTATCATCAGAGTTTACCTTGCACTTGTTAGACCTCAACTTGAATATGCAAGTGTTGTTTGGGATCCTATTTACAAAACCTAAATCGATATGCTTGAAAGAGTGCAACGACGTTTTATTAAATGGCTATATCACAAAGAAAAAATTGTTTACAGCAGGGATGAATATTCCTCTCTCTGTAAAAGGTATAGTATTCAACCCTTATGGCTCAGAAGGAAGGTTTTTGATGTTACTTTTGTATATAAGGTTTTAAATGGAATAATTGATCGTAAAGATTTGATTGGACTTTTGGTCCTCAGGGAGCCAGTACGTAGAACACGGCAGCTGACCTCATATGTACAGCCGTTTGCGGAAAAGGAAGTATTTCAACCCTCTTGTATTCCTCGAGTTGTTGCGGCAGAAAACGAGCCGTACAATGTTGTTGATTTCTTTTGTAACTCCTAAATGTGTTTAAAAAAGATCGCGGCAGGATATTTCAGACAGGGCTTATTTATAGAATTTTATGCATGTTTAACTTTGTGCTTTTTTATTTTAGTAATGTGGTTTAATGAGTGTAATTTCTATTTTTTATATTATTTTCATCTTTTATCATAGTCCATGTAATTGGGGGCACCTGTTTGGGCTAAATAAATTATTATTAAAATTATTATTACCTAATCAACCGTTCTTGCAGTGCCTCTCACTTGGAGTGGGCCAAGAGCGTTTGGGATCTTTACGAAGCACGACTACTAGTGGTAGTCTCAAAAATTAGGGAAGAGTCGAATCCAAATGTCGATTCTCGATTCCACCGATTCTCAGGATTATAATCGGTATCGAGAATCGATCGCCTAAAGTCGATTCCGATTCCATCGATTCCAGATAGATAAATATTCAAATCAAATTTCATTTATCACATCATATTTGTCTCAAAAATTTTGGGTGTAGGCAATCCGTTTGTACTTTTTGTCTTCCACAATAAGATGAGGATATATATTTGCCATTTGTTAATAAATATACCTTTTGAGCGACTTAATTGTCTTTGTTATTTTATTTCAGCCAATACTTGAATTTAAGTAATAGTCGTACGCTACTGGTTTATCAATATCCCACCTGTTTATATGGAATAAGAATCGATGGAATCGGAATCGGGAATCGATTTGAAAGAATCGAAATCGGAATCGAAAAAAAGTGGAATCGACTCATGCCTATCAAACATGGAGCGAATACGACGGAGATAGCGAAGATTTTTATAATGGTTGTAACGGTAAACTTAGCTGTTCTTAAGTGTCTAGGTTGAATGATAAATCACTGTGGCTTTCGATGTCTCCGTCATTGTCTTCCACACAGTGTCATAGGCATTTTTCGCGTCATAATATACTTCTTCGGCGACGAGATGAGTTATAAAATTTCATTTATTTTTCATTTCCTCTCTCGCCATCCATCCATCCCACTTTCAAATACCACTTCCATGATTCAGCGGCCATATAGACACTTAATACGATGTACCCAATGAAAAATTAAAGCAGTCAGAGTTAGGAAGTTCACCAGTCATATTAGAGACCATATTCGAATTATACGTTTTAATCATATCAGCTGTAGGACACATCAATTAAATATTGCATTAGCAATGGTGCAATTATACAGTTTTATATTGCAGAAATTCTAAGTAATTAAATAAAAATATCTAAATAAGTCTTTGACTCATTTTTTTCGCGCGGTGCGTTTGAAAACCCTGCAAAACGAAAGGTTTTTTTGTGATACCCAAGAACCTACTGCGGTGACAATATGATTAATTTTCAAATACGGTTGAGAAAACATACAAACTACACACATTTAGTTTTTTTTTTCGACATCTAAGTGTTAGAAATACCTCATTTTGTAAATAATGTCTCTCAGGAGTGCATACACGTACCGTTCCCCATGTAGAAGGGCTGGTATTCTTTGGCAAATAACTCCGAAAGTAATGTGGTAAGGGGTTGAATTTTTGGTGTCATTAGAAGGGTGAAATATTTTTCTTTAAAATTAGGCCAAATGAAGACCCATGTCCGACCTGTGCTGACGGACATCTGGGGGATCAGCGCCAACAGTTAAAAATCATTCTCTCGCGCTCGAAAAGTATATTTATGTAGTCCAATACAGGCACTTTTGTGAAAAGTGATACGATGTCAAAACTCACAAGTATATCAGACGATGTTAATTTTAAATCTTGAATAATCTCGATAAAATGTTCAGAATTATTTATATAGGAAGAGGTTAAACCGACGAAATCTTGAATATTTAACTTCGACTAGATGTTTGGCCAGTTTGTAAGTTGGAGAGACAATGGAACTTACGATGTGTCGTGGAGGAATACCAGGCTTGTGGATCTTCGGTAACTCGTAGAGTCGAGGTGGTCTCGATGCCGATGACTTGAGAAATTTCTTCTCCTCGTTTGGAATAGAAGAACCTTTGATGATGTCTATTGCATATTTTTCTGCCTTCGATGCTGGATCTTTCATTAGTTTTCTGTAAGTTGGATCGTCCAGCAATTGTGTAATCTTATCATCATAATCTTCTCTCGAAAGCATTACCGTGGCATATCCTTCATTGGCAGGTTTAATTATTATATCCTAATTTTTGCGTAAGGAAAGTAAAGCTAGCCTCTCTTCCTTTGTTAAATTTGATCTCGCAGGCTTCGATCTCTAGAAGACCAAATACCATTGATTTCATTCGAAAAGGAAGCCAAATAGAACTCGACGTCGGCATTTTTCCACCACAAAGTTACATGATCCACTCATTTGGAAATCTATATCACATTTTTTTCTGCCAAATCGTCTCTTTTTTCCGTTTTTAAGTGACAACGGCCAGATATTATTAAATGGTGCTAACCCACGCACTTTACCGGCATAAATTAGGCGTTTAAAAAAATATCTTAGATTACATTGTGATGAGGCAATATACCAGGGCTAGGAAAAGCCTTTGTCTAAAGGAAGGAACAAGAGTTATGAGCAATTTAGAGCCATTTTTCAAGCCATTGGCACTTTTATCCCGAAGCACGGGCAGCGGTGCTGTCGCCATTTGCTCATTCTCGTGGTCCGTCAGAGCAGTCCGTGCTGAGAAATCCAAAGGTGTCCAATGCCAGTTACAGTACATAAAATCCTCATTCACAGTGCTGACGTAATGAATACCATGTCCTATCCTATCGCCTACCTTACCAAGGAATGGCAAGAATCCAGAAGTACATTTACATCTACGTCATACCCTGCAAACCACCCAAAGGGTGTGTGGCAGGGGGTGCTTCCACACCAGGCATGCATGAATGATACGGCAGAACACCGACACTACACTGAAACAAGCGTACCACACATGCAACGCGCCAATCAAAAATCTAATACCGAAGAAACATTCTATCGTCAATCGTTCCAACGTGCAAGGGGTACAAGGACTACTACTACATATTCAAAATATCATGCATAAATAAGAACATCATTATTTACATCATGCAGATATAAGAAAGTAGAGAATATAAAGAAAACGATTTACAGTCTGCCTATTGTCACAATTCGAACTATTCATGACGACGATCATAGCTGTTATGGTCCCGAATGGTACGCGGAAAAAATGACATTTTATACCTATCGGTTTAAGTAAGAACTGAAGAAGGTAGAAAGAGTTTCACACTCGGAATATGAACCGGGAGCTAACATAGGAAGACTTCCCCATCTTCCTTCAATCTTCAGGTCCACTTCCATTTAACCTTCGCAAGCTGCCTATGAAGAAGAAAACTTACCCCTAAAGAAGTAACGGGACTTCTGCTTCCTCCGTACATGGAAACGATCATGGATTTGAAATCAGATGACGAGGAGGACCGGGAGTATATTAGACTTTCAGTTATGCAGTGATCAATTGAAGAATTGTGTCTTTTTATGAATTCTTGGTCTTCTTGCAAAACCGTTATAAATTTATCCAACGTCATTTTAGAGGATTCTACCATCTCTGTCCTCAGCAAAGGAATGAATTTTGCTATTACTCCTAAGGTGATACCAAAGGAAGAAATTATATGCTGCATTGAATCTACTTTGAGGAAATCACCACCCAGAATTTCTGAAGACGTCAGACAGGAAGCAGCCCATGTCTTCTAGAGAGCGAAGCCTCCGAGATCAAATTTAACAAAGGAAGCGAGGCAATCATTAATTTCCTAATGTAAAAATGAAAATATAATAATTTTACTTGCCAATAAAGGATATGCGACGGTAGTGCTTTCGAGAGAAGATTATGATGATAAGATTACACAATTGCTGGACGATCCAACTTACAGAAAACTAATGAAAGATCCAGCATCGAAGGCAGAAAAATATGCAATAGACATCATCAAAGGTTCTTCTATTCCAAACGAGGAGAAGAAATTTCTCAAGTCATCGGCATCGAGACCACCTCGACTCTACGAGTTACCGAAGATCCACAAGCTTGGTATTCCTCCACGACCCATCGTAAGTTCCATTGTCTCTCCAACTTACAAACTGGCCAAACATCTAGTGTCGGTGCAAAAATTATGTAGACTCGAGTTTGGACACTGATTACAAATGAACCGTGGTACCCACGTGAGTGCGAGTTACACCATCCTTTACCTTGGTTTATTTTACGTCTAACTGTGTTTGCCAATTATTTTTACATTACTCTCTCGATTTTTTATTGCGGTGTGAACAAAAAAAGTGCCGGTTTTTTTGCCGTTTTCGAACGGAGCGCTCTCTTTGACATTTAATATTGAAGAAACTTGACGTTTAATCGTAATGAACCTGTAGTATTGTGTAGAAAAAACATATTTTAATGTATCTTTAAACATTGTAATTTTTACGGGGCCATAAAAAAGTTATTAACAAGTTTATGAAACAACTTTTTCTTGGTTAAAGAAAATAGCACAAGCAAGATCTTGGTCTTGTTTTGAAGCTCTTTACAGCAGTATTTTATTACAAATACCATCGTAAACTAACACTGTGATATGTATTTCTAGCGAGTAAATAAACAACCGAGTATTTTAGCGGGTCCGAGCTAGCGATGAGGCAGCCTTCTACGCTAGAGCGGTTGGTGAAAGTTTGGGCGCTGTTGCCAAAGCATCGAAGGAGCATATGTGTAACGGGTTCGGTCCGCAATCCGCAATGGTATCAACACTTTCAATGCATATCTGGTTTTCAACAAGCGCTCTTAGAAAATGTCATTTTACAATGAAAAAAAGGAAATTCATATACGTATTGTTTTCTTCGTATTCGTCTTCTTCATGCGTTCACTTGGTTCAATTATACCGCACCAGATATCGCCACTGCCGCGTCCAAATTCGGGGACGTAGCATGAGAGACTTCTAGAGAGAGCTGTCGCGTCCTAAGAAAAAGTATTTTCAGGGTCGTGGACTAAAGTCGATTATCGCGGCGAAGCACAAATATTTGCAGATCGACTTTTGTCGACTATCGCGGTGAAAGGGTTAAGCCAGCGGACGCCTGTGCCAACGATGAATGTAAGAGAACCGCTCTCCTGAATCACACGGGCGTCACCACTGCAGCTGAACATGTTGGTACTTATGGTGAGCGCTTACGAGAAGAAGACAGTTTCTTGCATTATTTTTAAATTCACATGACGCTGCTATCACCCCTAAACATTCGACAGGTAGAAGGACAGGAAGAAACAGGAAGAAGCTGCATACTGTGCGAAATATTCGACAGGTCGAAGAACAGGAAGAAAGAATGAAGAAACAGGAAGAAGCTGCATACTGTGCGAAATATTCGCACAGGTCAGCTAGTTTTACGCTAAAACTGAAAAAAAAAGTTTGTTACTCATTTCATTCCAAACCTTCATCCAAGAATATATATTATGGATTGGGATCTCGTTGCCAAAAACTGTTGTCTAGAATTCTGTATACAAACAACTTTTTGGAAAGTGATCCCGCCTAGTGATGAAAGACGGAAGTTCAAATGTAAAAACAGTCGACAGATTGTAAATAAACACGTCTTACCGGTTATGCCATGAATATACATTGGTTTTTAATTACAAGTAATCATAATGTAGTGGATAAAAAATATAATAGTACACGCGGGACGTAATTATACACTTTTTTAATACCGTCCGGTCTACAGATATATTCAATTCCCCTAAAAAATTTAATAAAACAAATGCACAGTTAACTTCTTAGTACTTCGTGAATATCGCTGTACGGAAATTTAATAATGATGCGAGGTGACTTCTTGAGTATACCCAATGACCATCATTGAAGTGTAAGTAAAAGGAATGCACTAACCGCCGCCATGAATAGATTCTAATTTTTCAATCCAAGTCTCCTATTATGGGTCCTCGTAGACGCATACCATTATGCCGCCTGGTACGAAGCAAGTTCTGTTCAAACAAGGCATTCTAAATTCTTTATTTAAGCCGAACGGGCTTAATGCATTCCAATTATAGTCGGATTCTGGCAAACAATGAAGTCGTCACACGATGAAAGTTTCATTAACTTATTACTGATTTCCTGTCAACCATATTTTCTCTCTAGCATTTAAAAAGTAAATTTTAGATAACAAAAATAGCAGGTTATTATTCAAAGGATCAATTAATTCATATTTCATCGATCGTTATTGGATATTCACCACAGTGTCACGCTAGCAACAATTAACTACCTCTATTTACAATAACAACAGAAAAGACTCTAATCGAAGTAGCGCCAAGGACTGGGTGAACTAAAAGTGGAAATTTAGGCAACAATTCCAAACATCCAAATCCATAATATATATTCATGCCTTTATCGGCACAATTCGACAGCGACAATTCACCTCCGACGGACGCCATTCACTCACGCTCAGTGGCATCTTTGCCGGCGGCGCGCGCGACCCCCCACGCCCGGGTCGGTCGGCGTCCGCAGCTGCCGCGCACGACAGCGCCATCCAGCCGCGAGAGCTTCAACCAACGTGGCGATCCCGCGTGAGCTGGGTGGGGGATGAAGTATGAGAGGTGGGGGATGAAGTATGAGAGGTGGGGGTGGGTGAGAGAGGTTGGTAGGAGAGCACGGGGGATGGGAAAGGATATCGATCCGTGCCCCCCCTCCAATCACGAAGCACGCCTCTCTTCCCCCCCCTCCGCTGCCCACCCCCTCCTCCGACCCCCTAGTAGGACATATGGCACCCCAAAGGCATACCTATAGTACATACATACACGCGGCCCCTTAAGGTACTTTGAGCGAAATATCATTTTACTGAGAAATCAATGAATTTTGTCTCATTTTAAAGAAAAATATCTCACCCTTCTAATGACAAAAAAATCAACCCCCTGCCACATTACTTTCGGAGATATTTGACAAAAAACACCAGCCCTTTTACATGGGAAATGGTACGTGTATGCACTCCAGAGAAACGTTATTTACAAAAGGAGATATTTCTAACACACAGATGTCGTAAAAAAACTAACAGTGTGTAGTTTGTATGTTTTCTCAAGTATATTTGAAAATAAATCATATTGTCACCGCAGTAAATTCTTGGGCATCACAAAAAAACCTTCCGTTTTGCAGGAGTTTAAAGTAGTCAGAGCGAGATAGTTCCCTAGTCATAATAGAGACGATATTCGAATTGTACGTTTTAATTTCACCAGATGAAGGACCATCAACTAAATATTACATTATTAATCATGCAATAAGATAGTTTTATATGACAGAGATTGTAAGTAATTAAATGAAAATATCTAAATAAGTCTTTAACTTGACAATTTTTTTCGCGCGGTGCGTTTGAAACTCCTTCAAAACGGAAGGTTTATTGCGATACCCAAGAACCTGCAGTGGTGACAATATGATTAATTTGCAAATATAGTTGAGAATACATACAATCTAAACACCCTTAGTTTTTTTACGACATCTAAGTGTTAGAAATACCTCATTTTGTACAAAATGTCCCTCTGGAGTGCATACACTTACCATTTCCCATGTAAAAGGGCTGGTGTATTTTGGCAAATATCTCCGAAAGTAATGAGGTAAGGGGTAGAATTTTTGGAGCCATTGGATAGGTGATATATTTTTCTTTAAAATGAGACCTAATACATTGATTTCTAAGTAAAATGATTTTTCGCTCGGACTACCTTAATTTTGTTTGATTGGTTCAAAAATCCTACATTTCATGATGACACACGATATCCTTGGTAAACCATAATTAAGTATCATAATAGGTAGATAGTGCCAAACACCGACTGCGACCAGGGTCGATCTTAAGGGGCGGGGAGGGGGGGTAGTTGCAGCGGAATGGAGAGAAATCCCTCTCTGTTTCTCTCTCTCAAAGGACGAGGCCTCTCATATGCTGACGCCATCAAACTTATTCGGACACTATTCGAATCCATGACTGGGTTGTATGCAACTTGCAAGAAATCCACGGCGCTTTAAAGGCGAAATAAAGAGCATTTACCCGTGATTTGGAAAAACAGTGGAAAATCGTGGATGGCACCCGAAATCATGAGTGTCTAATGATGTTCCGTAAGAAAATGGTGAAGGCCTGACTGTTTGTCGACAATGTCCCACGTCGCTCTACATTGAAGAGGTATTAATCCGCTGCTTATTGTCCCCGAACCTTAAAAGTGTCCCACGACTGACACCTCTGTCGTACATACATAAGGAAACACGAGGACGACTGTCGTCCGTGAGTGGGCCGCTTCACATGTTCAGGATATTGTGAAGTAGTGATGGGAAAGGCTAGAGAAATTAATATTTATTTTATTTATTCAACCTCGAGAAGAACTCAAGAAAGTGATGCAATTCAAATACCTCTGCTCCGTAATCAGCAGCGACGGTGATACCCTACCAGATGCGAAGGCCAGAGTGAGTCCGGCGTGAGCCAAGTGGCGCGAAGTCACTGGCGTCCTTTGCGACCGCCGAATGCCTATTTGACTCAAGGCCAAGGTGTACAAGACTGTAATCCGTCCCGTCGCCTTGTACGGATCGGAGTGTTGGCCGGCATCAACCAAGCACGAGCAAGCCCTCCACGTCATGGAAATGAGGATGCTGAAGTGGTGCATTGGCCTTACGAGGCTCGATCGGGTGGCATCAATGGCGGAGAAAATGAGAGGGTCTAGACTTCGATGGCATGGACACGTCGTCAGAAGCGCCGGGCATTCGATCGCAAGAACAACGATGCGGTTGAGTCCGCAAGGACGCCGACCAAGAGGGAGACCAATGAAACGGTGGATTGAGCGAATAGCCGAAGATATGCGCAAGATCAACGTTGCCCCAGATGACGCCTTAGACCGAGCCAAATGGAGACGAGCGAGCCGAAAAGCGGACCATGCTATCGCGCGGGAATAACGCAAGGAGGAAGAAGATTCAGCCTCGAAAACAGTATCATAGGCCTTTTAAACCGGAACTGATTACCATCAACAAGCGATGTACACAAACACCTCGTCCTGATTGGAGAAATATTTTACCCATGCGGGACACGAGCCCGCGACCCTCGCACTTCACCCCGTCTCAACCGGGACCGATGAATTAATATTGGATTAAGAAAATAAGAGTGGGCAAGAGATAAGTGGGCGAAATCCTAAAACAATCCTCTTCTTCCAAACCGCTCCCTCATAATAAGTGTCCTCGTGAACAAATCTCCCTCTGACCAAACCACCCATTTCCCTGGAGTTCACTCCTTCCGACTAATAATTTAAAACCTCTACCCTATCCTCTCCGACAACCTCACTACTTCTCAAATTTTCCCCCACTGTCCCTCTCTCACCTGTAGACGCCCCCTAACATTTCCGCCCTCTTTAAAATCGCCAAATCTTTTTCCAAATGAATCATTACTACTACTAAATCCCCTCCGAACCTGTGCGATCTCCCGCGATGCAAAACTTGCGGCATCCTTATCGCCTAGCCTCTGCCTGACAAATCCATTGCTTTTCCTCTTCCTTCAGTACCCTCACCATCTTGCATCGCACATTGTTTACATCCTACTCGGCCAATTATGCCCTTGTTTTTATATTGGCCACACGACCTCTGCTCTCAATATCCGGATGTATGGCCATCGCTCTAGCTACAACGATCCGCCCTCCCTCTCCGTGTCCCTCTCAGTCGCCACCCACATTTTTCAACTTAAAGACCTTGAGTCCTCATTCATCTACTTTTTTCAAGCCTTCTCTCCACCGGGACTCAATAAATCACACTAACCTCCTACATCACTTCGGATCAGACTAACGTAGTCCTTTTAATTTCTTCTTTTTCCGCCTTCCTGGCCCCCTACTTTCCCAGGCGAGAGTATCTGCGTGTTAAATTCGTGGTAGGCTGTTTGCCTTTGGTTAGAATTCCAACGCACTGTAGTCTGTGAAAGGTACAAAAAGTTCAAGTTTGGGCCGCCAGGTAGCGCCACATGGAAATTTGGATTTTTCCCACACTCCTGATCCCTGCTTTCCTTTTACTCACTGGAATTTCAATTTAGCCGAAATCTCACAAAAGAAAACATTACGTTACACCAAAGTGAAAAGTGCGATACATTTTTGGGAACAACGAGAAAGTTCCATAGGGCTAATAATGAGGCAAAAAATTAGGCGCACTTACATTTTTATTTTTTTGCAATACCCAGACAAATTATGCTACATAAATTATGATGATACCCTAGGAGACATGAATCACCATAGGCAGTCACGATGTTGGAAGGTGATATGTTTGGTGAATTCTCTGAGTTGTACGATGACCCTGATGTAGTGCGAACGGACGGGACTCCTACCCCCTACCTATCTACCCGCACTGCCCATGAGCCTTCCTCGCAGTGAGCGACCGCTGTCCCCACGGCATGCCCCGGCAGCCCGCCGGAGAGGGACCGCGATGGCGTGGTCAAAAAGGGCACACGTGCGGTTTATTGCCCTCGGTAATTCCTGGAAATGCACTGGCAGGGTCCGCCTTGGAAGGATAGAAACGACAAGATGGCCAATCCGAATATTTGGAATACAACGCAGGATATCACTTTAAATGCACATTTGACTTCGCATATTTCAGTAAATAAATCAAATAAAAATAAAGTAATAAGGGTACAAAAGCGGACCACCAGCCTATTCGTGGCGTACCAGGTAACGGCCAACGGTGGAAATCTGCGTGTGGGGCTACCCACCCCACATGCCAGATATGCCACCCACAATCTGACCCTCTCGGATGGCCCAAGAGGAGTTGGGTGATATATGATAACATCAACAAGAAGGGAGCTCGCATGGAGTGGACGGAATCCCTTAGAGGCGACCTCCTCGCATGCTATGCTGCCAGCGAGCCCAATCGCAGAGGGTATATGGCAAGTATGCACTCTTTGTGGTGTGAGATGCATCCTGAACATAACCACCTGTCGCAGCAGAATCTCCGCGACTATGCCAACCACCTGCGAAAAAGGAAACTCCCCAACAACTGCGTGTTCAGAGAAATACACCACCGGCCAGACCACCCTCCCCGACATAAGCGGTCTCTCCACCGGCTATCTTGACAGTCACTGCAACGTCGGTATCCCCCACCAGCAGGGGCGGCGTGGCCAGGGCGGAAAGGCGGGGATTCCTCCCCGGGTCCGGGTTGTGGCTCAGGCTCCGGGCCCCGGGTCATGCACTAGGTTTCGGGCTCGGGTCCGAAAGGCCCGGTGGGAAGGGCCCCGAACTTCGAACAGCAGGCAGACCAAACATCTCTGAGTGAAAGTACAATTTTGTTATACTGAGCATAAATACCTATGAAATTGTAGTTAAATTAAGTGCAAAATTGAACATAACTAATACCTACACGCAAGCTTCCTAACTTTTGCACAATTGCACATAAGCATTTAAATCGCATCGTAAGTTTTTACGTCGTTTATATATTACTTGCAAACCTTTCGCCCTAAACGACCTTAAACGCGTTTTTAACGCAAAAATTTTTTCCGAAGGGGGGAGGGGAGATCATAAAAACCAGGCCCCACTGGACGTGCAGCAGCCCGGGCCCTTGAGCACCCACGCCGCCTCTGCCGACCAGTAGGAAGGAAGTAGGTCAGGCCGACTCAACTCCAAACGCGGTTGATGACTGAAGTCACGTATGATGTAGGACAGGCCAGGCAGTGAGATATCCATCGTAAGATCTCTCTGCGGAGCAACCTCCTGACCAGGTTGAATGGCTTTATCGACGAAATCCTTATGGAGACGTCGGACCTCTGGACAGTCAACTGCATGGTCTACGCCGTTGCCAAAATAATGGCTCACTCCCAAAAGCCCACCTCTTGGGAGGACAAAGCGGCAAAACGGCTTGAACAGTTGGAGGCCAAGATCACGCTGGCGAGACGGCAGGCTTCGAGATTCATAGTGTGATGGAATACATCACATCTGGGCGGGCTTTTACACTCAAAGTCCGGCGCATAGCACACTGCCTCAGATCTCACCATCACACACTGAACAAGAACGTGCTTCTTACCACTACGCAACACTCGGTTGATAGAGTTCGGGCACTCGCCACGGCCCGAAAAAAAACTCAAGAGGAGTTAGGCCGTGAGGGAGAAATCGACCTTCCTTCTTCACCCGTCCCGTCTCTTTCGACCACCTCAGTCGGTCCACGAATCTCCGCCACCCGTCCAAGAGGTCGAACATTTCTGGAAGGATATCTATGAAACGTCGAAGCCAATCAACGGAGACACTCCGGCTATCGGCCTCTTTAAAAAGTTTTACGACCTCCACCTACATGATGTGGATGGACCTCTTTCAGTCTCAGAGTGTGACGTGACGAAGGCCTTCTCTGGCAAGAAGAATTTCTCGGTTCCAGGAATGGATGCCGTGAATAACTTCTGGTGAAAAAGGTCACTTCCACCCACAAACACCTCGCCAGAATCTTCACGTCCTTTCCATCGGGTAGAGAAGAAATTCCACCACGGCGGACTGAGGGGCGCACTCTAATTCTAATACCTAAGAAGCGAGACCTGTCCGATCCTCAGAACTACCGTCCCATAACCTGCCTCAACACTGTATACGAGGCGTTCACCTTCATCTTGAGCATCCTTGTCCTCCACCAGGTCCAGCCGGTTTGGGAGGTGTATGAGCAGAGGTGCTCAAAGCGTGGAATCGCGGGATGTAAGGACAACCTGCTCATTGATAGATGCACATGCCAGGATGCCATCCAGCGCAAGTGCAACCTAGCAATGGCCTGGGTGGACTACCAGAAGGTATTCGAGCCCACTTCACATGAGTTCATTTTAGCCATGATGAAGTTGATGGATGTCCACCCAAAGGTTGTGTCCTGCATCCAATGCCTGTTACCACTCTGGGGAACGGGCTTCTTCCTCACCGCAGGAAAGCGGATGGTTTTGACAGAGTTGGTAACATACCACCATGGCATTTTCCAAGGCGAGAACTTGAGCCCCTTGCTGTTCTATATTCCCCTCCTACCTCTCTCGCCAAGGCTGCGACAAGGGAAAGTATAAATGTCAGTGTGCCAGGTGACAGAAGCATTTTACCAGCTTAAGAATTACAACAAAAACATTGCAAGCGTCAGCCAACCTGTGTTCTGACATTTTTTAAAACTCAAAAATCAATCCCCAATTTTAACAGAGTGCAGTATGAGTAGCTCAATATGTTCATACCAAGGTGATTGCCAGCAAAAAAAGAGCGAGGAGTCAGCTGTGCCAGAGAGAGGGGAGGGTTTTTGGCAAATTGGAGGGTGGAATGGGTGAGCTAGGGAGTAGAGGCAATTGGCAGCCTCGAAGGGGAGGTTTCAGCAAGTTCTGCAACCGTCGCGATAGTTGCAGCACTTGCCATTGCAGCACGAAGGTTTTGCAGCGGAAGTTGCTGACAGGAAATGCTGAGTCAGGATATCAAGCCTCGATATTGATGTCTCGATACCATTGGCTCACAGATGTCGTTAGCTAGACAGTATTGGAGCATGCATCTTGTGCGCCTTCCGTGCATCCTTCACCTAAGTCCAAAGGGTAAAGAGTCCAAAGAGGGAAAACAGAACAGAGGTGTGGGAGGGTGGGGGGCTATCCTAAAAAAAATGCCACATCCACCAGGGGAAAACATCAAAGAATAATTGTCTTTAAGTTGGGGGAAAGGAAAGTATAGGCACTGGAAGTCTAAGCTTGTGGATCACTATCTCTGGCATCACACAAAATAATTAAGAACATCAGAAATTGTCAGTAGATAAAACACACATCTACATCAGTCTTCCAATCTTGATATCAGAGTGGGAGCTGCTAATCACTGTGTAAGAATTTCACTCAAAGTTTGTGTCAGTTCTTACTCTTCACACTATGTTAATCACTTGAGGCCCCCTGTAAAACTCAAAGTTCTACGTGAACAATCATCTTACAGGATCTCCTGCTGATATTTTCCCCAAAATAAACATACCACAAATTCAGAGTAACAGAATGAAGCAATGTTCTAACTTCAAATCAAAGAATTTCACTCGGCCACTTTTGCATGGTCTAATTGCTTTCATTGACACATAAAGACTACACCAATAATCTAAGGTATCCACTGTGACACAAGTAAATGTAAAATAATAGATGCCCAGCATATAACTTCCAAAATAATACAGAAAGCAGAAAAAACCAAAGACAACCCCTAAATGATTGTAGAATTCATTGCCATTTGGGTGTAATACATAATGTAGTCAAGTGAGAAAAATCATTGAAGACATTGTGGTGAGCACTTAACCACAGCAAAATTATTATTAGTACTGAGATTTAAAAAATCTAGACCTTTGAGTATTAAACTTTGGTACAGTACAGGTACCATTATTAAACTCATTAATTTAGGACTTGATATCATTACAAAATTATACATAGCATTATGAAAAATACTACAGAACGATGAGGCAGATGTGGTATTCATATTTTAATCTATCACTCCAAGCCAAAGACTTCTATTACAAATCGCTGCTCATTCAGATATATCATAAAATTAAAGCACTCAATTGATAAGCAATATACTTAAAACTCATTATATTTTTAAGAGTCCAACTGTTGATTTAATCATTAAATCAACTTGATTTAACTGTCACACCATTGACACAGATAATGAAAATTGTATTTAATTTAAAATTACTCAAAATAAAAAAATAGCCATCTCAATTTTAATAAATTAACCTCTCCCTCTAACGGCTACCTCTAGTACACATACAATGAACGGCAAGGGCCTTGCCTCATTGAAACACCAGTTCCCGTAAGATCACTGAAGTTAAGCAATGTTGGGCCCGGACGAGGGTTGGATAAGTGACCATTCATACCTTCATCGTGGCGCTCTGTCCCCAGTCTGCATGTGGCAGGCAGGTTTAAAATGAGGTTGGCACAATGGACCACTCAAGGTCTACGTACCCAATGCCTATCGAAAGCTCCCCCAACTAACAATCTACATACAATGAATGTGAAAGAACAGGTAAAGAACTGCAATTTGCTACCAGGGAAGGCGAGAGAGTCAATTGGGTCCTGGGCCAAGGTTAAGTCAAACGCATTAGTAAAACTATGGAAGTGAGAATTAATGAGAAAGGAGCTCTTAAGGAGACCACTGGCCAGCAATGCTGTATGCTGATTGTGACTAGACTAAAATATAATTTTAGTTAGCCGGGCGATGAGGTCGCAAACTCTACGACAGAACAAATGGGAGAACTCAGCCAACTCGTTAAAGACAAGTAAATTTCCCCAGAAGGAAAACACACTCAAAAATCTTTTGAACCCAACCAGAATTCGGGCACTAAGCCCTAAACAGGAAATATTGGTGCCCCAAAGACTTTGGGTTTTAGACCCATTAGGTCATGACCCATGAAATGATGTAAGCAAAATTAGAAAAGACAATAAAACAATGGATCCATGAAACTTGGGTTCGCAGATTAGTTGGGTTGGAGTACTCTCACCAAAATAAGAAATCATAATATGTACCCGGGTTCATAGACGCAGTTGGGTTGAAGCATTTGGCAAAATAAAACAATGAATTCAAGAAATACACAACTGACAGGAAAGGAGTGAACCCACATACCATATGATAACCGACATAATTCACAACTATCACTATATAATTCATCTATTCTATTATTCACCATTAATTCACATGGAGAACACTATTATGGGAGGATGTGGTGGAATCACATAGTGAATCTTAGTAAAAACCCTGATGTGATGAGTGTATGAAGCTCTGTAGGAGGAACCACGGTCATTATCGCAATAAACCTGTCAGCACTGTGTCATTAAAGGTCACGATCACCAAAATTTTTCAAGAGAACTTTAGGTGACCATATGAGTAAATTACCAAATATTCAACAAAATTGCAAGCTAATTTTTTTCTGGGTGAAAATGGGTTAACTGCAGACGAGTCACCTTGGGAATGTTCCATTACTACTCTCCTCCTTCTCCCTCCAAATCACACCATCATTCCTGCGAGAGCCACCAAGTCACTAATAGCCCTGTCACTTGAGCAAGGTAATCAAAAGAATATTCTGAAAACATCCAGTAGTAGCACAAAAAATAAGATAATAATGGCTAGAACGTAGTAGATTGTTTGTTATATAGAGCACTGGTGTAAAATGTGGGGATGTATAACATTGAAAATGATAAATGCGAAAATGAAATAACTGCAACATATGGTAAAAAAATCATACTATGAACTAGGTACACCATCTTGAGCTAATGAAGGATGTCAGTAACCCCATGATAAACCTTCAGCTGAGATACATGACCTATTCTCTCTTTACCAGGGGCTAGCTCAAGTACCACAGTTACAGGAGAAACAAATTTCTTAGTCTTAAAGGGAACTTCCCAAGTAGGCATCAGTTTGGACATTCACTTATCTGCCTTTGAACTAACGGGATGATTTTTAGAAAGTACTAAATCCCCAGGTGCAAAGATTACCTACTTGAGAATGGAGTTATTTGAAAGCCTCTCTTTGTTTCACTTTTGCCTTATTCAAATTGGCTAAGACCTGTCTCAAACAGAACTTTCTGTGGTTCTCTCTGACATCATCAGACAAGATCTCATTTGGGTTAGACCAGTGATTTGTCAGTGGATGAACCAACTGCCTATCAAAAAAGACTTTGGTGGGAGAATGACCAGTACTGGCATGTAATGCAGTATTGAAGGCAAAAGTCAAATCAGGAATGAGTATGTCCCAAGTAGAATTAACATTATTACATAAAATAGACAAAGCTGACTCTAAATTTCTGTGCAGTCTTTTAACTTGGTTGGACCAAGGATAATATGGGGAGGTGAAAACTTGCTTTATACCAAATTGTAGGCACATCTCCTTTACTAGATGTAACTTGAAAACAGAAGCATTGTCAGAGACAAGAAATTTTGGATATCCAAGTTTTGAAAATATTCTTTGAGTGAGCACTGAAACGACAGCTCTAGCAATGGCATTACAAACAGGTTCCAGAACACAAAATTGGGAAAAACTAGCAATTAAAGACAACACATATTGATGCTTGTTCTTTGTAGATGGAAGAGGACCAACAAAATCAAAGAAAAGTCTCTCCCAAATATCATTAGGGGAAGACAACAAGCCAGGGGGAGAATTATTTCTTGGTTTTCAAGTCTGACACAGGTGACATTTCCTAACCATGTCAAAAATCTCTACCCTTATGTTCTTCCACCAATATTCCCTGCTTATTTTATTATAAGTCTTGGCCATACCCAGATGAGCCCCAAGACTAGAATAATGAAAATACTGAAATATCATTGGCCTGAGAACTGCAGGCAAAACAACCTTCTCCTATTTTGTTTCTGAATTGCCAAAACATAGAAGCTGACCCTTGACTAATTAATTTGGACTGCACAATGGATCCTTTTCCAATTTCAGGAAGATTTCCCTCGAAATGCAATCTGATTTCTGGTGACCTCGAATGTTCACGAATGACAAAGGAATATTAAGCAAAACACAGGAAATAGGAGGCGATTGCTCCTCATTCACTTTAACTTCTGAAGCAAATCCGTCTCTAGATTGGGATTCGACAGGAACAACTCGAGAGAGGCAATCAGCAATAATATTATCAAATCCACGAACATAGTGAATGGTAAATTTATAGGAAGAGAGTTTAACAATCATTCGGCCAAATTTTCCCAATTGTTTTGGATGGGAGAATGACCATGACAAGGCCCCATTATCAGTATACAAGTGAAACGACTTAACTTGGGGATACACACTAAATTTATCAACTCCCAAACAAATAGCCATACATTCTAGCTCATAAGTGGAGAATTTCCTCTCATTTTCGAGTAGAGCCTTACTAGCGTAAGCCACAGGAATGAAAACTCCGTTCACCTTATGATTTAACACAGCTGCCAAAGCAAGATTACTAGCGTCAACAAACAAATGGAATTCGTCCTCAAACCGATGGAAAGAAGGCACAGGTAAATTCATTAACGCTTGTTTCAACTGAATTAAAGCCTGATACTCTGCCGTTGACCAACAAATGGGAACATTTTTACGTTTCAGACGATTTAAAGAAATAGAAAGTTCAGAATACCTTGGAATAAACTTGGAGTAAAAACCACACATGCCAAGAAAGCTCGCGACCTCCTTCAAGTTTTTTGTAGCAGGAAAAATTTTGGTCGGCTTGATTCTATCCGGATCCACCTGTAGAGTTCCATCCTTCATTTAATGGTCCAAGAAAGTGAGTGACACAGTACCAAGCTTCACCTTTTCTTCGCTAACAGTGAGCCCTGAAGCTCGTAGCCTCGTAAGAACGGCATTCACGTAAATCGCATGATCCCTGGAAGTTTTGGAATGAATACACAAATCGTCAATGTACGGATACACACAAGGATATTTTAAATCTCCCAGCACTTCATTAATCAGCCGAGTGAACACCTGGGGAGAATTAGCGAAGCCAAATGGCAGTCTAGTATATTGATACATTCCATAAGGAGTGACAAATGCAGTATATTCTTCGATCCCTCGGATAAAGGGATTTGATGGAAAGCAGAATTAAGATCAAGAATAGTAAAATATTTGGCACTGGATAAATATTGAAATACACGTTCCAAATGTGGGACCCCTCATCGAAACATCCACCAGTTTTCTACAATCGACCACTTATCTATCAGTTCCACCTTTCTTAGGAATGAAAAATGCAGGAGAAGATCAATTAGAGTTTGAAACTTCCACAATACCTTTATCTAGCAGTGACTGAATGCGTTTCTTCATCATCTGTGATTCAGGAGGCGAGAGAGACTACGGATGACTACGAACTGGCGTAGTATTGAATAACTCAATTTCGTAAGTAATAAGGGATGTCACTCCCAATTCATGGGTGAGAACATCAGAATATTGAGACAAGAAATGTTTTATCTCATTTAACAAATTATCAGTGAGCTGAACTGATTTTTTGGGCACCAAAGAACCGGCATAATCTGTCGAACCACCTGCCTTCTCTACCGCCGGAAATTGAACTGATTCTCTTGCCAAGTTGCCTTCTTTTGTTTTTCATATTTCATTCCCCCGTTTCCCAAGGTGGCGCGTTTTGGAAGTTGGGGAGAACGATCATTTGAGATTTTCTAATAAAATCAAAGTACAGGAAAAGGAAGTTTAGCAATATGAAATTTACGTTGCCAAGAGAAATTTCTGATTCTGATTAAGCTGAACAGACATTTTAAGGTGGAAAGGTTTACCAGGAACAATCAGCAGTTCGATAGAATTGGAACATTACAACCGCGAAGTTAGAGACTCTTAAAGAACTTTTCGTCACTAATTGAAACAGAACAACCGGTATCAATGAGAGCATGACATGAAACAGACTGAATATTTATCGGAAGAAGAGGCAAATTATTTTTTTGGTGAAGGCGAAAACTCACGTTACTGACGACTGGTTGGCGTGTTTGACGGTTTTTATTTCTGTATTCACTTACATGGAGGCCAATTTTATGACAACAGAAGCAGATTTGTTGCCTCGAACCCGCGATATGAGCATTATACGGAACTCCATGAAACGTTTTCGAGTATTCAGCACAATTTATTAAAAGCTTTGACTCCCGAGAAATCACAAAGTCTAACAAAGTCTTTATACGGCTTCCGTGTAAATGAGACTAAATCACACTACTTGGCATTGAAAGGGAAGCTAACAGCAGCCGTCCCATGCTGGCGTCCCATTGACCAAAAGAAAATACGGTGTTTGGTGGGAAAAAGACTTCGAGAAGAAAAAAGTATCGAGGACACAGGTATGCCGGCCACCGGAGTTACGAGGACTATCCCTCCACGACATAGACATGAAAGTAAACACGATCTTTGCCAAACCTTCACCACAAATCCTCGCGGGGGAGGAAGAGTGGAGGAAGAAGCTTTTAAAAAAGGCCTGGAACGTGGCGTCGAGTTCTGTTGATTTTCAAAGAGCTATCAAGTTCACACACGGATTGGCCAGTTCCTTGCGACCCAGGGACGGTCTCAAGGCAAAACCCCTATACGAGCGCGCGAGGACCACGCAGAAGGGGCGTTCCCACTTCCTGCCTCGGAGACGGTCAGATGGAGAAACAGGGCGAGGAAGACGACAGGGCAAGGAGTAAGTGCTTTGAGGTGATAGCGAATCCGATCCTTACGGGGGCAGATAAGTACCGTTTCCAACTCACCCCCTCACCTTTATGCCCCCAATGCAACTCACTCGATGACATCAAACACTTTTTTCTTGGGTGTAATAATTTCATTAGAGAATGGAAAGTGATAAAAAATATTTCCAATGCGTGGGATATGTTCGGGGGTTGAAGGGAGATTGTCTTGGATGAAAAGCTCCTGAGGGCGAACTTCCAACTGTTCCTGCAATGTAGAAATTACTACATGGTTTTCCTAATAGAAACATGGGTCGATGAAAAAACATATGGTGAAGTAACCAAGAGTAGTCTTCAAAATAAGATTCGGAGCAAATGCTCCAAACCTACACCGGGCATCGACAACATGTTGATAATTAACATGTTGTCTCGATTTATCTATGTATTGATAAAAAATGAACTCTCATGAATTTCCTTTCACCAAATTGATAATAAACATGTTGTCTAGATATATCTATGAATTGTTACAAAAATGAACTCACGAATTTCCTTTTACCTTTAAGTATATCATAAAATCAAAAAAGTTTGCTTTTTGAACTGTATGTACCTGAGTGTTGGTGGACAAAACAGTGATGAATCGTAGCTTAACTGGCAAAAGCACCCGGCAGAAAATCGAGGAATCCTGGCTCGAATTCCGGTCATGGCGGATGATTTTTCCTCTGTGGAACTTCGCACAAATGATCATTTGAATTACTTTGAAGTTTTTCATGATAATAATGTTTGCGACGGAAGGATCTATAGGCTTTATAAAAAATAACTTGGGGCCGCAAGGGTCCCAGAACCCATAAAAGTACCCAGAAATCAGTGAAGCGGTTCCTTCTTTTGCTTTTAAAATCACTTTAAATCAAGATAGGGGGTGCGAAGTTTTCACTATCGAATGGCAAAAGTATGTAGAATTTACAAATTTCGATCGCTTATGCTGTGTGCTTGCTATTTACCCTGTCTTATACGAAAAATTGCAACTGATTTTTTAATCTTCTTGCAGCTAAGACTAAACGGATGAAATTGTCACTATCGGATTTGTAGAAGAGAGTAAAATCTTAATCGATTTCAATAGATTTCCTTGTTCGCTTCCTATTTGCTCCACAATCACGTCTTTGAAGATAGTCCGAGCGAGATAATTCCCTAGTCATAATGGAAACCATATTCGAATTCTACGTTTTAATTTCTCCAGCTGAAGGGCAATTCATGTGTCCTTCAATTGCATAAATTAAGACGTATAATTGGAATATGGTCTCAATTATGACTAGGGAGCTATCTTTCTCGGACTACCTTAATACCATCATCATCTAGTGTTCTGCCTGCTGGCAGGTCCCGTACACCACTGCTGTCTCCATTCTCTTCTGTCCCGAGCTTCCTTCTTTGCTTCATCATAGCTGATGTTCTTCACCTGATTCACCAATTTAATTCTTCTCCTTCCTCTCTTTTTCTCTTCTTCTATTGAACCCTCAAGTGCCACAGTTATTATACTTTCCCCTCTCATCATATGGCCCAACCAGTTTCCTCTCCTTTTCCTTATTTCCTTTAGGAGCGATCTTCCTTCTTTTACTTTGCTCAAAACCTCTTCATTTCTCATCTTATCTACCCATCTTACTTTTTCCATCCTTCTCCACACCCACATTTCATTAGCTTCTATTCTATTCCTTTCCCTCTTACCTAATGTCCACGCTTCACATCCATACACGAAAACGCTCCATGTATAACATTTAGCTAGTCTCTTTCTCAGCTCCAGATCCAGGCTTTTATTGCATAGCAAGTTTTTCTTCTAGTTGAAGGTCTCTTTTGCCATTGCTATCCTTGCATTTATTTCTGCAATACTTCTCCACTCGTCTGTCACCATCGTTCCTAGGCACCGGTAGCTTTTCACTTTTCCTATAACAAACATTTTCCTATCACCTTAATACCGAAAATATAAAATTTTCTACAAGATCGACATCTAAATATTTCCTTGGCAACCTGACAAATGGCTATAATTGGGAAATTTCGCTCGCGCCTTAAATGAGTCGCACTAATTTAAATGATCACAATTAGTAAATATCAGATTGATTTCGGTCGGAGTATTTTGATTCCCAACCTCTCTAATTGCCCTAAACGGAATTTACATAGTATCTTCATTTAAGCACGTCACATTGATTCTCGCATTAAGTCACCGTATATTGTTTGCGCAATGGTATACGTTTAGAATGTCGTATACCACATGTAATTTTGCACACTGCTCTGGTTCCAAGGGTTTCATTCACCTATTCAATCTTCATGCAGTCCTCGATGTCAAGAGAGACAGATGTGATCTCAATTGGCCCCTATTCTGCTTTCTATTTAGCCTCCGAATACATAAACTAATGGATTATTTATCTTGAATCTTTGCACGTAGGTACATGACAGTTGTTAATGCCAATACATAAAAATGTAACCTGTTTCTGTCCGACTGTATATTTCGACCTCAAGGGTGTCAAGATATCTTTAAAAAAAAACATGTGTAAAGATCTTTTAATACGGCTTGATGGTTCCAAATATTTCACAAAATTTAATTAGATTTAATAATTGCCTAAATCAGCATGTTAATTATTACTATGACAGTTGTGAAAAAATATATGCGAAAGAAATTAAATGCCTCAAGGGACATTTTCTAAGTAGTAAAAAAATAATGATTTCAAACGGGACGTTAATTTCTCTTGTATTTTCAATTAATTTAATATTTATTAATCCTATCCCTCCTGTTAAAAATCAAAGGGCATTTCTGCTCGTTTAAAATAAATTACGCACAATAACCACAAGCAAGGACAACAAAGTACCAGCATAATCGTCATAGTTTTTTTCCCAGAAGTTACCACTATTGCCTCGTATACTTGAGATGGTTCTTAATCTTAATAACTAAACATCCATTCTAGCATCTCACCCCGCAAGTAAAACATCTGTCCTAATGTGCTACATATTTTTTATGGTACGTCGAGTGTAATTCAGGTATAACTATTACATCTTTGTGAATTTTTGCATTTGCAAAATACATTAGCAAAAGTAATATATTTAGCATTGCTGGCATGTCATAGTGCTTAATTATATGTAGCTGAAAAGTTACCTCCGATCAACTATTAGACTCTCCCTTCACCACGCACCCTTGGGATGGTTCGCAGGGCATTATATTGGTGTAAAATCTTCAATGTTGTGTGCTTTCTTTCTCTCAAAATTTTTTATTAAATATACTTCCAAGTATCAAGTTGATATTTAGAAAATCATATGCCGCGATTACTTAGATTTTTTATAAATATTATAACTACACATGGATTACGAACGTGGAAACAATATGTGGAAACATTAGTGAGGAGCGCGGCAGACAACGTCCCTGGCTAGGTGCGCTTCACTTTTATGGATCGGAAGAATAGTCCATTCGGAAAAACAGACCAGAAAATACAGAAGCATTCGAAATATGGTGTTGGTTGGAGGATGCTGAAGATTAAGTAGACGAGTGAAGTGAGGGATAAAGATGTGTACAGAAGACTAGGAAAGGACGGGACCCAATTCAATGCTATGCAGAAAAGAAGAACCAGATGCATTGGACACACCCTGAGGGACAATGGATTGGTGATGAGATTGTAATAGGAGGTAAAATAGAGGGGAAAGTCTCGTCAGAGGAGGAAGGCCAAGGGATGAATACCCTGGACAAATAAATAAGAAGGTACACCAGAAGAACCACGAGGGAGCAAAGGGAACGAGCACTTAATATGGAAGGAGAGCGGGGAGCCGTCGATCAATCTTAGGATTGAACGACCATTCATTTGTCAAACTTAATGGTTGAAGGCGTAACTTTGTGGAACGATACTACAGACATGACGAAAAAGAAAGAACTCCTAGTATTTTCCACACAAAACTTTTATTCCTGACACAGGTTTCGATTGCCTTACAATCATTTGGACCTTTGAAAATGATTGCAAGGCAATCGAAACCTGGGTCAGGAATAAGAGTTTTAGATACATACCCATCACGCCGTTTCCTTCCGGGGTAGGCACAGTCAAAATTTTTCACTCTTTTGCTTCATTTACCCCCATACACTGTTTCATACACGCCCTCCTGTTTTTAAAACTCCTAATATTCCTCCTCTTAAGAGTTTCCTCAATCACATCCAACCACAACTTTCTCGGCCTACCTCTACCTCTCACACCATTCATTCTACTCTCATGTATCTGTTTCGTCATTCGACTCTCATCCATTCTATCAACATAGCCAAACCAACGAAGCACACTCCTTTCATACACGTCCAATACTGGAGAATTTAACCCACATTCATTCATGACCCACTCATTCCTTACCCTACTTTTTCCGCAAATACCCCTGAGATAACTCATACCCACGGCGTTTAGTCTACTCTTATGTCAATCCTGACATACCCATGTTTCCCTACCATATAGCAAAGTGGGAAGAAGTACACTTTTGTACACGGCAATTTTTGCTTCCTTAGACAAGCACTCATTCCTTGATATGCTCCACATGCTACCTACCACTTTCCTTCCAGCATTCGCACGTCTCTTTATCTCCTCATCTATTCCTCCATCTTTCGCATACATCTTTAAGTGTGGAAAATACTAAGAGTTCTTTCTTTTTCGTCATGATCATTACTGCTTATGATATTCGCACCATCCTCCGAATACAAGGAAAAACACATACAAGGAGCGGCGGTAGTGGAAGAAAGGCATATATTGGTTGAAGAGGGACGGTCGCAGTGGTTGCCATGGGAGAGGGGATGAAATTGATGGCGGTGGGGCGGAGGGAGGGAGGGAGGAGGGGGAGGACGTTGGGGGAGGGGGGAATGATTCGTGATGAGAGGGAAGGGAGGGGGAACAGAGAGAAAAAGAAATAACTGAGAATAGGGGGAGAGGTGGAGGGAAGGAGGAAGGTTTGCTTCGACTTTGACGTCACTGTTACGTCAGAGAGATATCAGTCGGGGAAGAGGAGAGGGGGGGGGTAGAGATAGGGGAGGAAAACGAGAGGCCCCTGGAAGGGGAGAGGGGGAGTTTAAGGGTCACGGAGAGAGGAGGGGAACACGCCCCTCCCTGAGAAGGGTGTGCGTGTGTGAACAAGGGTGTCGGAAATGGGACCCGGAGGGGGAGGCGGTGGGGGTTGAATTGGCGATACGTAGACATCCAACGGCCAAACCGACTCGTATTTTCGTCGTGACCACGGGGGGGTGAGGTTATTCTCTAACTTTGCCTCCGATCGTTTCGAGAGTAAATAGAAGAAATACCAACGTCACAGTCGAGCGAAACTCCTGAGCCAAATAGGGGCTTACGTACGAGGGTTGTTATTTAAGTATGCACCGCGTTGAAATTCGGCCACTGCAGTGCTGCGGTCGGCATTTGGCCCATAAGCGCTGTGTACCTACATCTGATAGGAAGCCACAGACGCCATTACGGAAACGTTCGATCGTAGTTACGTTTGTTTGTGAGTATTTGAATTGCCTCCGTCGTTTGAAAAATCCCGCCGACAGTGAAATACGCGCTGAGATTCGTTTTCTTAGTGCTTAAGGCCTGAAAGCGGCTGAAATTAATCTTCAGATCAGTGAAGTTTATGTAAAAAAATTACGAGCGATGGAAAGTTGCGGAAATGGGTTGGAGCTTTTAGATTATCTAAAACAAAAGGCGTGGCATGCTGAGTAAGGGAATCGTTGTACTCCATGACAACGCTCGACCTCACACGGCTAATCAAATTCAAGATCTCATCGGATCATTTGGCTGGGAACATCTTGATCACCCTCCGTACAGTCCCGTACTAGCGCTCAGTGACTACCACCTGTGTTTGCATTTGAAGATGCATCTGGGTGGTCAGCGCCACGACGACGACTATGAGGTCAAAATGACCGTGTTGTAGTGATGGTCAAATCAGGCGGCAGACTTCTATGAGGATGGGATTCAAAAGCAGGTTCTACGATGCGATAGTTGCCATAATATTAGTAAAAATGACGTAGACAAGTAGATTAAGGTACCGGTTTTCATGTAGAAATAAAGTTGTTAAGAAAAGTGTACTTCTTTATTTTTTCTTTTAAAACGGTACTTACTTAAAAGACACGCCTCGTACAAACACAAAGTAGTCAGTGTTTTCGGAATAAACTCTTGTATCTCTCTCTATTCATGTATCGATTCAAAATAGACAATGCGCTGTCCATAATAGATTATGCCCTCCCCTCTCCCATTCGCTAATGACGTTATCGGCAGTTATAAATACGACCAATCAGCAAACTTGCGCGATGTTGTTTGAAGAGAGGAACCATGTGACCGAAGAACCAGTGATTGGTGGCCATTGTTTCAATCAGTGTTTCCTCAACTGTTCCGGTCCATCGGCCGTTTAGTCTTGCAAAACTATTACTCACACCTCCAAACGTAAGGTTGACATCATCATCAATAAGGGCATTGACGACGTAACCAAACGAGGAAGATTATAAAAATGATAAAGAAACAGTATTGTAATTTATCCAATAGATGTATCATCTAATAGTCCAGAGATATGTCTAAATGGTATCGTTCGGCCAGGACCCTTCCTTCAACATCGCCCCTTCCCACCCCTCGCAGCTTATTTCCGCCTCCCTTGCCCCCAAGGGGGCAGAAGCGCTCACTGGGAAAGAGGAGTATAAATCATGCGTTCGAGAAGAAATCGTTCATGCCATTTTCTTCCTAGACTAATCAGTACATATTTGAAGTGAGTTGTTATCTTGGACGGACGCTAATACCAATAGGGGTTCTTTAATCAATGGTGGAATTCTTTTGGAGCAATTCATGAGTGGTGGAATGTCATTTGCTGTCAGACACTGCCACGTCTTCTCTTACGCTCCAATAGTAGTAGCTTCATGAACTATATTGGGGTGCAATATTGTATATATTGATGATAACTCACCCCTGCCACTTACCATTGAGATTTATTGAAGGATATTAAGTAGAGATGAGTCGAATAGCATTTTTCTCGAATTCGAATATCGAGTTCGAATGTCTAATGTTTTTTCGAATGTCTCACTCGAATATCGAACACCTACTACCTGGGCGTTTTTTAAAGAAGATAATAAGAATGTGGAAGATTTAAAGATTTTATTATAATTAGTATTTTATTACGTTAATTACAAACCTTTAATTAAATAAAGAAATCACAATTTGTTAAAAATTGAATTCGTAAAATGTGTAATCATGCAGCGAGGAATCAAAAAAGGACCAACCAACCAACCTCGTGAGCGTTTGAAAATTCATTCATTTGCTTTTTCGTGTAATTCCCCTGAAGTTATTATGGATTATATATATATTTATTACTCACTTAACTTGAAAGATGAAATTTTGTTTGAAATATTAACTAATGGATTTGTACCAGCCAAATATGGTAGACCAAACGCTCTGTAACATGTAAGACCCAACCGATGACCGCGAATTAAAAAAAATATGACAGTCGATTCGTGTGATATATTCGAGAGGGTGAAATTGTTGATTTGTGTTCTCGAATATCGAATAGTGCAAGTAGCTCATTATTCGGGGCATTCGAGAATTCGACTCATCGAACGTCCCATCTCTAGCATTAAGTAGATGGGGTTGAATGTCCGTATTTTTGCCATTTTGTGACTCTTGTACTGATATATGTCTTTTGGGAGATATGTCTTTGGTGTATCAAGGGGGTTAATGCTGCATCAATTACTTTTGTGTGTGGTTCTGATTCCAGAGATGGCTAGATGGCATTAGAGCTCGATTGGAGGATAGGGAAATATTACCAAAGTTTGATACCGAAGAGGCTTTAAAACCTAAACAGGCCAGTCTACACGGGTGGGTGGGCGGGCGGCCCTCGATTGCAGCAACCTCCTCGTGGTGAGTGATGGTTAGTCGACGATTTATGAGCTGCAGTTCACTTTATTTTCTCTTATCTAATCATCGTTGGCTAATTCAAGTTGGTGCTCTCGAATTATTATAGCGGGTTATTGCCTACCCAACATCTGTAACATTTCTGTGCGTTTGGAGTTTTTTGACGAATTTCGGCGAACTGAGAAACCATTTTCCCTGATACAAACACACTAAACCGTTAATATTCAGCAACATACAAGCAGTATATGTAATTTTTTTTACTTTTTTTACTTTTTTAATTACCATTAAATCACTCCGGAAGCATCGATGAACCATCAGGAAAAAATGGCAAATTCTTGACATTTTTTCACAAAAAATTAAAAGTTTGACAAGATATAATCTGATCGAGTTGGAATTTTCCATGGGTTATAAAGGACCACCCCACGGTTTAATATTTTGATAGTTTGTCATCAACAACACACGCTCGTTTCCTATCTCCCATTTCTCTGAGAGAGAAGCATCTGTAGAAGTAATATCTGTTGCCATACTCTCAAGGACCGAATGACCATAATGGGGCGATGCAGATCCCCATGTATTTCATAATGCAATAGAGAGGTTATGATTGAAGATTCTCGAGCCACCCTATGGCATTCGTTATTGTTTTGATGCCCAATTTGAAGATAGGCGATGATTTCTCGAGTGAATGAATAGGTGCAGTTAATCACACGCACATGAAAGATGAGAAAGGGAGATCTTTGCCCGGAGTAGCTCTCATCCACTGAGAGATTTCACTAATCCTTTCGCGGTCATCTTCACCACCTACTCCAGTCTTTCTTGCCCCCCATGTCAAGGAGACAGAGCACAGCAATAATGAAAAAAATCTTTCTAATGACCCTCAGTTTTGACCATGGCATCTTTGAGTGAGGATGCTATTGCAAATTGAAGTGAATAGAGTTGTTTTGACAGTAAGTGATATAACTCAGGAAAAAAAGCTAGGTTGAAAAGGAGTAGGGTTTTGTCGTGTTGCAAAATATTAGGCCAGTTCTAAATGAAATGGACACTTTCCTAAAAAGTATAACCTAGGTCGGGAGTTAAACGTTGACGGACCGGTTGCCTGTAAAGATCATCACTATATCAAACAGTACATCCAAGGGAAACAAAGATGGGTGGATTTTAAGTTTTGGTATTAGTAACTTGTCATGGCTACGTTCTTCAGGGGAATGTGCCTAATGTATGAAGGGTTCCTGGTAGTTACCTTGGGTGGCAGTTTTATGATGATAACTGAATGTCTGTTTTCCCAAATATTCAAGTTTAAGCCCGTGGTTGACTGAATGAGACCACTGCATTACGATGCTCAATTTTCAAATTTAACTTCAAATTACAAATTTCAAAACTACAAATTAAAAAACTACAAATCACCAAAAACAAACATATAAATTCAAATAGTTAACATGCAGCACAATAATAAAAAAAATAATAGCCATAGAGGAAACATGAGTAACTTATCCTCCGAGATATAGATAACACTCTTACTACTTCATTGTACTCTCAAATATCTTCCTTATGTATGAATTCGTGCGAAAACTCACACAATTATCCTCGAATTGAATAATGTCCATAAAAGAATAAATAGCATTGAGTGTTGCGAGTCTTGAGCATCGACGAGCGAGACAAATGAGCGAAAATCAATTCGATACGGATGGAATACCAAAGTGCCGAAGATTGGGGCTGACTTCAGAAACCACTTTATATTATGCAAATAAAAACTGGATACCTTTGAAACATTTAGTTAATTATTGGGGAGTAAGGAGGAGACATTTCCTATTACCGCTCGACCTAGAGTTTTCCAGGACGATCTCATCTCAAGCTATGCACAATAACTTTTTTCAGCTCGATAGGCACCAGAATCAGAGATGTCTTTCGAGGATACTGTTTACGAGAGACGAGAGATTCGAGATAAGAGACGTTTTTTTCAGGTTTACATTCAAAAGCTCCTAAAATTCCGACGTGGCATTATTCGATTAAATAGTATTTAAATTCTAAAAAAATTGTTTTTACGAAACGGAGAGTAAATTACCAAGATATGCCACTGAGGTCTATTAACAAAATTATGAGCCCCATTAAATATTATGATACTAACACTTATTGAAAGACAACGAAACATCGAGGCTGCACGTCCATATGTGGATTATTTAATGGCGATGTATGACAGGTAGGTGATGATTGAGAAAAAATGTGTACAACTCAGCCAATCCGATATGTAGTGGTTGACCTAACTGTCCTTCTCGTATGAGATCGATACTGCTCTTGACACGGCTTCTCGGACAGCAACAACAATACACATGAAAAGAGGCTCTTTCTCTCTGCTATTCTATATTACTAAGATAAAGTCAAGAAAGAGAAATCTACCTAAAATCAACACGGTTTTGTACCATCCACAATAAATCCCATTACTCTAATTCACATTACTCTTACAGACAATCACTTTTCTTAACATCCAATTTAGCGCCAGATGCCTCTTCCGCAGTATTAAGAAGTGAAAACTAACAAGTGCAGTTCCTGGGAGGCTATTCTCTGGTTTGACGAAATGTTCCAGGCAGTAGTTTCAAAAAATTGAAGGGTCACCCCAAGTATTGGATTTATGCGTAATTTTACTGGCACAACCACAGAATCGCGCAAGAGAAAAAACTAATGCCCGTGTCCATGGCCTTAAACTCCTACACACTGTTTATAAATTAATTAAGGCTTAGAAGACAGTACAGATTGGGAGACATCACATATTTAGCGTGCAAGAACGACGACAAATGCGTGCAGGGGCGAAACGCTCAGTTTAGACACTCAACAGTCACGACCGATGTTTTTATTAAAAATGTAATAAACTCAATCACAGTATATTTGAATAATAGAAATAATTATCATAAAACTGCTTGTTTAGAACGCCAACGCTCTTTACCACATCATGATTTAACTCCATACATGTTAGACACCTCAACGGAAAGTCAAGGGAATAATTGAAACCGATGATAAGATTGTCGAGGTCCTTCTTTCTTCAGTGCACATCGGCAATGATTCAATGCTGCAATGGACAGCGCAGGGCCTGAGAATAAGTCCCTAGACCAATGGAAAGCGGAGCGCTCAATTGAGGCGCGATGAGCGTAACGTAGGAGAGCCAGTGGAAATATATCAATGTCAGTTAATACATTCATCCTCGCTTTCTGTTTGAGTTGTTTGGTTGATGACTCAACCACTGGATGTGATCCTTAAATTGCTATTCTATAGGACTAATCTTCCGACCGAATTGCGTATTAATCCAGGACATTTGACAAGTGTTCGCCTATTTTCAGCATCATGCATCCATAGAAACTTGAATGGTAGGGATCATGTTTATCGTTCGGAAAATGCTTATACTCCCGTATTACTCGACCAACAGGTTCCCACTGTTCCATTATTCCCTGTGACTAACACCAATGCATGTACTTATGTGAAGCCATGCGAAAAAAAATACATATGAATGTGTTCAAGAGCTAGGTGGGTGACAACCCATTGGAAAAACACGAGAATAATCTCTTCGGAGGCGAAAGAAGAAGCCATGAAGTGACAGGTGGAAAAGAGAGTAGTTTTTCCATGGCGGTGAAACTATTAGTAACGGGTCGTCACTCGCAATCATACAAGGGTTGCACAATGCATCCTTCCTGGATGAAACCAAGAAATGAATGCTCATGGGTCGGCAACCTTCAAAACCGGAAGAGCCTCACCTGACTCTCAAAACAAACAAAAGTTATTAATGCACGCATAATCATCAAGCATTTCATTTCGGGTTAGGAAAAAACAAACGCAATTAGTCCTTAGTTTTGGTCCGTAAAACTCCAGCTATTCTTAAATATTGCATCCATATAATGACTGTCTTATTCTTGCTTTTTCGCTTCCATTGCGTTCACGCAATACTTCGTACGCGCCCGTCGGCCCTTAAGACTCAAAATTTTCCATAACTTTTAGGTGTCCCTTCCTTTACATTCGCTCTATAAATTCCCATCCTTTTTCTTGGACCGTTCACTCTTTCATCATAAATATGCATCCGAATTCGAATCCGATGTTCCCGCTCTCATTCCTTCGAAAGGCATCGATGTATATTACAAATTTGGAAAAATTTGGCGTACAATAATGGAAAATCACAACTTTCCTTGCATATTTAATACGTGAAAAGATCATTCGTACGATAATGCACAAAAACAGTTTCTCTCATGCATTCCCACTGTTCTTAGAACTGATCATATTGCCTCTCAGATGTATGTATTTTTATGAAGTATTAAAGAATTTATATTTAAGAAGTGGTGACGAAGCGAATTTGCTACCCAGGACACACAAGTCCTTTTCTTGCGTGACAGAAATACTGTTTCTTTGCCTAAGCCTAATTTGGCTTTATTTCAGAGATGTTTTGTGCATATATCTCGAAAAATATTTAATGTCCTTCCCACATACATCAAGGAAGAAAAACACGTAGGAAAATTTATTTAAAAAATAAAAACTTGGTTATTACTTTTAAAAAACATAGAGGTTTTGTTCTGTAAATTGAATGTAATATTTATTGAATTAAATGTAAAAAATGGAGTGTTATCGTAATACCATTGTTATAGTAAGTGTACCCGATCATGAATTTATGTGTCTCTTTATTGTAACCACTGTATATCATTCTGCATATCTCTGAGTCATTTTTTATATTTTTGTATTAGTTTCTTTACTGTGTTTGTAAACGTTTGATTGAAAGTTTTAAATAATTTTTGTTTGTTGCTATTGCTGTTTGCATGGTTTATCTGTTGGTAGCTCCCAAGACAGGATCATCCTTAGGGATTATCTATTGTATACCACTCTGCAATTCCTGAAATGAATTAAATTATTATTATTATTATAACGATGGTGTATACAATTTTCTCTAAATTATGATTTTCATTTACAATAATAACTCAAACCCATATGAATATAGGTAGCCAAAGGTTCCCATTTGAGCAATGTTTTCTGGATTGTGTCAACAATCTTGAACATGACTGAATTGGCGTCGCAATCCTCACTTTGTGTCGTACACTTCTCCCTCCGGATGCCAACCAGTTCGAATAATCAACCTTCTCCGTCCCTCCTATCAATCTGCGTTGAATTATTAGACAAGGGCCAGTATTTCGTACTTCGATGATAGCAGAACTGTTGCTTCAGAATCATCTTTAATGTCGAAAGGATTCTCATTCACACCCATCTGCTGTTAACTTTCGTGGTAGGCATTGTCAAAGAGCGATAGAACTTGATGTTACGCTAAAAAACTGGCTCAGCCATAACGATTTCCTCTCTTCTGCCCTTCATCCTGCTACATTGATGCATCGCTCACACTCGCTCACTTCTTCCTAAGACTCTTACTATTCGTTCTCTTGAGAATTTATACTCTGTTCACCCATGGATTTTCGGGTCTAGCCCATCCTCTCACACCATTTCACTCCACCATCGTAAATTTCTTACCTTATTCGATTCTCATTTTCACTTCTCTTGACAAACCAAACCTTAACAAAGCGTGCTTCTTTTACGAAACATCATTATCGTAGCTGCCATTCCGAATTATTTCATCACCACTCATTCCTAACCACATTTCTTCTTTCCCTATTGGTTGTCTCTCTCCCCCCCCTCCTCCTCAGTTCACCTTTATTAACAACTAGGATGTCTTGACCCTTCCTCACTTCAACCCTACGTTGAAGTGACGCGTTACCTTCGGTTCGCTGAAGAGGGCTACTTTGTAGCCGAAATACGCGTATTCGACCCCCACCCTCGTCCTGTTTTGTCGATTTGACCACGCTCTTTTTGAGCCGATTCTCCCAGAAGTTGGGCCCATTTGCGTGTGTGAGTGAGTGATTTTGTGTGCTTGTGTGTGTGCTTGTGTATATACCAGGCATCCTTAGCGGGGTCTCATTAGCCCCGTGAAGGATCCCAGGTCAAAACCCAAACATCCTTAGCGGGGTCCCATTAGCCCTTGCAAAGGATCGTATTTGGTTGTGTGTGTGCGTCTGTGTTTGGTCCCTGGCGAGGAAGTAACTTTCCCGTAAACCAACACAGGGGGGTATTCTTGGTTGAGAGGCTGTGGTTGGTCTCTGCTGTGGTTTTCCCAGCATACCAAGACAGTAAATTTTGGTGTTTTTTGACGAAGGGTGCCAATTGTTTACGGCTTTTGGAGATTTTCTGTTTTTATTTCATTGCCTAGCCGTAAGAAGCTCACCCCTTCTTTGTGATGGCTTTCCACATTTCTTCTGCTTTCAACGGAGGCACTTGTCAAATGACTTATACTTACCGTTTCAAGCCTACATTTATGCTTATCCTAGCATATTCAAGTTGTTCTGATATACAATGAAACGAGGATGAGTACTCTGTTGCGTACGATAAATATTTGATTCCCACGACAAGAATTCATTCGTTGGTACATCCCACGAGCTGCCTAAGACATTCCTCGCAGAACTCGCATTCTTCTTAATCACCTCGTCTGGCCTTCCATGTTTTGCACATATTCGGGCGACGTATACAATATCATTTACCTTCTTAATTACTGCGTTTAAATTGGGAAAAGGGAGGGATTAACATTCATTCGTTACAGTGACCTCAGGGTTGAACCATCTTTTTAAAATTTCTAACTGCTGACGGGAGTTAAGCTAACTTTCTAATGTAATACGCAAATAAAATATCAACATTTATTTGTGAGAGACATTAGACGGGCGCTAAGCTACCGAGAGCAGTTAGTGATTGAAAAAAAGAATCCTTTACCCTGAGGTCACTCTTATCAATCTTTATCGATTGAGAATAGGGTATTTGAAAAATGTCGAGGAAAGCAGGATAAATAGGGTTAAGAATGAGTCGAATGTGGTGAAATAATGTCGGTTGGGCGCTCCCGTAGCAGACATAAAATATAGAACAGAAAAGAAATGGGATAGAATTTATTTACTTTCATTTAAATTAGAATGAATTAAGAAATTTAATGAAATTTAACATGGAAATGAAAGCTCTAGGTGTGCTCGAAGGTTGAAACCTGAACTGGGCCACCAGCAATTCGTATTATGTGTCCTTAATATAAGCTGCAGTGAAACGATATAATTATAAATTGTTAATAAAAAATCAGAAAATTATATTAAATATAAACATAAAAACACAGCCTTTAACCTCAACAGCTTTAACCTAACTTTAAATTTTTAAATTTTCAAGTTGTATTTTGTTTGGTTATGAATAACGGACTTTTAAGAGCGAAGAACAAAAAAAAGAAACAATATTTGAACTCATTCAATATTTTCATTAAACAATAGAAACTATCTTAAACATTTTAAAAATAAGGAAAGTAACAAGTAAACATAAGAGGAATATGAAAAAGTGCGGTTCGCGTGTTTGGCAATGTCGAGAAAACCCAAGAGAATCGAATATCTAAACAGATATCCCATGATAGTAGATTGACTGGTGTGAGGAGAAGAGGTAGACGGCGAAAACCATGCTTGAATGTGAAAGGAGTCTCTTGAAGAGAAAGAACGTTTGGAGTCTTTGGAGAATAAGAGAGCGTGTACAAGGACATTATTCATGAGTGTACGAAAAGTGAATCTCTCATTGGTCTAAGATTGGTTGACTCCCTTTGGCCCTCCACCCTTCCCTATTTAACGCTAGTTCCCTTATCTCCTGATGAGATATCATGTTTTCCATGTGCTTTCCTCTTTATTTGGTCCATTAACTTATTCTTTGGCCTTTTACTGGGGACTTTTCTATCTATTTTACCTTCAATTATGTTCTTTACATACCCATAGTTCAACTTCGAACCTATCGTGGGGGACACATATAAGAAATATTTGTGGCAGAGCCTTAAGAAGCTAGGATTTGTCAAGCGTGTTGTGTTAAGATTTTAGGATGATAAAGTGAAAGAGAGGTGCTATTTCGCACTCGTCCGGCCACACCTTGAATATGCAGAGAGCATATGGGATCCGGCGGAGAAAGACCTAGTCCATGAACTTCATAAAATACAAAGGAAAGCTGCGCGATTCGTCAAAAACTGCTACGGCCGTACAGAAAGCGTTACACAGATTTTGAACGATTTAGGGTGGGAGCCGCTAGAGACTCGGAGGCTACGCGCTAGGCTTAGATTGCTTGAGCAATTGAGAATGGATATCTTTCAGAGCGACACGGAGAACATCATATTAGAACCACACTATATATTTCCAGGTCTGACATAATCGATAAACTAAGAGAGATATTTAGCCGAACGGATAGGTATGGGAATTCGTTTTTCCCCCGAACAATTAAGGACTTTAATAAATGCTAGGCGGAGCTTTGATTTTTTTTGTTGACGGGTGGTGTCCTAACACCCCCCGCCACACTCCTTTTGAGGCGGCTTGCGGGGTAGTATGTAGATGTAGATGGAGTGTCTCAAGGTGTGTCCAATCCATGTTGTTAATCTTTTCTGCATGGTGTTCCATGTGGTCCTTTCCTCTTCTACTCTTCTGTGCATTTCATCATTTTTTATTGTGTCCGCACAGGAGATAATGGCGCGTGGAAAAGCCTCAAGGACTGTTAGCCATTCCATCACCGGCGGAATCGAAGAAATATTTTTAAAAGAGAGAGAAGTAAAAATCGAAGATGTGCCGGGATGTCTCGCTGGACGAACTCAACTCAATCAGTCCAAACAAGGAGGCGACGAGGATCGAATGGATAAGATTGTCCAAAATTGATGAGTGAAGGCTGACAGTTTTTAATTGCAAGAACAAGGGGCATTGCGAATGTTACTTTTGTCATTCCTGCGATATAGATTTTCGTAAGTTATCGGAAAAAATTCCCAAAGGAAGAAATAAAAATGTAAATAAAAGCACAAGCTGCTGATCTGGAACTATATTTTAATGAGATATATATGAAATTCTTTCTTGTTTATTCAAAGTAGACTTCGGCTGGTGATTTAAAGCGACCTTCTCGACTGTAATACTTAAGGGAAAAAATTAAGACTAACGAAAACATAGCGGTTCGTCTGTTCCTTTAGAAACATCTTCGGACAAATCACCCGGAATACATTTCAAGGTACTTCACCAAAATACCGGTGAAATTCTTTTCTCTCTGAGAATACAAACCCACTTCCTTCCTTCGAACACCAAATAAGTGCGTGCGTTTAAGTTTATGAGCTGAGCTGAGTTTATGAACGAGAGCGTTATGCTATTAAGTAATAGCGCTTGTTGGTTGATTAGCGAAAGATATCATGCCCCGACTGGTCAGTAGCTGAAATAAAAATGTCTTTTTTTTGCGGTCTTCGGGAAATTCTCTTCTCTTAAATGGAACGGTATATATTTTCGCTCTCTTGACAGAAATTGCGCGATGAAATGGTTGCGCTACTCATGGAAATATCTCTTTTAATTGTTGCAATTTTTATAGATACAGCAATTAAATTCACCCAGTCTACTCCTGTGACGTGCTCGCAAAGGATACATTCGACATTATTCAGTGGCCAAAACAAAAAAAAAACAGTCGCGTAAGTAAAACAAAAAATAAAAGCAATTGAAGATGATGACTGAATTTCAATGCGTCATGTATGATGGGAAAGCTATCAAATATATACATGAAGGGATCGCGGAGTTAATTTTATTTATTTTTCATTTATTTATTTATTTTCACTGCCATTTCATTTATACAGCATATTAGGCCATTTTACGTCGGGTGAACAACAGTAGCAACGGACGAGACACAGACACCCATGTCCTGGGCAGATTATTGCATTCGTATGGTTCAAATATGTAGTAAAATCAATGGTTGGCGAATTCACTTTGTGGAAATTATGATTCATGTTAAAAATGAAACCACTGAGTTTTTTCCACCAATATATTTAAAACACAAATCAACCGGTTTCGGCCTTTTCAGGCCATTATCTCTGTAATCTTGATAATGGCCTGAAAAGGCCGAAACCGGTTGATTTGTGTTTTAAATATATTGGTGGAATAAACTAAGTGGTTTCAGTTTTAACAGAAAATATGTCGGCTTTAAAAGAAGACTTCACTTGGTTAACTTTTATCTGCCTAAATTAGTGTGTTAATAAACTTCATTCAGCGTCAGTAAAATATTTATCCTGTTAAAATATTGTTATTATTTCATCATAGTTGACCTACTGTTGAGAGATGCCAACTTGTTAAAATTGATATACTCCAGTGTCAAATTATAATATTCTATCAATCATTGTGCTTTACAATACTTTCCCGTAGGCAATATATGTCATTCTTGAGAACAAAAGATTTATTTTAAGTGACACAAACGAAAAGGCAAGGTTTATGATTCATTTGACTCGTACGATATCCAGATTAGTCTCTTTAGAGATCGGTCGTTTGGGTCTTCACAACCCCAGCATCCGGGGCCTTAAAATTAAAAATACTGTGGAAATATGCTGTTTCAAATAAAATGTCAACATTAAAATAAATATTTGCTTAGAAATACTTATGCTTCTGACGAATGCTGCCACAAAATAACTCGTTAAGCATTAATTGACATACCTGTGGGTCCACGTCCTCGACAGATTAAACAAGAGAGTATATGACTTCTGAATGCATTTAAGTGAAGCCTGTTTTTCTGCGCAAAGTGATCCATCTCATATGGCTATCGCAGGCAATTAGTTCTCCGATTACATGAATAATGCAATTCTACTTTGGAAATCATTCCCATTTGACAGTTTTAAGGATACGTTATTAAGGTACAACGACGATTCTGTAACCGATATTTATGTTTTCGGCTCAGCAACAACAAAATTGATCCGCACAACGCGACCAATTGCGCACAACAGTCGCTTTTTAACATTTAAGCGTGCATTGCGTCGTATGGACCCATTCGATCTCTTCTCGAGTCTATAAAGACCACTCGAAGGAAAACATTGAGTCCAACATGGAGACGATATTCGTGCAGCTCACGTCTCAGAGAAGTTTTAACATTACTTTTTTCAAGCATAAGTTAAGTCGACCGAGGATTCTAAGACTTTGAAAGATGAAATTTCACTCTAGAGATAAATCCAAGGGCGAACGTCGTATGACGAACGCTTCAACAAAATGGAAGCCAAATTAAAATTGGATCGCATTCACCAGAACGGGGGGGGGGGCGTTGACGGAAGGGATAGAGAGAGAGCTGGTACAAAAAGAGGGAGATTTTCGGAATAGAGACAAAAAAATGACATTTAAAGATTCTTCAAAGTACTTGTCGTGGACAGCGACGTTAAGGAGACTGTGGTGAGTTAAATATTCCGTCCAAAGGCATAGGCTAGATCAGAAGGGAAAAAAGTTTCACCCATGAGATATGATTCACTGACATTTTATGATGCGTGTATCATCTTATGGAATTTCAGTGAGGAAGGATGTGATTTCACTTTTAATGCACAACACTGGGTCCAGTCTCTGCGTTACTTATAATATGAATTTTTTTAAACAAGTCATATTTCCAGTCCTTTTAATGTTGGGTTCGTGGCGGTAACCGATGGCTGTCAAGTGGTTGACCGAATTTGACTAAATATGGTTGGCCCTGGTTTATCTGGATTGAGATACGCGCGCGTGTGAGCAGAGATTGGTTGAAATCATGATAGAAACGCGAGAATAAAATGAAAGGTCAGCCAGAAATGTCGCGGCCCTACACTGAAATTTTCTATCCATTGATATTCTAATGTGATCGGTTATTTTTATTAGTGCGTTGGTCGTGCTGTGTCTATGGTGATAACCCGATTGATATTGGTCGAGAGTACTATTTACATACATACATACATACCATACCAATCACGCCGTTCCCTTCCTGGCTAGGCACAGTCACAAAGTTTCACTCATAAATACATATTTGCACACCTAACTCTGCTTCAATAATTTCCTCCATACTGACATATCCTTGCAAACTTCTTTTGCCTCATTTACCCACATATACTGTTTCATATACGCCCTCCTGTTTTTAAGACTCCTAATATTCCTCCTACTGAGAATTTCCTTAACCACCTTCAACCACAACTTTCTCGGCCTACCTCTACCTCTCGCACCATTCAATTCACTCTAATATATCTGTTTCGTTATTCGACTCTCATCCATTCTCTCAACATGGCCAAACCAACGAAGCACATTCCTTTCATACACGTCTATTACTGGAGCATCTATCCCACATTCATTTATTACCCACTCATTCCTCACCCTATCCATCCTACTTTTACCGCAAATACTCCTCAGATAACTCATACCCACGGCGTTTAGTCTACTCTTATGTCAATCCTGACATACCCATGTTTCACTACCATTTAGCAAAGTGGGTAGAAGTACACTTTTGTACACGGCAATTTTCGCTTCCTTAGACAAGCACTCATTCCTTGATATGCTCCACATGCTACCTACCAATTTCCTGCCAGCATTCGCACGTCTCTTTATCTCCTCATCTATCCTTCCATCTTTCGCAAACATCTTACCAAAGTACACAAAATCATCCACTTGTTCAATTACTTCACCATTCGCCCTCATCACACAGTTATTCTCCCCATTCTCCTTGTCAAAAGCTACTACTTTAGTCTTGCACGCATTTACCCTCAATTTCATTATCTCTGTTGATTCACAAAACTTACCCTAATACGGTGAATCAACGCTAAAGAGTCAGTTTTACGGGAAAGATAGAACCTAATGTTTTTTTCTTAAGCATAAAATTCTAATTTTATTATGTGAAGATATATGTCTGCTATTAACGAATGAAAACGGCCATATACGTTAAATCTCAAGGAAGTTTTTCATGAAACATAAAACTGCTCCTTTTATGATCCTAAAAATAATATCTTCTAAAAATGCTTTTTTACTAATCTTTTTAGTTAATTTTGGTTAATTCATCCATGGAAAGCATTTCATATGTTCTTTATGTTAAATATCTTTTTAGTTATCACATCATGTGGAGGTTGGCATGAGGAAGATGTTTGATAGTGTCGATTGATAGCTTCCGCTTTGCGCGGCTCACACCAACTGTCGGCGCCAGCCAGCAGGATACATCGGCGTATTCTTATTTACCATATGCTGAAAGGAGTATCGTTTGTTGAACATGTCTGTTCCCATATTAAAATCAACACTTTACTAATTGATTAACACGGATCTCCATTTTTACCTTTTGACGTGGCAATATGTGTTGTTAACGTTCACTTCATTTTCAAAAATAATAAAAAAGATGCATATCTGGTAAAATATTTTTTTTAATGGTTAAAGAATGGCTGCTATCTCATAAAAATATTGAATCTGTTTTCTGATTCCTTGATGTGAATTAAGTCTTAAATATTATAAAAAAATTTAGATTTTACAACATTTTTCTCCAAATTTTATGATGAAACTTTTTGAAAATGTTTAAGATAGTTTCCATTTTTCAATGAAAATTTTGAATGTGTTCAATAATTTTTTCCTGTTTTTTGTTTTTTGTTCTTCATTCCTTAAAGTCAGTTATTCATAAACAAACAAAGTACAACTTGAAAATTGAAAAATGGTTAAAGGCTGTGTTTTTATGTCTATATTTAATGTAATTTTCTGATTTTGTATTAATAATTTGTAATTACATCACATCACGGCAGTTTACATGAAGGGAACATTGTACAAATTGCTAGTGGCTCAGTTCAGGTTTCAACCTTGGGGCCCACCTAGAGCTTTCATTTCTATGTTAAAATCTATTATATTTCTTAATTCATTGTAATTTAAATGAAAGTACATACATTCTATTCTAAATTATATTCTTTTAATGTTTCATTTAGGACGTCTGTCGTTCCCCCCTCTCCTCCGATTTTCTCCGTATTTTCTCCTTGCGAAGCTGCGTGCAAATTCGTTTTTCCACGTATCCGACACATTTGCCTTCATTTTAAATAACTTTATTTTCCATCATTTCCTCGTCTGCATTTGCCTTTGAAATATTCGAAATCGTCTATGAATCAACGTTCCCAGTATTACCTCTGAATTTCGCACTAAATGTTTCCACAGACTTAGAAAATATTTTGATGACCGTATTGACCCACTCACATTTTGTTCGCCGATTTTACTCCAGTTTTCTCCCTGTCATCGGTCCCGTTTTCCCTCATAGTATTGCACGCAAGGCAGTACAATTTTATATTACAGGGCCAACAAATTTGCTGCTTTAGTTTCATATATGCTTAATGAGGTGAACCAGGTCCCGGTCGGTTATGAGGTTATCCCAAGTGTCATCGCCGGATACATTCTTGGGTGCAGTTGGTCTTCCACTGTTATACCTCCTCTCCTCTCCTGTTTTATCCCTCAAGATATGAAAAAAATAATGCGGTCGCTTAGTAAACATGCGGCACTATACCACGATTCATTGCTTTTAATAATACTTGGCTCAGGTCCACGAAGCCACAACAATATTAATGCCTTCAGTACAACTCCAAATTGCCGCAGAGCGAGCACAATCAGGTATCATACATGATTAAACACCATATTAAGCACCCTGTGTTGATCAATGAACTTGAGTTTAAGTTTTCTGGTGCCACTCGCACACAAAACGGTTTAGTTTGAAACACTGCACCACGATGACCACTGTTCTTTAATTTCTTCCTTTAATATAATAATAATAAACTCGTTTATTGTTCTAGGAGTGAACTCCTTTGGAACATAGAAATGAAATACAGTAGTGTGCAAGATAATTAATATGTGAATAAGCCAATCAGGAAACAAAAAAGGGAAGTTATCATATAAATTGCTAACAATAGACATGTACAACATTATCATTTAGCAATGTAGAAAAAGAACTGAACTTCTTCTTCTAACAGAAAAACGAACATTTAACATATCAATAAACAAATAACACAAATTTTAAAAAGAAAATTTAGCTTAACAAATGAAAATAAAAAAAAGGAACTGAATTGCTTTTTCTTACGCAACGATGGACATTAATCACATCAATGAACTGATAAATGAGTTACATGGTCAGCATTCCGGAAAATAAGTGTGTGATAATCTTTCTCTTAAATATTACCAGTGATGCACTGTCTTTTACCAGTTTAGGCAAGTCATTCCACAGCTTTGAGGCAACAACTGTAAACGATTTCTGGACCGTAGCTGTCCGGAACTGGGGGGGGGGGGATACAGATAACAGGGGTCTTGTCCAGTAACAACATTAGTATATTTACTACTTGGGAGAAAAAGATCCATTATGTACTGAGGGCTCCCATATTTGAGGAGGTTGAACATGAAGCAGGCCATGTTATATTTTCTTCTTGATTTAAGATCAAGCCAGGAGAGCCTTTTAAAATAAGGGGTAATGTGTTCATCTCGCCGTAGATTAAAGATGAATCTCACACAGGAGTTCAACAAACGCTGTAGCTTAATGTTCAACTCCTCAGTTAAGTCATTGTACACGAGACTACAGTAGTCTAGGTGAGGAAGAATGAGTGAGGTAACAAGTTTCTTTTTTAACTGAAGTGGCAGTAAATTTCTATGGATTTTAAATTAATGTAAAATTGAATTTATTTTGTTGGATACCCTCATTTACACGGTCAACAGAAAGGTCTCCAAAAGCATGATTGACCAGTCAAAAATTCAACAACTCCATTATGAGCGGAGCAGGTTTTAATGGTAAATGCAAATATGACCTAATGTTAAATTTTTCCTGATTAATTTCTATATGTTCCAAGTTTTCTCATTTCTCCACTGCAATCGCTATTTAAAATCGTTAAAAACCATTTCAATCACGGAGAGGGCAGCGTACCTCTAAGAATGGATCAAGATTGCCTCCTTCAGACGACACCTCACAGATATTAGTCCCATTTCGCCTCACGTTTGGAAAAAACGTTATCAATATCTTATGTCGTACGCTGGAAAAGATACTTCTGGTCATCATATTCCAAGTTCTCGCGAAATTTATATAGGTTTTGATAGAGTCATTGCTGTATTACCCTCAGCATTTATGTGACCATTTGTTGAAAAACATCGCCTTGTGACAATTGAATGCACTTATATATCGAAGAAGAAGCTTTCCTCGATTATGCCAAGGAGCTTACCAAGAGTAGAAACGAAAAAAGGGCAGTAAAGGAGCAGTTTTAGAATGTGTAGAATTGGGAAACACATGTTACCAACAGAGTCCGAAATGCAGAACTGCCTTGTGACGTCACTGCGAGTTTCCAATATGGCCGCCCGTTTCAGAGGGCGCTGTAATTTTCATCATAATTATGAGGTGTTTTTCAAGCCTAGAAAACGATTTTCGCAGTTTAAATTTGGCATTACGATTTACTGATCCTCAAAATTCAGTTTCAAACCATTGCTATGGGCATTTTAGGAAGTGTTGTACAACCCTATTTCCTCGTAAAGTGCTCCCGTCATTTATTACGGCTCGGTCAAAAAGTCATCTAGTAGGTGTGGAAAGTTATACATGGTTAGGCATTTTACCATTAACTCTGAAATTTCGGGAGTGCCTAATTCAGCAACTTCCTCTGAGATCGTTTACCAATGCCTAAGGAACCGAATTCGATTAAATCATAATTTTCACAGAAAAGTACTGAAAATAAGTTTTATTGTTTTTTTCTTACCTCCATTAGACAAAGTTGAACAGAAAATAACCTTTTTTCATAAAAAATTGGCCCATTATTGGTTAAGTTCATTTCCTAAGTATTACATTGAGCTCTCCTGGACGGTTTTGTTCAATCTGATCGAAATATTTTTGATCTGATAACTAAGGAGTCTCGTGGCACAACAGGAAACGATTCAAAGTATTAAATAGTTAGACCAAACTAACGATAAAGATGTCTAATACGCAGTACATAGCGTCTGTAATCGCAATATTGAACTACATCAGCAACACTCCCGCAAAGAAAACTCGATCAGGATGGCTGTATTCGATTTTTAAGAGTTTAAAATTGTTTCGAAGGCTTCGGCATTTTTCTCATAATATGTTGCAACGCAGGAAGAACCCGAAAAATTATAAATTCTGAGAGTTTAATCTAAATTCACCCAAATATCAAACCCTTCGTGATTGTATGTACCACATTACTCCTTAGCTTTCTGTTCGAGATCATCACCGAGAGTTCAAAATCAAACCGCCTGGAATCCATTCGTCAGGCAACCCTAATGTGCATTGTTCCTTAAGGAAGTCCGAGCCAGAAAGTTCCCTAATCATAATAGAGACCATATTCGAAATATACGATTTAATTTCACCAGCTGTAGGACACATATTTTTAATATTGCATTATTAATGATGCAATAATATAGTTTTATATGAGAGAAATTGTGAGTAATCAAATGAAAATATCCAAATAAGCCTTTAACTTCACTCATTTTTTTCACGCGGTACGTTTGAAACTCTTTCAAAACGGAAGGTTTTTTTGTGATCTCGAAGAATATACTGCGATGACAATATGATTAATTTTCAAAAATAGTTGAGAAAACATACATACTACACGCTGTTAGTTTTTTACCACATCTAAGTGTTCGAAATTTCTCATTTTGTAAATAATGTCTCCCTGGAGTGCATACACGTACCTTTTCCCATGTAAAAGGACTGGTATTTTCTGGCAAATATCTCCAAAAGTAATGCAATTAGGGGTATAATTTTTGTTGTCATTGGATAGGTGAGATGTTTTTCTTTAAAATGAGACCAAAATCATTGATTTCTAAGTAAAATGATTTTTCGCTCAAACTACCTAAGTATAATAACGCCAGTGGTAAGGTCTTTACCCTAGATTTTGGGCGTTCCGTCCTGTTGGTGGTGGATGCATTTATTTCTCTAAATATGGAAAGTTATTCATGAGTAGGCATTTTACCATTAACTCTGAACTTATATATAAATATATATGGTAGATATAAATGGTAGCTGGCGTGACATCGTGGAAATCCTTCATAGTTGGAGCGTCTAAAGAAAATGCAACTTGGTTGTTTCCACATAAGGTTTTATTTTTACCGACCATGGTTTCGTTACAGAGTAACATTATCAAGGTGGTTGATAATGTTACTCTGTAACAAAACCATGGTCGGTAAAAATAAAACATTATGTGGAAACAGCCAAGTTGCATTTTCTTTAGACGCTCCTACATTTATTTCTCGTTTGACTCTTTGGTAAAGAGGGAGTCTTAGGGCAGTCGCCATGTTTAATGCTCATTAAATGAACACACTCCCTCCCCTCACTCTTCGTCCTGGTGAGGAAGGCCTAATGCATAAACGGATGCTTTCAAGGAAAATGTTGTCCAAGAATATTTTTTTACTTGCACAACGACCCACGATTACCACTTCAGGGTGGCTTAATTCTCTCACCCGCGTCTTTGCTTGGCGATGTTTACTATTCATCCACCCATTCTTTTCTATTCCTCCCTCCCCTCTCCCTCTTTTCCCAATCTCCTTCTTCTCAGGGCCTCAGTGCTTGCAGTGTGAGGACGGATGTACCCACACTTTGACCATAATTGGTCCGAATTGACCATGCATTGGTCCGGCGGGTCCCTGATCTGATGACGTACTCCGGCAGACCGCACGACGCCTACCCAGAAAGGGAGTCGGGGGATACCTTTTCCCAATTTTTTGGGCAACGGGCTCCTCCGGTTCTCAAAAGAGGTGCGGTAAGTCTTCGCAAAAGCGAGACTGACGGGGAATCGTCTGACGCTGTTGGGGGAACCCAACAGATACGAGTACTGCGGGGAGGCGGAGGCCCATTGTCGTCATTTTGACGTCAATCCGCCTCAATGGTGTCGGCCTCGCAGAGGGTTGTGGTGGTTTGCTAACCTTCCCTTCCCCATTCCTTTTCCCGCTACTTCCCACTAGGGTATAAGCGAAGGCTTGCAGATCTGGTGGGGGGTTTTTAGACCTTGCGGTGAGACCCGAATCACCTGACTGTATTGTGCACACGGGTCGCCTCACAAGAATCTTCGCCTCAACCCAACGATCGGGTAAGTCTGCGCTCTCCGAGATTAGAAAAACTGCGGTCGAGGCGATCCTACGCCTCTCTATGAAGGACCAGGACTGCATTGAGAGGTAAAGCTAATGCTGGGTGAAAATTATGAAATGATAAATCCACCTTTCCCATCGACAGTTAAAAACAAAGTAATGACGTCACGAATGAAACGCCAGAAGGTTATTTGAGCGAGACATCTCTTTTGGTAATAAAAGAGACCGAATAAAAATACTATTTTTTCATTGGAGCGACTTAAAAAAAGAGAAGTAAATAATGTAACATTTATGGCGTAGAATCTTGGTTATAAATTGCTGAAATTCTGAGTCATTAACAAAATATACGTGGATCATCTCACCTTAATACAACCAAGGATTGTCGCTATGGGTATCGGGTTAGTCCATTTTATTTGTAACTCAAAAATTCCCAATGACGCATTGACAGGTGAACAGCCTCAGAAAAGTTCTCCGTGTGGTTTAACTTTTAGAATAAGATATAAAATTAAGATAGTAAGCAGCTTTAGGTCGTATAACGCGCATGAAAATGTCCTCTGACATGTTATGCTGCCGCACCATGTTATCCCAGTGATCTGTGGTGTTCTACTCCAGACTGTTTAGCGTTGTACTCTGCCGTGCGCAGTGTTTGTGCGTGACGTCCTGTCTCTGCCGTTGCACGCGTGTTCTCCCCCTTCACCCCCCGGACCCCACCAATCACCACGTCGGTCACACCAAAGTTGTATCGACGTCCGCTGCGACCACCAACAGCACTGCATTCAAGCTGAACCGCCCTCCACCACCACCCTCTCTACCACCACGACCTCTTCGGTCGAATGTCTACGGCACGAATCTTGCTGTCTGGTGTCCCCAGCCAAACCGTCATTTATTTTTCATATACATTGTGTATTATACATTAGTCATGGATTTGTTGTATATTACATTATTGAAAGTTGCTAACGGTTTATACGACATGTCAATACGAGATTCAACGGTAATATGCATTTGGATAATCTTCAGCTATTCTGTCCGAAGGTTTCGCAGGTTTTTCATGCCCCGTCTTTTGTTACGGATTTTTTTAAAGGTTAACCACGCATCAGAATTCTAAATGTTTCTTTGTAGTGCTAAAAAATTTATCCTTAGGCTGCGTTGTTAATTCTAATCTACGTACTTTTGTCAGTGACGAATCATTTGGATAGGGAATCAATTGCAATTCACTTCGATTCATGAATCGTTTTCTTAATTCACGAAAAAGGATCTTATGCGGGAGGTCTCATTGCACGCTTTTATTATGACTTTTAAGACAGAGAGTAAAAGATGTTGCATACACAGTATTTGTGAACACATTTGCATATATTCCAACTTATTTTTGCGCCCAAAATATAATAAAATTTAAATAAATTTTCAATATAGCTCCGATTATGCATTAATACAATGCAAAAAGTTGGCAAATGAGAGATATATAAAACGATTATTATAATTTCGAGCGAAACTTTAGAAGATAAAAAAGAAATAATAACATCTTGAGGACAATGGCGGCGGAGACAGGCACCGAAACGTGGGCCAACCAATAACCAACGAGACGGAACACCCACGAATACGTCATTAAGATTTTACGCCGGGAGAGTAAAAAATAAATAAATATATATTTATTATTTGAATCCAAAGCTGAATTTCAGTGCAGCAGTCCAGAAAACAGCTGGAATCGATTCTTTTCAGACCAACATTAGGAGTGGAACATGTCCCTTCGTCCTTTTTTTTAAAATAAATCTACCGGAGAGTCAGCAGCCGAAGATTTTTAAGATCGCGAACACCCATTTCCCCGCCTCCCGCTCGGTGACAAACACGCGGCGGCGATGATTGGTATATAAGCGGCGTCGTCGCCTCTTAAGGTAGTCCGAGCGAGATAGTTCTCTAGTCATAATTGAGACCATATTCGAATTACCTAGTTTAATTTCACCAGCTGTAGGACACATCAATTAAATACAGCATTATTAATGGTGCAGTAATATAGTGTCATATGACAGAAATGTTGAGTAATTAAATGTAAATATCGAAATAAGTTTTTAACTTGACTCATTTTTTTCGCGCGGTGCGTTTGAAACTCCTTCAAAACGGAAGGTTTTTTTATGATACCCAAGAACCTATTGCGGTGACAATATGATTAATTTTCAAATATATTTGAGAAAACATACAAACTACACGCTGTTAGTTTTTTTACAACATCTAAGTGTAATAAATACCTCATTTTGTAAATAATGTCTCTCAGGAGTGCATACACGTACCATTTCCCCATGTAAAAGGGCTGGTATTCTTTGGCAAATAACTCCGAAAGAAATGTGGTAAGGAGTTGAATGTTTGGTGTCATTAGAAGGGTGAGATATTTTTCTATAAAATGAGGCTTTCTTTAAACTAAGAGAAATAGAATATACTGCGGTGAGAATATGATTAATTTTCAAATATATTTGAGAAAATATACAAACTACACGCTGTTTGTTTTTTTGGACATCTAAGTGTTAGAAATTCCTCATTTTGTAAATAATGTCTCTCTGGAGTGCATACACGTACGATTTCCCACGTAAAATGGCTGGAATTTTTTTGGCAGATATCTCCGAAAGCAATGTGGTGTATAAGGGGTTGAATGTTTGCTGTCATTTGAAGGGTGAGATATTTTTCTTTAAAATGAGACCAAATTCATTGGTTTCTAGGTGAAATGATATTTCGCTCAAACTACCTGAACTGCTCTTTAATCCCATTTTTGGGGGTTTGGGAGTCGGTCGAGTATCCCAGACGCCCGCCTCCTTCGGCTTTTAAAATAGTGGCGTCGACACGCACCACTCAAATCGATTGGCTAATATCGCTCGACTACCCCCGACCCATCCCTTCCCTTCCTTCCCTCCCCCATTTCCCTAACCCTCCCCCCTAACCCCCTCCCCCTTTTCCTCCTCACATTTTTAAACTGGTCCGCACTACCCCCACAGATAAGAGACGCGTGCCTCCCTCAAACCGACTCCGCCCGCATTTCTTCCTACATGAATCCATCACACTCGGACCTCTGCAACGAAACAAGTATCGGAAGATGGGTCTAAGGATTCTCCTGAACAGATGGTGCGAATCCAAGGGGATCGGGTTGGTGTGGGGGCTAGAGTGCTCGCCTACCACACGGCCAGGGTTCAACTCCCTGCAGAGGAGAATGTTTTTCAGAGGAAACCCGATCCCTACTTGAGTGTCTTGTGGACGGCACTTCAAGTACGGTACTCCGTTTGTCGGATGAGACGTTAAACCGTGGTCCCCTTGGCGCCTTTCGTTAAGAGCAGGCTAATTCCGACGCCGGGTTTCTCTCCACCCTTCCTCTCTTACCCATCCCCTATGGCGCAAATGACCTTAGCCGTCGGTCGCCTCCCCAATTATTCAATGCGAATATCCAATCCGCGGAACGAATCCAAGCCATTTAAAAGAAAAAAATGTTATCGATGCTTTTTACATAGTAAATTTGTAAATGCTGTCGTTATAATTTTCCTTTTTTCATTTCTAATAATTGTTTTTAATGATAGGTAATTATAGATGAAATGACATAAAAAGAGAGCCAGTTTTCTTGGCCACAAAGCAATAAGTTAAGTCTCTGATTTTATTTACGCCGAAAGAGAATGGTGTAATCGGTATTTTTCTGTGTAATTGTACACATGAGTACTGGATAGTTTTTTTTAGGCCTTTTGCCGTAAACTCTGTTAATATTTATTTTAACTAACAGTTATGATGTAACTGTAACGTTCGTTACAAAGAAAAATCAGTCTTTCGTGTTTTTCTACTAGATATTTACATATAATTTTTATGTTTTAGTTTCCAACAGTTTAACATTTAATGAACAAAGCGATTTATAAATATTTTTGGTGGATTTAATTTTTCATATTACGAGAAATCTTCGAGCAAGTTCAGATGTGTACAGAGACGGCACAGACTGTCAACTTATGGTGTATCAACGTGCCACTTTCAGAGAATTCTACGCACTTCAGTATGATACGGCCATAACTTGGCGGCTTGGAAACAAATACGGACCATTTTGCTTTTTAACAATCATTATAAACAGCAATACAGATCAATATGTTAAGATTTAGTCATTGTTTCTGAGTTAGATAGGTGAAAATGCCGAAAAAAGGGCAAAAAAGGAAATGACTCACTAGAAACAATTAATTTGTCTGCTTCTGCATTTTGAATGATTGGCTTGGATCCCGCGCCAAAACAATGTGTTTCTCGATCGACGCCATATTGTTAATGTGGTAGGTATTGTTTGCATAATCAACTCATTGTTGTCCCAAGAACATTATCCCAGTCTATGGGAGGGTCTCTGATCTAATGTATCCCCAAAAAACTGATTCCTCTGAAGAGAAAGAATTCCACCCTAATTCTTTTCTAGTAATTCTTTCCAAATCATTCGACAACCATGTACATGAAGAAGTAATGGATTTCCTAAAGTTAAATAGTACTCTTCCGAAAGAAAGAAAGTTTATCGTGCGTTTGTTGATTTAGAGAAGGCATATGACAGGTTAAATAGAGTGAAGTTGTGGAAGGTTTTGGAGGACTATGGAGTGAATGGGAAATTATTGAATGTTACGATGGCGATGTATGATAAGTGAAAGGCAAGTGTGAGAGTTAACGGGGTTCTGAGTGGTTGGTGTGTAATTAAACATGGTTGTAAAGCAAGGATGCGTAATGTCACCATGCTGTTTAATGTATTTATAGATAAATGTGTTAGAGATGCATGTGGGGAAACTGACGGTGTTTTGATTGGAAATGTAAACGTGCGAGTTCTACTATATCCAGATGATGCTGTTTTGATCGCTGACAGTCAACAGGGATTACAGAAGCTCCTAGATGAGTTTTGTGAATCAACGGAAAGAATGGAATTGAAGGTAATTGCGTGCAAGACTAAAGTAGTAGTTTTTGATAAGGAGAATGGGGAGGATAACTGTATGATGAGGGCGAATGGTGAAGTGATTGACCAAGTGGAAGATTTTGTGTACTTAAGTAAGATGTTTATGAAAGGTGGACGGATAGATGAAGAGATAAAGAGACGTGCAAATGGTGGATGGAAAGTGGTAGGTAGCATGTGGAGCATATCAAGGAATGAGTGTCTGTCTAAGGAAGCAAAAATCGCCGTGTACAAAAGTGTACTTCTCCCCACTTTGTTGTATTGTAGTGAAACATGCGTATGTCAGGATAGACTAAGATTAGACTAAACGCCGTGGATATGAGTTATCTGAGGAGTATTTGCGGCAGAAGTAGGATGGATAGGGTCAGGAATGAGTGGGTAATAAATGAATGTGGGATAGATGCTGCAGTAATGGACATATATGAAAGGAGTGCGCTTCGCTGGTTTGGTCATGTTGAGAGAATGGACGAGATTCGAATAACGAAACAGATATGTAAGAGTGAAATGAATGGTGCGAGAGGTAGAGGTAGGCCGAGAAAGTTGTGGTTGAAGGTGGTTAAGGAAATTCTCAGTAGGAGGAATATTAGGAGTCTTAAAAACAGGAGGGCGTATATGAAACAGTGTATGTGGGTAAATGAGGCAAAAGAAGTTTGCAAGGATATGTCAGTATTGAGGAAATTATTGAAGCAGAGTTAGGTGTGCAAATATGTATTTATGAGTGAAACTTTGTGACTGTGCCTAGCCAGGAAGGGAACGGCGTGATTGGTATGGTATGTATGTATGTATGTAAATAGTACTCTCGATCAATATCAATCGGGTTATCACCATAGACACAGTACGACCACCGCACTAGTAAAAATAACCGAATACATTAGAACATCAATGGATAAAATAAGAGTTGTAAGTGCTCGTATTACTTGACTTCAGCAAAGCATTTGATTAAATAAACAAAGTTATCCTGGCAGCAAAAATAAGGGGTACAGAGTTTTCCTTGTCCGTGATTAACTGGATTTTGTCCTATATTTCAGATAGGACACAGAAGAACGTTACCAAGAAAACATTCTCTCGATGGGCCGGGAAGTATCACGCGGTATCTCACAAGGCTCTATACTCGGTCCTTTTTTATTCTCCGTCCAAATTCGTGATGTGTGATCAGTCTTAAGGCTTCGGTATGATAGGAAGGAAAAAAAGTTTCACGCATGAGATATGATTCACGAACATTTTATGAAGCCTGTGTCATCTTATGGATTTTCAGTAAAGAAGGGTATGAATTCCCTTTTAATGCACAATACTGGGTTCTGTACCTGTAACAAAGCCAACTGCCATATTCAGCTCATTTTGACGGTCCTGCATGGAAAGTTTCCAGACTGGTCAATCACTGTGGGAATACACTGATGACTTCACGAGCGTAGTAGTTAATTTGTACTGTTTCCTACTGACTAAATCAGGTTGTATAGTTTTTCACAGTGCTGAGAAGTTCTACAACAAAGAAAAAATTCAGTAAAACGATCTCAATAAAGTTTCAATTGTAAGCCCAAACGCTTTTTCATAATGTAACTTTGGCGGTAATGCTCTGCTTGAACGCAAGTAAGAGCCGCCATGTTACCATCATTCCACCCTTTTGTTGAGAACGGAAAATGAGGGGTGAAGCGAAAGAATTGTATAGGAGGCTGTTATGGCATGTGAGGCTTCATGAATTTGACCCATGTGGCACCATTTGGCAGGCCAGGCTAAATATTTCAAGTAAAATTCCATCAACTGCATTATCCGTTGCGAATGGATATAATTTGATCCACAGAGCTCTTGAAATTTCAATCAAGCTTCATCTTCCCTGAAACTATATTTGAAAAGACGAAAATAATTCATTTACATGACTACATGGCTTTGAAACAAATTGAATCATTAAAACCGCATAAGAAAACATTGCATTTTCACAGGCTCATGGAATTTTTAGAATTTGCGGATAATGACGCCTTTTGTATTACGTAACAGTATTCGCAATTCTACTATAAAACTAACTATCATAAAACTAAAATTAAAAAAAAACTGTAAAAAGTGCGTGGTGAGGACATCCGGAAGGAAAGCGCTCAGCAGGGAGGCCAAGAATAAGGTGGGATGACCAAGTAGCTTATGACGCGAGAATATTGGGTGGTGACATTGAGATGAATGCGGAGAACAGAAGAGCTTGGAGGCGGCTTGTTGACGAGGCCAAAAAATCAGCTAGGATTTGAGTGGCCACAGGAGTAAAGATGACTGTATTTCAAAGTTGCACTGGAACCGTGACCAAGGAGAAATTAACCCTTTGGTTGAATGGCCTGTTGAAGCGGGAGTGAGAGACAAATGCAAGCGTACATAAAAATATTAACATGCATGTTAATGAATTTCCATGGGATTTTTTTCCAAGAGAGTTAGTTAGGTACGTTTAGATTGTGGAAAAATAGTTTTGGAGGATGATGAGATGAATAATTTGGGAAACGTTCATTGAGAGTTTTTTTTTAATGAAACAAAAGTAGACCATCCAGTAAGTGCAATTGGAAATAGTACCACTGTCGTATTTGAAATAGTGTAAATAATTATGTTTTGTTGTCCTAATTTCAGGAATTTCCGTCGGCAAGGCCCAAGCCAACGAAGCCACACTCTTGCGTTCGTGCTCATTACTGAGAATAAAACGTTTCCTTTTCCACTTTATTTACGAGAGTGGGTATGGAAACGCTATGATTCCAAGCAGGAGTCGAACCCTCTTCCCCTTGAGCGTGACACCCTAGGAACGAGGACAAATAAAAAAAAACGCCCAAGCCGCCACCTTCCCCTCCCTCCCACCAATCTCCACACACTCTCTGTCCCCCCCCCTCTTTTCCTCCTCCAGCTCCCCCTCCGCCCCCATCGCCCCCCAACCCCCTCTCGACCAATGCCACCCCTACCTTCCCCTCCTTCCACCGCCGAAACCTCCGCCCTCCCCTCTTTCAGACCTCACTCCACCACACGTGGAAATGTGACAATCAATTGCGCTGACGTCAGAGGCCTCCGTCGGCCAATGGGAGGCCGGCTCCATTCAACCCTCCCGGTGAAAGCTGCGTTGAAAAAGACTCGGGGGAGGGTGGGGGATGAGGGGGCGGTTGAGGAGGAGAAGGAGGGGAGGGTTTTCGACGTGGGAGGCGTATGAAGGGGTAGGGAAGTGGAGGAGAGGGGGGGGGGGGTAAGGAGAGAGGGTGAGGGGGTGGCAAAGGGTTGCAGGCAGCGTTAGCGAAATGGGTTTGGGGGGTGGGATGACAAAGAATCGGAGTTAGGAGTGTGAGGGAGACGTTATAATAAAGGAGGAAGGGTAGTGGAATGGAACTTAAAACGCGGGTAAAAAAATAGTTCGGTGAGGTGGCGGGAGGGGGGGGGGAGGGAGGAGTAGTGGGCGAGAGATAAGGAATGGTTGAGGGTTTGGGGGTGAGGAGGCAGTGAGGGGTGTGGGGGTGGGGTCGTGCGTGGAAAGTGGAACGGACGGGGGTGGGGGTGGAGGAGCAAGGGTTATGCAAGGATAAAAGGGGGAGAACAACCTTTGCGAGGAGGCGGGGGAGGGAGGGAGGGAGCGAGGGAGGAGTGGGGGTAGTTTCCACGGGTCCAGATGCTATCCGCGTTCTCACGAAATCGTCAGTCGTTTGTTCGGGGAGCGCCGGAGGAGGATCCCATTCGGGCCGAGAGGCCGTTGCTCCACGCGCTCTCTGCGATGAGGCTGCTGGGTGAGGATCCTTCGCGCGAAGCACATCTCCCCCCCACCGTCCCACCCTCCACCTGTCCAATCCTGAGCGACTCGATAAAAAAACCCTTTACCCTGGTGGGGGGGGAGGGGGGAATAGTAACGAATCGCGAAGTTTCGATTCAATGTGTGCGATCACTGGGTTCTCGCAAAGAGCGGTGACATTTGGGATGGTTCGCGTCGCTAAAAATAGCAAATGTTCGCGAAACAACGTCTTCCAAAACTGACTCAATTGTGAATATTTTTTAGACGAAACCCAGCGTCGTGAAGAATGGTGATCGTGCTCCTTTCTCATACACAACCCTTTCGCTTTCCATCCCCGAGCGCGAAACGGTGAAAATTGCGCGAGAAAAGCTATGCGGTGGAGAATTCTTTGGTGTCATCATCACCCGAGCCCCCGACCCCGCCCCCTTCGTTCACCCCCCCACCAATGCACGCCGCAGCTCGAAATTCACGCCTACGCAACGTGACCTCGACCCCAGAGTGAAGGCGGGAATTTTCAGTGGATTCTCCTGGGAAGGAGTGAGGAGGCAAGAGCGGAGGCTGTGATGGAAGGGGGGCGGGGCGGAAATGCCCATCCCGTTTGCCCCCGACCCGAGGAGGCCGAGGACGCGCGGGGCGGCCCAAGGCGACCGACAGGAAGGGGCCGCGGCCCTCTCTCGGCGAGGAAGAAGAGAAGGGAACATTTTTCTTGCGACCGGGACCCACGAACCGGATTGGAAGACTCGAAAACTGGAGGGCTTCGCTAAAACCAGGTAGGATACTCACACGTCATCATAGAGAGTGCTGGAACAAAGTACTATAAGGGGAGGAGGGAAGTGGTAGAACGATAGAATAACCCTTGCAGCCAATTTTCGTACCGACGACAGGACATCTCGTGATCGTTCGGGGACCCGAAAGAGTGCGCACACGTCGAACAAATCGTCTGCATCACAGTTTCAACCCAACAGTGTCGAGAAACTTACCCCTAGAGAGTGGACAAGGGCCTAGCCTCATTTAAACACCAGTTCCCGCAAGAACATTGAAGTTAAGCAATGTTGGGCCCGGACGAGGGTTGGATGGGTGACCATTCATACCTTAATTGTGGCGCTCTTGTCCCCTGTCTGCATGTGGCAGGCAGGTTAAAAATGAGGTAGGCGCAATGGACTACTCAAACTCAAGGCGCCCGAGCTCCTATCAAAGGCACCCTGAGCTAGCAATCTAACAATCTACCCCTAACGTGTAATGAAAATTCGCCCGAGCAGTCGACAATGTTTTGACAACACTGTGCCAGACGCATCACTCTGCAAACGTGTGCACCGGCTCGATCGGCAGGACTGCCTCATATGCATCTGTTTTCAATGGACAGGCTCGTGTGCGCATGTATGACGAGTGCATTCACGCCTAAAAAGACGGACGCCGGGTTCAGCGAGATGAACCCGGCGCGTGGTGGATCTCCATAGCACCTCCGACGACGCGAAACGACCCTCCGAGAGGCATGAGCACATGGAATTGATCGAGGCGGTATATCTCTCGTCCTCTCCGTCCCACGAATTCCTTTTTCCTTAGTTCCTCACCCACCCCCACCCCCCGCATCCCCTCCCACCGCCTCAAACAACCCTCCCTCCCCACATCCCTAGTTCCTCGAGGCGGGAGGTTCATCGTCCTTGTGCGGCCGAAGGCTAAGAGGGTGTTCTCAGAATTTTAAAAATAAGAAAAGATATCATTATTTCCAATGATTGCATTTAACAAATGATGTGGTACGAAGTCACTCTCCCGGGTGCATTTAAACACTAGGTTTGAAATTCGCCCTGAAAAAATCATTTGACTTGACCAGGATTCGAACCCGGATCTCCCAATATTGGGCATCGATCAAATGAATTTCTTCACCGCAAATTTCAACCCTGGTTTAAATGCACCCGTGCGAGTGACTGCGTACCACATCATTTGTTAAATGCAATGATTGGAAATTTGTCAATTTCGTCGTTGTAATAACGACAATGATGGGCTTAACCACCGCGACAGTGGTTTTGTAAGCACGACTGCGTCTCATGTGCTACAATGTAGACTTGAGGCGTGAACATATAGTTCGCAAAAAACCCTCCTCAAAATTCGCATTGAATGAAGGCTGCTTGGTGGTATGACTGGCTAACACACCTGACCGGCAATTGGGAGATCCGAGTTCGAATCCCGTTCAATTCAAATGATTTTTTTCATGGAGATTTTCAACCCAGGTAGATTATCAATATTTGATAAAAATATTATTCAGGTTTAATGCGGACGAAGTATTCCAGCAAATCAATCGCGAGATTCGACCCCACTAATGTCACATAGACCTTTTTATGGCCTACTTCCAACCTCTCGCGGGTAACCCTAGAGACCCAAAGAGCACCACACACCCGGTGGTTCTTAACCATTGTCACTATTCTCTCCCACCAGATAGACTGGGGCGGCGTGTGGGGCAGTCACCTTTCATATTCCGTCTTTCTAGCGGCTACCCGTCACTCGATAGCATCCCACGACCTACAGATAAAATTGTAGCCAAAAATTGTAAAAAATTAGAAAAAAAAATCTACATCTACATTTACATAACACCCCGCGAGCCGCCGCTTGAGAGTGTGGCAGGGGGTGTTAGGTCACCAGCCGTGTAAAGGTGTACGTTTTTTTTTAGATGTAATGGTGACATGTATTATAGGAGTGTATTTAGTGGAGCTCAATTTTTATTGTGGTCGCTTATTGTTTGCGGACAGAACGAGTTCTTGTACCTATCTGTTCGGCAGTGTATCTCTCTCATTTTATCGCATCTGTCAGACCTAGAGATGTAGTGAGGAGTCATGATAATATTCTCTGTGTCGCTCTGAAAAATATCAGTTCCTAATTTATCAAGCTAACTAAGCCTAGCGCGTAGCCTCCGAGTCTCTAGGGGCTCCCACCTTAGTGTGCATAATGCGCACCAATTTTATTCCACGGCTCCCTCTTCTTTCTCTTTCGAGAAAATGCCTTTTTGCTTCTGTACTTTTGACGGGTGTGAGTGTACAAGCTTCCAATCGCGGGGGCCCGGGGTTTAAACTACATCTGCATCTATATCCTAGCCTATAACCTACATCTAGCAACTATATCCCGCGAGCAGCCAAATGGGCGTGTGGCAGGGGGTGGTTGGTCACCAGCCAGTGTAAAGATGTAAAAGTTTTGGAGGTGAAATGGTGACGTGTATTATGAAAGTGCATTTGGAGAAGCTCATTTTCTATTGTGGTCGCTTATTGCGCGCGGAAAGAACGAGTTTTTGTACCTATCTGTTCGGCAGAGTATCTCTCTTATTTTATTGCATCTGTCAGACCTAGAGATGTAGAGAGGCGTCATGATAATATTCTCCGTGTCGCCCTGAAACACACCGGTTCTGAATATCTGAAGCATCCTGACGGTAGCGGAATTAATTCATTGGAATTACAGTCCTGGTGCCGTGCGGGGTCCTCACGGTGCAGTTCTCCGTCCGTCGGATGTGGCCATTCAAGTGTGGGTAGAATTCGTTGAGAGCGAACAGACGCAAACTTCGGCTTTCTGTCCACTCCTCATTTCTCACTTTCCCACTCATCCACGCCGGCCTACCCGCCTTTTTTTGAAGCGAATATCCTGAACCGTGCGTCGCCCCTGAAATCAACCAACCGACCCGGCCGAGGGATCCTGCATCTCAGCTTGGTCAAAAGATTTTGCATCCGTTGGATGCACATATTTATTTGCACTCGGAGATGATTCCATAAAGGCAAGCGGCTTTCTCTAATAGCTGCCAAAAGTAATCTTAGTTTGACTTTTACTTCGTGGACGGTGGTGCTACTCTCCGACTGCTTCGATACATCCGCATGCCCCGCGGTCGTGGACAGACTAGCTCCTTCAAAGTGCTCCTCGATGGAGGCGAGCACAACTGCTTTGAGTCCGAAGCATTTGTTGGAGCATTCGACTTCAATTCCACACCGAGGCGGATGATTTTTACATACGTGGAATTTTCTTATTGCTGTGCTCTTGCAGCTTGGGTTAGCCAACAATTCCAGGACTAGCTTAGATAGAATTTTCTTATTGCTGTGCTCTTGCAGCTCGGGACAGCCAACAATTCGAGGACTAGCTTAGATAGAATGCAATTTTTCTTAGACGGACACATTTATTACGGGACCTAGGTATCTAATTTCGAAAATTTCCTCCATCTGGCGATGACCTGAGATATCGAAACGATGGAATGAGATGATTTTTATGTATTTTTGGAAAATTGCACTCAATCCAAGTTAGCTGCAGTTGAAATATTCTTCGCAGTAGCCTCCGCACCTGTGAATTTCATAACATTTCCACATTCACCAAAAAAATTCAACTATTTCCTCAACATAGAGCAAGGAGGTCGCGGGACTTGCACGAGCGTAACCAAGGGGAAGGGGAGGGGGTTGTAGAGACGTTGGAGGTGCTAGCAAGCAGGGTCGGGGCGAGCATTGACCTGGTAGACTGGGTGGGGTGGTGGCGAGGGCGGGGGTTGAAGAAGGGGGTGAGGGGTGGTGGAAGAGAATGGAGATCGCGTCGAAGATGTTCGCGTCCGCACGGCGCCGGAGGAGAGAGACTTCGTGGCCGACACGGGTTTGCTGTTTTGTTGATTGTTGTCGGACAAATCCCGGGGGGTTGTTGAGAAGGCGAGGGTGCGAGGGGGGTGGAGGTTGGGGGATAATGTGTGGGGGGGAGGACGTTTTTTGGAAACGCAGGTGGGGTACGGAGAGAGTTGGGAGGGAGTGGGGAAGTTTACTCGCCTCTATGTTTCGTGAGGATACAGGACCCGATTGGCATCCTTCTACAGAGTTCACGGTGAGAAGGAGGGGAAGGAAGGAAGTGGGTGGGGGTCGCTTGGAGCAGGCGAGGGAGGGAGGGAGGGTCGTGTATGTGTGTATTCACCTTAAAGTAGTCTGGGCAAAAAAATCATTTTACTTAGAAATCAATGAAAATGTCGTAAAAAACTAAGTGTGTAGTTTATATGTTATCTTAACTATTTTTGAAAATTAATCATAGTTTTTTCACAGTAGGTTCTTGGGTATCTCAAAAAAACCTTCCGTTTTTAAGGAGTTCCAAACGCACCGCGCGAAAAAAAATGAGTCTAGTTAAAGACTTATTTAGAGAAGTATTGTCATGCATTTCAAAGAGATGTAACCCCGAGAAAAGGCTAAATTTCATGCGGTCTCTTTTTATCAAATTTACTCTTGTCTCCCCATCACGAAGATTTAAGCGATTGGACATAAAAGAGAGAATATGAACTCCACACAAAGGGGTGGACTTATTTCCTCGAAGTACAAAAACCCGCACCGGAACTTACACGATAAGGTAGTCCGAGCGAAATATCATTTTACTTAGGAATCAATGAATTTGGTCTCATTTGAAAGAAAAACATCTCATCTATCCACAGACACCAAAAATTCTACCCATTACCTCATTACTTTCCGTGATATTTGCCAGAAAATACCAGCCCTTTAACATGGGAAATGGTACGTGTATGCACTCCAGAGAGACATTATTTACAAAAGGAAATATTTCTAACATTTAGATGTCGTAAAAAAAACTAACAGTGTATGTTGTATTTGTATGTTTTATAAGCCATTTTTGAAAATTAATCATATTATCACCGCAGTAGGTTCTTGGTTATCACAAAAAACCTTCCGTTTTGAAGGAGTTTCAAACGCACCGCGCGAAAAAAAAATGAGTCAAGTTAAAGACTCATTTAGATATTTTTATTTGATTACTTACAATTTCTGTCATATAAAACTATATCATTGCACCATTAATAATGCAGTATTTAATTCATGTGTCGTACAGCTGGTGAAATTAAAACGTATAATTCGAATATGGTCTCTATTATGACTAGGGAACAATCTCGCTTGGACTACCTTAACGCGAAAGGAAACGGTTCTCCGATGGCGAGAATAGTCTTTTAGACATTTCTCATATTCTGTCAAGACATCTCAAGGGAACGTATTTCACACACCCCGTAGCTTGTGTGTGTACACGCGTGCATGTGTTGACCGGTCATGCATCTCGATATTTCCTTTTCCTTTCGAATAAGTCCCGTCAGTGGTACATCCCAGCTTCTTCGTTTTCGTAGAATATTACTTATCTTTCTTTTTCATAGCATCCGTGGGAGAAAATTTGCATGAGATAACCAAGAGGCGAAAAACACGGTTCATTTTTTTATTTTATGATAAATGAGGGCACTGAGACGCAATGCCTAGAATAAGTTCATCTCGTTGATTGAAAAATTTCGGGCATATTGGTCCTCCATTTGGGGGGTTGACAAGACAAAAAAAATACTAAACGGAAATTACGCCGGAAATACCTCCTAAAAAAACTAATAACGAGAAATGAACAGTTTGCATTAGAAAGTAAGAAAATGAAGGTCATTTAATTCGTATCGCGACTGAATTTATCTTTTTGTTTAAGTTATTTAGTCAAAAACATGACATGAAGAAGATACGAGATTAATTTGATTTCAATATTGATAGAATTGTGACTGTTTTGTCCTTCCCACTCTAGTACCGAGAAAGCGTTGAACGAAGCAACAGCCCTGCTAAAAAATTATGTATAGTTTCCTTATAAATACATCTACAGAATTTCATAGAAGTTCTGTAGACATTCCTTAAGGTATTGAAACGCCATTTTACGGAATTCCCTACGACGTTCTGCAGAATACCTTAGGATGTTCTGCAGAATATCTTAGGACGTTCTGTGGAACTCCTTAGGACGTTCTACAGAAGCCCTTTGACGCTCTGTAGAACTCCTTACAAGCTCAAGGAAACCTCACATATTTCCGTAGAGTTGCTGAAGTTCTACAGAACAGCTTCTAATTAGTTATTTTGCTCTGCAGAAATATTTTGTAAAGTCAGGCTCTCATGTTTTGTACAGATCCTTAGGAAAGGAACTGGTTCTGAAGAAAAATACTCAATTTCTGTAGAATTCATTACGTTCTACAGAACAGCTTCTAAGGAAATTTTTAGCAGGGAGCGCGTGTTTGCGTCAGAGGCTTACTTTCCTAACGTAGATTATACTGCCGCACCCTTTATAGTGGCCATCAGGTATACTGACCCTCTGATTTTACTAGTAAGTTCATCATTTTCACAAATTATTAGAGAAAAAATGGAAATGAAATGTTATATATTGAACTACAACAAAACTCCTTGCCATTAAAGTAATACATGTTGTGATTGCAATTATTTTTTGGGCAGATTTTTCGAAATTTCATCTTCCTTCTTGAGGGACCTCATGGACCATGAATCACAGATTCCTTCTGTTATTAACTCTTCCATGGATCGAGAGGTTAAATAGAAAATATCGGCACTCGTCCCTGTAAAAATTGCCGGAAAATACATTCTAGATAATGGGTTGTTAAAATTGAATTGCATCCCTTGGCATTTGGAGTAAACTACGCTCAGAGCATTGCTATGCATATATTTATCTCTGAGAGGGAGTAATGTTGACAAATACACGGTGTCAAGGAAATACGGCAGTCATTTGTCCCTCGCTGCGCTTGCGGATTGAAAAATCTCCAACTAAACATAGGGATGATGAAAAATGAAGCCAGCAGCTTTTTTGAGCAACCCTGTTTGCTTGCTTGGGAGCAATTTGAAGCAGGACTACATATTGCGTTCTTTTGCCTTATTCCCCGATATTTACTTGGAGTCCATCGCCTTCGCTACATATTTGACGATAAATCGTAGACTTAAATTCAGGTATTGGACCTAAAACAATATAGCCACCATACAACTGCTCACCATGACTATTGCGGACTAGACTCATACTGTGCACTACACACACACACATAAGATAGAAAGGTCTCTATTTTGAGATATCCCCTCGGCCATTGCACGTGACACGACGAACGTCACTGGGCTGATACGGAAATTCGATAGCATTAGCGGCACGGACGCATAAAATCGATGCCGAGCTAAGAGAAGGCCACTGGCAGGTATTTCCCAGCTTTGGGAGGGAAATTTACATTGAAATAGTGGAATTTTGAGACTGGTTTTTCACCCTTTTTAAGCTCTACTCATCGCATGCTCTGTGATTTCTATTTAATTCCCAAATAAGTCAGTTGCTTGGAGGAAAGTTCTATTCGCACTAACTACAGCATAATGGCAAGAAAAAAGTACGGTAGGTGAAGGGAAAGAGAGTTTTCCACAATTCAGACGAAAGTGTCAGATGAAACCAACTATTGGTTAACAATAATAGGTTTATTCAGCTCTGGAAAGAAGCCTTAACATCTAGAACAATATTTGCTGTACTGAGTAAGGTCGATTTCTGCCTTAAGAGGCCATTGGAAATGCTCAATGAAAGCGATATGAGTAAATACAATTCTAGACGGTTAAAAGGCAAGTTCGCCACCGTCCGCATAAGCTTCGATCATTTGTTTGCTGCACTCTGTCCTCATCTGAGGTCACCGATTCATTTCTACATTATTCCCTGATTAATCACCTTCGATAACTTTCTTGAGTTAACCCATTCATAGTCCTCTTGCTTGATATTATTCCTTCCGCTGCATTCAGAAAGTGCTCATCAATATCACAAAGGGTGTCCACTAACTTTCCCACAAAATACATTCCTGAAATGTGTAAGAAAGTTTAACAATTGAGTCCCATACTTATTCACTTCACTTACTTTACTTTCTTACAAAAGCAATGAACAGTAAAACCTAATTTATTGCATGGGAATTTAATTTTCAATTGAATATGTTTAGTGATCTATGGCTGATATTTAAAACAACTGTCATTTTGGTTAAAATTATACCTATTGGTCTTAATTGAAGCTCAAAGTAAGTTTCGTTACGAATTATGTAAAACCTCAACACAAAATGCATGCCCATATGCAATTTTTACCCAGCTGACGTTAGCATTCCACTGATAATTTACATTTTAACGCGAAAGACGTACAACAAGAAGCATTGCCGCACTTATTTTTTTGGACACTTGGACTAGATATATTTGCATTTATATCCATTAAAGATAGATACAAAAATAAAATACAAAATTTGTTTTTTTCCGTTGGATCGGTACAACGCATTACGACTCACAGTCATCTCTTGGTACAAGACGCCAGTCTTATACCTGAACTATTAAAGTACTGGGTAAAAAAAGGAACTATGGGTGATTTAATACGAATTCCTTCCACTATATAAGCTGATTCTCCTGAAGGTATCCACTATACTTGTCTCGTCAAACTTTCAATCAAAGATATACTCTCTCCAACCCGTCCTTGGGATTTTTTATATATGACACTTTTATAATTAAATTTCCTCCACTCTTCTACAGTAAATTGAATGGTTTGCGGCGTGACTTGATGAAAGAACTTCATGTTGAAATGAATAACTTTGTAAATTTCACATAGGTGACTTTAATAACCACCAGTTTCGTCGCTGTGCCAAATCATCAGGTACATATACAGGAAGTGCCTTGCATGCATTTCCTGTATTTGTACCTGATGGTGTCGCACAGCGACAAAACTGGTCGTTATTAAAGTCACCTATGTGAAATTTACAAAGTTATTCATCTCAACACTTCTGTAGTAACATATTTACAAAGTATGCAGTCTTCTTTGTTTTAGTGTTGTTGAAGTAAGAGATTTATACCACCGTAGAACGTACGCATGTTTTCCTCAAGTCATCCATCAATGTTAAGCTTATAACATAGGTGGTTTTTAGACACCTGGTCGGAAAAAAATTTTTCCAACGTTTTCAAACACATGCTCTACTGCCCATTTCTTCATTTTGGCTTTCTCTATCACTCGTGATATGCTTCTTAGAGAACCAGATTTTTCCTCTTGTTCCAGTTCTTATTGCCCTAGTCACAAGTTTACCTCGTCTTTTAGCTTCGTTCTGCAAATCACTAGCAAAAAGGGTTCATGGCCATATCGCACTCCATATTATGTGTACATTTGTGTTAGAGTGAATGGTCACTCCTGAGTCATTGACGCTCAAACGAGACCAGGAAGACCTAGATGTCTGAAGGGAAATGAGCGGATGAAACACGAAAATACCTCTACTGGACGAAGAATGCTAAAGTTAGTGTATTTTAAACATATCAACAGTCATCTCAGACGGATAGGGAGTTTCAGTGGATTTTGAGTAATGAAAGAACATCCGATTGCTTAGCTCCGAGGAGATTTCTATACAATGACTATCATTATCAACATTCATAACGTATAATGCTGTTTTTCAAAATAAATTTTAGTGCAATGTAGTGAAATTTTACACCTCACGGATAAGCAGAGGATCAGCATTTTGCGACGAATGTTATTCGTCCTTGCTTTTGGAGTTCATACACTCACAAACCAACAGTTAAGGACTCATGGGTGATCAGAGATATTTGCCATCCACTACAAATGGCAGTGATGCGAATCTCAATAGTGTAATACCAATGACATTTATAATTTCTCCGAGTCTCTAACCTCTGAAGAGGCACTTACTTTAGACCGTGAAATATTAAAAAGTTACTGTCATTAAATTGAGCTCTTTACTTGATATCTTTCCGGCTCCTTTGCATGGCAACTTTCGTGGACATCTGCAAAAAACAGCTCCTTTGCTTGTTGTTTTCCTGTGGCAATAATATCAATAAACCAAAAAAAGATTTTGTAGTCCACTTTATACAAAATGCATTGAACTAGGGATGGTCGGATCGGATCTGCGGATCCAAAGATCTGCAGATCTTTACATGGGATGAGATACTGATATCGGATCCAAATACTACAGAAAATCAGATATGCATCAGAGAGTTTTAAGCGATTGAAGTGCCGGCTGTCGTCGGCTATCGGCGGCGCTCTGCCGAACAAATAGAATGCTGTTGATGTACTTCATTCGACAACCGGCTTTTGCTGAATGTAAATCAAATTCACCCTTTATTATCCATCTCACTATTCTCAAGAATCAAATATCAAGATGTGGTATGACAACATTCATTGCATAAGCGTGAAAACAATCAAGGATTAGTATTATTGGGGCATAGACATTTTCTTTATTTTAATACTCAAGTTTAAAATTTTTAAACCTGATGTTGTTTATTTTCAATAAAGTCTTCAAGGCTTAAATTCTATTACCATTTGTGAATTGTATATACCCTTGAATACATCCAAGAATCCCAAAATTAGAACTGAGATCCGGGATCCGGATCTAGATTTGGATCCGAAAAAAACCTGGATCTGCCCATCCCTACTTTGAACCATTAAATTATTTATCAATGATAATACCCTTACATACTGGTTTTCATATAAAAAAACCTCCCTCTTTCCTTAGCATTTAAAAACATGGAACTCGCACCGCCGAAATAGATTGAAATGACCAGGGAAACGTTTCAGTGAGAAGGGAAAGCAAGGGAAAGTAAAAGTGACCACTCAAACAGGAGCATTAATGAAGGGGAGCTTTCCGTTCGGGTTGAAATAATATTTCGAGCTCCCCAAATGTTTTCAGTCTAAGAGTTAAAGATGAAATCCAAAAATCGTGCTTCTGAAATGTATGATTCTGAAATGTATGGTGCCACACAAAATAAAATTTAATGTTAACTTCCACGAAGTGAAGCCTGTATATGTAGAGTGAACTTTATCGATATTTCTACTCTCTTTACTAGTACGTTTAAAGGTGATTGCTATCTTTATTTGGGTGCATTTAATTGGTTTTTCGATGGTAGTTTTAATAATAGTTTGATTCAAATTTTCTCTCATTTTTGGATTTGCACAAACTCTAGAATAAGCCTTGGCCAAGTGTACTTCATTGTAATTGCCAAGAAAATATTAAAAAGGTAGGATAATTAATATATGCTTCATAATCTTTTATAAACTCTTCTCGGGCTCTGCACCAGTTGATTGGCTTCATGTTTGCCGACGTTTCGGAGAACGACTTGCTTTCCATCTTCAAGGCGTGTTACTCTGTCCGTGTCAGATTGTAAACAGAATGGAGTTGACAATTGGTGGGGCCCAACAATTGAGCTCAGGTGCCATCTGATTGGCTGAGGTTTGACTTTTGCTCTTGAATTATTTTCTGGTTTTTCCTTATGTTTTTAATGCAATTTAATACAGGTGTCCATGTATTGCTCAGATGAAAGCCAGAGTCACGATTGAAATTTGTTGGATTAAGGCGTATTTCAATGGTTTCCTTAATTATGCGGTCCCAGTAGCGCGCTGAGCGGCACAGAATTTTTGCATCTCCCCATTGAATGGCACGATCTTCATCGATGCTGTGTTCCGCCACTGCCGACTTCTGTGGTTGCGCTAATCTAAAGTGCCTTCGGTGTTCTTTCAGCCTCGTCTCAATCGTTCGACCTGTCTCCCCCACATTTATTTTTCCGCACTCGCATGGAATCTGCTAAACCCCTGGTGTCTTCAGGCCAATGGGATCCTTCGCCATTACCAGTCGGTTCCTTAATTTGGGTGGTGGTAGGTGGATAGTTTTGATGTTATACTTCCGTAGAATGCGGTGTATCTTTCCAGATACGGTTGAAACATAAGGAATTAAAGCCTTGGCCAATGGTTTTTCAGGTGCCTCTCCCGGGAAATCCTCCTGTTTTGCGTTCGATTTTCTTAGGGCCTTAAATATCTCTTGCTTGCCTTAGCCGTTCTGCAAAAATGTTCTTTTAAGGTGGTCCAACTCGGATGGGATGCTCACTTTATCCGATATTACCTCGGCTCTACGAATCAAAGCAGATAATACGGCGGCTTTTTGCGATGGATGGTGGTGGCTCTGTCCGTTGAGGTACAGGTCCGTGTGGGTTGGCTTCCGATAAACACTATGCCCTAGGCTTCCATCGTCTTTCCTGCGGATTAGGATGTCCAGAAAGGGAAGTTGGCCATTCTCTTCTTTCTCCATTGTAAATTTGATGTTCGGGTGTTGGGTATTCATGTGACGTAGAAATTCCTCTAATGCCACGGTACCATGCGGCCAAACTAAAAAGGAATCATCTACATACCGGAAAAAATATTTTGGTCGAAGAGGAGCCGAATTGAGGGTTTTTTTCTCAAAGTCTTCCATGTAGAAGTTAGCAATTGCCAGTGATAAAGGCGATTCCATGGCATTTTCGGGAGTTTGTAGGTCATATTTCATTAATGTAAACTGGATTCATTTGCTGTACATTGCAACTATTCTATGCAGAGCGCGAGAAGAGTTTATAAATGTCATTCACCAAGAGAAACTTAAATATTTTTCATAATCTTTCTTTGCGACGTGTCTAGTAACAGACCAAAAATCTATTCCTTATTTCAAATGACTATAATTCATCCTGATTGGATGACTCGCTTGATTTTGGTTGCTATCATTTAAGTACCGTGAAAATTTACATATACCGGGAGAGCTTACTAGATCAAAAATAATTTTTATTAATTCAACTTTTAGCACCAATCATGTTCACAAAAAAGACATATTTACAGGCATATTTCTGTAGATATAAGGGGGGCATTAAAAGCAACGCCGTCAATCATATACTGCTATATAAGGAAAATACGACACCATAAATTGAGTCTCCAACACTGAAATGTTGCTGGAAAAAATAAGCTCTAATGGTAGTGGTCGTCTTTTCAGTGATAACAAAATTTGATCTTAGTCATTTTTCTCGGATATAGCATTAGGTTTGACTAGTATACATTTTATAATTCAGAACTATATTTTTCGGAGAAAAATATCCGCAAAATTTGAATATTAATGCCAGATTAAGATTCTTGAGAGTTGTCTATGATCTACTGTCAAAGGAAATATCCCAGCACACAGCCCTTTGGTCCAATTCAAGAATAACTTCGTAGTTTTACCTAAGGAAGAATTTAATGACTATTTGTAGAAAAAATACTTTCGAACGCAAGAGCGGAAGGAATCGTAGCTCAATTCACTTTTGTTTTGCCAAAGGTTTTTATTAAACGCTTAAGTTACACTGACAACATCGTTCAAAAATGTAGAGGCATTGTCATGTATTTCAAAGAAACGAAATCCCGAGAAAAGGCTACATTTCATGCGGTCTCATTTTAGCAAATATACTGTTGTCTCCCCATCACGAAGATTGAAGCGATTGGACATAAAATAGAGAGAGAGAATATGAACTCCACACAAAGGGGTGGACTTATTTCCTCGAAGTACAAAAACCCGCACCGGAACTTACACGATAAGGTAGTCCGAGCGAAATATCATTTTACTTAGAAATCAATGAATTTGATCTCATTTTAAAGAAAAACATCTCATCTATCCACAGACACCAAAAATTCTACCCATTACCTCATTACTTTCCGTGATATTTGCCAGAAAATACCAGCCCTTTAACATGGGAAATGGTACGTGTATGCACTCCAGAGAGACATTATTTACAAAAGGAGATATTTCTAACACTTAGATGTCGTTAAAAAACTAACAGTGTATGTTGTATTTGTATGTTTTATAAGCCATTTTTGAAAATTAATCATATTATCACCGCAGTAGGTTCTTGGTTATCACAAAAAACCTTCCGTTTTGAAGGAGTTTCACAAGCACCGCGCGAAAAAAAAATGAGTCAAGTTAAAGACTTATTTAGATATTTTCATTTGATTACTTACAATTTCTGTCATGTAAATATATATTATTGCACCATTAATAATGCAATATTTAATTGATGTGTCCTAAAGCTGGTGTAATTAAAACGTATAATTCGAATATGGTCTCTATCATGACTAGGGGACTATCTCGCTCGGACTGCCTTAAGCTTCAAACCTGTGATGAATATATCATAGAATCTCACGAGAGACAAAACGCGAAAGAAGCCATCACATCGTCATTTTGATTACTCTGCCTTTACAATGTCCCACTTCCGTGATTAGTTCTACGTCTATCACTTTTTTAATCGATAACATCGTGCGTTTCATCTACATAATAACCTGCAAGCCGCCGCATGGGCTTGTGACTGGGGGTGTTAGGTCAACAGCCGTGTAAAGATACAAGGGATAAGGTTTTGGGAGGCGAAATGGTGACGTGTGTAATGGGAGTGTATTTATGTTGAGCTCAGTTTTTATAGTAGTCGCTTGTCGTTCGCGGAAAGAACGAGTTCTTGTACCTGTCTCTTCGGCAGAGTATATCTCTTATTTTACCGCATCTGTCAGACCTAGAGATGTAGTGAAGAGTCTTAATAATATTCTCTGTGTCGCTCTGAAAAATATCAGTTCTGAATTTCTCAAGCAACCTAAGCCTAGCGTGTAGCCTCCGAGTCTCTACGAGATCTCATCTTAATTCCTCTAAAAATTGTGAGACACTATATGTTCACTCGTAGCAGTTTTTAACGAAGCACGCAGCTTTCCTTTGTATTTCATTAATTTTTTTGGTTTAATCATTATGACCGGGGTCCCAAATGTTCACGATGTATTCGAGGAGTCGTCTAACAAGAGCGAAGTAGCATCTCTCTTCTACTTTTTCATCTGAGGACCTTCCTGTTTAACAAAACCTACTTTCTTTAATGCTGTTTTGCATAAGCTTTGCATGTGTGTTCCCCACTATATATCAGGAGTTAAGGTAATTCCAAGATGTTTTACACTATCTGAAGATTTTATATTTACTCCACCCACAGTATGGGTATAGCAGTTGTGTGAAGACTTTCGCAGGAAGTGAACTGTAATGCATTAGCTGTGGTGGTTAGGAGCACATAATTCTGATTCATAGAGTGATAAATGTGGGCCCTTGCCAGGCACAATAACCATCCGACTGTGACGCTGGTTAGAACAGATTATCTTGATTTCCAGAGAAACTACTGCTTATGAATTGATAGGTCGAGCATAATTATATCTATTTCGTCTCTGTGCAGGATTACTCTAATAGTTTATATTAATTAACAATGTCACAAACCCAGACTTCATGACTATATAGCTCACATTAATTCAAGTTCGTGGTGTTGTCACCAGGATGAGCCTATTTAAAGCAATTCCAACCAATTTCCAACCAATTAATACGCCCTCATGATCAGCTGCAGTCACTTCTTTAGTAATTGGTAAGGAAGACTTCCTGCATTCTGTAGCTGGAGGATACTCCCTACATGATGTGACGATTGAAAATGGAAAGCTACTCTGCCAATCTGCCTGTTATTCAACATGATAATTAAAAGCACTTGTTTTGAACACAAAAACATGCATAAAGGTACATGGAAAAATCCAAGAACAGGAATGGTGAATCAAATAGATCATGTGCTGGTATCTAGGAGACACTCGTCTTCTGTATTAGATGTAAGAGCTGCACGAGGGGCAAACTGCGACTCAGATCACTACTTAGTGAAAGTAAATTTTAGAGAACGACCAGCCCACTTGGAGAAAACAAATAAGCCAAGAAGATGTAAATGGAATAGTGAAATTTTTAAAAACCCTGTGCAAGCTACTTGGTACAAAGATGAAATAAGTAGGAAGTTGAAAGAGAGAGTGCTGAAGAACAGACAGAGGACAATTCTGTGGAAAAGCAATGGATGAGAATTAAACAGTCCATTTTATCGACTGCAAAGAACATAATGCTTAAAACTAAAGTAAAAAGAAATGCAGAGTGGTTTGATGACGATTGTAAACATGCAATAGAGGAAAAGAATAGAAATAGATGTAATATGTTGCAAAGGGATACCAGATTAAATAAAGAGAGGTATAGACAGAGAAGGAAAGAAGCAGATAAAATACTAAGGAAAAAGAAAAAGGAATATCTAAAAACACTGATAGAGCATATAGAGGAACTCAATGATGCAAGTGAAAGCAAAAACTTCTACAAAGCAGTAAAATGTATGAATCAAGGGTATAAACCTAAATTGCACTCCTGTAGAAATAAAAATGGCCAAGTCATTGGAGAGGAGATTGAGATATTGGAAAGATGGGCTGAATATTTTGATGAATTGTACAACAAGGAAGCAACGACAGGAATAGAAGAGAAGATACAAACTTGCGGAATAGACGAGGAAGTGCCCGTTCCAACTGAAGAAGAGGTATATGAAAATGTTGGAAAACAAAGGAATGGCAGAGCACCAGGGGAAGATGGAGTGACAGCAGAGTTGATGAAATATGGAGGCCGGGATTTAATTAGAGCATTACATCAGCTAGTTTGTACTACATGGAAGTCGGAAGAATTACCAGAAGATTGGAAGACAGGTTTGATTTGCCCAATATTTAAAAAAGTGACAAATACGATTGTAAAAACTACAGAGGCATCACGTTGTTGAATGTAGCTTATAAAATTGTCACTAGTATTCTCCTAAAAAGAATGAGCACCTATGCCGAAAATATTCTGGAAGAATATCAGTGTGGTTTTAGGTCGGGGAGAAGTACCATTGACCAGATATTCACAGTAAGGCAAACGATGGAGAAGTGCTACGAATACAATGTCGATCTACATATTCTATTCATTGACTATCAACAAGCTTCTAACAGTGTCAGTGACAGTGAATAGGATAGAAATGCTAAATGCTATGAGAGGTTATGGTATCTCAGAGAAATTGATCAGATTAGTTTCACTGACATTCAAAGAATCACAATGTAAAACTTATATTGGGGGTAGAGTAAGTAGAGCATTCAAGATGACCTCAGGTGTGAGATAAGGGGATGCACTCTCAGCTGTCATCTGTCTTATTCAACTTAGCTTTACATAAAGCTATGAAAGAATTGAAATTAAGAGGAACTATTGTGCATAAATCCAAACAAGGATTTGCTTATGCAGACGATATAACACTGATAACACGTAATCTGACTGATCTTAAGGAATTGTTTAGTACTTTAGAAGACACTAGTAAAAGAATGGGACTCAGAATCAATGAAGAGAAGACCAAATATATAAAAATGTCATCTTCACAGGCCACCCGAGACCTGCAAAACATAAGAATAGGAAGTTATGAGTGTCAGGGTCATATTAAATAATGAAAATAAAGTGTCTGATGAAATCAACCACAGAGTGATGGAAGGCAACAAAGCCTATTTTGCGAATGTACCTCTCCTCAAATCAACTTTGCTGTCTAGGAACACAAAACTGAAGATTTATAAAACCCTGATAAGACCAGTTGTAACTTACGGGGCTGAGACGTGGACTCTATCAAAACACGATGAAGAAATCCTTAGGAAATTTGAAAGAAAGATAATAAGGAGGATCTATGGCCCAATTAAAGAAGGAGAGAGATGGAGGATTAGAATGAATGTGGAGATAAATGATATTCTAGAAGAAAAAGACATAGTTAGATTCTCCAAAGCACTACGGCTGGCATGGTTGGGCCATGTAGAAAGAATGGGAATCGAAAGAATGCCAAAATTAATTCTAAATAGCAAGATGGAAGGGGTCAGGAAGAGAGGTAGACCACGGAAGAGATGGCTGCAGGATGCAGAAGAAGACTTGAAAGTAATGGGAGTCACAAGATGGAGGGAGAAAGCCAGAAGAAGAAATGAATGGAGGCACATTGTAGAGGAAGCCAAGGCCCACGCCGGGCTGTAGAGGTATGGATGATGATGATGACTTCTTTAGTACGTCCAGATAAAAAACTGGTATGCATGAACATCGGTTATATCTAACAAATATTTGTAAAACCACTATTCCACGCCAATGATGAATAATTTAAATGAGGGGGTATTTAATCAATAACATTTTTGACTTCAAGGAGGTAGTGAAATCACAGCTATCTCATTGTTTTACATACTTTATTATTGATGATTTATTCGTGTTAAAATGTGTCTCTAATGAATAGGGGTTGAATCTCTTTTGCTGCTTAATAGTTTGCACAATTCAATTACATTCACTTAAAAGCTCGTCGATCGCTTAGTCGAAAAACTTCGACGAGGGATAAGTTACCGCGCCACTACGTCTTCTGAGGAAAGCAGAGGCATAAGGTCAATGGTCATGGATCGATAAAAAATATTTGAAAGTATTTGAATCACGAAGATCGATAGGAGAAATATCCCATACAGTTTTCATCGATTACAGCCATTGGAATTTTTCTCGTGCTCTAGTCTCCAATGTCTGACTGTCTTGTGACACGCTAACGTTTGCTTTTGCCTCCTCGGGAAATGTGCGCGTCGAAATGATCCAGATTGCCTCCGAATTGCCTTTTTCTCTCTTAACTCTCTTCATTTGCTCACGATAAAGCAAATTGAGCGCAATGGATCAATTTCATGCGATGGCAATCATTACATTGTGGAAAATGCCACAAGAGCACGATTTTCGGCTCTTGGACGTCATTTAGAATCGCTGTGAAAATTCCAAGTGCAATGGTATGTCTTATTTCTACTCTTTTTCTTCGCTTTGGAATGGATCGGGTTAAGACTTTAATCAGAACCTCTTGTACTCAACGAAAGTTTGAATCTAGTTAAAATTAACTAAATATATTCTGCAGGACGAATCCGTGAACTTTGTTGAATCTTACTGTTTATTTTTATCACTAATCAATTTTCTCTCGTCCCTATTCCCCAAGCAATCGGGAACGATTTGCTGCAATTTATTGGCTGCGGATGATTTATCAATCTGAGATCCAAATACGATACGTTTTTCAAATATGTGTAAAGGTTGCTAAGTCATTTTTTAACAGCTCATTTTTCCAGTTTTTCCAGGCCTCCAAATGTTTTGTACAAGGAACCTTTAAGTGTTAAAATATTTTAAGGAAGTCTTTATTACCGAAAAGTAAAATATTCGCAAATAACCTAGGATATATACATCGAAAAAAGTCGTGCAGATAGTGAATAATACTGATTAATTCAAAATACACTTCGTGGAGACTTAGCAAGGGGTGCGCGGAATCCTAGGACCTCAATGGGACGCAGTTCGAGTGCTGTATTGCCTTATGTTGTATAAATACTTATTTTACGAATTTCCAGAGTACGTTCACGAAGAAAAGTACAAATGAACGTTCGTGACAAAGGGAATACCAGACAATATGCAAGCATTTTTTTAAGGCAAAATTCTCTTCTTTAGGTCTGAGTCAGGTGATTGCTTCTTTATTTATTAAAGCTGAGTCGGAGTACGCTCATAATCCGCCTCTTCCCCTACGCCCACAGCAATACATTATACTAGCACATTATCTCAGTTCTTTTTTAGCACCGAGTGATGAAATTTAGAACTTGACGTTTATCATGATATAGCTTTTATTTTTCTTAGAATTAAAAACATTGTTTTTGAGGCATAAAAGGAAAAAATAGATGAAAAAACATGCAATTACAATGTCCAGAATACAGGTATTACTCATTAATTAAAACGTGGTAAATTACTGCTAATGGCATTGGTAAGGATATGAAGTATTTCACAACAGAAAACTAGCTCGGGAGGATAAAAGGTGAGCGTACTAGGCCCACTCTCGTACTTAGATCATGGTTACAAATTTCAACAGGTTCTTTCGTGACACTCTGATATGGAACATTATACTTACATCGATGGATATGTTTCTTGATGATTATAAATGGATGGAAAGATGAAATGTATATATATATATATATATATATATATATAAATATATCAGTGGACACTCACAGAAAGGCGATCCATGGCGACACCGGTGTCCACTGCTCTCGGAAGCTTTCGGGTGAGAACCCTTCCTCAGCGGGAGAAAATCACAACTAAAGAGTGTCACACTGGAGTCGAGGGTAGAGGGTCTGACTAGGAGGGTGGTTGGTGTTTGAGGGAAGTGATTGGTTGGAAGGATGTGAGGGAGGGAGCAGTAAGGGGAGGGGATACGGAGAAAGCTAGCGGAGGTTAAGCCCGGGAGTACAAATACATTTTAGGATTGAAATATATGATTGTTCCCAATGGCGGAGCGCCATAATAGATGTGTCAGGTGGGAGGGCGCGAATGATTTTTACTTGGAAGCAGTCGTTGAAGGGGAGGTTATGAGAATTGCCGTGCTCCGCTACAGGCAGCTTCAATTGTTGTGTCACGCTGCTCCTGTGGTTATTGATTCGTACATTGAGAGATGTGATTGTGAGGCCAACGTAGAAGGCCTGGCAGTGTTTACATGTGAGGAGGTAAATTACATTACTCGAGGAACAGGTTCACCGACTAAGTATCTGATACGTTATATTTGTGAATATAACGGTCGTGAAAGGGTCGTAAAAGGTCGGGAGAAAGGGTTGAGTGGGCAGGTGAGACAACGGGGCTTGATATATATATATATATATATATATATATATATATATATATATATATATATATATATATATATATATATATATATATATAGCAATGAAGAAAGACCTAGATGCTATAAACGAATGGTGAATCACATTAATTTGGTGCCCAACGCGCGGCTCGAAATTTCACGTAATACACGTGAAAACGTGGTTCGAAAAACCTAAAATAATTAGCGCTCAAAGACGCGCGGCCCAGTCAATTTTAACGTATTGGTAGGTCTCAACTATACGGTGCTGAGCAGCACTTGGTGCGAACGAAATCGTGGTTTTGATTACAGGGTTTAAATTGTGGACAAGGCTCACTTTAGTCATTCGTAATTTCGTTTCAGTGGGGTTATCTTTAAGGTTTCAAATATTTCTCAAAATGTCCCCGTGTTTCAAGGGAATTCCATCCTAGGAACAATCTTTCCTACCTCCTATCATTTTCCTCTAATATTTCCTCTCGGTACCGGCAATTATTTCCCAGTTGAATGTCCTATGACAATAATTATTAATGACATTGCAGAGGACTCAGAATGAGGAACTGACCGACCAAACAGGTGAGCGTGGAATCCGAGAAACTATCGAACAAAGTGCACACCATCTTTACCAATCCTGACCACACCATGGCAAAAAATACCCGGACCAACGACAAATATTTGAGAAAATTCTACAACCTTAATTTTATAAATAATAGAAATTCTAAATATTCAAATAAATATGAGCTATTCAAAATCATCATGAGGCCATAAGAAAATATGGAATGGAACACCTCAGTGCACGAATATTAATTCCAATTGGACAGTAGAAAAACATGACTATTGACCCGAGTTAAAATTAGCCGAGAAAATCGTTTACAAAATTGAGGGCGATTCATCTTTAAACCAGTTCTCTGTTATGAGTTGAACAGTTGAACAAAGTGGTTCAGTCACTCTAGATTAAATGCCATTTGTTACTTATTAGTTACTTATTAGTTACTGATACTTATTAGTTACGGCACTCAATGCCTTGGTATTTGCTGCGCGTACCGTTCCCTTAATTGGTCAAATGACTTGCACGGCCATTTACAATTGTCTATCGCAAAGATTCTCTGACATTGGGGAGGTTTTTGAGTACGCTCACGTGAATTAGGGAGACATAGTAATGAACAGAAATCACTCAATATTTCCGCGTGTCGTGTTTTAAAAAAAAGACAACATTTTCAAAATAATCAACGCAGGAAAAAAATTAATACTATAGTCTTTGCACACAATATTGAAAAACAATGCTCAGAAATATATTTTTTTATTGGCCCAACAAAATTGATGACCCGTGGAAGCGTGGACCTCGATGAAGGGACACGTTCAACGAAGACACAAGCTAATTTTAGTGCAATCATTACGAAAATGTTCACAGAGAAGGAGGAAACTCCACGAAAGACAGTGCGACGGTGGAGCAAAAATAGACGTGGTGGAAGGGAAGCGGGTGAAAGACATCTGGGGTGGACTCGGATAAAGGGAAATCGATTGAAAGCGTGATTCGGTGGGCGAAACTTAAGAAGATACCGAATATCCTGCCGCTGTGCATCGCATACTCACCCTCGACGACAAAAGTGGATTCAATGGCTTCGTTGCTCCGCTGCGGAAAAATAAAAATTGATAAATCTCAATCGGATGACGTAGCACTCGGTGTATTAAGAGCAAAGCAGCGTTAAAACGCCTTAACGCCTTAACAGGACCATCGCGCCGTTTCCTCTCGGGGTAGCTTCAGTCCAACGAGCTTAATTATCGGTGTTAAGCGCCAGTGAAACGGACTCTGCATCAGCAGTCTCCTCCACATTGTCCCGTCATTGCAAAAACTATTTCGCATTAGTTTAACTCATGCAGTGCATTGTTTACAATACGCCCTCATATTCTTCAGACCCCTAATCATCCTTTGTTCAAGTGTATCATCAACAAACAATCCACCAAGGCCTTAGGGTGTTAAAAATCCTTCTCCCGCCGAAGGAATGCGTTAGCTGTTTTAGAAACCAAAATGAGGGAGCAATAAGCAACACCAATCATCACACGAATATATTTTCCATCGAACTCTTTTTTTAATGAGCCAAGTACATCGTCATTTCCACGGGATTAGCCCACTTCGACTTCAATTTTTGCCATTATTAGGTGATAACTTAAAAATTGAGCTATACAATTCATCTATTAAATTTTCAATAAGTTTAACGGGAGATTCTGCATCTTGAAAACAGTTTTTCATGAAAATGGCGATAAAATTAGATATAAAAATATACTATTTTCCCCATCCCCAAGTTATGATACCAAGTTCAATTTGCGAGAGAAACATCACGGCATGGTGATATTTTGTTGCTTTAATATCAGATGGAGGACATATTCCGTTTAAGTATCCAGAAAATTAATTAAATGATATATTAATTCCGTTTCGCGGTGAGCTTACGTAATGCAAATGTTGACTCCTCTTCATTTCTAGCAGCAAAATGAGGAAATTAAACCACATTTATAATTCTTTCCAACTACCACGTTTGCGAGACTTTCGTATCCTGCATGCCCTGAATCAAGATTTTACTCATATCTCTGCTTTTAACAGTCGCCGAGCAAAAATAACCAAGGTCTGCTAAAAAAAATAACGGTACTTTACTTAATACGCGGTAACGGATCTACTAATCTACCGAGACCTGGTTGTTGGTGACGTAGTCTTCAATACTCTACGAGTAATTAGAAGGAATTCCCTTTTGGTTGTCAATTTTATTGTTGCCGCAATACAACTGTGAAAGCGGAAGATGCTTTATTTACCATGACGATTCTTGCAATGTCCGAATTTCAGGATCAACTTTGCATTTTGCGTGAAACTTCGGGTATCTTTGACCTTCTAACTTTTAAAGGAAGATTACGAAGGTAATTTTGTTAGTCGCACTCACTGTTATAAATGGTTTACTCGACTCAGAATTGGTCGTCAGTCAGTTCAGGAGGGTTCTCGACCAGAAGGGCCTTCGATGACAAGTGATGGCAGTAACACTCGGGAAATCGATGATTTGCTGTGCGCTAAAAGTCGTCTGACTGATAAAGAACTTGCTGGAGAGTTTCAAATCTCGATCGGTTCAAATTACGACATTTTGACGGAACGATTGAACATGCATCGGGTTGCAGCAAAATTTCTTCCTCCTTTCATAACAGCCGAGCGGAACGAACCGCCTCCACCGCACAACGCGCCCGACAAATAGGCGTTGTATTTCCTAAATGAAAAATTAACTATGCTTCCTTCCACAGATTTATTTTCCTGGTACAACATGTTTCCCGGTACAACAGCAGTGTCATCATCAGGTACCTCGGGCACACCGCTTCTGATACATCAGGTACACCGCTGTGCCGAAACATGTTGTACCAGGAAAATAAATCTGTGGAAGGAAACAAAGTTACCTTTTCATTTGCGTAATTCGACTTCCTCATGTTTGAGCCTAAAACTATTAAAAGTAGTAGTTGTGGTTGCTTTTTATGAGTTTCGTACAAAAAATCAAGAAACTATCCACCTCCAGCATCCCAACTCACCTAACCCTACCCCGTTTGACTTCTTTTATTTCCCAAATTAAAATAAGAGATTCAGGAATGTCGCTTTGACACCATTGAGGGCATTAAAGGGAACTCGGTGCGTAAAATTAACCTCATACCCAGAGAAGTATTCCAGGACTATATGGTGTTGTGGAAACACCACTAGTATAAGTGTACATCTAGATAAGGAGAGTGCTTTGATAGGTAAGAGTTCCAATAAGTCATAAATGAATAAATACACAAACATGCGTTTATTTCACGCCCGATTTCGCCCCGTAGTGATCGAGCCCTGGAGCTAGCCCGTACTAGACATCTTATACGGGCATAGGGCAATGTGGTTTTCTCATGCTCTTTGCGTTTAGTGCTACAAACCATATGACGAAAAATTTGTTGTTTACATTTTTATTTAAAATGCTGAGTAAACGTTTCTTCCCTGATGAAGCTGAAAAGTCAAACTGGTGGGAGAGTGGTGAAGATGTGGTGTATTAGCCGAATATTCTCAAGGAAACGCATGAATTGACTGGCAATCAATGATTGGGGGCCATATTTGTAGTAAAGATTTGGCCGTTGATCTAGTGACTGGTTTTCCGTGAGGTTGTCTTCAATTTTCCTTTCCATTCTTTTGCCTATTTTTCGTGTGAGTATTTTTGATGCATATAACACTTGACTCAAGGTTCGTGCTCCTCACATCTCTCAGTCCTTGTATTCTTCGGTATCGCGATCATTACGCTCCTTTGAAAGTTCTCTGGAAGTGTTCTACTTTGGTAGCTATTTCTGATTATCTCATACAGGTTATCCTTGGCTTTACTTCTGAGCGCTTTGATGATTTCTCCATTGATGCAGTCCTCTCCAGGTGCTTTGAGGTCTCTGAGTGTCTGAGTGTCTCCTGAGATCTTCTACTGATCTATCGAATTCACTCCTCAGTATGAGTAGGCACCGATCTTCCTCGTTAGCCTCGCTCTCTTCATTCACAATATTTTCTTCCAGCGGCGTTGGCCCTCAGTAGAGTTCTTAGACGTATTGCTTCCATCAATCCCAATGTCTTCATCCTCTATCAATATATTCCCGTTCGCATCCCTGATGTTGTTGCTTCTTGTTTTCCACTCTCCGAAGTGTTTCTTCACTAGCTTGTATGCTGTTTCGGTGTTTCTCTTCTTCAAGTTTTCGTTTACTTCCTCAGAGCAGCTTTCGATTCAATCCTCCCTAGCCTTCTTGCCTCTATTGACTAGGTTCCTTAGCTCATTGCAGAGGGTTGCTCTCCTTCGTTTCTGGGGTTGTTGTATTTTCTTCGTTCTTCTATTAGTTTCCTAATCACCGTCGTTATCCATGACTTCTTTGTGTTGGCCGTCTTACTCACCAGTTGTTCCTCTGCTACTTCTGCGATTCTCCTCTTCAGCTCATCCCATTTTTCTTCGATGCCCAATTCATCCTCATTCTCTTGCCTGTCGACGGCTGCGGCGAATCTTTCTCTATATCATTCTTCGGCCAGTATTTTCGTGTCCCATCTTGGTTCACGTTTTAGTTTCTTGATTTTCTTGCATTGAAGGTGGCTGTCCATGGCTACTGGGCTATGGTCACTGTTTATATCCACGCCGGGATAGCTCTTGCACTGCTTGACTTGGTTCTTGTTACTGACTCTGACAAGTATGTAGTCAATTTGGTATTTGGCAATATCACCTGGCATCTTCCATGTGTACCTCCTACGCAGATGGTGCTCAAAAAGAGTGTTATCTACTACCATATTCTTCTCATTATAGAACTCGACCAGTCTTTCTCCCTTGGAATTTATTTTACGCAGTCCGAAATATCCTACACTATATCTTTCTTTTCCCTCTCCTACGACGGCGTTACAGTCTCCCATGATGATGAGGCTTTCTTTCCCCTTCACCAACCCAAGGACCTCTTCAATTTGTTCGTACACTTCTTCTAGTTCTTCTTCCATATGACTAGACGTCGGCATGTACACCTGCACGATCACTGTGTCCATCGGGTCTCCTTCCAGCTTTACCATTAGAATTATTTCGTTATACAGCCAGAATGACTTCACTCTCCTGCCCCATTCTTTCTTCAGTATGACGCCTACACTTGCAATACTCTGGTCGTCTCCTGAATATATCACTCTGTATCCTCCACTCCAGTAGTCGTCTGCCCCTGCCCACTTGATGTCGCTGACTCCCAGTATATCTCCCCTTAGCCTTTCCATCTCTATCTTCATGTTCTCCAGCTTCCCGCTCACCCCTTAAGATCTCACATTCCATGTTCCTATCCTGCAAGTGTCCTTTCTGACTGATGTACCCCTCCCAGTAGTCTCCACCCGGAGATCCAATTGGTGGACCATTTTACCTCCGGAATATTTTACAGGGAGGAGTACCATCACGTCTTATATATAGTTAAAATTCAGGGCTGCATTTTCTAGGGAGGCTAATGTGGTGGTTTCCCCATTGCCTTCCACTTCACGGTACCCCGGTCGATTCCGTGAACTTCACTCTCTCCCAAAGCCGTGGCTGTTGATGCCGGTCCGATCTCCTAGTCTTTCTATGATAATCCTTTGCCTCATCTTTAATAAGTGGGAAAACAGCCACATCCCATTTGTAGTTCCTACAACTTTGTACATCTCCTTTTCCGTTATAAATTGGGACTAGAATGATTCTCCTCCATTTGTCAAGGACTTTTCTTGTAGCTAACTCTTCTCCAATATCACCCATAGCATATCAACCCCTAATATCCCGTGATTTCCAATACTTCAACTGGGTGTTGTCTTAGCTTAGAGTTTTTCCATTTTTCTTCTTTCTTAGAGCACATTCCATTTTCTTTCGTGGTGGATTCTTGGATACTCTCTCCAGGGATCTATTTATCCCGAAAAAATTCCCTCGGATTTTCTACATTTAATTGTTTCTTAAAATATCTTTAACCTCTTCTGTATGTTTTTCTACTCCTGCAATACAGCTCCAGATACATCTTACATCTGTGTAACAGAAGTAATATCTTTAGTCTTTAAGTCTTTAGCAAGTCTTTAGATGCTTAATATCTTGCATTGGCTGTTATTAACAACTCTCTATCTCCATGGTTTCTTTCAATGTCCCCCATATATGCTTCATTGCCCGCCATCAGCTTTCGCCTTTGCCCGAGATCTTTTGGCTTCAGCTTCCTTGCAAGGAGATGCATGTCCTTGGCTTGAATATGGCGGCGTGCTTAAGTACTCTTATACTGGTTGGTTAACTAGTGTCAAATAAATACTAGGAATAGATGAACAAAATTTACTTATAAAACTTTGGCGACGGCAAATAGCATGTCTTCTATGAAATCTGTGTGATATTCTGTTCATGATGCCAGATCGTGGACACGTTGGTCTCTACAAGTCGACAATATATAAATAAAATGATATATAACTCATTTTCAGGTACAACCACCTCAGATTCTCAAGGACATGCATGTCGAATTAATGATACGCAAGCCCCATACGACCCTTTGGAAGCATTCCTACGGCGGCACCACTACCTATCCATAAGCCGGTCATAATTACGTTCTGTTTTTTGACCGGAATCCTTTAAAGCATTTGTTGCTTATGCATAGAAGTCTAACTTTCCGTTTAAATTTATATTTTTCACGTTTAAAATATGATCGTTTCTAATATCACATTATTTTCTTGCTTAGCATTCGTAAATAGCGACAAAATCATTTATTGGCACCTTTTTTGTTTCTAAGTTACTACATCTAGATCTACATAATACCCTGTGAGCCGCCGCATGGGCGCGAGGCAAGTTTGACCTCCCGTTTGAATTTGTATGGAATATACTCATCGATTCCTTTAAGTAATGTTTCAGAAAAAATATCTTTATGATTTATCGCTTTTCTCGTTCTTCATTTTGGCTACGAATTTCATGAATGATGCGTCAAACGTCTCTCCTAATTTGATGTAATGGCATTTTTCAAATAAGTAGACTTTAACTAAGAATGAAAAAATAGGCAACTTCCACTGTGATGCAATTTATTCCGACCGGTTTCGCTTTTTACAGCATCTTCAGGTAAGAAATATAAAGTGCGCATAAGTTAATATATGCAGGCTGGTGGCGGGAAGGAGGGGGTGGTCAGACGGTGTGACGGACGGGGGGTGAAGAGGAAAGGGAAAGGATAGGAGGGTGGAGAGTCATCGGGCCTGTTGGTTAGGAAATACTAGAAAGGAGTCGGGGATGGGTAACGAACGCACATAAACAAGGCGGTTCAGAATAAAGAAGTTAATCATATGCTTCCTCATCAGCAGGTCGGAGTTGGCTGACGTTATTGACTGGTGTCCTGGGGTGGAAGCTGAAGAGCCAGCGCTAGGAGAGCGTCCCTGGGTCGAGTTGAGACCTCGAAACCCCCCGCCCCCCTGTCTCGACATCCTATCCTGGTCACTGGTTCCTCCCTGATGGTCGTGCGGCCGCTATATTCTCGCCATGGATATATCCTGTGATGTCGGCCGTTGAGGAGGATTGGGGAAATCTCGCGTGGGGAACAATTCTGCTGTCTATGTTGGAAAGGAGAGGGAAGGGAGAGGGAGAAGGGGTGGGAATGGGAGGCTAGGAATAGTCTATGGATAGGATGGTTGAACTACTACTGTATACTAGATTGTTTAGGAGGGGCCAGTTTTTCCTTTTTCTCAGGTTGATTTCTAATTGCTCCAGAGCCTCCAGTTTTCTTTCTTTGTTGGCTATGTGTGAAATTTTGGGCTCAAAACTACAATTGTGCCCTGATTCGATCAGATGTTTGGCCACCGTGGATGTAATGTTTTGTGTATCTGTCAGGGAAACGAACCGGAGCTGAACCGGTGAAAAAACGAAACGCTCCCGAGGTTTTTTCTGAACCGGTAAGAATGGCGAACCTCCGCGGCGGTTCGGAACGGAGCGGAAAAAACTGTGGAGCGCTCCGGTTCGGAATGGAGCGAAGGTCGGAGCAGAGCGATTGTCGTAGCGCCGAAGGGTAGATAAGAACGACTGAGAGTAGGAATGTGCCCAAGCGTAGACCAGAATTGATCCAAATTGACCCTCCACCGTGGCCTCCGGTGGCCCCCGACTCGAGGACGTACTCCGGCAGACCGCACGGCGTCTACCCGGAAATGGAGCCAGGGAGACACCTAATCCCAAATCTTTGGGCAACGGGCTCTTCCGGTTCTCATAGATGTGCGGTAGGTTTTCGCGAAAGCGAGACCGACGGCTACTCGTCTCAGTTGTTTGGGTAACCAAACTAATACGAGTACTTCGGGGAGGCGGAGCGGCGTCCTTTTGACCTCAATCCGCCTCATTGGTGTCGGCCTCGAAGGGGTTGTGGCTATCTTACTTTCCCTTCCCTTTCCCTTTTTCCCACCACCACCCACGCTCGGATATAAGCAAAAGCTTCCTGCCGAGCCGGAGGTAGTTACCCCGAGGGTGTAGGTGCCGTCGGAAAGGAGCCTTAGTACTCATCTCTCCGCTCCGAAACCCTCATGGAGCCTCATACAACAATCGAGCGAGGATACTATGGAGAACCAGTCCATTACAAAACAACTCTGGTTGAACCTAAGGATAAAGTCTTTTGATTCGATGGATGCAGATGAATGGAATGCCCTTTCGTCTGGTGCGGAATGGAATGGTCGGCTAAGCTAGTCCATTAGTTCATGCTTTAAGAGTGCCTAAGACGAGCCTACTCTCACTACGCCCGGTTCGTTGCGAAAATATTGTAAGATAAATGCATGGGAATCAGATTATCAATATCGCACCTGACATCAATTTACGGCCATATTTGGCCCTCAAGACGACACAAAAATGACCCCCGTGGCCCTCGGAGGGCCTTAGTTTGACATGACTGCTTTCGGAGGTGCCGGGTGCGGGAATTCGACGAGTGATTATGATGGGAAGGGCCTTAGTCCCCCGCACACGACACAAAGGCGACGCTATGCGAGATAAAAGCTGTCTCTCAGTTGACGTCCGCCGACCGCCAACTCTCACTAGAAATTCATCATTGCCTGATATGTAACAAGATGGCAGAATTTAAAAAGTATACACGGATATTTTTCTAACACCACCTCGGAGAGACTTCCAAGTGAATTTTAATGGTGACATTTTTATTTCGTTGCCATATACTGTCTGTTATATTTTTTAAATTTGAGGTTGTTTCAAAATAATTATAATGAAATCCAAATTTTGTTATAACATATCAAATTATAATAAATATTAGTATTCTGAATGGTTCTCTACTCTTACTGTCTTCTTCTTTCAGTGCACTTGTTTTTCTGCACTCTCTTGTTCGTCTTGTGGAGAGAGAGAGATGGTAGCCATGGGTACCGCGCATGCGCCATGAAAGCTAAGTGAAACGGTGATTGTCGGATCGGCGTAGCCACGCGACGGCGATATGCACTCACTTGTTCGTCTTGAGAGAGAGATGGTAGCCATGGGAACCGCGCATGCGCCATGAAAGCTAAGTGAAATGGTAATTGCCGGATAGGCGTAGCCACGCGACGGCGATATGGAAGTTGAAGCTTCGGTTCGCAAGGCTCGCTTTCGATACGAGCGGAAAACGGCAGAAAGAGGGAATCGACGAAGACACGTGGCGAAAACAGATAGCGCTCTCAGCATTGCATTCGGTGCTTGACATGGGAAGAGCGGCGCGGATGCGGCAGCGGTGGAATGAGTGAGTGCGGGAGGAAAGAAGAGTGGGAAATGGTGTCAGAGTCGTGGTGGCCGGGAGATAGGGAGAGAGGAGAGTGGCGTCAAAGGTGGGGGGAGGGTTGAGCGGGGGGGGGGGGGTGGGAGGAATAAAGGGTTGGAATCGATGAGAGAGGGGTGGGAGAGAGGGAGAGGGTGGGGGGTCGATTGGGGAGGGAGGGGAATGGGGATGGAAAGAGGGGAAATGTGGGGGGTGGGGGTGATGGGGGTTGGATGATTTAGGCCGTTCGCTCTTATTCTCCTTCTCTCGGATTTCGAATCAACAAGTAAGAGGGGGAAATGCGTAAGAGGGGAGGGCAACGGAGGGCGGAATAGGCCGGGGCAAGGGATCCCGGGGGGTGGGGGGGGCAGTGGGGGGATCGGCCCATGCGGAGAATGAATCAGCCAAGAGGACCGGGGATGGCTGAGGAGGGAGACAGGTAAAATCTGAAACATTCTCTCGAAAGTTCGCAGATATAATCGGTACCCGGAGCGTGCAATATCTAAGCATTCTGCCGGTTTAATCCCCGCTTTAGACCTTGTTGACAGGTTGGACTTGCTGGCTGGCAACTGTTCGCGTGTATTCATTGCGGAGGAGGTCAGGGTGTAACTTATCCGAGGCAGGACGTTCTCTTCGGCCGAAATGAGTCCAACTAGCGTATGACGTCATCCGGACGACACTTTAGCAGCAGACGACAAGAGAATCAGCATAGTAGGAATACGAGGTCTGTTAAAAAAATTCCCGAAATTTTTGAATAGCGCACCTCCAGCTAGTTATTTTTTAATCCACATGGAGGCGTTGTGTCCGCAAAAATTTCCAAAATAACCACATTTGACCACTTTGTTGATATATTGTTTTGTTGCTTAGTTACGGCCTACTATGTGAAAGGGTGTTCGTGGAGTGCGGCAAAAAAATCGGATCCGCGGAAATGAGATCTTTGAAGGAGCAGCGTTGTTCTGTGAAATTCTGCGTCAAACTCCACAAATCCTTCACGGAAATTTTTGAGTTGATTACCAAGGCTTATGATGAGGATGCTATGAAACGCACCGCTTGTTATGAGTAATTTACCCGGTTCAAAAAGGGGCGGCAATCAGTGGAAGACGACGAGCATTTCGGAAGACCATCAACGTCAACTGATGACCCCTACAACAAGAAGGTGAACGATTTCGTTCATGGAAATCGACGTTGGACTGTCAGGAAACTTGCAGAAGAGTGTAACATATTGATTGGTTCGTGCTATGGAATCCTAATTGAAAAATTGAGGATGCGTCGAGTTGCCGCCAAATTCGTGCCTCGCCTGATGGCAGCAGACAAGAAACAACAGCAACAGGATAAAAACCTTCTTCTCCACGATCATAACAGATGATGAGTTTATGAATATGACATCGAAACAAAAGTGCAATATTCACAATGGATTGGTGAAACATCCCCCCAAAAAAGCTCCACAAGTTCGCATCAAGGTGATGCTGTTTTTTTCGATGCAAAGGAAGTTGGCATCACTAATGCCTACCTAAAGGCCAGACAGTCAACACGGAGTACTACCTGGGGGTTATGACACGCCTAAGAGAGAGAATCAGGCAAAAACGGCCCGAAATTCGGAGGAGCGGCGAGTGGTTTTTTCACCACGACAACGCGCCGTCTCATTTGTCTCTCAGAACTCGTGAGTTTTTAGCCAAAAACAAGACCGCTGTGCTTCTTTACCCACCCTATTCACCAAACCTGGCTCCGCGTGACTTTTACCTGTTCCCCAAACTAAAAATCCCGGCCAAAGGAAAGATATTTGCCACCATTTCAGAGAAAGAAAAAATTCGGCGGAGGAGCTTACAAGAATTCCGGAATAAGCGCTCCAGGACTATTTAAAAAGTGGAAACACCATTGAGATAAGTGTACACGTTGGGGAGAAGACTACTTTGAAGGGGACCCTGACCAAAAATTTGCTATAGTGCTCGCAGAGTTTCTGTGCACTGGAGAGTTCCTCCGGCGTCCAATCCCGTAAACCGGTTCTTAGCTCAGTGCGCGCCGCGTACGAATACTGTAAATGGCGGCCCAAAAGAATCGGCGAAAACGAACGCTATGCCTCGCCGACGCGAGGGCCTTTAGAATAGAAATACTCTGGACGAGAAACTACTATAGATATCGAGCCAAAACTTGCTGTGATTGCAATAGTCATCGCAGTGAGGTTAGAGAGTAATCCCCATCGGCGCAGGTCACCGTGATTACACGATAAATTAACAAAACTTTAAGTCAGTATTAAAACAGTATTCGTACGCGGCGCGCACTGAGTTAAGAACCGGTTTACGGGATTGGACGCCGGCAGCCAATCGCTGCTCATCTACCATGGGCAGCTAGGCTTGGAGGAACTCTCCAGTGCACAGAAACTCTGCGAGCACTATAGTGAAGTATTTTTTTGTAATAAATAAAGTTCGGGAACTTTTTGAACAGACCTCGTATGAAAGGATGAAACCTCCGATAATTTAGTTCTTAGCAACTAACAGAATAGATGCGAGTGGATTTAAGATCCTTCAGTACTTACAAGTAGAACACATTTGATCGGTTGTGTTCATTACATCCAGGGTCTTGGCTTGAAGGACATGAATTCTTTCCAAAATCGTTCACCATCTAAAGAAAATAGAACAAAACGAGCCGAAGGTGGCTTATTTATTGCTGCAATCGTAATACAATCGTAAGCCCAGCACAAGTCGTTGTAAAAACCAGCCTAGAATCAGTACAGTCCCCAATTGAATGTCCTAAATAAAAAAAAATATCCGTATCCTCTGACTACAGGCCACCCAACACTGGCACCACTTCAGATTTAAAACGAGAAACACAGATAAATAGCATCACATCCTGAAAGAAAATTGATAATAAGTGGAGATTTAAATTTTCCCTCTATGAATTGGAAGACGTACGGTTTCATTATCGGGGATGAGACAAAGAAATTTGCGAGTCCCTGCTGTACACATTCTCACCAAATAAACTATCTTAGATACCTATGGCACCTGATGGATGAGAAAATATTCTTCAATCATTGGCAACAGATACACCATATCGAGTGATTAAGATTGATAATATCGAGTGAATTAGTTAGTGAGCATAACGTAGTTAAAGCGGTTTTACCTCTGGACCCATACAATTTTTTAAAAAAATGAGAAAACTCTACGTTTTACAAATCTGGTTTCGAATAAAATTATAAACAAATAAGAAAACTCTACATTTTAACCCTTTTGCTACGTCAGTAGATTTAACCCTGATTCCAGAAAAGTGTCACATATCCGGAAAAAAATCAACGATTACGGCCTTTATCTACATTTACATCTACGTCGTACCCTGCAGGCCGCCCAAAGGGTGTGTGGCAGGGGATGCTTCCACACCAGACAGGCATGAATTATACGGCAGAACACCGAAACTACATTTAAACCAGCGTACTACACATGCAACGCGCCCATAAAAATCTACTAACCAAGAAAAATTCTATCTATCGTCAATCGTTCCAGCATGCAAGGAGGACAAGGACTACTACAACAGATTCAAAATATCATACATAAATAAGAACATCAATATTTACATCATGCATAAATAGGAACGTAGAGAATATAAAGTGAAAGACCTACAGTCTAGCTAATGTCACTATTCGCACTATTCATGACGACGATCACAGCTGCTATGGTCCCGAATAGTACGCGGAAAAAATGACATTTTATACCTATCGGTTCTACAATCTAGCTCTAATTTTATTGGCGCGATCTAATCTGCCGTAGTACGAGAGGATTAATAGTATGTTTTTTACGTCGTCAGAGAAATGTTTTTCCTGAAATTTAGTTAAGAGGTTAAGTCAATAATTTAATCTACGCTGTGATAGCCATTCCCATCCCAATTCTTCTAACAACCCAGACACACTAGTAAACTTATCGTAGCGTCGTTTTACAAACCTAGCTCCTCTTCGCTGCACGCGGTCCTTGGGTGCCCCCGAGGACCATGACTGTTAAAATCGATTTCTAGTCAGAATATTCACTACCATAGTAAGAAATGAATGAATTATAAGTATGGCCTCCCCCCTTTCCCATCACGCCACCCACCACCGGCCATGTGTCGCCTATGCATCGCTCGGAGCGGTCACTCGCTCTCCTTCCCCGTACTCCGCCTCACCTATTCCCCTAAAGCCTGAATCGCACGATACTTGACCTAGTACTAGTCCGAAGATGCTAGCTAGCATACTAGGACTTGTGCAAGGTCAAGTATCGTGTGATACAGACCAAGTATTCTGGAAATCCTGCACGATCGCTAGCATACTAGCTGGTATCCTTGTTTTCGTAATTGGTGCAGTACTAGTTTGATACTTGCTCCTAGTAGGACCTAGTAGCCGCCGAGCAATCACCTTTGCTCTTTGCAATGCGGTCGTCAATTTTTGATGTCAGCGCCTCCATAGTCCCTCGAGACAATTACAATTTCCCGCGATCAAATATATAGCTTAAACCTCGCAACAATACACAATGGCTTGGGTACCTGAGGCAATTGAGGTTTTAATCGATAATTAATTGACGCATGTTTGCCCCTACTCCTGCTATTACGGCAGCTTCAGCGGCTAAAAGCCGTCGTCTTCGTTCGAAATCATCCATTTCGGTCGTCAAACTCCTTCTGCGACAGTGCTAGATCAAAGATCTACTAAACAGACCTTGTGCAAGTTCAAGTGTCGTGTGATAGCTCCTAGGAAGGTTTCAAGCATGCTAGGTTTCGTACTAGAAATCCAGTACTCGCTAGCACCCTCGGACATGTACAAAGTCAAGTATCGTGTGATACACACCAAGCATACTGGAAATCCTGCATGATCGCTGGCATACTGGCTGGTATCCTTTTTTTCGTAATTGGTGCGGTACTAGTTTGATACTTTCTCCTAGCAGGACCTAGTAGCCGCCGAGCAATCACCTTTTTTCTTTGCAATACGGTCGTCAATTTTTGATGTCAGCGCCTCCATAGTCCCTCGAGACAATTACAATTTCCCGCGATCAAATAAACAACTCAAACCTCACAACAATACACAATGGCTTGGGTACCTGAGGCAATTGAGGTTGAGGAGCTGCAGCGGCTAAAAGCCGTCGTCTTCGTTCGAAATCAACCATTCGGTCGTCAAACTCCTTCCGCGACTGTACCAGATCAAAGATTTACTAAACAGACCTTGTCCAAGTTCAAGTATCGTGTGATAGCTCCTAGGAAGATATCAAGCATGCTAGGCTTCGTAATAGAAATCCAGCACTCGCTAGCATCCTTGGACTTGTTCAAGGTCAAGTATCGTGTGATTCAGGCTTAAGCGTGAGAGAGCGAGTAGGCGTCAGCAGAAGACATCTTTCCTGAGCGACGGGGGTGGGAGGTAAGGAGTACGAGAGATACGGACGCGTGTTCTGGACACGGCGTCGATGCAGTTGTCCGTTGGGTAGCGACATGAGTGTACGTTTTGTTAACAAACACCGGTCCAACTTATTTTATGGCGTTCTCATTTATAAGCATCCCTACCCTCTGCGACGATACCATAGGAGAACCTTACAGAATATAATATAAAGGAAATTATTTACACAAAAAAGTGCAAATATATTATGTTTCAGGAATTAAACACTTTGTCATGACATTATATGTACATTGAAATATATATGATGCATTTTTTTCAAGGGCAACATTAGGATAAAACAAAATTATTTTTGAAAATAGAATTCAGTTAGTTTGAACATGTTAATTTTCAGTTAGTTTAATTCACTTGAATTTAAATGCCATTAATGCACATTATTTGTGTCTCTTTCATGGCGTGGTTCTTACATGCAAATTTGCTGCATTTTTGTCATGTTAAAGAGTATTTATTGCCACCGTCAGAGCAAAAAGCGCACCTATATCTTCGCATCTTCTCTCACCTCGGGTTTTATCAGATCCTGCATAGCCGTAGAAATTTCCTGCCCACACAAAAACACCCAAATTTTTATTCCATACTTCTTGAGTTTGCTTGGCATGTACACTCTGACGGGACACCGTCCACAAAATGACACAAGCTGCACGTCGATGGTCCCTCAGACAACACTCTGCAAACAGATTGTCAACTTCACGAAAGGGAGCCAATGTATCTCCTTGCCTTCGCGTATTTCAGGAGTTGGTATCTTGGAAGCGAAGATACATCATAATAGCTATGAAGTGATCACGAGAAATGCCGGCTGTATATACTGGACTTGTAAAAGCATTGTCTTTGTTCCACACATATTGAACGTGTTCACTGGATTCACAAAACCGACTTAAAAATAAAAAAATGTCAAAGAACGCGTTCACTTCAATTCTGTCAGTAGCAGACCACGCAATTTGATGACCCATATATAGTTGGTTAGCAATATGTTCTCTTGCATACACATCGGTATTGGCAAATATCAAATATATTATTTAATTTGAAATGAATAACTCAAAAGTTTCCAAATATGTTCTAGCACCTATGATGTAGTCAGTTTCTTAACTAATATGATGAACTAAATTTGTGGGTCTAGTTATTTCAAGTTTTGGAGCGCCGGACTTCCAAAGCCTTCCTTCTTCTTATTTATTACGGCCCACCGTCACATCTTCATCCTTTTCACACACAGGGATCACTTCTAAATCAAATTTTCCCTCAAAATAACCTACTTCAATTTTGACATTACCTGAAACTAAATCATTTTCATACTATTACTTCCTGAGTCCTCACAAGCACCATGTTCCTTACCATGACACGGATAAATTCAGCAAAAATTTCTCATTCACCACTAAATATTCAATCTCACATTTCATAATAACTAGGACCACACACAGTCAAAAATTATATTCCAAATATTTTGTAGAGGAAAATGACGCCGTGAACAGCAAAAACATATCGAGAATACTGAAAATTGAGTCCTCTAGGCCTCAAAAACAACTACAATGTATTGCAGTGGCGTGCTGAGTGAGCTGAATGTGTCTGGACTAGGAAATGTCCCGTCATAACAGTGATAAAAGTTGCACAACGTGGAGGACAGAGCTGGGTTCCATAAGACCCTTAGTGTTATACAGTCCGGAGAATTCCTATAATTTTAAATAAGGTATACTTCGGTTATAGACTTTTAACTCAAAATATGATTCTCTTGGAATACATGAAGTATCAATCATGGCACAAATAAATTGAGAGAGTCCTTTCCGAAAATTTAATTCTTGGGTCACCGGAGACCCGAGGTCCATGCGCCGCGTGTTAAAAGAATCAAGCGTTGTAAGAAAAAATCTTTGATTTATTACTAGATGAAAACCCCAAGTAATTCTGATCTTACGCGAGGGAGCTTCAGGGTGAATCTTTGACATTAGTCTCTATTGGACCCCAACGGAAAATTGGTCACTAACAGCATCGATAAAGCCGACTTTTTTAACCAAAACTTCAAAAATGCGTTCACTAAAAATGACAGAATACACAATTTAGACATTCCTGACTTTATCGTGCTGATGGCGAACATCACTATTCAACGTGATGGAATAATCAAACAACTGCGTTTGATTAAAGGTAACAAGTCCCCAGGTACAAATGGAACACCTGCACGCTTGCCCAAGGAGTCAGCACTACAGATTTCACCATTCTTAGAAATTATATTAAGCAAATCATTATCTGAAGGCAAGGTGCCCCAAGACTGGAAAAAAAGCCAACGTCACTCCGATATTTGAAAAAGGAAAGAGAAGTGACCCAGGAAATTACAGGCCTATATCGCTAACATCACTTTTACGCAAGATCTTTTAACAATTTGTCGTTATCAATCTTATCACATTCCTGGATAATCTTAACTTCTTCCCGGAACAACCATCATGTATCGACAATAAGGGAGTGGCATTAAAAAGCGTGATGAGATAGTTGAGCAATTTGTGTACTACATCTTTGTCGACGGATTCATTGAGGCCATGGGATTTGAGTTATTCAAAGTGATCACATAAATAAAACGTAAGATTTTAATTTATTACTTTCAGGCTGAGTTTGGAAAAATTACATTCAAGTGTATAATTGCTCAAACGGAAAGATTAATTTCCATTTATACGGTTTTGAAACCGAACCATTTCAGTGAATTAGCCCAAGCGCATAAAAGGGCAATCGTGACTTGCTGAAAACATTATTATGCATGGAAAGTTAGATGCTCTTTAGTATAATCGTAAAAAACTTAACTATAAAAAGTTTTAAATGTTATTCCTCCGGTTGAGAATCAACGGGCATTTCTGCTAGTACAATATATATTAATGACCGCTCCTTTCATTGTTTCTTTAAGCCCTCAACCTCTGCTCTCTCTGCATCATCTAATTTAAAACAAAATTGTAAGAAACAAACAGATTAGTCCGCGGTTATATTTCAATGTACGCTTTTCCACAGCTCAGAGCCGACTTCAGCGGCATTTCATTTGAACAAACATATTTTTTGGCTCACTTCTGTCATTTCACCTCGGATTGATGAAATTACTCGAGCACTGGCCTCCAACCATTCCGGGTTCGAATACAGCCACTAGCGTTATTTTACGTCTCCTGACTTGGCATCTTCTGAAGCAACAATAGAATAATTTTCCACAGAATCCTTCTCCATCCTTGGTTGTTTTAGGGGTGGTATGGTTACTAATCTGTGGACCCATTGGCTACTTTCGTTAAGAGTTACGTGCAGGTATCAAGGCTAAGGTCGACGTCAATCTTATGATTCATTCAAGGCTGTCCTCTAACTCAACGTCATTCATTTACAGGAGGTCTAATTGAAGCCATTTGTCTCTCGTGAACTTTGCAAGAAGGGGAGCAAAGTCATAGATAAAGATGAAGGTTTAAAATGCATTTTTACTAAAACACGGCGTAAAATGATTTCACCTGAATAATGGTGCAAGTAAAAGTTAACCACAGATGTTCATCGCGTATCTTCCCTCTTCCGAAAACTTATGAGCGATCCCAATTACTACTCTCTAAATTCCACGAGGATTGCTTGAATATTTCAGTATTACCTGATAGAATATCAGAGGACGAAGAATTTTAGCGCCTTAAGAATTTTAAATGACTAACTTCCCGGAAAGGTTTTATCAGAGAATGAACAACCAAGAGTCAAGAGGCGCCCACGAACACGAATGCAAACGATTTTCAGCCAAAGAGGAAACTTAAGTTTGGCAGACTTGTACTCACTGGAATTATTCGTCGCAGATGTTCTTAGCCCTCCGTACGGAGTGCAAACATAAGGAATGAAATTGGTACATCTCTTAAAACCCTAGAGAATACACGTGAGCGGAGTTTTTTTTTTGTTTTGGTTTTGGTTTTTGGTTTTGACCAACACCCGGGCTTTTTCCAGATTTCCTTTTCACTTTCATGACTCAGTTACTACTAGGGGTTGTTTTACCGCCTTAAGAATTCTACCCAAGTAACAAAAACGAACCGATCAAAAATTTGAACAAGCAGAGGAAGTGCGATGAGAGAACGGCAAAATTGTAATATGTCTTCGACCTTAATACACCAGTAGGATAACTGACGAAACTTGCTAAAAAAAACAACAACAGAAATGGAGACAACGAGAATTTCAGGCATATAGCTTTATCATCGTAGGTAGGAACCTTCTATTTGGAACGCGCCAAAGGGCGATATATGTCCTGAAGGGTAGGCAACGACAACTCTTAAAGGAGTTTTCTGTTGCATAACAAGGCGGGGCAAAGGACTGTCAAGGCATTTTCACATGAGTCCTGGCGGGACACCATCCGAGAGTAGGGATTATGGTGCAAATTGCGATGCAAGCAAGCCGCTTAGGGCCTCGTGTTCTTAGGACCAGTTCGGTCCATTTGGCTCGAAGCACCCACCGTTTAGACCATCCATTTCTCCGCCATTTTCCAAAATGGCGGAGATAATTCGACTTCCGGCCTTCGGAGGGGAGGCTGCCATAGGATTTCTTTGGTACGAATAATATGGAATCGATACCTAAAACGCCTCTCTAGCACATAGAATTTCTCAATAAATATTTTCAACACTACCCCCTCCTCACGAGCAGATCTGGGGCTGCTTTGAGCCAAATCGATAAAACTGGTTGTAAGAACACGTGTTCAAACTGGCTTCCTTGTATCACGGTTTTCATCATTTTTTCGCGTACAGCCAGGACTTTCAAACTTTTGGGTCAGTTTGGGACGAAATCTGCAATACTGCCTGAAATGTCATAACCTATTTAAGTGTTTTCGCCAGCAATCAGTAATAATGATTTATTTCATGGCTTAGCTAGATACAAATAGACATTTTTTGGTGCGGAGATTCTTGCAACTTCTTTTACCAACAAAACATGATTGATGAAGTAATCAGGATGACCGCAGGAAGAAGTCATTGGACTATGCAAAACTCCCCTTCACCTTCGAAATGACAGATACAATTGCCAGAAATCTGCTAAAATAAATAATTTCAATTCGCTTCTGCTATGTCAAGAAAATTAAGCATGCATAACCCAACCCTAAAGAAAAGCCGTCCTCTTGAATCCATGGGAGTGTGAGGTCCTTTGCAGCTGCGGCAGAAGCTACGCAGGACAGTGAGAAAGAGCCCTCTTTCAAAGGTTCTTTCACAAAGAGCAAGAGAGTTATGCAAAATGGGAGACTAAAACCCCCGCCAACCGTTCAAATGTGAGCCCCGGACATAGTAATTTATGACGACACTCAAGTGTTTGCCTTAACAGAAGAGTTCCACCATGCGCGTTCTATATTCACGAGACCAAAAGGGTTAGCAGAAAGACCTCAACCTTTTTAATCGTGAGAATGCTCACAATCTTAGCCCACTTTGGAAATAGGTTCTTTTCATCCGCGATAGCCTCATTATAAGAAACGTGGGGCGTTTGAAAATTTGAATCGGCCCAACAATGGAGTAAAAATTGGCCGCAGGAACGTTGGAATAGCGTAAAAAGGTCGAACTGATGTCAAACAAGTCTCATTATTACAGTATGAGGAACGAAATATTTATCTGGAAATGGAAAATATACAGCAAATTCCAAAACATATCATATCATGGATAGAGACGAGGTTTTTCGTTCGGTACCAAAATAAGCACACTAGCACATCGTGGTCATGAAAATTGCGCAAAAATATTCTTACGAGCCCAAATTGGTCCACTATGTGTCAAGTTAGCATCGCATTTATTTCTTTGACCAAATTAAAAAGCGCTTGATACTCGTATTGATATTTTAGATGTTATAAAGTCGTAATGGATCACCGTGCAAAGTTAGAATCAACACTACACACGTGTTATTAATGTCAGTGTATTTGAAGACGTTTGTTCTGATTGAATGAGTGCTTTTAGAGTCAAATTCAAGAGATAAATATGAAGTCAGATCATGCGCTGCTACTTATCCCTCCTAGCAAATGAAATAAATACTCCACAGTATTACGCTTTCAATATAATGGGAGCCCACACATTGCCTGAGGCTAGTCATCGAGAAAACTACGAAAGAACACATATCATTAGTGAGATTAATCACAGACGTATAGAAATCTTTCAATGATGTTTACAGAAGAAATTGTGCTCAGAACCGTAAAATATCTCCAAGTATGGAGATCGAAGAATAATACACCTGCTGAATAAAAACCTGATAGCACCGAAATGCAAACGGAAACTTGAAGTAAAAATCTCGAAAGGAGTAAGATATTGGTTTGTCATTAGCACTATTCAATATCTCTATAGACAGAGATAAATAAGAGAACCGGGAAAAGAATATTCATGGAGTTAAAGTAAATGGAGACTACATAATTCAGTACGCTTTGCGGATGAAATTGCAGTGGCGACAGAAAACGAGAGCGATATTGAGGACTCTATGGAGTTCCTGGACAGATTTTTGAAAGAGAAATGCAATCTGAGGGACATTAAGGCCAAGATAAGAGTGATGAAGTGCACAAGACAATGGAGACAAGATGTCGGATATCAAACTGGGAGGAGACGGTGACAGACTCAGGTTTGGAGGCTTAGACATCTTCCGGTGAAAGAAGAAGCAAAGGAGATCTGAGCTGGATTACCGAATTTAGAGGAAGCTTTCTTTATTAGAAAAATGTTCGCTGACCTCAAAAGCTACTAGTTACAGACCTGCGAAAGAAACGCATGAAAACCGTCAAGAGAAGTGTAGGTCTACACGGATCCAAAAGCTTGACTCTCTTGGAGAAGTATAAAATGAAAATCCAAGCATTAAAATGTGGTGCAGGGGCACAATGCTGAAAATACTGTGGAATAGTAAAGTAACCAATGCATAAGTTTTGCAGAGATTGAAGGAGAAACGTAGGATGATGAAAACGGTATAAAGGAGGAGAAAAAATCTGGTAGGACACTTACTAAGACATTAAAACTGGTGCATAAATCTGGTAGAATGGAGGCCAAAAGGAAAAGAAGTAGGCCTAGGGAAAGAATGTTTGACAAGCATAAGAATTGGACGGTCATGTAAGGATTTGGCATGTTAAGGATTTGGCACCATAAAGACTACCTTTCACAAGAAGAAGAGGAATAACGCTTTCCCGGAACACAACGGTTGAGGAAAGAATGAAAGAGATATCCTATGATGAAAAAGGTATCACATTTCCAGTATTCCGAATGTGGTAAAACTACCGAGCAATGTAAAAGTATAACAACCAAAATTGACGTTCTCTAGAGAATATGTAAGAGGATCCATTAAATGTAAAACATGAAGAGGAACGTAGAAAAATTCAAAATAAAAAAAAAGAAATTGTAGAAAACATCGGAGGTTTCCACTATTTAGGATGAATCACAATGCAGGGCAACGAGAGAGAAGGATCTGAAACGATCAGAAACATCGGGAATATGATACCTCCGATCCGTAATATACATATAATGCACCAAACCGGCTAGACTAGAGAACTCACACAAAAGAAAAAAGCTAGTCCATTACTTACTCCATTGCACAGAAAAATTGAGGAGTGAAAATGCGAAACGGAAAGAATGAGGATGCAAAGGGTGAGAATTCCATAGTAAGCTGCGGATTGGTACGAAGGCTCCCGCGGTGATTTGATGAGTCCCATTTATTCGGGTGTTTCCCGCGTCGATTCATTTTTATGGACAACAGTTTCGCTTGCGTTACAGCTAGCGTTGTCCTGTCCTGAATGAGCTGCAGAGATTCTTTTTCCGTTTTGTATACCTACCTTTTGAGCAAGTCATAAACTTTCAAACTTGCAAGATCATCGCCAGAGAAAATAAATATTTCCTTCAGCTGGTACGAGAGGCGATTAAAATAGCCATCAATATATATTATGGATTCGGACGTTTTGCATTGTTGCCTAGGCTACGTGTTGCCTAAATTTTCACTTTTAGTTCACCCAGTCCTTGTCGCCACTTCGATTAGAGTCTGTTCTGTTGTTATTGTAAATAGACGTAGTTACTTGTTGCTAACGTGAGACTGTGGTGAATATTCAATAATGATCGAGGAGATGTGAATTACTTGATGCTTTGAATAATATCTTGCTATTTTTGTTATCTAAAATTTACTTTGTAAATGCTAGAGAGGAAATATCTATTATAGAAAATAAGTAAGAGGTTTATGAAACGTCCATCGTGTGCCGACGACGATGTTTCCCAGACTGGTTCTAATTTGAATGCATTAAGCCCGTTCGGCTTAAATAAAGAATTTAGAATGCCTTTTTTAAACAGAACTTGCTTCGTATCATGCTGCCAAACAGGGTATGCGTCTACGAGGACCCAAAATAGGAGACTTAAGTTATAATTCCAATTGGATAGAAAATTAAGAATCTGTTCAAGGCGGCGGTAAGTGCATTGTGTTTTACCTACACTGCAATGATGGCCATTGGGAATACTCATGAAGTCACCTCGAATTATTATTAAATTCCCGTTTAGGGATAATTACGAAGTGCTAAGAAGTTAATTATGCATTTGTATAATTAAATATGGAGAGGAATTAAATATATATTAAGACCGGACGATATCAATAAAGTGCATAATTACGTCCTGCGTGTATTACTACATTTTTTATCCACTGCATTGTGATAACTTGTAAGTAAAACCCATGTATATTCATGGTAAAACCGGTAAGACGCGTTTATTTACATTTTGTCGACTGTATTTACATTTGAACTTCCGTCTTTCATCACTAGGCGGCACTACGGAATTTTTTTTAAGGAATTCTAGACAGCAGTTTTTAACGACGAGATCACAATCCATAATATATATTCATGAAAATAGCCAAAAACGCAGAAAATTTCAACAGAAAAGACGGCTATTCTCTCTTCTCAACGTTCAAACGTCTTTTCCAACGCATTGTTTGAGTCACCTCGATAGGGTTAAAAACCAACCCGGTCTAGAAGCTTCTCGCTTATCGCCTAGGAATAGGTAGGTAGTGGGAAAAGGGTAGCAGGAGTGGGAAGGGTTAGCGAAAACGCAGCCACTAGGAGGCCGACACCATGAGGCGGATTGCCATCAAAAGGACGACAATGGGCCCCCGCCTCCCCCAGTCCTCGTAGCTTTTGGGTTCCCCCAACAACGCTACACGAGTCGCCGCCAGTCTCGCTTGTGCAAAAACTTACCACACATCTGTTGAGAACCGGCGAAGCCCATTGCCCAAATTCTTGGGATAGGGTGTCCGCCGGCTCCCTTTACGAGTGGACGTAGTGTAGATTGTCGGAGTTCGTCATCGGATCGGGGACCAACCGGACCAATGATGGTGAAATCGGACCAATTATGGTCAAAATGTGAATCCCTTCACCTCAATACTCCCCGTCCACCCATTGTCTTTCCCAACAATTAAATTCAAAGGTCCAACCGGGCAATCAGCATGCGCCTGACTAGCTCCAGCGGTAGGTATATATAACCTGGAAAAGAATCTCTGCAGCTAAATCAGTACCTGACGACGCTAGCTGTAATGCTAGCGAAACTGTTATCCAAAAAAATGAATCAACACGGGAAAAACCCGAATAAACGGAACTCAAAGCAATAAATTACAATCCATCAGGAAAGCGAATCATCGGAATATCACCAAGAGGTGAATGTATAACCAAATAACGCATAGGACGCATAGAAACGCATATTCTTGAACGGAAAATGAAATTAAATCCTCTTTTTTTCTCTATCACATCATCAATTTAATTTATTTTTTGCCGAACCTAAATCCCACAAATTTCAAATTTATTATGGAATCTTTTTCCAGCATTTTTTATGCCTTATTTTTTTAGCAAATATAACCGGACGAAAATCTTATTCAACCTCTCCCCAGTGTATTTATTCCCACCTCAGCGTGAATTCTTTCTCACAGTTTCCAGCATTGACATGTTGAAATAAAGCTGGAGGTGAGCTCAGTATTCCTGTGGCTATCTCTGCCGTCTTAGGTTCTCCAGTTGGTATTCTCAGTGGCTTAGACTACAGATTTTTCAGGTTTCAATAAGCAGTCGACTTGTCTAGATAATCGATACATATTAGGCAATAAAACTGTTCTAATTTAGAGTATGGGCTCTTAAAACAGTTAACAGATCCTAATGTGACTTTCGAGTTTCGTTAGGATCTAATCATTTTTGTTTCACTGTTTACGCGAGTTCCCTCGAGTTGCTACGAGCGTCTTCAGTAGCTATGTCATAGCAGAACTAAAATGACATTAACATTTAAGTTTTATCATACAGTGTTCATTCCGGTGAGTTTTTTTTGCAAACTATTCTATGCTAACAGTTATTTTATATCTCATTACTGCCAAGACACCGTTCAAATACTCTACCGACATTGATATTATGAGAGTAAACACTTTGCTCAAAATATTATTCCAAAAACTTGCTTGTTGCATAAAAAGTAATACGTCATCATCATCTGGTGTTCTGCCTGCTGGCAGGTCCCGTGCACCACTGCTGTCTCCATTCTCTTCTGTCCCGAGTTTCCTTCTTTGCTTCATCATAGCTGATGTTCTTCACCTGATTCACCAATTTAATTCTTCTCCTTTCTCTCTTTTTCTTTCCTTCAATTGAACCCTCAATTGACACAGTTATTATACTTTTCCCTCTCATCACATGGCCCAACCAGTTTCCTTTCCTTTTCCTTATTTCCTTTAGGAGCGATCTTCCTTCTTTTACTTTGCTCAAAACCTCTTCATTTCTCATCTTATCTACCCATCTTACTTTTTCCATCCTTCTCCACACCCACATTTCATAAGCTTCTATTCTATTCCTTTCCCTCTTACCTAATGTCCACGCTTCACATCCATACATGAAAACGCTCCATGAGTAACACTTAGCTAGTCTCTTTCTCAGCTCCAGATACAGGCTTTTATTGCATAGCAAGTTTTTCTTCTGGCTGAAGGCCTCTTTTGCCATTGCTATCCTTGCTTTTATTTCTGCAATACTTCTCCAGTCGTCTGTCACCATCGTTCCTAGGTACCGGTAGCTTTTCACTTTTCCTAATACACCTTCATTTGTAATACGTAATTGTCCTAAATACAATCCAAATATTCATTAATTGTAGCAAATCGTAGAACAACAGATGACTGTCATTGAAGTTAGTATCCCACCGTTGCTGTGAGATGTACTAGCAAACTTATATAATATTAAAATATATTTGATGTACTAGCAAAATATTTTAAATTACCACATACCAATATTAATTTTAATTATTGTTTTTGGCACGTGAAAATTTCATTTAAATCGGAAATGGTCAGGAGATTGTTGTCAACATTTTGGTCCATATACGATGATGGGGTTATCCGGAAGAGATTGCGGGTCTTTTCATTCATGTGCTTTCAATAGTAAATTGTGAGTATAACAAGGATAACGTACAAGAAATATCTACTAAGGCGAAACATCTGCTAATGATTATGGATGAATCTGTAATTCAACATGAGTTTTTTCGGTCTAGTCTAGTAAAGAGAGTGAAAATTCTTTGGCAGATTCAAAACTTCTAAAAACACTGTGAAATGGCCAACGTAAGCTATTCATTCATCTTTTCCCTACTTTTTACAGTATACGAGAGAGTATGGCTAAATTCAATATAGTAACGTCTGCAGTACTGCTTGATATTTATAAATCAATTTTCCATGACAACCCCGATGATTACTCTGGGCAATAATTGCTTGTTTCGATTACACATCGTACCGACTCCTTTCCGCTGTCTAGCACTTAATTTAATAATCCGATATTAGTTGAAAGCTTCATGAAATTCAAATATATTCCACTTGAAAGGCCGCAGTTGCAGTCTACAGCAGTTAACCTATTTTCATCAGCAGCTTTTGAAATTGACGACCAGGATTTATTTTAGGAATATTGTTGGTCTGCATTGGTTCACATTACATTATTTGAGACCAACTTGCTCTAAAATCACCACCACTGTTTTTTCTGATTCCTTATGTGAATTAAGTGTTAGATATTATACAAAATTTTACATTGACAATATTTTTCTCCAAATATTATCACAAAAATTTTTTAAATGTTTAAGATAGTTTTTTTTGTATAGTGAAAATGTTGAATGTGTTCAAATATTGTTGCTGTGTTTTGTTCTTCACTCTTAAAAGTCCGTTATTCATAACCAAACAAAATGCAACTTGAAATTTTAAAAAATGGTTAAAGGCTGTGTTTGTTTGTTTATATTTAATGTAATTTTCTGATTTTGTATTAATAATTTGTAATTAAATCTTATCACTGCAGCTTACATGAAGGGAACATTATACAAATTGCTGATGGCTCAGTTCAGGTTTCAACCTTGGAGCACACCTAGAGCTTTCATTTCTATGTGAAACTTTGTTATATTTCTTAGTTTATTGTTATTTAAATGAAAGTAAATAAATCATATTCTATTCATTTCCTGATCATGGATATCAGACTCCAATCGGCTCATATGTCTTCTGATTTAGATTAAGTAAAGATCTCGGCTGAAAGAAGTGGATTGGTTGGGAGAACTTGAATAAGGCAGCAGAAGTGGATGACATATCGAGGGGCACTAATGAAGATGATTCGCAGTATAAAGTGAAACAGTGGAGGATGGGGAATTTAAATTATAATACACGTGTACGCCATGCAGGAATATTTCAGTTTAAAGGAATTCAACGTTGGAAATGGCCTTAATTACAACGCTGCCTAACCACTTACAAGCAGAACAAATCTAAACATCCACAAATAACCATCAAGTAAATATGAGAATCGATCCCGGCGCGCACATGGTTTCCAAAGACTTTCAATCGACCTTTATCATTTTAAATCTTAAATCCTCTGGATTATTTATAACGAGTTACTCACGATTTTTGATTCCAAAATAAGAAATGATGTAAAAATTTCAAAATGAGTCAATTTTTTCGGTACAAATCCTAAAAAAAGAGTCGAATTATTGTCTTTCAACCAAATGTCCTCTAAATAGCTTGAATTCTACAAAGAATATCCATTACCAAATCTGATTTATCCTGCCGATGAAAGACAAAACTATGGAGCTGTCATGGCTATAATAGTCGGGATAAGTGCAGAGTCACCACGATATAAACAAATGAGTTCTAAATATGAGCATTTCATACAATCATTTTCAAACGGAACATTTACTCGATGGAACTCAAAAGGTTTATTGGAAAAAGAAATTATATATATTCAGGCTTGATTCGCAAGTTTTATTGTACCACCATGAATTGTGATTAAAATTTAACCATCTTTACTGATAATAAACAACAAAATAGTTCGCCGAAGAAATCCTCGTTATATTTTTTCAGAGGCAAGATACATTCATTCTCTCTTTTTCCACAGTTTCCGTCGCCACGGGAACCGTTATTCTCCTTTGCAGGATCGGGGAAGTAATATCATAGAGTTAGTATATAGAGAGTGGCAAAGCAATGCCAAAAAATAGACAAATTTTTGAGAGCTTTGGGAAGAATTTCTCAGGTGCCACCACCCTAGGGGAGGAAGAATTTTGGCTTACGGAGAAGGCCACTTGGAGGCGCTAGTGGTACTCGGTGATTTTGCATCAACATACAGAAGAGTGGATTTACCATGGCTGTTGTGTGCTTTTAATCTTGTATCAATTGTTTTTGTCGTTGCTATGATACATTGGTAAACAGTTGACTCCGTGTTTGATAATCGCGTGTCTTATCATATTGACGTGAATTCGATTCATTATAGACGATGCTCATTGAAGGCACATTAAAATACATGTTTAATTTGGTCTCTACAACTCAATAAGATTTGTTTTCGTTGCTATAGGCCGATTAGTAAACATCCAGGCACCGAAACCATCATAAGAACATCATGTGAGTTATGCGACACAAATGAAGTGGCCGCGTGCCAAGGCTCATTTTTATGGCTTGTCGTGCAACTCCGATACACCTGTTCCATCTATCGGCCAAAGTATTATTTGAAAACTCATATCCGAATCTCCCTATCTCTTTGCCACTCTATAAGTACTTTCTCTATGGTAATATGTTTCGGTGGGGGAGACTAACCCCTCTCCTGCTTTTTCTTCACCCGCCATCAACTCACCCCCACCCTCAAGGTGTTCTCCGTCGAAGCCACTCCGAAGTGGCTTGGACCGAAGAAGCTCTTTCTTCTCCTTATTCTCGTCCCCAAAGCCACGATTATGAGGCCATGGGAACAATGCCTCCCGTTCTAGCGACGCAGCACCCTTTGCATATTTTTGAAAGCTTCCAAAACCTTTATTTCTGATGACGAGAACACTGTAGATCCGTGGATAAAGCACGTACGGAGAAGACCGCTCGACGCCCGAGAATAATGGAATGGCTCTCCTCGTCTCGTGGTTGGCAACCAACCCGCGGTCAGGTGAAGCGTGCATGTAAGGGTGGGAGCGTGATAGGAGACCGTGTGAGGCACGAGTGGAGAGCTAGCAGAGTGAGGCGGTGGCAAAAGAGGACCGAAGAATGAGACGAGGTCACACTCGGAGGAGAAGGAGGAGGAGGAGGAAGAAGAGAATCGAAAAATGGCGTCGGACTAAGCTTCCGCGATTTTTCTCGCGCAGAACAATGTGAGGTCGAATGGTGCAGGTCGCGAGAGTCAAATCGTTCGGTTCGACCAGTCGTCGCCCACATTCTTTCGATGAGGTCCTCGGGTCACGATTGCGTCAGTTCAAACGCCACAGGAGAGAATCAAGCCTTTTTCATGAGTAGCACGGTCTTGAAAAGGCAAGGGTTTGGAAGATATCATGATGTGCTTTAAAAAATTCCCAGAAATTTCAACAGATTCAGCACCACCAAATTGGCTAACACTCGTTGATAGTAAATACAAAGTATATAAAATCCGGAGATTTTTGCGAAACCGCTTGGACTTTGTACGTTCATCATCTTCTAAAGGCTTAGCCTTGTCTCTGTAGCCATGTGTCCCTGTGTACTGCAGCTCTCTTCAAATCAACATACGTTTTTAATCCCAACGTACTTCGTACATCATCTAGGAACTTCTTTCTTGGCCTTCCTCTGCTTCTCTTGCCAAGCACCTTTCCCTCCATTATATATTCTAAAAAATTATTATGTCGAAGAACGTGACCAATGAATTTAACCTTCCTTTGCTCCATCTCTTTTATCAGTCTTCTTTCTTCTTTTATTTCCCTCAGCACCTCTTCATTGCTGTTTCTGTCAGTCCATCTTGTTTTTGTCATCCTCCTCCATATCCACGTTTCCATAGCTTCCAACCGCGACTTTTCCATCTTTCTTAATGTCCAGCTTTTACAGCCATATAGCAGTGTGCTCCATACAAACGATTTCGCAAAAGATTTTCTTATTTCTACTTTAATGTGACTATTTCCTAGAATATTTTTTCTTATTTTCATATGCCTTCTTTGCCAAGGCTATCCTTCTTTTTACTGCAGAGGTGCTTCTGTTATCTCTTGAAATTATGCTCCCCAGGTAGCTGAACTCTTTAGCCTGTTTTATTATCAATCCCCCATCATTATATTTAAATTGGGTTCGTTTTCGTGTCTAGATACTGTCGTAGCTTTCGTTTTCCTCACGTTTATTTTCAATTTCCACTACGCCAAAATTGCACACAAGATTTGCAGCATTCTATTCATATCTTTGGCTGATTCTGCCAGGGTCACAACATCATCAACAAACCTAATGCAGTGAATTCTTCTTCCATTTATTTGGATACTTACCTTTAGTTTTCTCCTTCATAGTTTTTATAGCCTCTTAAAAATATATATTGAGCAAATATGGTGAAAGTGGGCATCCTTGCCTTGCTTCTTTCCTAATCATTGCTTATTTTTCATTTGTACGTTATGAAGAAATAAAACGAGCAATTTTCCACCGAAAAGTTTACATTCATCTGCTGTTGATGTAATAACGTCAAAATCCGGGTCGGAAATAAATTTTATTTTTTTATTGAATGAATTTTATTTTTATTTTTTTATTGAAAATTTCACATTTTATTTCTTCATTAATTAAAAATGAATGAGCAGCAAAGTGCAATGCAACGAAAAACCAAAGTTTCGACGTCGAACTGGGGAATGCAACCTGCAAAACAACACTAAAATGCCTTGCAGACACATTGTGATGAAAATGAAACAGCACTTTTCCTGGAGAAATCTATAAGAAAATGCAAAACATAAAGTTGAAAAAGCCAACAATAGCTGTTGAATCTATATTTTATCACATTTTCATTAATTTTAACAATTAAGCTCAGGCGGTGTTACCGAATTTTATAGACCAATTAACAACGGTCTGCCGCTGATGCTTCTGTTGCTGATGATAATTTATGCACTGATTCCGTTGAAAATGACAACTGTCGGCTCGCTATCAGTCGCAAGAATCGACGTAAGATATTCAAAACTCCCAAAATGATAGGAACTGCCAACAAGCTGTCTGACTGTCCCTTTGACTGCAGTCCCTTTGGCGAGCATTTATTTATTTTTGGAATCTAATATAGGGAAAGAAAGCCGAAGAAATCGAGTGTTACTTGAATTCTAAGTTTAATATAAAGGACGCTGAAGTGAAAACGCTAAATGCAAAGGGCCCATATGCGTCCTTCCGAGTGTCTGTGCCGGCGCGGTTATGTGAGAAAGCTGTAAACGCCTCTATATGGCCGGAGGACGCATTAATAAAACCCTTTGTCTTCCCTCGAGCGCTTGGTAACAACGCTAGCAAACCAAAATGTATGATTCACAATGTAACATAACGCTGGCCTCGCCATTTTTTCTTTTACCACCTCATGGTTTATAATAACAATAAGGGAACCACCATATTGTGAATTTTGAGAATAAACAATAGACCTAAGGAGTGGAAGCGTCGGCAACAAAAGAGGATTGTAGAGCAAACCGTCGGAGTGTACGGTCGTGCAAAGACAGCACGCAAATATTTTTGTAGATAAAACCCTCGCAGTGAACGGACGTGCAGAGAGAGAGCACTCAAGTTTTTGGTAGAGGGAAGTTCCATAGTGTGGCATCGTGCGAGACATAGCCCACGTAGAAAAGGAGAATTGACAAAGGAGCTGGAATTAAGGAGAGGAACGGGAGATTTTACTACAGGACCCAAAAAGCTGAGGGCCCGCCAAGGACGAACACCACGCAGGCTGAGAGGATTTTCCAGACCACAGAGGGACAAACCAACCTGTGTCGTCGAATAATTGGGTTGTAACTATAGACTTTTATTTTCATATAAGATACAAGATGCCATAAGGCAAGAGGTTTTAATTGGCCAAGAATTAAGTTTGTGACTGGTATCCCTTTGTATCAAGTAATTGGATTTTGTGAAAAGTTTAAGTGATGAAGTGTGGCAAATAATTAGACAATATACTTAAAAGAAGGAATAATTATTCATATACCTAATTTGTGTCTACATTAGAATATACAGTTGGTCATGACCTAAGGGTATAAGGAATTATTTTGATTATTTAAATTGTCTGTAAATTGAATATTTCATTTTGTCAAGTAGGTAAATTGCAACCGTATCTCTAAACCTGCAATGTTTCATGTATTTTCTTTTCCGACGAGCAAGCTGGGGCAAAGTAATTAAAATATAAGGTACGAGAAGATATCGCAATCGTGGTTTCTTTCCAGGTAAAAGAATCAATAGTTTTTCGAGTTACATGTTTATCCACAACGTGTGGCATTTCGCGTATTAATTTGTAATAATACCTTTTACATTTTTGGCTCCCATAACGTGGGACATAATACAAAGTAGAAAAAACAACAAAGAAAATACTTGTTACAACAATAATGCTAATGATTTACCTCAAAAAAACTAGTCAATCACTGGTTGAACAAACTAACAGGAAAAAAGACTCTAGACTAGCTACTTTATCAGTTTTGCATATAAATATCCACTGCATATTGATCAAGATAGCTGAGCTCGATCTCATTTTATCTAGTCACAACGTTGACATTGTTCGTATTTGTGAACACTGGCTCAAGGTGGAGTAGATTCAAGAAACTGTACTTAAGGATTACTTCTTAGCTAACTTCTACTGTAGACTGCATCTGAAAAATGGTGGTGTGGCTATTTATGCTAGAAATAATTTAATATGTGACACGGTCAGAACACCCCCTTATGAACAATGTTTGGAACATGTTTTTGAATATGCTCTCTGCAAATTGTGCTGTAGTCCTAACAGCACAATTTGCATGACAGTATATCGTTCACCCTCGGGTGATTTCCAATTATTTCTGGAAAAACTTGATAGCCTCCGCAGCTGGTTAATGGACACGTATTCGGATGCCACTATCGTTGTAGCCGGCGATTTTAATTTTCTATGTGAGACACCCAATAAAACTGATTTTATAAATTCGTTACAAACCTTTTCGTTCACCCCGCGGATCGTTGATGTTCCTACAAGGGTAACTCGTGCTTCGACATCATTCATTGATAACATATTTACTAATGATAGTGTTATCTGTGTAAAAACAACAGTTATGGATAGTGATGTATCAGATCATTTTTCTATATATTGCGAAGTTGTTATGGAAAAACCTCCAATTTTCAGGAGGTATAAATTTTTTTTTTGGTACTGAAAATATCATCTCTTTCTCTAGTTGTCTTGCACAAGAAATTTGGCAAGAAGTATATGATGCAAATAATTTTGACGAGAGTTTTGATTTATTTTATAACCAGTTAAAAAATGTATTCGACTGTGAATTCCCCCTAAAACGTACAACAAGTTTTAATAAGCCCACTAGTAAACCATAGATCAGTGACAAGACCTAGATAATGTCACGTGAACTTAAGAATCTTGCTTCTATATGCAAGCGTTTTGATGAACAGGGACTAATAACAGAATGAAAATTACGCAAAAGGCAATATCGTCATGCACTTAGCGAGGCCAAGCGGACATTTAATAACAATCGAGTAGCAACTGCTGCTAATTAATCAAAGGAAGTATGGAATATTGCTCAGAAAGATAGAATAAATAAGAATATTTCTCTCCTGCCAACTGTGCAAGATGCTAATGGCAATGACATATCTGATTGCGGTGAACTTCCTACCTCAATTAACCCTCATTTTTCTTGTTCCCCCACCAACCCTCCTTCCTCCTACTGCTCACCTTTAAACTCCAAATAGTAGGCACTCATTCTTCCTTTCACCACGTTCTGCTACTGAACTTAGATCAGTAATACTAAATCTAGGTGCTAAACTCACTGTAGGTGTCGATAAGATTCCCTCTTTTGTATTATCCTCCCCTTGTCTACAAATAATGTACCCACTGTTATACCAAATAAATGAATCATTCCGCCTCGGAAAATTTCCCCAATCGTTGAGAGAGCCAAAAATAATGCTGGTCTATAAAAGGAAGGGCGAAGTGAAAGATATGAATAGCTATCGACCAATATCTATACAATCACAGATAGCTAAAATTTCTGAGATACTCTAGTTCTCTAGGATAGTGCGGTTTCTGAACGTACATGAACTGATATCGAATTGCCAGCATGGATTTAGGACAAATAGTCCTCTAGACTCAAGGTTTAGTGCTCCACATAGTTCTAAACCTTTGCCTTCTTTCTGATCTTTAGACTCTTCTGAAAGTCCTTCGGTAGTTTTCCGCTAAATCAGCGACCTTTCATTATTTTTACAGCTTATCCTTAGCCATGGATGTTGCCTTTGACAAATACTCAGTCCTTCTTCAGATCTCTCAATACTGTGTCAAAATCATTCGAGTATTTGTGGGCCCTGGTCTTTCTCGTCAACCTCTCTCTCTCTCGTGTTCCATTAGGTTTTCTTCCAGTGGCATTTGCCATTGGTTGAGTTCTTCAAAGTATTGCTTCCATCTATTACCAATGTCTTCATCCCCGATCAGTATACTCCCGTTAGCATCCCTGATACAGTTGCTTTTCGTTTTTCTCACCCCTAAGTGTTTCTTCACTCTATTGTATGTTTCATTTCAGTGATCCTCTTCTTCATGTTTTCGTTGACTTCCTTGCAGGAGCTTTCTTTCCGATTCTCCCTGGTCTTTTTACGTCCTTCTATGATTTGGTTCCTGAGCTTTTAAGTTAAGTATTTTACCCCCTCATTCCGGGAATTCTTGTATTATCTTCTTTGCTTTTTAGAGACGTCATCTTATTCAATAGGTTTCCGAATTTTAAGAATCCGTGTCACGTTCAATCATTTTGAACGCAAGAAGCATCACGAAAATTAAGAATATATTTATGCTCATAAGGGTATTGTAAATTGGATCAGCATCTTTTTAACTTGACGCAGACTTTATTTTACCTGCCTCGGTTTTAGTATAAAGAAAATATCAATCCAGGCCTAAGTTTCGCTCAGCTTATCTTAAACTATATTGGACTCATAAGAGAAAATGATTCCCCCTGCTCCCAAGGCGGTAAGTACACCTATCTATAACAAAATTAGTTTATAAGTAATTATGGTTTTTCATCAATTGACTCATGAAATATATCTCCGCAGGTGGAAGCAATAGCAACACATTTCGATCAAGCCGTCGCAGGGAAGGGAATGCCGCACCATTTGAGCAGATTCTACGCCCGAAAAGCAAAAGGAAAAGAGAGGAGACACCTGCGAATGGGAATCTTCACCTAAAACAAGCCAGCAAATGTAAGGTTAGATCATATTATCTCGTATCACGCTCTTCACAGTTCTTTGACTCGCATCAATAGCATGTCATGAGAGTACACTTTGAAAACGAATGAAGAGTTACGTCCAATATTCCTAGATAATAAAGAGGACAACTTTTACTAAAACCACTAGATTTATTAAAAAAAAAACGACCCAGGTTTCGATGTGCATTCACATCATCTTCAGATTCAGACATGAAGATTATGTGAACCTGGGTCGTTTTTTCATCAAATCTAGTGGTTTTAGTAAAAGTTGTCCTCTTTATTAATTAATGATGGAATACCACCTAGTGAGACTGGCTAAAGTGAGTGATATCCAATATTCCTGATTATTTTCCAATCTTATGACCAACGTATCGCAAGCACAAGAAAAAAACTCTCAAAGTCTAATTATAATAATTCAATTCTAGTTCAAAATAACGCATTTAAAACTTTTTTTTCGTTTCAAAATATATTCAGTCAGAAAGGTAGAAAAGCTAGTTGGATCCTCTGTGAGTGGAAGGTAAGAAGAAGCATCATCGAGTTGTCGCATTGCTTCGGCGACATAGTCCTCCCTATCTTGAACCACCACGGTTGATCCCTTATCCGCTTCACTGATGATAATGTTGGGATTGCAGCGGAAGTGACTGAGGGATGACAATTCCTCTCTGTCAAGGTTTGGGGCACGAGTGAGAGAATTGAGAAAATGAGGATCTGACACACGATTTAAAAGTTTATAATAGATCGATCGGCTGATTATTGGCCAAATATTTAGGTTCATAGTTAGATTTTGGTTGTTTAGTTGTTGATGGCGGGGTTAAAATTTGAAAGGTGGCCGTCCTGTTCTTTCCAAAAGTGTCGCCATTTGAGGTGCCTGTAAAAGCTGATGACACCCGAGAGTGATTGGATATGATTGACTCTGGGAGTCGGTGAGAAAGTGAATCCTTTACTTAAAACAGAGACATCATTCTTGGTGAGTGCAGTAGAGGACAGGTAGAGGACATCGGACTCTTGCCCTCCGTCGGGTACATCTACATCTACGTCATACCCTGCAAACCACCCAAAGGGTGTGTGGCAGGGGGTGCTTTCGCACCAGGCATGCATGAATGATATGGTAGAACACCAACATTACATTAAAACCCGCGTACCACACATGCAAAGCGCCAATTAAAAATCAAATACCCAAGAAACATTCTATCTTCAATCGTTCCAACATGCAAGGGATACAAAGACTACTACTACAGATTCAAAATATCATGCATAAATAAGATCATCAATATTTACATCATGCATAAATAAGAGAGTAGAGAATATAATGAGAAAGATTTACTGCCTGCCTATTGTCAATACTCGAACTATTCATGACGACGATCACAGCTGTTATGGTCCCGAATGGTACGCGGAAAAAACGACATTTTATACCTATCGGTTCTACAATCTATCTCTCTAATTTTATTGGCGCGATCTAATCTGCCGTAGTACGAAGGGGTTAATAGTATGTTTTTTTACGTCGTCAGTAAAATGATTTTCCTGAAATTTATTTAGGAGGTTAAGCCTATAATTTAATCTACGCTTTGATAGCGATTCCCATCTTAATTCTTCTAACAGTCCAGACACACTAGCCAACTTATCGTAGCGTCGTTTCACAAACCTAGCTCCTCTTCGCTGTACGCGATCTAACTCTGATATCAACCCCACGACGATTCCTCTCTGTCATGGAGTGGCCGTGGGGTGGTTAGGGTTTGTATTAAAGGGAGGGGTATGGCGGTCCCTTGGGCGGCGCCGGATGATTGAATAAGGTGGTAAGATCGGGCCTTATCATGAGGAGTGGCCGGGGAGTGGAGTTAAGGGGGCAGTATTTGGACTGGAAGAGAGATACGTCTCGCTAGATGTGAAGCGTATAGGGGTGGGCAATTTTTTAAATAATTTATCACGACAAAACTCTTGTTTTTTAGCGTTGCGCTGATTATGTGGGAGGGTGCGAAGGTCGATCTGTGAGATATATTCCGGAAAAGTACAGGTGATCATTTTTATCGAAGATAGCAAATTTTGAATGTGGAATTCTAGCACTGCAAAAATACTGGGCCAAGAGTACCCGAGTAAATGATAATGGAGTGTGAAACTTTAGACGATAGATGAGAGAGTGCAATTATGGAAGGAAGGTGTCAATCGGAATTTTAATGGTGAGGCCATTGGGGGCTATTCCCATTGAAAGGAAAGAATTTAGGAAGAAAATGTGATCATTGCACATAGATATTTAGTCTATGTGTATATTCTTAGTCTATGTATTACAGTGAAAATCATGTCCATCTTTCTATGTCAGCGAATGCATTGCGCCTTTCAATATACTCATTCTTCTCCTGACCCACGGTGCTAGCGGACGTGCCTGCCTGACCTCTCCCTGGAACCGGGTTATCCCCTCAGCGAGGCAGACCCCTTTTTCTACCTGCCCTGCGTACCTGCTTTCCCGTAGCCGTAGTTCATTGTTCTGTGGATTGATAAGTAGACTTATTTGTTTGGGTTTTGCTTTTCTTTGGTGCGCTGGAGAGTTTGTATTCTTATTTATCTCGTAGTTTAGTTAGCTCTTTGCTAAGTGTGAGGTATTAGTTATTTTGTAGTAGTTGTAACTCCTTGTGTTATTCGAATTTTCGTTGTAGCAACTAGAATCCTTTTCAAATATCTTTGCGACTGAGAGGCACACATTAGTTTTTTAGAGGTGAGGGAAGAGGGCACGTGACTTCGTGAAAACCAACCAGAAGGAAGTAGGCGGAGCCTAGCTTCTCAGGGATTGTTGCTTTCAGACCTCCGTCGCGTACGCTTCGCAATTCAGTTAGCTGAGTTGCCAAACATCTATTGCATTCATTCGCTGGATATGCCGTGATGATCTTACTTCACCTAACCTTTTACCCACATTTTCCTATTAAGGTAGTTGAGCGAAATATCATTTTACTTAGAAATCAATGAATTTTATCTCATTTTAAAGAAAAATATCTCACCCTTCCAATGACACCAAAAATTTAACCCCTTACAACATTACTTTCGGAGATATTAGCTAAAAAATACCAGCCATTTTACTTGGGAAATGGTACGTGTATGCTTTCCAGAAAGACAGTATTTACAAAATGAGGAATTTCTAACACTTAGGTGTCGTAAAAAACTAACAGCGTGTAGTTTGTGTGTTTTATCAACTATTTTTAAACATAAATGATATTGTCACCGCAGTGAATTCGTCGGGATATCAAAAAACTTAAATTTCTCAAACTTAGATGTCGTAAAAAAACTAACAGTGTATAGTTTGTATGTTTTATAAGCCATTTTTGAAAGTTAATCATATTGTCACCGCAGTAGGTTCTTGGGTATCACAATAAAACCTTCCGTTTTGCAGGAGTTTCAAACGCACCGCGTGAAAAAAATGAGTCAGGTTAAAGACTTCAGTATTTAGATATTTTCATATAATTAATAACCATTTCTGTCATATAAAACTATATTATTTCACCATTAATAATGCAATATTTTATCCATGTGTCCTACAGCTGGTGAAATTAAAACGTATAATTCGAATATGGTCTCTATTATGACTAGGGAACTATCTCGCTCGGACTACCTTCACCTAATAATTTCTTTCTTTTCTCCGCCATCCCACTATCTATCCTTCATATAAGTGGACTCATAAGTCGAATTATTATTAGTGGCAATTATTCCTTAGCATTTATGGGATATATTTTTAAATTTGACCTCTATGTTAGTAGTGCCTGATTGATTTGAGACCAAATTACATACAATTCCATCGTATTTTAAACAAAAGAATGGCAAAAAAACTTGTAAACCCTTAGTTCAATCACGGCAGTAGTCATAAATCAACGTAACTACTTCAGTTTTGGACTCGTTTTAATCAGCTTGATTCACAGAAAATTATTTAAGATTTGTCTTTTAGAGTAATTTAACAAATAAACGTCATAACTTTTGTTTTCAAAAGTCTACCTCTAATTCACTGACCGAGCAATCACGAATGATTCGTTCTAATACCCTTGAGACGATAAGGAGTCCGAGTTGAGAAAGAGCATTTTAAGCATTTTTTACTCAAAACGGTCACTGATAACTTCGTTTGAGAACACATGCTACCCATACACCGAGTTTGAGCATAATCGGAGATCTTATGGGACAATCATTTGTTGAACTGAGGTAGAATGGCCCACGTGTATATTCAATTCCCTATTTTAAGCGTAAAGTTAGCCTTAAAACAATATAAAAGACCACATTTCGTATTTTAGCTGAAATGCTCAGGGAACAACTTTCCCTGATGTGTCTTCGACCATATCAGAGTTAAAACCGTCAACATCCACTTTTTGTTTTCAATCATTGAGGAAGTCACTTATCCAATTCACTATTTTTCTATTAACTCCGCATGATTGCAATTTATTAATATATGAATTTTTGTGAGGAACCTAGTCAAAGGACTTCTTGAAATCAAGGAATATCGCGTCGACTTGCTTAATCGATTCACCTGATTTTAGGATATCTTGTAGGAAGAGCGCAAGCTGTGTTTCGCAATACCTGCCCTTACGGAAGCCGTGCTGACTGCTATGTAAGAAGTTAATATTATCCAGGAATGTCATAATATTAATAACGTCAATGTGTTCGAGGATCTAGCATTGAAATGATGTTAGTGATATAGGCCGGTAATTTTCTGGGTCACAATATCCTTTCTTGAATATCGGAGCGACGGTGGCTATTTTCCAGTCTTGGATCACCTTGCCTTCGGATAATGATTTGTTAAATATAATTTTTAAGAATGGTGCAATTTGTGGCGCTAACTCCTTGAGCACGCTTGCAGGTATTCCTACTGGACCTGGGGACTTGTTACATATAATCGAACACAGTTTTATTATTCCATCACGTTGAATTGTTATTTCAGCTATAGGCTCGTTAAAGTCAGGAATGTCTAAATTGTGAATTGTGTCATCCTTAGTAAATACACTTTCGAAGTAGTCATTTAATAAGTTGGCTTTATCGATGCTGTTGGTGATCACTTTGCCGTATGTATCCCGTAAAGACTCTACTGTCTAAGCTTCGCCCAGGAGCTCTCTCGCGTACGACCAGAATGGATCGAGGTTTTCATTTATTAATTCATCTAGGATTTTTTTTCTTGAAGTTTCGTAAAGTAGTGCGCATGATTTTCTTCGTTTTTGAGCGTTGGGAAACGTAACATTCTTTCACAGCAAGTTTTACTATTTTGTTACTTAAGTTAATAGAATTTTTATATAAATTATGTAGTTGCCTTGTCTCCTGAGCTCCCGCCTTATTTCGTGGTTATACCAAAGAGGTTGTTTACTCTCCCGTTTGAATTTGTATGGAATGTATTCATCGATTCCTTTACGTAGTATTTCCAAAAATATCTTCAAGATACTTCGGTGCTCTCGTTCTTCGTTGTGGCTATGAATTTCGTGAATGAGGCTTCTAACGTCTCTCCGAATTTTACGTAATCGAATTTTTCAAATAAGGAGACTATACGTTTGGGTTTTACAGCGGAATCTACTGTCGTTTTCAAAGTCGTAAAAATTACTATATGATCACTTATCCATTCGAGGATATCGACGTATTTAATCATTGTAGGGTGACTAACAGCTAAAAGGTCTTATATTTTATTACCTCTCGTAGGTTCGTTTACTATTTGAGTAAGAGAGTGATGTGAAAGTATATTAAGTAAGGCCTCGCTTATATCACGCTTCCTCGAACTTGGTTCAACGCTATTGGTTTTCCAATTTATAGCCGGGAGGTTGAAATCCCCACCGATAATTATTACGCTTTTGTTATCCCTCGAGGTAAATTTTGTCAATTGAGTTTCTAATTTGTACAAAATGTCGATTTTAGAATCTGGTGCCCTGTAAAATGAGCATATATGCATATTTCTTTTGTTTTATGCTTAATGGTACACCAAACGCTCTCTATTCCATTGTCGTCTAATACTTCTACGAATCTACGAATTCTGCTCCTATGCCTATACAGAATTCCCACAGCCTCCTGTTCAGGCAGTAGGTTCTGCTCAAAAACATGGTGACCGCGGTCGGTCCGCGGAACAACACTACAAATGGAGATGCGCCTATCGACAACAGGTGCCATTCCACCTCTGAGTTTAAATCTTTGAAGGAATTCAAAATCTCATCAGCTCCACGCTCGGACGCATCGTTGGTGCCGACGTGGGCTACCATCCGCAGCCTGGAGCAGCCGGTATCTCCAACCGCTGCTCGTATCGCAGCCGTGGCGTTGGGTACTAATCCTCCTGGTATACACCAGAAGGTGACCCGTTGATCCCTTCCGTCTCTCCTTGCCCTATTCCGCAATGAGGGCACAATCCGCCGGACGTTATAACTCCCTATTGATAAAATCCCCGCCCTCCCTGCCCGGCTAACCTTAGGAGCAGCGTCCCTCGAGTGGGGGATGCGCTCACGTCCTCTACAACAGGCGTCACGGGGCCATCCTCCGACAGCACCGCGAAGTTGTTGCGCACAGGGATAGGGGCAGCCTCCACTCCCGCCTCTCCTCGATTCGAACCCGCTGCCCCTCGCTGCCCCCCGACCCTGGGGCACCACTATCCACTCCGGCTTCGAGATGGGCTTCGTCCCCAGGCTCAGGGGCCGCACCGCCACCCCCTCGACCGCTCCACCTGTATTTGCACCCGAGCGCACCCGGAGCACCACCTTGGTGCTGTTAAGGGTCCTGGAGGAAGCTCTACGGTCCCCGGCGCCCGAGACGCCCGCACGATCCTCCGCGAATCTCTGCAACCATCCTCTCCAGCTCGGCGACGCGGGCCTCCAGGAGGTCACTCTTCACCCTGCAGTTGAGGCTAGCCACAGACCCGCGGTAAGCCATACTATGCTACTGGCTTTACAAAACAAAGATACTACGATATGATACTTTTACGATGCGGTAATCTTGTCCGGATGAGAAACTACGATATTTTTTTTGCTCGGATGAGTTTCTTAAAGGAAGTCAAATGGCACGAGTATCCTACGCGGGAATCTGAACGAATTTGCGGAATATGGTTGTGACGTCAACGGGAACGGTTAAGTAAGCGGGTAAACCCTCGCAGTAATAATAATAATAATAATAATATTTATTGTTCAAGGACTACATATCCTTTGGAACAAAGTACAGTTTAACTGAAAAACTCTGTGGCAAAAATAGTATTTTTACAGGACACTACAGTTTACAAATATGACAATTCAATAAGCATACATTAAGCATTAATGCAATAATATTTAAAATTACTATAAGTCAAGCTAATAAAACATATAAACAATTAGTAAGGATGAGAGACAGTTTTTTTAAAGAAATTAACAAAAAAAAATAAATAAATAAATAAAAAAAATCAAGTGTACAATGAAATTCACACTGCGCTACAATAATATTTTTATACAAGAAAGATAACATTTCCGATTTCAATTTATATACATTGTTTGATTTTATAATATGGTCAGGAATACCATTCCATATTCTAAGGCCATAATTTATTGTGGATAACTGATACATATTCGTTCTACACCTTGGAATTTTAAATCGTCTTCGTCCTCTTACTTGTCTCCCTGGAACACTTTGGTTTTTTATAATATAATTATACCAATAATCAGGGGTTTTAGTTGATAATATTTTGTAGATGAACACAGATAACTTAAATATTTTTCTATGTTCCAATTTCATCCACTTCAATTTAACATAATAAGGAGTTACATGTTCGTAAATACTCGTATTACATATATATCTTACTCCGGCATTAAACAAGATTTGTAATTTATTTTGTAATTCCTTAGTTAAATCAACAAATACAAGGAGACAATAATCGATATGAGGAATTAAAAGATGATTAATGAGTTTTTTACGCAGCTCAAATGGAATTAGATGTTTAAATTGTTTCATCTGCGCTAAAGTCTTGTACACTTTGTTGGAAATGCTCCTTCCAAGTTAATGTATTATTAATATTAACTCCTAAGTTTACAACCTTATCTGTATAATCTATTTCAGTACCGTTTACTATGATTTTAGGTAAAATATCATAATTGAGTTTATTTATAAATTTGCCAGTACCAATTATTATAGATTTTGTTTTTACGGGATTGATTTTCAACATATTATGTTCAACCCACTTGCATATGCGGGAAACATCTTCATTTATCTTTTCGATGGCGCTATGGATTTCAGATGGATGACACTCTAGATAAACTTGCAAATCGTCAGCATACAATTAATATTTTGAGTGAGTGATCGAGCTGGGTAAATCAAGAATAAATATTGAGAAAAGTAGAGGCCCAAGGATAGAGCCTTGAGGCACTCCACATGTCACTGCGGAAAAACTGGACAATGCAATTCAAGGACTGCGGAAAAACTGGACAATTCAAGGACATCCTTTTACTGCTTGAAGTCTATGGAGTAAATAAGATCGGAACCATTGAATAACTGGGAAAGAAAATCCAAGTCTCCCCATTTTACATAGTAGGAGGTCGTGATTTACACAGTCAAAAGCCTTTGTAAAATCAAATAGTACAAGAATGGTCACTTTCTGGTTATCTTACTATTATCTGGTTATCTTCCGTTACTCTAATGAGGGCAGTTTCGGTACTATGTCCTTTCCGGAATCCCGACTGGTATTTATCAAGAAGGTTATTAGTTGCTAGAAAATCTACTACAGAGTTGTACACAAATCTCTCAAGAGGTTTAGACAAGGTACATAGCAAAGAAATGGGACGATAATGTGACGGCTCGGTCGGATTCCGAATTTTCTGAATAGGTTTAATTATTGCGGTCTTCCAAGAGACAGGAAAGACTGAATAATTCAATGAACAGTTATAAATGTCAATCAGCACAGTAGGGAGTGGAGATGAGTGGGAAAGTGAATGTAGCGTGTAGGAAGAGTTGGAACGATAATATTAGTGACAAGAGGTTAGGAATTCACCGCAATACAGTAGTAAGATAAAGTAATAGATGAAAAAATGAATAATGTAGTAAAATAAAGTTACCACTTCCGAAAAAAGATAAATACAGCGGAAGGTCAACAGATAAATGCAATTAAATAAGTTGACAATAAAGGAGAAAAAAATACTGGGAGCGTCTACTTATCCGGTTCACTTCTACGTGACGGTACACCAAACGCTAGGAGGACAGATCGAGTTGCCGGTTCATCGAATTCACACACACACACACACAAACACACTCAATGATAATACAAAAAACTCTCATAATCAGAAGTTGGTGATAGAAGGTGAAAAACGTGACTTAGCAACTTTTGAGGGCAGAGATTGATATCTTTTAGTCCTCAGTGCACAATTCGTGAATTTAGGCGAAGTTATTCAAACGATTGCCTGGGGTCAATTACGGAATTATCGTCGGTACGAGATATCGTGCGTTACCTATCGACCTAACCTGCTATTGACCGAAATGATAGCGGTTTTCGACAACGTTACACCGGATCTTATCATCCTATGTCACGATAGAGCTCGGCCCACGTAGGGCATATAACGTGTATTAGTAGCGTCAGTAAAAAATAATATATTTTGTTGACGAAACGGCTGCGATGAGATTGAGACAAAAGAAGAGCGAAAATGGGTAAGCGACAAAATCGATATCGTGTAAAGGAGAAGAGCACGATGATAAATCATTCCTTGGTACAAATTCCGATGTTTTTACAATCGATATTACCTAAATATTGAGATAAAGTGAACATATGCGGTTCCTATGCTCATTAAATTCGTTAATTTTAACATAACGTTTAGTAATTTATCGTTTTGCTGTGAAAATAGCGAGGAATTGGAATTATAAAAGTGGGTTAGGTTATTATTCCCAAATTGCCAGTATAAATCATCATAGCGACTTGATTTACGCATATAAACATGGAATTGAAATCAGTCTCTAAAGAAAAGTAAGCATATAGCAATCTTAAACGCTGCGGATCAGAATTGTTCAGTGTATCACAACCTTAGAGAAATATGAATTCAAGTAATCTGCAATTCCAATTCATGAGCGTAAGTAGCTACCTTGAGTATAAAAAATGCTCCCTAGAGCAAATTCAAAAACGCCGAATACAACATCAAGACATAGTGCAGCAATTTCATTTTAATCCCAGTCTTCAGATTTTTTCATAGCTACCCAAAATGCATCCTTCAAATAAAACTTGAACGTAAAAATATCAGTAATTAATTTAAAACCATCTAGATTAGACAAATTCTAATGATAATACACGAGAATTATCGATAAATATTGTGGTGTCATCATATTCAATTACGTAAATATATATTAACTTTCCTCAGTAGTAAAGTCATCTTCGTATTTCCTAAGACTTAGACAATTAAAATGATGTGCGGAAAAACAGAATAATTTTCCCGAAACATCTTATTGTTACAACAAGAAATATATGCATATATTATTGTCTTAGAAGCATATTAAGTTGAAAATATATATGCCTGAGTGCCTCCTATTGTGAGGAAAGGCAGTGAACCTAAGGGAAAACTTGCCCAATAGACTATTGAATCAATGTAATAATGAAGTAGGTAGGCATTGTGCCGCGAAGGTTGACTCAGAGTTTATCAGGTTTTTGGGCAGTAAGTAGTGAATTATTTTAATTTTCTCATTGAATAAATGTTTTCCGTATGTGGCGGACTGCGCTTCAAATATTGCAAACCTGGAGCGAAAAAAAATGCCATTACATCAAAAAGTATATGAGTTATAGCGAAGTTGATTCCGTCGATAGGATATCGTACGATATCTCAGTCTTATTGGCAGATAAAAAGAGCAGAAATAGCATTAACCAGACAGTAAGAGATAACGAACAATATCTCGGCAAAATCGTACGAAAGGACGTTGTACGGAAACAAATAAGAACCATAATAGCGTTTTATTTATCGCGTGATGAGCCACTTAGCAACCGGCTGTATCCGTACGATATCTCTCACAGAAAAAGTTCCGAAATAGATACCCAGTAATCTTCACTTGACATGGGAGAAAAGGATATTTTTTTAACCCTCAGTTTATGTGTCTGCAAAAATTCCCTTTTTAGTGGAATAGTGATCGGTATAGACAGCGAACGACGGTGAATGGTATGAGGGTCCTCAGCATAGCGTCGCAAGGATGTAACTTAATGCAGAATACATAGCAGGCCTTCCGTTCGTCCGTTGGAAAAATATTCACTCCATGGCTTTGAAGGTTTGCAGCCCCATGAGATCTGACCTGCATAGCCACCCTGGCGTGGTTTAGCTCATCTCGCCGCTGAGGGAAAGGGACGCGCTTCCCCGACGGGAAAGTCCTCCGTAATGCCCAAGAGGTGGCGATACACGAAAATGTACATTCTCCACTTGGTGGTGCCAAACAACAAGAGAATACCTCTCAAAAATTTCATAGGCTGAATGGTTGAACAATCTTTTCAAAGTCGAGGTCATTTAGCACTCATCTTTAGCTTGTTTGGCGCGACTAGCGCCGGACAACACAATCTGGTCAACCGTACAGCAATGTAACTTCGACCTATTAAAGCCTCCTGTGACGAAGGAGAAACGTTTTCAACTAAAAGTGTATTTCACGCAGCGAGAATTTAAGCCATGGGATCCAGTCATATGTAATATGCAGAGAGCGAGCTTTCAGTTCCAGATAAAGTGGAGATAGTTAACTAACCTACTGTCTGATGTGATGAACAAAACCCGAACTTTGAGTTTACTTGAAGTTAACGAAAAGGGGGTCATCTTCAAGTTAGCGTCAACCACACATGACGAGAGGGGGCTCAAGTAATAATCCATAGATAAGGCTGCTGGCTGTAGGCAGTACCAATTTAAGTTTTAAATCAAATTTAAATTTAAGTATTAATTTTATTCTATTGGAATTTTTTATAGTTTTAAGTGGAAGTGGTCGAGTGTTATTTCCTTTCGGAGGAAGGAATCATCTGTCCTCACGACGGCCGCAGGCGTATGGATTGAGAGGCAATCGCACACTCAGCCGCCGCACCAGACCCTTCCCAACCCCTGAAACACCCTCAAAGGCCACATCTCACTTGCCCCACATCCCTTTCCCTCGATATCGCCCCACTTTCCGTCCCCCTACCCCTTCCCATCTCCACAACACCCCCACCCCCGCATCTAACCCTCACCGCAATGACGTCAGAGTCTCCAGCGCGCCCCCCCGGCCAATCCCCACCTCGGATGCAAGCCGTCTGGGCGGCCCGGCCCCGTTGCCATGACGTTACGGCTGTGACGTAAGCTGCCTCGACGAATATTGGAGTTTTCGGGTGCCAGGGAGATGGGGGGGGGGGGTGAGGGGTGAGGGAGATAAAGGGATGTAGTGAGGGAGAGGGTGGGAGCGGGGGGCGGTTTTTTTTCAAGAGGGAAGGACGAAAGTGGACGGATGCGGGGTGGGAGGGAGGGAGGGAGGCATGGCTACAGAGGTCGAGAGATGGGAAGCGTGAAGAAGAAGGGACCTGGGGGCTTATTCTCATGACTTTGGAAATCGTGTTAGTAAGAAAAATGAATGCATGCACACACCTACCACGCCATTCCGTTTCGGATTATGCTGAGTCGAGTAATTTTAATATTGCCGTGAAACTCACGAATCTTGCTCCCTTTGAAATATTTCCCCCATAACACCCCATCCTCATAAACCGCTTTCTCTTCTCTAACACTCATGCATTCCTTCATGCACACGATCTCCTATTCTTAAGACTCGCCACGTTTTTACTCGTTAAGGGTCTCTCCTCTACCACATTCACCCATGATTTTCGCGGTCTACCTCTACCTCTCACACCAGTCAATCTACTATCGTGTAATAAGTGATTGGTTGATAGACTCCCTTTCCCATTATCTCGAAACGGCCAAAGCATTAAGGAGTACACACTCCTTTTTCAAACACAGTATTTCCATTACTGCAGCGCTCAACCAAAATTCTTTCATTTGACACACTCATTACTTTCCCTGTCTATCCTCACTTATACCGTTCACACTTTCAGACACCCAATTCATGCAGCATTTAACTTAGTACAATGCTTTTCTTGACATGCCCACTGGTTTCGCTGACGATGAATAACGTTTGGCGAAGAACATTTTTCTTCTCTGTAATCTTCACTTCCCTGGACAAACACTCATTCATAGATTTGCTTCTCGTACTAACTTCGTCATTTTCAGTCGCATTCGCACGCCTTTCATGTCTCTCCATGTACCATTCCATCATTCGCAAACGTTTGGCGAAGATACACAAAATCAGCTCCTTTTGCAATTACTTCATCATTTACTCTCTCACTATACAATTATTTATATCACTCTCCATGTCAACAACTACCCATGCAAAATAAACTTAATAGAAAACAATTCAGAGCTGAAATCTGCATGCGTGAAGACAAAATAAAAATACCTTACGGTCTGCTGATGGAATTTAAATTTTGAAGGAAGAATTTTATAAAATTTTTAAGCCTCTGATAATATAATAATATTAATATTTATTATTTCACAAAACGACATTTGAATATACAATTATTTAATACATAAATTTCGAGAAATTAGGCACCCCAAAAGAATCGTGTTGGGATTTCCATCGAATGAATAATTTGTGCTCGGCAGTACCTACTATATTTATGCATACAAAAAGTTTAAGCATGGATAAAAAATCAACAAAACATGAGTGTTCAATGTAACAGAAACAAAATGCATTTTTATGGTGCACTTTACAGAAGGAGCAACATGGCGAACACTATGCAGAAGCAAGGCAGATTGAATATTATAATAAAACGACATGACAAGAACAAGCAGTTAAAGAATATATGAAGTTTGATATTTAAAATACAGAAAAGTGAGAAGGAACTCCTCATTGGATGGATGGTTCATAATTGTACCAGATATTTTCAATATCCTTTCGAGCAAACAACCATTTTCTTAGCAAGGTTAGAAATTTTACTTCACTCCTAACAGAATACATTTCTCTCGGTGACTGGACAAAAACTTTAGGTGCAATATAAAGGCAAGAGTTTTTAAATGCTTCAACATGAGGCCTTGGAATTTTAATATTAGCGCTATTTCTGAGCATTGATTTGTAGTTGCACGGTTTATTACATTGACCTTCTCGATTATAAAAGACATGGAGAACCTTATAGACAAATAAGAGTCTTAGTGGTAAAATTCTTAATTGGAGATGAAACGGAAAAGAGGAAGCCGTGCTCGCTGCACTCAGAATAGTGAGTACAATTTTATTTTGTATTATGCGTAGAGTGGTAAAGGGGTAATAACAATTTAAGTATGTCCAATTACATCTACATCTACATATTACCCTCCGAGCCGCCGCATAGGCATGTTGTAGGGAGTGTAAGGACACCAGCCGTGTAAAGATGTGAGGGATAAGGTATTGGGAGGTGAAATGGTGACGTGTATTATATGGGAGTGTTTTAAGTGGTGCTCAATGGTCACTTATTGTGCGCGGAAAGAACGAGTTTTTGTACCTATCTGTTCGGCAGTGTATCTCTCTTATTTTATCGCATCTGTCAGACCTAGAGATGTAGTGAGGCGTCATGATAATATTCTCTGTTTCGCTCTGAAATACACCAGTTCTGAATTTCTCAAGCAACCTAAGCCTAGCATGTAGCCTCCTAACCTATATGGGCTCCCACCTTAATCTCTCTAAAAGTTGTGAGACACTATATGCTCGTTTGTAGCAGTTTTTAACGAAGTGCACTGCTATCCTTCGAATTAAATTAATTTTTTCGGTTAAATCTTTATGACCAGGGTCCCAAATGCTCGCGGCGTATTCGAGGTGTGGCCTAACCAGAGCAAAGTATAATCTCTCTTTTACTTTTTCATCCGAGGACCTTCTTATTATACTTTTAACAAAACCTAGTTTCTTTAATGCTGTGCCGCATATGTTTTGTATGTGTGTTCCCGATATGTGATAACGATATATCAGTAGTTAAGGTAATTCCAAGATATTTATTATGCGCTTAACAACTCCTAGCTTCTGTGGCGCATTTACTTAGACTCTTGGCATTATTATTTACTCCAACATATTAGAAACAACGAAACAAAATACAGTAAAACCTAATTGCTGTCTTTTGGTGCAAATAATGATCAAAGATGCCCACAAATTGGATACTGAATGACCAATCACATTTTGTAATCTGGAAATTTTTTTTGGAATTACTGTCCTTGAGAAAATTACCGTCACATTTTATGTTATATTTTCGTTTAAACACAAGAAGATTCCGAACTTTAGTTTTCGAAAACAATTTTTCTTCAGACTTCTTAATCCGTCTCCAAGCTTCATATTTTCGCGTATACCTCGAATTTCACCCAAAGTAAGCGAATGAAGGCATAAAATTTAGATGGGATATTCACAAAAGTTTATCTCACAGTTATTATACTCCTTTCAGAAATGTTTTTTGGTAAAACCATTCTAATATTAATGAATAATATTATAAATAGAATTAAAGGTCAATGCCGAATGGCCTACATACCAAAGCGAAGGCAAAGCATTTGGAGCTGAATTCTCTAGATTCGAACCACTGGAAGTCGAATTATCATTATTGTTACATGTACTGAATAAAAAGTAGCGTACCGTAACTCAAAATTTCTTTATATCAGAGTTTTTAAGTTCTGGAGTTTTTTTTACTCATCCAAGCTCGACTTAATAGTTAGGAACATGGATAAAAGTTTCATTCCGACTTTCCAAGACCGGCGATTAAGGAATCCACGGGGTGGAAGACCAGCCGTCAGCCAGTTAGATGGTCATGAGACCCAATCTCTTGGATTGAAACGTCACTAAGCCATGTGACTTCAATTCCGTAACGGCAAGAAGAAAAACCACGTCACCATTACCTCATTGCGCTCATCACGTGCTCAAGGGAATCTGCCCAGAGCTCACGAAAGGTTTCAAAGAGAGTGGTTACGTAATCCACGGTCGAAAGAGAAAGAACTGAGGATATGGGATTGGTTCGGAGTTCATGTAACGCATGGGGAATAAAAAGACTAGAAGAAAGACGTCCACTAGTTTCGAAAGGCGGGTAAACGCGCGGATACGACGATACATTTGATTATGGCTTCCCGGGGGAAAAAATCCTCCGTCTGAAATTATAATCCTACGTGGTAGCCAAAAAACATATGAAATTGAAGGCGGCGGATAATTGCATTCAAACACATGAAAGTGGAGAGACTTTAATCTAAAAGGATTCCTTTTAAGTGAAACACCGACGTTAATACGCCATTTTGCAACGTATCAATGTTGTTACTATTGAGTTTTATTTCATCATGGACATAATAGACATGGATAGCTTTCCACCGAGTGAAGCCTCTGAAACCCTTTCATTGGTATCAATGTCGTTGATGTATCCCTATGTGTTTATGGAATTCATGATCCAGAATGAATCTGATTCGTCTGGTTGAAAATGTTCTGCATGAAAAAACATTTCCTTCCTTTCACGAGCATGGCATACTTGAAAAACAGAAAAAATGCGTAAAAGGCCCATTAAACAATATACATATGTCATGCAATCCTGTTGGAGATGAAAAAAAAATACAAGGATTCGGGGCCGATATGGGTATCAGAATTGACACGTTGTCTCATAAGTGAATAATATCATACGTAAATGTTTGATGGAGACAGTTTTAATAAATGTGTAAAATAGGCAATCGACCATTCATTTTATTTGTATTTTGAAAATAAAAAGTAATGAATAAAGTGACTTGTAACCATTATAATTTCATTGAATAACAGTACTTGTTTTCGTGAGATTTAGTACAGCACGGTAAGCAGACTAATTATTAAATTATAATTCTAAAGAGCTACTGATAAAAATTTGAAACTCGCACTGAAATTCATATTCCAATAAAACTGGTGTGGTAACTCTTCAACATATCACATCGGCAGTTGCTGAACCTGGATGTAAATTTGGTCATGTATTTTGATGTGTAACATATTTCAGCATCAATGTTTGGAAAATACTTGCAATTAATTATAGATTCTCATGCATTTGTAATTCCTTGAAAGGCTGACCAAGAGCTTATCACGAGAGATATGATCGAACGAAAGCCTTCAAAATCTAAGTAATTATTCACTATTGGAACATTAAAAACGCCTTTTAATCATGAATTCAGATCCTTATATGGAAGATATTACGACAAAATACGCTTATGTAGTGTTCCACGATGAGTTGAGAACGTTGATTTCCTATTACAACCGAAGTCTGACCGGCACAATGAAAAAAATAGTAACTGGATAAAACCGGGAATAGGTAAGCCGGAACGCTCACATAACTGACTATCAGCAGAACCAAATGATAATGAATGGTATCGTCAGAGGAAAAAATCTTTCCCTGATGAAATCCTTCATTCAGTAGCTCGTCAAAGGGATCGATTGTGGGCCTCCCTGGTCTCCGACATGAACGCTCAACGTAAACGCTGCATTATTTTACACAAAATATATTATTTTAACACATCATTCGTTCGGAAAACAAGGTAATTGCATGATAAAACTAATACCACCCGTAACACATTCTAGAGATAGATTCCATGTCTTCAAGATGCGCCATCTTGAAGAAGTGGCTGCCGCGAGAAATCGAGGAGGGGTTAGACATTTTCAAAATCGTCGCATTTAGTTAGCAGCTGATTCATGCGGGTGAGTAGGTGAGGAAAAAACAGATGTAAAAGAAGGTCATGCAGCCATTGTTGGATTGTTTTAAATGGAATGGCACATTGTTGGCAGTTACGGCTGTTTGCTTGATCTACATGATTGGAAAGCCGCATAATTTATACCCCTGTATAAATTCTTCAAGATGGCGCATACAGGGGCATGAATTATGCGGATTTCCAATCATGAAGATCAAGCAAACAGCCGTAACTGCCAACAATGTGCCATTCCATTTAAAACAATCCAACAATGGCTTCATGACCTTCTTTTACATCTGTTTTTTCCTCACCTACTCACCCGCATGAATCAGCTGCTAACTAAATGCGACGATTTTGAAAATGTCTAACCCCTCCTCGATTTCTCGCGGCAGCCACTTCTTCAAGATGGCGCATGCGAATATTTGATAATATGCATTGATGTTTACACCACCCGTAATAACTAACGAGACCTAACGACGACAGAAGAGTGTTTCTGAAAACACACTATCATAGGCAGAATGGAAAATATTTCCTGAAATTTTTCTTTTTTCTTTTTCAGTTCTTCACTGTTGAATTAGAACTTTAAATCAATATTTTTTCTTTAAAAAACTGGTTTTAGACTGGAAAAAATTATACGAAGAAAACATTCTCAGATTTAGGTGTTTTTATAGTTCAAATAATGAAGGAGAAGAATAATTCCAGTTGTTGCTATACGAGCAGAAAAAAAACCTCAAAATCTGAGACTTATCTCTAGAGGTGGGAATTTCGGTTCATTTTGTGGATTCGGTTCATGGGATCTGATTCGCGGCAATGATTCGGTTCTTTAAATCGTTCATAATGAACCGAATGAACCAAATCCACGAGAGAATCTTGAATCCATGTGAATCTGTGGACTTACTGCATTTCAAATATTGGTGTGCGAAATAACAAACAAAAAAATGAAGTCTGATGCTCCAATTTCGGAAACACAAGACCTTTGAAAAGGTGTTTCAAGGGTATTTACAGGGTTCTTATTGAACGATTTGGATTTGGCGGATTCGGAGAATTGCCAGCAGAATCTTCTACACAAATCGTTAATATTGAACGATTTGTGTGGAAATCCAAATCGTTCAATTTGAACGATTTGGATTCGGTGGATTTGAATCTTCCATCAAATCGTTCATTATGAACGATTCGAGTGGAAAACGTAGATTCAATACATTCGGTTCATGCCATTGAATCGTTCATTCTGAACGATTCATTCATGAACGAAACAGCTCTACTTATCTCTTAAAAACATTTTAGAAGTTACAAATAAAGTGCAGTGAATACCGTTCTGTTTGTCCCTCATAACACTTGAGTTCCCCTGGTAACTTTCGGAAATTGGTGGGCTAGCCTAACAATTTTACTTAAATTACCTACTAATTTAACACTGCAGTAAATCTCCGGGCAAAGACTCTTGTTCCGACCATATGCTCTACTTATTCACATCTTTCTCGTCTGTAAGCCACACATGTTTAATAACTCCCCCAATGGAGAAAATTGAATCCAAATAAATGGTTTATTTAGAGAGCCAAGCTAGTTTACAACTGCCATATTTCTCTTTTGAGTTGAATTTCAAATCCTTACATTTCACCCTTTGAAGTAAATACCTTCATATTCTCTCAGCCAAATATTTTTAATGGCTCCTCCTGAGTAAAAAATGAAATCTGATTAATAATGAGTTTGAGCACGAAGATGTTTTTGGTATCATCTAGAAAACAAAGGTTTTGTTCTACTCGTATAGCGATATCTAGGATTATTCTTCTACCTATAATCCACCCATGAGTGCATTTAACACTTTACAATTTATAGCTACTTCCACGAAAAAAATTGCGTTTAAAAGTAGAATATCGTTGCTTTTATGAAACGAGGAATTGGTATTTATGTGATCAGTCAAAATATGAATAAAGTGACATTAAAGTCACTTCACGGAGGGGCCATCTCGAGGTCGTCGTCGACGTCGTCTTCCCTCCGTTCGTGTAGAAAATATAATTACTAAAGTGTGCGGCGGCGACATCGGAAGGATGGAGGGAGAGCTTAAAAGTGTTCTGGAAATGCACTCGGCAGCCGAGACGCCGAGAGGCGGAGATGAGAAAGAGGAGGGGGAACCATCGACCATCCGGCCTCATGGGCGATGACCACTTCTATAAAGAGACCTACGCTCTTTTTGGATTGGGTGGAACCGGAGTGGGGAGCAAAATGCTTCCGTGCCCTTCGTTATAGATACAATGCGGTGACAAAAGAAGTCTCTCTTGCGCGTCAGAGAACTAGAGAAAAGAGGATGGACGAGGAAACAAAGCAGTGGCGATGAAAAAACACCCAAGAGCGTCAACAATTGCACCGGAGAGGAGAGGGGGGAAGAGATGAGAATGAAAATGGAACTTTTCACGTCTCGAACGCGCGCAAGATGTGTAAAATCCACCGTAACACGTGGGTACTGTTATGCACCGCTCCCTCGCCGTGTGTTTACGTAGACATACACAATTTTCTCCTTTAGGTACGTATGCAAATATTTCTTGTACCTTACCCGCTTTTATTACTTCCTTTCTCTCGATCTAAAGAGAGATGAGAGGAGATAAAAGACGCCAGCGCAGTGGCCGGTGGAAGGAAATCTGCGAGAAACAATGGATTTCCCCTTTTCATAATCTTCCAAGGCGAGAAATAATTGTGTTTATGCGCACATGATTGTATACATATACACACACACACACACACACACAAATATAATGTAGTCTGAAAAACACAGGAACACGAAGATAAAAAGAAAGGCCACAGAAAAAAAACCACTCGACGTTTCCACGGTGATAGGTAACTCAGCGTTTTCACCAATGTTATTCCTTCTTTCGCTGGGAAAGGCGGTCGGGCCGTCGAATTCCCACAAAAATGCGTCTTGTTCTGTTTTTATTCGTTTACATGCTTGCGATGAACCTCTATTAAAAATCATGGCGGAGAAAACCGCGTAGAAACTCATTATTCACCAATTCATTCATTCATAATTCGTCATTTTTTTATTAATCTACCGGTTGAAGTTATGTTTAACTGAAAGTCAGATGTATCCACCCGCGCCTATCTGCCTCTAGTGCCCCTTGCTTTACCTCCGCGCATGTCCAAACCTTCTTCACCCCATCTATAAAGCCCATTCTGTTTCTTTCCCATCCCTGCTTGTCCAACACTCTTTCCTCGATCATGTGATCGAGCAAACCATTGCCCCTAATCACTCCTTTCAGCCCCCTTTTCCAGCCTTCCCCTGATCTCACCCAGAATTCTGTAACATAACCGATGAGGTAATTATATTTAATTAATTGCTCCGCGTTTGAAGCCAATATGTAATACAATCTTATTAATTGTGTGGGACACTTCAAAGGTCACTTACTTACTCTCGTTTCCCCGCTTCTCTCGTACGTGCCATTCTTATCTCTCTGCACGGCTAACCCCGCCAACAAAACGTATAATCAAATTCAAACACATTTAAAACAGAGAAATTGTTATGATAACCATATTTGTACCATATACATGCATTAATGCATGCATCCTTCTTCAACTTATGCACAGTTCACCATAAAACATATGGAAATCAAATTAAAAATGCAATATTGATAAATGGGCGTTAATTAGCACTGTTCTTTAGTTCCTTTGGAGTCACTTAATACTTGAACGCATTAATATTCACACATTCACCCTTTAAGCCCATTACCACTCTATCAAAAATATTTAACGATCAAAATCAGACACAGGAAATTAATATACAACACATATAGTTACGACAACTCAGTCCTAGACGACACAGGTGGTCAGCTTCACCGTATCTGCCTTCCCCCACAGACGAATTACTGTGGCGTCTTCTTTTCACGGTCAGCAATACAGTTCCCGTCTCTCTCTCTCTCTCATTTGACCGCTCAGCTGTCTCGGAGCCTGCAGTTCACAGCTTACGACGCGTTCAATGCTCAGCTCTATCTTTGATGGGCGTCTTTCTCCGCACGTTTTTTTAAGAGCACTTTCTTTTGCGTCTCACTCGCCCCGTGGCTGATAGAGAACTCCCCGCCTCCTTCTCTAATTCTCCGTCACGTGTTTTGAATTTCTGATGCGATTGGCCCCGGCGTATCCTAGCGACTAAGGTACGCCAAGTTTGCGTTTGTTCTCCCCCTCCTCTGCGAGCACGCGTGGACAAGAACTGCCAAATATGGCTGTCCTCTATTGTTACTTATCCTCTTTCGCACTACGTGGGGAACAGCAACGTCAAAGATGGCGGTCCCACCGTTATATTACAAGTCTCATATCCTCACATACCATGCCAAGCACTAACAACGCCTTGACTAATGATTTAATAAGAAAGCCAGCTTGAGTACCTTTGACATTTTTAACCACGGATTTTACATTTTATGCACAAAGGGAATAAACTAGAATTTCCGGAACAATTAGAAATAGGGTAAAATCGTGAATTTTTCCTGGATAATTTCAACTCTGTAAAGACCATAGGTATGTCTTTTCCACCGCATAGCCCTTCCCCCTCTTCCACACTTCAATTAGCCACACCTCACCAGTCTCAAACTTGATCGTGCCTCTCCTGCATTCACTCATCACTCCCGTCTGTTTTACACTAATATTCTGCGGTCATATTCCAACTCGCTTTCCCGCAGCAAGGATCGTCATCGTAAATTTTAACCCCTCCCGACCCACAGCGCGCCGGGTTTCTAAGCACTACTGGCATAAGAGAGAAACACTCCAAGTGTGTCACCTGGAAAATGGACTGTTACAAAATTGTAGAGGGAATTAGGGTGGGAACATCTATCCAATCGAAGGGAGAAATATAGGTTAAATCTTTTACGAAAGTTTGATGTAGACTATTTTTTGCCAGGCGTTCAAAACTTTGCTAGAGCCAAACTATTATGGTAGGAACGATCACGGGAATAGGATTAAGGAAATAGACTGCAGAACCGATAGATTTAAGATGTAATTTTTTCCACGTACAATAAGGGACCATAATCGTTGAGATAGATCAGTTCTAGGATACTGACTAGGTTAAATAGGTTTTTCCAGTTGTGCTAAATATCTTAATATGATTATTAGCTCCTAACCTCGCATGCAATCTCCGGAATGATATACTCTTGCATAATTTCGTGCCCTGTAGTGCTATTTATCTGTCGCATTAATAAAACTGCTCGATGACATAAAAAATGGCCGAAGTCACAGGCAAATGAAAGAAGATGCTCAGGACCGACTGCGATGGAGGGCATCCAGTTGAAATCTGTCAGAAGACAGATTCCACTTATAAGAGAAGTTATATCTTGAGTAGTGTACTGCATGGTGGCATGTTCTTCTACGTATCACTCTCCTGGTTTCTGGTCTGACTGCGTACCGTTGCCCTGACTGCTTTTGGCTTGCACTTGGCATTTGGGGGAACGTGCGCGGTTATGATTTGAACTGGGATGAGTACTGCATTCCTGGTCTGGAATCACCCCGTGCCACACACCCCAGTGGTGGCTTGCACGGTATTTGGTAGATGTTGACTGTTATTGGTTCTGAGATTTCCGCCGCGGTTTGACAGGCAGGCAAAGATGGCGATAGAAATCCGGGTGCACCGAGTACACAACTTCAAGCGAGAAGAAGAAAAGGGGAACATTGGGGGATTCACACACGGGAAATTTACGGATAAGCATATCGTAATGTCAGATTTATAGAAAGAATACTGGGAAAATATGACGAGAAAGTAAAGGAACGCTATTATTCTTCTCTCGTGAGACCTCACTTGGATTACGCCGCTAACATATGGGTACGATAAAACTTAGCACTGCCACTGAATTGTTGAAGAAATTAGGGTGGAAACCTCTATCCCATCCAAGGGAAAAATACAGGTTAAATATCTTACTAAAGTTTTACATAGACTATTTTTTTCCGTGCGTTCAACATATTTTGTTAGAGCCAAACGATTATGGTAGAAACAATCGCAGGCATAAAATTAAGGAAATAGACTGTAGAACCGATAGATTCGGAATGTCATTCTTTCCAAGTAATGTGAGGGACAAAATAATAGTTGCGATAGATCAGTTCAATGAAAATTGGACCCTCTCTAGGTGGAGTAGATTCTGTGCTTGTGTTTCATACCTGAACATCAATATTAAGGTAGTTAGAGCGAAAAATCAATTTACTTAGAAATCGATGAATTTGGTCTCATTTTAAAGAAAAATATCTTACCTATCCACTGGCACAATAATTCAATCCCTTACCATATTACTTTCGGAGATATTTGCCAAAATATACCAGCCCTTTTACATGGGAAATGGTATGTGTATACACTGCAGAGAGACATTATTTACAATATGAGGTATTTATAAAACTTAGATGTCGTAAAAAAAACTAACAGCGTGTAGTTTGTATATTTTCTCAACTATTTTTGAAAATTAATCATATTGTCACCACAGTAGGTTCTTGAGTATCACAAAAAAAATTCCGTTTTGAAGAAGTTTCAAACGCACCGCGCGAAAAAATGAGTCAAGCTAAAGACTCATTTAGATATTTTCATTTAATTACTTACAATTTCTGTCATATAAAAAATATTATTGCACCATTAATAATGCAATATATAATTGATGTGTCTTACAGCTGGCGAAATTGAAACGTATAATTCGAATATGGTCTCTATTATGACTAGGGAACTATCTCGCTCGGACTACCTTAACAGCTGACCCCTCATGAAATATCCGGCATGATTAGCTTGCGCACGATTTAGTTACTTGTAGTTCTATTTATCAGTCACAATAATAATAAGAACCAGTAAATGTATTTTAAGTATTGCACTGCAATCTGGCAATCTGTTAGTCTACGTAGCACTCTCCGAGTCTCTTGTCTGACCGCGCATTGTAATCCTGACTGCTTTTGACGTAAGCCTAGTGGGCGGGGGAAAGGTTCTGATTTGAACTAGGATAAGTGCTTCACGCCTGGTCTGGAATCACCCCGTGCCACACAACCTAGTGGTGGATGGCTCGGGATTTCGTAAATGTACATGTAGACGCAAGATACGGGCTCATCCAAACTTGGACTCCTCAAAATAATGGCGGCAAGGAGGATGAGGCCCGTGGACCAATTAAAAACCACGTGACCGCGAAAGGAGATTGCTTAAGATGTAAACGAAGAAGGCGAGGACGATGACAGGGCCGTAACCCATCGATTCGTCAGGGTTAGCCGCACGTCTCAACCGGTGGCGAGCCCGGGAAAAATTTACATGCCATCTCCAGCGCATACTCACGCGGTAAAAAACACAGGGAACCTCGGAGAGAAACGGTATGACAGCAGGAAAATAGAATCCTTTTCGGACAAATAACCGTGGATTCATACAAGTTACTTATTTCAGTACGAATAATATCAAAGATTTCCTTAAGGTAACACCGGACGCAGTGTTTCAGTTCCTAAGATGTTTTTTTGAGTCTCATCCTGGGAAATTATTATTAATTAAACCGCTTCATTTTTAGTTATTGTCGCACATTCCGGCATCTTCTAATTTGTTCACCATAAAGTGGGTGTCCTGATTACTCATTACATACTTTCTCCGTAGGGAAACCGAAGTAAAGGGTGATGGGGTTGGTGTGGTGGCTAGAGTATTGGCTAACCATACGGGCGGCCAGGGTTCAAATCCCTGTAGAGGAGGGTGTTTTTCCAGCAGAGGAAACCCGATCCCTACTTGAGTGTCTTGAGGAGGGCACTTCAAGTTCAGTACTCCGTCTGTCGGATGAGACGTTAAACCGTGGTCCCCTTGGCGCCTATCGTTAAGAGCTAATGCCTATGCCGAGTTTCCATCCACCCTTCCTCCCTTATCTCTATCCCCTATGACACAATTGACCTCAGCTGTCGGTCTCCTCCCCAAAATCCAATCCAATCCCGGATTTAATAATTTCTCCCAGGGAGAGCCCTCAAATGAAGCGCAGTCTGATGCAGTGCACAGAATTCAACCCGCAGCTAACACTAAGTTAGCGAGACGACGGTTAAGCCCACTCGTTGCTAACGTTCGCTAGACGTTCTGCAACTGGGCCCCGCGAGTGACAAGAGCTTCATGGCTGGTCACCGAGGGAAGCGAAGCATCCACTCCGGTTGATTTTTTCATCAGCACATTTCACAATTTTTCACCGATCACCCGACTTCTTTCTTCTTCTCTTCTAAAGGTTATCCCTGTTGTTGCAGCCACTACTTCCAACAATGTCTTTTCTCAGCCTTCCTCTCCATTTCCTTGTACGAGGTGCATCCCATTTCTATTGCCAATGGTACGAAGTTCTCGGTCGTCCTCTCTGTCTTTTGCCTAGAATATTTCCTTCCATAATATTTTGTATGAAGTTGTCGTTCCTGAGTAAGTGTTCGATGAGCTTAGCTTTCCTTGTTTTACTTGTTTCCAATAGTTTTCTTTCTGTATGGACTTCATTTAGTACTTGCTCATTAGTTTTTCTGTCGGTTTACCTAGTTTTTGTAACCCTCCTCCAAAACCACATTTCTGCAGCTTCAAGTTTGGTCGTTTCACTCTTCCTTAGAGTCCACATCTCGCATCCATATGTTAGCATACGCCATACAAAACTTTTCAGGAATTTCTTCCTAGTCTCAATACTAATGCTGTTATTTACTGGGAGACTCTTCTTTAACTGATAGGCTCTCTTGGCTAACGTTATTCTTCTTTTGACCTCAGAGGAGCAGTTGTTCTGCACCCGACTTCTTCATCTTCTTAGCTTTGATCCCAATTATTTTGGGGTCAGCTTTTTGGATTTTCAACCTCCAGCGTGCTCTATTCAAACCATGTCCTCTTTGGCACCAATCTCCAACATATCCTTCTTCACACACTCCATCCATGTTTTCCTTGGCTTCCCTCTGCTCTTCCTTCCCTCCACTTTCAGGTTCATTACCCTTTTCCCCAGATATTCGCCGTCTCGTCTAACAACATGGCCATTCCACCTCAACCTGCACTCTTTCACCTTTTCTGTTTTAGGTGCAATTCGCAAACTCCCTCTAATGTGGTAATTCCTAATCCTGTCAGCTCTGGTAACCCCGATCATTCATCTCAGCATGCGCATTTCACTCGCTTGTAATACTCTCTCTCACTCATGTGTATTTGTTGTGCATCCGACTATACGACTAGGAAAATGTGCCGACACGTCGCGTGGGTCGAGAGTCGAATCTACGATCCATGCGAGGAAGGTATGATAAAATAATCAGAGCGTGTGCAAAGGAGATCCGCTAGATTTGTTAAAGGCCGTTATGATAATTGTATCAGTGTTACGAGTTTAAGAGAAGAACTAGGATGGGAATTACTATCAGAACGCAGGTTAAAATTTAGGTTAAACCTTTTAAGTATTTTCAAAACCGATTTGTCCGCTGATGACGTTAGATATATATTAAGAACCCCTGCGTATTATGCTAGGTTTGATCAGATTAACAAGATTAGAGAGATAGATTGTCGTACCGATAGATTTAAAATGTCATTTTTCCCGTGTACCATATGAGAGAACAATAGGCAGCGTAGCAAAGGGATAGGTAGGTGAAATATAGTTAGAGTAGTCTGTAGTGTATGATGCATGTAATAACAACCAATAATCCCTTCCTTATTATGTAGATACTAACCATCTAGCTACATGTGACCCTATTATGTAGCATGTCTCCATTAAATATTCGGGACCATAACAGCTGTGATCGTCGTCATGAATAGTGTAAATATTGACATTAGCTAGATTTTAGATCTCTTTCTTAAAATATTTTACGTTCTTATTTATGCATGATGTAAATTTTGATGCCCTTATTTATGCATGATATTTTGAATCTGTAGTAGTAGTCCTTGTACCCCTTGCATGTTGGAACGATTGACGATAGAATTTTTCTTGGTTAGTAGATTTGAATGGGCGCGTTGCATGTGTGGTACGCTGGTTCCGATGTAGTTTCGGTGTTCTGCCGTATTATTGATGCATGCCTGGTGTGGAAGCACCCCCAGCCACACACCCTTTGGGCGGCTTGCCGGGTGTGACGTAGATGTAGATGAATATCCTTGTTGCATGTCAATAGTGCATGTTTGGTGATCTTCACCCCCTGCCACACACCATCGAGGTGGCTTGTAGGGTATTACGTAGGCGTAGATGTACGAGTGAAATGAATCCTCCCTCGCGACCGACTCACAGCGGGAGTGAGACGAGACCCGAGTACTAGAGCCTTCGCACGACCACTCCCCCGGAGTGGCCGTTGGGGGTGGATGAGGGGGGTGGTATGGTGAAGGGGAAGGAGGAGGAGGATGTTGGAGGAGGGTGCCTCTCATGAACGGCCGGGGAGCGTGCGTCACTCGGCGGGGCGCGGCGGGGTGCGGAAGGGGGAGTGTGAGGGGAAGCCCGAGTGCGAGAGAGGGTGTGGGGGAGGACTTGGGCGAATCGGGTGCAGAGGGAGGACTGAGAGAGAGAGAGAGGAGAAATGAGAAGGGTGCGGTGGAGACGGCGAGATCGGCGGCTCTCTCCCAACATCTACATTCACGTACTTCCCTGCGAGCTTCCGCGTGGGCGTGTGGCAGGGAGTGTTGTGTATGTATAAAATGTCTCTATTGGCCGCTCCACGCTGTGGTCCGACCACTCTATCCCAGGTCAAGGCGAGTGGGTATCCATCCTCCCGTTTGAAATTTGATGGATATTTAACCAGTTCTACTGCTTCTCTGATCAGCCTGGGAAAATAACGATTTTCCCTTGAGAGTACTCTCGCTTGGCCAAAGGCAATCTGATGTCCTGGCTCGAACCAAGCATGTTCTGCTACTGCAGAGAGGCTGAATCTATTCTTCTCGGTGGCCCTCTGGTGCTCTTTAATTCTACATTGAATTGCTCTCCCCGTTTGGCCGATGTAACTGTAGTCACAAAAACTAAACACGCGACGACAATACCTGAAAACAGCAATATAAACAAGTATATGAGTCGCGGATGCCTTCAAAGAAATTTCAATCATAGATTTGTAACCAAAAGAGAGAGCCTCCTAATCAGCCACGCATTAAAAGCAACACATTTTGCATGTTTCCTGCATAACTCTTGTATCTCGTTTATGTATTTTCATTCTACATTAATTGAATTGTCTCTTTATAGTTGGTATGAGGATACTTGTAGTTGAGTGCACGTTGGTGAAAGCTACTTTTACGCTATAATTAATGTTGATGATAAATCACATCCTGCCACTCACCCTTGAAGTGGCTTGTCGGGTATATAGATGTAAAAAAAGACGAAGGTAGTGAGAGTATCCATAAGTGAAAAAGTAGTGATGGATATGAGCCGGGTGGTTGGGTGGACATGCAACAGATTTGCGGAATAGCGTGATAGGAGGGAGAATACAGCAGAGCGTCCTAGAGGAATTGGAATCTTTATTATTTATTAGAGGAATATGGAATATTTATTAAGTCCAATGGGAATTTCTGAAGAATCAAAGAGAGGCAGAGGAAACGATGATTTCATGAAGGAAAGCCATCTGTATGAGGTGGATATGACAACTGAGTAATTGAGATGTTACGGAAAGAACAGCCCAAAAACGAAGCTATCAGCCGGATGAATGCCCATAAGAAAGATAAATGGCAGATTTTAACACAAAGTAGTATCTTTTAATTCGGCAATCACGAACAGGTAGAATTATCCATTCGTATCAAATCATCTGCATGAACGAGAAAATGGAAACGGTCCACCAAGATATTGCAGAATAAGATAAGAAAGGGATAATTACACCAAACAAGTAATTACATGAAGCACACCTGTGCGGGATAAGCGGAAATGAGTGATTCTCAATTATAGAAATGGAGGCCACGTGTATAGAAATATAGTTAGCGATGTTACATACGATATGTTTGACCTTCGACGCCTCAATAAGAGCCATATCGCGAGAACGCACTATAGTTAATATAGAAGGGGTTTTAATCACCTGTTCTTTCTTTCTGATGCTCAGTAATCGCCACCATTAGATCTAATTGAGGAAATAATTACCGGGAGAAATGCTATCATTTCACGAAGGACTGCGTCTTCTAGGCAGAATAATGCAGTGGTTTCCACGTTTCCTTCCCTATCGCAGTACTCTTCCGGCTAATCTACATCTACATACTTCCCCGCGAGATGCCGCTTGGGAGTGTGGCAGGGGGTGGTAGGTCACCAGCCGTGTAAAGATGAAAAAGTTTTGGAGGTGAAATGGTGACATGTCCGATGAGAGTGTATTTGGAGGAGCTCAGTTTCTATTGTGGTCACTTATTGTGCGTGAAACGTTTGTGTTATTGTACCTATCTGTTCGGCATTGTATCTCTCATATTTTATTGCATCTGTCAGACCTAGAAATGTAGTGAGGCGTCATGATATTATTCTCCGTGTCACTCTGAAAAATATCAGTTCTGAATTTATCAAGCAGCCTTAGCCTAGTGTGCAGCCTCCGAGTCTCTAGGGGCTCCCACCTTAATCCCTCTAACAGTTTTGTAACACTATATGTTCGTTCGTAGCAGTTTTTAATAAAGCGTGCTGCTTTTCTTTGTATTTTGTTAATCTTTTTGGTTAAATCTATTTGATCATGGCCCCAAATGCTCGCGGCGTATTCGAGGTGTGGCCTAACCAGAGTGAAGTAGCATCTCTCTTTTACTTTTCCATGCGGAGGCCTTCCTGTTATACGTTTAACAAAACCTAGTCTCTTTAATGCTGCGCCGCATATGTTTTGTATGTGTGTTCCTCACGATGTATCTGAAGTTAAGGTAATTCCAAGATATTTTACTGAACTTAAAGATTTTATGTTTACTCCCCCCACGGTGTAGGTACGGCTTTTGTGTGATGACTTTCGCAGGAAGTGAACTGTGGTGCATTTACTAATATTCAGTATCTAAACCCCACTCCTGGCACCACGAATGAACAATGTTAAGGTGAGATGACAGAACTTCAAAGTCCGCGTCTTCGCTCATTTCACGGTAGATTACTGTATCGTCTGCAAATAATCTTCGTGTTCTAATCAAACCGGTGTTCCTCAATTCCGTCAGTTTCCCCGCTGTCGATGCCGCTTCGACATTCTTGATCTCTTCCATTAGAACCAGAGACCTGCAACCCAGGCCCGATTTTTAAGGGAGCCCGACCCAATTATGGATGAGCCCGATCGGACTGGGGCCCTATTTTAACCGATGGGATGAAAGCCCGACGGGTAGGACCGACTTGGCCCGACTCTCTCAAAGTCCTCCCCTTGAGCACGAGACGCCCTACCCAGGCATATGAACCGCAGAGAAATTATGAAGGTTTTATAGTAACCCGCGACATTTTTCTATCGCTCCCGCCGAGAGCAAACAAATCTTTTGACCATATTGTTCTTGGATATGGATCTATAAGATTATGACTCATTTTTATTAAAGATGAATACTACTGAATACGAGTACCCAAAAGGAATGCGCAGGCGAGTACCACGCCATTGGTCATGGCATTTGACCACCTCGACCGGGTAGATCCTCGAGGACTGGACTCTAGGAAATAAACGTCCTAGACCGAAGATTTCCCCTCGGCTTTCTAGGAGTAACTCGCCGGCCATATAAGATAGGGGCGGATACATATTCGCTTGCATTCCTAAAGGTTCTCACTCGTGCATCCTCAAGATTATTAGCATAGCAAAGGCGTTAACAATATACATCCTAATGGTGAACCTATGGAGGAAGTTTCTTAGTATCGCAACAATGAGACTCTCGGGTGCCTTAATAGCGAACATCTTACGCGTCTCAACAATATGTCCTAACTCAAGAGCCCTAGCAATGAGAGTGTGTAGCAACTAGAAACAAAGTCTTGTATAGTAACGACTTCTAAGAGCATTTTTTATGAGAGCAAAGAGATTTTCTATGAGAGCAAAGAGGATTTTTTTACGGGTGATTGCTATGCAACTGAACCTTCAAGAGGTTTTTTCGAATGTATTAACACACGATTTTTTCATTCCTGTCATGTTCTTGAACTTTATAAATTCTTACACTTGTGTAATTGTTTGCACTTGTAAAATTTTTGTGGAAAATGGAATGACCTAAATTAAATTAAGTATTTTACATCGTAAAAATAATTAAATTTTGCGACTGGCTCCGTACACATTGTTTCAACTGACTATTTTGATGATGTTATGAACTGTTCGATTAGCGTTTTGTTGATACTATGTTTAACTCACATGTTTTAAAAACATACATTGAATACAAAAATGTGCGCTCTACACTACACTTAACTGTGCCACGGGCAGATTTTAAATAAAAGTTGCGGATTTGTTAATTTCTTGATTTGATGTACCTCTAAAGGAACTCATGATAACATGATGACAATTTCAGACTATCATATAAACTATCATATCAATCAAAAGTGGAAGAGTTAGGGGGAAACTGATTACTTACATTTATTTGGGTCTGAATGCGACATTCCATCATGAGGGTAGGGCTTGAAACTAAGGTCATAGAAAAATTTGCTAGGATAGTTAACCCCTTCTATTCCGTCTGTAGGTACAATTAGATCCTTTTGTCATTTGTTCAAGATGCGTCAGACTTCTTCAAAGTTAAAACGTATCTACCACTAAGATGTTAAATGCACATTCCTCCTACAAGAACGGCATTTAATTACATACCATAATTATGCACATCTCATTTCCACGAAATGAAATAATTGAGAAGCAATGTAAAATTTAGCAGAAAATAGTTCAGGAAAATAAATAATTAACAAATAATAAGGTGATACTACTGCAACCCAGTCAATAAAATCTTGGAGTGACTCGACAGGTTATTTTGAGTGACTACTCCGTTTCCGTGATGCGGCATTGACTGGTCAGTCACCTGAAAGGGACCTGACAATTAAAAGGTGTATTTGGTTACTACTTCCGAAATCTGCAGCAATTTTCATTATTTTCGTAACTTCTTTTGCATTGGTGGCGTAATAAAACATCAAATCAAGAAATAAACAAAGTTCTTCCCGCATGTTTGAAGAAATAGCCTCAGAAATAACCCCCTACTTGCAAATGATGCTTAGAAAATCCATCAAGGAACACGCCGTACCCAAGAACTGGAAAAATGGCAAAGTAACGTCCTTATTTTAAATGTGGTAATACGGAACAAGCGGTTAAAAAGAATTCCTATGCGATCTCGTACAGAGGATTGTATTCTACGGCGCCGTCTCTAATGAGATTAAAGTCAGGTGTCCCACAGAGGTGTGTCGCAGGTCCACTTCTATTCCCTCTGCATATTACCGATTTTGGTAAAAGGCAAGAAGTAGGAGATAGCAAGCTTAGACTAATTGCAGACGACGCTATAGTGCATAGATAAATACGTAGCAACAATGATAAGGAAGCAATAACGACCCTCAAGTTATTCAAACGTAATGCGATGCGTGGCAGCTACAATTGAATTTGAAAAATGAGTTGCAATGAACTTCTGGAAAAGAAAAAAAAACTCCCCAAATACAACTATTACATACAGAACACCCAAATACAGACTGTAAAATCTGTTAAACACATCGGAGTTTCACTAATAATCTCTCTTAAAGCAAACATTAAGGAGAGAGCTATCAAGCTAATCGTGCATTAGGATTTGTCAAAAGATAACGTGGCAAGGGCGCCGATAAAGCCAGAGAAATCAGCTACTTCTTTTGTGTTTGACACCTCTTAGAATACTCTGCCAGTGTTTGGGATTCTGATGAGGTAGGCTGGCTTAAGGCAGTACAAGCGAGATAGTTCCCTAGTCATAATAGAGACCATGTTCGAATTATACGTTTTAATTTCACCAGCTGTGAGACACACGAATAAAATTTGTAATTCCTAATGGTGCAGTAATATAGTTTTACACGACATAAATTGTAAGTAATCAAAAGAAAATATCTAAATAAGTCTTCAACTTGAGTCATTTTTTCCACGCGGTACGTTTGAAACTCCATCAAAACGGAAGGTTTATTGTGATCCCGAAGAATTTACTGCGGTGACAATATGATTAATTTTCAAAAATAGTGGAGAAAACACACAAACTACACAGTGTTGATTTTTTTACGAGATCTAAGGGTAGGGAATGCCTCGTTTTTAATATAAAGTCTATATGGAGTGATTGCATTTCCCATGTCAAAGGGCTGGTATTTTTCTGACAAATATTTCGGAAAGTAATGTGGTAAGGGGTTGAATTTTTTTGGTGTCATTGGAAGGGTGACAAATTTTTCATTCAAATGAGATCAAATTCATTGATTGATAGGTAAAATGATGTTTCGCTCAAACTACTTTAAAAAGAGAGTTGAAGCGCGTGCAGAGAAGATCAGCAAAGACACTCCAGCGGACCAATTTCTTTCCCGACGAAGTCACAAATCTCTTACAAAGTCCAACATACTACGGTAGATCAGATCATGAGAATAAAATTTGGGAAATAGACTGCAGAACGGACAGGATTAAATATCGTTTTTCTTCGCGATCGATATAACTCCATCATAGCTGCCAACGAGACTCTGAGGTAGGATAGCTGATAGGGAGAGGGCAGCTGGTTGGTTGATTTTCTCACTTATGCCTCAGAATCTGCCACATCATGAAAATCATGAATTAATGTATAATACAACTACGTAACCGAGATACAAGAGTAATGCAGGGATTATGGGAATCGTGAAGTTAGTAATAGAGGTGGTAGATTAAGAAACAAGCGAAATGGAGCGAATCAACTGATCAGCTACACTCTTCCTGTCAACCTCAAGTCCGCAAGATGTTAACAATGTCGTCAGAATAAAAATACATATATATATATATATATATATATATATATATATATATATATATATATATATATATATATATATATATATATATATATATATATTGGTTTTCGAATTTAAAAATTTAACTAAAATACCAAGTCTAATTTTAATCGATGGTTTCAAAGCGATTTGAAATTATTTCTAACTAGCTGACCCGTGCGAATATTTCGCACAGTATGCAGCTTCTTCCTGTTTCTTCCTTCTTTCTTCCTGTTCTTCTACCTGTTCTTCTACCAGTTTCTTCCCATAGACAATTATGTGTTATTTATGTTTGTGTTAAATATACATAACGTTGGCGTAAACGGTCGCACTGATTGCATGTAGAATGTAAACAATCTAACTAAACGATGTGTTAATAGATGGCGCCTCCTACAGTCTTTTGATCACGTTACCATAGCCAACATATTAGTTGATTGTATTGTCAACAGACGGTACTGTATCATTTTTTACAAAAACTTTAATTTAAAACAATTTGTCTATTTTTCGTCAATAGCGGGGAACATAATCTTTGAAACGATGTCTGAATCACTATTTTGATGAAAAAATATGGGAGTTATGGCGTTGCGACAAAAAAAACCCTTTGAGAAATAATATATATGATGATAATTAATTTCTGCTCCTATGAAATAAAATGTAGTTAATTAGAACTCCACGTATAAATTGAAAACTGTTCATTTAAACAAGGAAGAGCATGGAAATATCATTTTGAATGCCATGAAAATGCTTGGATTCATCCTCTCCTCGCTACAGCCTCGGGTGTGACTTATAGATCTATAGGGGGTCTGGGTGTTTTTGAAGCAGCAGCAGTGGAGACTGGGATGACGTCAGAGGGGAGGGGAGAATCGGAGGGCGGAAGGGGGGGGGGGTGAGGTGGAGAGAGGGGAAATGGAGGTGGGGAGGGTTACAATTGCTCCCCCTCCTCCTCCTCACCCACCCCTATAATTTGGAGGGAATGGGAAGTTTTAGACGACGCAAAAGGTCACGGAACATAGGATGCACCGCCACAGTTTCGCATGGCTACGAATTAATTACGAATTTCCCGTTGAAATTTAGATCTGCGTAGTAAATTCCTTATCACAGTGTCTTATCTAAAACAAAAAATAATATTGAGGCACAATCATAAGCCTTCACATACGTGTCGGGAGGTGAATTTTCTCCCCATGCATAACACCATATTTCGTTGATTTAACTATTTACGTGACATATAGCAAATAGATATGAGCTGGGATGCATTGAGAAGAAAAATAAAACAGCTCAATAGCAATATACATGAAGTGAAACTCATAGTTACCCTTTAAGGATTAATTATGTGTAACGTGTTTTGGACACTTCTAAAATAACTGAGAAAGGAACTTAAGAAAGGACTCAAATGGTTCTTTTATAGCCCTATCTAGAAATGAGTTCTTTGTGGTGGCAACTAATGTTGCAGAAACTAGGACTGGAGATGTGTGTCGCGACCACACAAATGCAAAATGATCCCAGGGGAACTACACCGGAAGCATGAAAGATAGCTAGAAAGACAAGCTCATACTCTTCAAGCAAAATGCCAACTTAATTGAGTGCAAATAAGATAATTAGCCTGTCAATACTAAATCCTTATCATAAAGGCTCTACAGCAGTTATTGATGATCCCTTACTGCCATAGGAAAAATTTAAGTTTGAAACCTGTTAGTTCTGTAGTCTCTTCCTCTTAACAGATGGCCGTAATGACCTCATCTAACTCTTAGGATTTTGGGGTTTCGTAAAACATTTTTGTCGATCGTTTGAAAGTATATCGACTAGAAACCTACTCAAGAGAAAATTTCGACTCTTCTAATCGAAATTTAATCGAAATTCGATTAACAATAATAAAAATTTTCGATTGTTCCTAATTCCGAAGGAAATGTCATAAAGAGTGTGTAAGTATGTAGGTATATCTTTATTAAGTATTCAATCGCCCGTTATAATACAAACTGAAAGTAATCGTGAAATGAATTACAAGTTATGAGTAGCATAAGATAACCATGGAAACATTTTGCCAGCGCCTATTGTAATGCTAAGATGACATGATGTTTTCCGGATGACACTGTTTCGAAATAAACAGAACAAGTACCGAACAGAAATGTCCACGGGTCTCGTTGAGGAGGCACGGGAAAGCAAATCCCAATCGAACGCATTTCATTTGCATTTTAAAATAAAAATGAATGAAAACACAATGATCGGTGTACAAACCATGAATCCATCCTCGCTCTGGTTTGAATGTTCCCCAATATTTCCGAGATCCCCTGTTCGCTGGGCGCGGATCCACCGCAAAGCATTCAGGAGAACGATACACGGCCAAATCAGAAACGAGAACAGTGCTACGTTGAAATCCAAGCTAGAGTACAGCACGTGGGTTGAGATACTACCTTGTATACGCAAACTATTAATGAATAGATTGAACCAGATATATCATTTATTGGAACTGTAGAGTTCTTTTTACTACGCAAGTTCCTTGGGTAATATTTTATAGTTATCCATAGCCATTAGATAACAAGGCCAATACGAAAAAAAATGTTTAGATAAAAAATGGATCCACAACGGTGACTAGACTCGTTGAATCAAAAGATTCCGTTCTTAATTTAGTTGGTAAGAATTAAGGGTTATTAAATGTGGTAAAGGGTATGATCACCTCTCCAAAGGGTACCTTACTTCCCATTTCTCACCCCCTTAAATAGCCTTCGTTGAAAACGAACACAACCCTCCCTATAGGGCTCCCTCGACGATGGGTTCGATTAAGAAGGAACACACACCAAGGGAGAAAACCAACTCTCTCTATTTCTCTCTCCTTCTACACCCCCTCCCCCTCCTGATCCCACCACCACCTCCTGATCCCACCCCCTGCCACCCCACCTTCACTCCCCTCTCTCTCTCTCTCTCTCTCCCTGTATCTCTCGCACTCTCTGACGTCATGACCTCGTTTCAGACTCGCCCCCACTTCTTCCGTCCCCGACTCACTCCTATTGGTCACCAACGAAATTTCTTCTCCCCTCACGACCCCCCCCCCAACCTCCCTCTACTCTTTCCCGCCCCCTCTCCCTCACGGTTGGCCTCCTCACGCAGATGGGCCGTTCCGGCGATATGAGGGTCGTACTGGAGAGAGAGGAAAGGTGTGCTTGGTTCCGTTGTCCGCGGATGCTGAGAGCAGACCTCCAAGCCGGTCTGTCCCATTTCAGTCCTCAGCTATCGTCGTACTTTCCTGCAATCTACCCTCTATCCAACATTGTCTTATTCCTCTTTCTTCCTCGTCCTCTCTTCCCTTCCATCGGTTCCTCTGACACAGTCTTCAGACACCACTCAATGCTCATATTTGTCCTGACTCACTCATCTTCCTTTTCTCAATTTTCTCCACCAATAGTCCCTCTTCTCCAATTCTTCGAGACAACTCCTTCTTCCTCACTCTATCCTCCATCTGAATCCCTTCACCCTCGTCCAGATCCACATTCCAACGGTCTCAATTGCCAATACACAATTTAGACATTCCTGAATTTGGCAAGCCCATGGCTCACATAACAATTCAATGAAATGGAATAATTAAACATGTGCGTTCGATTACAAATAACAAGTGCCCAGGTCAGCAAAAAAATACCTGCAAGCGTACTCAAGGACATAGGGCCACATATTGCACTATTCTTAGAGATTATATTTAGCAAATCATTATCCGAAGGCAAGTTGCCCCAAGACTGGAAAATAGCCAACGTCACATTTTTATTTTAAAAAGGAAATAGAAGTGACCCAGGAAATTATAGGTATATACCGTTAACATCACCTTTATGCAACATCCTCGAACACATTGTCGTTAGCAATCTTGTGACATTCCTGGATAATCGTAACTTCTTACATAGCAGTCAGCACGGCTTCCGTAAGGACAGGTCCTGAGAAACACAGCTTGCGCTCATCCTTCATGATATCCTAAAATCAGGTGAATCGATTAAGCAAGTCGACGCGATATCCCTTGATTTCAAGAAGTCATTCGACAAGGTTCCTCAGAAGAAACTCATTTATAAATTGCAATCATGCGGAGTTAATAGAAAAATAGTGAATTGGATCAGGAACTTTCTCAGTGATTGAAAACAAAAAGTAGTTATTGACGGTTTTATAACTAATATGGTCGAAGTCACATCCGGTGTACATCAAGGTCAATGCTATAAAAATATACAACGGGAGGCACATCTTGCATTTTTTAAATCCCGATCGAGTGAAAATGCAGTTTTACCTGAGAGTGAAAGTTTCCGGGATATTTTCATTTTTTTAGCGTGTTGCGTGGCCTTGCTTTGATTGCCTATTTTGTAGGGATTGCGTTTGGTGTCACGAATCACTTTGCATATAGATTTAGTTTGGCTTATTTCGGTGTGGTGTGAAAATATTACGGCATTTTCTTCTGGTCTCGCTTATAACTGATGATAAACGAGACAGTACTCCACCAAAACCTTCCGTTCTAAGACTCTCCAAATTCCTTTTAATAGCTCTTTCTGTCTTGACCTCTCTCTCCTTAACGAGAATCCGCAGTCTCACCGAATGACATGAATGAGAGGTGCACATGAAAATAAATCTCCGTTCCCAAGGCTGTAAATATGCTGGGTTATCAGTCAGTTCAAATATTCGCACTTATCATTTCAAAAAGGAATGCTGAGCTTTGATAACAAATTATAGGTGTATTCTGGCTCAGTGCTATAGTTATACCAAGAGTTAATGAGGGTTATATTTAGATCAGAAACACTCGGTACTTTCACTGGATGATTTTATGCCAATTATTATTGGTTGGGAGAAGAAAAAGTTCATGGACACAAAAACTCAAAGGGAGGACAGCGGTTAGAGATACTGGGGAACTGTTTCATCAGGCAAGAGAGCGATGATTGAGCAGCCAACGCACTGAATAGTGTACCGCATCAAGAACAAGAAGAAGTATTAATGGTTTCGGCGAGAAGAATCTCGCGATAGTTACATTATTTGATATTGTTAATGAACCTATGGTAAGATGTAATTGTTTCGCTTTCCAGCAGATTTACTCATCATCGGTCGTTCAACCCTGAGATTGGTTAACTGATGAGAGGGCTGCTTCATCTAGGGATGGCAAATGTGGTGGTTTTCCCGTTGCCTTCCACATTGCATTACCCCGGCCTATTCCATGAACTTCACTCTCGCCCAAACCTGCTGACACTGGTCCGTTGTGCTAAATCTGCACCATCAATGACTTCTACTCAGACCACCGCGCCTCTAAGTTGTGGGGTCAGTTTGGGTCGCTCGTAATTGTTGGAATACGGAGTCAGGAAACCTTTCCTGCCAATTGGAATCGAACCTGCGACTCTCGGAACTGGAGTCCACCCCGGCCTGATAAGACTCTCATTCCCTCCACTTTTCTATTTCTGGTGTTTCTGTGAAAGTTGCAGCCATTTTCGTTCGGTATCAATATCGGAGTGAATGTAACATTTCGGCGTACGAAAAACTTCATGTTTTCGAGAATAAAAAAATATGTACCTCTTTTTCACGCAGGGGTATTTTGGAAAATGTTTCATGAGAACGTCGAGTTGCGCGTCCAATAATTTAGATTGATGATATTTTGGAAAAATTACTTTGTACTTCAAAGTAATGACTATTTTTAAAATGGACTGAGTAAATTTTGTTATTCCACCGATATTTCCTCTGATCACCCTCTCCACAATTATGGAATTCATCAAGTACGGATCTGAACAGTCAGTGCCCACATGAATATTAAAATGGTTGACAATATATGTTCTGATGGTCCATGTTTTCATTTTTTGCTGCTTTCTGTCGAGACATGTCGTCCTCTCCTTTTCCCCTAGAATTGGTTCAATAAACCGTGCAACTCTTTCATAAATGAAAAGGATTTTTTTAAATATTCTATTTCGTGGAATTACGTCAAATAGACTGATTATCATTCTACTATTACATCAACATTTTCGTTGAACTATTGAGTGATTTTAATGATGAAAGTAAGCATTTCGGCGGGCATTCCGTGCATTTCATATCCATTTTTGCCCAAGTCCTTGGAAGAGTCTAACTGTCCTAAATATTTAATGATGGATTGAAGTAGTTGGTTGAAAAAAGAACGATTATTTTACATTTTGATGTACAATCATATATTTGGATGTATAACCATAATATATGCGTTATAGTTAGTCAAACTTTGTAACTTCCGCAATTCATTATGTTATTTACAACTAGTTTTGATGACGTTGCTTCTTCATGCACACTTGTAAATTGATTCATTTTATAACAAATAGTGGAAGTCACGAAGTTTGACTGACTACAATATCGACCTTCCACCGAGTGAAAAATTCAAATTTTTAATCGTGTATTCGTCAGCCATACTCGGTATCTCGAATTCACTACGAATACAACGTTAGAGGAATAATAGGAAGAGGATTTACACCCGTCAGCTGCCTTCACGGCCACTTTTCCACTAGAATGATTAGAACCCGGAAATTAATACAAAACTTTTTGGCCTTAAGTTTTGACCGATCTATTTATATTGACGTTTAGTTTTCCATGGAATATGTAATCACAATGGGCATGAAGGCTAAAATCTTAGGAACTATGTACCAGGCTTGGCGCATCTTAAAGACCATGGTGCTGTGCACAAAAATACGATAAGGTGCGGATAGCTGAATCGTATCTCATTGATTCAGCTCCCTCCGTTCGTTTCGTTTAGTCCGAACTCCGTCCGAATATCGTTTAGACGGCAGCTAAGTCGCATTGAGTGGCTGACTTGGGAAAACATCGTGTTGTATCCGGCAAAACGTTAGTTTATACCCCAAACGTCTAAATAAGCTGTTGAATTTTTGACGGTTGAATAGAATCCGAATCGTTTTATAGTTGAGATATCAATCCAGTAACGAGGTGCGGAATGTGAAGATGTAATTAGTGTATGTATGTGTGCCATACTGAATTTTTATACAATATTGCATTTAAATTTTTATCCACACTTAATATTAAAGTTTAAAGTAATGCTGATTAAATGATGCAATAGGATATTTTTAGGCTTAAGAACTATTTTAGTGTAACAAACAGAGTGCTAAAACATTCCTTATTGGCATTGAAAAAAGGTATGAATTAAGAGAGATACATTGCCGGATAAATACGTACAAAAACTCGTTATTTCCGCGCACAATAAGCAACCACCATAAAAACTGAGCTCCACTAAATACACTCCCATAACACATGTCTTCATTTTACCTCCCAAAACCTTATCGCTTGCATCTTCACACGACTGGTGATCTAACGCCCCCTGCCACACGCCCATGCGGCGGCTCGCAATATATTTTGTAGATGTACTCCATATTTCCACAAAGTCCATATCTCTGCTCCGTACAACACCACACTCCAGATGTAACATCTTGCCATTCTCTTTCTCAGTTCATCTTTCAAAGGGTCGAGCAATATTTTCTTCTAATTATCAAATCCCTCTTTTTTTCACGGATATTATTCATTTGATTTCCTGCAACAGGACGTGTCTTCGGCGATTGCACTTCTCAAATTCCTAAATCTCTCCTCTAGTTCAGTTGATTCACTTTCCAGTGTAAATCTGAACTTTTACCTTTATATCCCATTATCATACTGTTAGTCTTTTTCTTGCATACATTCCATATGCCTTACGTGTGACGTCAAGGTCTGCTAACATATCTATGACTTTTTTTATTATTTGCCATTACAGCCATATCATCAGCAACCCTAATACATTCCACTCTTTTGCCTACCATGCTCACACCTATGCTTCCATCAAAGCATTCTGCCATTTACACTTCCAAGTATGTGATAAATATGGCTGACGCCCGGCAGCATCCTAGTCTGACTCCCATTGATATCCAATCTCGTCTGCCAACCGATCTCATATTCTTGCCCTGACTTTCTGGCTGTGTTGCAGGTCCTCAATCTGTCCATGCTACCCCACCAATCAAATCCATGCTCTCTCAGAATCACCATTTGTTCATCCCATCCTACACCATCAACGTATTTCTCTAATTAAAAACTGCTCATCTGTTAAAACATTTAAAATTAAATACCATGATTACTTACTTTCCCGGGAATAACATATTTTACATTCTTTTTTGTCAAATTTGTTTACATGTTATAATAGTTTATTTGTTATTGAAAAATTTTGTCTTTTGTAAAGTACTAAACACATAAGTTTTTGTTCTGTGATAGGTATCATCAATTTCTTTGCAATATTTATTTTGCCTGTAAACTGTATTCACTATAATTTTTTGTTCTTACGGATTTTTTCCCTGAACAATAAATGTTTTTCTTTATTTCTTTCAAATTCTACATATAAAATATATACCTTTTTGTTCTTTTCCATGTATCTTTAATTAATTACGCTCAATAGACCTAATGCATATCCAGTTTATACCCCTCATTTGAATCCATATTGTTCTTCTGCCATCATACTCTTTAGTTTCCCATAAAATCTTCTATGGATCATTCTTAATAGTATTTCAGCCACATAGGATATCAGGTTTTTTGTCCTGTGGTCAATCTATTTGCTGGCATTTTTTCTATGAAAACCATTACAGTTTGCAAGAAGTCTTTAAGACAGTATCCCAATCTGTAAATAAAATTACTGAATTTGTTAATTCTTTCTTTTCTTTATAATTTAGAGCTTTCAATAGTAAAACTGGAATTTCGTTTACTACTGTAGCATTCTGTTTCTCATCTCTTTTATAGATGCTTCCACTTTGCTTCCAAGTTTGCCATACCTTCTGTCATCACCTACCACCTTGTTTTGTTCCTCCAGTGCCAATTCACTTTCATAATAATTTTCCCATCTTTGTATTCGATCTCAAAATAATGTATTGCTTTCTATTAAACGCCAGGTTACTTGCTTCTATGTGCATCAAATCATATCTTCCTTCCTAAAGAAATTGTTGTTGCATCTCACTGTACTTGTCAATCATCCAATTTTCTTTGACCTCATCGACTTCACTTCTGAGTTCATCGCTAAGTCTCATATATGAGGACCCCAGAAGTAAAGGGGTCTAAGTAACAGAATCATTGTTTAGAGAAAACTTAAGTCAAAGTTGAAACTGTTTGGTACAACCCACTAAGTAGTTAAGAGGCATTACCCTAGATAGCAGCACCTGTCAAGAAAATCACTTGGATCCCTTTACCACCTAAAAGATTTATATTTTCACATCCCATTCCTGTACCTAACTTATTTTTTTCAAAAATGTTACTTAGACCCCTTGACTTCTGGAGTCCACATATTATCTCCTGCCGTCTTCAGTGTTAACATTTTCCCTTTATTCGTTGTCCTCCATTCCTTCCAACATCTTGCCCGTGACCCATCCTTTCCATATTTTCTTCCCGTTCTGCAAACCAACTGCCTCCTTTGCTGCTACTTTCAAGTCGCTTTTGATGTTCCCCCATTTCAAGTGGACACAGTTCTTTCTCGCTTAGTCTTTCAACTTTTCCATGCAGTTTGTCCATTTTCTCAGTTTTTCTGGTTCCTTCAGCTTTACAATGTCTAATTACTCTCGTTTACTTCCTTTTTCAAGTCCTTTTCAACTTTCTTAATAACAGCAGGCTTACTAACACGCTCCGAAAACATAACTATTGAACTATTAATCACAGCGGTCTGAAATATTTTGAACTCCACCGCTTCTTTAGACTGCCGTTGTTGTACGATTCACTTTCTTCCCTTTAAAAAAAAACTACGCAAATGATATCGATTATATGATCTATTCCATTGGAACAAAAGAAGAGCAGCTCGGTTCAGTTCCGATGGATCTGATATTTCAGACTTAATGGGCAAGTGGACTGACTAGTCTCGCTTCTCGAGTCGTTCTGGACTTTCCGTTCAAGGGGTCTCATTCAGGAAGGACTCGATACGGCAGAACATCGGCGAATCTGTGGAAGTGACTCATCACAGCCCACATCAAATCTCAAATTTTGAATGCGGCATCATGGCTAGGGCTCCAGTTCAGGAATGCGAAATGCCTTTCGGCTAACTCATTTTTTTGGCTGCCTTTCAGTGTGATACAACTGAGGTAGAAGTTATTTATGTCTTATATGCTCCATCACATTAGCTGTAGCGATGCATAATTACTGTTTTCTCGTGCAATATGAGCAATAGTTGGTTGTGCATCAGAATATTTTGGATCAAATTTACGGAGTAACTGCGAATTTGGAATTGAAATAGAGTACAGCCTCAGTTGCATATGATATTCATGACCTCAGAAAAGTCTGTGACAGAGTCCGCAGGCAAGACGTGTGACAGAGGTGTATGAGAGAGAGAAGAAAGTTCTGGGAGAGTCCGTGTGGACAGCGAGGGTGGATGAATGGAGGGTGGCACAAGTGAGGAGACGTGTAGGAAGGACAAAAGATTCCCAGTAAGAGTGGGACTAAACCAGGGATCGGTTCTCAGCACGTATCTCTTTGATCTTATAATAGATGTCATTGTGAAGAATATAACGAGTACAGCACCGCGGAACATGCATTTTTGCAGATGACACCGTACTCTGTGAACAGACCCGGAAGAAACGATAGAGGTGAAGCTTGACAAACGTGAGACGGCTCTAGAAGAGTGGTAATCAGCAGGTTGTAAACTGAATGTATTTAACAATAAAGAACGTAGACGGCCAATCTGTAAAGCTCATGGAGGAGCAATGCCCATGGGTTAGGAAAGTAAAGTACCTTGCATGAAATTTACAGAGTGACGGAGGATTAGAAACTGAAATAGAACACAGGATAAACTGTGGATGGATGAAGTGGAGAAGAATCAGTGGAGGACTATGCGATGATAAGATAAGCCGCGAGATGAAATGGTGAGGTCTGGTATGCTGTGTGGGGAGGAAACATGGCCGATAACAACGGTCTGAGAAAGAAAACTAGAAGCTGGTGAAATGAGGATTGTGCGTTGGATGTGAGGAGTGACATGAAAAGATAAAATAAAGAATGAGAGTGTTAGAGGAATGATTAAGAGTGGGACCTATGGGCAAGAAGGCACAAGAGTACGGTGGTATGGACATGTGCAGGGAAGGGCGGAGGACTATGTAGGGGAAAAGAGTCGATAAAAGTGGAAGCAAGTGGAAAAAGGAAGAAGGGGAGATCAAAGATGAGGCGGGAGAGCAACGTGGCAGAAGATGTAAAGGAGATAGGCTGGAGGAAAGAGGACGCTTCAGAGAGAAATTTGCGGAGGAGGAGAAGAAGAGAAGGAAATGTGGCCGACCCCGTTGATGCGATGGGATGAGGAAGAGAGAAAGAAAAACAATTGAAGCTGCAATTATATTGTCACACTTTAATGAAAACCAATCCAAGACAGAGTTTGACATATTTAGGAAGTTTTTCGTCGATATTAATAACAGGTAATAATCGGCATTTATGCCAAGTTTGTATAGTTTATGCTGATTAGACACATTGGAAGCGGGATTTTTTTCTGGCAAATACCCACAGTAAGTAAGCAATCAGCTAGTGGTGGTCGGTGTGTGTTTTCCTATGGGCAAGATCAACGGCCAAATCTTAACTACAAATATGGTCCCCAATCATAGATTGCAAGTCAATTTATGTGTTTCCTTGAGAAATATCGACTAATAGAACACACATCTACACCACTGTTCCACCAGTTTGACGTATTAAGGAACAGTTTTTCGTCGATATTAATCATAGGAAATAATCGGTATTTATGTCAAGTTTGTATAGTTTATGCTGTTTAGGCACATTGGAAGCGGGATTTTTTTCTGGCAAATACCCACTAAAATGTGAACTCAAGCGCGGGTCCCTTGGATTGAAAGTCTACTATTAATAATACTACAGCTATCCTACACATTAATACCACAATAAATGAATATAATGTGTCTTCCTTAGTTAATCCACGAGAAACGACAGCCGATGGGTTTAACGGGAAAAAAGTAATCGGGCGGGTCCCAAGTGAATTATTCTTTCCCCTATTCATGCGGCAGCAATCTCAAAGTATGCAGCATATAGAGTGGAATAGAGGGCTAATATGTGGGCGCAGAACTGATACACCGACTGCATTGATTTATTCTAGACTAGAGAATTAATTCAGTTTATTTTAGGTTTTATATTAGGTCCAAATGTGCCACTCAACTTTATTAGCTGGTGGAAAATCTTTGGCTGCTTGAATCGTAGATGCAAGCCGAATGGTCTTTCGTCTACCAACTGTCTCCAAAATGCGCCCAAAAATAGACGAGCATCAAGTAAATTGGTTAGAAAACAAATAGACTTAAATAGGCCTTAAATAGCTTAAGGCCAACATAGGGCGATTGCCTTGGGGCACAAAACACGAAATTTCCCCGTTCACTTTTCGGACATCGTCCATCAGATATCTAGCAATGTAGGGTGATCCCATGGCTTCAATGAAGGCTTCCCAGCTTTAAGCAACGCTACTTCGGAGAAAATTGTAGCTTTCTTTCAATATAGTAAATGAGTTTTGCACATCGTACCCCAAAGGGAGATGGTATTACTGCGAGTCAAGTAGAACCTTATTGGCCCGTTCTGAGCAAGTACTTATCTGACAGAGAGCTTCACGAGTTTTTTTTTTATTTCATATTTTACCCTTTTATCACAAATTATTAAGGTCTCTCATTTATTTGCGATTAATAATAAACGCGAGGTTAAAGCTATAACTATCCCTCATTCTCCTTTACCTGAAATCTCTCAAGCGATGGCCAACATGCTACGGACTTTGAAAAGTGTATCTCAGCACACTAACAAGGAACATTTACGAAGTGTTACGCCCCGAATTGATTCATAACTGGCAGGTTCGTAGATTAAGGTGAAAAAATGAGATCTGTGAAATCTTACGTGCCCTCGTGGCCTACGAGCCGAGATATTAGTGATTAAAATCAGCGAAATCGCAACCCGGGCCTCACGCTGTGACGTCACGTTCACCGTCTCTACGAGGTAGCCGCCGGCGGAGAGGGAGCCGTTCCCTGCCGGCGACGCTCGGAGGACGGCGGCGGATCGACAGCGGTCGACATTCGTCTCTAGGGAGGAGAATACGCAGAATTCTCTGTTTCTCCGTTGTTTCCTATTAGCCTCTCTGTATTCTCGATTTGTTTTCATCATTCTGGGACGATGGAACCACAGCTATCGGATCGATCCTGGGACACGCCAACGAGTGACCCAAACGGACGAATTGCCTTTGCTCAACCGTGACAACCATCTTATCGTCCCGTGATGAACAAGGAAAACGTGTTGCGATGTACTCTCTTGGGATCTACGAAGGGTATCCGAGTGGACCGATGAAAGGAACCACCACCCTTTCGGGGTCTCGCTGCCGGGAAAACCACGGCGATGCGAGTGAATAGGGAAATGGTCCTTGGTTCCTCGTGGGATGTAGGCATAACTTGAGCTTTTCAAAAGAATGTACACGCATACTGGCTCCTTCTGAGAAGGCCCCATCCTCATACAATAGGCAGATTCTTACCCCCATAAGCAACAGCAATCGGGCCAGTACTTGGCCTCTCCAACTACCAGACCCGGCGATGTTTTTCCTTTTCCATTCCTTAATCCATTCCATTTGTAATCTTTATTTCGTTCGTTCAGAAGATTGAAGTATAAAGCTCATACACACAAAACAGTCCACCTTCAATCGCAAGACATCGGCGCTAAAGGTCATTTTCAATTGCCTTTCGACAAGAGGATTGGATATTTGTCATGTTCTTACAGTGTTCGTTTTTACCCCTTCCGGATTTTCATCTCCCTAGCAACATCACTCCTTTATCCACTTCTCTGCTAGTATTCTCTCGTCCCACGATCACACCCTCCCTTTATCTTTGCATACGTCCTAATTTGAAGTCCATGAAATCTGTCGAAATATACTTTGAATCCTGCATTCTGCATCTAAACTTCTGATAGAAAAGTTTTTTTGGTCATTAAAATTATTCGACCAATCAATCTCGCGTCATTGTCAATGCGACATGCTAATAAGTAACGACATTACTTTGTTCTCAAGTGCGCATGAACTCATCGGAATCAGGTGCAAGTTAAAGGAAGACTAGAAAAATATTATATAATTGAGCATTTTTATCATTAAAAAATGTATAGACACAAACATATCAATTCTGAAAAAAAAATGATTGAAACACAGGTGAAACTCACAATGAGAACGTTTTATAAATACGGAGTACCACACACATTTTCGTCTGTATATTCACAATAATTGTCATAAATTTTTTCGTCGAAGCAGTACTGAACAGGAGTAATGTGGTTGTTTGGCCTCTTCTCTAAATACCCTGCCTTGAACCACGCATACATAAAAAAATGTTTGAATCTTGGGGCAGAGAACTGGAAATGTGTGAGTGATTGCATTTTTAAAATATTGTTTCTCTGGATTAGGTTCCCATTTAACTGATCTAATAACACGCGACCAGAAACTTTACGCACGGAATCTTTCCACATACGGAAAAAGTATACATCTAAAGGTTGTAACAGTCCCGTAGTTTACAGGGGTATCATCCTCACTAGAACTCTTTTATTCTCCTGCGTCACTTCAGCAATGGCGTCTTGATCTTTGTAGGGACTCCAGGAATCCATCAAATGAACGCAATCTTTGTCTATTTTTGGAGAAAGAACACGTCCGAAATATTCCGGCCCTGAGGTTGATGCCACACGATAAATATTAGACGCATTAAAAATGTTTGCATTTCTGGGAAACTTTGTCCTTTTCCTGTAAGCAGATGAGGAGGGGGAAAGGAGCTCACCTTCTATTGAAATTGCATTTACACTTTGGACGACTGATTCCACTATTTTCACACCGCAAAATTCCAGTGTGCTACCGGAATGAATTTCTTTTTTGAAGCCACTGTGATCAGTGTTTAGCACGTGCGATGCACTTCTGTCAATCACTGTTTTCACTTCCTCTACGAATTCCATGGCTTCGATGTGATAGACCGTAATTCCAACGAATATTTTTTTGAAATAACTTTCGTCACCTTTCGCAAAACTATATTGCGGCATTTATTCCATTTCCATAGGCAGATGGGAGACGCTTTAAAGTTTTGTACTCCTTGCTCCAGTTTTTTATCTTCATCGAGGGCCCACCTTCGCAAATCCCTATCGTGAACCACTAAATGATCTTCTTTTGCAATCTTGAAGCGGGAAAGAAGAGCTGTTTGGATGGACCTATACTTTTCTCTCAAAGCACCAGCTTCCATTACCTGCTTTTCGTAGCGATGCATTTGTGCCCTACTAGTGATGAAGCGAAAATTGTGTTGAACTGTCTCCAGCCGAAGATTTCCCTTCTTTCCGGACTTACAAAAGTCAACCGCCATTCTTTTCTGGACCATTGATGGCTCTGGCCTTGGTTTATTCATCGGTGATACATCGTTGAATGGCGAAGAAGAAGAAGTAGGAGAAACATCTTCATCCGTTTTGGATTCACCGCTGCTCTCTTCATTATCCTAAACGGTTACCTCATTCCTCTCACTGTGAAAGCCAAAGATTAGATCTTCTTCGATCTCACACAGGTATTCGTCGTAATCCACACAGGATTTAAGCATCGCTGAAACACATTCATTAAAACATTTGAATGATAAATCTTTGAATTGATACACAAATAGTGAAATATGCCGTAATAAAAATAATGTTACAAAAATAATACTATAACTTAATACTAACGAAGAACTTACATGCCAGCTTTTCCGCCAGTTCGGTTTCCTCTGCAGTGGTTTCCGAAAAAGGAAGCGTATCAGGAAATCTACTCTTCATCAGCTTCAAGACGTTTAGAGGATTTATCACCAGGGCCATAATTATCCCGAATTAATCTTATAACCTACGAACTGACAGAACTTGCAGCAGAATAGCACAATCCACAAGCATCCAGCGTGTTAGAGGTAAGCGAATGCGTCCGAAAAATCCGAAATGAAACGTGTAAATGACCAAATTCAACATTTTCTTCCTTGCTTTCTCGTCTGGTCTGATATCTTATATTCAAGAAGATACCGTTCACGAAAGTTTCGGGTGATTTTATGATAGTACCTAACAATTGTATGAGGATGGGGCCTTCTCGGAAGGCGCCCGTATGCGTGTACATTCTTATTGAAAAGCTCAAGTTATGCCTACATCCCACGAGGAACCAAGGACCATTTCCCTATGTCTTGCGATTGAAGGTGGACTGTTTTGTGTGTATGAGCTTTATACTTCAATCTTCTGAACGAACGAAATAAAGATTACAAATGGAATGGATTAAGGAATGGAAAAGGAAAAACATCGCCGGGTCTGGTAGTTGGAGAGGCCAAGTACTGGCCCGATTGCTGTTGCTTATGGGGGTAAGAATCTGCCTATTGTATGAGGATGGGGCCTTCTCAGAAGGAGCCAGTATGCGTGTACATTCTTTTGAAAAGCTCAAGTTATGCCTACATCCCACGAGGAACCAAGGACCATTTCCCTATTCACTCGCATCGCCGTGGTTTTCCCGGCAGCGAGACCCCGAAAGGGTGGTGGTTCCTTTCATCGGTCCACTCGGATACCCTTCGTAGATCCCAAGAGAGTACATCGCAACACGTTTTCCTTGTTCATCACGGGACGATAAGATGGTTGTCACGGTTGAGCAAAGGCAATTCGTCCGTTTGGGTCACTCGTTGGCGTGTCCCAGGATCGATCCGATAGCTGTGGTTCCATCGTCCCAGAATGATGAAAACAAATCGAGAATACAGAGAGGCTAATAGGAAACAACGGAGAAACAGAGAATTCTGCGTATTCTCCTCCCTAGAGACGAATGTCGACCGCTGTCGATCCGCCGCCGTCCTCCGAGCGTCGCCGGCAGGGAACGGCTCCCTCTCCGCCGGCGGCTACCTCGTAGAGACGGTGAACGTGACGTCACAGCGTGAGGCCCGGGTTGCGATTTCGCTGATTTTAATCACTAATATCTCGGCTCGTAGGCCACGAGGGCACGTAAGATTTCACAGATCTCATTTTTTCACCTTAATCTACGAACCTGCCCGGTATGAATCAATTCGGGGCGTAACACTTCGTAAATGTTCCTTGTAAGCTAAGGGTCAAGTGTGTCGTATTCTGAAATCGCAGACCTATGCCACAAGTCATTGCAAGTCAGCGCGCAAAATACTCTTCGGGCGATCCAGGCAAACTGTTCGGGATGAGTCCCAGTTACTTTACGCCCCTTAGAATTCTTTTCCTCACATTTATTAGAGATCTTCTCTTAACCTCAAAACCGTTATTCGACCGCAAAGTCCCTTCATATATCCCAGAAGTGACTTTTCATCCAAAGGCCTTTAAACACTGAAACATTCAAATTAATATGCTTTCCAGATTTTTCATTTAGGACTTTTTCTTTCTTGAATAAGAAAGGGTTCAGTCAGAAATGGTTTGAAAATTAAATGTAGGAAAATACAAATTTAAACAGAAGAAATTATTGGAAAATATGAGCGTGGGTGAAAGCATAAAATGAGATCAATAATGCTAGAATCCATTTTATTCGAAGGTGTTATCAATATTTGCAGTTTACAGATTTTCGTGTTACTAGTGCAGTTTCAAGACTAGCATCCATTGGTCTTGTTTACCTTTCGAAGAGGTCGACTCGCCTTCGAAATAACCAAAGAAATTCCCATGAACGACCTAATAATCCCAGAACAGAAACCAGAACTTGACCTGCCCCGTATTTCAAGTGGTACGCAGAATGGAAGTTCAATGCGAACATATTTTGAGGGCAAAAATCGGGGGGACAAGATATTAAAAAAGTGACTCCGTTTTTTGCAGACAAATATCAACATGAGATTTTTCATTCCCCTGCGTCCCCTTTAGTGGTAAACTACTAATATTATATGACTTCAGGCGCTTCCCCATCACCTCGGGAAATTAGCGCACATTGCAGCAGATGTAAACACCTGAGCGCACGTTATACAGTCGAAGTCGATGGAAACGCATCTGCTCAAGTATTTCCAAGACTATGAAATAACCTCCAGGAGTAGTATAGAGTGTTTTATACTCCATTTCGTTATATTAATCATTCATCAATGATTATGTTATGGGAGATAATTTCATTAAACTTAACTGCGTGGTGTTTCGGTATCTCGTGTTCCTCAAGGAAGGGTGATTGGCCATCTTTTATTCATCTTTTATATTAATGAACTAAGTTCTCGAGTTGACAGTAAATTAAGATTATTTGCAGACAATACAGTTACGTACCGTGAAATAAGCGAAGACGTGGAAGTTATGTCATCGGACCTTAACAGCGTTCATTCGTGGTGCCAGGAGTGGGGGTTAGAATTAAATATCAGCAAATGCTCCACAGTTCACTTCCTGTCAAAGTCATCACACAAATACCATACCTATAATGTGGAAGGACTAAGCATCAAATCTTCAAGTATACTAAAATGTCTTGGAATTACCTTAACTTCAGATATATCGTGGGGAACACACATAAAAAACATATGCGGCACAGCACTAAAGAAACTATCATTTGTTAAGCGTATAATGCGAAGGCCCCCGGATGAAAAAGTAGAAGAGAGATGCTACTCCGCTCTGGTTAGGCCACACCTCGAATACGCGTCGAGCATTTAGAGCCCAGGTGACAAAGATTAACCATAAAAATTAATAAATACGAAGAAAAGCAGCACGCTTCGTTATAAGCTGCTACGAACGAACATAGTGTCTCACAACTTTTGGGGGCCTTAAGGTGGAAGCCCCAAGAACCTCGGAGGCAGCACGCCGGACTTAGATTGCTTGAGAAATCCAGAACTGAACGACACAGAGAATATTATCGTGACGCCCCACTACATCTTTAGGTCTGATTGAAGCGATAAAATAAGAGAGATACACTGCCAAACAGATAGGTACAAAAACTCGTTCTTTTCGTGCGACCACAATAAAAACTCAGCTCGACTAAATACACTCACATAATACACGTCACCATTTCACCTCCCAAAAACTTACATATTTACACGGCTGATGACCTAACACCCCCTACCATACGCCCACGCACCTCTGTACCTGTGCCCCACTGTACCTCTTGTTGATCTATAGCCATCTGCATACTCTTGTGGATACGATTTATAATTTGCAATAAGTATTCCAGTTCTGGTGTTTGTGTCACCTCTGCGTCTCCCTTTTTCCACCTTTCCAATAAGTTTCTTTCATGTACTATCTCAGCAGTAGAAAACCTCAAAATTTCGTTCACCGATTTTCTGATGGCAAAGAGCATGACTGGGATCAATTTTTCTCATTGTATCTTTAAAAAACAGCTATTACACTGTATTCTCATTATTTTTTTCATGGTACAATGTAACCTTTCCTCTTGGTTCCACTGAGGGACGTACAAAGAAGTATCCACCATCTGTATCCCAAGTCTCTGTAAGAATTCATTTCTTAACGCACTCACAAAATAAGATCCGTTGTCACACTGAATCTCTTAAGGGAATCCAATACGAGTGAATAAGTCTAAAAAGGCGTCAACGATTGTTGCTGATGAATCATTTTTATCGGTATGACCTCGGGGTATCGACTAGCTATACAAATAGCCGTTAAAATGTATGTGTCTGTTTTCTGACTCCGACCATGGGCCACAAATATCCACATTTATTCTAGAAAACACCTCTTACATTACAAGTACTATTATCATCAGATCCACAGGTAAATACACAGTTCTCCACGTCTGAGTAACATCCGAGCCGATAGAAACATGGTAACAATTGTTCTTTGGCATTTGAGACACCCAATTGTGAAACAGTTCCCCCGTGGCAAGTTGACAACAGATCCTGTCTATATTTTCTGGGAACCACAATCAATTCCTTTTTCTCCTTTAACCGATCGTAATTCGCTGATCAATAACACGCCATTCTATTCCTCGTACTCCTCTCATTCTTCCAAAGTCCGCAGTTTATCTCACTCTTTCAACTGTGCCATCTCCGGATCCCATCTCATTTCTCTATGAATCTCTTCTACTTCTACACCTATCAGTCTCAGAATTTTAGGCTCATAAGTATCCTAATTCTTCAATCGTCTCTTCCTCCTCTTATGACTTTCCAGCAACACTTGTAAAACCCACTTCCTCTTCGATCTCTTGTCTCGGTTTGCAGACCTAGTTGAAACGGCATTCAATATTTCTGGCTAAGAATCTTGCGTTTTCTGTCGCTTAATCAGCTCTGATATCCTGTTTCCCAAAAGGTAGTACCCTCTTTTTAAGGAACTTCTAAATACAGCATCTTTGGGAAAAAACACGCCCAAAGTCTTTCACAACTTCTACCTCCACAACAGGTAAATATTCTGATTCTTCTTGCATTGGGATCCTCACTCACTCTAACGTATTCTCCTGTGTACATTTTAGGATTTACATTTCTACTCACTATAACATCGATGGATGCGCCCGTATATCATAAAATACTCTTAGCATGCCCATTCACATGCCCCTTTGACATATACGTAGCAAAACCCCAAGATGTATTCTCCTTATTAACACTGCCAAGTATCTCAACTTGGCACATACTTGCGCGATCATCAGATTCTTCCTTTTCAGCTTCTTCCGCGCCATTCTCTGCTTTACGTTGTTCCTCTTGAGCGAACTGCTCCACACGATTTACATAGGCAGTGCTCCCATTCTTTTCTCTGACTTTTGGACAGTTGGTCTGAAAATGAGAGGGAAAGTGGCAGTGATAGCACATCTCCTCCGCTCACTTTTCATGTTCCTTGTGGTTTGGATCCTTCATGTTGTTTGACCTCAAAGTTTGCATCTGCAAACCGTTTGTTTTACCATGAGGAAAGGTTTACCTTAAGCCACCAGTATATGCCATCTTTCGTTCATAATTACTCTCCTTGTTATTATTACTTGAATTATGAAAGTCGTCTTACCGTGTCCTAAAGTTTACCTTTTTCCTCTGTCCCTTTGACCCCTCTCTTCACGTATAGTATAACAGTCTCCAACCAACGCGGTTACTTCGTCGGTAGTCGGTTCAGCTTGGCCAATCTGTCAATAAAATGATCCCTGATTTCGTGCGGAATCCTTTTAATTTATTAGCAAATGATTAGATCCTATAATTCGCCTAATTTTCTAACCTCGTGTCCATCTAACCGATCTTCACAGTAAGTTTTCATACGGTAAGCAAACTCCTTCCAGATTTAATTCGCAGACTTCTGATTATTTTGAAATAGCTGTCGTAGTTTCTCCGTACCTGGCTTATATTTACCAATATTAGTTTCTTAACATGACTATAATCATGTCGAAATTAACACGGTTCCCTAGCCAACACTTCAACCATTTCCCGTAGTAAAAAATCGATCAAATAAGTCACCCACTGCTCAGGGTCAATATCCACCATTCCTACTTAACCCTCAAATAAACTCAAAAACAACTGAGCACCTTTGTCCCGTGACACAAACTTGGGCATCACTTTATAAAACTCAACTCTAGGCGTTAAATTTCCAGGAGTGGGTGATCCTCCTTCTGAATCTGCTCTCCTTTAAGGAATTCTTCATCTTTACATTTCTAGCTCTATTTGCAACTTCCTCCTGTCAGCTTTCAACCGCCTCTCTTCCATCTCCGCCACTCTCTGCCAGTTCTGCCAGTAATACTTACCCACAATTCTCTCCGGCCTCTTTCCCGATAAGTTTCCAAAATATTTTTAACAAATATCCTGTCACACTCGGGGGTTTTCCACACTTTCCTTCATTTACTATATTATCTTTTCACTCGCCGTAGCCCCTAATTATTCTTCGCTTTTCCTAATAACGCCATTTTGCTAATACCGTCGGTTCAACACGAAATGCTCGAACCTCTCTTGCCACCGAGAATACCGATACAAAATCTATTACTCATCTAATTCTTAGACAGTAACTTCGTCCATCGTATGGCACTCTTCTGCAGCCGATTTGCGATGAGCCGGTTAAACCCAATATAACTGGACGCCTCGCCGCAATTATTCCGGTATCCCACCTCTGCTACCAAACTTTCAAACCACTGTCACGTCTTAACTCTTTTCTCAATTCATTATTTGTACACCAAAGTTCACACACTTTGTGTGAAATTGGTGCCTTGTGTGAATTTTTTTGCTCCCCAATAAATGGGGATCCAAGGATGAGGCGAGAAAAAGTGCCAATCTTAACAGTCTGGTTCTGAGGACCCCATCGAAGGAGGAGGAAACTGTGAGATCACATCAACCGTTTTTCGAGGGAAAAATGTTTTGTAATGAAGCAGATAATCGTGAGTGTCGACTGAATCTGCGAGAAAGGGAATTTCTGGAAACTATTATTGGACTGTCAAATATAAAAAAACGCGGATATAATTAGTTTAGAATATTATGCATAAGCACTGTAATTAACCTTTCTACAGCTCCCGAACTTCTTTGCCATTTTGATAAATGCCGGAAAAATTCTGTGCTTAGGAGGAGAGAGGGGTATTCAACGTTTTCTATTGCACACAAAAGCTGGGCTTAGCTTTAAGTAAATGAATTACCTTTATGTTAATTAACAAAGAACGAGGGAATTTCTTCAATTTTATAAGAAGCCAATCTTCATTATAGTACGGATTGCTATTTTCAATGCGAGCCTTGAAAATGAATATAACCCTGGTCAACAACATTTTTGCCAAAAGAAATTTGATGGGTATTCTAAGCTAAGTCTTAAGTGCAGAATTCTAAAGTACAATCAGTTCTTCCCTATTGGGCTCGGTTTTTCCAGTATAATACTCAAATGCATTATCCAGAAATTCCCTCAAAACACTGATGATTGCTTGTTCGGGAATAGCTGATTCCCATTTTTTGGAGACATTGTTGAGGAAAGTGTCAGAAAAGGCTTCTCATACAAGTCAACGATGTCATAAGCCTACTTCCTCTTCCACCACCCCAACTCTGTGAGGGCCGTGAGGCAATTTTGCCAATGAATCATACTCGAGTACAGAGAATCATAGATATTCAAAGATTTTAGGCCATGCTTCGTGGAATGTCAACATTTTGTAAATTCCACGCATTTTCCACACGAAAATTTTATTTTTCGACCGCGATTGCAGTTGTCTTATAGAATGACGCTAGAGCGTCGAAAAGGTGGTCGACTAAATTAATTATCGTGTCTCACGAGTGGGGTGGCGTTCCTCGGCTCCATTCTTTGCCTGGTGCCGTCTCTGCTTGGCTTGCCCTCTGACACACACCAGCCTCTGGACCATTAACCTGCGTCGAGTGATTTCATGGACATCGAAAGGTGTGAGGACCCTGGTTGGTGGGACCAAGGAAATGATCTCGCAGGGCCCACCGAGTATGACCCATACACACTCATCGCAGAATAAGTGAATTATTAGGATAAATTGACGAAGAGCGGATGATCCACATGGAGTAGAGGACACCGTTTATGAGGGGGTAATGAGAAGGGCAGACAGGGCTCAGGAGGGAACGCCAAGCAGGAGGTGTGGCGTGGAGAGGAGCCGAGGAGGGAGTCCATCTTTGGGTGTCGAGTGACGAGTCCGGGAGCTGTGCTGTTTGTGTAATGCCAATGATACGATGGACTGGATAATAGAAACAGTGAATATACTTATAGCTTCGGTTTTCTTTCCTTTGATGGACCCCCACCCCCGAGCCCAAGCATGAGACATGGCTCATATGTGCGATTTCTGCGCGTTCTTATTTCAAAATGTGCATTCAAGTTGTGCCTTGCGCCGCAGCATTCAGTCTAAGGGGTTGGAAAGAGGTAGTTCTTATTCACCTTGGTTCCCTAAGTATTGTGTTGTGTTTATCCAGAATAAAATCGTACCTCGTGCGTGAATAGATAGCCCAGATTCTTTTCGAAATATGGAAATGTTAACTCGAAATGGCAAAAAACGGCTATCTACTCCGCATATGAAGACTGTGACGTCGTGCCATACCGTAAAAAAAGTGAACGCATTGGTTTTGTTTAATGTTTGCGGCTCTGTTACTTTTACTTGTTCTTTGTTATGCTGGTGATTGTTTCATTTCTTTTTATTTATTAATCATAATTTTCTTGAGGCTTTCAGATAAATTCTGTTTTGTTAATTGTGGAATGGAATGTGGAAAAAGGACTCACCCTCATAAAAACAAATTCTTCATTATTTCCGAGTGCGCAAGTCTTACGCGGTTGCATTCACCTTCCCTGCCAGGGTGAGTATTAAAAGCCTCGCCATTTGCTCCAACTCCCGTGCGTAGCCTTCCACCAAATCGTTTAAATCAACTACATCTTCCAACAAATAACAAGGGTATCAAGATCTTTAATTCGTGTATCCGTCAAACGTGGGACTGCCGCAAGAAAACGGCGTCTAAATATTAGGAAAACTGTCAAACACCTCGCTTAAAACACAGGCCTAAGATATTGAATGCACGATTACTGACAAGAATATGTTTCTTTTTGGATAATGTAAGTAGGAAAAGGCAAAAAATTTAGACTGCAAACGCTTCAATACCGTGTTTTGTGTCTTCCACAATTTCACGGAACTTAAATCTTTTTTCATCTAAAAAGTTTTTTTTCTTTTTATTTTTTCTTAACGTACCAAAACGTTAGTTAAAATGTTTCCCGGACAATGTATTTCGTATATTGTGCCATGGATCACGCTGGAAACTGAAGTTATTATATTTAGGCTACATGAGCTATTTTATCCAAAAAAAAGTTCACAATTCCAATTAGGGCACGGTAATGAAGTTGAACAGTCAGCAGTAAATTACAGTAAGGATTTTTGATTTTTTAGGATTTAAATAAAAAGCAAAACATTGTGACATAAAAGGTTTTACCGATAAAAAAACACTTTCATTGACATTTTAAAATGTTTTCGAGAAAAAAATATTCTATTTCTCCGTCACTAATCTAGGCATCGAAAGCCACCTCGGGATGCAAGAGGAAGAACGGGAACAGGGGGAGCGGGAGGGGGGAGGAAGAGAGGGGAGGAGAGGTTAACTGGACGAGGGAGGGGAGGGGATATAACATTCGATCCATTCGTCCTCTCATTGGTAGGAATCCGGAGGCAGCGTCCCGAGGCTCCCAGCGTCACTGCTGACGTCATTGAAAGGGTTCTGACGTCAAAGCTCTGCGGTTTCCTCCTCCTCCTCCAACCCCTTTTTGCTTTTATATATACATGTGTATACATATATATGTGGATATAGGTGGATTCATATATATACATACAGAACCACACATTCCCATCCCCCACCCGCTCTCTCCCCACCCAGCTTCCCTCCCCCATCTTTCCCTTAAACTCTCCCTCTCATTCCCCCTCCCCCCAATAACCCACCCCTCCCTCTATCCCACCACTTCAAACCCTGGCAACTCAGAGCCCTCCCCTACCTACCTCCCTCCCTCTCTTCAACCCCTAGACATTGCCTCGATCCCACCGCCCAAGAAGCGGAGGGCAAGGGATTGGTTTCAGGGAGATGTGGAGGTTGCCACGGAACGGATCGTCTGAAGGTTTAGCCTCCGAGGCAGTGTCCACCATAATTTTTACCGTTTTGTTTTAAGTGCTGAAAAGCCTCGCACGAAAGCACTTAAGTGATGTAAGCCCGCCCCGGTGGCGGCGGGTAAAGTCCTCGCATGCTAACCCGAGGGTCGCGGGTTCGAGTCCCGCCTGGGTAGAATATTATCTGCCCAGGACATGGGTGTCTGTGTCTCGTCCGTTGTTACTGTTATCCACCCGACGTAAATTGGCACAGTGTGCTGTATTCGGGACAGTGAAGATAAATTTAAAAAAATAAAGAAAAGTAATTAAATAAAGGCACAAGCGCTGCATCAGCTCACCCTCTCCTCTGTCTTCGCGTGATGACGGGTGGAATAGCTTTGTGAAATTTCCACGCTGTGACGTTCGGGCAAGAAGACCCGGCGATATTCCGCACAACACTCAAAACGCTGGACGATTTTGATGATTACACATCGTTGCTTGAGTGGCAATTATAATAAATAATAATAATAATAAAAATAAATGTTTATTGTCGTAGACCTTTGAGATCTTTCAGACTTTTTCGGAAGCAACATGAAGCTTACATAACTTTTGAAAAATATATATATAAAAATAGTAATTATAATACATGTTATAACATACAAAAATGATAAAAATAATAATACTTGTTACTCAACATTCACATCATTATATTGGATATCCTATTGATATGGAATTCACAAGAATTCATTTGGTGATACATATATACATAGGAAAAGTCAACAAATGATAAAAAATAATACATGATACACAATAAAATAAATTCAAGATATATTGTGTTTATGCATGATAATTTTAAATGGACTAACTACATTTCTACGGTTGACAGTTTTTCATGAATATATAATTGAATAATTTTCTTTTAAAACGAGGTACAGATTGGCATGTTTTAACATCAACTGGGAGTGAATTCCAATTTCTTGATACTGTAGTTATGAAGGATTTATGATACATTTCTGTTTTGTGCTGGGGGATCTGTAGGCCAAAATGATGGGATCTAGTTAAACGGTTAAGGACGTCCTTTTTGAAGGTGAAGGAGTTGAAGATGCACACGGTGGACAGCTTGATTTGAAAATTTTGAAGGCGGAAAGAATAGATAAATAAAGCCGTTTTTCTCTTACTTTGAGCCATTTTAGCTTTCTGTATGAATCCGTAACATGATCCCATCGTTTTAGATCACATACAAATCTTACAGTAGCATTCATCGCTATCTGAAGCTTATTATTTGTTTCTTCATTAATTATGTAATACTGATGACACTGTTACCCTGTTCAATACGCATATTTTAACTTTGATTATGGAAATATGCATACAGTATGTCTCTGATGACTCATGAGCTGTTAAGAGCAGAAACACTATGAGTTTTTTTCCTTATTTTAGTTAGGTTCACTGAAACGCTTATCTCTACGACGAACTGCACAACGAAGTGCTTGAGTATAGGTTGGTTCTGTTTCGTGCATGAGCGGTGTGAATCTAACTTGTTTATTTGTCCAATAGAACAGAAATAAGGTTTCATTTTGTGTTCAATTTATTTAACGCCACTTTTCCCGAAGAAGTGTAATATTTGACTAATACTATTCTAGATCTGAAAGGGTCAATATCTGAGGATGACTCCTTACCATTAGAAACCGGTCAGCGCGTTCAATATAGCTCGGAATGTGTTCTTTCTTGGATTATGCTGCATTCAAAGCAAGATGAGAACTTGGGATATCTTAAATTTGCCCAATATGTTGAGATGTTGCCTGACGTTGGAAAGAGAATCACGAGGGACGGTTACGCTGCACAGTGCGGCCTCTCGCGAGAAGATGAGACGATCACTGTCTTTATATCCGATTCAGGTTTATCGGAAAGGTATTCGATGTGACAAATACTGCCTTGTAAAAATATGTTTTTAAGGAACAATGTTAAACTGTGTAAAAACTGCTCTAAAAAGTAAAAAATAATGTTTTTCAGCGACCGCCCGGCCCTCGTGCAATCAAATATAAAACCTTTATTCGCTGAATTTTTACTTTATAAAACGTAAAATTCGTGTAATCAGGAATATAAATGCAAAGGTCTTAAATGATATGATACAGTGGGGGCGTAATAGTTGTGGCAAAGATTAAGTGGAAAACTTAATGGCCAAACAGTGTGAAGTAGCACTATGAATATATATTTTGCACTCATGGCTATGCAGGTTATTAATTTCAAATCTTCGTTCTTTCGGACATCCGATTCAAGCTCCATCAATAAATTAGTGGGGTTAAACTGTAGCGCACAGTAATTTTTCAATTCCCTCAGAACCGGGCGGTAGCTGGCGTTAGTTTTTACTTTATAGAGCAGTTTATTAAGCAGTAAAATCAGCCAGCCCCAGTGCTGGTAAATTGTTTTTTTTTCGGGAGTGTCAGTGACGCTACGCCTTTTCATGAACGGATGAGCGGATCTTGGAACGGATCAGTTCGTGAACGGGAGCAACGATCGAGAAGCACCTCATTCATGGAGCGAAGAGGAGAGCCGCGATTGACGGCGTTAATCCCTCGAATATAAACGCGATTCGAATAAAAAACGATCTTCTAATGTTGATTAATTACTGTCGGTATTGATTGATTACTGAATTGTCTCTAGAATCGGGCCTAGGGACAAAGTTTTAGATATTTAAGTCATTGGAAAGTTGGTTACAATTTGGTAACAAGATTAATGCCGATAAATAGTTCATACTCAATAATATCCTCTAGTAAACGCTTGGTTAATTAAATATCGTGATCATTTTAATTGATAAGAGTATAGTCACCAGAATTGGGCCTATGGGCAACATTTCTGAGCTATACTGTCTTCGGAAAGTATGTTACATGTCAGTAACAAGATTTGACCCAGACAAACAGTTGAAACTGAACAAAACCTTTTAATAAAAATAAAAGTCAAAAGAACGCGTATGACGGATACACGAGATCAAATGGTCTGAGGAAGGTTTTTACGAGTAAACTAATGTCAGCCTTCAATCAGTCGTACGAAAGGGATACATCAATGAGGCGGACATAAAGATAATGTTGACTTGAAGAAGCAAGCAGACATGCTCACGAAGCAAGGAAGAGATCCCGAGAAACTTTCACCATCTAAGACACTCCGCGGGAGTCCTCATGCCCATATCCCCCTCTTGTCTACAGTCTAGTTTCATCCAGCCTCCGATTTTCCAAAGAACGAATGCTTCATGCTAACTCGAGATCATGTGGCAGAGCAATGCTAAGTTGATCAAAACGTTTTCCACCTCCCTGTTTCAAACTTATTTCTATAAACACAGCCAACCCTCTCGCGTACTCACCCGCTCAGTATGCGTAGAGAACGGTGTTCACGTCTCAGCTTCAAAATTAATCACAGAACAGAGCGGTTCTATCGGTGATTAAATATTGTTACGAATGCTTTGAGTGATTTTTACATTAATAATCACGGCTAACTTCATGCATACTTTCATGCTACAAAATTACTGTGCATAAATATCAATACATTCCGTCTTCTTAAATGGGACTATATGTGTTTTTATCTTTTCAACAGTTCCTTCCAGTTAGTAATATGTATTAATTCTTCAAGCTGAATTTTATGTACCGGAAAAGATGACTAAGGCATAATTGTGTCTACAATCGGTTGAAAGCTTTCGACAAAAAGCTTTCGACAGCGCAACACTTGTCAGGCCTCATTTAGAATATGCCGCTAGTATATGGGATCCGTACGAGGAAGGTATGATAAAAGAATTAGAGCGCGTGCAAAGGAGATCCGCTAGGTTTGTTAAAGGCCGTTATGATAATTGTGTAAGTGTTACGAGTTTAATAGAAGAACTAGGATAGGAATTACTATCAGAACGCAGGTTAAAATTTAGGTTAAACCTTTTAAGTAAATTCGAAACCGATTTGTTCACAGATGACGTTAGATATATATTGAGAACCCCTGCGTATTATGCTAGGTTTGATCATATTAACCAGTTTAGAGAGATAGATTGTCGTACCGATAGATTTAAAATGTCATTTTTCCCGCGTACCATAAGAGAGAACAATAAGCAGCGTAGCAAAGGGATAGGTAGGTGAAATATAGTTAGAGTAGTCTGTAGTGCATGATGCATGTAATAACAACCAATAATCCCTTTCTTATTATGTAGATACTAACCATGTGACCCTATTATCTAGCATACCTTCATTAAATATCCTAGTTGCATGTCAATAGTGCATGTTTGGTGATCTTCACCCCCTGCCACACACCCTCGTGGTGGCTCGCAGGGTATTACGTAGATGTAGATGTATTACATTGATCAAAATTGAATATGAAAGTGGGAGATATAACCAGTAATGGAACGAGATGGTGATTTGACTCGAGTAGTCATCATCAGGATTTGTGAGATGGGTTTGACTATTATCACTGTCTTTTCCGGGAGTAATTCTGAGCAAACACCAACGGGGGTCATGATTAGAGCCCAAAATAGCAGTGAAAGCAGAGGAGGAACCGATCAATTCGGATTTTTTTGGATGGCTCAGCTTTATCAGCCAAACAAACCACCAGGGCATAAGCTATTGCACTTCAAGGTGTATAGAACATGCGAAGGAAGAAAGGTTTGTTATTTATGTATTAACTTGGGGAAAACCGATTTCAGCGACGATGCATATCAAAAATATAACTGAAACTCTTAAAATACGTAGAAAAATGTAAAAAGAACACAAAAAATAGCTATAGTACGGTTCGAAGACCAAGTCGTCAACATTTCATTAATGAAATTCTGTCCCACACTGCCCCAAGTATAACTCCCGCCAACAAAACCATCAACCTGACCAACTCAACCTTGTCGTAACATTCTTCCCTGGATAGCACAATATCAAATACATGCTAAATAACCTTTATCCTATCATCATAAACAATATTTCTACTCCCCTCCTTTTACCCTCTTGTCCCAAGGTTACATACAATCGTCCGTTTAACCTACGAGACATTTTGAAATCTAATCGACCCTCCCTCTAAGCCACCGCTCCCCCCACCCCACCTCCAACCAGGTGTATCTCAACTTGTGAGCGCCCTCGGTGCAAATGCAGGTCCCTTATGCTTCCTACCCACCTCTTCCCATCCTCTACGATCGACTACACCGCAAGCAACATAATCGACCGCCTTCCATGCAACATCTGACCTGCCTTTTACGTAGGCAAATGCGTCACTTCGTTAAAAATTCGAATCAATAATCACCGCCAATGCCACCAAATCTCCACGTTCTATTGAACCGACCCCCAAACAACGCTTCCAACATGCAAACCTAGATTAAATGGAAATTAGTTTCAATCTTGTAATGAAAAAAATGGAGTGACACGTACTCTCTTGCTGGACACTAACCCACAGATATCAATTTATTGCATGGCACGGTAAATACCATAGTACACCAAACAATGAAACCTGCTCCCTGTTTCACTTCTCAATATTTTACCACACACCACAAAAAACAATCTAAATTACCCTAACAGAATATATAAACACCCTTTGCATCAGATATCAACAATTATAAACTACCCTGCGACACACTATGCCCATCACTTCCTCAGAACACAGAAAGTCACATCAATCAACTCCCCTCAAGAAATGTGAACGACCCCAGTCTTTTAGGTTCAAACAATCAGTCCACCAAATATCTTTACAACCAGCTAACCTGTTTGTGGTGAAAACAAAGTGCAAGGCTCCGCGCATGCACCTCCTCTCCTCTGTCGCGTCCGGACCTTCTCTGCTGTACTACAACTAACCTCGTGTGTCGTGGCGGCACCCCGTGGTCCAGGACCGTGGACCTGTCGATGCTGTTTTCCGCCCACTTTAACTCCCACAAAACGCTCAGTAAAAAAAAAACTTTCCGTCTATAATCGTCCTCCGATATTCGTATTCTCGTGGTTACCCGTGGCAGGGGGTCGACACAATGCACCCCGTCCAATTCCTAGCTCAGCGTGGTTAATCGTTGTAAGCATTATCAACAATGAAAAACCCATCGGCTCGTCCTTTTAAATCGACTCACTGCGACCTATTGTTAATCTTCTGGAAATTTCTTGTGTTCGAGATTTCTACGTATTGTTAAACTTATATAACATGAATAAATAAATCGCGCGGGTGTATATGCGGTCGGAATTTTCCAGCGCGCAACAACAAACAAGGGGGAACGTGTCCTATTTAATATACTAAAATATACTTGGAATACAGCATGAAACTATTGAAAATATATTATGACATGGAAAAAAACATCCGTAGAACAAAAACACGCCACACTGTAGTAAAAAAAAGCATCCAACCACCGAGAACGTGTCGAACATGCAGTTCAACATGCCCAGAACCAGAATATGAGTACAATACAATCATTTAAGTAAATTCAGTACAGATTTATTTTCAGAAGAAGTTTTGAATATCTTACGAACTCCAATATACTACGATAGATCAGATCATAACAATAAAATAAGGGAAATAGATTGTAGAACAGATAGAATTAAAATGTCGTTTTTCCCGCGATCGATAAGAGACCATAATGGCCGCGTAAATACTTTGAAGTAGGTTAGTTGACAGGTAGTGCAGCTGATTAATTCATATACCACATAATGCATATTTCTAAATCTGCCGAGGAATGCCAGAACCATGTTTTGCATGTTCCCTTCATGACTCTTGTGCCACTTTTACGAAGTTGCATTATAGATGATTTTAGTAGTTTCTGTAGCAATGGTAGCATACTCATTATGTGGTGCATGTTGATGAAAGTAAATTTCTTCACTGTAGTTCATGTTGGTGATAAATCACCTCCTGCCAATCACTCTTGTGGTGGCTTGCAGGATAATAAGTAGATGTAGACCTTAGACAACTGTTACACACTTTCCATCGTGAGGGCCCTTACCGAATCCACCACTAATATTGCAGTGAGGACATGTAAGGTGGGTAACATATGTAGGTGACGTAACCATTGGGAATTCCCGGGCTGGACCCAGAACACTAGTCACAGAAATTAAACCAATGGCCAGCCATTACTGTCCCAACCATTATCCTCTGCCTCCTTTGCCCTTCCTCTCTTGTCCTTTCCCTCCTCTTGGGGACAAAGCATTCATCTCCCGCCGACGAAGACGACTTGATCGTGGAAAGGAATAGCTATTTTTTGTGTCCGATTTACGTTTCTCTATGTATTTCAAGTCCTTCTGTACATTTATATATAAAACAACGAAAGTTTATTATAGTTATACATTATATATATATTTCAATAATTATATATAAATATAAAGATTAATAAAATATTATACGAGGGGGAGTCAAATGAAAACCTTAAAAGTGTAATATAAAATCGAAAGTGGGTGCCAGTGGCCTGTAACTTGGAATACATGTTTTACATAATGTGTCAAATGTACCCTACGTTGTAGCACCGGCTAGATGCGCAAACACCGGCGCAGGAACAATTTAAAGATGGCTGCCCCACTAGCAGCGTGCACCAGAGAGGAACAGCGTTCTGTGATTAGAGTTTTGCACAGTGAAGGTGTGAAACCTGTAAACATTCATCACAGAATGAAGGTCCAGTATGGAGATGTGTGTCTGTCACAGCTGCAAGTGTATGAATGGAGAAGGAAGTTCGCAAATAGTGTGACGTCCGTAGACGATGCTCATCGCCCGAGCCAGGCACATCGCGTTGTGACTCCCGGGAGCACAGCAGCAGTTGAAGCCATAATTGATAACCGACGATAACATTGGATGACACTGCGACAGCTGTACACATTGTTCATGGTTCAGAATATCACATTATGCATGATTTTCTCCGGTTTCATCAGGTGTTTGCACGATGGGTGCCCCGGCAGCTGACTCCAGAATTGAAGCGGCGTGTTGATGCGTGTGAAGAACTTCTGCGGCGCCTCGAATGCCTTCCTTGCACGAATCATCACTGTAGACAAAACCTGGGTCCATTATCATCAGCCAGAATCGAAGAGATGGAGCAAAGAATGGCGCCATCCGAATGTTTAAGATGCACTTTCTGGGACGAAATTCCGGTCCGATGACGAGGTGCGCCAGGAGGTGAACGAGTGGTTGCGACGCCTACCAAAAGAATTTTTCTATACGTGAATTGAGACACTTAGGAAGCGTTGGCAGACGTGCATTGAGCGTGCAGGAGACTATGTCAAAAAATGATACAGGTTTGCTGCATGTATGCACAATAAATAATTTTTTTCAAAATAATTAAGGTTTTCATTTGACTCCCCCTCGTAATAATACTTATATTTATTTATATATAAAACAACAGAAAACTCACCCAGGACATTTTTGAATCTCTTCTTCAGACGGAGGGAGTTGTCCGGCCGAAGGTAGTTGACTTCCATAATATCAAGAGATGCCATTTCCCATAAATAACCACAGACGAATTCATTGTACAGTTCCACTCAGTTTTTATAGCTGTCGACTGGTTTCCACGACGACTTTTTAGGTAAACACTGGTTCGATGGCCTACACTCTCAAGACGAACTGCGCCACTGTTCGTCTCAAAAATGAAACAATGATTATCAAAACCGGTCGACAACAATAAAAACTGAGTGGAACTGGGCTGAGTTTTCATCAAGATTCTAATTTTCTAGTTCCATAACGGAATGCCAACATCCATTAACCGAACTGCGGATGGAATTTTAAGTGAAATGCTTTACGTATTAAGGCAAAAAAATCATATATTCGATTAACACCACAAAGTAAGTTTGGATTCGTCAAGAAATTTAATTTAAAATTTGCGCGCAAGTCAACTCACAGTTTTAGAATAATTTTCACATAGAGAGAGAGAACAACTGAAGGTTGAAGATAGAAAATTAGGCCCCTGGCATGCAGACATACACGACTCTAATGCATGTGTCTGATCTAGTAAAACATGATGAACGATACAACTCTTGCCCAGTCGAGTAAAAATTGTTTTGCATAACGATCCAGGGTACGATTGGCCGGACATTCTTAAATCATTGCGTCCTTCTAAGTAAATTATCTACCCTCGATAATGCCCAAGCGCAAACGAACTGATTGATCTGCCTTTTCGATGCGCTGGGAAAGAGGGGGAGAGGGTGAAATCCCGAAAGCACACGATGGGTGTTGTATTTCAGCAACGCTTAAGGACACCATTTGACCGCGAGCGCGAGGCTAGGGACCAAATGGACCCCACGACAATGGTTTTCTCTTCATAACGACAGAAAAAAAATTCATCCATTCCTATTAAATCAGTTGATTGGCAGGTTTTAAGCACAATCTCTACGTTACTGAAAAGAGAACTCGCTTTGTACTTTCCACACTGTCTTATTCTCTCTAAAAGTTATGTCATTATCAAGGTAGCTAAACCTTGATAATGACATAATTTTGTTGAAACCATGGTCGGAGAGAATAAAATAGAGTGGAAAGTACAAAGCGAGTTCTCCTTTCATGTGTTGCTGCTCCACAAAGTGAAGTCTGAAACTGTAACTTGTGATCTACGTTAACTTGTATCTAATTTCGACGTGGTCTTATCTTAAGGCTGGGACACAATCAACGTGTACTTGTAACGTGAGCCGTTAACGGGAATACGCGAAAAGATGGCTGACGGGAAAGTATAGCGAACGGACACAATCAACGTGTACGGGGAGTACGTGTACGCGAGAGATGGGCAACTTTCATCTCTTCCCGTGTCCCGTACACGGAAAACCAATCAGAATAGTCCTGAGAATCCGGGAATGGGATCCATCTGTCGACAGATTCATCCAAATGTTGAAGATTGCTGTTGGCTAAAACAACTTATTTACTTTCGCACTTGTTTACTACTGATCTCTTAGCTGCGCCTGCGTTAGTCAATTGTTACTCTGGGCCGCGTTAACGTCGATTGTGTCCGCTGACTTGCGTTCCCCGTCTCCCGTTAACGTCTCGCGTCACACGTACACGTTGATTGTGTCCCAGCCTTTACTTTTTTTCTTCATCCCTAGACGTAAGGGAGTTATGAAAAATTCTACTTCTTGCTGTTACTACGGATGTTACATGTTCGATGTATATGCTACTACTATATGTGCTTTACGCTGGATGACATCACCTCCAGAGATAGATACAATATATGAAATGTCACCTTTTTCGATTATACATAATTTGGGATCTCCTTCGCTAAGCTCTATGGCGCAAATAAAATAATGTGACTGATAGGAAGGTTGGTTCTATTTTTTTTCAATATTTGCATGGTATGCTTATTATTATAGTTCACGACGCTGTTTTTGTAATTTTTTTGAGAGCCATCACAATTTAACTCTGACAAACAGTCCCCAGATGTGCAAGTGTAGTGTCTACCATGTCAAAAGTGGAACCATGGTCGCATTGCCTGCCAAAACCCTTCCAAGTGCACTACTTTAAGTTTCCAATCATTGTATTTACCAATGATGTGGTACGAAGTCACTCGCACGGGTGAATATACACCAGGGTTGAAATTCGCCATGAAAGCGAGTGACTTCGTACCACATCATTTGTTAAATGCAATGATTGGAAATTTGTCAATTTTCGTCGTTATATAATGACAATGTTGGGTTTAACCACCGCGACCGAGGCTTTGTAAGCACGACTTCGTCTCATGTGCTACAATGTAGACTTGAGGCCTGAACATCTAGTAGTTCGCATAAATCCCCCTCGAAATTCGCCTTGAAGGAAGGGGGCTTGGTTGTGTAACTGGCTAACACACCTGACCGACAATTGGGAGATCCGGGTTCGAATCCCGGTAAAGTCAAAAGATTTTTTTCATGGCAAATTTCAACCATGGTGTAGACGCTACTTTATTTGATTTAAAAGCATGTTTAGAAATCTAGCTAAGACTGCTTGACGGTTAGTGCGCTCCTGGTATCAATCCTACCGTGCACCTCCATGGAGGTGAATTGCGGGGTACCTCATAGATACAGACTTATCCACTTGCTCACGATAAAATTTCTCAGACTCCTACTTTCTGCGAGAATTGGGTTGGTGTGGTGGCTAGAGTACTCGCCTACTATAAGAGCCGCCAGGGTTCAAATCCCTGTAGTGGGGGATGTTTTTCAGAGGAACCCGATCCCTACTTGAGTGTCTTTTGGAGGGCACTTCAAGTAGAGTACTCTGTCTGTCGGATGAGACGTTAAGCCGCGGTCCCCTTTACGCCTTTTGTTAAGAGTAGGCGAATGCCGACGCCGGGTTTCTATTCACCCTTCCTCCCTTACCTATCCCCTATGGCACAAATGACCTTAGCCGTCGGTCGCCTCCCCAAATATCCAATCCAATCCTACTTTCTGCCTTCCGTACCCCTTCCCCCTCTCCACCCTCAAGCCCCCCCCCCCCACCGTTTCCTCCCCGCCCATTCAAAATGCCCTCTCAAAGCGCCCTCCTCCATTCCCCCCTCTCGCTACTCCATCCGTCGACAATGTCCTCTCCTAACAGGGGGCCACTGCCGTCTGCTTTCTTTCGTCGATACCCATCCTATCCGCTCCATTCTTCAACACAATTTTATCCCGGAAGGATCCAGCCCACACACGCACAGCCTTATGCAATAACCGAACCGACAATTTATGCAACGAATGGCTTATTTATAATCATAAACTCAAGTATGGAGGAAACGATTATGAGCTGGGCACATGATATTTGTTTTGGTGGCAAAAAATCATTTTCACGGGGTATTGCATCAGCTGATTGGTAGAATTAGCGTACACAGCAAGTTTATCTCACTAATTTCGGCGATATCCCTCCACTTTCCAGCTCCTTACTCGCCCAACATTGTGAATCTCATACATTCCGCATGCTTTGTTCTAAGCATCAATTGAAATTTCCCATACTTGTTCATAATTTTACATTCTTCCCGCAAATTTCCCCTCCAGACACATTCCACGCAGAGACACATTCTCCGCCTCCAATACACGCATCATACAAGCTTCTATCACCACATTCAACTCTTCGTCTGCCTTTCGAGTCATCTGTTTCTCTTCAATCGCCTCCATGGCCTCAGTCGGTCGTCCGCTAGCACACACCAGCGCAAACAGCAGTGTTTCACAGCGGCCCTCCTCTCTCTGCTCTCAGCCAACTGCCTCATTCCGGCAGAGAACTCTGCTCAGACGCCCTTCATTGGCTGGATTGGATATTTGGGGAGGCGACCGACGGCTAAGGTCATTTGCGCCATAGGGTATAGGTAAGGCAGGAAGGGCGGACAGAAACCTGGCGTCGGCATCAGCCTGCTCTTAACGAAAGGCGCCAAGGGGACCACGGCTTACCGTCTCATCCGACAGACGGAGTACTGCACTTGAAATGCCATCCACGAGACACTCAAGTAGGGATCGGGTTTCCTCTGAAAAACATCCGCCTCGGCAGGGATTTGAATCCTGGCCACCCGTATGGTAGGCGAGTGCTCTAGGGTTTCGCATCATAAAATCTCCCATCATCAATGCATCCACCGCGGGCAGGTTGTTGGATGATGCCTTGGAGTATTTTCCCCCATTTTAACGAAAAGCGGTCCGGAGACGACAGAATTCCCTTCGATTTCAAAGAAATAATGTCTGGTTGAGAGTTCTGTCATGGAATAATAGTGAACACGAGCTGGGCAAGTAAGGGAGATGAGGTCAGAAACCGATAGCCAATCAGCGCGCGTTTTGCCTTGCTGGATATTGATGCGAAAAAAGTGCAAATTTAATGGCTTATATTATTCATAAAACACAACAGAATAAAGTTTTACTGCAGGATTGACTTATTCATGATGTGAGTATTCACTGATAATTCATTCATCACCAAATTCTGACCCATGCAAATACTCAATTCTCAGAAACCCATATTTGGTGAGGAGTCGACAACCCATATGTATGATGGTAGTGCATATGATGGTAGTACGTTTCGTATTTTCCGGTAGGCATATGATGGTAGTACGTTTCGTATTTTCTGAAAAAAAAAACAACTTTTTTATGAAAAAAAATCAATTTTTTCCCAAATTAAACAATATCATCTTTCCTTGGCAACCTGAGGAAACCATTGAACGGGATATATGCGCCCGTTACTCAAATTTATCACCTACACTATGAATAATCATGGAGTGGTGCGTAGCACCCCGATAGAAAATAAGGCGACTTAAGAGGACGACGCCATCAGAAAGAACGTAGGTTGATGCCCGGTGATAGTCTCCAAATGTTTTTGACTCATAATACTAAAGTTTTTAATGCGTGTAGGATTTATAAACATTGCGGGACTTTGGTGCGTCCTAAAAATTCGTATTTTGGAGCAATACATCCAAAACGAGCGAATTGGTGTCTGTTTGCTGCAGGAAGTCAAAGGCAATCTCCCATGGGATACAAATAAATTCCATGCTATAGTCAACAATGGCACAAACGATTGAGGCACCGCCTTCCTCGTGCGCAAAGAACTATTTATAATGACTATTAGACGACACGAATCCGGAAGCATCACGTCCATCAAAATCCAAGAAATGCATATAATTAACATTTAAGTTCCTTCCGGAGAAAAGGATCGAAATCTCAGAAAAATATTTTTGTATGAAACCCTGGCTCCCTATGTCAAATGTTTTACAGAGAAGGCCACCCTGGCAGGAGATTTAAAACTGTATATACAGGAAAGATGACAGCTCCTCCAATAGAGAGAGGCTATGCTACCGGACAAGTCGGGCCTTTAGTAGACTGACTGACTACTTAATCTTAAATGACCTCGGCTTAACCTTTTACCTCGACCCTTCAGCTTTCACCAGAACAGCCGTTATAGCCAAAACCCGTCTCGATTATATCCTTATCTCAAGGGAGCTAGGGAAAGATGTAAACCGTTTTGAAACGAAGCCTGTTTCATTCTCAGATAACTGCGCCGTTATTGCAGAAATAAATACTATTACCTGGCCTACAGAGGCAGTTACACAAATGCACTGAATGGCGTATGGAACTTCGGATTTTGCGCAAAGAGGAAATCCGTGAACGCTTCAGGAAAAAAAGCCTAACCAGCGCGACACCTCCCAATGATGACATTACGTTATCGTGGGAGTCAACATTTAAAAATAAAATACGGCAATTCATCCGGAAGAAAGCAAAGGGTATAAAATACATTCAAACAGAACATTACATACGTACCGACACACTTTGGAGGAAATACTATTGACTGACAATACGCGTCCTAAATTTTCCGAAAGAGCGAAAGATTTAAAAACGCAATATTCTTAAGCTAGAACATAAGAAATATGGACCTGAAAACTGGCCAAAAGAAATAAATTCCAGATCGAGGGACCATTTGACTCCGTCGGAGTTGGGGAGAATAATTAAATATCAAAGAAGGAATGATACATGCCGTTCAACCTGCTATGAGGAAGAAGGTCAAAATAGAAGGGAACCTCACCGGAGAATATGGAATTAATCGGGGCTTGCGACAAGGCGACGTGATATCCACCATTCTTTTCAATGTGATACAGGAACTGGTGATGAGAAAAACAGAACTCAGCAACCCAGGTGGTAAATTGTTCAACCGTATATCGCAAAACCTAGCCTATGCTGATGATGTCAATATATGATATCAAGAAGACTTAAAGATCTCGAGGAAGGAATGGAGAGATTGGAGATGGAGGCAGGAAAAGTTGGGCTAAAAGTGAACTCTGCCTAAACACAGTACTTGTTCTCTTCCAGGAAAAGTACAACTGTTAGAGATAAACCTATAAGATTAAATGGGAATAAATATGAAAGATGTAACAACTTCAAGTATTTGGGAGTGCTGGTGACAAAAGATAATGAAATACATGAAGAAATAAAAGCCAGGATTGCAGCAGGCAATAGGGCTTATCGAGCTTTATTGAAAGTGCTCAAGTCACGCAACCTCAGTCGGAACTTGAAAACAAAGATTTACCGGACAATGATTAGACCTGAGGTCATATATGGTTCCGAAACGTGGACCATGACCTCGGCAGAAGAAGAGATACTTAAAAGATGGGAAAGGAAAGTACTAAGAAAGATCTATGGTGCTACAAAGGAAGGTGGACAGTGGAAAATACGGAGAAACAGAGAACTCGAGGAACTCCACAAACATCCTAACATAGTGACAGAAATTAAGAGCAATAGATTAAGATGGTTAGGACATGTCGAGAGAATGCCTGAGGATAGGATGGTGAAAAAGATATTTCGTGGTCATCCTGGTGGTAGAAGATTGAGAGGGAGACCCCGGAAAAGATGGTTGGATGATGTAGAGGATGATCTGAGAAAGATGGGAATCAGAAGATGGAGAACGCATGCCGGGAATCGTGATGTCTGGGCTAACATCGTCGGAGAGGCCAAGGCCCTACAAGCGCTGTAGCGCCGAGGAGTAAGTGAGTAAGTATGAGGAAGAAGGAAGGTCGAGCGATACTCTATGGAGTGCATACAACCACTATTGGGAGGTTTTCCATTGTAATGACAAGTGGGAAGATACGCTCTCTCCCTCTCTCATTCCACGACCCCAGAGCTTACTCAGCAGGATTGAGAGGCATTAGAGATAGCTGTGAGGATGGAAGACGTAGAATTTGTTTTGGAATCGGCCCCTGAAGGGAAATCACCCAGCTCAGATGGCCTACCGTTTGAATTCCATAACACGTATCTGAATTTTTGATACCAATTTTAACCTGTGTTTTAAACAAGCGTGCGAGGATCGCACAGAGGGGCGTTCCCACTTCCTGCCTTGGAGACGGTCAGATGGAGAAACAGGGCGAGGAAGACGACAGGGCAAAGAGTAAGTGCTTTGAGGTGATAGCGAATCCGATCCTTACGGGGGCAGATAAGTACCGTTTCCAACTCACCCCCTCACCTTTATGCCCCCAATGCAACTCACTCGATGACATCAAACACTTTTTTCTTGGGTGTAATAATTTCATTAGAGAATGGAAAGTGATAAAAAATATTTTCAATGCGTGGGATAAATTCGGGGGTTGAGGGGAGATTGTCTTGGATGAAAAGCTCCTGAGGGCGAACTTCCAACTGTTCCTGCAATGTAGAAATTACTACATGGTTTTCCTAATAGAAACATGGATCGATGAAAAAACATATGGCGAAGTAACCAAGAGTAGTCTTAAAAATAAAATCAGGAGCAAATGCTCCAAACCTATACCGGTAATCGACCGCAAATTGATAATCAAGGCAGTTTGAGCGAAAAATCGTTTTACTTAGAAATCAATGAATTTGGTCTCATTTTAAAGAAAAACATATAACCTATCCAATGACATCAAAAATTCTACCCCTTACCACAATACTTTCGCAGATATTTTCCAAAATATACCAGCCCTTTTACATGGGAAACACACACATTTACACGTGCATGCACTCCAGAGAGACATTATTTACAAAATGAGGTATTTCTAACACTTAGATGTCGTAAAAAAAACTAACAGCGTGTAGTTTGTATGTTTTCTCAACTATATTTGAAAAGTAATCATATTGTCATTGCAGTAGGTTATTGAGTATTACAAAAAACATTCCGTTTTGAAGGAGTTTCAAACGCACCGCGCGAAAAAATTGAGTCAAGTTAAAGACTTATTTAGATATTTTCATTGAATTACTTACAATTTCTGTCATATAAAACTATATTATTGCACCATTAATAATGCAATATTTAATTGATGTGTCCTACGAGGAGGAGTTGAATATTAAGCTACAGCGTTTGTTGAACTCCTGTGTGAGATTCATCTTTAATCTACGGCGAGATGAACACATTACCCCTCATTTTAAAAGGCTCTCCTGGCTTGATCTTATATCAAGAAGAAAATATAACATGGCCTGCTTCATGTTCAACCTCCTCAAACATGGGAGCCCACAGTACATAATGGATCTTTTTCTCCCAAGTAGTAAATACACTAATGTTGTTACTAGACAAGACCCCTGTTTTTGTATCCCCCCCCAGTTCCGGACAGCTACAGTCCAGAAATCGTTTACAGTTGTTGCCTCAAAGCTGTGGAATGACTTGCCTAAACTGGTAAAAGACAGTGCATCACTGGTAATATTTAGGAGAAATATTATCACACACTTACTTTCTGAATGCTGATCATGAATGCTGACCATGTAACTCATTTATCAGTTCATTGATGTGATTAATGTCCATTGTTGCGTAAGAAGAAGCAATTCAGTTCCTTTTTTTCTTTTCATTTGTTAAGATAAAATTACTCTTTAAAAGTTGTGTTATTTGTTTATTGATATGTTTAATGTTCGTTTTTCTGTTAGAAGAAGAAATTCAGTTCTTTTTCTACACTGCTAAATGATAATGTTGTATATGTCTATTGTTAGCAATTTATATGATAACTTCCCTTTTTTGTTTCCTGATTGGATTATTCACAAATTAATTGTCTTGTTTTGTACCATTGCACACCATTGTATTTCATTTCTATGTTCCAAAGGAGTTCACTCCTAGAACAATAAACGAGTTTATTATTATTATTATTATTACACCTGGTGAAATTGAAACGTATAATTCGAATATGGTCTCTACTTTGACTAAGGGAACTATCTCGCTCGGACTACCTTAACATGTTGTCTCCATTTGTGTATGTATTGATAAAAAATGAACTCTCATGAATTTTCCTTTAACCTTTAAGTGTATCACAAAGTTAAAAATAGTTTGGTTTTTGAACTGTGTGTATGCAAGTGTTGATTTATGAAACAGTGATGAATCGTAGCTTAACTGGCTAAAGCGGAAGTCAAAGGATCGGGGTTCGAATCCCGGTCAAAGTGGGTGAGTTATTCTCCGTGGAATTTCGCACAATATATTGGGTTTTAAGCATGTTTTTTTTGCGGACATTTTCAATTGCTTTTTCAACCTATTTGCAGTACAGATTAATGGTTGCATTTACCACTACCGATTGTGTGAAATTACATGGAATTGCGGTATTCATAAAGTTTCCAAGGAAAGATGTCTTGAAATTGGACAAAATTGAGAATTTTCGCAAAACGTAAATTTTAAGCCAATACGAAACGTACACCAAAATCGATTGCAAGAGTTAGGTCCTCAAGGACCCCGGGCCCCAAAAAATTGGCCCCTTCACGACATTCGAATCAAAACAAAGGCTTCCTTTTTTCCTTTTTAAGACAACTTGCTGTCATTATTTTTTGATTGAAATTTCATTAATGGCCGATGGCCGGTAGTAATTAAAATTTAATTCTTATAACTGACCTTGTCTCACACTTTGCATTTTCTTATAAATTACGTTTTCAATTCCAAAAAATAATTCCCCGATTTCAACAATCGAATTGTCAACCTTGGCAACTTGTGCTGTAATTATAAACATGGAATTACGCCAGGGATTTTTATGAGTAACAGGAATGTGAATTATCACAATTTGCAAACTTCAGGGAGCTTTCGGTGGTGTATTTTTTACCCCAACCTCTCCATGAGTCCTAAACGGTTTTCCCACAGTGTCTGCACTAAACACGTCATACTGATTCATATGATTAGGCACCATCGCGCATGCGTAGTACATCGCTTGCGCATACTTTGTTTCCGTTTTACATCGCTCACCACGTGGAATTTTGCACATAGCTTGAGTCCCATGGTACTACAGCTATAAAACCTTAATTCAGTCCTAGATCTAAAGGGGGATGGCTGGGGTCCCAATGGGCTCCTAACACCAAAATACAGCTTTCCATTTATCCTCCGCTTGAATGAATATATTGTTGTAGAGCAACTAGCGCAGTAGAAGGATAATAAAACACAGTCCAATAATAAGGGTTCACGTCTAATTCAGCCATCACATATTTAATACAACAATCACTATCGGCACAAAAGAAAACAACTAAAACAAACAACAACCGTCACTAAGGTAGAAGAAAACGAAAAAACGAAGAATCCTTTATGGCATAGACAAAGCATTACAACATATATGAGCCCTTTATCTCGAAACTTTACGCGAAGCTACATGATAATTATCTACACCTATACAATAATATGTAGTAGTGCCTGTCTGTCCCATTCGACCCCAAAAGTGCCAAAATGAACCCGTAAACATGTATGTGCAGGTCCTGTTAACCACTTGCAAGCTCAAATTCTTTTACAAAATTCAATTGGAGTTAACATCGCTCAAATTAAGCTGATCATCATCATATTTACTGAGCTAATGTGTTCAAAGGAATACAACAATAACCTGGTGGAAGACTCGCGTTGACTTTACCATTAAAAATCATGTTTCTCAAGACACAAAATTATTGTTATAATATGACTGCGGAGTCGCGTTCGACGGATTGAAATCCGACGAAGGATTCCCGCGCTTCCTTCCCAGGCTTCATTCGAGTTTCTCTAAAAGAGCGGTAGAGGGCAACACCGTCTAGCTGAGTGAAAACTAGAATCTCCTCCGAATCGATGAACGGGGGAAGCGGTATAACGTGTCTGCATCGCGATATTTCTGGGTTAAAATAATAATAACACATAAAGCCTCATTAAAATATTTATGTGGCTAATTAAGAGAAACAAATGAACAACAAATCGAAAGTCCAAGATTATCAAATGAGGCGAGATTGGTCGCGAAAGTTATTCATTCATGCTTTTTGCAAAGTTGCAATTAAACGGTGCTGAATACTGTTGAGCGGGTATTGATTTGGGACTTTAAGCATATGTTTTACGGTAATTCTTTCAATCGCTGGCATTGCTGTTTCTACATGAATCGATTCATAGCTAATATTTAAAAATTACACTTCACAATTTTTGTGAATTATCAGGACGAACTTCGACACCCCTATGTCTCAGATTCTCACGCCATTTTCGCCTCATCACCAACCAATTGGAGTCAGTTTAAGATTTCCAATTCCTGAGTCACTAAATCAGTAGAGAAGCACTTCGAAGACATCGTGAACACATTAAAAACTCCTTATCACTACGGCAGATCACAATCCATGCATAAAATCAGCAAAATAGATCACAGGCTGGACAGGAGTAATAGGTCGTATTTTCTGTTGAAATTAAGGCTCTACTTACTACGATCGCTGTCTCTTAAGATACTGTCAATGGTACATCTACATACTACCCTGCGAGCCGCCGCATGGGCGTGTGGCTGGGTGTGATAGGACACTATATAGCAGTGTTTAGGTGTAAAAAGTGAGGTTTTTGGAGGTGAAAAGGGGAAGTGTATTATGGAAGTGTTTAGAGTGGAGATCTGGTTTTTATCATAGCCACTTATTGTGCGTGGAATGAACAAATTTTTGTACCTATCTGTTCGGCAGTTTATCTCTCTTATTTTATCACTTCTATCGGGCCTAATTATGTAGTGTGGCGTCAAAAATAATATTCTCCGTCGCTCTGAAACACACCCACTCAGAATATCTCAAGCAACCTAAGCCTAGCGTGTGGCCTCCGAGACTCTAGAGGCTACCAACATATTCCCTCTAAAAGCTGAGAAACTCTCCATGTTCGCTCGTAGCAATTTTTAACGAAGCGCGCAGGGTTCCTATGTATTTTAATAATTTTTTTGGCTAAACCTTTACGACCAGGGTCGTAAATGCTCGCCGCGTATTCGAGGTGTGGCCTAACCATCGAAGTAGCACCTCTATTTTCCTTTTTCATCCAAGGACCTGCCTCGTATACGCTTGATAAATCCTAGTTTCTTTAATGCTGTACCGCATATGTTTCGTGTGCGGGTTCGCCACCGTATGTGAGAAGTTAAGGTAAATTTCAAGGTATTTGACATTTTCTGAGGACACTATGTTTACTCCACTCACACTGTAGACAAAGCGTTAGTGTGATGTCTTCTACAAGAAGTGTACAGTGATACATTTAAAAATATTTAGTTCCAGCCCCCACTCCTGGCACCACAAATAAATGTTGTTTAGGTCAAATGGTAGAACTTCTGAGCCCTCGTCTTCGCTAATTTCACGGTAGATGACCGTATCGTCTGCCAATAATCTCAATTTAATGCTAACTTGAGAACTCTGGTCATTTTTATAAATAATGAATAAGAGAGGGCCGATCACGCTTCCTTGTGGAACACCGAATATGACTGTAACCACATGTGAGCTAAATCCCTCAATAACTACTCTTTGTTACCGATCACTGAGAAAGTCCGTATCCAATTCAAACTCCGCATGATTGCAATTTGTATGCAAGTTTTGTGTGAGGAACCTTGTAGAAAAATTTCTTGAAATCAAGGAATATTGGGTTGACATTCTTTTTCGATTCACCTGATTTGGATAGCGAGAGATAGCCTCGTCTTTTATACTGTTATACGGTTGGACTAACAGGGATAAGAATTAAAATATGTATTGTAATTTATTATTCTCTTTTACCACATATGCTTTGAGAAACCTTTTTATTTGAGTTATTATTCAAACTATTAAAGTTGCCATTTAATAAAAATGAAAAAAAAAATGATTGCGTTTAAAGGGGAACACAAAAATTTGAAAAAAAATTGCCTGTTATATTTATTACCTCTTTCATTCCGATTTCACCCATCCATTAGGTCAGAATCTAATTTGAAAAGGGAACTTTCCTTATTCTTCTTGGTCTAATTTCATACTCATTGGGTTGGTGTGGTGGTTAGAGTACTCGCCTACCACACGGGCGGCCAGGGTTCAAATCCCTGTAGTGGCGGATGTTTTTCAGAGGAACCCGATCCCTACTTGAATGTCTTGTCGAGGGCATTTCAAGCGGGGTACTCCGTCTGTCGGAAGAGATATTAAGCCGTGGTCCCCTTGGCGCCTTTCGTTAAGCGCAGGCTAATGCCGACGCCGGATTTCTCTAACCGTTAATAAATGATATATGGCACTACCACTACTGCTATTGCACTATATTGCACTAATGCGCTGACATGAGCACCGCTAAAATACCTAGGCTATATAAAATTCCAATGAAGTCGATTAACATTTCCAGTCGCGGCATAGAAAGTCACCAGAAATCCACTTTCTCCGAGGAATCATGCGGTCCTAGTCAAAAACCCGCACGAGTTAGCGTCAGAAATGGCACCGATTTGAATTTGGCATCCAAGGCTTTTTTTTGCAAAATTTGGAACTTTTGACTGGTTTAACAAGAACGTGGAAATCCGACCGTGGAGAAGGATCACGTGTCGAATTCTTTCTTTCGTGCTCTCCCCCCCATCCACCCGTCTCTTCGGCCTTTCGAGGAGCGACGGCGCGTGCGATCGCGGGATATGGAGAGAGGTGGGAGGCCCAAGTGATATAGGGGTTGTGGGAGGGTGAGGGGAGGGCACGACGACCTACTCGCCCACCCCCTACCCCTCTCGTCTCCCGCCCCCTCCCATCACGGTTGACACTCACCCCGTTAGTTTCGGGACCCACCTTCCCCACCCCCCCTTTTGCATTGCAGGGAGGATTATCGCCCTTGGCCGGCTTCCCTCAAATGAGATTGACTGAACGGGAGGGTGGGTCTGGTCTGAGGGGAGGAGGAGGGAGTGGATGAGGAAGGGCAATGGCGAGAAGGGGGTTGGAACGGACAGAGACACGTCTAGGAATGAAAGGGGGCATGGAACAAGAAATCCGCCTCGATCCTAGGAATATAATATATAACAATAACACTGTTTATTGTCATAGGCAATATTAGCCCAGGAGACGATTTTGCACATTAATTAAGAACAGCAGACTACAAAGTATAAGAATTTTTTGCATTGTAGAATTAAACATAAGTTTACAAAAAAATTCGAAAAAAAGAAAAAATTATAACAAAAAAGTGTCAACTGACGTGGAAATGACATTGTTCAAAACAATAGAATGGTAATATAAAAGCGTTACAATTCAACATATTCTAAATTATAAAACTTTAAGTACATTTTCAATCCACTGCGAATAAATGACAAATAAATTGAGTACTGAGTTGCACTTGACACCATTAACATTTGTCAAGGCTTACTCATTGTTACTGTTACCTAGACAGCTGTTCTGGATTATTTAATGGGATATCATAAACCTTGGCCGTAAGAATATAAATTTTTAATTCATACATTTGCTCATGGATATAATCGTTTCAGGCGCGCTATTCTTGATATATCCTTCTCTAGTAATTAACTCCACGACACCAATGACCGTCATCCACCCCTTAGTTGCGTCATGTAAGGCGTTTATTCTCATCATTCCCGTTCTTACTCTTCATTTCACATTTAGCCTCGCTACCAATTTTAAGCAACGTACATAGAATATAATGACGAGGCTATCTCAATCCATAAATTGTGACGCGGTAAATGATTCGTTGGACAATAATTTTAATAAATCAGCTAGCCATGCCATGGCCATGTACTTTTTGACTCAAAATTGTATGTGTACCATCTATTTACTTACTATGTCATTCTTTTTGTTTTATATGGACTCGTAGGAATTACATTTTTTTAGAAAAGTACTCTCAGTGTTAGCCAGTGAGGAATCATAAAATGTGTATTTCCAGGGAGAAAATTTCTCTTATCGCTTTCCTCATTGATTTCATTTTTCTTGTTTTGTATCTCATGGATTTAATACGTTGGTGAAAGGGCTATTGTACGTATGAAAAATATATCAATACTGTCAATAAGCCAGTCATGAGTCAACCCCGTTTTTGAGAGGCCACGTAGTAGGGAACAATTACAATGCTTTTCTGCGAATGAGAGAGAAGTTACCCTGCCTTGAAAAGTTCGATATGATGATTTAAAAAAAAGGGGACGCAATCACTCGCGTTGTCTATCGTTTTTCTCAATTGCCATTCATCACATCGAGTTGCCAAATTTCATTTTCTACACATCGAAGGCATGATTTCTTGACGCCAAAATGAAGAACGCCCATCAGGATCTCCCCGACGAGGAACATAAGCAGTTATACGAAAACTACAAGAAAACCAAAACAGCGGCAAAGGCAATCTTATGGGAAGCATTAGCGGAATTCACAAGAAAAATATTAGTAGAGTGTTGGGAAGATGACCCGAAGGCATTTTGGTCTCACGTGAGGGAGGTCCAAGGCAGTAAATTCACGATAACATCATTAACCCTTTGAGTGCGTCATGACGTGATATCACGTCATGGTTGTCTTTACGCTGGTGCTGATGACGTTATATGACGTCAAGGGTACTGTGAGTGTTCCAGCTTTCATTAGAGGGCCTAGTAAAATTTCCCTAGAGAAAGCTGGAACACTCACAGTACCCTTGACGTGATATGACGTCATCAGCACCAGCATAAAGACAAACATGACGTAATATCACGTCATGCCGCACTCAAAGGGTTAAAAAAACGGTCAATGAGAAAGAGCTAGCGATAAATTAGTAATGCGGATATCCGAAAAACATTTTTTTTTCATGCGTCAATACCTACAGGATGCTCTCACATGAGAACCGCTAAAATACCTGGACTATATAAAATTCCAATGAAGTCGATTGACATTTCTTGTCGCGGCATAGAAAGTCACCAGAAATCCACTAGCTCCGAGCGGTCCTAGTCAAATGCCCGCACGAGTTTCTAATGAGTTAGCGTCAGAGATGGCACCGAATTGAAAATTATATTTGAAAAGTCTCTTGCAGAGCATCGTGCCCCACACGACTCGGAAGTTGCGAATGTTGTTCGACTTTGCTTTAAGAGCGGTGATAAGGAAGAGCCGAGTAACTGTAAACCCACCCCCTCACGTCTATCTTGTGCAATATGTTGGAGCAAATAATCGTCAGTTCAATTATGGGGTATTTGGATAGTCAGAACTTGTTAAATCAAAATTAGCATGGATTACGATAAGGCAGGTCTTGCGAAACCCAGCTAGTCCTCTTTCTTCACATTATGCTTTCCTCTGAAGATAGGGTCGTCCAGGTAGATACGATATTTTTAGATTTCAAAAAGGTTTTCGATAATCTCCGCATTCAGAATTAATTGTTTGATTGAAAAACTACAGAATACATAATGATATAATATGTTGGCTTAAATATTTCTTAAATAACCGCGAACAGAAAGTAGTTCTGGATGGCGTTAGTTCACATACAGTGAAAATAACATTAGGTGTAGCTCAGGGAAGTGTCATTGGCCCCTTAGTATTCCTTTTGTATAATAATTATATTACCATCGTTTTTATGAGGAAATAATCGCCTTTTCGTGAACGACGTAGTATTGCAACGGAATATTATCACTGAGTCTGACAGAATTGCGCTGAAAAATACCGTAATATGCTATGAAAGAATGGAGTATTACTTGGCAAGTGGAATTAAATTTTTGAAAGTGCGTTGTCATGAATATTTGGAAAAAGAAGAACTCGCCCAGCGAAACATACACAGTTTATCAGACCAAATCATTGAATGCAGTGTCAGTTACTCGACCCTTACGCGGGACTTTAGCAAAAAATTTGCAGACAGGCCAACCGTAAATTGGGACTAACTTGAATACTGGAAAATATGACGAGAAAGTCAAAAAGGGAAGTTATTTTACTCTCGAGAGACCTCACACAGATTACGTCACTTATATATGGGACGCTTGCGAATTAAGACTAGTTTTAGATATAGATTGAACACAGCGGAGAGTAGCAAGATTTGTTAAAAATTGTTACGATAAACTTAGCAGTGTTACTAAATTTTTAAAAGAATCGGCGTGGGAACCTCTATACGGCCGAAGGGAAAAATATACATTAAATCTGCCTCGCAAGTTAATGCAGACTATTTTTTGCCAGACGTTCGACATATTTTGCTAGACCTAAGATATTATAGTATAAACGATCACAGGCATAAGATTAAGGAAAAATACCGGAAGACAGATAGATTAGAATGTCTTTTTTCACATGTAATTAGGTCCCGTAACAGAAACAATCAATCAGTGATACAAAACTCCGAGCATTACAGGAGAGACTTTGTACTTTTGTTAAATATCCTCCTTGAAATAAGAACATAACTTCGTGTTTTCTACTAATTTAGATTTCAGGTACCCAGCAGTGCACAATCGGCATACTGTACACTTTGAAGGCATTGCAGCCGAAACTGGTTGTAGCCAATTGAATAAATCAATAGAAAAAACGCAGCTGTTCTCATATCAATTATGGATATATTCCATGAAGTGAGATCTTCATCGTAAGGGTTTCTTTGCTTAGCATGATTATTAGCAACTCAACCCGCTTTAAATGCCTTGCATGATATTTTTCCCTGTATGATTTAGTATCCAGAAGTAATGTTAACTAATAGCTAACCAGTAGTAGTACCTTGACTAATGTACCACATCCCAGCATATTCGGACAACAGTACTCTCGTAGTTTCTAGTCTGACCACTCATTCATTTCGCTCGAATATATTCGAGCATAGCCTGGTCATTCGAGCATAGCCTGGCGTTATAATTGGTCTTCGCCGCCTAGCGTCCGAGGGAACGTCGTGAATCTCACCACACCCTAGTGGTGGCACGCAGGGTATTTCGTAAATGTAGATGTTTTCCCTTCTTCGAAGTTTTTATGGGGCTGTGTACAACGGACACTGATTGATGAAGAGCGTTCTCAGGACAATCCCTGTGAATATTTCCTTTCTAGAGCAGTTTGTGATTTTGATAAAGAGAACGAAAACGCGAAAGGAAGGACCGTGATAGCCCACCCCCGATTGTCGTTTATCCTACCGTATTTTGCATTATTTCCAAAGTTAATGAGGTCGAAGTTGGCATAGTCAAATTTTTAAATATCATCTACATCTAAGAAATACCGTGCAAGCCACCACTAGGGTGTGTGGCACGGGGTGATTCCACACCAGGCATACAGCACTCACCCCAGTTCAAATCAGGCCCGTTCCCCATATGCCAGGCGTAGGCCAAAAGCAGTCAGGATGACAATACGCGGTCAGACCACGAACCAAGTGAGTGATACGTAGAAGAACATGCTACCATGCTGTACACAACTTAAGATACTTCTACTGGGTATAATTACTGTGACAGATAATGAGTTCTACGAGATATTAAACATGCAAGAGTATATCATGCCGGACATTGCATGCGAGGTTAGTAGCTAATAATCATGAGAGGATATTTAGCACTACTGAAAAAAACTATATAACCTAGTCAGTATCCTAGAACTTATCTATCGCAACTTTTACGGTCCCTTATTGTACGTGGAAAAAATGACATCTTAAATCTATCGGTTCTGCAGTCTATTTCCCTAATCTTATTCCTGAGGTCGTTCCTACCATAATAGTTTGGCTCTTGAAAAATATTTTGAACGTCTGGCAAAAATATTCTACATCAAACTTTCGTAAAAGATTTAACCTATATTTCTTCCTTCGATCGGATAGAGGTTCCCACCCGAATTTCCTCAACACTTGAGCAACATTACTAGGTTTATCAAAACAATTTTTAACAAATCTAGCAGCCCTCCGCCGTATTCGATCTATATCTGAAACTAGTCCTACTTCGTAAGGGTCCCATATACTAGCGGCGTACTCCAAGTGGGGTCTCACGAGAGAAAAATAACATCGCCCATTTATTTTCTCCTCACATTTTCCTATTACTCTTTTAGTAAAACCCAATTTGAGATTTTTCTGTCCGCAAATTTCACGTATATCCTTCCTCCACGACAAGTCCTGAGTTAGGTTCACTCCTAAGTACTTAACTGACTTTTCATATATTAGTTCGACTTATTTAACTGTGTAAGTCTCGTTAGTTAAGCTACTCTTTCTCTAAAAATTCAAAACAACGCACTTTTAAAAACTTAATTCTAACTGCCAAGTGTCGCAACATTCCTTAAAAGTTTCTAGTCTTTCTTCAACGCAGTTCTATCACACTCCATATTATTATGCCTGCACAACACTGCGTCGTGCGCGAAAAGGCGAATTTTGCCGTGGTGATATCATTAATATACAAAAGGAATAATAAGGGACCAATGACACTTCCCTGGGGTACACCGGATGTGACTTTAACTGTATCTGAACTAACACCATCTAGAACCACCCTCTGTTTGCGGTGACTTAAGAAATCTTCAATCCAGCATATTATATCGTGATGTTCTCAATAGGTTTTAGCTTAACAAGCAAATTTAAATGCGGAACTTCATCGAAAGGTTTCTTGAAAATTAAAAATATCGCGTCTACCTGGGTTAGCCTTTCTCCAGCGGAAATAACATCGTAAATAAAAAGGGCTAGCTAGTTTCGCAAGACCTGCATTTTCGGAATCCCAACTGGTTTCGAATATACAAGGCTAGAATTAACAAGTATCTAAATACCTTTTTTCAAAGAACCACGGAACTAGCCGCGCAGTTACTTCAACGGAGTCACACGCTAGTGATCACACAATTGTGTGAAATTCACAGTGGAAAAATCATTCGCCTGGACTGGGAATCGAACCCAGATCCCTCAATTTCGAATGATCTTTCCGCTGTGAATTTCACAGAATTTTGTGATCACTAGCGGGTGTCTCCGTTGAAGTTACTGCGCTGCTGGTTCCGTGGTTCTTTGAAAATGTCCAAAGGAAACACCTTTGTGTTTAAATTTGGGCTTTTCCCCGTGGACTGTGCCATCCGATCCCCATTTACTATAACGATCTGTAACAGCTAAATCGATCTGAGTTCGATTGGTAAACGTAGTGATGGTCTGCCAGGGGGTGGGGGAGCGGATGGTGGTGGGAGGGGAAGGGGCAGGGGGGGGGGGCTGGAAGGCGGCGAAAGTTACTTACAGATATCTTATATTTATCATAAATTTTCTTAAGTTCCACGTCGGGTGGATCCTGATGGACGTTCTTCATTTTTCCGTGCAAGTTTCGTTGTCGCTTGAGAGATTTCCTGACGTCTGCATTATACCACCTAGGTTCCGTATTGACTTTTTTCAGTTTACTTAGTATTGTGTTATTAAAGGCTAGTACCATGATGTTACGAAAAGTATTCCATGCGTCGTTTGTAGTATGATTTTGGCTTAGATCATTAATTTATTATAAGAGGTCGACAGTTCCTGTTTTATGCAATCGATATCCGCCCCCTGTGGTGTAAGTACACTACTTTTATTTTTGTGGCTACCCATTTATTATTATTTATTTGAAATTTAGCATTTACTGCTTTGTGGTCACAAACTACGTTCACTGTGTTAACATTAAGGACGCTTTCAGGTATATTTGTCGCCAAAAGATCTAAAACGTTCTTTCCTCTCGTGGGTGTTGTTACTAATTGATGTAAAGAGTTTTATGTGAGTGCATAGAGAATAGTGTCGCACAACTCCTTATCTTTTCCGCCATTTTTGAAACTATACGTCTTCCAGTCTATCGTGGGAACGTTGAAATCACCACCGATTTTAATATTACATTCGTTATTTTGATTAATGAATTGCTTAACCTGTCTTTCTGACTGCAAAACTGTGTTTAAACTTGAATTGGGTGGTCTGTAAAACGCGCATATAAAATTTTTTGACGAGCACTCGATGGAACCCTACACATTTCTACATCATTTTCTGTAAGTATTTCGGATCTACTTACGATCTCATCTTTTACGGCTGTAAACCCACCTCCGCTTGTTCTCCCTAATCGGTCTTTTCTATGCATTGCATATGATTTTGGGAAGGTCTCGCTATCTGAAATTTCACTCGACAACCAGCTTTCTGTTCCTATCACTACATCAGCGTCCGTGATGAGATGGATAAACCCGGGGACTTTGTTTTTTATAATCCGGCAATTTAAGACCAATATGGAAATTAATTCTTTGGAAACAACATAGTGTCCTTATTTAGAGTATTTTAAATCATTAATGGAAGCAGTTATTGATGAATCTGAGCCGCTTATATTTCGTTCGGATACTAAGCTACTCTGATTTCTAAAAGAACTCTGATCGATACTGTTATTTACGGCGACCCCTTTATTTAATAACCAACCATTTGATTATATCACTGTCCTATTTTCATAATAGAAGAAATTAGTGATCATAGGGTAGTTAGAGCTAATTTTTCCTTAAATTTCAATAAAACCTTTAAATAAATAAGAAAATTTAACATTTTAAAGGATCTGATTTCGAAGGGGTTTAAATTTCATCAAAAAATCCTATCCCGTCGTTCCAAGAGTCAATAATTAAGTTAGATGCGGAGGGTGCTTGAAACGCTTTTCTTTCAATCGTACATTCAGGAGTTAAAAATTATATGAAGTATTGTTCTATCGACCTCTTCTTGGAATGTCAGTTTAAATCTCAAGGATAGGTCACAAAGTTAAAAATAAATAACTATAACTGACTTTCTTTGGTGCTTTAAAAATCATATCCCAAGTAAAGTAAGAACGAGAGCACTGAACCGAGATAGTACGACGTGAAAGTGAGAAAATCGCTGAGGCGACAGAGAACATGCCACGCCAAGATGAAAAAAATCAGTGCAGATTTATACAATGAAGATCGTGAGTTAATTGTTCAAAAATATAAGTTGTCTAAATCTGCAACAAAGGACGCGTTTACGAATGGATTTATGGATATCAAGAGGAAAACACTTGTTGAACAGTTTCGAGATAACCCAATAGCATTTTGGTCCTACATAAGGGAAGTTCATGGCAGAAGATCTACAGTTTCCGTGAAGGCCTCCCTGGAGTTTTTTTGACAAAGAGAATTTTTTCGGGTCTTCTTCTGCGTTTATCCATTTTTTTATGGACAATATTTCGCCAGCGTTCCAGCTGGTTTCTTCAGTTCCGCTGAAGTGTGGATGCAGGGTTTGGTCCTTCCTTCGTTTCCTCGCCTTCGGGTAGAGGTGTGTCGTGATTGGTCCGTACTGTTGAAGAGCCGTTTCCAAGCGGTGAGGAGGGTGTAGCCGTCCTCTCGTTTGAAATTTTGCGGTGTTTTTGCTATCTCTATTGATTCCCGTATGATTCTAGGGAAATAGCGGGCTTCTTTTTTCAATTAAACGGTGCAGTCAAAATCAATGTTATGCGTTGGCTCACTTCACTGATGGTGTGCGACCACCGACTGGAACGCTGGCGAAATATTGTCCATAAAAAAATGGATAAACGCGGGAAGAAACCCGAAAAAACCATTCTCCTTATCGGAAGATTTACTGATCACCCAAAGAGAAGTTATAATGGCAAAGCACTGACAAACAGCCCGCACAAAGCTAACTTATTTAACTCCTTGGTCCAAAGCGTGTTCACCAAGTCTTCGCAGAATACATCCATGACGCTTAACGATCGTTACCGGCCGACGATGCCGCCTATTGATATTTGAGGGCTCGTGAAATAGATAATTTGTTGAAATAGCTCAGTCCAAATAAGTCACCCGGTCATGAAGGAATTCTTTCCCGCGTCTATAGAGAGCTATCTTCAGAATTAGCCCCCTAATTGCAGATAATATTTAGAAAATCAATCAAGGAACACGTAATACCCAAAGACTGGAAACTTGGCAATATAACGCCCATATTTAAAAGTGATGATGAGGAACAGCCATCGAATCTCAGACCGATTTCCCTGACATCTATCTCATGCAAAGTCCTTGAACCTATAATTGTAAGCCCAGTCATGAAATACCTAAATACTCATAACTTGCTGATGAAAGCACAACACTGATTGAGGCAAGGAAGATTCTGCGAAACTAGATTATCACTGTTTACCCATGATATTTTAGTCTTTGGAGAAGATAAAAATCCAGTAGGCGCGATTTTTCTTGACTTTAAAAAAGCATTTGATAAAGTGTCCCACATAAAATTATTAATCAAACAAACATATCGTGGCTTAAACGACGATGTAATTTCCTGGATTAGAGAATTCTTAACCGATCGCGTACAAAGAGTAGTATTAGACGGTGCCATCTCCAATGAGGTTAAAGTTACTTCGGGTGTCACACAGGGGAATGTCATAGCCCCACTTCCATTTCTTCTGTATATTAACGATATTGGTGAAGTAGTAGACAGTAAACTTTGACTATTTGCAGACGATGTTGTAGTGTATAGGAAAATCCATAGCGATAATGATTAGGAAGCGTTAACGAAGGATCTCAAGGTAATTCGAGCATGGTGCGACGCGTGGCAGCTAGAACTAAATTGAAAAAAATGTGCTGTAATGAACTTCTGGAAAAGGAAAAACTCCCCTAGGAACAGTTATTACGTACAAAATACCCAATTAGTGACTGTAGAATCTGTACAATACCTTGGAGTCAAACAAACTAATGGTCTTTCGTGGATTGGTTCGGGAAATAACTGGTCAAGCTAGTCGTAAATTGGGATTTGTCAAATGAGTACTTGGAAAGTGCGACGAGAAAATTAAAGAAATCGGCTACTTCTCCCTTCTTAGACCCCACGTACAATACACTGCCAGTGTTTGGGATCCTAATGAGATAGATTTAAAATCAGTGTTAGAACGCGTGCAGAGAAGATCAGTTAGATACGTGAAAGGCCGTTATGATAATCTCGCTAGTGTTACAGACCTCATGCAACAACTAAGATTGGAATCGCTTTCAGACCGACGATTGAAAATTAGACTCAACCTTTAATGTACATTTAAAACAGATTTATTTCCAGAGGAAAGTTTTCAATATCTTACCAACTCCAAATAGCTACGGTAAATCAAGTCAGGATAATAAAATAAGGGAAATAAGTATAACAGAAAGGTTTAAAATGTCGTTTTTCCCGCGATCGATAAGAGACCATAATGGCCGCGTAAATACTTTGAAGTAGGTTAGTTGACGGGTAGTGTAGCTGATTAATTCATATACCACATAATGCACATTTCTAAATCTGCCGAGGAGTGCTAGCACCATGTTTTGCATGTTCCCTTCATGACTCTTGTGCCACGTTTACGAAGTTACATTGTAGATGATTTTAATAGTTTTTTAGCAATGGTAGCATACCCATTATGTGGTGCATGTTGGTGAAAGTAAATTTCTTCACTTTAGTTCATGTTGGTGATAAGTCGCCCCTGCCAAACACCCTTGTGGTGGCTCTCAGGGTAATAAGTGGAAGTAGAAGTACGTGTACAGCAGAGATTCACAAATTTTCTTATCTCTCCCCCCGTTTATGAAACTGTAGGGCATCCAGTCTATAGAGAGAAAATTCATGTCTCCACCTATTATGAATTTTCTTTCGGGATTCTTGTATGTGATGCAATTTATTTGTATTTCTAGTACTAAATTGTTGTGAAAGCTTCCGCGGAGTGGTCTTCATACATGACGGTTGTCGGGATAGCTTCCGTATTGTGTCATTTTGTGACGACAGTTTCACGAGCGTTCCAGCTCGCTTCTTCAGGTCAAAGCGAAGCGAGCTGGAACGCTCGCGAAACTGTCGTCACAAAATGACACAACGCGGAAGCTATCCTAAAAGGCATCATTATTCTAGTACCAACATTTAAGTGATATCAGTTTTTTTCCTGTAGCTCGCACACAAAAATATTTTTTGTGGATTTTGGACATTTACTTGAGCACCTACATTATTCTCCGCGCTACCAAAAGTTTGCTGTGGGTGACTCAAACCAGGGAATTTTTACTATAAGGTGTAGACGCTAGCAACCAGGCTAGGCATTACCTAATCGTGATTGATGATTCAATTTAATGATCGTTATATGGCAGTCGAAGAGTATGTTCGAACACATTTATGAGGAATCCAGTATCCCAATCGATCTTTTCTTCCATTATGGTGTGCTCCTTTTGTCATTTTTCTGAAGAATTAAAAACTTTAAAATGAATAAATGTATCGCTTGATTATAACTAGGAAGATACCTGTCGTAATCGGTGATTTCTTCCCTCCTAAATTTTACCTGATGAATTCTTGACCTCTCTAGTGGTGGAGTCTAGTCTATCGGATTCTTAGATACAAGTTGCCGATTAGTGAGTCATGCAGCCGCCACGGAAATTCCCTAACGGGAGAAAGAAATTATGAAATGCAGCAAAATATATAGAAGTTGGAAGGATATTTCATCAAATTCATAATTAAATACAAAACTGGTGGTAAATTTCTCAAGCAAGGTGTCCAGCAGCTGGAGATTTGAAAATTCCCTGAGATTTCCATGTTTTCCAGACATAATTTTTATTTTTCCAGAGGAAATATCGATTTTTTCTCGTTAATTATAATGAATATAGAGAATGTTTGGTATTTTTTGGGTGTTAAACGTAAGGATTATTTTTAAACTTGCACATTTGGAGGAAAATAAACAAAAAACTTTTAAATAGTATGAGAGAAAATCACATCACCCTCTTAGATTTAAATATGGTCATGCTGGTGCTCAGAAACAAGGTTACATTACAGCCAGACTTTGCTATAAATAGTATTAATATAAAATGATCAACAAATAAAAAAGCTGAAGGAATTGACTTTTTTTCCTTATTTTGCTAATTATAGCAACGCAAGGGAAATTTGACTTCGCAACTTACTGATTAAAATAAGTTCTTTTCGCCACTAATTTACAGACTATGACCAATAAGAACACTATATAGAAAACATTGATCCTACTTTCGGTGATTACAGGAATTCAAATTGTGACAACGCAAGGGAAATATGACTTAGCAACTTGCCGAAAAAGGCACATTGCTTCCGTTGCTGTTTTATATATTGACACCAGAGAAAATCCCAGAGTCAATTCGACTTTTCCCTGAGATTTCCATGATATTTCCTGTGAAAATAAAATTCCCTGAAATTTCCCGGTGTTCCCGGTTTTCCAGAGTGCTGGACACCATGTCAATCTATGAGGAGAAAGATCTGAAAAATTATCGCTCGATTCCACGTGAATCGCGGAGAACCCGGGTATCTAGTCGGTTGACCAGAAAATCGATGATCCATGATAATAAATCTTCCGTCACCAGACTGTATCTCCCTCGCAGTGTAGGTGGTAGAGGTCTGTTGATCCTGGAGTGTCTCCATAACAGAGTTGTCCAGGGGACACCATGCCGAATGCTCAAAAGCAGAGAAAGTTTCATTCTTGTAAAAGGAACACGAAAGTGCTGGAGTAGGGGCGTTTCTTTTCCAGGCGGCCAAGAGGGCAGCGGACAAGACCGGAATGGCCTTTGACCTGACATCAGACGGTAGCGACGACGACAAGTCCCTCATGTCGTTGAAGGCAGACGTCCTGAAGCTCGAAATTAAAAAGGCCGAGCAAAAACCCTTGCTCAAGGCGCATACCGATAAGCCCATGCATGGATGTTTCTATCGAAATATGGAGAAGCATGGGCTGTCGAAGGAGCTGACGTTTGCCTTCCTCCGCTCCGCTGGTCTAAAGTCAGAGACCAAGGGTTTTGTCCTCGCATGTCAGGATGGTGTCATAAACACTCTCGTGTACTGCCGTATTATATTCAAGACGGAGGTTGCGGACACGAGATGCAGGGCGTGCTGAGCCCAGCCGGAGACTTTGAGCCACCTTCTCTCCGGATGTAGCTATTACGCCAAGTCAGCGTACATTGCTAGGCACAATGCTGCCCTGCGGGTGTTATATTTTCGTCTTCGACACTATTTTGGCAGCGACGATACTCCTGTGCTGCCGTATGCCCCTGGAGATATTGAGTCCCTCGTGGAGAACGATAAATGCACCATCTGGTGGAATTACTCTTTTTCTACCACCAGACAGTTGGAGGCGACCAAGCCTGATGTCGTTTTCCTATACCACCTCCCACGGTCCATGTTTGTGATAGAGTTTTCAGCCCCGGCTGAAACGAACATGGATGCAAAGGAGGCGGAGAAACGGGCGGAATATCAAGAACTGCTTTTCGAGCTTCGGCAAATGTACCCAGGACACTCTGTTAAACTGGTTGTCCTCATCATAGGTGTGCTCGGTGGAGTTAAGGGCTCGCTGCTGGACAGCATCAAGTGCATTCCGTCCTGCGTGGCACAGGCGGAGTCACTTGCAGCTCGCATGCAGAAGGCCGTATTGCTAGGGTCACTCCGTCTACTCCGTGCGCACGACCCAACATTAGCGTAACTACACATCCGATGGGCGTCGGACGTAACTGCCCAAGCGGGCAGAGAATTCCAGAAATTAACCGCGGTAACAATGAAAGATTTTTGGAAGGTAGTGGTCCGGTGAGAGGGATAATAGAATATCGAGTTTTGGCTTCTTGTTTTTGGGCGAGAGTTTGGGGATGGCCGAGTAGTGAAATGATCAAATAAATAGCCAGGTCTCTTACTTGTTAGCATGTTGAAAATAAATACTCCCAAGGAATATCTCCGTCTTTGAGACGTAGACATCCAACTCAATTCTTGTATGTATGGGCTGATATGATCAGTAACCTTGACATTAAAAATAAAGCGAGCGTAACTGTTGACTGCTCTTTTTAGTTTGGTATCATGCTCGGCCGTCAAATTGCTGTATAAAAGAGAGCAATAATCTAGTAATGGAAAAATCAACGTTGTAACTAGCTTGAGGCGAGTGTGTTGAGGGAGAATATGACGATTTATTTTAAGAAGGTATAGTATGGAGTTTATGTTGTAAACTGTAAAAGATATGTGATTAGTCCAGGAAAGGTTTCTGGTGATGATTACTCCTAAGTTACGGACACTGGTGGAGTATTGGACATAATCTCCACTTACACTGATATTTGGAAGCGCTTTCAGATCAAGGCTGTGAGTCATACGTGAGCTTCCCATTATAATGACTTTGATCTTAGGGGTGCTAAGAATGAAATTATTTTTGTCCGCCCATTCCGATATACATACAATATCTGCATTTATTAAATCAATTGTTTCTCTAATTTCATTTGGCTTACAGTGACAATAGATTTGCAGGTCATCTGCACAAAAAATGTACTTGCAGTATTTGATATTTTAGGGCAGATCACCAACATACAAGGAGAATAGCAGCGGCCCAAGTACCGAACCTTGAGGGACACCCACGTGTGGCATGTTGCCAAGGCGATAAATTACCATCGTTGTCCTTGACAGCTTGTTTACGCCCAGTAAGATAAGAATTGAACCAGTTTCGAACACCCGAGAATAGTTAAAGAGCTTTAAGTTTTTGCAGAAGTAAGGAATGAATAACTCGGCCAAATGCGTCACTGAAATCTATGAGGATTAAAATTGAGAGCATTCCTTGATCTATCGTCAGTCTTATGTCATCTGTGACTCGAAGAAGAGCGGTTTGAGTGCTATAGCCTTTTTTGAATCCCGATTGATAGGGGTCACATAAATTATTGAGTTCAAGGTATTCAACGAGCTGAGAATAAACGATTCGCTCAAGACATTTAGAAAGGTAACACAAAATAGAGATTGGTCGATAGTGAGATGCGGTGCATGGATTTTTATTTTTTGGATAGGGTGAACTATACTCTGTTTCCACAAGGTGGAAAACACAATATTGAAGAGAGAAGTTGAACAGATGAAGTATTACTGACAGAATCTCGGGTAAGAATTTATTAATATTAACAGGAGAGATCATATCAACTCCGGTCGGGTTGGGAGTAGACTGACGAAGATACTTGTTGAGTGGATCAGGCGTGATGTGAAAAAGAAGTTACTATCGTTAAAGGGTACGAGAGGATAAGTGGACGATAAATACGCTGTTGGTGATTGGCTAAGAGTAGAAGAAAGCAAGAAATGCTTATTAGGTTCATCTGGAGAGATAGTTGAGACCAAGTAATTATCCCTCTGTTTTACTTGACCCAGATTCCGCAATTCACGCCAAATTTGGTTGGAATTAGAGAGGGGGGGAAAACTTTTCAGAATAGTATGAGCACTTTGCATTTCGTATTAACTGAGTTACCAAATTTCTTAGCATTCTGTATTTGATATATATTTCTGCACTTTTAGTTCTAATGAATGCGCGGCGAATCCTATTTCTTTCTTTTTATGTTTTATAGCTTCGGTTAGCCAGGGAGCTGCAGGACGTTTTGATCGCCACATACGTTGCGGGGCGTATTTATCAACTTAACTAATAGTAAGAATATTTTTATTAAGAACTCCAAGTTTGTCGTCAATAGATGTAGACTTGAAAATTTATGACCGATCCATGTCGGCAAGCTCAGCTCTATACTGTGGATTTTCAAGAGCATTTAGGGTTGTATACGTTCGAGTCCTTATAATGCTTATGGGAAATGTATACTTATAAGAAATTTGAATAAGATCATGAGCTGACAGGAAAGGCACTGGCTTCCGTAGGATAATAAATACATCCAGCCAAGTATGACTATTGAGGGTATGATGAGTTGTATTGAAAGGCACTAGATGAAGGTTATTGGAAAATACAAATTTTCTTAGATATTGACTATTTTAGTTCTGGCGATACAAATCAATGTTCAGGTCACCAATGATAATCAATTTTTTATACGTGGGACTACACTGAAGGAAAAGGGATTCGAAGTCATGAAGTAAGGCTGTTTTGGGAGTGCGATAGCTAACACAAATTAAAATTTTTGGGGAGTTAACACCGAATATTTCTGCAATTATAAATTCTGGCCAAGACGAGTACATTGAAGTCGGTGAGGTTGATAGAATTTTAGCACTTGGAGAATCAAATCTTGGAGAACATATACACCTACACCTCCTCCTTTCTTACCAATTCTATCTCAGCGTAGTAGCGTAAAATTATCAAGTGCTGCCATGTCGTCAGGAATAGTTGGGTTTGACCAGGTTTAAGACAGGCAGATTACATTGACGCTATTTACAGGCGTTTCGGCTCTCGCCGCAGGATTACAACTTCCGTCCCCGGTTTGCAAGCTCTCGCTTATACCCAGGGACTTGGAAGAGGTGGAAGGAAGGGATGGGAAGGGAAGGATAGCGAAACCGCAGCCCCTTCGAGGCCGACACCAATGAGGCGGATTGAGGTCAAAAGGACCTCAATTGGGCCTCCGCCTCCCCGAAGTGCTCGTATTAGTTTGGTTACCCAAAAAAACAGAGACCCTATTTACAGTGAAGAAATTGCGGAATTCATCACAATGAGAGATAAGTGATTGGCAATTAACATGACATATTTTCAGCCCACTCATTGTAAAAGCCACTTACTCATTATTATAGGAAGGTCCTCGGATGAAAAAAGTAAAAGAGAGGTAATACTTCACTCTGGTTAGGCCACGTTTCAAATGCGCTACGAGCAGTTGGAACACTGGTCGTTAAGATTCAACCAAAAAAATGAAAAAAATACAAATAAAAGCAGCACGCTTCGTTAAATACTGCTACGAGCGAACGTATAGTGTTACACAATTGTTAGAGGGATTAAATTGGGAGCCCCTAGAGACTCGGAGGCTGCACTTTAGGCTTAGTTTACTTGAGAAATTTTGAAGAGAACAGAATTATGACGTCACACTACAGGTACAGGTCCCACAAAAGTGATAAAATAAGAGAGATACACTGCCGAACAGTAAGGTAATAAATTCGTTCTTTCAACGCTCAATAAGTGACCACAATACAAACTGAGCTCCACTCAATACACTCCCAAGATACACGTCGCTATTTCACCTCCCAAAACCTTATCCCTTACACATCTTTACACAGCTGGTGTCGTAACAACCCCTGCTGGAGTCCTAACCCATGCGGCGGCCCATCGTAGGGCGGTATGGTAGTAAGCAGATGTGAACGAAGCCACTGTCGGATTGAGCGTGGATACCCTGCAGTTGGCCACTGGCGAGGAATTATTTTTCCTGTAATCCGCATCAGCGAGGCTTTTCTGGTTCATTGTGGCGTTTGACCTTGGTCCACTAACAACTGGTAGAAATTTCATTACCATTACAGCCATTGGAGATTTATTTTTTACCTCGATATTTACGACGTCGTTGAGCAAAACACTCCTAGATTTAAAATCTCCGGTCGGCTGATCGACCGAAAAAAATTGGTACCCTAAGTAATCCATTAGAGATGAAATAAACACTCTGCCATACTCTTCCTCACCACCTCTTCACGGTATTCATCACCACAGTGCTCCATGGCGACCAACCATTGTGCCCCCCCTCCTCCCATTCGTGCGCATCTTCCCACCCCCTCCTCCACGTCCTACTTTTGCCCACCCACCCACCCAACCCACCCCCCTCCCCTCTACTCTCCCTCCGCATTTTTTTATCATCGGGTTTCCTTTCGTTTTTCGTCCGAATGTGGCTTCGGCTCTCGCGTGTCCCTCCCTCTTCACCACGCGCGACACCTTCCGCCCTCCCTCCCTCCCTTCCCAGAAGCCCTCACGACGTGCACCCTTCCACCTACTCTGCCTCATCCTCCCCTCATTCCACCCTCGCCGAAGCACCATTCTCCTCATCATCCCGCCCTCCTCGGAGCACACCTCCTTCCTCCTCGGGTCGGTCCGTCGGTGTCAGCAGCCCTATTTCGCCTTTTTCCCATCTGAGGAGCCCGTCTGCACGTCCGCGGGAAAAAAAATAACAGCGCCACTCGATCACGTTAAATCTAAATATCAATCCAAATTCAAAGCATACAGGAAGCTAGGCGTTATCAAGAGAATACTCGGAAAATGTGATGAGAAAGTGAAAGAACGTTGTCATTTTTCAATTGTTAGGCCTCATCTAGAATGTGCTGCCAGTATATGGGATCCATATGAAGTGGGGTTGTAATCGGAATTAGATTGCGTGCAGCGAAGAGGAGCTAGGTTTGTAAAACGATGCTACGATAAGTTGACTGGTGTATCTGGATTGTTAGAAGAATTAGGATGGGAATCACTATCACAGCGTGGATTAAATTATAGGCTTAATCTCTTAGCTAAATTTCAGGAAAAACATTTCTCTGACGACGTGAAAAACATACTATTAACCCCCTCGTACTACGGCAGATTAGATCGCGCCAATAAAATTAGAGAGATAGATAGTAGAACCGATAGGTATAAAATGTCATTTTTTTCCGCGTACCATTCGGGACCATAACAGCTGTGATCGTCGTCATGAATAGTTCGAATTGTGACAATAGGCAGACAGTAAATCTTTTTCTTTATATTTTCTACCTTCTTATTTATGCATAATGTAAATGTAGATGTTCCAATTTATGATATTTTTTATCTGTAGTAGTAGTCCTTGTACCCCTTGCATGTTGGAACGATTGACGATAGAATGTTTCTTGGTTAGTAGATTTAACTGGGCGCGTTGCATGTAAGGTACGCTGGTTCCAATGTAGTTTAGGTGTTCTGCCGTATTATTGATGCATGCCTGATGTGGAAGTACCCCCTGCCACACGCCCTTTGGGTGGCTTGCAGGGTATGACGTAGATGTAGATGAAATTCAATACCGTAAAGTGAGAACCGAATAAAAGCATATCCCCTGATGGCGTGGAGTGAGAGGGGGTGAAAATTTGCAGCCAAATAAACTCCGCTGAAAAGATTCTTCTTCTTGAACGTAACTGTGTCCAGCGAGATGTAGTGGAAGGATATCATAATGAAACACTAAAGTATGTAGCACTTCTTCCACAGGTTTTATTTCCATGGTACAGCGCTGTCAAGCCATCATCTGGTACCTTTAAGTAATCCATTAGAGATGAAATAAACACTCTGCCATACTCTTCCTCACCACCTCTTCACGGTAATGATGTTGTTTTTTGAGAATGAGTTTGAATTGAGATTCACGGTACCTGATGATGGCTTGACAGCTGAAAAGCGTTGTACCATAGAAATAAAACCTGTGGAAGAAGTGCTACATACTTTAGTGTTTCATTCTTCTTCTTCTTCAGTTAGCAGCCCTGGGGTTGGTTTGCAGCAACTCGCCATCCTTCTCTATTCTCCGCCATCCTCTTCAGTTCGTAATATGAAGTTGTGTTAGTGTCTGTCATTATCTGTGTGATGCATGCAAGAGGTGGTCTTCCTCTGGTGGTGTTTCTCCCTTCCATCTTCCCTTCGATGACTCTTGCTAGCAGGCAAATATGTCTGAGAGTGTGTGTCCTATCATATTTTCTCTTCTTGTTTTCAAGGCTCCCCATAAAGCTTCTGCTTTCTCCTGCTCTTCTGAATACTTCTTCATTTGTTATATGCTCTACCCAACTGATCCTAAGCATTCTTCCCCAGCACCAAGCCTCAAAAGCCATAAGCTGAAAATATTGAGGCGATGAAAATCGCGGAAATAGTCCTTTTTTTAGCAATATTGTAGAATTTTTATTCCTTAGACAATTTCTGAGCTTCGGGTGGATTTATTCGGATTTGGATGGATTCGGCAAACCTTTATGAATAATATAAATGCCAGTAATATCTATGTGAAACAGTATTTAACTCTTAATAAATGTAAATGCGTGTAAAAACGATGAGGTATATTTGAATCAAGCGTGTATAAAGATAAAGAAATATTTATTGTTCTTGGACCACTTGGTCCACTAAGAATATACAAAAAGTATAAATTAATATTAGAGCTCGAGTACAGAGAGATATACGCAGAAAAAGTGGGTACAACCAATAAATGAATTAATAATGGCAAAAAAGAAAGCAAAAAAATACAAGCATAAAGGTGAATCGAATTAAATTTTTTCCTGCAAATAGCATTTTGTTAATCTGTTTTTTAAAGCCATCAGCGAATTAGAATTTTTGATTGATTAAGGAGTACTGTTCCATATTGTTGCCCCTAAAACAGAAAAAGATTTATTAAATGTAGCGTTTCGATGAAGTGGGACAATTTAAAAGTCCGGTGACATTCGGGTTGCTACATTTCGGTTTTTCTCATTAGGCTGGAAAAATTGCATAATATATTCAGGCTGTTTACATTTGAAGAGTTTATATAAAAAAGAGGCAAGCATGCATTCCCTACTTGTTTTGGCTTTAAGCCATTCTAATCTAGTAAAATAAGGGGATATGTGATCATCTTTTTTTAGATCATAAATGAAACTGACACACACATTTAAATACCGTTGAATCATGGTATTTATCTCATCAGTTAGGTCATGATAAACAAGGCAGCAATAATCAATATGGGGTAATATTAGCGAGGATACAAGTTGCTTGCGGGTATGAGAGGGCAAAGGGTTTTTATGAGTGTATCTAGGTCAACAATAAATACAATTCGATTAATTCTGGCTTAACTTTGTGAAAATCCATTCTAAAGAAGATCGACCGGTTTCGTCACATAGGCGACATCATCAGGCATAGGCGACATCAACCTGATGATGTCGCCTATGTGACGAAACCGGTCGACCTGAAATAAAAACTGTGAAAAAAGTACCATATCGCATTTGAATTCTTTAATAAGTACAATTGCCGTTTAAGTCGTTTCAAGACACGTTCAGTATTTTTTGTAGTTAAATTTGTATAAAAATACCCATAATACGATGTCTTGTCTTTAAAAATATTCAAATTCCAAAATTGATTATATATTTAGGAGGAGAGAACGTATGGATGTAACACGCAATGCACCTCTATTTCACCCGTTTCACCTGATTCCCGGATACCCCCCCTCCTATTTCAATTGGCTTCTGCAACGGCTCCCATATGCACTTGTAGTGAGGCCTGTCTGTCATTTGCCAGACTTTGTCCACCTAACAAGACGATCGTGCGCATCTTGTCCATGAACTTTACACACCGTTTAATGCATCATTTCGCATGCAACATGTCCATTTGTTTCATTCATTCGACTCAAGTGTTCCTGGAGTTTATTTATTTATTTATCTTCACTATCCCGAATACAGCCCAATGTGCCAATTTACGTCGGGTGAATAACCGTAACAACGGACGCGACACAAACACCCATGTCCTGGGCAGATAATATTCTACCCAGGCGGGACCCGAACCCGCGACCCTCGGGTTAGCAGGCGAGGACTTTACCCCGCTGCCACCGGGGCCGACAATATTTGTTTTTATTGGGATTGTTTATTGGCTTTTTATTGGGATTGTTTATTGGCATTGTTTATTGGGATAATTCTCTCCTACGTCGGAATTCTCAAATCTTCTTTTGCGAACAAAAGGAAACTAGGCAGTGTTCAAATAAATTGATGAATATTTATACCGAAATTTATTTTACCAAAAACTATAAAAGGGTGGTTAGATGAGAGATATTACATATTAATTCTCTTTTACGCAGGAACAACGCGCACACTCCACTTGCCGACGCAGAAGATGACCAGTGATACGTCTGGATGGATTTTTGTTGCAATGGGTGCCCAAGTCCACAAGGAATGAAACAGAGTGACCAAGAGAGCATACAAGAGAGAGCAAAGGAATGGTTAAGATGGGTGCCAGTGCCAAAAGGAAGTCTGAAATGGCTCTGTCGGTAAGAAGTTGGAAGGGTTTATGGCAGAAAATATTGTGTGGTGAGAGAGGCAGACTTGGGTTAAATGTCTCGGAAAACCGAAAATTAAACTATGCTGCAGAAGAGAGTAAAAATGATTCAGTTGGAAAATATAATCAACCTATGATAATAATTTTTTCGTATTTATTTCACGATAATTATAGTAAACCACACGTAAATGCCTAGGAACTCGTTTCCTCTCGGAGTACATATTCGCTATTATTGGAAGAAATGGATCGATTAATATACGTTTGGATGAATAAAACGAACTGGAATCCGATATTTTTCAATCGAAGGTATCAGCATCTGAATAAGCTACCTCCTCCTTCACCTAAGAATATTTTGTAACTTTCTTCGTTTATTCATTTCTCGTTTTTTTTCACCGTCTCAGCTTATCCCTCCCTCTATCACAATCTTCAGCATTTTCACGCCACTCTCAGACCGCATACTGCGCCTCCTCTCAATCCCCTTGGAGAGTATTTCTCCCTTTGTCTGTCTCTGACTTGGCCTTTCCATCCATCCCATGAATTCCCTCACCTTCCTCCTTTTCTCCTGCCTCTCATTCTTCTTCAATCTACCCTCATACTCTTTCAATACATTTCATTAAAAGTGAAATTTTAAGGCTCCACTGAACTTAAGGTAATTATTAATGGTGCGATAATATAGTTTTATGTGACGAAACTTGTAAGTAATTATACGAAAATATCTAAATAAGTCTTTAACTTGACTCATTTTTTTCGCGCGTAGCGTTTGAAACTCCTTCAAAACGGAAGGTTTTTTGTGATACCCAAGAACTGACTGCGGTGACAATATGATTAATTTTAAAAAATGGTTGAGAAAACATACAAACTACAAACTGTTAGTTTTTTGACGACATCTAAGTGTTGGAAATACCTCATTTTGTAACTAATGTCTCTTTGGAGTGCATACACGTACCATTTCCCATGTAAAAGAACTGGTATTTCCTGGCAAATATCTCGGAAAGTCATGCAGTAAGGGGTACAATTTTTTATGTCATTGGATAGGTGAGATATTTCTCTTTGAAATGAGACCAAATTCATTGATTTCTAAGTAAAATGATTTTCCGCTCGGACTACCTTTAAGCATGTAAAATAAGTTGATTGACGCACTCCCTCCCTTCGTCGCGTATCTCTTCCATTTAAGTCAGCCAGTAACCATACTGAATACTGATGAACAAGAAATGATTTATTTTTCCGATAAGCATTTTTTACTTCTCATGGAGAGATTAGCTGAAATAAGAATGGAGTGGATACCCACAATAAACCATTCTTCGGTTAGACGACCGCCGATTATGCTTTAAAAAAAGTCACGTCATCACTGTAATATTTTATGAAGCCATTCAACAGAAAACAAATACTAATTTTTATATCATGATCACTTAATTTTACATCTGTCGCCATTTTATAAGCTGATTTAAACCAATCCACATAACGATCTCATTGCATTGTATGGCCTACTGGTTTCAGGGCTTTCGCGCTCCATCACTGTCTGAGCCGAACTATTGTTCCACATTCGGGTTTGCACCAAAAGTATTCACTATTTTTATCTTTGCTTCTCATACAAAAATAAGTGTTCACATAAGTAGTAAAACTGATGACAGGTGTTTCTAAAATATGACGCAAGATAAGGATTTGGGGAAGGCTTAACATAAGGTATAGAAAAGCCTACTTCACGAGGTTGCTCGGTTGAAATAATATGAGATTTGAGAGGAGACCTTTAGGCACGTTAAGTAGCACGGAGGAGGGAAGGAGAGAGCAGTGGGGGGAGACTAACGAAAAAGTGCAGTAGACATGAAATAGGATAAACACGGAAAAGACAACGTTGCTGAAGGAAACGACGACAAAATATTTTTTCCAATAGACGGAAAGCGTAATGGGCAGAACTGGGATGTTAAAGGAGGTTAATTGAGGCAGGAATGGGTAGATGGAATGTAAAGGAAAATGCGGAAAACTAGGAAGAGGATTCATGTAGCAGGGCACGGGATTACTTTGGTGAAAGTGGCACGCATTTATTCGGAATAGTTTTAGAATAAAATATTAGGTAGAAATTTCAAGAATTTGTACTAAATTGGCCATTTCCTGGCAGGAAGAGGATGGTCTTTTCGGGTCTCTTGGGAATGGTGGAAAGGGGGAAAGGTTACACTGATAACCGAGAAATGTCATGAATATAATGTGGATGTGCGCCAATGATTTGTGGACTTTCTATCAGCGTATGATGGCATAAAGATAAATAAGCTTTACCAAATGGTGGGGAACATGGAAATCCCAACCAAAGTAATCAGATTGGACACAAATGGCCTAAAAGAATGCAAGATGTGAGGTCAAAATGGAAGGAAGCCGCACCATAGAGTTCTAAGTTAATCAGGGCTTACGGCAAGGAGATGTGCAATCCACCGTGCTCTTCAATGCGGTCCCGGAGCCGGTGACGAGAAAAACAGAAGTCACCAGCACAGGTGGTGCAATATTCAACCCTATATTACAAAACCTAGCTTTCGCCGATGACGTAGATATGATATAAGAAGACTCGAGGATCTCGAGTAAGGACTGGAGAGATTAGTGATGGAACTGTGTCAAGACGCAGTATATGTTCTCGTCCCGGAAAAGTAAAGATGTAAAAGATATATGCATAAAATTGAATGGAAAAAAATAATGAGAGTTCTAATAAGTTCAGGCTTTTGGGAGTGTTGGTGACAAAAAAATAATGAGATGAAAGATGAAATAAAACCAAGAATTGCAGCAGGCAAGAGAGATTATCGAGCTTTGTTGAAGGTGCTCAAGTGACAAACCTTTAGTAGGAACTTAACAACAAAGGTTTACCAAACTATGATTAGACTTGTGGTTATGTGTAGTTCAGAAACATGGACCATGACTGCTGCTGAAAAAGAGCTGCTTAAAGGATGGGAAAGAAAAGTTTTGAGAAAGATTTTTGGCGTAAAAAAGAAAGGCGGGCACTATAAAACACGGTAGAATGGAGAAACATAAGGACTCTTCAAACATTATAAGATAGTGCTGGAGATTAAGAGCGATAGGTTAAAAAGGTTAGGGCATGTGGAGGGAATGTCTGAAGATAGAATGGTGAAATAGATGTCGTTGAAGATTATTCGGGATTTCCAACGGGTCAGGTTCTCTATTTCTGCCGACGTTTCGATGGACGAGTCGTCCATCATCCTCAGGGCATGAGGATGCCCTGCCCTAAGGATAATGGACGACTCGTCCATCGAAACGTCAGCAGAAATAGAGAACCTGACCCGGTGGAAATCCCTAATAATCTTCAACGACATAGTTCGCCGTGAAAACCCTCGATCATTCGTCAAAGAGATATACCTATGACACTCACTCAGGTGGGGAACACTGATGGGAATGCCCCGAAAAAGGTGGTTGGGTGATGTAGAGGAGGATCTGAGAAAGATGGCATTAAGGAGATGCATGCAAGAGATCGTGACAATGTTTCTGGAGAGGCGAAGGACCAAAAGAAAGGGCCGAGAAGTGGGCAGGAAATCAAGTTATGTAAAGTTACAGGAGTCAAAAATATTGGTGAACGTACTATTGGTTTGTTCAAGAACACCGACACCTAAGGGTATATATTGAACTGTCTAGCCATTCATCGGCCCGAACCACAAAGCCAAGGATAGATTGAAACCCACGCCCTCTGATTTGTCAAGCAAATGAATTGCCTAAATTCCTCGATCGGTAAAAAATTTACAGAGACCAAGGAATTCATAAGTCATACGCATCATGAAAGAATTGAAATTAGCTGATGAATAATGTTATACAGGATAATTAATATTTTAAAGAGGAGCTTGGATAATTTAGAATATGCAGTCAAAAGACTTCCACGACACCATTACGTTTGACAGTTTTCTTTCGGATTTCCATGTCAGTTCTTCCATCCAACCTCATCTTACACACTCTCTTTTGTTAATCCCCACAAAGATTTTGTCCAACAACACTTCAGATACGCGGAGCGCAATTTCTTGAGAAAGCGATTGGTGTTTTGTAATCTCCACCAGCGTATTTCTGAACATGACACAAAAACAAACAGGCGGCAGAACGCCTACATCTTCCCTCCTCCACCAGCTATTCTTCCTCATACACACACACACACACGAGAACTATGATTCTAGTGCTTGAATTTTCATTTAACATTTGTTTCGCCATTCTTTTTTCTCTTCGCTGCTTTCCAAGTCTGTCAATCTTCGACGAAGCCTACAAATTACGGAAAGCAGGACGTTCTGAAGCCAAGATAGTGCCAACTGCCAGTGTAACGAAAATAAAGAGAATTTCAGTATTCTATTAGCTCTACCCTCGCACTCTCCGTAATTCAGTTGCGAGCTTTGAAACAAATACTCGTCGACATATATATTACTTTTGCAAGGGAATCCTCAGCGCCGGCAGCCGATTATTGCGACTAGTGCAAACGCGTGGAATTTTTAAAAAATACTCTCGTTAATGAACCGACATTTCCGTGAGGACTTCAAGCCCTTATGCTGTACTTTTATCACTTGACCGCTCATATCATCAGTCCAAATTCAACAGCAAATACTGAAAATGTGTTTATTTATAAAGAACGTGGGTTCCGAGCTGATTTTAAACTCAGCGATCACTTTTTACAGCTCAAGGGGTATGTTTTTGCACCATTCGAGATTATTTCGATCATGTGACTACGAAATACGTGAAGTTTTTTTTCAACAGATTCAGGCGAGACATCTTGGAAGTTCTTCACGTATTAACAGAAACAACAATTGCAGTTTTCCTCAGGATATTTAAATACGTAATACGCGTTTCAGCTCACAGAGCCATCATCGGGTACAAGACAGGTACAGGCCTTGTACATGATGATGGCTCTGTGAGCTGAAACGCGTATTACGTATTTAAATATCCTGAGGAAAACTGCAATTGTTGTTTCTGTTAAAATGATACGTGAAGTAGTACAATCACAAATGGTAAGAGATTTTGGTGCGTTTCATTCCCTAGTAATAATACAGCGCTGTCGTCTAGTTAGGGGTTTTTTCACCGGGATATCGTTGACGAATATCCGGGTTAAAACACAATAAAACACATGAAATGCATTAGTTAAAACGTACCAAAATCTCGAACCGTTTGTTATTGTACCACGCTATTCCTCAGTTAATTTTTCGACTTATCTTCAACGTTTCAAACACGCTGCATTCCTTAAGGGGAAAATGTAAGGAGTAGTGCACGTAGAAGAGCTATGTCGAGAATCACCGGTGACAATTATTCCCAAGGAAATAGGCCGCATGATGGCAGTAATATTATAGATTACTAGCGGATGGTACACGTTGAAATTAAACGGGTGCGAAAAACACTGAACTTATTTTACAAGAAAACCACTGAAAAGTCTGAAGAATACTGTCAGCGTGGTCATTTGAGGATTTCTTAACCTATCTTGTACGTTGTACTCGTTGTAGTTGACAGGCTGACCGTTTTCAAGGTGCACGTAGAGATGAGTGACTGTTGATTCTCGTTCATTCACGGGAAACCCAAAAATAGGCCACACAGACTCATTACTACTTAAATACCAACCAGGTTTTTAGATGGTCACCTCGTCCCTCCAATTCTCTTGAGCCGTCTTCTGAGTGAATTAATAACTCGATTTCCTCCCTGTGTACAAAAAATATATTTGCTTTCAATGACTCAATTGAATTTCGCTATTCAACGTTGATATGTGCGTTGAGTATCTTAATCAGGATCGGGGAGTAGAGTACAATCCAGCGGTTGACAACGTCAAAAGGAGCTTTTGCAGCAGCAGTCATGTTTCTTTGATCTGCGAACCCTCCCTCTCCCGGACTGCGCCTTCGGAGGAAAGGGTAGTCATAATCGTCGGTTTCGGTTAATAAATAAAAAATCTATGGGGATTATTTGTGCAATTACCGATTTTCATAGAACAAAATTTCTCGTTCTTCTTTCGGATAAGAAGCATGTAATGACGTCATTATGATTTCCGCCATGTTAAAAAAAATTGAAGTTTTGAAACGAATGGGTCTATATTTTAACCAGATTTATAGATGGTTGAACCCGTCCGTAGGTTGGGTTAGAATTAAATTTGTGCGGTTCTTGGCGTAACCCGAAAAACACCTCGGGGAGATGACCGATTTAGTTTCCCATTTTTCTTGATATATCCTTTTTTTGTATTTCTGGTTTTTATTTTTTCATTTTTTTCGTTTAATGTTTGTAAACACTGATCATCATTAAATCATCTGAATCAACTCGTTATAAAATAGATGTATACACCATATCTACAGCATTTCCCTCAGGAGTGTTGATAAAAAGGTTGTTGCCGCTCGAATCGCGGGAGCAAGCCACGTAAAGTTTCCCATGTGTGAGACAATGACTTTCCAGGTGAAGGCCAGACAGACCCTCAAAGAGTCTGCCCTAGTAATTAATGTACTATCATAGAAATTAGATATGCCAAGCCCGGAAACCGGGGAAACGACGCTGGGTAGCGTGTCTTGCAGCATCCTGCTCCCGCCGCACTAGCTGCTCTTAAAGAGTTTCATCAGATCGCTGGTGGGCATGTCTTTGAGAATCCAAGACTAATCTTTGTCGTTCATTTTCTTTCAAAGGGTTTCTTCAAAGAGGGTTCATATTTGAAATCGTTTCAGGCTTTACTTGGTGGAAATGCGATATATCCATGATATAATATAACACAACAAATGTAATATCCACACTTCAAGTGTGGATATTACTATTGTTGTGTTATATTTTATCTTGGAGGGTTCATATTCTTGCAAAGCATTCCTTGCATCAAAGACATTCCTCTTGCATCAGAAGATTTTTTGAAAGATTACTCTTTTAACTATTAGGCATATATTTTTAAGTCCAAGGAGGGAAACACAGCGGCGAGTGAGAGTCCTGAATAGGCACCTCGATGATTGAATGAATGTAAGTTTACTGCACATTAACACTTTTAAACATATATAAATAACTTGTAACGTTTATAGTGTGGGAATCGGTCTAAAAAAACCGTTCGCCATCGTAATGAGAGGCAGACGGTTCCACTACGTGTAATACATCTGAGTATTAAACGATAATAAACAACGTTGTGTTTGCTGTAGCATCAGAGGCATTATTACCATCACTATTCGCTGCACGTAAGCATCTTGCACATTTTATTGCGTGTATAGTCCATTTATTTCCTTTATATGTATCGTTTACTACGTAAGTGTTCTCTGATGTCCTACGTCCTACGTTAATGTCTGTTCTCCAAGTAGCTACTTTGAGAACAGACATTAAAGAGTATACTTGTTGTATATATGCATTGAATTTATCGATTACCCCCCGAAGCTATCTATCATGGGGCCCTTGGGACTCGTGGCCCTTCTTATACACATTTTCTTTCTACGTGCTCTCATGCGCCTGCAGAAAAAATTTGATATTTAAATGCTAGACGAGTGAATAACCTTTGAAAATCAAATCGTTTATTACCAAGAAAATTTGCTATTGTTGATTTCAAAGAAAAATGTGAGATTTTTCAGCTAAAAACATGATTTTCTGACAAATATGAAACGTAGAAGAAAATCCATTGAAAAAATTCAAAACTTCATCCTACCTAATAAAAAATCCCAGCCCTCTATCTTGAGTGAAAGTACTTTTAAAAATCAAAAATTGAAGCCACTGCACCGAACCCAATGCTTAGAATGGACCACCAGAAGAGCCCTGAGGGCTTTTTAAAATAGTTAATTTTTTGACCAGATATAATGTCTATTTACACGCCAAATTTCAGCTCAATCGGTTCAGTAGTTTTTGCGTGATGGAGCAACATACAGACAGACAGAAAGACAGACATCATTACATTTTTATATATTAGTACTAAGGATTTATAAGGAAAGTTCTTAAAACAAATAAAATTCTTAAAACAGGTAACAATACACTCAACACGTAACAAACAGAGAATTCTCACTCAAATGATAACGTAATGACATTAACATTCATTCTCTTCATCGCTTACGAGCATTTTTACATACTATTTCGTTGGTTGTACATGCAATGAAATGTAAGTCCAGAGTTTATCCCAAAGCCAGAATTATATTATTCAGAGATAAATTGGCGTTAAGATCCAGGGATTTGCTCGAGTCACCTTAGAATAGTTAGATCTGCTTTAGCCAAATAAGATTATTTTCAGCAAAATACTTCATTAGCAAACTTGCTTAAATCACTGGAGTCACTGTTAGACAAAATAACAAAGCTGTAAGTTTCATTCTATTCTGTTTTGTTTCACGGAGTAACAGCAAGGGAATTTTTTTCAGCTCTAATCATAACTATAGGCTTTCATTTCCATGAACAACGTGATAAAAGTATCCTAATTAAATCCTGAAAACCTAACAGAATATTCAACGCAAGTAAATAAAAATAATTTTTCGAATCCAATCAAGTGTAAGGCGAAGTTTACATAGATTCGCTCTGTAAAATGCAAAGCTAATTAGCTCCGAGTACTAGCTGAATGTAAACAATCCTGACTTTAACGAGCCGATGACGGACATGACAATTCAACGTGATGGAGTTATTAAACAACTGCGTTCGATTAAAAATAACAAGGCCCCAGGTCCAGCAGGAATACCTGCACGCGTGGTTAAGGAATTAGCGCCACAGATTGCACCATTCTTATAAATTATACTTAGCAAATCATTATCCGAAGGCAAGGTGCCCCGAGACTGGAAAATAGCCAATGTCACTCCGATATTTATAAAATGGAAATAGAAGTGACCCAGGAAGTTACCGTCCTATATCGCTAACATCCCTTTTTTGCAATATTCTCGAACACATTGTCGTTAGCAATATTATGACATTCCTGGATAATCGTTACTTCTTACACAGCAGTCAGCACGGCTCCCATAAGGGCAGGTCCTGAGAAACACAGCTTGCGCTCTTCCTTCATGATATTCTAAAAATCAGGTGAATCGATTAAGCAAGTCGACACGATATTCCTTGATTACTGGAAGACATCGGCAAGGTTCCTCGCTAAAAACTCATGTACAAAGTATAATCATTCAGAGTAAAAAGAAATATAGTGAATGGGATAAGAGACTTTCTCAGTGATCGAAAACAAAAAGTATTTATTGATGGTTTTAGGTCTGATATGGCCTAAGTCACATCCGGTGTTCCTCAAGGAAGCGTGATCGGCCCTCTCTAATTCATAATTTGTATTAATGATCTAAGATCTCGAGTTTGCAGTAAATTAAGATTATTTGCAGACGATACGGTCATCTACCGTGAAATTAGCAAAGTCGAGGGCTCAGAAGAGCTACCATTTGACCTAACACTAGAACCGCGGATTGGACATTGTTGTCCCATTTGAAATTTTAATGAGCTATATCTCTCTTAATATTTTTCGTAAAAATTTGAGAGTTGGTTACTTTTAACTATTTGTGAAGTTCTTCACTGTAAAATAGTTGTTATACTTAAACGCGTAGTTTCCGAGAAAAAAAAACTAGAAATACCTTAAACCGCGGATGGGAGAATTTTGTCCCCGGAAGGAAATTACTCTGTTTGTCGTATGAAATGTTTATTGGTAGTGGAATTCTTTTATAACTCATTCAGAAAAATAGTTTATAACATTATAGATTAAATAAGACAATTTTTTGCTATCTTTTTTAATTTAATGAGTCGTTTCTGAGTCTGAAAGTCACAAAAATAAAATATAACCAAGTTTTGTATTCGAGGGTATAAAAAGTTTCATCAGAGTCACTGCACCAATTCTTTAAATGTTAATACTTTCGACCAACTAGAGATCTTATCAGTAACAATATCAAGGTCTGGCATCTGATATTTGCACCTTGTTAGTAAGACATAGGATTCAAATCGACATCAGATTTCTGTGGTTCCCCGTCGAACATTCTGGAAATGCAGGTTCTTCGGGTCTCCCCGCGGGCTAAAAACCTCCCTCTCGGCCTGAAGCGTTCGCTTATCGCCGAGCATGGGGGGTAGTGGGAAAAGAGTAAGGGAATGGGAAGGGAAGGTTAGTGAAGCACAACCACTGGGAGGCCGACACCATGAGGCGGATTGACGTCAAAAGGACGACAATGGGCCCCCTCCCCCCCGCCCCAGTCCTCGTATATGTTTGGTTCCCCCAACAACGTTAGACGAATCGCCGTTAGTCTCGCTTGAACAAAGACTTACCGCACATCTAATGAAAACCGGAGGAGCCCTTTGCCCAAAAATTTGGGTTCGGGTGTCCCCCGACTCCGTTTAGGGGTAAACGTCGTGCGGTCTGCCGGAGTACGTCATCAAATCAGGGACCCGCCAGACCAATGGATGGTCAATTCGGACCAATTTCGGTCAAAGCGTGGGTCCCGTCATCTCAATACTCCCCGTCTACCCAGTTCTAGAAAGGCAGTCGGCAGCCACGTTTTCCGTCCCTTTTATTTGAGTGACCTTTAATTTGAATGGCGATAGTCGCAGCAACCACCTTTCTACTCTTCCCAGTTGGTTAGGATGGTATTTCATCCAGAAAAAGGCTTGGTTATCGGTGCGAATTTCAAATTTCCCCCCTTGAGCTATAGGCGCCCGCGACTGTTCCCAGCACGGGCGCGCCATTAGTTTCCCGACAGCCCGCGTGCCTCGTGGATATCGCTCCTCGCGTAACATCTCCGGACAAAATGACCTTCCCTTCCGCATTTCCAGCTCTTACTTCTCCTCGGTCCCTGGTTCCGTTGGTCAACTCCGGATCTTAAAGGCTGGTTGTCGGGATTTCCAAGCACACATAAATAATCAGGGCCCCGAGTTTGCGACTGGCGTGAGAATATTCCTTCCCTTTAACGTAATGCAACCAGAGAATCAACCGCGGCAGAAGTTAGATTAGTAAGTTCTGCAAAGGACTTAGATTTACCATGAAAAACCATGGAACTCCTTATCTCGGGATACATATTTTGCAATATGATATTTATTACGTCTTCTTCCTTCTCACCATATTCTAAAATATCGTCCCACGTTTTTACTCTACTAACAAAATTTCCTAAATTAGTTTCGGGTCCTTGGGCGTTCCTTGTCACGTACGTTCTCATGAAATCTTCCAACATATGATGGGGAGTAAATTTCCTGAATATTTCCCTTCTCAGCACTGTCCACTGACCCTCTCGTTTGACGTTGGCGCAGATTTCGGTGACACGCCCCCTGGTTTTTGGTGATATATAGATACGGATATGTTCGAAGGGGAACATATTTAGCTTTACCAGGTCGTTTAATGCTCTGCAAAGGTCGAGGAGTAACTGAGGGTCACCATCACAACCGGGTATGTCACTCACCCATTCGTTAAAAACTCGTCAGGAGGGTTCATCCGTCTCTATCCGCCTCGACCCTGTTTCCACGTGGCCCTCTGCAGGAACGACTCCACCGGATGCCGCAGTTGAAGCTTCCGCCGGTGTTTTCGTGAGAAAATCTCGGAACCGGTTGGTCCAAGGAGAAAATCTCAGTTGGTCCAAGGAGTCCACTGTCTCCTTTTCTTCCATTCCCCTTTCATTCATCACCGACACCAAGTCTTCTTTCGCTAGATCGTAGATCCAGGATGTTCCTTTCGCGGAAGCCATTGAACCACGCTCTGCTGCCAGTTTTAGCCCGTGAAATCACAAAATCGTTTTTATTTTGAAGTGTTCATTCTTTCTCGTCCGGAGGCCGACTGCCCGACCCCCTTCCTTGTTCTCCCTTTTGAAGGGAGACGGGCATTCGACGCCGGACACACGCACTGATACACACAATACATTGATACGCAGGCACTTGACTCGGGATGACGGGCCGCACTGAGCCGGGCTCGGCTCATTTCACACCGGTCATATTTGTATCTATCTCCCACCCCTTAGGTTAGCTTATTCATCATGACAAAAAGAGTGTTTTTCAAATTTCACGCAAACCACGCATCACACTCCAAATTAAAATCCCCCGCCACGCACCATTTTGACAACAAACCGGTTGCGGTGAGTTCCTCTCACCTGGTCTAGCTGCCGCGCCTCCGGCGCAGTCATTCCACTTGGACCGTACACTCGTTCGGTTGCTTTTTTTGTCTACTACCTGCATCTAGACATATCAAAGCGGTCTCTGGATAATATAGAGACACAAGTAAAGGGATTTCATGACTAATTGAGCATAGATCAAGTGTGACTTTGTGCTCAGGGCAATCATGGCTTCGATAAATGATCTTCAGGAAGATAAATCAGAAGGCGAAGATGGAAACAGTATGCCGGTCGTCATGTGTCTCGTTGTATAGGTCCTAGTGTCGGTTCCGGAGATAAGCCTTAAAAGAGACTTCTAGGTATAAGTTCCTGTGGCTTTCTACAAGACCAGGGCCTATGCGATATTAAGGTCAGCGATGTTCATTGCAATGGACAGGTTTTCGGTGGCCCAGAAGCAAATTTCATGCCGAAAAAAGAAGGCGGGGATCAGGTAAACGAGGGTACCCCAATATGACACGGAGGTCAACGCTTCCGATGAAATATAGCGTAAATTAGCTTCTACAAATATAACAACCGCCGAAAGGTGCAGACAGACGAATATTGCCCGGGAAAATCATGGCCCCTCTCCTGGCTTTTGGTCTTGGACAAACATACTCAAAAAGGCCAGCAGACCACTGAAACAGAGGCTCGTAAGATATTGGGAAACCGTGATTGTTCTATGCCATTTAAAAAGCTGGATGCGTTTCTATGTCTCCTGTCTCGAGGAATGGGAAGTACCATTTTGTAAATCTGTGATATCACGTGGTCAGTTCAGGGAAATAATGAGGCTCTGAGATTTTATGTCAAATCAACTCGCACGTAGTGTCTGGCAGATGACAAATCTGCCCTAATATCCTTGGCATGGAATACTTTCATTTCAAACCGCCAAAACACGTATGTTCCTGGTGCATTTAAAGCTGGTGGAAGAAGGTTTCACAATATTCTAGACTTGGCAAGTATCATAATAAATATCAAATAAACTTACATATGATAAGGATACAAGGAGGTATTTTCTTTCGAAACTCTCAGAGGAGGTGATAAAGGATTAAGTAGAGACTAAGATCAGTGTATCACCCAGTAACGTTGGCATATTGAACAATAGTAGTCTGCGTTTCCGCTGCCAGGAACGCAAACCTTGTGAAGAAGGAAAAAGTCATCATAATTGCGCATCATGCTCTAAACCAGTAAGAAAAATGTGTTGACTGGATTTCTTATGAAAGTGCATCTTGTAATCCTCAATGTAATAATAGAGCTACACAGGTATCTGCAAGGAGCATAATCACTTACACAGAAAGATCTTTGATCCATGAATAATTATCTGTGTCTAAATGATATTAAAAATAATTTTACCATCAACCGAAAATTCTCCAACAGTGAATTTATTCTTTTCTAAAGAAATGAGACAATTAACAGGCACAGGAACAGTTGGAACATCGATGGGACAATTTTGTCCCAGTCGCGGTTATAGGGGGTGCGAAAACACCAGCGGTTCTAGTGCTAAACAGCATTCATTCGTGGTGCCAGGAGTGGGAGCTGGAACTAAACATTTGTAAGTTTATCACTGTACACTTCTTGCAGAAGACATCGCACTAACGCTTTGTGTACTATGTGGGTGGAGTAATCATAGTGTCCTCAGAAAATGTCAAATACCATGAAATTTACCTTAACTTCTAATATATCGTGGCGAACACGCACACAAAACATATGCGGCACAGCATTAAAGAAACTAGGTTTTGTAAAGCGTAAGATAGGAAGGTCCTCGGATGAAAAAGTAAAAGAGAGATGCTACTTCGCTCTAGTTAGGCCACACCTCGAATACGCCGCGAGCATATGGAACCCTGGACAGAAAGATTTAATCCAAAAAATAAATAAAATACAAAGGAAAGCAGTGAGCTTCGTTTAAAACTGCAAAGAACGAACATAACGAACACATGTCGGCCCCGGTGGCGGCGGGGTAAAGTCCACGCCTGCTACCCTGAGGGTCGCGGGTTCGAGTCCCGTCTAGGTAGAATATTACCTGCATAGGACATAGGTGTTTGTGTCTCGTCCGTTGATACTGTTATCCACCCGGCGTAAATTGGCACATTGTGCTGTATTCGGGATAGTGAAGATAAATAAAATAAAATAAAAATATAGTGTCTCACAACGTTTACAGTGATTAGGTTGGGAGCCGCTAGAGACTTGGAGGCTACACGCTAGATTTGGGTTGCTTGAGAAATTTAGAACAGGTGTTTTTTAGAGCGACACAGAGAAATTTTTATGATGCCACACAACAGGTATAGGTGCGAAAGAAGCGATTAAGATAGGAGAGAAACATCGTCGAACAGATAGGTACAAACATTTGTTTTTTCCACGCACAAAAATTGACTATAGTCATATCGAAGCTTCGCTTTAAACACTCACGAAATCTTCTCCATAATTTTCCCTCCGAAATCATTATATTTTTACACCTTTACACGGCTAAACTGCTAATACCCCCTGCCAAACGCCCATGAGGGGGATTGCAGGATAGTATATAGATGTAGATAATACATCTGCTCTATTCCTTGTATGATTATCATTCATTCAACCACTTTCAACGTTACTGTCTTTCCCAGCATCGTCCTCAATTGATTTCCCAATGCTATGGATATGTTTTCCTTATGGTGAGAGCTATTCCCATAGTCCCCAGTTAATACACTATGGGTCTCCGATCATTACATTTGACCATTAGACCCGGCTTCAACAATTTCATCGGCCATCAAAGCCTAGATTTTGAACAAACGCAACATTTTCTTCCAATTTTGATATATATGTACGAAAATACTTCAGACTTTTTCGAGACTTTTTTGGCAGCTTTTTTTTCGAAAAATTAGGGACTTTTTTCGCGCTCTAGTGAATACATATTTTCATTGACCTAGAAAATTTCCATGCGATAATGATATTGCCTAATGCCATGCACTTTTGTAAAAATGGCCAATCATTAAACATTGCTAATGTGAACAATTTAAAACAACTAAAATAAAACAGATATAATAAAAAATTAGTTAACAGACGTGGGAAAACCATTTAGTTCAAATATTTTTAACTACTGTTTTAACTGACAAGCTACGGCCAACGATACTTCAAGCTCATCAACGATCCCGAATTGGTCGTCAGAAAGACGGCAAACCGCATCGTGTTCACAACATACGCACATTGAATTGTGAGAAATCAGAACCGTAAACTTCAAATGACTTCTCAGATTTTTTAAGATTATTGAGTGGAAATTGACTAAATGTCATCATGCCAGTACAGAGAAGATTCAATGATCACACTGAACTATGGTGAAAACAGTTCCTAATATTAAGATACGGAGCCCATTGCCCTCCCCCCCCGCCCCCGACCCACGCCAAGACTTGACGATACTAGAGCACATTTTCAAAAGCGGAGGATTGAATTGGGCACTTACCTGTTACTGAAATCCAAAAATCGCACTAGTACTCTCTAGTCCCACACAAACACTTCTCATCACTCTCGGAAGAGTGGACCCCGGGCATTGGGATCTTTCGGGAGAACAAGAGAAGGCAAAAGCCTTTCCCACATCCCACACGAACACTTCTGGTCATAACATGAATCAATATCAAATGTGTCCCCGGGCAGAAAATATGAGCAGTAATACTAGAATAAATAATTTTTCAAGTCATTTGCCTCAGCAATACTTGTGAACGATGAAAGGATATTTTCCTTTGGTAAATGTTCATTTCATATGATCTATTTTCTGTTTCATTTCGCGTTCTATTCAATTTTATAAGCGGAATATGGATGTATTATGTCCCAAATTCACAAAAGCGAATTTAACTACGGAAATTTATCAAGAAAAATACTCCCACAGCATAAACTTCTATTATTTTGTCAATAATGTCATAATTCAATCCTGACTGCCTAGTTCGTGACTTAAACCTAAATTAAAATGAGGACAACAGGGTTTCTACAGCATCTGGTATTATAAATTCCCTTACCTTTGCAGATGTCTGAAAATCTTTTCCCCATCCTTTCCAAAAATTAATATCACATATTAAAAAAATCATCATTAGAGCAATTGACTATGTTTCTTAGATTACCCCACTTCTCACAAAAAATAACGGAAAATTTCATAAAACCGTTTGCGAGGGTTGAGACAATGTTTCATTAAAATCTGATGGCAATTGAACCAAGAGTAATCAAGCGGTATTCCGTGAGATTTCGGTATTTCTGCTCGAGTCTCAAAACTTGGGCTCTTATTCATTCTCGCGCATTCGCACGCGGAAAGAGCAATTTTGCAAAAGTCTTAATAACAACCGTTCGACGGAAAATAAAACATGCGATGCTTCAGTTGCATTACAATCAGCATAGGCATTCCCTTGACACTCGACCTCAAATGCCAAGCCACTGGCCAAAACTGGTCAAAAGCCAATGCCGCTGGCTTGGCATTTGAGGTCGAGCGCAACATACTGGCGCTAACAGTAATCCTACATCGCCTGTATGATTGACTGTAAAACAACGATGCTCCGAGGGAGGCCCGAGCCAAGATTGCACACTTGTTCTCATTCACCGGGGTGTTCCTCTGAAACATGCTTCGAAAGACCAGAGTCTTCCCCGGACATATTTCAAGCGAGAGTCCATTACAAGGAGTGAGAGATAAAGCATCGGTGCCACTAAGGATATGGATGTGCTATGTGTCTTCACTGTATTGATGGCCGGCTGCTTCGTCTAGTGGTCACCAGGTTGGGCGGATTGGAGTCAAGCAGGTGAAACATTGATTTCAAAACTAGGAGAGAAGTAACGAACTTCCTTCGGCCATAAGCCGCTCGGAGGCGCAGTTTTCCGCACACGTTTTTCAATGAAATGAGAGACCACCATAGACCACCATTAATCATGTATAGTTCTAGATTACGGCAAAACGTTCATTCAATTTGGAATAATTTTTGACTCAACGTAAATTAATTAACATGGTTTTAAAAACGACGCAGAAAAGGTGTAAACTGGAAAAAAATACCACAGGTTGTTTTTAAAAAATCATCCACCAACTATTTTCAGGTTTTCCTTCCCTGTTTTCAAATTTTCTGTCTTTTCCCGGTTCTCTCAGTTTTCAAAATCTGTAGTAACCCAGGAAAAATATTTCAGCCATAGTATTAAGGATCTGAGGTAATGTCACGCAGTCAATCGCTCGATATTTCCAAAACAATATAAAACAAAAGCTGAGCATAGAGATTCAAAAGTTCTCAAAAATATAAACGCTCATTTAAGATGGAACTAAATTTTTAGCACTTATTATGTAAAACATCAAAAGGTCACTTTGGTGAACATGGACTGCATTGAATGTCCATCGTCATTGGTCGTTCAATCCATAAGATTGGTTGACTGCAGTTCTCCACCATGCCCCATCCAATGTCAGTTCCCTCACTTCCTGGTAGTTCTTCCAATGTACATTCCTCTTAATTTGGTCCATGAACTTATTCCTAGGTCTCCCTCTGGAGACTTTGACCTCTAATTTATCTTTGTTATGCTCTTCACAAACCAATTGTGTCTCAGAATGCGTCCAATCGATCTGGTTCTTCTTTTCTCTATGATGTTATCTATGGTCCTCTCCACTTCTATTCTTCTGTAAACTTCATCATTTCTCATTTTTTTCCATTTTCTCTTCCACCATACGTCCATTTTCCGTCATTCCGTTATTTATCATGCGTCCATTGTGTCTTCCACATCCTTCAATACTAGGTTTCGAAGGCTAACAGTCTGTCCTGGCCTGCTTTTCCAATGGTCTATGGTTCCGATCCATAGAGTGCCACGCTCCACACGAATATTTTCTCCTACTGTTTCCTGTTTTGTATTCCTATCTTCTTTGAACACAGCTGTTATCTTTTTAACATGATCGGTTTCTAAGATGGGGCTATTCTTTGATTGATTTCCATTGTACTTTTTCCGTCCCTCCTGAGGCTGGTACTCCCGAGATAGGTGAAGGAATCCACTTGCTGTGCTTTTTTTCCTTTCAAGATCACTCTACATTCAGATTCTCTGAGGCAGAGTATGGCCTCCTTAGTACCTCTGCTCTTCCTTCATCTAAATTGGTTTTCCGAGAGGTTTTCTTCAATTTTCCTTTCTATCCTTCGGCTTCTAATATTCGTGTGAATATTTTGGATGCATGTGACACCGGACTCGAGGTTCGGTGCTCCTCACATCTCTCAGTTCTTCCTCTCCTAGGTATCGTAATCATTACACACCTTTGAGAGTCCTCTGGAAGTGTTCCGCTTCGGTTATATCCACTTAATGTACGCATATCTCTTTCTGGAATTGAATCGCCGTATGTTAACGTTATGTAAGCCAAACTTTATATATCAGAACAAACTTCCGATATTTTTTCTCAAATCATGACAACTTAATCGCCAACATTGAAGAATGAATTCATACTTTATGAACAGAGTCAAAAATGCAAATCATCTAGTATAGTGTACTAATTTTTATTAATATGTTACCAAAATGTAGTTTTCCCTAGAACCCAAGGTGTTAGGTATTTTATTTTTTTTAATCGAGCATATTTCAACTTCACAAAACTGAAGAAACAAGGCGTTTCCAAAGAATACTAAACTAAGAAGAGGTAAGTACTGCAGTTATTTCGTTTGTTACTTGTACCACATGGTGCTATGCATGCAAGTAAAAAAATACCAATTTAATAATCGGAAAATTAAGTTCAAGATGACACGTAATTAGCTATAAAATCTCATTTTAATGAAAGCTTTACAAATGTTTGTATTAGATTAATTCATACCTAAAAGGTTACTCAGTTTTATAGCAGGGTATTATATAAAGAGTCTAAATTACTCAAAGCTGGCGTAAAAAAATCAATGCATATCGGAGAAGACACATTTTAAAATTCGTCCCATTGATTGCCTGGTGAGAAATTAAGGAAATAAATTGTAAATTCCTTAAACATATTTTCATGACGACAAAGATTTCGTCTTAATAAAACTCTTTTAAGCTGAATCAACAAAATTCATCAGTTTCCAACCATGAAGCTATAGCACAAATGAAATCCAAAAAAACGCCGCCGCCCGACTTAAGTGTCGAGTAGAGAGCTTTAAAAGAGCAACACTACTTACATCGTAGGGTAAAACGAAGAAAAACATGGAACCTCGGCGACTTTCATTTATAGGAGGTTAATGCCAATGCCGGCCATCTCCGTATCCTCCCTTGATCTAAAAATGACGGGTTTGTGACACTTCGTTGGGCCGAGGGTAAACAAAAGCAATATCAAGAGCATAAAAATACACAATCTGGAATGAGTTTCTGAATGACTAAGTATTTTTTAAACTAGCTTCAATCGAGATTAATGGCCGCAGATGGAGGATATTTTCCATCGGCCTGAGGAAAAATGAGCGCAAAAAGAAAAAAATATGTCGTATTTTTCTTTTCACGTCGGAAAGAGCAAACTGATGGTGGACTTGTTCCCTAAACAACTGGGGCAGGAAAATGTTTTCAACATCCTCTGTTCATTTACCTACGACAGTAAATCAACGCGATATTGCTTGAAGGCGTAGATCACCGAGAGAGTTGTGGTGACATAACTCGATAGGGTGATTCCATGACGGAACCAAGACGACGAAGAATATTTTTCACTCGTGAATAACTTAAAAGAGGTCCTCCGACATTATTGCGCCGATTCCAGGAAAGATTTTCCGCGTCATTTTTTTCAGGGGATGCATCCCATGACAAAGTGAGTCAACTCTCTACCAGTCTGTAATGAACCACCGTTCATGCAGCCTTCCGATAAGGAATTAACATTACCATCGTGACGTCATTTTCTGTTCCTCTCAATGAGCAACACAATGAGAGTACGTTTTCGTCAGTCGTCAATCGCCGGTAACTGGAAAGTGATCAATGAAACGAGCGGTGTATTTATGAAATACATCAATGGTTTTTTTCCCATTTTTAAAGTCTAGTGCCAAAAATATGATGCGTGCTTTCCATTCCCTCCACTGCGCTAATCACATACCATAAAAAAACAGTGCCCTTTCCTTCCATTCGTTAAACAGACCCTTCTGCGCACGAGACATGCGCACTCGTTAACAATTAGACAGCAAATTTGATGCGCACTAAAAAACAAGAAAAGGTCGATAATCCGTGACCCCTGTAAAGTTCCTTGATTTTCAGTGAAGACATTACATATGCATATTTAGAGGCTATTAATCACTCTGCGATAAAAAGCTTACATTTTTAAACACTTCTGATGTGCTGATGAGTTCCAATGCGCGCCAACTTCAACACCTTCAATGGTAAGCTATCATTATCAAAATCCATCTGGTCTTTGATATACGGTCTCTAAAATGGGAGTCTTTGTCCTAATTAATAATTATATTTCCAATCATGACGCTGAGAGTTCGACCATCGGTCAACTTCGCCTTTTTCGTCATTTATTTGTGGAGTTTTAAAAAATATCCTCTGCGAGTGAATCCATGGAGGAGAAGGAAATAGAATACCCCAGATTGCGAGGAAGCCGTAGATGACCAGCGGGGTGAGAAAGTAGGACTAGAAAAAGAAACGCCGAGAGAATATTGGGTCAAAGGGGAGAGGAAGAGTGTCGATTGCAGGGGCACTGTCCGCGCGCAAGAAAACGGATTGAAAGGAGGCGAATTCAAGTATTGCCTGCTGCTAAACCCTGCCAGATTATGTTGGGAAAAAGACCTTGTATAGTCGATTCAAAAATGGCGTGAAACCGCAATTACTAGCCTAATTCATTCCTATTTACCCACGGTGGTTTGGCGGTAAAAATTATTTGATATATTTGTTTCCTACTGTGGTTTCTTATAGAAAAACTTGTACTCTGCTCCACACCATCAACGAAATCCAACAAATTTTTCGCAAATAGGCATCGAAATTACGCTGTGTAAAATGCGAGAGTGGATTAAACAGGAGACAAAGTGGAATATTTCTATTCGATAAACGAAACACGTTCACGAAAACTGAGTAAACATCGGATTCTCCAAGAAAATTCGAATGGCGCTTAAATCAAGACAAAAACCATCGTTTATTCGGTTATTAGGGACCAAAATCAAAATGCGTCAGTTTAGCACAAATAATGCTGCATTGTCTCCTATGACTGGAAAATGGAAAGTAGTTGCATACATTTTTCCTGAATTTTCCTTTCTGATAGTTTCCTTGTCAACAATCGAAGCAGTATCAGCGTAAAAGACGCAATTCACTAGTACTTTTCATTGACTCAGTCGTTATGGAAACACGTCCGAACCATCAAAAGTAAACAACGATAATACATCGGCAATCTTCTGCCATATGAAAAGAAATGTTGATGGCTTACGTATAGCTATCCTCCACATCATATTCTGTAAAAAATTTATTTACCTCGCCATTTAAATATTACTTGTTTTATTCTCTAATCTCGCTTACATCAATTCCCACTTGAATTTCGGTCTTTTGAGAGCCATTAAATCTCGATACTTTCTCTTATATCCAAATTTTCTGCCTCTCTAATGCTCTCCAAGCTGACTCTCCCTCCACAGAAACTTCGCACCATCTGAATATCGATTGAAAACGGCGAGAGGTTGACAAATTAGCGAAATACTACATGAGCCGGAATTTAACACGGTCAGAAAATAGAGAAATCATAAGTATTTTGAAGAGACACTTAGACAACAGAAAAAACTCTATTTAATGATCGCTAATTAGTTTTACATGTATTAAAAATTTTCCTATTGGGAAACTTTTCCAATTGATTTGTATAACTTGGCATTGAGAAATCAAATAGCATTTAATTTATAAATTAGCGATGCTATGTAGACGCGCTGAAACGCGATTGATACAAAATTCTGCATTCACAGTTACAATTACTCGAATATAGCGCAAGGTTGACTTTCAAATTTATATTAAGGGGAACAACGATGCAAAATATTCGGCCTTATACGATAAGCCTCAAAACTCTACCAATCAAAACTACCATGGACATATATAAAGTTAGATACACCGAGAATAGTTTCAGGAATGCCATTTGACGACATAGGAAACATTTTTTGCTTAATTAAGTAAGATCTGATGCTTCCCTGGCGTATGAGATTCTCAAAGTTTTCTCGGGCTCCCATCCGGGTGAGTGGGTGAGGCACGTTGGCCGACATTTCGATGCTCGACTCGAACATCATCCTCAGGGCCTCAGAACGTGTCTGGTGAAGGGTCGTCCGAAACCGCAGCGAAATGTGATTGGGACAGAAGATCCAAGATCCTCATTTTTAGGTCCAAAAAAGCTTCTGTTCATTGAATCTACCTCGAAAGATAATTGAAGGACGTATGCAAATTGGGTGCTAAATCAGAGATTAACGCGACCATCTCTGATTATTCCAGATTAATAAGGCCAGGGTAACCGCTACGTCCTATGGAGGAAAGAAGAATCGAAACTACGGCGCGAGAAACTTGAAGTTAACTTCCCTTCCGTTTCACGGTTTCCCCGATTGTAAATAAAGCATAACTTAGTTATTCCACATATATTTATTAACAGGACGACCTAGGTTTCGACGAAGCTCGTCATCATTCTAGATAACCTAGGTCGTCCTGTTAATAAATCTAAGTGGAATAACTAACAACAAGTTATACTTTTCATTTACAATGTTAAGCAAATTCCACGAAGTCACGCCCGAGACAACGGAATAGTTTCCCCGATATTTTAAAACGAATATTCTCGAGTTTCCATATCTGAAGTTTAAGAAATAAACCCTTTTTATTATGTTCCCAAGTTTTGTCACACTTTTTACTTACACATCAGCACGCAACCGATTTCGACATGAGCCATGAGTTCGTACTGCCGTATTAGGGGACAAAAGTGAAATCTGCACATGGTTGCTACCAGTGTTCTTGCTATGCATCCGCTAAATCGTCCAGTTCGTAGTGCTATCCAAAGTTAAGCATGGAAAGAGCAGGGATAACCAATATGGTCTTTATTCCAGTTTTCAAGCTCCAGTTTTATGACGTAGTGCCCTCCCCATCCACCTCACTGGTTGCCACCGAGACGTCGTTCCGTTGCTACAGTCAGGTATAGTTATAGCATTCATATATTGGTCTTGAAAAAAGAAACAGGATAGTTTGAAACATAATTTTGTCGTTTTACATTTAAAAACTGTAGGGAAGAAGTCACGAGCTAAGTGGAGGTTCGCCAATATCAACGCGAAAAATTAACAAATAACTTGGTATGCAATCACGCACATGGGTGCACAGATCTTCACCATGGGGATGTAGTTCGCCACTACAGGAAATTGAACGCAAATGTATCAATAGTAATGGGTCGAGTTTAAGCCAGGGTTAATGCAAATTACACGTTCTCTCTCATCTCCCGTCCACAACACAGCACATGAGATGCTGTCGTGCGTGGTCATCCACATTCGTGGGTGGTAAACTCAACGCTGTCAATCGGTAGCAACTTACCTTTCAAATGAATAATGCAGCGAAAAATTCACAAATAAAACGAGCGAAAATTCATGTTCTGATACAAATATGTACGTCATAGTGACGCTTCCTGGGTAGCATTATGGACTAAGGGAAAGGAAACTTAGTCCACGTAAACCAGCACCTAAATAGGCATGGATAAAAATATGTACAAACATAGGATTCAGAATTGGATTAAATTGTTGTATCATTACTAACAGTAATAACAGTTCCCATTATAAGGTTTCTACCAAAAATGTTAGGTTCCCCTGGTTTCCACTCAAATCTCTGTTGCTTTGAGCAAAAAACTGCATACTTTCATTCTCCACGCATAATCTCCATTTCAAGTTCTTCATTCCTTATGCCTCCTCTCATTCATTACAAAAGCCCCAGATTGCGATAACCGGCTTCCAAATGCCGCTTCCCTTTGGATCACAGAATTTTAAGCAGCGATGTGCTTGAGCGGAGTTGACTCCAAATTGAAAGGGGATTGTTCAATTCGAGAGCTCAGTTTATAGACATCAAATGCCAACTGACCTTAGCTGTCAAAGCAGGTGAAATTTACACAAATTCCTACTCATATGTCCCCTTTCATCCGCAAACTCTCCCTCGATTACTTATCCAAAAGGCGTTCAACGTTGCCACATTTTTGCCGCGAAAAAACACCAGCTGCTTGAGTTTAATTCGATGAGGGGGGAAATGTGACGACAGAGAGACCTAATTACGCTCATTACCTAAAAATCGTTCATTTCTGTGATAGACACATGACGATAAGGAGACTTGGAGGTGTGCCAAATGGACTACATTTTGGTAGAGGATTCAACCAGGTTAGATAGCAGAAAGTGCAGCCTAGCAATGTAACGATATATCCATTGGGGTATCCTCCGCGATTAGGCGAAGTTAGGTAGTATTTCCTCGATAAAACCCTGCTTTCTAGGTTCTTAGTCGAGTCTAATCTTGAGGACTCATGGGACGGCCTCGCATTTCCGCAGCGAATTGGAAGTGGGGAATGGGAATAAAAACAAAAGAGAGAAGTAAACGGGAAGAGGATGATGAGAAGGGACACGCTGGAAGGAAGCGGGCAAGTGGTGCGGTGGGAAGAGTGTGACGGAAGGGTACGGATAGAATAGGCGTATGACTCGCCAGGGAAGGGGTTAGAGACTAGGAGAGAGAGATTTTTTATAGGGGTTGGTGGGAACAGAGAGAGAGAGAGAAGGGGAGGAAACGTTTTTTTTATTATTTTAACCGGCCTCAGTGGTGGGATGGTGTGTAGGGTAGTGCGGGCGGGGAAAGCGGAGGATTTAGACCCATGAAGGGCGTCTCCGAGGTATTACCAGCTCCTGCTGCTTTAAAAGGCTGCTTTCTACCCGGGGGGGGGGAGGAGGCCGCACGGAGAAGGAAGGGGTGGGTGAGAGAGGTTGGGAGGGCTAAAGAATTAGTCTCCCGCCCCCAAACGGAGGGCTTTCTTCGCGGGAGTCCTTTTCCTCGACCACCCCCAGGCTAGGGAGGCGATAGTAATGTCGCCGCCCCCGCGAAAGAGGGCCTCACCCCCCCATAGTGCCCGAGAGGCGTGTCGTGTGCTGCCGTAGGGTCGACGAGGGTGGAGAGGCGCCGGTTGGGTTGCGGGGCTTTAAGCCCCCTTATGTGTGCGTGTGTGGGAGCGAGGAAGCCCGGGAGGTTGATAAAAACCGGAAGCTGAGGCGGGTCTCGTGGACAGTGGTCGTCTGGTTGTCGGCGCGGGTGGACGGTCGTCGGAGGAGCGGGCACCTCGCGGAACGGGAGGAAGGCGACGTCGGCGAGCGAGGCGCCCTCTGCAGCCCCAGCAGGAAACAGAAGGACGACGACGACGCCACCGCCGTCAGTGCTTTTACGGCGCCATGTGCACAGGTTTATTTACTAAGAGTTTCATTCCGAGTGGACGAAGTTTTTCGACGATACTCTCGATCTGCCGGTAGACGTGGTCGTCGCCAGGCCTGCCTCCTCTCGTCGGGTGACTCCCGGTGCGTGAAAGAAAGAGATAGAGAGAGGAGGAGGCCACAGAGAGATACCGTGTCGTGTTAGGGCCTCCTCGATGATTCCATTCCATCGGTACAATCCTAAAGACAATTTTTGTAGCTGTCAAATTTCGTTCCTCACCACTTTCGGTTGTAGAACCTGGGGATCAGGTTGGTGTGGTGGCTAGAGTACTCGCCTACCACACGGGCCGCCAGGGTTCAAATCCCTGCAGAGGCGGATGTTTTTCAGAGGAGATCCGATCCCTACGTGAGTGTCTTGTGGAAGGCACTTCAATTATAGTACTCCGTCTGTCGGATGAGACGTTAAACCGTGGTGGCCCTTGGCGCCTTTCGTTAAGAGTAGGATAATGCCGACGCCGGGTTTCTATCTACCCTTCCTCCCTTCCCTGTCCCCTACGGCGCAAATGACCTTAGCTGTCGGTCGCCTCCCCAAATGTCCAATACAATCCAATCGGTTGTAGAACCAAATCACTGAGTGCTGAGTACATACGTCAACGATGGACTCCATTTCACCCGATGGCATAGAGTTACAGAACTGAACCCATCATTCTATTTACCAGCGGTCAGCGTTGAGTACACACACACAGAGCGACAATTTCCCTTGCAACTGTGTCGTGGAAATTTTCAACTCTCGTGAATTCTGATAGGCACTAGTTTTAAGAGGGAAACTCCGAGTCTCGACGATGGAATGCACCAAGAGGCGAGACTTGAATCGAAAACGGTCCTCTAAACGTCTCCAGCTCACTTACTTCGCCCAATGTGGTTGTGTGAGGTCCGATTTATTTGTTTCACTGCTCATCACCATTCGATACCTCGTTAAACTCGATACTTTCAGAGTTCGGACAACCGCTGGCCGTTTACATGGTACTGCTTTGGCAGGAATTTGTGTTCACTTTTACCTCATTTGCCTCGCTATGGACCCACCTTAGAACGTACAAAGGTCGATTAAAGCCGACCTAAAAGCAAACAAAAGTCGTGAATAAGTTACAAAAGTTAATGAATTCACCTACTTGTGAGTAAATCTCGGTTCGCATTAATTTGTCATACGCATTTGGCGAAAGCAATAGTGCGTCAATCCTGCTCGTCCCAAGTGGTGAGTGTAGTCTTAATATTTCACTCCCATTTCTATTACCTCTGATGAAACCTCTTTATCGGGCTCTCCGAAATGTGATTGCGATTGTCTTTAAATTTCGAGCGACATTGGAGATAATATAATTTTGAGTGACGCATTTGGCAACATGTATTTTTATGCCCACAGCACTCGATGCCCACAGCTTTTCGAAGTGATGGCATCGCAGGGCAAAAATGGCCGCTGCACTGAAATTTGATGTGTCTAGGCTCGGATTCAGTTGTGCTCCTTAGACACTCAGATTCACCTGATCTAGGCTATTTTCAGAGCATAAAAGCATCTTGTTGGAAAAAAATGGTGTTCCGGGTACAGATACCTTTTCTTCTACTTTCTCAACTCCGCCAGGTCCGTGAATTGAAAAGTCTGCACGTAGGATTTAATTTTTTTCTTCCGGTGAATAATTGGTGTAAACCCTTCTCGGTGAATAATTGATGCAAATCCTTCTCGGTTTCTATCTTACCCGGACGGACAACCGAGAAGAATTTATATCAAAAGTCTGTATTTTGAGGCATGAGGTGAAACATATTTCACTCTCTATTTCTGAGATCACTTGCCATCGTTTTTATCGCTGCCATTTTGGGATAATTTTTTTAATCCATCTTGCTTCCATGGTGACTTTTGGGTTTTGTCCGCTATTTACACATTCATCCTATTCCAGAGTGGCTTCATCCTCCGAATTCAACATGCCTTCCCCCGGACTCCTCAATTTCGAGCAATCGCCTTAACATGTTAAAATATTAGTCACCTGAAAAGGAAGTTAACACAATATAAGATGTATCTTTGCTATGCGTGCCTCTGAATAGTTGCTCAATTGACTCAGTTATCATTGACGATCAAAGAAAACAGTTAATCTCAAAGAAAAAGTGTTCGGAGGCGAATCATCAACTCCGGGACGAACAGGATGGCATAAATCCCTCTTCATGAAGCTCTCTAGTTACACTTAAACAGAGAATTCCACAGAATAACAAACAGAAGAACAACAGAACAGACAAATCGCCTTCATGCATTGTAATGTTTTATATGTATTCTTATATTGCAATGTTATATATATTATTATTACATTACATATTCCACGAATGAACACGAAATTGCACCATCGGCACGAAAGAAGGTGCACTTTGCGTCTAAAGAGATTCTGAATGACGTATTAGACTATTTTGATTTAAAAGCATTAAAGTATTGCGGTATTATCCTAGCGTCGCCATTGTAAAAGATGCTTCTCTGTCATTTTAACGTGATTCCACTGATCTATTCCGGTGTGGCTGGTTATTGGATGCAAAGGATGATGAAAACGATCACTCGTTGTCGTCAACAGAAATACTTCCAGGAATGATATTTGAGCACTTATATTTGCCATCAGCAATGAGTCGAGTTTTGATTTAATAATTAAGCAACGACAGATTTCGTGAAGCTACGGACCAGAATGCAGGAAATATCTTTATTTTGCCTTCACACGGAACAAATTGACAAATTTGACCATGACTTACTTGCCTGTGAAATTTACGCATCAACTTACATTTTCCTCATCCCTATTATGTGATCAAGCAAAAATATCAGATATTTTAGAGGAATTTCCCCATCAATTTTTAGGTCGTTCTTTCGAAACGTTCTCAATAAATTACTTGTAATCCAAAAAGCTGAGTATCTCAGAAAGCGCAATACAAAGGATGGGCTGTCACCTTAATCTATGTATACCAACGTTCAAACAATGTTTGATCGGAGGACTTGTTTTAGAAAAATAAATTAGTGCTCACCGACTGTTTTAACACAAAGCTCTAAATTTTTTCCACGACTTTGTCTTTCAGACATGTAACATTTTAATGACCTATGTGGGTAATGCGATCGCCCCAACGGGGCTGAAATAATAGAGCGAAGTCTCTTGCCGCATTATTTTTCCAGTATCCTAAAATCGACCCAAACATGAAAAGTGACTCTTGCAGCCCTTCAATGCATAAAATCTTACAAAACTCATTCATCAAAAGTAAGACGATCCGCAGAAACGCGGTTACATTTGGGACTATGGCGGCGTTGGTTTCGAGCTTTTCTTCCACATTTACTACCTTAGAATTTTCAAAGTACACGAGGACTAATTCAAACCAGTCAATAGTCAAAAGAGTACAAGCTAAGGCATCCAACAGTAAATTCTATCAAAATCCTCGTTGGAATACTGAATAGGTCACTGGTTAATAATAAAAAATCTCAAACATAATTAAATACGATCGAAGGTAGTTTAGCCAAAGGTCGTACTTATAAATTGTAAAGACTTCAAGCATAAATAAAGTAAAAGAGAAAAAAGATACAATTCCACGTCAATTTTATTTTTAGAAAATAATTTTAGGCTAAGGACAACAATTCCAGGAAACTTGATAGTTACCTTCGGGCTGTTTTCTTTACAGTCCACTGTTGCCTGTGCTTGTTGCTTTGTTGTTGCTTTGTTGTTGCTTTGTTGTGCTAGTTGCTTGCCTGTGAAATTTCTGCATCAACTTACATTTTCCTCATCCCCTATTGTGTGATCAAGCTCACTCGCACTCAATAGCTGAACAAGCAAGTCCACTTGACAGTTCAGCTTTTGAAAAAATGCCTCGTGCAGTCATTTTCATGGAGTTTAGGTCGTAAGGAATGCTGTGTATGCAGTAGAAGTCAAATAACTTAGAAAAATTAATAATAAACCATATAACCAAATAAAATAGTTTTTAGAGAATAATTTTCACCGATGAACAGCGATTTCAGTTTTCAACTTTAATTGCAACAGCTTTTCTTCATATCAGGTAGAACAGGAGCTAGTGAAGGGCTGGCTCGTGAAGCCACTTGTGTGGAGGTCAATTTTTCAACCTTTTTCTATATCATAAAAATTTTACGGCCCTGAAAGCTTCAGCTAATGATGATGGCGAGTACACTAAGATATGCGGGGCTCCGATGCAATATACTGATTGGTCTCCGGTGAGGAAATCGGGTAAAGAGGCACTTCCTTTAAAACGATTTGGGCCGAGAAGCCGCCCTGGCATAGTGCACTCGTCGTATCACGCAGTCGAAGAGGAAACCAATGGAAATTGCTTTCCCTCCATATGGAAGTAGGCCAGCATTTTTCTTTATTTTCGCTCACTTTGCGGACTTGGGCGTCCTATCGCATCCCCTTACGGCTCGGCTTAGAGAAAACTTTCAAGAGTGCATGCATTACCGCAATGAATTTAATTTTCACTTATGATGCAAAACCTTCACAATTTTTACTCCAATGGAAAAATGAAAGAGCTTCTGTGATACCTTATTATTTAATAAAATGTAGTTGTTCGATGTTGATTCGCCAGAATATGTTTTGAAAATTAATTCCACCCAGCGTCTGCAATTCAAACTTGTATCAGCATAACATTTAGTAAGTAAAACTCAAATAAATAGGCAGAGAATGCTACTTGGGGTATTAAACTTCAGCATAATTTCTCAACGTCAGCGCGGAAAGGACATGGTAGGCTACGTAAAACGAAGCTCTACTTTGTGCTCAGCAAAGATTGCCAGTCAACTGAAATTTCATCCATTCTTTTCACACACTTACGTCCGGTTTTTATGCCAAGTTTGATTTCTGCCCCCATCAGGTTAATGGGATGACTAGAGAATTTGAAACCTATCAGATGGAATAAAATCCTGGAATCGAGGGATATTTAATCGGAATTTTGGGAGTTTCAGGGAGAGAACTTCACGTACAGTACTGCGTCCGTCAAATAGTACGTAAAACACTGGCATATATTGCAAATGGTGTCATGAGGATGCCAACACCGAGTTTCTTTCCACCTTCAAAGCACATCCTTATTAAAATACAACTAAACGAGAGGGGAAAGTCACCTCTTTTCATTCATGGTCTGAGGCACAGCAACTATCATTCCGTAGAAAGAGATTCAGGCTACTCCTCATACTTTCAAGGATTTATATGTCCAATTTGGGAAAAGTACCTTTAATTAGTGCAGTGATCACAACTATGCTGCTATGACGATTCAAACAAAGAAATTACGCTGAATAATGAACGCATTAATTCTGAAAGTACTCCAAGTATTTTAAGCCCGTTTAACTAAACTTCGCATCAAATTATAAAATGAAAAGAATGTTAGAGAAATGAAATTAGGAAGAAACATAAACCTCAAGTTACATTTCCAAAACGGAGAATTGACCACCAGTTATCATCAGCGAATGAACACTACCTTTTGCTGGAATCACCTTAGCTCCCAGAAGATAGCGGGAGTTATGTGAGAAGCGAAGCGAGGCGGTGGTCGGGAGAATGGACACACTTGTCCGATTTGACGCATTTATTTCACGACCTCATATGTAAGTGCGTAATCGTTTCCCGCAATCCTCTTGCTTCCCTTCACTTCTCTTCTTTTCAGTGAAGGCGTATCAGGCATTTATAAATATTTTGTCTGATTCATCGTCATTTTCAGATGTGAAAATTAAGGTCAGATTTGAAATGCTCATGACACTGAACAGAAAAAGAGCCGTCAAATTCCGCAAGAAATAACATGAAAAATAAAATAACACTCAGAAAATGGGCAAATAAAACAACACAAGCTGTAAATAGGGAAGAGAAAGACATTCCATCGAAGTATTACTCCTGATTTTACTATGGATAGAATAAATTAAAGCTAATTTCACTTTTACTTTCCTCGAATTTCAAAGATTTTTCTTGAAATCTGCTACAGTTAAAGTGAGCTGTACAAATTTCTGCGTCGGTGATGCGCATGAGATAGCACGTAATTTTACACCGTACCTCTTTCCCATTAAGACGAAGGCACATTCTCGTTACCGAGGGATTATGTCAATAGATAAAAAGGCATGGTATGAGTTGTGATAGAATACGCTTTCTCCGCTGGCTTTAATCCGGTGCCGCCTGGCAAGCAATACCTACAGCTTCAAAAATCCCACTATCAATAAGGACCCCGGTTTACAATAATAAGTGTATAGTATTTGTTCTAACAGTTTTACTAAACGGGAGCATTAAACATATAATCATGAACTAATTTTAAACGTAAAGTTTTTCAAAGAAACCGCAATTTTCCCGAAGAGAAATCCAGTTTACGTTCCGATCTTTTTCGTTCCGCTGCGGCTCATAAACAGGATGGCATCGCGCATTGATGTCACCGCCGATATTTAGTACCGCATGAGTTGCTCAGGGTGCCCGCAAAGGTTGCCCGATAAACTAATAAGTGCTACAGCGATTTAAAGGTGATGAGGCTTCAGCGAAGCATCAAAGTTCCAGATTTGTGGCCAAACATATGGCTACCAGTTATTTTTCTCAGGAAGTGGATGGATTGAAAGCCAATAGAGCTCAGATATATACAACTAGGTTTGACTAAGCTGTACCTGCGTCTTTTCTCAGAAATAGTCATACAAACTGCTTATAGTTCGACGGTCATTATTCACCGATATACGAGTAAACACAAAAACGAGTGGAAACATTGGCCGTTGTAACTTTCCAATCCTTTTGAAGCAGCTGTTTTCAATCATTATATACCTGTAAATGCACTAAAAATATTTATTTTTCAGCCAAACACATCCTTAATGCCTAAAGCTTCTGCCTTTATGCTTCTAGCTCTGAGAATTTTCCACATTCGTGAGCATGAAATCCCAGCGTGTGATGAATTCCTTAGTTTGGCTGCTTTTAAACCCTCCATCCCTCGAGATAAATGTAAATTAACCTGGAAAAACATTACTATAAATCTGTAGATGTAAACAACAGGTAACTTAGCCATATCGTGAAAAACTAATTCATATGGTCATGTAATTTTCACTGCATTATCAACTGGTAGCGGTATATTTCTCACTTTTCCTGGCTTAAATAAAAGTCAAGCTTAAAGTATTGCTAAAAAAGTACGCGCCAGAATCAAGACGTAAGGGTTACATATGGAAAGGCTAAAAAATAGCGGATCTAATAGTATTTTTGAGTCGGCATTACACGAATCCCACGCTGGGATGGACTCAGGTGGCTATAAGCCAGAAAAGCAACCACATGAGACAAAGTCGCCGGGGCTTTGGTTTTGCAAACTCTTGGATGATGAAGTACAATTATTTCTAAACCAGGAAATTCCGGAAAACAAAAGTGGATAACATATTAGCAACTAAGACTTGGAATGTGAATCCCACAAAGGAAAATGAATGGGCAAATGGTTAGTAGTTTTCGATGTTAACAAACTAGCCAACTGCAACGCAAGTACAAAAATACTTCTGTGATAAATGGTTTTCTTGAATGAACAACACATGCTTAAAATTTACGATCAATGTTATAATGTAGACAATTTCTCGACAGAACAATTTTGGCATGGTAAATGGAAATTGAAGTAGCATTTTTATGCGCATGTACCATGAATATTAAAAAATTACATTATAAACGTAACGTATTTTCGGAATAGTCAATAGAAAACTCAGTAAACTACACTGCAAGAAAACTCAAATTTATAGCATTAAAATTAAGGATACATGAATACATTTAATGGCAAACATAAAATCAATAATGGTTGAGGCATTGGAACATATGATGCTATATTCGTGTCAAGCAATCGATAGAAAATCTATACGATGTATGCAACAAATAGTACAATAATGGAAATAATTTTTACCAAATAATTCTTTGATTGAAACAGTTTGAAATAATTTTATTACTGACATGATGTGGAAGATATTAAAATTCCTGGCCCAATACTGATTGTATCTCGGAGATTCCGGAAGAGATTGCAACCCTATGGACGATGCAGTACGTGAAACGCCATCCCGGGACGAGTGGCGCGAGTCTACATCTACATAATACCCTGCGAGCCGCCGCATGGGCGTGTGGCAGGGGGTGTTAGGTCACCAGCAGTGTAAAGATGTAAGTTTTTGGAGATGAAATGGTGGCATGTATTATAGGAATGTATTTAGTGGAGCTCAATTTTTATTGTGATCGCTTATTGCTCGCGGAAAGAACAAGTTTTTTACATATCTGTTCGGTAGTGTATCTCTCTTATTTTATCGCCTCTGTCGGACCTAGAGATGTAGTGAGGAGTCATGATAATATTCTCTATATCGCTATGAAAAATATCAGTTCTGAATTTATCAAGCAACCTAAGCCTAGCGTGTAGCCTCCAAGTTTCTAGGGGCCCCCACCTTAATCCCTCTCGAAGTTGTGTAACACTATTTGTATTGGTAGCAGTTTTTAACGAAGTGTTCAGCTTTCCTTTGTACTTTGTTAATTTTTTTAGTTAAACCTTTATGACCAGGGTCCCAAATGCTCGCGGCGTATTCGAGGTGTGGCCTAACCAGAGCGAAGTAGCATCTCTCTTTGACTTTTTCATCCGAGGACCTTCCTATTATACGTTGAACAAAACCTAGTTTCTTTAATGCAGCGCCACATATGTTCTGTATGTGTAATCCACACGATATGTCAGAAGTTTTAGTAATTCCAAGATATTTTACTGTATCTGAATATTTTATGTTTACTCCACCCACAGTGTAGGTATGGCATTTTTGTGATGACTTTCGCAGGAAGTGGACTGTGGTACCCACGATATATCACGAGTCAAAGGCAACCGGGGTGCAAGCGAAGAGGACAACGAAGCGACTCATTCAAAGGAGGAGACGGAGGAGAGAGAGAGAGAGAGAGGAGACTTCAACGGGTGAATGAGTGCGGCCTCTACCGGAAGGAGAGACGAAGACGGGAGCTGTAAAGGGGAAATTACTACTGTGATAGAGAGAAAGACTTCCACTGCAGCTGCTGGACACTGCACAAGATTAGACTGATCAAAACTCTTGTGCGTGTGACAGCGGCTATTGTGGGAAATCAATGACAACGGTGACTCCACCTTCTACTCGGAACCAAGATCGTGTAACGGAATGGCCCAATATTCTACTGCAGGCTCTAAATACATCCATCAGAATGTGCTGAGAATATGCAACGGACATTCTTTAGATTTGCCTTAAAAAAAATAATGCAGATGTGTGATGTGTGTACCCGCGGTAAACCGCAATTGCATGTAATTATTCCCTGATATTATCCCTGATACGTTCCCCATTTGATCTCTATTAATAGTCATGCAACATTTTTCATTTACTAGTATTTTCTACCGCTAATCTCTTAATAATGTATTAATCAATGGATTCAAATTTGATGTCAATGCGAATTTTTAGGTCTTAACAAAGAAAATCAACGCACCCTTGGCAGAAAATTCGGCCGCAAATATCCAAAATCTTTTTTACCGTCATTTTTATTTAAATTAATATTCTGTGACAACAAAATAAGTTATTTTCGTATGAGACCTTTTTGATAGCAGAGTAGGGGGCATGTTATATCTAAATCATATGACTTCTTGCTTGTACACGAAATCGTGAATGAAAAAATTCTAAAAAATTATTCACAAGGTTCCATAATCCGCATTTTAATCACAAAAAGCAATAAAAACATAATTAACAACAGAAAGAAACATTATTCATCAAACGTTATACATCAAATATTCGTTAGCTTGGAATGAGCAGAGGGCCTCATCCAAAAATTGCATTAGTGTCAATATATTTCAATTTTTTAAATGGTATCAGTAAGATGTTCACTTAATCCATTATAACCTCTGTTTAACAGCAATGTCATACCGTGCGTTTAACAGCAAAGTATACATTACTCCTGCAGTACTGCAGACGACATAGAGAGCAGTGAGCATACTCAGGAATTTAATCATGAACATTGGCTCAAGGGCATTTAATGAGTACTGGGCGAGGACTGAAAACTACGAACTTAATTTTATAAGAGCTACAAGGCACAAACTCGAGTCGTGGACGATCGTGGACGATAACGATCAAACCGACATGATAAGATACAAAATATTTCACATTTGTAGACTTCAGTTCAAGGAATTGGTCAATTTCAAAATAAATCACGAGTTGCTTTGCCACAATTTTGGCCCAACACACTGGCCCAGGTATCTACACAAAAGTTTAATTTCTATTGAAAGACAATGGAAGTTACCCTTGGAAACCTAGTTCTTTTAGTAATTCAAAGCAGGTTGAAAATGCTCCGTTGTGTTTTGCAATGCGTCTTACAAACTGTCCAGGATTAAAGCCAGGGAGTTTCCACATAAAAGACTTTCTCTTATGTTAAAAAGCAATGGCCTTGTAAAAACTATGCGTGTTTTAGTCGAGCCGGCCAGGCAAATGATGTAGACCTTACCAGAGCTGCAATTTCACAAGGAGCTTTTGGAAAAGTTCGAGTAATGGGAAAAGAACGGCTTACGGGGACTCGTCAATAGGAGAGCGAGGGCAAATGTGAGAGGGGAAGAGAGGAGAAATGCCTCGAAAGCAATCCCACAAGCAGTAGGGGCGAGGATGGTCTCTAATTCCCACCCCCCTCCCTAACCTTCTTTTTCTTCACACGGAAACCATCCCCCCAACCAACACGCACTCCGCTCCACGACTCATCGCGGGGCTTCACGTCAAACTCAAATGGTTTCTCTGCCGATTTCACGGCGAAAGGGGAACTAGTAGCCGCGAAAAAATGTCGCGATCCCGGGAGCCGACCCGCTTACAAATCCCCTACCACCCCCCATAGCGACCTCTCCGACACCCCCCTCTGCCTGCCCCCTCTGCCCCCAAAGACGCCTTCCAAGCTCGGCTTTCTTTCCCACTGCCGCCTCATTCCCCCATACGCACCACACATCCCGCAAAAAAAGGAGCCCAGGAGTCGTCTGCACACTGGCTCGTGCCGACCGGGCTCGGAATATTTTGTTGTTGTTTTTCTTTCCATTGCATACACAACCTACAAAAACGCCTGAATCTGTCTCTCACCCCCAACTTTTTGTCGAAGCAGAATACATGTGAGCCACGTGCACAGATGTCGTCGTCGGGTGGGACTCGCAAGTCGACTCTTTGAATGCGGACTAAGGCTTCTCACGCTCTTCCTCCTTAAGGGTTAACACCGTAAAATGACTTTCTTGTCATTTCATTCATATTCTAGCCACACAAAGACAAAATTGTCCTCATTTTTGTAAATAAAAAATATGATATCTTTCTGCACTACTTTTTTCTACCTAACCTTTTCGCAAATGACTGATCTCACAGAAGATTATTCTCCAAAGAATCAACTAGAAATAAAATTTAGGCGCTTTCCTGAGTCATGTTTTGAGCTAATAGTAAACAGTTTCAATAATTTAAGTCAAACTGTGATGATTCAATGGAAATTGTTCCATTAATTGATTAGTTTATTGATAGTTCTGTCAACAGATTAAGCGTTATTTTAAGCATCTTTTATTTGATTCTATTAAGTAATGTTGTCTCACGACTGATGAGTCATAAATTCATAAATAGGGTGCTCCCTTACTCTTCAACTCATTTGCTGCCCTCTCGAGTTAGCTACATACGATGCTAAGGCCACGGTAGTCTTCGATCACCATCCCCTATTTATTTGCCAATCTATTCTCCAGAGGACTGAGTCTTTTATACATTCTTTTTCTTCAACCCTTCCATCTTTTGACCGCATCTTCTGACTCCATTTTAATTCAATTGCTCTAATCGCCTACATTTCTGGGCTTTTTTCCTTATTGCCGTAAAGTTCTGCCTCACAAGTTTGCATACTGTCTCGCTATTTCCATTCTCCGTAGGGTGGACCATTTCTTCGCAGTAACGATTGAGTCCTATACGCTTGTGGATTCCCTTATTATTTGATAACGCAGCTTCTCATACTTGGCAGCCTCGTCTTCTCTCCCGCGTTCTCATGTGTCCTTCTTTTATCAGTGAGACTACTGTTCTCATAAGCGATCCATGGTCATCTTGTTTTCACTCTCTCACTAACTTCTTGCACTTCTGTCACTTCCTCAATCGCCTTCTTCGGCTTATCCCGTCTTTCTTCTGAGCAGTCCTCTTTTCCATCATCTAGTAACTCCTCAATTGAAGAGTCGAAAGGTTAGCATCATAACTAATCTAATATAGTGCTTATGAGTTCTTAGGATGCAAATATCCATTAACTCAATTATTTCAACGCTAGAAAATAAATTATCACAGATTTCATCCATAATTTCTATGCTTATTTTTTAGTCTTCTGCTGCTCGAGTCATACGGATGCCCCCAAATGGACTCATTTTGTTCACGAGAACGTTCTACATTGTACCAGTGGTGAATAGTAAAACTATGGCCTCAACCATATTCCCCTCACGGCAGATGTCTTCTTGGCTACCATCCTTTGTCATTTCGTTTCCTGATACCAAACTTTACTCAGCTGGTTATGCTCTCCTCAAATTTGCTAAAATCGAGGAGGAGAGCAACCAATGGTCAAAAGCCAAAAAAATGTTCACGCCGACATTATCTTTGGCTTTCTTCTAAATAGTTTCCAGAGCTCCTATCTCTCCTCTAATAGTAAAAACAGTCCAAAATTCCAATCCGCTAGCTATCCTTATCCTTCCTCTGACTTTGCACCAACAGAAGCACCAGTACCCAGTTCTCATCTTTCCTCCTCCTCTCCCTGAATAGTATATTGAACGAACATATAGTGTTACACAACTTTTAGAGGGATTAAGGTGAGAGCCCCAAGAGACTCGGAGGCGGCACGCTAGGCTCAGGCTGCTTGATAAATTCAGAACTGGTATGTTTCAGAGCGACACAGCGAATATTATCATGACGCCTCACTACATTTCTAAGTCTGACAGATGTGAAAAAATAAGAGAGATACTCTGCCGAACAGAAAGGTACAAAAACTCGTTCTTTCCGCGCACAATTCTCATAGGACATGTCACCATTTCACCTCCAAAATTTTACCTCTCTACACGGCTGGTGACCTACCACCCCCTGCCACACGCCCATGTGGCGGCTCACGGGGTAGTATGTAGATGTAGAACATGCGGCCAATTAGGCATTCTCCACCACCGTGTCGTGGGCCTACTCTATCGTGGACGTCTGAGTCACAGAGCAATTCCAGGTGATATGAAAACAACGCCAACAAATGAGACGGTACGATACGAGCATTAAAATGCCAAGAGAAAAGGTTTGAGGTGAACTCGTTTGGGAAGATAAAAATAAAGGTAATAACAACTTCCATTTCCACGGATCCGTCACGCCGTGGCCCAGAAGATTATTTCTCATCCTCCCCTCGGAGGCATTCTCCTTTTTCTTTTGGGTAGGGCGGCTTTCTTTTGCAGCAATTTACCCTCACACTCCTAGAAATTAATCCAAAGACTCCAGCAAATCAAAATATTTTACTAAACCGAAGTGAAATTGTAAGAACAATTGTAATGGCTGAATTTAGTTTCTGGCTTCCCCATATCAGGATATATTCGTTTTCATCCAGATCATTTTAAATGTTGTATTCCTGACCCATTTTGTTCAAGAATGCTTGTCTTAGACCAAATCTAACTAGATTATTTAGGTTTTTGAAGCGGATAGACTGCTGACTAACCATTCGGATGGCCAGCGTTCGAGTTTCGACAATGGCGGGGAGTTTTCAGTGGACTCCCGTGGTAATCCTATTCGGAAGCGGTGAAGGGGGCGCCACGTGTCGAAGTGTGGCGCTCCTCCCCTCCCGTTAAACGCTAAACTCTCTTCCCCTCTGGCGCATTCGGTGAGAGCACGGCCATACCAACGCCAGGTTTCCCTCCTCCCTTCATTTGTTTCCCCAAGACGATCCTACCCACCTGTCCCAAAAGACTTAAATGATATCAGTTGTTGGTTGCGTCCCCAAATGACCAAACAAGCTGATTCTCTCACAGCAGTGTGAAGCAAGGAAAAAGTTAACTGGGCAGAGGCTAGTACATGAAAAGGTCTTTATATAAAGAGCAGCAAGGGCTCAATACGGATGAGGTTGCTCGGCTATTTTGAGAGAATATATAATCTGGAAGAAGTTGTTCGGTGACCACATGCGAGATCATTTGCAACACTAAGGAAAGGTGGGTGGGTTGACGAGGGAAAGATACTATAAGGAGGAAAAAAAGGGTCGAGTGAAACCTGGGGTCAGCAGTACATATACACATACTAAGTTCCGCCCAAGCGACTTAACCGGGGAGTGGCATGCAATTATTCCACGATAGGCACAACAGCACTCGTCCCAAGTTGAAATCAGGACCTCGCACGTTCCCCGGCCATACAAGTCTCTCTTGATGGAAGGCCACCATAAAAGTTCATCACATGCTTCACTTAAGAAAGTTCTACTTCGAGATTAGAAGTGCAATTATTGTCTGCTTTCTAAGATTGCAGCTAATAGGACAACCATATGGTTCAAACAAATAACCTGAGGTCGATTTGCTGTCATTTACATTTGCATGATTCGCATCAGTATGGTAGATATTTAAAGTTCATTTCTGAACAGCTAAAAATAGATCTGACGCATACCCAACCGCATACAGGAAGTAATCGCACGCTCATGGGTGCTCTACAATCTATTTACCAAGGACTTCACAATACCTTGCACGTATCGCTTCCTCATAGTCCCACACATTAGAACGATATTCCTTTATTAGCAGATAACTAATTAGAAATTAACTGATGCATTATCCGAGGGCAATTGTACCAGAGAGTACAAAGGTGGATATTTATTACTCATACGTCCCTCGGATATCAAAATCATGCATGTGAATGTATTTTATTCGCATTGATGCGCTGCTGAAATAATAATACTAACACACCTTTTTCAGTGCAATACTTCTATTGAGCAGTATGAACTTGAACCGAAAGTATTGAACCACACTTTGAACATTAATTGTTAATAAAGATTCACAAAGAAATCGCGGAATCGTGATTTCTAACTGGAGCTCGCGATATAAAGTTTCTATCCTCTCCACGATTTTCTTTTCAGCACAGCTCGAAAACTCTCAATACAACTGACGAATCCGGCGAGTGATCACGCACTGAAGCTTCGATGCTGCTGATTACAATTCACTGTTAAATATTTGAAACTATATCATTCAATTTGGCTAATTTGACCGATTTTGAGTCTACTGGGATTAGCCACGGATAGCTTTATGGGGTCAACCACAATACACAAAAGTGCAAAATTCCACAGAGGAAACATCATCTGCCTTGACCAGGACTTGAACCCGGATCCCTCGACTTCCGGCCGAGCGCTTTAGCCAGTTCAGCTACGTTTCGATACGTTTATTTTCTGTTAACTATTAGTTTACATCAGAGTGTAAAGGTTTTCTAAAGTATTCATTCGTCATTATTTCCCTTCAATAGATTCGATAGGGTTTCAATCAACCAATCCTTAAGTGTCTCCGGTGCCATAATCAACCATCCTTTGGCGTGGTAAATCATTTCATATTTCGCACTTATTTGTCTTTTTCTGCAATAAGCAAATTTTTCTTTCAAGGAGGTTAGTGTATTGTTTTTAAATCGGGGAAGAGTCTTAAGTTCAGTCTAAGAAGGTCAGTGCCCTCGATTGTCCCTCCACCGAATGTGTCCAATTTGTTGTATATCTTTTCTATCGTTTCCCAATATTTAATCTTTTCATCTCACCCTATTACGGAGTGGGCGACCGTGTCGACTCCACCGCAAAATCCGGAATAAGGATTGTCTAGTAGGCCCATTTTTGTATTGAGTTCTCTCGTGGGAAGCAGTTCCGCAGATTATTTAAAAAAAAGGCATTATTTTGAAATGTTGTCCCTGTACTGGTGGCCCAATTTTTCCAAGAGTTTTCAAGGATACGTTTCCCGCCCCTCCCCCCCCCCCTCCGGCCCTCATTGTTCTTTGGTACAACCTCTTAGTTTAAATTGTTTCTCCTTCCAGGAGGAGTTTGGTTATTTCTTGTGCTTTGCGTATTGCTTTCGGGAATCCCGTGTCGTGTGGAAAGTCATGCCATGTAGCTTTAAGCAGGGTCTTGCGCCATTCCCTGTCACTACCGAGGATACAGAGGTTCTGCTTCGCGAAAAGAATATTGGCCTTCAATTCGCAATCTGTCAAATTTAGGCCGCCTTGCGTTGGGGGTTCGTATAGTTGTTTGCGCGCCATTTTTTCAAATAACCGTCCCAAAAAATATTTTTGGTCCCTTCTATTATTTTTTCATTGGTTTTTCCTGGTGAAGGCCATAGGTGTGTCAAGAATCATATATGGGGGTAGATAAATAGGTGGATAATTTTTGCTCAGATTTTGGGTGGAATGGCAGGGTTTTTGTTATGACCCAAAGGATCTGATTTGCACTATTTCCCAGCTTTTTTCAATGGTCTCCTGGCTTTACTTTTCCATATGTATCCTAAAAATTTAATTTCATCTGTGGTAGTCCAGCTACCAGCTAATGTCAGACGTCTTCATTTCCCCCTAAATTTGTAATAGGTTAGATTTTTTTTCGTTTAAGTATATTCCAGCAGTACAGGGTCAATCGCGAATGGAAATAAGATCATAGACAACAGGCACCCTTGCCTAACAAATTTTTTAATGCTAAAGGGAGGGGAGATGGTATTTATATTTTTATTCTAGCCGTTATACAATGTGTGATCAAAAAAAGACCGGACTGATTTTATTCCGCGCAAACCGTTCAACGGATCGAAACGAGACACAGTGCGCCATCTAGCGACACATCTGACGACTAAAACGAGAAGTGTTGCGTTTGTTGACGTCGAGTCGTTACGCAGCAGCAGCAGCGGTACCTGCGTGTCTTAACCTGTTCGTCGCCCCGTGCAACGGCAGCAATGAAGGAGCTAGAGGAACAGCGTGTGTGCGTGAAATTTTGTTTAGAACTTGGCAAAAGTGCTACGGAGACATTTGGAATGATTCAACAAGCCTTTGGTAATGAAGCTATGAGTCGAAGCCAGTGTTTTGAGTGGTACAGTCGTTTTAAATCGGGCAGAACCTCGACAGATGAAGATTCGCGAACATCGACAGACATCCACATCGACAGACCCCAACCATGTCAAATTGGTGAACGATTTAGTGCAAGAAAATCGCCGTTTAACTGTTAGGGAGATAGCCGAGGAAGTGAACATTAGTTTTGGATTCTGTCAGACAATTTTGACAGACATTTTGGGCATGACGCGCGTCGCATCAAAATTCGTCCCGCGGGTGCTGACTGATGAACAGAGACAAAAACGTGTGGACATTTGTCAGGAACTCCTGGATCGAACCAATGCCGACCCAGAGTTTCTTAAAACCATCGTAACCGGTGACGAAACCTGGGTTTACGGTAATGATGTTGAGACAAAGGCCCAGTCTTCTTAGTGGAAGGGTCCTCATTCTCCGCGACCTAAGAAAGCTCGCATGTAAAGGATCATTTTCATGGCGAGGAAAGTTTTCCCTGGCCAGATTCTCAAATCGTATTATCCTGACTTAAACTCCCACCACACCGCTTAAAAACATTTGTTGCTAATAGATTTAATAAAATCCATCACTTGTGCCTCGATGCACTGGAGTCATATTGAATCGAGTCAGAATCCAGAGGATTGTATATCACGTCTTTTGCTTCCCTTACAGCTTTTGAAGGCAAATTTCTATTAGGAAGGACAACCATTTTTCAGTTTTGACTTCTACATCTACATACTACCCCGCGAGCCGTTGTATGGGCGTGTGGCAGGGGGTGGTAGGTCACCAGCCGTGTAAAGATGTAAAATTTTTGGAGAGGAAATGGTGACGAGCATTATGGAAGTGTATTTAGAGGAGCTCAGTTTTTATTGTGGTCGCTTATTGTGCGCGGAAAGAACGATTTTTTGTACCTATCTGTTCGACAGAGTATCTCTCTTATTTCATCGCATCTGTCAGACCTAGAAATGTTGTGAGGCGTCATGATAATATTCTCTGTGTCGCTCTAAAACACACCAGTTCTAAATATTTCAAGCAGCCTAAGCCTACCGTGCAGCCTCTGAGTCTCTAGGGGCTCCCACCTTAATCCCTCTAACAGTTGTGTAACACTGAATCGCGAAACGTCTTCGGTTAACTGAAATGAAACCCGGAGGTGGTAATAAAAAACGGCATTCGGTTAGAAAGAGGAGACGGGGAAAGGTGGTGCCGAGAGATATTTTTTCAACGTAGATCATGGAACATGTACTGAGTTCGTCGGATATATTCCAACCCAATCCTCCCATACGGATCAACATTCTCTCAAAACGGTCGGTGTCTTATTAACCCATGTCTTCGCAAGATAATCTTTTGGTAATCGAATGTTTCAATGATGAAAGATTCTGGATATGCGTATAAGGACTTGAATAGCGTGTATCTCAGGCTTAAGGTAAAGAGTTGAAAGAAAAATTTCACGGATTACGTCTAAGCTGAAATTTGGGTCATAAGCCTCTAGTAGTCCACAGACGGCACAATTCTCAAATGGGTTGGATCGGACCAATAACCACGTTTTTTAAACAAAATTGAAAAGTAGTGTAGGGTATTTAAGCTTCGGAAAGTCCGACGATTTTGTTTACTATTTATCCTTCGACTACTGTTTCGAACTGTAGACAATAGCTGGAATACTGTAGAAACTGTTCTCAACAGATAATGTTCACTATGAAAACCTTCAAGCCATGATATCTTCTAATATCCATAAATAATCAGACTGGCTTTAAATTTCGTCTTATACGGCTAACTCATGTTTAAAGCTGAAATCTCCCACTCACAGCCATTAGCTGTGGTGATAAGGCTGCCAATTGGGCCTTTTGGTATTTGATTCATTTCAGTTTACCTGGTGTACCTTTAAGAAATTTCTTTCAATATTTTCTGGTTTTGTTGCCTGATCAAGAATTTATGTTCATCCTGGTGAAAATATTTGCATGGGTTTTGTTGCAAATGTGAGGTGTATTTTTGGGTTCTCTGATTTATCGTGAATTTTTCATGAAAAGAGAATGAAAAATATCCCTATCCAAGTGAAAATTTTGCTTAGTCACCTGGGGTTCTTCCTGAGAAAAGATTTGGAATCTTTGAGAAACCGCCACATTCTGCCAGCCTGAAAAAAATTTTAAGCTATTGTGAAATACTGTGGCATTCAAGTCCTAGCAATTTTTATTTGTCATTTTTATGCATATAATTATTAATGTCATCATCCCATCACCTGAGGCTTTAATATTATTAATTTTGTAGGACTCGATATTTTGAGCTTATCTATGAAATTTGGTGCAACATATGCTAACCAGCTCTTACTTACTTACTCCTCGGCGCTACAGCCCTTGTAGGGCCTTGGCCTCTCCGACATTGTTAGCCCAGACATCACGATTCCCGGCATGCGTTCTCCATCTTCTGATTCCCATCTTTCTCAGATCATCCTCTACATCATCCAACCATCTTTTCCGGGGTCTCCCTCTCAATCTTCTACCACCAGGATGACCACGAAATATCTTTTTCACCATCCTACCCTCAGGCATTCTCTCGACATGTCCTAACCATCTTAATCTATTGCTCTTAATTTCTGTCACTATGTTAGGATGTTTGTGGAGTTCCTCGAGTTCTCTGTTTCTCCGTATTTTCCACTGTCCACCTTCCTTTGTAGCACCATAGATCTTTCTTAGTACTTTCCTTTCCCATCTTTTAAGTAGCTCTTCTTCTGCCGTGGTCATGGTCCACGTTTCTGAACCATATATGACCACAGGTCTAATCACTGTTTGGTAAATCTTTGTTTTCAAGTTCCGACTGAGGTTGCGTGACTTGAGCACTTTCAATAAAGCTCGAGAAGCCCTATTGCCTGCTGCAATCCTGGCTTTTATTTCTTCATGTATTTCGTTATTTTTTGTCACCAGCACTCCCAAATACTTGAAGTTGCTACATCTCTCATACTTATTCCCATTTAATATTATATATTTATCTCGAACAGCAGTACTTTTCCTGGAAGAGAACAAGTACTGTGTTTTGGCAGAGTTCACCTTTAGCCCAACTTTTCCTGCCTCCATCTCCAACCTCTCCAGTCCTTCCTCGAGATCTTTTAGTCTTCTTGATATCATATATTGACATCATCAGCATAGGCTAGATTTTGCGATATACGGTTGAACAATGTACCACTTGGATTGCTGACTTCTGTTTTCCTCATCACCCGTTCCAGTACCACATTGAAAAGAATGGTGGATAGCACGTCGCCTTGTCGCAAGACCTGATTAATTTCAAATTCCCTGGTGAGGTTCCCTTCTATTTTGACCTTACATGTTGTATTCTTTAAGGTCATTTGTACCAGTCTGACTAGCTAACCAGCTCTAGTTAGATTAAAAATCCATGGTTTCCTTTACTCAGACTTATTGATATACAAGTTATCAAATGGTATACAAACTTCCTGTTACATCTCCATTAAGCCTTTGATATCATCATCATCATCTGTTGGCTTAGCGGAGTTTTCTTCTTGAGTGCCTCTACCAGCTAACTTATTCATCCCTAAATATTTCTTTGTTTCCCCATCAGCCGTATTGGCTCCATATACATCATTCAAGGTGATTCCTTAAAAGATTATCTTTATTTGACAGGTCTTTAAATATGCCCAATTAGGCTATGTCATCTTTTCTTCGGATTTGATTACTTTATGTGTCAAATTTAAAAAAATGTGCTATGGTAATAGTTAAACCCTCGATTTTCATTATAAATGAAAACTTCATAAATGGTAAGTTTTCAGACCACTTAAAAATCTCAAAAATCAAAATAATTCTCAAGAAAGGAGTAGAGGATGACGTAAATAATTACCGCCCAGTGTTCTCACTGACTAGTTTTTCTAAGATCATAGTCTGAAATGCGAGAAAGGCTCATGAACTATATTGTTAAAAATAAAAATTTTAATAGTGAACTATATGGATTCCAAAAGGGAAAAGATACAAATGATGCTCTTGCAAGTTTTCTGAAGAAGATAATGACGTGGGATTTCAATGAATGCTACGTCGGCATCTTTAATGTTCTTTCACGGGAGTTCGATACAGTGGACCACAAAATTCCTTAGAAATGCGATGGTTAAGGAATTAGAGGCATTGCTCATAAATGGCTAAAATCATACTTAAACGATAGAAAACAGATTATGGAGATCAATAGCATAGTACCCAACAACACACTGACTTAATACTTTTGACTGAACATTGCCTATGTCCTGTGGAAACAACAAATGTTGGCGTTCCACATGTAAGCATCCTTGGGCCCCTCTTGTTTTTTCTTATACATGAATGATTGGCCCAACAGTTAAAATAATGAAAAAATAGTATTATATGCAGCTGATACTTCATTATCAATAGGCCACAAGGAGCCACAGTTCTTAAAAACTAAGCTTGATAGCTCTTCACAACTCTTGGAGAAATGGTCTCACCAAAATCAACTCTCAGTGAATGTAGAAAAAACCAACTATATTCAATTAAAAAAAAGAGAGAAGTACCACAGTTAGACCTTTACTTAAAAGGTCTACCAATAGAATGAGTTCAGTGTACTAAGCCTTTTAGTCTTAATAATTGGCAAATCCTTGACGTGGGAGATCAACATCAACCAACCATCTTCTAAACTGGCAAAAAGTGGTTCTATTATACCGAATCTGGCAGAAATCGTAGATTCAGATGTATTGAAAATGCTTCATTTTGGAAATTTCCAGTCCCACTTCAGCTATGATTCAATTTTCGGGGGATCATCTCTCAGTTTTTATAATTCAGGAGAGAAGCATCAGATATATCGCAAAACTATCTGCACAGCAACCCTGAAAGCCATATTTCAAGCAACTGAAAATTTTTACCTTATCTTTCCTGTACATTTATTACCTTTGTACTTATGTTAAAGATAGCATGAACCTAAAATATTTAAGTTTCTCCTGGTGAATAGTATTAATAAACTCTTCTCGGGCTCTGCACCTGGTGATTGGCTTCATGTTTGCCGACGTTTCGGAAAACGACTTTTTTTCCATTTTCAAGGCGTTTTACTCTGTCCGTGTCAGATTGTAGTTTACAATCTGACACGGACAGAGTAACATGCCTTGAAAATGGAAAACAAGTCGTTTTCCGAAACGTCGGCAAACATGAAGCCAATCACCAGGTGCAGAGCCCGAGAAGAGTTTATTAATAGCATGAACCTGCTAACCAGCAATGCACAAATACATTGGCGTAACACTTGCCAAAGAAAGGGTGTACATTTGCATTGTCATTCTACCGAAATGTACAATAAGAGTCCATTTCATATATGTACTAAATTTTTAAACCATCTGCTATCTATATAAAAAATACCCCCTCAATGGGAACTTTTAAAAACAAACTAAAACATTTATTGCTTTATAAATCTTATTATAATGTGAAGGAATTAATATAAGAAAATTTTGTTCACGGCATCTGCTGTCTTGTATCTAGTGTGATTTTATTTTCTTTTTGCGCTGTCTTACTTTTGAATTGTCCCATATTTGGCTGTAGCAAAATCCTTGGATGAATAAAGAATTGAATTGAATTGAAGGGTATTTTAACAAGTTGAGATTTAGTTTTGGAAATAGCGTAATAAGCTTCCTTTCTAAGTAATAGACACCCTTCCCTTCTGTGACCGACTTTAGGAATGTCGGGGGTTAAGGCAGGAAATTCTCATTTTCCTGCCTTAACCTCTGCCACAAATAACGTGGTAGTGTTTTCGCCTTGAGGAATGCGCACTCACTCGCTCAGTGATTTCAATACAATCGTCTCATGGCTGAAGTTGATCCCTGCCCCTCTGTCGATGATAATTGCTCCCTTATTCTTCCCCCGAAACCTTCGTGTGCTCCTACATCCTATCATACTTTGGTATGCAACCTTCAGTAGAGATGAGCAGTCGTCGCGAGAGGTTGGAACATCCCCTCCGGCAAAGTGGAAGCGTCCCGCCGATTGTATGCTCATCATAACATGTGATGAAAATAATGAGTTACTTCAAACTACGCACCATTTGAACGAAGTGAGAACGCAAAGTGTATGAGTTGGATATACCGGAGACTGTGAACCAGTTTTGTAGTTTATTCAAGCAGACAAGAAAAGTGTGTCAATATTACCCGCTGAATAGATTGATTTATTGAACGTAGAAAATATTGTGAACGAGTATTTTTTTCACCGGCGCAAAAAGCCTTCTTTCTCTGCGCTCAGTTGTCTTCGCTAATTTCTTTGGTAAAAGGCACTTGTCAATAAAAACCCTTCGGGTGGATTAGTAAACCTAAATGCTAATTAATGGACTAGCCTCACCAAGCTTTCCAATATTATCACCATGTGTCTTCGCAAACTTCAGCACGAAAGCATTAAAGCAAAGGTGTTCCTAGCTGGGTCGGGAAAGGATCACATGGTAACTAATACAGATTAGATTTTGAACGATTAAAATTATAAATGATACACATGGGGCGAATGTGTGTGTGGGTGTGCGTGTGAAGGATGTCCAGTCAATGGCGCAGAGTTAAATATTTCGTAAGTTGGATATTCTTCTAGATGATTTTCCAACCTCTGGCATCAGGTTACAACCTATTAAGTTGGATAATCATCGCCCATGAGTGCCATTATTGAATTTCAAGGCTTCACTGCGGGTGATGGAAGTTACATCGTGAAGGACCTGGCGATAATCGATGTTCATAACAAATTTTGTAACACCTGGCCATTCAAATCGCCGACTACGAAACTCCATGCTAGAGGGATTTCGTGGCTGACTAATAACTATCATGGTCTGTGCACCTGTGACAGAGACATTGAGTATCTGGAATAGGAGGGAATTTTGAGGCACACAACAAATTTCAAACACCTCTTTACCAAGGGTGCTGAGAAGGCTGATTTTTTTCAGCATTCTATTACCCAAAAGTGCTTGTGTAGCGAACCTTGAATTGCATGGGTGTCCTTATCGACGAATGAGAGCTGTTTGATTAAAGAACAAATGTAGGACAATCATCAGGGCGCGAGGAAAAATGCTCGCAAATTGGCTGATTGGTGTGCAAAAAATAACATTTGTTAAAAAAGAAATAAAAAATGTTAAAAATATTTCATCGGGTAGTTATTTTTTGAAACCCTTCCTTTTTTAACAATACTAGCTGACCCGTGCAAATATTCCGAACAGTATGCAGCTTCTTCTTGTTTCTTACTTCTTTTTTCCTGTTCTTCTACCTGTCGAATATTTCGAACAGTATGTAGCTTCTTCCTGATCTTCTGTTTCTTCCCATGGACAACTATATGTTATTTATGTTTGTGTCAAAGATACATAACGTAAATGGTAAACGGTCACACTGATTGCATGTAGAATGTAAACAATATAACTAAACGATGTGTTAAGTTGGCATCTCCCAGTCTTTTAGGCACGTAACCATAGCCAACATATTAGTTGATTATATTGTCAACAGATGACACTTAATTTTTGATCATTTTTTGACAAAAACTTTAATTTTAAATGTTTTAACAAAAACTTTAATTTTAAACCATTTTTCTATTTTTTGTCAATAGCGGGGATAATAAGCTTTAAAACGATGTTTGAATCATTAATTTTATTGAAGAAATATGGGAGTTAAGGCGTTGCGACAAAAAAAACACCTTAGAGAAATAATACATATGATAGATAAGGTAATAAAAAAATAAAAACTAGAGATAAGAGCATTTTTTTCAATTATTTTTTCAAGGCAGTACACCATCTACCTCCCAGTATTAAAAAAGCATTTCATCTTTAATTTAAAGCATAATATTGATTACTCGTAAATAAGCGCGCGGATCGGAGATGTCTTCTGCCAAGGGTGAATCACCTCCCTTTAGCCCTCCTCCAGTTTCCTTTCTCCCCGTGGATTTTAAGCAACCCTGAACGTGTCATTACTTCCTGGTTGCGGTTGGTTCCTCGATGCAATGCAAATCTGTTTCAGCTGTACCAGAAGTGTCCCTATTTCTTAGCTATGCCAGGATGAATATAACGTCACTACTATGGCCGGCTAACCTAAGACTGATTTGAAGCAACGAGTAATCTTGTGAGACTATTGAAGATCCCAAAAGGTTTCTCCGTAGCGTTACAAAGCTCCGCCAATACTAATCCATTCAAACTCAGAGTGTATGAGTGGCGTGCGACTTATATTTGAGACGTAGTCTGCCTTAAACAAGAGATAATTTTCCCCTTGTGTTGTGCGCGATACCTTTTAAGCCAAAATAAAGATTCGGAGGACAGTCGTTTTACTCACCAGAAAGAAGTGGATTTGACTTCTTTTACCCTCTCACAAGTATTTGATGGGAGCCTCCTCACTTCTCGAAGCGCTACGAGCCTTTTCTCTCTGGTGCATTAGGTATTTGAAACCTATGCGTCATTCACAACAGCAGGCAACCCCGACCGGTCGGAGCCTCTCTCAGGCTTATAGGGAACTACCTCATTGAGAATCGCGTCGATAGATAGACCCGGCGGTAGAAATATATTTTAAAGTTTAGAACGGCCTCTCCGAAATTTCTTGCGGTAAAAATGATATTACTAACTCATTCACTTAAGTATGCCTCATCTTCCTCCAAGGAAGAGGAATCAGTTAGTGGGTGTACTACAGACAAATATCTCTTGTCATGAAATAAGCCGAATAGGTGTTGCGCCTCTGACTTTCCCCAATGGTAATTCCAGTGCAAGTCTGGATTATCAATTCTCGTAGACATGTGCACACATTACCGAGGTAGAGAGAATTACGAATACGTTTTTTGGCTGAACTTTTATTTTTGGTTTAAAATGATAAAAATCCTATTTCTCACCGCCATAAAACAGAATTCATAGAATTGACCGCTATTGTGAGAACTATGTTTATTAAAATACTCATTAACATTCATTTTTCGTCAACAACCATGAAAACTTGCGGGTTCACAAGTGTCTAATTTCTGGGAGGTGGTTCGAGACTAACAATGTAGCCCAGATGGAGTGAGCTGCACAGAGTCCGGACCTCTACCACATTGAAAGTATTTTGGCATTCATTGTGAGGGAAATGCGATACACAAAGGTTAGAACCCAAAATGCAGTTGCCATGAGGAAACGGTGGAGGAAGAATGGACGTAAGAAAGAACGGGAGTAAGAAGATGCGAAAATTTAGACAACTTCATGTCTCAGAGACCTGGGGGGTTGTGTTTGAATCGCTCGAGTTAATCTCGATTACGTTACTAAGGAGTCACGTGGTACAACAACGAACGGTCCGAGATTTTGTTAAGTTTAAATCACTCTGATGGATATCTTAAGAGTCGGGAACGTGGTTTAATGTGCCTCTAATCGGGAGATAATAGCCCATTAACAATTACACCGCGAGAAAAACTCGGTTGAGAAGACTTCGTGAGATTTTTACAAGTGGTCCAAATACACCTAAATCTCGAACCGTTCGATGTTGTGCCAGGTGACTCCAGTTACGTTCGAGCGATTCAAACACAACCCCTCAGGTCAGGTATTCGAGAATGAAGGGCGATGGATTGATTCTTAGGCTAATAAATAGCCTCATCCCTTAGGTCAGTTCCACCACAATTCTGGATGATCAATTCTCGTGGTCATGCGCACACATTACCAAGGTTGAGGGAATTACGAATAAGTTTCGACCTTTTCCACTCGTTCCTTAATGAAGCCGGAATGTCTCCCTCGCCAAAATGGCCAATGGTTTAGTAAATTCTTAGCAGGTGGAATATTAGGAGTCTTAAAAACAGGAGGGCCTGTATTAAGCTGTGTATGGGGGTAAATGAGGCAAAAGAGGTTTGCAAGGATAAATCAGTATGGAAGAAATTATTGAAGCAGAGTTAGGTGCACAAATATGTATTTATGAGTGAAACTTTGTGACAGTACCTACCCAGGAAGGGAACGGCGTGATTGGTATGTATGTAATTTATAAGTGAAAGTAGACGCAGGTAATTTCACTAAATGGAAGAATTGACACAGTCAAAGATCCGGTCAACTCCCTGATTGATGGATGGCGATTCATAAATAGCTAAATTAGCGAATGAGTGGATAGGAGCATCAGGTGACGGGCAGAACGCATCCTCCTTGATGAATTGAAATTCATCAAGATCCAATTTCTACTTCCAACCACCACTCCTTTACTTCAGCCTATAGACCAGCAAGTTATTTCTAACTTTAAGAAGCCGTACACTAAAGTGCTCTTCGAGCGTTGTTTTGAGGAGACTGAAGGGACTAATCTCATTCTCAGAGAGTTTTGGAAATGTCACTTCCACATCGTTAATTGCCTCAAGATGATCGAAACGACGTGGGAAGGGGTTACCAAGAGAACCCTCACTTCTGCTTGGAAGAAGCTTTGGCCGGAGAGCATTTTCGAATGCGACTTTGAGGGGTTTGAGACAGTACCTGTGCAGCCTGTAGTCAACGAGATTGTTTCTTTGGCCATATCATGGAACTGGAGGTGGATAACGAAGATATCGATGAGCTTGGGGAAGAGCACAGCCAAGAGCTGACCACCGAAGAGCTTATGGAGTTACATTGTGTTTCACAGAAAGAAGTTTTGGAGGAGAATTTGTCTGAAGAGGAGGAAGAGGTAACAGCAAACCAGCAATCTTCAGCAAGAGAAATGCTGAAAGCATGGGAAACTGTTGCATCGTACATTGAGAACCATCGCCCTAATCAAGCAGTGGCTATGCGCGCTACTAATTTATTTAATGATAATGCTGTGTCAAAGTTCCACCTAATTCTGAAGCGTCGGCAAAAACAAATGTATCTAGACAGCTTTCTAGTAAAAAAGAATTAGGTATGTATCATAAATAGTAAATTAATTATTTCGATTTTTTTTCTACAAATCTATTTCTCATTCCAGGTTCGTCCATTCCGCGATAGAAGAAAAGAGGAAGATGAATCACGCTCCATAACAATGTATGAAAATATTTCTTTGAATAAACGTTATACATAAAATATTTTGAGTACTTTTTCGGCATGGAACGCATTAACGAATTTAAAATTAATTTCTATTGGAAAAACTGTTTCACTTGACGAGTATGACTCTGGGACGAATTATGCTCGCTAAGCGAGGTTCCACTGTATTGTAAAGTGAGAAATACCTTGCTCAGAAGTGTCCTCAGGGAGATCAGAGAGGACCGTGTCTCTTTGAGGACCTTCCTTATCCTCCTCGCTAATGCTTTCCTCTAAAGGGATTGCTTCCCCCGGCCATATTCTTTGTCCGTTCTTGGAGAAATGTGAGCATCTATGTCAGTCACATCTTACAAACCATTAAACATCTCCGTTGCCATCTCGCAGTTTTCTGAAGAGAAAATTGTAGCAGCCTTATATTACTGTCAGATTAAAGATCAAAAAGATTAATTTAACCTGAATCCCATGGAGGACAGCTTAAATATTTTCTATACTAAACCTACCCAACGAAGAGTGAGCTATTGCTGTTATCACCAAACCACACCTAACTTTAACTGGAAGTTTTACTTATTCATGGTTTCGCTGGAGATATGGGTCACACCCCATACTTCCCAGTCAATGTGGGGCACACTCATCCTCCTCACCAATTTAGTCACCCCTACTCACGATTTTGGTGGCCAGTAGCAGTAATCATTGCCTCCCTATTTAATTAGATACTTCTCCGGCACTACACTCGCTGACTTGGATGCTGAACTGGATACTTCACACCCAGAGTAGGAATCACTTCGTAGTAGTGTACTCCCTGAGAAAAGAACTCTGCGGCAAATGGGCAACATTTTTTTATTACCACACCTTTTGCAGCTATAAAAATTCATTAAAATGCACCAATAATCATTAATTTTAACGAACTCTTAATTGAAAATAGAGGCGTTCAATCCCTCATGAGGCTCATCCCTACAAGACCAAAGCTAGAAGTATGCATAAAATCGAACGCAGTCGACTGATGCAGAGGATAAATACGTTCAACACCAATGAACTTTGGGTAAGACAATAATATTAGTAGCTGTTTAGATATCTTATTTATTCTGTTTTGGCAGCCAAATACAGAGCACGACGCCATTTTTCACGCACAGATGGCCGCTCGCCTGATTTCCCCAATTTACGATATAAAACGCGAGACTACGGCACTTGTGTTTATTTTGGAGGCAGTCAAAAGCACGTTTTATTCGCTAATATCCTTGGTGGACTCAATACATCCACAACTGAGCCACAACACAGCTACGAAAGTCACCAAATTTCAATGCTTTTGCATAGGGTCACCCAATGTTTTCATAATCACAACATGACTAAATGCGCAAAATTCGGCTTCAATTCTCGCCGCTGGAGAGAGATTCAAGGCTACCCCGGTGTTTATCTTGTTCAAGTTACCATTTGCAGATACATCATTGTATAAATGTATCAAGCCATGGACATTATGTGACAGACTTTTATGCCCATACAACTTCGAAAATATTCCATGCACAAAATTTATGCACAAAATATTCCATGAGCTTCTGGGCTCTATTCCTCTGATGGCAGTATTTATCATCAACAAAACACCTCATGGAAAAGTTGAAGCACAAAAAAATGCAAATATATACCACTGGATACTATTCTATGTAAAACATGGGGCCCAGTGTATAGCATGAATTGACTGAGCTCCTTAGCTTTCCACTTTTTCAGCTCTTTTAGAGACGTGGGATTCCTCGGCAAATCTGAGGGATATATTTCGCTAAGGACTCCAATATCTCGGAAAGTTGACCCACAAGATTATTTGACAACTTAACTAAATGGGGCCCCTTTGAGAAGTAAAAAAGGATTTTCCTCATAACACCAAGGCAAGCAAGATGCATATAATTATATGGAAAGTTGTTCACCAGACTGTTCCAGGAATATCTTCCAGGGGAGAATGGCCTTTGCGATGCTCAACTTGAACCTGGTTGTGGAAACTGCGGTCAGTCCCCATCCCAGAACCCATCACACAGCCAACAGAATGGGTACGTCAGATGGTTATTGTTAACAAAAACATTAGCTTGCGCATTTGCTTAGATCCTCGTCCATTAAATAAGGCCATAAAAAGGGCTCACTATGACTTCCCTACATTTGATGAAATACGGGCAAAAATGACTGGAGCAAATAACTTTACAAAATTAGATGCAATGTCTGGATTTTGGCTACTACCACTAGATGATAGTAGTTCCAAATTGTGTACTTTTGCTAGTCCCTTCGGCTGCTTCAAGTTCAATAGATTACCATTTGGTTAATGCTGTGCTCCAGAAATGTTTCATAGGGTTATTTCACAAATATTTGATGATCTAGAGGCAACAGTAACATTCCAAGATGATATATTAATTTGGGCAACCTCCAAAGGTGAATTGCAAAAACGCGTGAATAAAGTATTGGCAAGAGCTAAAGCAAATGGTATCAAATTTAATAAGGACAAGTGCAAGTTCAATGTTGATGAAGTCTTGTTTTTAGGACATAGATTTACAGCTGAGGGTTTAAAAGTGGATGAAAATAAAGTCAAAGCTATTAAAGGAATGACCTATCATAAAGATAAGAAAACCTTGCAGCGTGCGCTGGGGATGTTTAATTACTTATCAAAATTCATCCCAAATTATTCTTACCATAGTGCACCCCTAAGAAATGTGTTAAAAAGTGATTGCAATATTATGTGGACTAAAAATTTGGGTGATTCATTTGGGGTCGCATCAAAGAGTCAGATAATGAAGAGTGACTACAAGTTGTAATTTGCCAAATGTTTTTTTAAGGCTGCACATTGTCATAAAACGCTCCTTTTCGCGCTACCCTGCTCGGGGAGTAAAGGCGGAGGGTGCAGTTCGGGGTGGGGGAGGTGAGGGTGAAGGGAAAGAAGGGAATCCCAAATGTTGCCTTTTTATGGAAAACATGCATAATACCCCGAGAACCCGCATTCTTTCTCAAGAGTTGAAAATGTTCATAATATGCAGCATGATTCCGAAAATTATCCAAAGAAAAACAAATGTACCGCAGTTACGCGAGCACCGTTCCATTCTCTCGATCCATTATTCTCGCAAAATCTCCAGTAGAGAATCTTTAGAAATCAGTGACAGAATGCATAGCCTGAAAAAGTTGAATTCGAGGAGTTAATGTCCACACAACTTGAACAATCTAACGGAGTCCCGGTATTTCCAGGTCCCGCTGCGGGGAGCCGGGCCGCGACACGCGATCGAAAAATTGAGTTTCTTCTCGGCGTCGCAAACTTTTTTCAAATATTTTTAAGGAATTATCTAGAAATATCTTTAGTTTATAATCTGATGAAGTATCCCAGAGACCATTTTTCTAATAAGGATTATATTGTCTACTTTACGTAAAATTTTGTCTAAAAAAAGAGTCCGACATTTTGTGACGTAAAAGCACCCAAATATGGGCAAAAATGTCTGACACTTATGTATAGTATAGGAAAAGTACCCTGTTCACAAATGGTAATGTTTTTTATTTCATAAAAATCCTTCCATTACTCCTTTATCTGCTCAGCTTTTAAGATTGTCGAAGAAAAATTAGAGGGGGCGCTTTTTTGGAAATGTGGTCGTGTTTGAGCATCTGTATCTAAGAAACGGATAAGAACTATGAAAAATGACTTACAATTCCATAATCACCAATCATTTGTGTGTATATGTGCCAAGTTTCAAGATCTTACCTTAAACAAAGCAATTTTGGACTTATGTCCGGCGATTTTCGATTTGAGCCCACTGCGCGTCGGTCGGGAAAAGAGAACAAAAATTACTGGGAACAAAACTATTTGAAAGCGCTAAATCCCGTTTTCCCAGACCACGTCAACAGGTTTAGCCGCGGCATGAAGCAGTTTATTTCCACGCCAGGCGCATAGCCAGGGGGAGGAGGGTTAAGGGGTTAAAACCCCCCCAAAATTTTTCGACGGCGAGGAGAAAGAGAAAATAAGAGAGGGGGGGATAAGGAGAAAAATAGAGGATGAGAAAAAAAGAGAAGGGGGAGAGAGAGTGTATTATAGCACAAACATTCAACACTTTCTTTCTCTTGACCGTGACAATTGCATCTTTTGTTTCAAAGTTCGCTCGAGCAAACTACTACTACCGAGACATGCATGTGTGGAAATGTAAAATATTCTTCGCTGTATAGTGAGCCTTTTAGTTCTTAGCCCTGTCGTACGTCAATGCGTTGTGGCGCAGCCGCGTGTCGCATATCGTGCCTGGTAGTGCGTGTGGTAGCTTCTTGCCGTGGACGGGCCCCTAGAAAAACTGGGATTTTCTTCACCGACAATCAAACATGAGAGGTCTCGCCTTCGACCGCAACCTTCGGAACTTTGTGGTTACTTTTTTTAATACAATTGAGCAGACGTAGGCGACCATATTTCGATATAGGGACTGGGACGGAAAAAGGGCGCGGAAGACGGAAAAGCATCCAGCCGATCTACGGTATCCCAAGCGAGATAATTTTTGCTTTGTAATAAAATGTTGCCTTCTCACCATTTCAAAACCTTTCCATTAAAGCTTTCTTAATAACTCAGTCGTTTCAACCCTGATACTTGGTATATATAAAGTGACTCGTAGCGAAGTCGTTTGGGACACCTTAGTATCCCACGTGACCTCTAACGTGACAGTTTTGTACAGAAAACACGAAGCTTCGTTGGTATTAGGAAAGTTTACTGAATATTGTTTTCATCCTGAAGATTACTTTTGACGACCTTATATGCCATCCACTATTGATATCTTTTCAATATTTATCTAATTGTATTTATTTTTCCTAACAGTTATCTTTTAGCAAACGTATAAAGCACCTGAGTACACCCATTCGCGATTTTGTTTCACTGACCTCTTATACCACCGAGGCTCATCATTCCCAGGTTTGTGCATGGCATTCTTTCATCGATTTTATAGATTTTCTTTGAAATTTACTCGTTTCTATTTGATTGAATATGGTCAACCTCCATCACTTCGCAAATTACATTTTTTTATTTAGATAATGGCTGCAAGCAGAAAACCTGAGCAGAGGCAGGAATGGCTGAAAAATGTCAGAGGATTCTTATGACGAAAAACTATTAATGAATGAACACAATTCGGAAATAGAGCAGGATATCAGTTCAAGCAGTGAGGACGATATTTCTGAGAAAGAACCCTTTTACTTTGGAAATGAGTCAACTCACTGAAGGGAAATAGTTCCAAATGGAAATAAAAGAACACCTGGAAAATGAAAATTTTGTTACATTTATTAAACGAAATGTGTTTTAAATAGCAATCTAACCCTTGATATAAGAAACTTCAAAGTTTATAATTTAAGTGAAAAAGAAATCACTCACGTTACCAACAAGAGCGCAAGCAGTCGAGTGTTGAGTGACGGACCCACCGCCTGCTACGCGGGAAACAGTTCAACTGCAGCCCTCCTTCTGTCTGACAAAAGAGACACTTCATCTCGATGAAAGGACAAGGGTGCAAAAATGAACTCCGGATGATTATAATATGAAATGAATATCAGGGTCTAATATTCATACCGCAGGAAACTGATCATATATTAGGGCTTAGAGAATAATTTCAAGAAAGCGAGGTCAAAATCAGAGAAGTACCATCAAACGTGTTCTCTTAATGCTGGCTTTAACTTTGTCTAAATAAGAAATGGAAAGAAATTTTCTCGCTTTGTTTCTATATCGCTTCATTTATTTTGTTTCCTTCTTTCTGCTATGTTTTGACGACACATTTCGCTCTCAAAAAGAAAAATTCCTCAGCTTCTCACCGCTAGGCTTTAGTATTAGGATTTTTCTCTTCCGCGACGTTTTCCGTCGTGTGAACCCAGATTCACTCAGTTACATCAGAAATCTCACAATAACACAAGGGTGTCTGCGGCTCATTTAAAGACTGTTGCAACAAGATTCAATCTCTTCCCAAATCGATTCCGCCCTCAAGCGAGAGATCATGTAAACATTATTCTTGCTCTAAACTGATATGATTGTAACATGTCTTGAAATGGCTAAGAGATACTTTACCGCGATTTTACTCCTTTTAGGTCGAAGAGAATAGAAGAAGAGCCAAACCCATAATAGAGACAGTAATATTTCGCGGTAGGGATGGATTCGCGGTTCATATGGTTAGCCATTACAGGGACATAGGGAGGCAGGTGAAATTCTTCCTGAGGAACAAGAGAAAGTGACAAATGATGGCAAATTTCGGCCTTTAGTCAGATTCAAAGTTAACAGCAATAACACGGCTCTTGCTGAACATTTGGAATCAGATGCTGGCAATGCTAAATGCACATCAACTGAAATCCAAAATGAAATAATCAGCTCTTGTCATGATATTAAAGTTAAACAGTTAGTGGAAGAGATCAACCAAGCGAAAGGATTTTCAGTGTTAGCAGACGAAACCACATATGCCTCTAAAATAGAACAACTTGTGATATGCGTGCGTTGCTAGAAAAATTATAAGTTGAAGAATGTCTTCCTAATTTTTGTTCCTGTACCAGATTTAAGAGGGATAGCATTAGCTGATGCCATCATCAATAATCTAATCAGCATGGGCATAGAGATAAAATATGTGTTTGGGCAGGGCTACGACGGAGCTAGTTCAATGAGCTCTCACTTTCAGGGTGTATAAGCTTACATCCGAGCTAAGAACCCTCTCGCCATTTTGTTCATTGAGGTTCTCACAACTTCGATCTTGCAGTTTCTGATGCATGTGGTTTCCCAGTCATTACGAGTTCATGGCTGCTGTGGCGTCTGCGTACGACTTCTTCAGATATCCTAAGAGAAACAATGAATTGCAGAAGGCAATAGAAGAGTTGAAGCCTTAAACTACAGCCACTCGGTTGAAGAAAATTTGTTCCACTCGTTGGGTTGAGTGGCACGATTCAGTGCTCACTTTCATTGAACTTCTCTGCCCTGTTCTACAAGCTCTGGATCAGGTCGTATCAAGCTGAACTGACAAGGATTCCATCTCGCCTCAAGTAAGTTACAAATGACCATTCAAGAAGGAGGGTTTCTCATTGCTGTGCATGTTTTGGCCGAGGTTTTTGCTACTAGCCTCTCCTTGGGTCACCAACTTCAGACCAAAAACATGGATCTTGCTCAGGAAATGTCACCAACTTCAGACCAACAACATGGATCTTGCTCAGGAAAATATCTCTTGCTGACACTGCCCAAGGTGCCTTGAAGAAAATGCGAGACGATGCTTCTGAGTATTTTCACAAGGTTTTCACCAGAGTTCAACAAGTGGCTACAAGTATCTACTCGTCTCCAGTTTTTCATTGCCTTTAAAGATAACTCACACAGTTATGTGCTTTCGCTTTTCTTAACAACGCGGTGAAAACATCTTTGAATTCCAAAGGTTAGTATTCACCGTTGTTGCCTCCTTACTGAACTATCACGGATAAAAGAGACTAACCTGGACAAAACTCGTTATCTGACACACCAGGTGTTTTTCTCTTGTCTCTGATAGTACGTGAAGTCCATTTCCATGCCATTACTTTGACAGGAGTTTAACTGGAAATTAAAGTCCTTCACCGATGTGCCCGTCAACTATAAAGGGTTGATACCCCTGCCTCAAGCTCTGAGGAATATTTCAGGCAGACAGAATTTATTCCTTTCTTGGACTTCTTCCTTGTTCAGATTGATGAAAGACTGCTGGCATATCGCAATCTCCTCACGTGCTTCAGTTGTCTTTTACCTAATAAAGAGGCCTGCAGCCAGGGCTAAAATCCAGCGTGAAACTTATTCAGATTACCATGATTGTGGAAAAGACGAGTTTCTTGGTGAAATGACGGAGTATTATCGGCATTTTTCGAAATTAGCAGACCCACCAAGAAATGCTTTAGAAGAAGAAAAACCAAGAACCCTAGTAGCATCAAGTATCGGGCCAAAGTCGGCCCAACATTGTTTTCACGTCAGCAAGGTCGGGCCAACGTGAAAACAATGTTGGGCCGACTTTGGCCGGATATTTGATGCTACTAGGGAAATTTTAGACGCTCTCAAGGTTTTCTATTTTTTTCTATGAGCATATCGTAACAGATTTCTTAAGCAATAGCGATTAAGTCAAAATGTTTGTTCATTGGCTTTCGTCATTGTTATTTTATGTCCCTTAGTTGGCAGACGGCATGTTATTTTTGCGTTCTTTCTGGCTCTCTGCCCTTTGGTTCTGTAGGTTTGTCTTAAATACATCTTCCAAGCGGTGCGACAGATACTGGAGATTTTGTGAGTCCTGCCAGTAACAACTGCAACAGCAGAATGGTCTTTTTCAACTCTCAGATATTTTAAGAATTATTTAAGAATGCAGCAGTGCGCAGAACAGACTTAATGATCTTACTCTCCTGTACATTCACTCGGATAGTCCCTGTACACCTGGCACGGTCTTCGGTGTGTTTGCCACAAAAACAACGCCCCTCCGTCTTAATATTTAAATATTCCTATTGTGTCCCGTGACTTGGCTATGCTGTGCAGTAAAGAAATGATTATTGTTAGTTTAGTTAAATTATTATTCACATTTTTTTCATTTATCGCAGTTTCTCTTATATAAGAGAGCAATGCATTGAAAGAATATAATAAAAATTTGCGCATTCTTTTATGACTAACCGCAACTTTTAGTATGTCGTTATTCGTCGCCTCTTCCTTTTCTTTCTTGTTTTTATTCGTTGGGAAGTTCTTACCATTAATCTTCTCAATGTAATAAGACAAATTAAACTAGGCCCTGGGTGAAAGGCAACCGTCAAAGCAGTCATTTTCCGGAAACCCCCCTCTGAAATCAAAGTCTGGCCACGCGCCTGTTCCACGCAATATATGTATTGCGTATTATATATAAGTCTCTACTTACGCAGTCACTGCATGTTTCTTAACCGTAATGAAGAAACTGTACGTTGGCATCTTCATGATTCAGATATTTCTATCAATCTAATCAAACAGTTGTGCATTCTTTGTATCTTATGGAATCATATGTTGTGGGTAAACATAGGTCACTCATTGAAGGCTCTTTCAATCCAAAAGCCAGCCATTAAGGCAATCCTCATCAGTCTCCTGGCATCAAGTCCTCATCAGAACTCAAGGCAGACCTTATTTACTTCTCTCCAAAGCCTTTCATTGCCATCTACCTTGGACTCAGCTATGCACTTTTTGTAAGAAACAATCTCCATATCCTCCTCTCTAATTCTAATCATCATAGTCACCAAACTCACTCCAAAGACCACTTTCACTGCCTTCAATATTCCTACAGCTGGTATTTTTAAGACCCCTGCCATTCCAATGTCACAGAGGGAAAGGTCTCTATGAGAATATACCCACGCAGCACATTAACGTTCGCTGGCCATCCGTTGCACTTCCGTTGCAATATAACGTTCGGAGAACGTTCGTCTCGAACCTATGGTGTTGGAATACCAGCCCCATCCCACGCAGCACATTAACTTTCACAGAACGTTCTCTGGCCGTCCGTTGCAATATAACGTTCGGAGAACGTTGCGTTTCGAACCTATGGTGTTGGAATACCAGCTTCATCCATCGCAACAAAAAAGGGAATGCTTCTAGGGGTAGCATGGATAGTTTCTGAAGCCTGATGAAGTTGTGTTTTATAATCTTTGGTGTGTTTCTTAGTGAGCTACGGCTGTATTCGCACGGATGCGAGGATATTTTTACTCTCCCGTGAACACAGGCGGTTGTGACTCGTCGCAAGAGCTTATCGTTGGAAAAAAAATTTTTCAGGCGTGCAAAGTTTCTAAGCTAGCAGTTGCAGTGATCGAAGGGAATTGAGATTATTTACAATTCTCCCGTGAACACTTGGAAGTGACTCGTCGCAATATTTTATAGTTATAACTCGTGTAAGGTGATTGTGTACCGCCGAAGTATTAAAACCAGTGAGATTTCTCCTTTTCTTGTGTATCAATGTTTGTGCTGGCCACATCTGGGGTTAGATGGAAGATGGGACTTTCTAGTCCCAATCTCGCCTAATAAAGACGTTTTATTATTATTATTATTATCTCTTTATACTATATACTCGAACCCGAGGGTCGCGGGTTCGAGTCCAGCCTGGGTAGAATATTATCTGCCCGGGACATGGGTGTCTGTGTCTCGTCCGATGTTACTGTTGTTCACCCGACGTAAAATGGCCTAATGAGCTGAATTCGGGGTAGTGAAATCAAATAAATAAATAAATACTATTTTTTTAATACTATTTCTTCGCCATGTGATTTTTCATCGTTCCGTTGTATAGGTCGTATAGTTATTTTATTAAAATGTCTATTCGTGGCTTAAGTGGTCTAATTATTTGTTTGAATTTTTTGCATTTATGTGTCCATGTATTTACCTCACCGGGCGATTATTTCTCTCCTAACCACGCGCATGTGCAGGGCAGTTTACGTTTCGTTCGCGCCACGAACCGCGCCAATGTCTATGCAACGTTCGGGCCGGGCGACATTGCAACCGTTTGGAAACGTTCGCGGGGTTAGTTTCCGTAACCCCTGGGTTCTGAACTAACGTTCTGGCAAAGTTCCGCGAACGTTTGCGTGTTGCGTGGGTATGCTCCAGTCTTACATCGACATAATTTTCAAAGAAATAAAGAAAAATTGCTCTTAATTTGAAGTTAAATTCTCTTAGGGTGCGATACATAGTCGAGACTTTAGGCTAAAGTATACTTTAGATGGGCTAAAGTGATCTTTCCATGTTACATAGACCTCACTTTAGACGAAATGATGCTAAAGTGTCACTTTAGGTAAAGTGAGGGCTGGGAGCTCGCTTTAAGCCGTAAAGTGAGTGAAAAGAAAATATGGCCGTCATTGACATTGACATATAAGCTCCTATTATGGAGGATTGGTCTTGATATCACAAATAAATGTACTCAACTCTTTCAACCAACGTTTCGCAGATTTATTTACGCATCATCAGGGCTTTGTATAAAAGTCATAACAACATTTTTATTTGGTATATAAAGTGGAGAAAATCGACTGACATTTAAGATTGACATTGACGGCATCGAAAAGCTAGAGGAATGGACAGATTTCGCTAAGGCGTTGGAAATACCGGTAATGAATCACTTCCGAAGGTATGTAAGGAATGATGAGAATCCTGTGGAAAGTTAATGTAAGGAAGAAATCGTTGGGCGTAATGAAAACGCAATACCAGACAAATGCGATTGGCCAATACTGGTTTGGTCCATAGAAGTATGGATTTCCACAAATTGTCGTCGTCAAAATACTGGAATTGTGTGTCGCGGTCTTGGATCATATAAACACCAAAGGTTTGCGGGGCTACCGCTGATTCAACTATTTATTATTCCTGTTAAGTATATGATAGTTACGTTCACTTCGGGAAATTATTCCAACCCTCAAAATTTCATGCGTTTACTTTGCAATTGCTGAAATAATACCAACTAGAATGATGACGATGAAGTGTATTACACTTAAAGATCAATGTGAATTCATGTCACATATTATAATAAAACTCGCAAATAACTTTCATTTGGTGGCTGGGAATTTGCAGTAACGTAAGCCAGCCCACAATGTCAACAGTAATTAATAGGGTCTACTTGCATTGCTATACCGATTCCACTGCATGTCTCATTGATAAACGATGAAAGAGAACGGTACAGTGCTTTGCGGTTTCTCGGCTGCATTGATGGAACTCATAACAATGTCAACAGTAATTAAAAGGGTCTACTTGCATTGCTATACCGATTCCACTGCATGTCTCATTGATAAACGATGAAAGAGAACGGTACAGTGCTTTGCGGTTTCTCGGCTGCATTGATGGAACTCATAACGCTGGAGAGGCGCCATGTCTCAGCTAGTACTTTTAAGTTTCCTAAGACAGGTGGGAGTCGTAGCTGCGTTGCTAAATGGTTTGAGGATTACAAGTGGCTACATTACGTAGAGGACCAGGATCACGTCCTGTGTTTTACCTGTTTTCAAGCGCAACGTTTAGGGAAAAGTGCAACTGGGCGTGGTAATGAACAGTCCTTTTCTCAAACTAATTTTAACTCGTGGCGGAAAGCCGTTGAGAAATTTGACATTCACCAGAACTCGCAGTACCATCGCGATTCCTCGAGTTACATAGTTGACGTTTTCAAGAGGGAATCTGTCGCGTCCTTGCTATCAGCGCAGCTAAAAAAGTCCCAGAAAGATGCTCGCACTGTATACAAAATTGTGTCGAGCTCTTTGAGATATTTGGCGCGTAGTGGCCAAGCTATTCGAAGCGCCACCACTGATAACGGCAATCTGATAGAACTTTTAGAGGAGAGGGCACTCGAATATCCTGCATTGGCAGAACGGCTAAAAAGGAGACATAATTGGTTCAGTGGTGACATCCAAAACGAAATCCTGGAAATAATGTCACATGAGGTCCTTCGCACTCTGGTCCGGGATAGTAAGGAAAGTTTATTATTTTCACCGATGGCCGATGTTACCACCGACGCCTCAGGTGATGAACAGCTATCTATTTGCTTTCACTATGTCCACAAGACAACTTTAGAAGTGCACGAAGTCTTCATTGGCCTATATTGCATATTAAGTGGGACTGCGTCATCTGTGAAGATGACAATTTTAGATGTTCTTCTGCGGCTAGGCCTGAGCCAGAATTTTCTTCGTGGATACTGCTTCGACAATGCAGCTACCATGTACGGAAGACTTAATGGTGTGCAAAAATTGATTACGGATGAGCAACCAAAATCAACATTTGTACACTGCTCGAATCATGTGCTGGACACTGAAGAATTAGCCAAACAATGAGGTATATTTCCTGATAGCCTATGCATTGTAAAAGAAGTTTCAAAAGATATCGTGGAGTCTGCTAAAAGAAAGCAGATTTACAACGACATCGTTATTGAACCATACTAAACTGATTATGGGCGAATGGGCTAGTTGCCTTGTATCCACCAAAATTGTCATGGGAATTAGGGAGCCTGGATAGCGTAGTGGTCTGGGAATTGGTCCGGCAAACCAAAGGTCTGTGGTTCGATTCCCGGTCCAGGCCGAATATTTCTCATGGCAATTTCTTCAGAAAATTCACCCGCCATGTTTGAATTTCAAATGGCTAAGAATGGCATAAGTGCTAGTGAAGGATACTGACTCCTGGTTGTGGCTTCTTTGAAGTCCTCTTCTTCCTTGCGTTGCCATTCTTGATGGACCGCAAGGGCCTAAGATCTAGTTGCCTTGTATTCACCAAAATTGCCGTGGGGATTAGGAAGCCTGGATAGCGTAGTGTTCTGCGCATTGGTCCGGCATTCCAAAGGTCCGTGATTCGATTCCGGGTCCAGGCCGAATATACCTCATAGCTAAATGGGAAAATTTTCAACGGTCATGGCTTTGAAAATTTTGCTTCTCATTTGCGAACCCGCCGAACAGCTTGCGAAGGCTTTGCAGATAGAAATCACACCGCGACTGGAGCAAAACTGTCCTCTCAGAGTCTGCTTGGCACATTCAGTGAAATGAGCGAGTTGGATATCGATCGTTTGTGGGCAGAAACCGAGACACTAAACAATGAACACGATCTAGGGCTTACGATTCTCGACCTCCTAAGGAATCGGACCCCTCCGAGGAAGTTGGAACAGCTTGGCGGAAGAGCACCACCCGTACCCGTTCAGCTAACCATAAAGGACCAGCTTCGGAAATACCATATATCTCTGCTGGATAGGCTAAAGTCCGAACTAACGCGTCGATATGATCGGCCCGGTATAAATCAGCTCATTAAGCTTGAGCAAATTTTGTTTCCGGGTGGTCCCAGAGGTGTCACGGAACTTAATGAGGCGCTTGGGGTTTATGAGAGTGACTTCAACGTAGCCGAGTTGGCCTTCCAACTTCAAATTGCGGACATCATGTTCAATGACTCAAAGACCCTAAAGCATTATGCCGATTCACTGAAACTGGTGTCGCCTATGATGAGGGAGGATCTTCTCGAGCAAGTGACTCGCCTCATTATTTTGCTGTTGACTATACCTGCTACTTCAACTTCTTGCGAGAGATCCCTCAGTGGTTTGAAAAAGTTAAAGACCTATATGCGATCCACTATGTGGTAAAGGAGATTAACGCACCTGCTCTTACTCCATACGCAAAAAAGGCATTACTTTGAAGCTGTCGCTGGAGGAAATTATGAATGAATTTGTGAGTAGGAACACTGAAGGAAAGAAAGTTTTTATAATTAATAATAAAGCGAAAATAGTTCCGAGGCCCCTGTTATATATCATCAATGACTTTTTTATTTCCGAGGACCAGAAAAACCAGCCGTCATATTGGTTCATATTTGTTGTTGTCTACGTTACGCTCGCCGATCATCGTATAATTTAAACTTTGATATCAAAATGAAACCGGAAAAGATAGTATTTATTTCAGGCGAGCGTAAATCAACTTTAGTTCACCAATATTCGTCAGTTGAAACACTAAGTTTCGGCTAGTTGTCGTATACTCGGATTTCAAAAGTCCCACTGTAGCGCTCGCTCAACTTGTTGCATTGTGAAAGTAACAGATACCGCGTGGCGGTCCGCTCCACCGCTTCGGGAAACTAGCCCCACGGACGTTCCCAAACGGTTGTAATGTGGCCCGGCCCGAACGTTGCGTAGACGTTCGCACGGTTCGTGGAGCGAACGGAATGAAAACTTGAGAGTGAAATTACCGTCCGGAGAGGTAAATACATAGACACGTAACTATATAAATTCAAACAAATAATTAGACCACTTTATCCAAAAAGAGATATTTTAATGAAATGACTATATGGCGATGGAATACCTACATCACGGAACGATGAAAGATTACATGGTGAACACAATAATAAAAAAAGACGTCACAGTAGTGACCAGCAAACATTGAAACACAATAAAAGGAGAAAACTCACTGGTTTTAATACTTCGGCGGCACGCAACCACCTTACTTATACTTACACAATACAAGAACTATAAGTTATTGCGACGGGCCACTTCCATGTGTTCACGGGAGAGTTCGAAATAGTAACGATGCCGTTCGATCACGCAACTGCTAGCTTAGAAACTTTGCACGCCTGTAACATACTGGTTCGCCATCGATAAGCTTTAAAAAGATCCTTGGATCCGAGCGAAAACTGGCGTTGCTCACTGGGAAACATATCAAAGATCATAAATACAATTTCATGAGGCTTCAGAATTTACCCATGGTAGGCAGGGCCGCCCACAGGGGGGTTGTATGGCGCAAGTTGCACCATAGAAAAAACTTTTGGGGGGAATAAAAAATTCGGGGGGGATTTTTTAATGCATAAAGAAATTCACTAAATGTAAATATTTGTACCCGTTTGCAGTAATTAATATACGTATCGAAAGGTTATAATGATAAATGGATGTGAAGCATTAAGTGTAGTATAGTAAAACATCGTGTAGTTATAGAGAATCATTCAGCCAGCCGAAAGCTTCTTTTATTTCGGTCGCGTCTCTCTATACTCTTCCTTGGCTGCCGCACCGCGCCATCCTCAAGGCCATCATAAGATCCCAGAACGCAACCCAGTAGCATAACTGACTCAGCATCCCTCCACTCTTATTCCCGCAGCCTTCTCCCAATATCTGCCAACGGGTCACATCACAGTACAGGCAAAAGGCTTAGAAATTGCTGTAGAAATTGCTACATTCTTCCCAAAATCCATAAGACTCACAACCCTGGTCGCCCAATAGTTTCCTCTTATAACTCTGTCACCGAACGCATCTCCGCTTTCGTTGACCACTACTTACAACCTTTTGTTCTCTCTCTACCTTCTCACATAAAAGATACTTATCATTTTCTTGAACGCCTCCAATCTACCCCACTCCCCTCAGACTGTGATATCTTAATGGCCACCATAGATGTCACCTCTCTCTACACTTCTATTCCTCACTCTGAAGGACTTTCCGCCATTCGTCTTTTTCTTGACCAGCGGCCTGTTCCTCACGCCCCTAATTCAGATTTTCTCCTTGACCTTTCCAACTTTATACTTACTAATAATGCTTTCTCCTTCAATAACAAATTCTACATCCAAACTAAAGGTTGTGCCATGGGTAGTCGTTTCAGCCCCTCCTATGCTAACCTCTTCTTGGGTGCTTTTGAGCAATCTTTTCTCTCGTCCTGCTCTCCTAAACCTCTTCTCTGGCTTCGTTACATTGACGATATTTTTCTTTTGTGGCCACATGGCCTTGATTCCCTTAACTCTTTCATCTCCTCCCTAAACTCCTCCTCCTCTGTCTCCTTCACCTCTAACATCTCTGCCTCTAAAATTACCTTTCTGGATGTAGACATCTCCCTCAGTAACCTTAAATTCCACACTTCTGTCCATATCAAGCCCACCAACAAGCAACAATATCTCCATTTCAACAGCTGCCACCCCTCTCACACTAAACGGTACCTCCCCTTTTCCCTCTCTATCCGTGGTCACCGAATATGCAACAATCCCGAATCCCTTGACCTTTTTCTCTCTAATCTCCACCAATCCCTCCTTCGCAGAGGCTACCCTGAGCGTCTTCTTCAGAAAAAAATCCTACAGCGACCCTCTTCTTCTAAATCTCTCTCTCTTAATAAGTTTCCTCATGATCAAATCTCCCTCTGTACCACCTATTTCCCTGGAGCTCACTCCATCCGTCGCTTAATCAAAAACCTCTACCCCATCCTCTCTGACAACCTAACCACTTCCAAAATTTTCCCCCGCTGTCCTTCTCTCACCTTTAGACGCCCTCCCAACCTCTACACCCTCTTTAAAATCACTAAACCTCTTTCCAAATCAATCTCCCGACCTACTAAGTCCCTTCCGACGCCGTGCAATCGCCCACGTTGCAAAACTTGTGGCATCCTTCTCACCCAGCCTCTGCCTGATAAATTCCTTGCCGCTCATCTTCCTTCCGTCCCCTCACTCTCTTGCGTTTCCCATAATGTTGTCTATATCCTTCTTTGCCAATTATGCCCTAGTTTTTACATCGGTTTGACGACCACTTCCCTTAACATCCGCATGAATGGCCACCGCTCCAGTTGTAATGAACCACCTTCTATTTCTGTTTCCCTCCCTGTTGCCACCCATGTTTCTTCCCACAACTCCACCTTTAATAATATTTTTAAGGTTGGCATTCTCGCCTCCCTTCCCCCTTCCTCCTCTCCACTCCAAATCAAAGATCTTGAGTCCTCTTGCATTTACTTATTCCAGGCTTTCTCTCCGCCAGGACTCAATAAATCCCACTAACTTCTTCTATCACCTCTGCCCATACTACTTCTTCCTTTCGAATTTCTTCCACTTCCCGCCTCCCGCCCCCACCTTTCCTCTCCCTCCCCCTCCTCCCCTTCCCCTGTCCCTCCCCTCCCTCCCTTCCTTCCGCCTCAGTCCTCCCTTGCTTCCCAGTCTTCGCTCTTGCGACCAAGGTGCTAGTGGCACCGAAATATCAAGAAACTTTGTAAGTGTGTTCATCATTTTTTTGTTTTGTGTTTGTCGTCTGCCTTCCTCTGGCAAACTTTTATATATTCGTCACTTAAGTGATCCTAAGTGCATTATATATATATATATATATATATATATATATATATATATATATATATATATATATATATATATATAAACATATATATATAAACCAATTCTAAATAAGATCAGAAGTGAAAAAAGCGAAAATAAGATCAGAAGTGTACTTTCAAATCCTTGATCCCCTAAGTCTTCATCTGCAGGATCGATTTCCTGAAAGTTCCCTGAATATTGTCAAACAAATGACTTACTTTTCCCATGAAGGTTTACTCAATGTTGGTAAAATATGGATAGTACTCCAAGGCCGACTGTCGTCAGTAACTTGTGCGAGTATTACGGAATCGATGGTGAAGACATTTGTGAATAAGTTAGTGTATTTAGTCAACAGTACAAAGTTAGCTACCCGAGCATTGCTTTATCAGATGTGATGAGCTTAAGTGACGAGAGTATGAGCCAAAATAATGACAAAAGTGACATCCAAGATTCTTGTGACGACAAGCGTGATGGTCCAAGTACAGATCCTAATACAGCAGAGCAAAGATTTCTGGTACAATGGGTCAAGAAAGGATTCATTGGGCCTTATAGGTGTTTATTAAATATTTATGGTTTTCCTTACCTAACGATGTTATACCAGATACCTCTGGCATTGCCAGGAACAAGTTGCTCAGCAGAGAGGGTTAGGATCATTAAAAATTGTAAAAAAAATAGGCTAAGAAGCACCATGGGAGATGTCTGGCTCTCCGACACGCTTGTCCTCTCTTCCGAAAAATACATTTTCAAATCCATTCATCACAGTGAAGATACAGAAAAATTTGCTTTGCAAGTGAGCAAAGAAAAAAAACTACTACTGTATAAAGAACATAAGGGTAGGGTAGTCAAAATGGTACCACCACCACCACCAGTACTGATTTTATCAGTATTATTTTACTATTATTCGTTACTTTGGTAACGTTCCCCTCCGAGTCCTCGGCAATCATCGGGTTTCATTGCCGTCATAATGGCCGAGGACTCGAGAGGGGTTTGGCAGTTCTCGCAGTCACGTCCGACGCCCATCGGATTTCTGGCTACGCTGCCGTAGGGTCGTGCGTGCGGAGTAGACGGAGGGATCAAAGTATTACGGCCTTCTGCATGTGAGCTGCAAGTGACTCCGCCTGTGCCACGCAGGACGGAATGCACTTGATGCACTCCAGCAGCGAGCTCTAAACTCCACCGAGCACACCTATGATGAGGACTACCAGTTTAACAGAGTGTCCAGGGTACATTTGCCGGAGCTCAAAAAGCAGGTCTTGATATTCCGCCCGTTTCTCCGCCTCCTTTGCATCCATATTCGTTTCAGCCGGGGCTGAAAACTATCACAAACATGGACCGTGGGAGGTGGTATAGGAAAACGATATCAGGCTTGGTCGCCTCCAACGCCGCGTCGAGGTGGTAGAAAAAGAGTAATTCCACCAGATGGTGAATTTATCGTTCTCCACGACGGACTCAATATCTCCAGGGGCATACGGCAGCACAGGAGTATCGTCGATGCCAAAGTGGTGTCGCAGACGAAAATATAATACCCGCAGGGCAGCACTGTGCCTAGCAATGTACGCTGACTTGGCGTAATAGCTACAGCCGGAGAGAAGGTGGCTCAAAGTCTCCGACTGGGCTCAGCACGCCCTGCATCTCGTGTCCACAACCTCAGTCTTGAATATAATGCGGCAGTACTTGAGTGTGATTATGACACCATCCTGGCACGAGGGGACGAAACCCTCGGTCTCTGACTTTAGACCAGCGGAGCGGAGGAAGGCAAACGTCAGCTCCTTCGACAGCCCATGCTTCTCCATGTTTCGATAGAAACATCCATGCATGGGCTTATCGGTATGCGCCTTGAGGAAGGTTTTCTGCTCGGCCATTTTAATTTAGAGCTTAAGGACGTCTGCCTTCAACGACAAGATGGACTTGCCATCGTCGCTACGGTGTGATGTTTGGTCAAAGTCCATACCGGTTTCGTCCGCTGCCCTCTTGGCCGCCTGGAAGAGAAATGCCCCTACTCCGGCACTTTCTCGGCAGTCTCTTGCGAGACTGAGCAGGGGGTCTCTGCTTTTGAGCACTCGGCATGCTGTTCCAAGGACAACTCTGTTGTGGAGACACTCCAGGCTCAACAGACCTTTACCGCCTACACTGTGAGGGAGATACAGTCTGGCGACGGAAGATTTCGGATGAAGACTTCTGCAAATGGTCATCATCTTCCTCGCTCCCCTATTGAGGTTCTGCAACTCGTTGACGATGCACGTCTTCCTTGTTCTCCGAAAATCTTCCTCTCGCCAGGTGGATGGATACACACTTGTCCAATCCGAACTCCACCCCTATAGCCTCACTGTACTCCAGTACGGTGTACGGGGCCACGCGAAGGTCTTTTTCGTTGGAAGCGTAGAGCTTCAGGTCATCCATATAAAATAAATGAGTGACCTTATGCCTCCTGTCACCTGGCACACCGCACATGTATCCTTTCCCTTGTCGCAGTCTTAGCGATAGAGGTAGGAGGGAAATACTGAACAGCAAGGGGCTCAAGCTATCGCCTTGGAAAACGCCACGGTGATATGATACCAACTCTGTCGAGACCAACCGCTTGCCTGCAGTCAGGACGAAGCTCGTTCTCCAGAGTGGTATCAGGCGTTGGATGCAGGACACAACCTATGGGTGGACTTTCATCAACTTCAACATGGCTACAATGAGCTCATGTGAAGTGGTGTCAAACGCCTTTCTGTTCTCTACCCAGGCCATTGATAGGTTGCGCTTACGCTGGATGGCATCCTGGCATATGCATCTATCAATGAGCATGTTGTCCTTACATCCCGCGATTCCACGCTCTGAACCCCTCTGCTCGTACACCTCCTCCCACACCGATTGGACCTGGTGGAGGATAAGGTCGCTAAGATGGAGGTGAACACCTTGTATACAGAGTTGAGGCAGGTTATAGGACGGTAGTTCTTAGGATCGGACAAGTCTCCCTTCGTAGGTATTATAACCGTGCGTCCCTCAGTCAGCCACGATGGATTTTCTTCTATACCCGAGAGGAAGGACGTGAAGATTCTGGCGAGGTGTTGGTGGGTGAAAGTGAACTTCTTCCACCAGAAGTTATTCACGGCATCCATTCCTGGAGCCAAAAAATTCTTCTTGCCAGAGAAGGCCTTCTTCACGTCACTCTCTGTGACTGAAAGAGGTCCATCCACTTCTTGTACGTGGCTGTCGTAAAACTATTTAAAGAGGTCTATGGCCGGAGTGTCTCCGTTGAAATGCTTCGAAGTTTCATAGATATCCTTTCAGAAACGTTCCACCTCTTGGATGGGCGGCGGAGATTCGACGACAGACTGAGGTGGTCGAAAGAGGCGGGACGGGTGAAGGAGGAAGGTTGAGTTCTCCCTCACGGGAGACTGAAGCCTTTTCCGGGCCGTAGTGAGTGCCCGAACTCTATGAACTTACCATTAAGCAGCGCGTTCTTGTTCAATGTGTGATGGTGAACTCTGGCTGCGTGCTATGCGCCAGACTTTGGGTGTGAAAGCCCGCCCAGATATGATGTACTCCATCACACAGTGAATCCTCGAAGCCTGCCGTCTTGCCAGCGTGATCTTGGCCTCCAACTTTTCAAGCAGTTTTGCCGCTTTGTCCTCCCAAGAGGTGGGCTTTTGGGAGTGAGCCATTATTTTGGCAGCAGCGTAGACCACGCAGTTGACCGTCCAGAGGTCCGACGTCTCCGTAAGGATTTCGTCGATAAAGCCATTTAACCTGGTCAGGACGTAACTCCGCAGAGAGATCTTCCGATGGATATCCCTCCGCCTGGCTTGTCCTACATCATAGGTGATTTCATTTAACAACCACGCTCGGAGTTCAGAGGCGGCCTGATCTACTTCCTCCCTACTTTTTGGCAGTACCGACGGTGCAGTGGCTGTCAAAGCAGCCGGTGGAGAGACTGGTTGTGTCGGGGAGGGTTGTCTGGCCGGTGGTGTATTTCTCTGAACACGCGGTTGTTGGGGATTTTCCTTTTAACGCAGGTGGTTGGCATAGTCGCGCAGATTCTGCTGCTACAGGTGGTTATGTTCAGGATACATCTCAAACCACAAAGAGTCCATCCTTGCCATATACTCCCTCCGATTGGGCTCGCTGGCAGCATAGCATGCGAAGAGGTCGCCCCTTATGGTTCCCGTCCACTCCAAATGAGCTCCCTTATTGTTGGTGTTATTATTGCCACACCCAACTCCACTGGGGCCCCCATCCGAGAGGGGCCAGTTGTGGGTGGCATTTCTGGTTATCTTCTTTGGAATCAGTTACCCTGTATGTGGGGTGGTTAGAACCACACACAGACGTCCACCATTGGCCGGCTGAGCCGTTACCAGGTACTCCACGAGGAGGCTGGTGGTCCGCTTTCGTACCCTTATTTTATTATTATTATTTGAGTTTTTACCAGTATAATTTGTAAATAGGAGCTATGAATAATTGGGTAAATGGGCTCCATTTAATTAAGGACAAATATTAATTTAAAATGATTACAGGTACAGTTAATTTAGATGTCCTTATTTTTTGCACATTTCCCTGGTACAGCTCTCGCGAAAGCTTATGGCGTTCGGATGCGCAGAAGACGTCGCGCAGGGGTAAAGTTTGGTGGAAGCGGTAGGGAAAAGGGACGTAGGGGAAGGCGAAGACATGGCATTTGTGCCATGCATGAGTGCATTTCAAAAAATGGAATTTGTAGGACACGGACAATACAAATGCCGCGCATCCGAACGCCATAAGCTTTCGCGAGAGCTGTAGGTATATAGCTGTAAGGTGTGGTATAAAGTATCATAATAGCGTCTTTGCCGTAAGTTGACCGCCTATTTTGTTAGATACAGGATCCAGATGTGTAGTTTTAGGAGCACAATATTCAATATATTTACCATATTTTTTCATAATTCGAAATATGAAAGAAGCCTTCAGTTACTTTAATAAAATATAAGAACTAAACGATTCTCATTTTTACAATTTATTCCTTTTTTAAGCATGCTAATGTAAAAAATAAACTCTCACATTCTTATGGTTTTTTGTAGCATTGTATTAAATTTTAATTAGTTCCCCTATATAAGCGCAATAGTTTGCTTAAGATTTTATTTCTATTTTTTATAGCTAGTTTTTAAGGGTTTGGTCATAAATCATTGTATCCAAACTCTCAAAACTAACTCTAAAAATATGGATATCACAGTGGTCGACAACGTGTATGATGATTTAAGATTTTATTGCCAGAAAAGTGTTAAAAACGATTTACTGAAGCTGATAATTAAAAAACTTCCCGAATCCTACGTTCCCTCAGCATTACTCCATACTACCATGGAAGAAGGAGGAGACCTCCTCCTTCTTCCATGATACTACCTTGAACGGGCTATCAAATTAAAACCTGGTAAGTAGCTATATACCGGCAGGGGGGTGGGGAGTTTTTGGTTTTGGGGGAATGCGCCATCAGCTTTGTGGGGGGATAGACACTCCTGATGGTAGGTACCCCTCAACAGCATTCTCTTAATTTTTGCGATAGATGGGGCTGGTATTCCAACGCTATAGGTTCGAAACATAACGTTCTCCGAACGTTACATTACAACGGAAATGCTACGGGCGGCCAGTGAACGTTAATGTGCTGCGTGGGAAGCGACCATAATAAAAACTTAGCTCCTCTAAATACACTCCCATGATACATGTCACCATTTCACCTTCCAAAAACTTACATCTTTACATGGCTGGTGACCTACCACCCCCTGCCACGCGTCCATGCGCGGCTCGCGGGATAGTATGTAGATGTGGAATCTTCTGCTGTCATAAAACACTGTCATGCTCATTGGGATGGTCCGATATAGCTTAAGTCCATAGAGTTCAAGCAAAATTCCACAAGGGAAAAATCATCCACTGTGACCATGACACAGAACCCTTGATACCACACAGAGCATGGCTAACTGCAGTTAAGCTACCCAGCGACCCCATCCCCAGTGAATTTTGGTGGGCTTTAAAGGTGCAAGGTGTTCAAGACTGCTGGATATACAATGTAGCAAAGAAGCCCTAAGCATGCACTATGGGCCACAGCTCTGTGAGATTAAAGCCAAACTTCAAACAATATGAGGAGTGTATTCTTTTCAACAAATTCCAAGGATACCAGGACAAACCACTTAAAAGTCACCAGAAAGTGCAAATTTCCACAGAGGAAAAACAATTTGCCTAGGCAGGGATTCGAATCTGGATCCCTTGACATTACTTTGCTCTGGCCAGGCCACACCTCGAACACGCCATGAGCATTTAAGACCCTCGATAATAAGATTTGGCCAAAAAAATTAATGAAATACAAAGGAAATCTGCATGCTTTGTTAAAAGCTGCTACAAGTAAACATAGCGTTTCTCAATTTTTGGAGGGATTAGATTTGGAGTCAATAAAGACTCAGAGGCTACACGCTAGGCTTAGTTTGCTTGAGAAATTTAGAATTGGGGTATTTCAAAGCAACACAGAGAATATTATTTTTGCCATCACACTCCATCTCTAGGTCCAACAGAAGCAATAAAATGAGAGAGATTCATGGCCAGACAGATAGTTACAAAAATTCATCATTTCCACCCACAATAGGTGACCGTAATAAAAACAGCTCCACTGAAACATGCTCTAAATAAACTTCCTTATTTCACCTCCTAAGACCTTCTCCTATACACCCTCAGCTGGTGTCCTAACATCCCCTGCCACATGCCCATGTAGTGGCTTGCAGGATAGTACGTTGATGCAGAGTTCTATAGCTAGGTATGCTACTAGGGTGTCCTCCTCTGTGAATTTTCACATGAATTTTGCTGTCATGCACTAGCAAGTGACTCCGTAATAGTATTACAATTGATAGTCCTGGTGTCCTCACTCTTTCAATACAGCTCAATTCTTCCTTCAGGTTATGGAAGCCACTATGCTTGGAATGGCCCTTCAGCATCCTCTGGAACTGACCAATATCCTGTTTTGTATATTCTACTCCAATTTTTAATAATTCTCTCCTGCCTCTTCACCAAATATATTAAAACTGAAACATCTTCCAGAATGTAGCATGGCTTTTGGAAATCTCAATTCACTCTTTCAACCTTTTTCCAAATCCTCAATCAATTTGGTAATAATATAAATACAAAATCTAGCAGCTGAACATGACACGTGAAATGAAAGCTGTAACTTAGTAATTCCAAATAAACTTTATTAATGACCTAGGTTTCAACTTATGAAGTCATCTTCAGATACATGCATGAAAAAATTGCTCCTATGTATAGTCACAAAGTGGGTGAAAGCCAGTGAGGGGGAGAGGGGAGTGCTAGGTTATAGGTGGGTTGGAAGGGACGGGGTGAGTGGGGGGAAGGAAGGGGAGCTCTGCAAGGAAAGGATACCCAACGAGGGGTAAACCTGCATTGAGATGCCCTCCAATTGAGAGCAATAGCAGTGGAAAGTATAGTAGTGGGGATAAAGGATTACCCAATGAGGGGTTAACCTGCATTTACATGCCCTTCAATGAGTGCATTAACAGTGGAAGAGCGGAAGGTTCAGGAGTAGGGAATGGGAGGAGAACAAAAATTCATTTCAATGTTTTCATCGCTACAGACACTTTTCCAAATTTCCAATTGTTCCAACCCATCCAGCCTACGTCCTTTGTTTTCCACATAAAGGAACTTGGTTCAAAGTCACTCTTATGGAATACGCTTTGCAAAGAGTGAAGCCATATTCTTGTTCTTTATATACATCTCATGTTCCTTGAACTTGCATTCCGTCTGTCCGATGTATACTGCAGAGCACTCACACTTCAGCATATGCACTCCACTTTTTTCGTTGATAGAAATATTGTCCTTGACTTGCGATAACAAGTTATACAGGTTGAATTTTTGGCAAGGCAATTTTAATTGTTTCCTTGGAAATTATGCAGCTTACCTTTGTGGATATGTTTCCTAGATATAGAACCCGCGCCCATTTGGTGGTAGGATCCTTTGACGATATAGAATAAATGCTGTTTGTTGCTATTTTTCTTAATTTCCTCAGGTACAGTTTTTGGATTAACTTTCCTGTATAGCCATTTCTGATGGTTATGTTTAGTTCCTAGTTGATGCTGAAGGTAGATATTGGCATGGAGGTTAGCCAATGAATCATTGAATGGAAAGCTGAAACCTTCTGTGCAGAGCAATGTCTTGATTTGCAATGAATAATTCGATCCATTTACATATCCTTCCAGAAAATTGAGTATCGTAGTCCCTCTTGAAGTTTTGAGATGGATAGGTCAAGAAAATTGAGGCAACCTTTTTCTTCCTTTTCACAAGTGAACTTTATGTTGCAATTTAATGAGTTTAAGTGAGAGAGAAATAAACAGAGTTGCCTATCTGAATCAGTCCATAAGCAAAAAACATCATCCACAGATCTATGCCAACAATACACATTCGTGAGGGGAAATTCTGAAGAGAACAAAACTTTTTCAAATTAGTCCACTTAGATCTTCACTAGAATTGGGGATAAAGAAGACCCCTTTGCTAAACAGTTGGGCTAAATGTAGTAGGAACATTCTTCTTTTGGTTACAATCCTAAGATTGGTTTGCAGCAGCAATTCTCCACCATTCTTCTCTGTCCTGGGCCAACTCCTTCATTAGGTGGTATGAGGTACATCCCAGCTTTTCTAAAATTTGTCCAGTGTATTCCAGTCTAGACCTGCTCCTACAGTTCCTTCCTTCCACTGTGCCCTCCAGTATGTTAGCGATGTACCCTGAATCTTGGAGAATCTGGCCAATCCATGTTGCTTTCCTTCTTTTAATTGTCTTGAGCGAACATGGCACCTCCCCTATCCTTCTCATCACTTCCATGTTGGTGAATGTCTACCCAGAGAATCTTTACTGTTTAACCGTAGCACTACATTTCTAACGTGTCAAACCTTTTCTTCTCCGATTCCCTGAACGTCCACATTTCACAGCCATAGAGCTGCATACTCCACACAAACGTCTTGAGAAGGTTTTTCTCAGTTTCAAACTGATGTTGGTGGAGGTAGGAAGTTTGTTATTCTTGTTAAAAGTGGTCCCGGCCTGGCTGATACGACTCACTATCTCTTTCTTGCACCGTCCATCTGCAGTTATCTAGCTACCAAGGTACCTACATTAACTCCTCTACGCTCTCTAATGTAATATCTCCCAGTTTCAGGTCGGCCGATGTGCCATCTCTACTCACCACCATCACTTTGGTCTTGTTCCTGTTTATTGCCATGTTATAGTGGATTCTGAGGACTTCTTCAATCACTTCCAAAATCTCTTGCATCTCCTCCTCACTCTCAGCCAGGATCGCTGTCATCAGCAAATCTGATCCTGTCAGAATTTGTTTCATGCACCTGTACCCCTTTTCTATATCCCACCCATTCTCTCACCTCATCTATTACTCTCTGGATGTATAGACTGAAGATGGCGGGTGACAGAGAACATTCCTGTCTCACTCCTTGTCTGATGTCGGCCTCCTTTTGGAGTTCCCTGCAAGTTGTATTTGCCAATTCCTCCCTGTACAGGATCCACATTACCCTTCTGTCCTTATATTTAGCTCCAGCTTCTTTTAGTATCCGAAACAGAAGTTCCCATTTCACATTGCCATAGGCCTTCTCCAAATCCACAAAGGTAACATAGGTCTTCTTGCCTTTTCTTAGTCTCTTCTCAAGAACCAATGTACGTGCTAGTATTGCCTCTTGAGTTCCTACCCCATTCCGAAATTCAAACTGGTCTTCTGGGAGTAGGCCATCTACTTTACTTTCCACATAATGCAGAACTATTGCTGTAAGTATTTGGGAGGCAGGAGAAACTAGGCTCAAGGTGCAGTACTGTTCACATTTTCTAGCTGTTGCTTTTTTGGGAGTGGTACCATTACATACTTTTTTAAATCGGTGGGAAACTCTCCAGTCTAATACATCTCACATATCAGGTAATACAAAACATTCCTTGTTCCTTCTCCTGCAACCTTTAGCAGCTCAACAGGTATACTATCAATTCTCAGAGCTTTCTTGTCCTTTAGCTTGGTGCCACATCAAACTCATTCCTTAATATACCATCTCCCAGGTCTTCATCATCTAGTAAGTAAGTAGTTAATTGGTCCCAGAGACATAAAAAACATATGTATGGGACAAGTCAAGGAGAAGAAAAAAAAAACAGGAAAAGGAAACAATACATAAATACATATCCTCGCCACCAAAGGAGAACACAATACATAAATACAATCACTTATTCAAGAACTCATCGACTGAGTAAAAAACATTGTTCAATAGAAGTTCTTTCAATTTCTTTTTAAAAACAGGAATACTACGGGTCTGTTTGATCTCACTAGGGAGACTGTTGTACAACATGCATCCTGCATATGATGGTTGCCTTGTGAAGGACACTAAATTGTGAGACACCACTTTAAAATCACCATTTCTTCTGGTATTGTATGAATGAACATCGTTGTTCAAGGGCAATCCAAGAACTCCAAGAACAAGGACAATCCAAGAAGGGCAATCTACAAACTCTATTTCTTCAAACACCTCACCTATGCTTTCAGATCCTCGATACAGCTTTTCAAGATACTGTTTCCATCTGATTGTCATATCCCTTTGCTCATATACAAGTAATCCATCCTCTCCTTCGATTACATTTCCCTTGGCATATCGGCAAAAAGATTGCTCCCATAGAAGGGCACAAGTGTGAACTTTTTGGGAATTACCTCATTTGTTAATTTGCTCACTAGGTCCACCAAGTTCCTTATACTGCACTCTGAAGACTGAATGAAGACATTTTACAAGCAGATGGTTGGGGGCAGGCACATTTGACACTATAGGTCTAATTGGAATGCCATTTTTGTGCACCTTAGGAGGGAATCTCAATGCAGGTTTACCCCTCATTGGGTATCCTTTCCTTGCAGAGCTCCCCTTCCTTCCCCCACTCACCCCATCCCTTCCAACCCACCAATAATCTTGCACTCCTCTCCCCCTCACCTGCTTTCACCCTCTTTGTGACTATACATAGGAGCAGTTTTCTCATGCATGTACCTGAAGATGACTTCATACCATACCATACCACAGTCAATACCAAGGTCATTATTAAAGTTTATGACAAATTACTAAGTTACAACTTTTATTTCACAATGTTAAGCAAGTTCCACAATGTTTCACCTAGCACAATCAGTCTGACTAGCAGCTGAAGTCTCCTTTGACTTAATCAAACCCTTACACCACATATGTGGACCCCAGAAGTCAAGGGGTCTAAGTGACATTAAAAAAAAAATAAGTTAGGCACCGGAATGGGATGTGAAAATATAAATATTTTAGGTGGTTAAGGGATCCAATTGATTTACTTGACAGGTGCTGCTATCTAGGTTAATGCCTCTTAACTACTTAGCGGGTTGTACCAAACATTTTCAACTTTTACTTAAGTTTTCTCAAAACAACGATTTTGTTACTTAGACCCCTTGACTTCTGGGGTCCTCATATACCACTTGACCTGTCTTACAAAACATTAGATTCCAGTCAGTTGGATCATTAGGCAATTCAACCTCCTGCATAAAGTCAGATCTTTAAAATATACAGCAATTCATGAGGTACATATTTAGGACTACCTACTCAAAACCTCAGGTAGTCTAAGCCAACAGTTTCAAGGAACTATTCTTGGACCATCACTCTTCATTATCTTTAAAAACAATTTGCCAGAATCAACTCCTCTGGATTATCCAATCCAATGGCATCCAAATGATATTAATAAATTTCATTACAATTTACCTCTTCAAAGCCTTGATGTAAGAATCACTTCTCTCCTTGCTCTATGTCTACTAAAAACAAACTGATCTTCATTCAAGCTTCCTTCCATCCTTCTGGTCTGAATTTACTATACATGTGAAGCTGCTTACATGTGAAGCTGCGTGCCTGGAACCTTAAGCTAGAGAAATCATGCATACGATTTAGCGAAATACTATGTCCAATGTGCATTTACTCAGAAACATAAATGAACTCCTTCATACATGCCCTGTTATCAGTGCACTGAGCCTATTTAAAATAAGATTACACATGAGATACTCTTCTGGGGTGTCTCTGGCCATACCAATCTAATTCATCAATAAAGTAGTGTTTACATGATGCATGTGTCGTGCTCTGCCCCATACGAGGCAACTTGGATACAGCAATTGTGAGTTCTTGCCCTGTGTATTAGGAATCAATGACAGCACAAAAGCTGGATTGTTTGAGCAAAAAGACATTAATAATTTGGGGCTGGTGTCTCTCTCGTGGGACAAGTGGAAGACTGGAGTGGAGGAGGTAGGTGTCAACACTCATTCTATCAATGAGGAGCACAGAAGTGACTCCCGAGGAAATATTCTCAGGTCGTGAACTTGGTGGTGGTGTAACTTCTAAGGTCTTGCATGAAATGTGGGCAAGAAGGGCCTTTCCGGAGTTTTGTCACAAAGATGCTAGGTGTGAGGGTCCTGATGAGCCAAGTATGACTCTTAACATTAGCGCAGATGGTTGCAACTCAAGGAGTTAAACACTATGAATCGGACTTCTCGATGGCTACTGCACTAGGTACAAACAAATCTAAAGTATATGTTTTGAAGTCCCATTTCTACATTTCGGACTTTTCCAATGTGCATTCTACAGAACCATTAGCAAGAGGAAAAGCCCAAGAGGAATATCTTACTGGGGAGGATATGAGAGACTTTTCAAAATAGACGCTAACAGACACTACTCTTCCATCCATCCTCCTCCTTGTTTGTCATCCCCCCAGAGCATTGCAAATACCAGAGTAATTGCAAACACCACACATGTACCTGCACAAGTAGATGTATGTACACATTCACCATTAAATGAGATTGTGTAAACACCCTAACTTGCCAAAATGCATGTAAATGTGGTCATAAAATAGCCCATTCTAATTAGGAGCATTTGTGCATGCAACTGTCCCCCCATGTACTTGAACAGGTACATGCATAGTGTAAACAAAAAAGAGCCATCATGGCCACAGCAGGGATTAATAATAAAGAATGAGAGTAAGGCAATTTTCCACTCAGATAAATTTCATTCGACCTAAGTTCCGATGAATACATATACTACCTCATCATCAGGCACAAACAACAAAACAAGAGGAGGATAGGGGATCAGATTGGTGTGGTGGCTAGAGTACTGGCTAAACATATGGATGGCCAGAGTTCAAATCCCTGCAGAGGAGGATGTTTTTCAGAGGAAACCCAATCCCTACTTGAGTGTCATATGGAGGGCACTTCAAATACAGTACTCTGTCTGTCGGATGAGACGTTAAACCATGGTCCCCTTGGTGCCTTTCGTTAAGAGCAGGTTAATGCCGACGCCGGGTTTCTATCCACCCTTCCTCCCTAACCTATCCCCTATGGCGCAAATGACCTTAGCTGTCAGTCGCCTCCCCAAAATCCAATCCAATCCAAGAGGAGTATATATATATACACAAGGTCAAATAAAATTTATCTGAGTGGAAAATTGCCTTTACTCTCTTTCTTTATGATGAATTCTTTCCACCAATTCAAGCCTGATACTTTTCTTTTTGTAGGAATTAATAAATTGAGTTTCTAGTAAATCCTCCAATGCGAATTAATATTAGAAGTGACCAAATTTGTAAAAATGTATCATCATTTTGTCCTCAACAATCAAGAACACTAACATTTCACCTGCCAAAGTAAAAATAAATGCCACAGAAGAAATTATCTATCCTTCTCAGATTAAAACCCCAACCAATTTAACCAAAATATATGACAAGCTACCAGAGTATTTGAAACAGTGATAAAGCAAGCACTTTCAATTTCAAAATAAAGAACTAGAAGTGAATAAATCCATACTACTCACACTGCTCTTTATGTTTCTTTATGTCATAAACAGTTGAATTTCCCATCCAAACTGCTCACATAGCCTCTTTACTGCATCCCCCTGTCCAACTGACACAATGAATCCTCTTTCTGTTTAATACTCAGAGTTGATTGCTTCTTCTTGGAATTCCACCAAGAGAATTGATTCCCAGTTTTTTAGTCAAAGTGCAAAAAAACTCAGCACAGTTATCTAGGCACAGGTTCTCTCTCACAAATTGCCCCTAATACTGACGCTTGCGCAAGTGAGCTCACCTACAAGCACACAAGTCAAAGCATTTCACACACAGCCAATCAGGTGCTTCAATCCATTCGCCTGGCAACCCACAAGAAAGTTGAGTTTTACTTAATTTAAAAATATCCTTAAAAAAACATTTATTTTATGATGTAAAAGAATATATGAAGTGTCGTTTTTGATGTTCCGCTTTGTTTACTATTCTTAACATAGATGTACTGTTCCATATTTGTTTTTTGTATAGGTAACTGATTTGACAAAGTTGTATTTTTGTAACTGTATGTATGTAATTGACTTGACCAATGTATGTAATTGTACCTTTATTTTTGAACCTTCTTTTTTGACAACTCCATGCAATTATATTTTCCTACGGATAATAAAATTTATTATTATTATTATTATTATAGTCAGAATACCTCAATATTGTAAACAGTGAAGTTGAACCATTCATAATTATTCACTTCAACTTCGGAGCTACTGTGTATACAACATAATGTAAAACAATGCCCATTCAATTTTTCAAGTGGAACTCCTATGGGCTTGTCTGAACAGACCAACAGGACCAAAAAAACATACTTGCCTCTTGGCCTTTCTTCAAAGAGGTAGGTAATGATTATAATAGGGATGAGTCGATTCCACTTTTTTTCGATTCCGATTCTTTCAAATCGATTCCAGATTCCATCGATGCTTATTCCAATTAACAGGTGGGGTATTGATATACCAGTAAGTAGGGTACTACTATTATTTAAATTCAAGTACTGGCTGAAATAAAATAACAATGACCATCAAGTCACCTAAAAAGTATATTTATTAACAAATAGCAAATATATCCTCAGCTTATTGAGGTAGGTAAAAAGTACAAATTGATAGCCTAGATCCAAAATTACTGAGACAAATATGATGTGATAAATGAAATTTGATTTGAATATTTATATATCTGGAATCGACTTTAGGCGATCGATTCTCGATACCGATTCAAATCCTGAGAATCGGTGGAATCGAAATCGACATTTAGATTCGACTCATTCTTAGATTATAACATTACTATCAAAGCCATTGGCATTGAGCCATTCAAAAAGATGGCACAATAATATGCATTTATAGAGCCTCAAACCCTTTTTACTCAATAAGCTCGGAGGGTAATGAATCAACGGGAAATCACTTTACAATCATCCCCATTTCAAGTTGAAATTCAGGTAACATACTTAGTGCCCAAAATGTTCACTTAATGTACATATTGAATTATAACAAAGTTCAAGATTGTAAGGTTGAAGATTACTTTCCCAACATAACAATACAGAGAAGAATTTGTTTTTCCCAGAGAACGAGGCTGATGAAGTCTTCCTGGGTTTCAAGCTGGGTGAGGAAGGCCGTTGCGGCCAACATTTTGGTGGCTTTCTCTGCCATCATCATCAGGGCTCATGTCGAACCAAGCATTATGCCAGGTTCATATTGTTGAGTGTCGAGGTTAAGTGTCGTCTCATTAGCTAGAGCTTGGTGCCTTTTTCCCTCTGGTCTTTTTTATTTCTTAAAGAACTGGATTCCATATTTATCTTAAGGCATTTCCTGCATCTCTGTTCATATTCTCTTCTTCTAGTCTCATTTCGATGGCCTCTTTGGTCAGCTGATCAATTTGGCACTGTCTAACTTGATGACTTGGTCATGGTTAAGGCTCAAGGCCTCCAGTCAAGGTTAAGGACTCAAGACCTCTGGAGTCAACCACATTCTCTGTGAATGTGGCGATGTGTACATTAGGTTGGTGTAGTGGTTACGGTGGTGTAGCTATATATGCCCATAATTGTCTAAAAAGATTCAAATCATGGGATAAATGTTATTAGTGTTCCCATGGTAGAAAAGAAAGTGTTTGAGATGGTAGCTTGTGCTAATAAGTCTGCTGAAGATGAATTCATAATCATCTCTCTATATGTTTCACCATCGAGTGACTTGGATTTATTTGTTAAAAAATTGGATGAACTTCTTCACTCGCTGTATAAACGAGAGAGAACTTAGGTACTGATGGGCGACTATAATATTGATTTCTCCAGTCTGCATCAAACCACTAAGCTGATAAATGTGTTCAAATCTTATGGTTTAAAGTGTTTAATAAACAGTCCTACTCGTGTCACACTAACGTCTAGTACTCAACTCGATAATGTAATAACCAATTACGATTATACAAAATGTAAATCTTCAGTGATTGATAATGGACAATCTGATCACTCAATACTGCATTTCATGTGGCAATAATGTGAATGTAGTTGCCCAGCAAGAGGTCAATAATATGTTACCCAGGTGTACTTATAACAGGGTTGTGTTGAACAAAAAAATCCTCATTCATCCTTTTTCACATGTACCAAAACAAATTTTTTTCTTCCCCTTGTTGAAATTAGATGGTAAATTTATTTCTATGTCTTCTGTTGCAAAGTTTTTAGGTGTGTATATTGACAATACCCTGAACTGGGAATCACATATTGATTTTTTATGTTCACAAGTAGCAAGGAGCTGTTACCGACCACGTAGAATAACTCCGATCAAAAGCTTAAGTGTTGCTCTTCATTAAATTTTTCTTAAAAGATACTGCTAAATATCCCCCTCTCCAAAGAAAAATTTAATGAAGAATTGGAAACAATTAAATCAATAGCAACAGCAAATGGTTACAACAAAACCCTTGTTGATAAAATGCTCCTCAAAAAACGCTCCATAAGAGCACAACATATGCTATTCCATCCGATTGAGTCAAAAAAAGACAAATTTAAGTGTAGTAAATTACCGTATTATGGATTTCTGTCACAAAAAATAAGCAACCAGTTCCCTAAAGACCATTTTAAAATAGCTTTCTACAACAATGAAAATTTTAAAAATTTTTTTAATAACACAAAAGATATAATCGATCCCTTAGATAACAGTGGCATTTATTTATTGGAATGCAATGAGTGCTCTGCGGCCTATATTGGACAGACGGGCCGCACTTACCGGCAGAGAACAGAGGAGCACAAGAGGTGTTTCCGGAAATGTAACCTCTCCCAGTCCCACTTTGCTAAACACCTGTGGGAGGAGAACCACACCAGTGATTTCATTCCAAAGATTTTGCACCAGGAAGAAAAAGGGAGGAGAATGGACAAAAGAGAAGAGTTGGAGATTAGGAGATGGATGAAGAAACGTACTCTGCTTAATGACATCGAATTTGAAAACCTTTCCCCCCTCCTAAAAGCCTCTTTGACCCTCACGGAAAAACCAGCAACTCATAATCCTTCCCCTCCTCCCACTCCTACGGACACCCCCTCCGCTACCTTAGTCAACAACAACCCTTCAAAACTCCCTGCCAACGGTCATCCACCCCACGCCCCTCTCCAAACCCCACCACCCGCTCACAATGCCACATTACAGCCTTGAGGTTTACCTCCCCCCCCTTCCACCTACCTTCTTCCTCCCCCACTGAAACACCTAACCTAGATGGGATATAAGGACCATATTTTGTGCTTTTACTCTTTGTACCTGAAGATGTCGCCGCTGCGACGAAACTAGTTGTACCGTAAAATAAATTGGTGGAATATTAGAAAGTTTTTCATTTTTCATTTACGATAAGTGGTTGTATTTATGCATTGTGTTTTCCTTTGGGGGTGAGGATTTTTTTTCTCATTGACTTGTCCTATACATATGATTTTTATATCTCCGGGACCAATAAACTACTTACTTACTTGCTAGAGACAATGTTTATTCTTGACAAAGGAACCAACTCGAATGATTACTATTATAAGAAAGTCTTTTCCCAAAGCAATGTTGACCACCTGAAACACTTGCTGTCATTAGAAAACTGGGAAGATATTTTTGTTGTTCAGAGAGACTCCATTGATACCAGTTTTGATGATTTTTACGCTAAATTTTGTCATTTACTTGAACCTGTGACCCCAGTAACGAAACTTAATAAGAGTTTAAGAAAGAAACCTTGGTTGACTGCACAAATAATAGAAATTTCCAAAGTAGTCAAAGAGAAAGCATTGCAAGCAAAACTAAACAAGTCACAAGGAATTATTGCTGATTTTCTTCAGGCTAAGAAAATTTACAATTTAATTATAAAGCAATCGAAAAAAACATATAATGACAAAAAATTACACTTTGCTTCGAATAAAACAAAAGAAACGTGGATCATAATAAATAACATGCTAGGGAAAACCATATCAAGACATACCAGATTTCTGTGATGAGAATGGTACTCGCGTAACCTAAACCAAAATAATCTCCAATAAAATAAATAAATATCTACTTGATTTCTCAGAGTTTTATGATGATAACAGTAATGGAACCACAACCAATTATAATAATTATGGAATTACTTCAAATATCCCAAATTCCTCATATTTATACCCACTGATGAAAAGGAAGTATACTCCTGTCTTTTCAAAATAAGTAGAAAGCAAAGCAAACCCCTGGAATTGATAATACATATACCTCCTAACTTGCTGTTGCAGTGCAAGATTTTATCATTCAACCGCTGGTATATTTAATTAATAAGTCCCTTAATAATGGAGTTTTTCCTAGAGAATTAAAAGAAAGTAAGGTAATTCCTATTTACAAAAATAAAGGCAATACTACAGATGTTGCCAATTACAGATCAATATCATTACTATCTTCAATCTCTAAATTATTTGAAATTATTTATTACAACAGACTGATTAAGTACTTGAATAAAACAAATTCATTACCCGATTCCCAATGGGGATTTAGAAAAGGAAGATCAACAGAATCAGCTCTGCTTAACGCAATGAATTTTGTGACTAATTCTCTAGATAATACCTAACAAAAAGGTTCTAGCCTTGTTTCTGAATTTTTATCCTGAGCATTTGATATGATGGATCACACGATCCTTTTATGCCAAGTACCATAGGTTAGGCATCAGAGGTATAACCCGGGAGTGGCTAGCATCTTACCAGTCAGATAGAACTCAAAAAGTCAAAATAACTTCGGGAAACGTGAAATATTTCTGATCTTTGTAAGATCACAACAGGTGTTCCACAGGGATCAATCTTGGGTCCCATTCTCTTTTTGCTCTATGTAAACGATCAACCTACACTAAATATGAAAAATAGTATAAAACCAGTGTTATTTGCCAATGATGCAAGTTTTATCATCTCAGATGACACTACCACAGGGCTGTTTAATCAGACACAAGAGCTAATGGATGAGAAATGGGTCTTGTGAATTGATAATAAATTAAAACTAAATTGCAATAAAACTCAAGTTCTGTTGTTTAACCAATTCAGTGACAGAAATATTCCAAATGTGGCATTAAATAATATACCTATTTCAGTAGCAAATTATGTTTCTGGGACTGTATGTGCAAAACACAGGAAGCTGGATCATGCATGTTTCCAAATTGTGTTCCATGCTCAATGCTGTTTAATATAAGGTTCGATTTCTTTATAACACAGTATTGGTAGAAGTATTAATATCTATATACTATTCCAATTTTTAAATAAGGGCCTCCTGGAATAGTTCACTTCCTCAGCTAATTTACTTTAAAAAATCTTCCTAGTTCAGGAAAAAATAGTCAGATGTATGTTGGGTGTTCCTCAAAAAGTTTCATGCAAACCACTGATGAAGCAATTGAACTTATTAACGATTCCAGCAGTCTACATTTGTAGCTGTTCTGGTTAAAAATAATATTCAGCAATATAATTTAAACAGTGATATCCATTCCCATGGCACCAGAAATGCAAACCTCATTCATGCAACTTACCACAAAAAACAAATTTCATCTAATAACCCAATGGTTAAGGGTAGGTACTAAAATATTTCATTTGTTGCCGCGCAGTGTGAGGAAAGCTGGGTCTGTGGGTCAATTCAAAAAAATTTCCTTTGGCCAAGTGTTACCACACTATTCAGGAATTCTTAACCCTTTCGGTGCTGTGAACGTAGTAGCTACGTTCGCCCGGTTGACTGCTGTGAACGTAGCTCATACGTTCCGTTGGCAAGTGATTGTTCCTACCCACGCTACTGAACTTTCTCTTTTTCTGCGAATGCCATTCACCAAGTTCATTGTTATACATTTTACTAATCCCATTATGGGAGCTTGAGTGACTATTGAGTTGCAGGTGCAACGAGAGGCATACTTTCTGTGCCGACGTAGGTTAGCGTTCACGTTTTCGCCGCACAGGGGCTGGAACGTCTCTGCAGTTTGACCGCAGCGAAAGGGTTAAGTGATGACTTATAATTTGGAAACACTGTATTTTAGAAAGAGAAATTTCTAGCATGTATCAAAATTGTAATTAATAATTGTAAATTAATACTAATTCACTCAAATTGTAATTGAAAAATCATCTGTTGAACCAAATGTATTATTTTATTAGGGAATATGTCCTTGATACTATTGATAGTTCTGCTTGAGAATTTATTAATTGTATACTGTAGCATAATTATGTTAACATGTGCAAATGTATTAATGACTGGACGTGCCCTATATCTGCATAAATTCATGTATCAGATCCTTAGGCGAAGAAATTATATTATTATGGAGACTAGAATAACAATTGCAACCAGATCATCTGGACACAAGCACTCCATCAGACTAGGATAGCCTGAGAAATCGGAAGTCACAGACCACAGCCTTAACCACAACTATGTCATCAAGTTTGACTGAGCTGCATTAATCCGCAGGAACAATTGATATAATGATCTGATGAACAAAATGGCCACCATCTAGTAGAAAAGAAATAATAGAGATGTAGGGTATGCCCAAAGCAAAATATAAAATTCAATTCTTCGGCAAATAAAAAAGACCAGATGGAAAATGCTCTGGCCAATTAGGTGAGACTATATAACCCCAACACATTCCTTGGTCCAACAATAGCCCTGATGACAATGGCAGAGAAAGCCACCAAAACATAGGCAACAATGGCCTTCCTGACCTGCCAGGATTCCCAAGAAGACTTCATAAAAATACATTACTTTACAAATTTAATAAACAAAATTTCACAAATATCACAGAATGTTTAAGTAAATTTGTTCAACTATAGAATACCACCAAGTCACTAAAGAGTTTCGTTTTGTATATTTCTTCCACAGCCCATCACCATTATCACCTATATTTCAAACATTAGCACACACAAGTGAATATGCATTGATGTGGCTAAGGCATAGTTCCTTAATGCTCAAGGAGATCCACCATGAAACTAATTAATTTCCTTAAAACCCCAAGAGAACAGCAGAATTTGGCAGAAGACAGCAAGAGCAACTGCCAGTGTGACATTTGAATTTGGCCATAATTACAGCACTTTTTGCTCAGCATTTCCCTAGTTTTGCAGCAAGTGTCTTCAAGAGCAAAGCACTTCACTCTTATGTATGATTTTACGCTTTCCCGGCGAATAAAATTTGTGTAAATATCTCAGGCTCGCCACTGGGTAAGATATTCATAGGCAGCCCACGTTTCGCATTCCGACTCGTTACCCATTCTCAAGGCTAATGATGCGAGCTTGAAAAGACCGTTTAATTTGGCGCGAGGCGGGGTGGGATTGGTCGAGCCCCGATTGTTGTGGTGGAGGACCATTGACCAGTGGGGACTTAGCTCTAGCGTTCTGCATTCTTCTCAGAATTCTATTCCAAGAGCTGCTGATCGTGTAACCAATTACATGCTGGGTTACACAATCAGCAGCTCTTGGAATAGAATTTTGAGAAGAATTCAGAACCCCAGAGCTAAGTCCCCGCTGGTCAACGGTCCTCCACCACAACAATCGGGGCTCGACCAATCCCACCCAGCGCCAAATTAAACGGTCTTTTCAAGCTTGCATCAGTAGCCTTGAGAGTGGGTAACGAGTCGGATTCCGAAATGTGGGCTGCCTATGAATATCTTACCCGGTGGCGAGCCCGAGAAATTTACACTTCACTCTTGAAGATGCTCTCAGTAATGTGAGGGAAATAAGCCAAAAATACCCCAATTGCAGCCGACCGTGAAAGCCACATAGGCATCTACCAACAGCTGAGAAAGCTTACCCTCTAGCAACGGCAACCTTTGTTAACATAATAAAAATAAATCGTAACAATGGGATTTTCATTTTGATTATACACACAGCAAATTAGTGAAATGGAGATAAAGTAGGTAAAGTAGATATAGCTCTAAAGACTTAACTTCAAATTGAGGGTTTGAACCCTGCCTCAGGAACAAATACTAACTTATGCATCTAAGAGACAGAAAAATCTTTCTGTAAGTAAAGGCTTACATACAGTAGGATCCAATGAGCGCAAGACCTCAGGTGAATCAAAGAAAGAATATAATCACACGATTTAATTGGAAATAAATATGAATAATACTTAACATCAATTTAACAAGTAATTAGGATGCAATTTGAAAGAATGAAACCAAGTTAACAGGAAATATGTATACATACAAATGAATAGGTACATCTTAAAATCCATTGAGGATTAGCAGGATTGGCGAGTAGTATTTCATTGGGATAGGAGGAGGAAAGTAGAGGAACTTGGCATTGGACAACTCAAAATGAAGTGGTTTTAGGAGGTCACTGATTTGCATCCCACTCAATTGAAGGAAAACTTCACAAGAAGAACCCAACTCATTACTCAACTCAAAGTAAAGATCAGGAATCCATTAAAAAACTACATTCACTCCCAACACTCAAACCAGATGTGAATTACAAAATAGTATCCTAGCTACCACAACAATCTCATATCTAACATATCAGAACTACTGCTGAAGAGAACTGAAATTGTGGGCAAACACCTGAGGAATCATTTGCAGTCTCAACTCCATTAAGTAATCATTTGATAAAATACACAGTCATTGTTCTTAAGTGGCAAATAAGTGTTCCCCAGAACTTACCTTTGTCTAGAACAAGGATTTTGAAATAGTAATAAATGATCGCCATTTCCCCACCATAGATAATTAAGGTCTATTTTACTCCAAGAGCACCCCTCTATGGCTCACTCCTATTTAAGCCCTGAAGCATGAGGCATTCTTAAGGGTCACTGATGAGTACTGCTAAGTCTTCGAAGCAATACTTTGACCTAGTTCAATTAGTAAATGGGATGGATAAAAATGTGCATGAGAGGAGGAAATAGCTTTAACTCCTACTTCTAGAGGAAGAGAGCAAAGAAATGAGAGCACTTCAAACTTCATCCGCCTATTTTTCTCAACACCACTGCCCGAGACCCTTCTGAAAACAATCACATAACATGATATTGACTATGTTACTCACTAGGTAATGAGGGTGAATATGGATCACGATGATCTGGGAGTTTTTCTTTTTAGTACAACTTTTTCAGGTATGATGTTCCACAGTCATGAAGGGAACTGTTAGATCTCATTTTCTAGAGAGAGACTGCCTATTACAGCACCTTAAATCAATTATAAATCAACATACTATATATCATCCGACAAACCTGACTCAGGATGCAATACTTTATATAGAGCAAATCTGGTGGTATATGCTTAACTGCAAAGGTGTGGTCGTAAACCATAATGGTGTATATGTTGCAAGTGCACAGGACTGAAGGACTTCAAAAGCTCTCCCTTCATCACCTAAGTCCAACTTTCGAGGTAAAAATGATCCTTTCAATAACTTTTCCTAGAGCTGTTTATTATTGTCTCATACGAAAACATTCACAATGCCATAATTACAACTTAAGTACTTTCCATAAATAATGCGAAACACTACAACTACACTGGAATGAAAATTAACTTTTGGCACTCTAGTGAGGATGAATTTTAGAAATAATCTTCACAATTAAACGAGTTATCAATAGCAGTCCCAACTGCCCAGTACAGGCTGGCAAAAATCGCAACTTTCACTCGTGTTACATAAGGAAAGACTTTTAACAATTTTTGTAAGGAAAATTATTATTACTTTCAAACAAAATTTATTCTGTTGGATTCAGATACCCATTTGACGAGTATTTTTTCACAATATCGTTCTATTTACGTTAAATTATCCCCATGCACCAAAACATTTTAAGTGTTGGGTATATTGGTACAAAGGCTGAACATGAAAGAGAAGAGTTAGGGTTCTGTAACATAAACCCTGACACACAGTTTGCAAAGATAAAGGTCTAAAAGAATTCGTAGAACACACTACACAGAGAAGTTCCATTATGTACATTAAACTGCAGTTGGTAGAGAAACCATAACACAATAAACCCCATACCCCTCAATGAATTAAGGCACATGAAAGGGTAAAAGATTAAACAACAGTTCATATTACAACTGAACACATTCATTGAAACAATTAAGCAGATAACATGTCGAATTGACATAGTGTTAGGTGAATATTTAACTGAAAATATTTTATAAACGCTTTTTACATAAAACAAAATTATTGCTTCACATTGCACACATTAGGCAGTTCAGAATCTCTTCAAAAATTCTTCCGAGCATATTCTAGCGCGGGCGTTTACAGCCAGCTTCATCTCACTTATTTCCTTGTCTATTTCTTCCATAAAGTGAATGACAAAGTCAACCAATTTGTGCTTATACATTTGTTCCACGTGAAAATTAGTAATCAAGAAGCTGATGTCGTAACCCTCCACAGGTTTACGCCGGAGAATAATGAAGTTCTCCGCACGCATCATCATGAACCTCATGAACTTGTGACAGAGAATACGTTCGATTTCATCCGCTTGCTTAACAGCAATGCTCACACGAACTGAGTTTATTGACGATTCAATGAGAACTTTTTCCTTTTCATTCCGACTCACAACAATCGGCGTCAGAAGTAATTCTTTACTAGACATCACTTCAACTTCGGGCTTGTTATGTCTTTCAACAACTTGCGATGAAAAATTATCCAAACACATCGCAGCCGTCAAAGAATGTCTCACTGCAGTAAGATAGGGGCGAAGAGTAGCAGCCATAGCCACTAATAGCCGGAAGCAGAAGATACAAGAAACTTCGACGCTGAGAGGAGTTCAGGCTCAAAAAAAGGCAGAGCTAATAACTTAATAACACGGAAAACAGACAAAAGGGCTACAAGCGGAGTAACGTAAAAAGCCAAAGATATCTCATCAAATGAGTCAGGCCGAGATATCTCTACTCTGTCCAAACAGGATGCGAGATGACTGCTGATGACTGCTTCTCAAAACTAATTTTCAGTGGTACCAACTACGAAAGTACAATTACCACAATTATGAGGGCACCAAATATGAAGGAATGAGGCCTGCCGTCAGTTAATTGGATCTGAAATTTCAACGAAACGTTCACTCAAGAAATAATTAGTTGGTCTAAAGAAATAAACACTTATACGGAAATTCATTGAAGAATAAAGGTTGGTTAACTTTCCCGGAAATGGAGGCACCACCCAACGACGAGAGAGCGGCAACACTTGAATAAATTACTAACAAATGCTCGACATGCAATGGATTTTCATTATCTAGTGCAACTTGGGTAACTCGTACTAATAATACGGAAATGATTAATTACATTACCGAGAAGCACTGGAAAAGAAAATATATGAAAATGGGAATCACATGCATAAGTGCAATGTCACGAAAAATCGCAGCATTTGAAGGCCGCTTCCACTTGGCTTTACGCGGTACATTTTATTGTGCATACAAACGAATGTCTGAACTCTTTCATATAAATATAGAGACTATATTCATGCTCTTTCATGAGGATACTTGTACTGTGTAAAGTGGCAAATTGCATGATTATCTGAATGTCTGAATTGGAAATTTATTGAACAATCTATAATACATTCGTTTGCGCAATAAAATGTACCGAGTAGGGCTGCCATAAGATATTACCTCACAAAAGAAGTAAAAGGATGTCAAAAGACCACCTGTTTCAAACGCAATTTGACCCGCACGTCTTGAGTGGACAACTATTTAGTGGTAGTCCTTCATCTAGTCTTAAAAAAATCTCACCACCGACTACCTTTAATTGTCTGCTGAAACTCCACAAATCCTGCGGAAGTGATGATCTGAAGTTTTTCGGTAGGATATCCTTTTCAGTCTCATCCAATTGGGGTAAATTTAAGCTCTCCTGTAGGAGTTTTGTTGCTATCAATGAAATGCTACCACCCTGCGTATAATAATCTTTGCTACCCCCAAAAATATCACTTAGCAACCTAAAAAATAAATGTACTCATGTTGGCTAGATAATTTTACCTGGGAAGAGATACTTCCCTGATTTTACGTTGATTTGATTGTCAGTCAGCCAATGTGCACCAGCATGGAACAAATTTTGACAAAGGCTTCGGGAAGATATTCATTTTTGACTTAAATGTTCAGGGAAACTTCACAGGTGGCCAGTATCTAGTCAGTCGTTTGAATTTAGATTCTCGGATCTCTCTAGGCGGTAGGGAGTTCGGCAAAGAATGTGTGGAATTCGATGAAACATTAATTTATAAATAAGTTTTCGGAGAGCTTAACACTTAGAGAATCTATGTTTTCCAACTTGATTATTTCTTGCTCTTACCCTATCCCTCCAGTTGAAATCAATTTCTAGGCTCCACACATCACTCCACACATCACTCCACACCTATCTGGGCTCCTCGATAGATGGCATAGGTCGTCTATATTTTTTCCGGGTAGTCCCTCCTGAACCAATGGGCTTTCGTGGAAATAATGTCAGGTTCAGGGCATATGTTTCGACTTCGGTTGGTCACATTGACTAAACATGGCACCTGGTAAATTTTGCATCTTTGTGCGGTTTCCAATTTATCCTATTTGTGAGTGTTTTTGTCACCTTGAAAAATAGTGGGGCGATTTCGAAGTGAAGAGGAGTATGGTCGTTGAATTTAATTAAGGTAAGACGTTTTCTGCGCTGGCCTCAAATATTACAAGCAACTGACGTTCGGCTGGTGCAAACGATTTTTTGTGCCTTAATGATGTTGTTATCACTACCAATGCCGTTTAGATTAAACTTATTCCTCAACTACTGGATTTCGTTTAATTGATCGATTCTATGCCATTATTATTCGTGAGGCTTAACGTAATCACGCATCTAATTGTGGCGTTCACTGATACTACTTCCCTTATTTCCGTGATATTCTTCTGTGGTTGCGCACGTCGGTCCTTGGCCACAATTCTTGAACTCCATTATTGTATTTTATGAATGTTGCTCGAGTTAAGACGTCTTAGGAATAAGGATATAATAAGTAGTCATATTTTAAATTTACTTCGCCTACAATTTAGTACTACATAGAGAATGAGGTTCTAATGCCTAACTCCATGCATCCTTTCGTGCGGATAAGTCAATTCTCGTTTGTTATGCTTCATTATTATAAAAATATGTTTTATCTCATTTTTATAAGGTGAGCATCGATATGCAATTTAGCTCATTTGAGTGGTTAATTGAGTCTCTGCTGTACTGTAAAGGGGTTAGGGTATCTCCATGTGTTAGGTAACAATTTCACCGGGGTCCCCCATTTATTTTTATCCCTTCCGGTCCTTTGCACCTGATATTATTTTCCTGCCATCCTATTATTTGCCATAAAGCCCTGGTTACACGACACATTAACCCGTACGAGTTAATGTGTGCATGAATGAACGCGAAAATTCACCGTCTATCCCCGCCGACTTGTAGGAACATATAAACCGGAAACTAAAGCCTGCTCTATTTGGTTCATGCATTCGCACATGAACTGTACATGAGCACTAAGGGGTTAATGTATCGTGTAACCAGGTCTTCATAAATGGTGGATGTTATAGAAATGTCTCTTGTGTTTTTACCGTGGTAATCTTTTCAATTAATGCTTTTTCTCCCTGCAAGTGTGACCACTATTGGACTTTGTCACGGTTGATTCGCCAAAATATTATGGTTACATCTAAAATTGGCCTGGCAGCAATAATGAGAATTCTTAGAGGCACCCTACCTAATCCATGAAATAGCCATGTTTTGGTATCTGATTAAAGTTAACCCGTTTCGAGTCAGACCGATTGACCTCGAGAAACGAAAAAAATAGTGTATTTCTTACATATAGCAGTGGTAACAAATTGTTATATTTATATGAGAAAGATTACTTACCGAATTTTAATCATCCACCCCCCTCATCAAAGGCTTCAAGTGTACTGTGTGTAAGGTCTGTGTAAGCATTGTGTGTGAAATGCCGAGTTTGCCATTAGTTAAGCATCAAGGAAGACTGACTGTCATTGAGGAAAATTACAGAATACTTGAAGGGTTAGGAAATTTATGTTGGGGATGACAAGATGGCTAGAAGTAAAGAGGGGAGGAGGGTAATGGTAAACTATTAGTGCACAAGTGCAACAGATTTATGGTAGTTACATGTTTAGTAAGTAGGGTTTCATTTAATCTAGAAATTAATAAATATGGTCTCCTGTTAAAGAAAAAAATCTCAGTTTTCTGTTGGTAGCAAAAATTTGCCTCTTACCTCACTACCAAGTGAGATGTTTTGTCCACAAATACTTACCTGCCATTTTTCAATGGAAGTGGTACAAGTGTGCACTCCAGAGAGAGCTAATTTAAAATAAAGGACTTTCTAACATCTTGATCTCATAAGAATTTAAGTGTTTTGTTTATAGGTTTCCTTATCTTTTATATAATTTATATACTGACTGCAGTAATTTTTTCTGAATCATAAAGGAGCCTTCCATTGTGAAGGAGTTTTAAGTGTTTCATTTGAGTATTCCACCAGCTGATTTATTTATTGCACAAAACAAATATACACAAATGGGCAGTTACCCAGTTATATAAAAATATAAGATTACATTACATTTTAAGATACTTAAGGTGACAGAGAATAATTTGACAAAATATGAAAAATAAAACAAGTTACATAATCCAATTATAAAATAAAAACAGATATAAAAATTATTAGTGCATCAGTCTTATAATTCATTCAGTTCATAAGATACTTTTTTAACTTTATAACATTCACGTTAGATAAATCTATCTCATATGGTAATTCATTAGCTTCACACATCATTCTGGCAAAAGGACTGGTATAAATAGTTTATACCAAAAAATCCCGGTGAAATGACTCATTATTCCAGGTATGACATTTTGGGATTCTAAATGGAATTGCCTGCTGTAAAGTTGGACATGAAATATAGTTATTTAACAATTTAAACAAAAATAGAATATCAGCATTACAATGCCAAGTTGATAAAGTTTTTAACACTTTCAACACGCAAAGAATTTTTAAATTTTTGCAGGTGACTGAATTTTTTTTCTTCGATTTTAATTGCATTTGTAGCCACATTCATCAACTGATGTTTGAAAAAATAAAAAAAAAAATTTTTACTGAAAAATCGATATTTTATATTTTGGCGTCGATTGACGTCCGTAGCCACTGGATTGCACCCCGTCGAGACATGCATGGTTGCATACCCCAACATAATTTCTTGATAGCTTTCCAAATCATTTTCTTTGGCTGTCGTTTATGCTGAGAAATATGAAATTTATTAATTATGAAACTACACATTCAGAGACTTTGTATATATTCCCTATAATGTTATGAATGTCTTTGTAAAATATAATTTCGCTTGTTTTACATCGAGATGATATCTTTTTTAAGCAGTCATTTCCTTCCACAGTTTTCGCTTTCTATATTCATAGGGCCCATCAGGAGGAGCAATTAATGTATAACAAAGGGAGAGAATAACCTAAGTTCAGAAAAATTTATAGAAATGATGAAAAATATTTTATTCCTTTGAAATGGAAGAGAAAAAGTTGAAGAAATCTGATTCAATTTTCTACCGATTGATCAGACCTCACATCATCAAGATACAGAAAAAATGCTTTAATTGTTGGAAAAGAAATTTATCACAGTCATTGGTCAATCCGGTGGTTCGTAAAATGGGAAATGTTAGAGCTTATCTCCTAATGATCCCAAATGCCCACGTATTTAACTCAATCAGAGTATTGGGGTAATTACCTTCCCTATGGCCCCTGTGATAAACTGATGCTTGTATCTGAAAAAATCCCATTCACTCTCTTTGAATTCACCAGTTACCCCAAATAATTCATCCAGATTTGAGCCTCGGGCCCTAAAGACTAAATCCATACACCCGTGGAAATACCATGCATTCCTAACAGAGATAAGAGTAATGATTAGACATGCATAGAAGCAAACTTTCAGGAAATATTCAGTATATTTTACACCATTTACATATGTTACAATCCAATTCAACACATGTTTGCATAGAAATGCAATAAAAGTAAGTGCAAAATCGTCATAATTACTCTTCACACAGCACAGGAATAAATTTTAGAAGTCTTGTATACTAATTGTACTAAATCTTCATTAGTTCTTTTTATACACTATTTCACTGTCTTTCTTTCACAGTTTATACATTTTTCCAGAGTATAAATGTCTTTCTTTCGCAATTTATACAATTTTTCACAGTATAAAGATTAGCACCAGATGTTCTTGTGGTGCTCAATAGAACAGGGCCTGAAGCAAAGGGGTAGACAACCCTCACAGGCAGGACACAAGAATATGGTGTCTTTCCTGAACCCTCTAGATGAGCAATATGTGCATCGTCGCTGAGGGGCCCGTTTTTGTCAACGTCATATGTCTGAGGGTAGTGCTTAGATAATCCAAGGGACCGGGAGGGCAGGCTGGGGGAGGAACGAGGGATGGGTTCAGAGTATGTGGGAGTCAGGAGGGTTTTTATAATGGACAGGCGGTAATCGTGGAGAGAGACTTTAGGATGGGTTTTACGGTACAGGAAGTAGCTATTAACCAAAACAAGGTGAAGTATGTGGATCCCAAGTTTCTTGTATCATTTAAGAGTCTTATGCTCAATTGGGTAGTACGACATCATTTGATCATAGTGATCGAAGCCGCTCATTGCCTCATTGTATCGAGCAATGGCCTCTAGTTTGGAAGTGACACCACCTCCTCGCCGTCGACGGACATTGACCAAATTGCCACCGATTTAGGAGATGATCATCAGCACGTCCCACTTATCCCTCCACTTCATGATGCATACTCCGTCGGTACTGAATGCATCCACTACCTCACCCCTTTTCAGTTTTTCCGCTACGAGGTCAGGTGGAGTCCCCTTCCGATTAGCTCTAAGAGTTCCCGTACAATAGGTCCTTCGCTCAAGTAAGCGGTGGGCCAACACTATTATAATAATTGTCCTTGAAAAGTGATCATCCAGTGTCCAACCTTCCTTCCATCAATTTCCATACAACATTGTCGACATGTCCCGGCCCGCCTATATCAGAATCAGAGGACCCAGTGTACACAAGAAACCTTAAAACTAATCCGGATGGTTCGGTTAACATGTAAGGTTTGATTCCATACCTGTGTCGCTTACCTTTCATGTAAATACAAAAGATAAGACGACCCCTCCAAGGAACCATGGATTCGTCTATACACAGTCTTTGTGTCAGGATAACAATATCGTCCATTGTGCGATGGAAAATGTCAGTCAGGGGTCTTATTTTGTAGAGTCGATCAGAGGGTTGCAGTTCGCCACGATCCGGATTTCTCGCAAAATGCAGAGCTTGCATGATCGCGGCAAACCAATCCCGACTAATGCATTTCATAAAGCAAGGAAAATTAAATAAAGGGTCTACTCTCCAGTAGTCTGATACTCGACTCATTGGGCAGGTGCCCATAGGATATAGAACCCCTAAAAATGTTAAAAATTCCACCGATGTTAGCGGCTTCCATTTAGTAATCCTAGCTTTAGGCAATACATTAGCCGCAAGTAAAAACTCTGCTTGTCTATTTGTCTCTGTCACTATTAAGTCTATTAGGTCATCAGTGACTAAAAGATTAAAATACTCTCTGGGCTCTTCTCCGAGGATTGGTATTTTCAGTCCTGGGGTGTCAGTGAAAGGAAACTTAGAGGAGGTTGGTCTTTTTTCGGTCCATGTGTAAGTCTTACTTGCAGTCCTTGTCATGAGTGGAAGTGGGTGGGGAGTTTGTGGCCCCTCTAGAGGGCTAGGAGAGGGAGGAGAAACTTGCCCACCCTCAAACGGATCGCCCATTTCTTCGCTTACCTCTTCATCTGAGGAAAAACCCCACTCCGTGTCCCCCAAGGACGAATCGTCACTGTCCTCAGCCAGCAGAAGCTCCGCTAATTCCTCCGAGAAATAGTCCTCGGCGATACAGGTTTTCTTTCTTCTGCTATTTTCCTCTTTCTTGGGGGAGGAAGGTGTGACCGGGAAGTCGATGGCTGAGGGCTAGGGGCTCGGGGAGGCAGGCAGGGGGGCTGTGGGCTGGCACATGAATGTGATGGACTGTAGTCTTTCTTTGTCATCGGAATGGTCATAGGCGATTGGAGAGACAGTGACGGCAGAGCAATAAACCTAAGAAACCAAGGGAAAGAGGGTTACTAACCCTCTTTCCCTTTCCAGTAACTCCTTTCCCTGGAAGTCCTTTTCCTCCACCTTCCTTATTGCTGCCTCTCCGTGTTTGCACCATGGTGAAAATGAATGTAGTAAAAATATGAACATTGTCTAAGCTACAAGAAATATTTATACCGCAATAAATAAATAATTCGAAAACTGATAGAACAACTGAACAAGGTACGTACCGAAAAGCGTGCGCACTTTTCCTCACCAGCTGGTCGAGGTGATAATTTTCCTTTCTCTGGCACCTACGTAAAAAATTTATAGAAATAAGTGAATGAATACTGACTAAAAGTAACGACATAATTTTGCAAAAATAAATGTACTTTTTAGTATGGGCTCATATCACCAATATAAAGAAATACCTAGGGCGTGTTTTTTAGAATATATGGAATAAATAAATCACACGGCATATTGTAACTAATTTAAAAATCATAAATAAAAAGAATATACTGTATAAAAGTGATAAAAACTAAGGTACGTAACTTTTTTTCAGGTAAATATATTACACATCTTACATTTAAAACTGTTGTCAAGGTATAAGAAAGAAGAAGGTCAATTCTGTTTTGTGAAAGTGGGGGGAGGGCAGAGTCAATAATTGAAAAAATACATAGTTCGTTGGCCAGTATTCCTTTTTTAATAATGAAACAAAATGTTGCTCAGAAATAACAGACTCAAAATGCATTCTGATGCACTTATTAAGGAAGGTTGGGGGTGGGGGATAAATCTCCATTTCGATCTAAGTCAGCTAAAATCATCCGTAATTATTTATGTTATAGGTAAAGATTTTACTATAAATCTTAAATGATAATTTACGTTACCAAACTGGTTGAGAGTGCAAAAAATATTACAAAAAATTCACTATTACCTTTTGAAAATGAAGGATGCATCATCGCTCCTGGGTGAATGCAACTCCGGCTATGGCCACTGCTCACACTTTGAAGGCTATTGGACGACTGAGTGTTGAAACGGAAGCACTAACGGTTGGAGTCTCCCGAGAATGACCTTGGGAGCGAAATGTGAGCTCTGACGTCGATTAACGTCCACAGTCAGCGGATAGCACTTTCTGGCATCGATCGACGTCAGTCAGTAATGAACGTGTTAATTTTAGTTCCTTATACATATTATTAATTGAGATTTCATCATCTTCTGTGGCACTTTTTTTGACACATACACGGATAAATCTCCTTTGAACCTTTTCTATTCATTCTTTATGACATATGTAATATGGTGACCATATGGGACTACCGTACTCTAATATTGGTAAAACAAGTGACAAGAATAATTTATTTGGCCTGATATGTCTTTGAAGTCCTTGGTAACCCTCCAAACAAATCCAAGGAGCTGATTAGCTTGTTTACAAATCATATCAATGTGAATATCAAAACTCAGATCAGTAGTAAATATCACACCCAAATCTTTGATCACATTATCTACACTTAGGTATTTGTTATTGGTATGATAAGGGAATATCACAGGATTTTTACATCTATGATAAGTAACAAATGAACATTTTGTCTCCAATACCTTTTCGTACATCTTTCTCACTCTCCAGGTCACCGCCTCCATCCTACTACAAACCCACATCTCAAATACCCTGGGTTTATGTATACCCTCTCATAGCAATTACCAGGTCTCTAACCCATACAGCACCCCACACTCCTTATTACAGTTATTACCAGCCTTTTCTTAACGCCCCTACTCTGACCCCTCCTCATAAATACCCTCCTCCTTGAGAATGCTTCCATAGTTAGAGCAATTCTATATCTTATGTCCCTGCCTCTAAACCCACTCTCCTCCAGAAAACTACCAAGACATATAAGCTGCTTGACTTGCTCTATTTTGTGCTATCCAACCCATTCAGCTCCGCCTGCTTACTTCTGAGGAATCATGTCACTTTCATCTTCTTTCGGTTTACTTTCCCTCATACGTCTCACCCTGTACCTGTAAGGCATTCATCATTGAATGTAACCCCTTGGCAGATTGACACGCCAATGCTTGATCATCTGCAAATCTCACTGACCCTATCAGATCCCCCCTACCTTCATTTCTATCCCTCTTTCTCCCCCCCCCCCCCCCCCCCCCCCCCGGTGCCTCCCTCACCACGTACAGCAAGTCCTCGATTTACGTCAGAGATGCATGTTGAAGAAGAGTGACGTAAGTTGAAACAAAATAAAACAGATCGAGATGATATCCGTGACCACTTTAACCTTTACCTTCCTGAGTTTTTCCGTAGTCGTAAACCTGAACGTAAACGTAAATGACCAGTGTTTTTTAAATGTCCATCAATGTGCCAAACGAACACGGTCGGCAGTCTAGGGACACAACTTTTGTGCCGGAGAGACACGCTCGGAAGATAAAGGTTAATCCCACGTATCAAGTAATAAAGTAAGGCGATAAATCAAGACGTTACTTTTTAAAATTTGTTTCTTGCCTTTATATAGGTAAAAATAGCTATTTCAGATAAGATTATTACGTATCAGTTGTCAAAAAATGCAAGCATATGCACATATGGTCTATTTTATTAGCATTAAACAGGGAAAAATTTTCCAACGACCTTTGTCAGCATGGACGTAACATCGAATCAGACGTAAATTGAAATGATGTATACTAAGGATTTACTGTACTCTAAGTTCACATTAAAAAGCTATGGCAATAGGGGTCATCCCTGCTGCACTTACTGTCCTATCACGGCCCATCCCAAATCCCCATCGGCTACCCTAACCGGCCCCATCTGGTTCGTGTAATTATTCCAAATGAATCATCTGTCCCTCCAATCGACTCCTAATTTCTTCAGCATTTCCATTAAAATTGCCCTGTTGATCCTATCAAATGCTGTCTTGAAATCTAAAGCACTAGCAAAAACATCCTGCCCATATTCTAGGTTTCTTTTTACTTTTATCCTCATCACTCCTATAGTATCCTGTGCTCCCGTCACTCTCCTAAACCCAAACTGGTCATCCCCCAGGTATTTGTCAGCCTTGCTGTATAGCCATTATTTATAATTCTAAGGATTAATTTGTCTGCATGCGATATTTAACATATAGTCCTATAGCTTTCCCAAGTTTTTGCCTTGCTCATCTTTGGTATCAGAATAAGTGTTGTCTTCATGAAGTCCTCGTCATAAATCCATCATCAATCCTACAAATTAGTGCGAAATTTTTCCTCTTTTCTTCTTCCAAATATTCTTTAGTAACTCTTTAGTAAGATGGTGAGTTATCTATTCCTACCGCCTTATTCCTTTTCATGTCTCATAGAGCTCTTGTGTGTTCACTGTCAAGGATACCTGGTATGATGCCATCTCTGTTGATGGCGTCTTTCCTTACTTCATGCAACCTACTGGAACATATTTCCGTACTATAGAGCTCTTCATCATATTCCTTCAACCTCTCCTGGATCTTTAATGTTGTATTATCAACTTTCATGTCTTGTTTGTTATTGCAGCAATCCCTGTTCCTTGGCTAACGCAAGTCAAATGCATTACTTTTGAATTCAGAGCATCTTCATTCATCAGTCATTCAATCCTAAGATTGGTTGACTGCAGCCCTCCACCCTTCCCTAACTAATGCTCGTTCCCTTACCTCCTGGTATCTCTTCCTATGTACTTTCCTCTTGATTTGGTCCATGAACTTATTCATGGGTCTTCCTCTGGGGACTTTTCCCTCTATTTTACCTTCAACTATGTTCTTCACAAGCCCACTGTGTCTTAGGATGCATCCAATCCATCTTGTTCCTCTTTTTTTCTATGGTGCTCTATATGGTCCTCTCCTCTTCAACTCTTCTGTACAATTCATCATTTCTTACTTTTTCCCTCCAATTTATCTTCAGCATCCACCTCCAACACCAGGTTTCGAAGGCTTCTAGTCTTTTCTGGTCAGCTTTTCCAATGGTCCATGCTTCTGATCCATAGAGTGACCCAACACAAATGTTTTCACACCTTTCCTGATTTGTAGTCCTATCTTATTTGAGCACAGCAGTTGGCTTTTCTCATGAACACCCTCTTAGCTTGGGCCATTTTCCGCTTGATGTCCTTTGTACTTCTTCTCTTCCACGTGATGGTACTTCCAAGATAGGTGAAGGAATCCACTTTCTCTAATTTCTCTCTTCTCAGGATGGCTTCTACATTCAGTTTCTCTCTTCCGCATACTAGGATTTTAGTCTTCGTCTTACTTATTTCCATGTTGTATTCTGGGAGAACTTGGTCCATGACGTTTATTGACCGTTGAACGCGATTTCCAGTATGTCTGCTCTTCCATCTGTGAAGCGGAGCATGTGTATTTCTTCTCCGATTATCTTTATTCCGCTCAGTTCAATTTCTTGCACTTGTCGTATGGCCTCCTCCAAGTATATGTTGAACAGTGCTAGTGAGAGGTTGCATCCTTGCCTTACTCCTTTGTTAATTTTAGCCTCTGTCAGACTTCCTTCTCTCATTTGCATTGTGACATCTTGCTTCCTGTATAATTGGTAGATAATTCTTCTGTCATCCTAATCTATTCCAAGTTTTTTGAGCAGTCTGAGTATATCTTGTTCCACTCACATTGTTGAAGGATAGGTCCATGTGTGCAACATACAATGGCTTGTTCTCATGTATTGTTTTCTCCACGATTACACCCAGGCAGAGTGTGGCCTCCCTGGTACCACTGTTCTTTCTAAATCCAAACTGGTTTTCCAAGAGGCTGTCTTCAATTTTCCTTTCCATTCTTCGGCCTATTATTCGTGTGAGTATTTTTGATGCATGTTAAACTAGACTCAAGATTCGGTGCTCCTCACATCTCTCTGTCCTTGTCTTCTTCGGTATCGCAATCATTACACTCCTTTGAAAATCCCTTGGAAGTGTTCTGCTTTGGTAGGTATTTCTGATTATCTCATACAGGTTATCCTGGGCTTTACTTCCAAGCGCTTTAATGATTTCTCCATTGATGTTGTCTTCTCCAGGTGCTTTGTTTTCTTGAGGTTTTCTACTGCTCTATCATATTCACTTCTCAGTATGAGTAGGCCCCAATCTTCCTCGTAAACCTTACTTTCGTCCTTCATAAGATTTTCTTCCAGCGGCATCAGCCCTTGGTGGAGTTCTTCCATATCCTGCTTCCATCTCTTTGCTATGCCTTCATCCTCTATCAATATATACCTGTTTGGATCTCTGATGCTGTTGGTTCTCATTTTCTTCCCTCCAAAGTGTTTCTTCACTAGCTTGTATTCTGTTTTGGTGTTTCCTTTCTTCATGTTCTCGATGACTTCTTCGCAGCAGCTTTCAACCCTATCCTCCCTATCCTCCTTGCTTTCTTGATTGACTTGGTTCCTTAGCTTCATGCGGATCGTTGGGTCTCCTTTGATTCTTGTATTATCTTCTTTCTTCTATTAGTTTCCTAATCTTCATCGTTACCCATGGCTTCTTCGTGTTGGCCGTCTTACTCACCAGTTGCTCCTCTGCTACTTCTGCAATAGTCCTCTGCAATAGTCTTCTAGTTTGCTTTTGGCAGCTGTGGCAAATCTCTTACCTTCTTAGGCCAGTATTTTCGTGTCCCTCCTTGGTTCACAATTTATCATTTTGTCTTTTATCAAAGGTGGCTACTACATTGTGGTCACTGTTTATGTCCACACTGGGTAAGCTCTTGCACTGTTTTGTTTGGTTATTGTATGTGACTCTGACTAGTATGTAGTCTATTTGGTACCTGGCAATATCATCTGGGATCTTCCATGTGTATCTCCTACTCGGATAGTGCTTGTAGTGTGTGTTAGCTACTACCATATTCTTCTTATTGCATAACTCTACCAGTCTTTCTCCCTTGGCATTTCTTTTTCCCTGTCTGATATATCCCACATTATTTCCTTCTTTTCCCTCTCCTACCACTGTGTTCCGGTCTCCCATGACAGGGTGGCGATCGTCAGGGAAAACCTGGAATTGTAAGGGAATTTTGAATTTCTGGAAAAGTCAGGGAATTCTCGTAACAGTCGGGTAGAAACTGGAATAGGAATTCTCATTTTTCTACCATTACGTTTATCAGCCAATTCTTCCCACCATTTATTTCACCAACTAAAACTAATGTCCGTCGCTGACGAGCATGGAATAAACATCAATTTTTGGAGTATTCAGTTGTGAATCTTATTAGTTGTGAATCTTAGTTATTTATTTGTGAATCAGACGTACAATATATCCCTTTTGTGTATCCTCATTGCAATATTTGCCTAGTTGTGTTCAAAATTACGCTCATCGCTAGGAATCTGAGGCTGTTGTTCGGAAAATTTTACCTCTCGTTTTTTTTTTACTTCTGAAACTCGGTCGAGAAGTAGCTGGAGGACCCTAGCTAACAGTAAATACATGCTGTGGTTCTAAAAATATGAGACGACGATTAGGAAATTTAAAGCTGCCGTAGAAAATTTAATTCCGCAGAAAAAAATATTCCAATAATAGGTGACCTTTTGGCAATCGGTCAGGTCAGATTCTGTAGGGTGAACGAGAAATTGGTGTCTTCAGTGTGATGTATCAAAGGAAAATCTTTCCCGGTTGTGCCTTTAGTACAATCGGTTGTGGGTCTATAGTTAAAACATTGCTAGAGGTGCTGTTTGACCCATTTCTGCATTGCATTCGCAATTCCTGATCAACTTATCATTACATCCTTACTTTTTAACAGTAATGATTTAGCACTACATACGTAAGAAACTTAATCGGATACTAGTCGACAATTTTTTCCCTGGCAAACTGAAATTTCATTAGTGTTTCAACGCATTTACAAAAACATAGCTCCAAGTGCCCATTAGTTAAGCTTCGCCCTAACTTGCTGCAAGGATTCAAAGCGTTGGCATTGCTAAAATTGTGGGACATCTATAACAAGGGTGTGTCGTAGCGAGCGATTTTCCGAATTTTGTGCGAACTCGCTATAGCGGCCTCCTACTGTATTTTACAACACTTCTGTAATTCTTGTTACCTCTGTAACACTTCTGTATCTCTTGTTAATTCTGTTTCTGTTTTAATTCTGTTCTGTTAATTATGGTATTATTACTGGGAAACCTGAAAGAGGTAAATGATTGTATACAATGTATTCATTATATCCATGTATTCATTATATACATTGTATATAATCTGTTACCTCTTCAAGGTTTCCCAGGAATAAAACCATGATTGAGCATCAACAAAAGAGCCATCCACTCCATTTGAACTGTACTCTCATCCATAGCCTGGACTTGCTAATCACCATCGACCTGTGTATACACTGTATTTTTTAAATTTCTTAGAAAATTGTATGTTTGTTCTTCCTATTTTTCCCCTCCCACTCCTCCCCCCTCCCCTACCCCTACCTACCTGCCCCTTACCCGTTATACCATACTCCAACGGTTTTTCCTTCTCCCCCCCCTTCCCTTCCCCTCCTTCCTCTGCACCTGATTTGTATATATACCCATGTGGAATAATATTTGTACCTGAAGATGTCATTACGTGACGAAACCTGGGTCGTAAATAATAAAAATATTAGTGGATCATTACTTGAATGTTTTGATTTCCGATATGGAGAGGTTCCACAAAGTGAAGCCTGCATTAATTAGTTATATAATTAATGGTATATTTTAATCAAGTAGTAATTAAAGTTAATCAAAGGTTTGTGAGATCTCACATCAAATTGAGGGTAATCACAGCATATCAAATTTGTGAAGAATATCTTTCTGGGAGGAGTGTAGTGGAATGGTACAATTATAATGCAGAAAATATTCTTTAAGAAAGCCATTGGGCAAGTGGTGCAGAATGAGTATAATCTATTGACAAATGTCACGAATATGTATCTTACTGGTTATGCTTTCCTTTCGCATTTTTATTAATTTATATCTACCATTGTGACCAGGTACATGGGAAATACATTATTGGTGTACAGCATTCTGCTCTGTTAGAATTTGAACCCCAAGATGCTAGGGGAGAGCTATTTCCTACAAGTGGACTCTTTTCATGGAGGAGGATGCACCTGCTATTCAGAGCGATTAGTTCAACTGTCCTCTTTCATACTCTCTTTTTAATTAGTGTAAAATCCTGACAGGGTTGCAAATCCAGAAAGTCATGTTATTTTTTTGTGGACGTGGTCATTTATTTTCAATGAAAGCTGTCATTTATGCATATTTTTTATTTTTCATATTTGCAGAATAATTTTATCACTGAGGACAGTTGGGGAAGTAATTTACTGTTTAGTTTCAAAAACTTTTCTTCGTGCCCTGAAGAAATTTTGTCTCTGAAAGTGCAAGGTATGCAATCAAAATACAACTCAGTGAAGTAAACATTATGAATGAAATAGAATTTGTAGAATACTGTTGCCTTGTGAAGTTTTTACATTACTTTAATGATATTTAATGAAACCCTATTGTTTTCAAGATGATGTGCATGCATTATTGTGCTGAGCTCCTTTTGTTACACCTTTTTAAATGATGCTTACCATTAAATAAATTATTTCTGAAATAATTGCTAAAATATTAAAATGGAAAATTTGGCCGGGAAAACCAAGGAAAATGTCATACTTCATGCCCTCTATCAGCCTCATGTGAGAGAGCCATGGTTGGGCTGAAAAATCTCTCCTCAAAATAGTTTTTTATCATCTAATTGATCACAGTACATCTGATATGAAAATTAACAAAATGTACATAATTATTCCATTTCTGAGCTAAATTTTTAGACAAAAAAGTGACTTAACTTTGTTTGGCCTCAATGCTCCCCTTGTCTTAGAGGACAGCGAAATTGCTGTTCTAAAAAATCTTTGCAATGCAATATACCCTGATTTTGGTGCTATAAAGTTTACTACTTTTGAATATTGGACACATTTTTCACACTTTTTGTCAGAAAATATGAAGATGCAAAGTATCCTGTAAATATGTATGATTTTACATTTATGAGAAATCTTAAATTGTTAAAATTTTCGAATTCATTACTGTAACAAGGATGTACCAATAACTGTGTATTAGCTTGTATTATTATTGGAATTATATACCTGCTCAGCCCTAATTAAAACACACTGCATGCAAGAACTACTGCTGTCATACTTATGATGGTGTTTTCTTTCATTTTTAGGCTCCTAGTAGTTACTTTTGGCCTTTAATTTGCATCATGTCTGCCCAGTCTGGCTTCCTGAATTGCTTCCTAAAATTTATCCAGGGTGAACGGGGAGAGAAGTTGCAGAATGATATAACGCCAGGTCGGTCTGCCAGTTCCCGCTTCACTATCACCATGGATGAAAGGAATGCCATCTTGACTGCCAGCAGCAAGCGGTTGAACCAAGATAATAAGAAACAGGAACCTGTGCCAGAAAAGCGGGTGAGGAAGCGTGGTAGACCAAAAGTGGCCACCAGGAAGCGGGCATCTCGATCGATGCGCAGTAAGGGCAGTGTATCTGAAGCTGACAGTGAGTCGGGTGGTACGGAAGCAAGTGAATCTCGGGTAGACAATCAAGAAAGACTGTGTTTGAAAGGTGACTCAAATGACGGAGATGAATGCACATCTAGTGATCAGAAGTCAGATGATCAGAAATCTGATGAGCAGAAAGCAGATGATCAGAAAGCAGATGAGCAGATATCAGAGGAAATACAATGTGGGGAAGAGGAAGGTGCGAAAGTCATAGTTGATCGTCAGATTGTTGTGTCTGCTGGAGAGAATGGAAAAATTTTGAGAGACAGGAGAAAAACACGGGGCAGTGTTGAATCCAACGACAAAACTGTTTTCTTGAGTAATCCCACTGAAACTGAATCTGCTGCCCCCGAAAGTTCTGTGATTCCAAATGGTGAGGAAAATAGAAGTGAGGGAAAAGGGGGTGATTCTGTTGAGAGTACACCAGTCCCTGAAAGAAAGAAACGAGGGAAAAAGAGGAAGAGTGATCCTGAGGGTAAGTGTCTTTATTTTACATTAGTCCTTATTGGTTTCCACGTCTTTATTTTTATCATTATGTGATCAGGTAGTTCAACTGTTCAACATAAGATTCCCTTAGTAGTATTTTTAATATTCGGTGGAGAACTCCCCACATACATCGGCCTGAAAGGCATTCTATACCCTCCAGATCATCCTAGTAGTCCCCTCCCCTTTTCTCCCATCCCCTCACAATCAAAATGCTGTAATTATGCTCATGCCTATTATTTTTCTTGTTCTGGAATGTATCTTTTCCCCCCACATGATACATGTTCTGCTTCCGCAAAATATGCTGCTCCATAGTGTGCTTAGAGGAAAAGTTTTAAGATAAGTAAACAAGAAGGAAAGGAATGGCAACAATACTAATTAATCCTTAACTGCTATCATAATTTCTTTTTTTTGTAATGGTAAAATGGCAGCTCGCAGCAACCGTGGCTACAATTTAATCCTAGGGGAGAGGGGGGGTGAGCCAGTTGAACTTGAGACAGTGTGGGTGACGGTTGTTGTTTACGAGCAATTTGAAAAATCGGGACAAAAAAGACCGTAGGATAGTGTGTATGTGGCCCAAAACCACGATAGTGGTTAAGGATTAAATTGCTGATATTGTCAGCAGAAAATTTTTGAAATTAGAAATTCCAAGTCACAGCAATATTAGGCAAAAAAGAGAGTGAATGAAGTTTGGAAGGTGTAATACATGAGAAAACTCCCAATGAAGAAAAAAAGGAAACATCCTGAAAGATGCATGAGCGAAGTCAATCATCATACATACACATTTGGGATAAACATTATGAGTATGTTAAAGACTTAATGATGGCAAAAGATATGACAACATCTTTAACACTTTGAGTGCCGCCCCTAATTTAGAAAACCTTCTGAAAAAACCGGCCATTTTTACTAAATTAAAACATTTTTTTAAAAAGTTAAAGCAAAATAAGATACATTACAAAGTGTGTTTTTTATAAGTTTAAACTTAACTCTTTAACAGATTTTAAGCTATCCAGGACTAGCCACGGATTTCCACTTTTACAGAGTCACACGCAATCCTGGTCAGTGCGGATGATTTTTTTCTCTGTGGAATTTCACACTTTTCTCTTTTTTTGATTTTATCAAGCAAACATTTTTGTTGATATTTAAGTATGTCACGTAACAATTAAAACCTCTCGTTTTGGAAAAATAAAAAAGTTGCAACAATTGTACACCAACTATCATATCCATTAAAAAAGTTTTTATTTTCACAAATTTGAACAATTTGATCTAGAGTACTCGTCAAAAAATGTAGGTAATGTAATGTTTCTCTGTGTGGTATACCTGAAAGTATGGAGAAACACAAAAACCCAGTTTACTAACACTACACTGGAATGAAGTGTCCTTCCTTACGGCTTTTCCTGTCTCTTTTTTCCCCTTATCTGCACACATTTACACTTTTTTTGAGCTTTTCTTTGCTTTGTGGGATGGGGGCTCTTTCAAGAAAATGTTTTCCTAATAATCGTGACATTTGACCTCCACTAGTACTTGGTAGCTCCTCTGGATCTTCCTCAAATACCGCTAAGTCACTGGACAGATCCTTCTTGTTTTCCGTCATCTAGACCTTTTTCCCCATCACTTTGTTGTACATGACACAAGAATTTGATACACTCATCAATAGCATATGAAATGCTAACTTACGCCACTATTCCACCCTGCGGTGTTCAAATACCCTGTAGGACATTCTCTGATCGGAAAGTCAACACCAAATTTTTTTGTTGTAGTTCACAACAGCTGTAGGCTTTGTTCTCTCTCTACCTCTCTGGTCAGTGAATGTAACCATCTCTGCCATATGCCGTGTACTGAGCATGAACACATCCCTCTTATCTTTCCAGCAGAGAGCCAAGATATTACCTCTTCGGTGGAATATCATATTTCCACGCTCCTATGGAGAATTGCATAGAACCAATGGCATTTCTCGAACTGTTCTTTTTCACAGTTCCCACTAATCCTGTTTGCATGGCCTCCAACTCTATCGCAATAACTGGCCTGGTATAGTAACTGTCTGTGAATACTGTGTGGCCTTTCCCAGCTTAGGTATCCAGTAGCCTGACGACCACATTTTTGACAATATTTTCTTGCCCGCAAAATATATCCAAGTTCCATATATACCCAGAATCTGATTGTGATAATAAATACAGCTTTATGCCATATCTGCTTGGTATCTGTGGCATATATTGCTTGAAGGCAAGTCATCCTCGAAATGTACACATGCCCTTATCAATGGTGACATCTTCTGAGGGATAGTATGCCAGTTTGAAATGTCTCCGAATGGCTTCAAACATTGGTCGGACTTAGTGCAAGGGACCATACCCAGGCTCGCCTTTTTTCTTCATGACGCTGTTGTCATTCAGATGTTAGTTAGCCATTATTGATAAAAATCAATTTCTAATTTCTCTCATTAAATTTGGGCAGAAGTTACATGATATCCCTGGGTTTGTGCTCCTTGTCTGTCATTTCAGGTCTCTCATTGATGCTCACATGTAAAATAATGGAAATAAATTTTTAGATGTCACTAATAGTTACAGTTTTCCATTGCCCTAGTCTACTGTTTGGTGATATCTCATTTCTTCTCCTTTTTGTTTGAATTTTTTTGCCTAGTATACAGATTTGTCTGAGGTTTTATATGACCGAAGAGATTCTGATCAAAATAATAAAAAAATCAACTAAAAGATTGTTTTCATTGAGCTCAGTTTCCTCAGCTATAACTCACTGGCCCGTGAAAATACGAATGCTCGGCATTTTGTCAACAATCATCCTGATGCACTTGTCTTCTTACGGGCATTCCTCCTTTTCTTTTAGCCCCCCCTCTGACTCTTACAAGACCCCGAAAGGGCGCCGAAGCTGAACCTATGCCAATCTTCAGAAATCATTGAAGTCATCCATGCCTTACAGTTAGAATACCAAGATACACCCAACTTGGTCATATCCGTGTTCTTGAAGCATCTCGGCCGAAGAGACTTCCCTATCACCAGAGGTGCTTCTTTTTCTCCATCAGCGCTCACACAAAAGCATACAGTCAATTGTTCTTTGGCCAGCTTTCCACCCTTACACTGCTCTGTCTTAAGTGTCAGAGATTTAGATGGCAAAGTACGGAAAAATAGCCCACTTTCGTCCATATTAAATACATGCTGCTGTTTTCGGGAACTGACAATCGATGGAAGTCTAACCTTCCAATCGCAGCACATTTCCTCACTTACGTCTCCAGATTCACCAGATATTTCACAGAAGGTAATGGTATGCCGTACACGAAATCGTTCAAGCCAGCCATTGCTAGCCACGAAATCTTTATCACTGAGTTCAGCAACTGCAAGGCCTTCTTCTTTATTAAAGCACCACTGATCGGAATATTTTTGGACCGTGCCACTTTGAATCACTCAAAAACTGCCAAGTTGATTGCTTCGTACTTTTCTTGATGCTTTCTTTTCACTCCTCCGTTCCGGTCGCTATTGTGCCACTCCTTCAAAATATCGCCCCTAGATTTTAAAATTCCGTTTATTTGGGTTTTCCCACTCTTGAACAAATCCGCTAACTTCCTCTCAGATGTTCCTTTATCTCGCTCTTCGATAACTCGAACTCTATCCTCTAAACTCAAACAAATTCTCTTCGACATCTTCTACTCGGAGATCATTCATATACTGTCACTCAAAGCAAACTGCAACGATTTAAATATGAAATGACAGTGTTGCCCACGAAACGGCTTGCTGGCTCATTCTTTACTAATGTTTTAGCGGTCAAAATGCACAAAATAGAACCCCTGAAGAGAGGGTGAAGCTCACGGATCCTTTCCGCAAAGGGAAGCCTGCCGTAAGGAGGGGGGTCGTTATCCTCAATGATCATATTGTTCTGGTGGGTGCAGGTACACATAGATTGGCTATATTTAGACCGTCGACTGGCATAGTAGACTGATCCGATTCCCAGAATCTGGGAAAACCTCAGGTTTTGGTCGCCTAAGAGAGGGAAATTCCCGTCAAAGTAGTGGTCGTTGGTTGGGGTGAGGGGTGGTCTTTGAATAGGGATAATACATACATTGACAATATGGGCATTACAATCGGTTCCGAAGAAGACCGGTAATTACGAGGGGTGGTCGCTGGATAGGAGTGGTCGTTAAAAGGGGTTTCACTGTATTTTGGGTGTGCACCTTGCAATATTTCCAATTCAAAAGTTAGTGCAATGTTTTTGGGTAAATATAGACCTGTGCTCTGCCACCGCCGATGGTTTTGGTGACGCCGCCGCCACCAATGGATTATGTACGGCTTGCCACCGATAGCACCACCGGTCTTCCGTGTCGGTGATCATTTACCGACCATTGTCCCCGATGCGTCGGAACTATACTTATATTCACTTATTACTGCGGACTGCTCATAATAACGTAAAACTTAATAACTAATAAAAAAAGAGAGCAGCTCTTCTGCCCATATTTGATGTGCTGTTCAAAATAGTCTTTCAATTAAATCTGTGCGATAGGAATGAACAAAGTTACCATTTTGTTTTGAGCCAGCAACCACATGTCCACGCTTCCTCGGCATGGATTTTACTCTGCTCAAGCCTTAAGTGCCCCATGAGTGCGTTTTCCTCAGTTTCCCACTTGATGCCGTCGTAATCAACATTGTGAAATAGGAGATTAAAATAATGATATAACAGGCTGCATAATCGAACAAGGTGATGGATATCCTTAGTACTCCATTTCTTCATACTATGCGTATTTAAGATGTGTGATATCCAGATTTCCCTTCCTCACTCACCTACCTTTTCCTTTTACCTACATTTCCTTTTCTAAAGTGTTATGGGGTTGGTTCCCCAATAGTTACTTTTTGAATGTTTTGTAAAAATTTGTGTTGTTTTTCTGGAAGTCCTCTTCAAATTCCAGGAGTTAATTTTTTTTATATTGCCTTTTTATTTGCCCGATTAATTCGGATATTAATCTATAAATATTAAATTTTTAATAAAAATCTTATAAACGGGAGGCCTTTTCCGTAAAATCCTCCATTCTCGCGGTATATAGATGAATTCAAGAGGCGATAAAAATACATACAGGATCGTTTGAATGGTATTTCCTCATATTTGAAAAAACTATAAACAAAGTTTTAACAGAGAAATGGACATATCTGTTAACAAAGAAATTTTTCACTTGCATCTGAGATAACAGGTAAATTAGTTATAAATTTGTCTTATAAAATTTAGTAATGAAAGGGTATAATATTAGGTTTGATAGAAGTTGTACGATACCATAATTGCTGAAATACTTAAAATTAAAGGAAATTTCTCTCGTACGTTAATAAAAATGTAATAAAATAAGTTCTAACATGAAATAAACAATTAAACACATTGAATAATGAGAAGCAATGAATAATGTATGCCATAACATGCTGAAATACTTGTAAATACATTATGGCTGGATAAGTACGCCGCCTCCCATAAAAACCATCGGCTCGGCACGCCGACCGATTTCCATCTGGCGTCTGCCGCCGATAGATTATCCATCGGCGCACAGGTCTAGGTAAATACAAATGATTTAACATGTGCTGTAAAGTAATTTGATGTTCCAACTTATCTTAAAAGATTCCAAAGCAATGCGAGTTTTCGGGTAAACCTAACATCAGATATAATAGTTTATTTCGCCGTATCTCTTGAAGGATGATATCTACATGGTAGTTATTGATAAACCTTGCATTTCAAGGTATCATGTTCTTTTGGTTTTATCTTTATTGAATCACTATCAATGGCATTACAACGAAATGTCATAACAAAACTTCATGGTAACATATGTATGTTGATGTTAATAATATTTATTGTAACTTTCAGTTTGTATTTCCAGTTATTAATGATTGTATTACTCAACAGAATGAATTGATACCTAGTTTTTTATTACTAATAAGTTAAAGAGAGTGAAATATCAGGATATTTAATTACTTTCAACTATTGTGTCGTCATGAATTTCTGGATGCACAATTTAGATATTCCTGACTTTAACGAGCCAATGGCTGACATAAAAATTCAACGTGATGGAATAACTAAAAATTGTGTTAGATGAAAAGTAGCAAGTCCCCAGATCCAGAAGGAATACCTGCATGCATGCTCAAGGAGTTAGTGCCTCAGATTGCACCATTCTTAGAAATTATATTTCGTAAATCATTATCCAAAAGTAAGGTGGCCCAAGACTGGAAAATAGCCAACGTCACACCAATATTTAACCCATTACCAATAAATGCACCCCAGTACACTTCCTACCATAGTCATCACACAAATGCCATGCATTACTGTACTGCATATATTACTAAGTGCAATGTGTGTTGAGTAAATATAAAATCTTCTGATACAGTAAAGTATCTTGGAATTACCTTAACTGTTGATATATCATGGGGAACACGTCCAAAAATTTGTGGCACAGCATTAAGGAAACTAAGTTTTGTTAATCATATAATGGGAAGGTACTTGGATGAAAAAGTACAAGAGAGATGCTTCTGGTTAGACCACACCTTGAATATGCCTCAAGCATCTGGGACCCTGGTCATAAAGATTTAACCAAAGAAATTGATAAAATTCAAAGGAAAGCTGCATGCTTTGCTAAAAACTGCTACAAGCAAACTAATACGGCCATATTCATAGATTTCAGCCATTAGGTGCTAGTAAGGAGACTAACTTAGTCACCTACTAAGAGCACTTAGTTGCATACTAAAAAATGGTATTCATATATCCTTTCCAGTGAACTACTAACTTAGTATGCAACTATCGCCACTATCGCAGTGGAGTACATAACTTCAGGTAGCGACTGCCCTAATAACAATGAAGCAATGCTTGGCAACACTGCCACAGGCTTCATCACAGGGGTAACCTTATGCGAGAAAGATGAAGCTACCAGCCTTGTGCATTTAGCCATGTTCTGACTATGAAAAGATTGCCATCTTCCCTTTAAATCTGCTTATTTTAGTGGTAAAATTTAATCCAATACGGGACCCAGGAGCTAATATAACTCGTGAAATGTATATATACATTAATATTAACCTTTGTACATTAAAATGATGCTTGCTTCGATTCTTCAATTCACTAAAGTTTTTAGCAATAGGGGAAATAGAGTATGCCTACACCATCATCTGTTTCGATGCCATTGGAAACCTAATGCTTAAAGATAACCTCCCATTTCACATGAAAACTTCATTCAAGTGTCTTTTGAGAAACTCCTATGAATAAATGACAGCTCCAAAGCTTATATTTGTCTTCATTTTTCACAAATGGTCATAATGACGTATGTCAGGAATGCCTTAAATATCGTCTGCTCCGATGTCGACTTAAAACTGAATACCCACTGATCATGTCCATTACCCACACACCATCATAGAATTTGCTGGGTACAGATGTTGTTCATTTTCTGCAATAGTCCTCAATTAATCACAAATGCACGTAATAATGGACATAACAAATGCATACAATTTCGTCTACTCCAATACTGATTGTGAGCATGGTTGATTCAATTTTTTTAAATATTCCCAACACTTATGCAATATTTGAACTAGAATATGCACTTATGCCGCATGGGCGTGCTGCCACACACCCATGTGGCGGCTCGCGGGGTATTATGTAGATGTAGATTTGTGAAATTATGTCATGAAGGTTCGCTAAGTGCATTTTAGAAAGTGTTTTGCAAGTTTCTTTTATGTTGCATGATATGTAGATTACCACGTAAAAGGAATGTTATAGTGATATTAACTGCTCGGAAAGGCCACATTCTCTTAGAGAAAAATCCAATGCCGGGACCAGGATTCAATTTTTAAATAAAATGAATTTCCTAGCATAACCATGTAATACAAATTACCTCTGCCACATTTGGAACAATGTAACTTTGCAGGTATGATTTTTAATTTGATATTTTTCCTCACAAACAGCTTAACAGCTCCCTCTTAGAAGTTCTATTTACTTCAAATGTGGATTGAAATAACTTAAGCCCCTTTTCTATTGCTGAAATGCTTTTAAGATAGTCTAAGTGAGATAGTTCCCTAGTCATAATAGAGACCATATTCAAATTATACGTTTTAATTTCATCAGCCGTAGGACTCATGAATTGAATATTGCATTATTAATGGTGCAATAATATAATTTTATGTGACAGAAATGGTAAGTAATTAAATGGAAATATCTAAATAAGTCTTTAACCTGACTCATTTTTTTCACGCAGTGTGTTTGAAACTTCTTCAAAACTGAAGGTTTTTTGTGATAACCAAGAACCTACTATGGTGGCAATATGATTAATTTTCAAAAATAGTTGAGAAAACTTACAAACTACTCGCTGTTAGTTTTTTATGACATCTAAGTGTTAGAAATTCCTCATTTTGTAAATAATGTCTCTCTGGAGTGCATTCACGTACCATTTCCCATGTAAAAGGGATGGTATTTTTTGGCAAATATCTCTGAAAGTAATGTGGTAAGGGGTTGAATTTATGGTGTCATTAGAGAGGTGAGATATTTTTCTATAAATTGAGTCCAAATTCATTGATTTCTAGGTGAAATGATATTTCGCTCGAACTACCTTAACCTTTACCTTCCTGAGTTTTTCCGTAGTCGTAAGCCTTGCTGGCTGGGGTTTTTTTAAATGACCAGTGTTTTTTAAATGCCCATCAATGTGCCAAACGAACACGCTCGGCAGTCTAGGGACACCATTTTTGTGCCGGAGAGACACGCTCGGAAGATAAAGGTTAAACTGCCTTCCATTCACCCATTCATTCATTCATTCATATGTACCATAGAATTCATCCTTCACTCAATTTTCATTCCCCTGTAGAAATTTCTGGGGATAATATATGCTGGTTGCTGTACAGTCATCTTTTTGCCACACAATGTTAAAACTTGGTCTCACTTCGTCTCGTTGGCATGTGATATAATACAATCTAGGTACAACATAGGTAGCCCCCAGTGTACCTTCGCCAACTGAAGTCAACTCCCCAATCTGAGGGAGACTTTGACTTAAGGTTAGACTTAAGTGGTAAAATAGAATAACAATAAACAAACAGAATGGAGCAAGGGTCTTCTTCCCCGCAGCTGATGAGGGAGATGATGCCCTGAGGGAAATTTCTGACCTGCAAAAGGTTTTTGAGTCGAAAAGGCTGTAGGCTCCCTTCAAAGGTGAGACTTGCTATGAGCCTTAAAATCTGAACTAATGAGGAAAGAAGAAATGGTATTTTGATATTTAGGTGTAGAAATTGTAAATTTATGAATTATCCAAAAAAAAAACAAATCACTATAATTGAAATTGTGATGTTCATATCAGATGGTGTACCTCGCCGGACGTTGTCCTCCAGAAGAGCCAAACAAAAGTCAAGAATATCATATGCTGAATCTGGAGATGAGGAAGATATACCTGGCCTTGATGATAACAGTGATTCAGATGATCCTGTATGGGTTCCTGATGAGAAGGTATGTATCATGTGTGTGTCTGTGTAAGGATGGAGTGGTCCGCATGTATTTTCACTTCATGTCCATTTCTAGTTAAGGCATTAGAGTACCTTTCTTTTCTAAATGCATGGAAGTTCTCTAGCAACAACATGTCCTTGCAGTGATACTGGTTGACAATTAGCACATCAATTGGGATAATTACAAATTTATTAAAGTGAGTCAGTCACTATCAATTTTCAACTTTCATAATCCCAGAATAAAATTTCATACTTAACAAATAATTCTTGGTATATAGGGTTTTTCTATACCAATCAGGCTCACAACACAAACATACAAGAGAGAAGTAATTTAACTATGGTTCATTTAGATTGCATTTACAAGTCTAACGCTTTGCTATTCACTTCATTATTTCCCAACTAGGACACAGAAAGACAGCCAGTAGTTGGTGTGAATAACTTATTACAATAAACAAACAATCTGAGCAAATCTTAATATCACTAAACCAATTTCTAAATAAAAACCAATTGATAAACAATCTTAATATCACGAAAACGATGGCAGCCAGCACACACACAACGTTTACCAATCAAACTCAGAACGATTTAACCGGTTCAGCTCGGCATGGTAAATGCAATGGGCTAGTGGGATTGATATGAGAAGTGGGCTAGCTTGGCCCGCTTTCTCTACCAGTCTGAGATTTCAAATCGATATGAACTGATTCAAATCAATATTTCTACCGATTTCACTTTGATAAACCAGGCAATTCGAGTAGGCTTTTTATATTATTTTTCTATTTAGATAATAAAACGTACATTTTCCTATCCGTAACTAATCAATTTCTCTAACACTAAGTAGGAGACAGTAAACTGCCTTTCCTATGTCTAGTTCCCAGAGCCATAGAAGGCATCATAAAAACACTAATCTCCTCAGAATTTCTTCCCTCAGTTTGATATAACTCCTGAAAACATGATACCTTAGTTAAGAAATAAAAAATTGAACAAATAACACCCTGAAGTATCATAACATAGCATTACTAGCTCCAATGTATTGCCTGCTCCGTTGACTTTCCTTTTCTAAATCCAAATTGTTTTGTAGATAGCAGGTTATGAACTTCAAGGAAGTCAATTAGTCTTATGCTGAACACATACCAAAATACTTTTCCTAGCTGGGGGAATTATTGATATTTGTCGATAATTTCCCACATTGTTGGGAAATTTGTTGTTGAATTTAACACACATGTTGTTGTTGAATCACAGTGGAACAACAATGAATTAAAGAACAGGTGAAAGTTACTGTTAAGGGAGTTTTCCTCTTTCAACGACTTCCAGTTCTCAAGGCTCAAAAGCAATTGAAAGTGGCTGACATTTGAGTCTTTAATATGGTGGGGGCAACTGGAGACTTGCAATTCTCGGACACATTGAAAACAGACGTAACTGCACAGTGATCAGACAAAACTGGGTGAAAAACAACAATATTAAATTTGAACTCTGGATAATCTGTGTAAGCATTACCCAACAGGGTTTTAGGTCTAGCTGTAACTCCTGTAGGTTTATTTACCAAGGGTTTTATGTTATAGAAGGCTAATCAAGGCAGCAATTCTCTTTCATTATTACATCAGTGGGTAGAAAACAAGATGTAAAAAATTTATTCCCCTTATCCCTTTTTGAAAATATTCCTCTTTGAATGTAACTCAAGTCTGCCGTTTGAAAATTTTTCCATCCATCATATCAATATTCTTAATAGACCAAGTGTGATTTGTAGAAGGGTTGTAATTTTTGGGAATTCCTTACATAATAAACTTTACTCATAAAGAGCTTCATCTACAATGGTCAGTAAACAAAGATATGATGCATTTTGTCACTCAACAAATTTAGCTTCCTGTCTGACCGTTCCAAAATGTGCAATTCCTTAAAATGTAACAAATACTGTTAAACAGAAGCTGATTGAGACACAGCAAACAATTTCATATGCTGACTTAAAATCAACCTTAATTACATCATAACACGAGATGGAGTATCTAATCCTCTCCTTTTTTGGTTCATTTCAATCACTAAACGTGGATAATGAGTTTATGAATTATATGTCCCAATTAAAGTAGAAGGTTATACACTTCCATCCACGAACAAGATTCGGTCCGGTTTAGAATTCCAAGCAATTTTTTCATCACAATAATGCCATTACACTAAAAACTTAAGTGAATTCATCCTTCACATCACCACCAATGATAAATAGCATTGAAACAGAAATAGAGACATTACGGCAATTCAGTGATAAACAATATTCAAACTCACAGGGAAATTGACTATTATCTATGAAAGCATATCTGCATCGTAAATAAGTCAAATAATTATGATGGCAGCTATTAAAAGAACCTTATCAATGATTAAGTGATACGAGCAGCATACCTTTCTGGTTGGGTAGGAAATTTAAAAAACTTGTGCTCGGCAGACACCAAGGTGCATCCGATGGCTACTCACCACTTATTACGCAAAAACCACTGATCCAATGTGATTTTGCAGAATTCTCTCAGCTTAAATAATCAAAATACAGCCAGTGATAAGAGCATGACCACAAAACCAATTAGCCGGGAGTGACCACTCAATATTTTAGATGGGAATGGCTTCATTGACAAAAGAAACATGCTGGCTGCCTATTGTTCCGAAGAAATCAAGAGAGGCAACCGCATACATTTTAATTAAAAGATTTTATGAGTTTTTCCTGAATTGTGGTATGTTTTAGTCAACCAGTTTATCATTTTGTTTCCTAAAATATCTGATCTATGAACAATTAGAGAGTAATTGGATTGAAATTAATGTTTTGTTCAGGAATTTAGTCTTGAAAAAGTGACATTGGTGTCATTGAGAGACTTGTTCTACTTGAAACCATGAATCTGTGCCAAAAATTTACACCAAACGTGTAAATAATGTGAATTTATCATCATTGGTTAAAGCACTACATTCTTATTAGTGAGCACTACATTCTTGTGAGTGCCATTCCAGCGGAGCGGGTGACATACATGTATGTCATGAATCGCTCATTCGTTCCTTTGCCGCTGGGAAGCTCTGTGCTGTACCGTTACATTTTCACCCTCCTGCAGTTTAGCATAGACCAACAAGGACCTTGCATCAGTGTGGAAGTGTCCGTTTTGGATTCCGTGTGTTTTTCTTTTTAGCTTGGTTATTCCTTTTGTTTAGTATTTTTTATCATCCCATTCGCCATGTAAGATACATGTGAAAATTTCAACCTCATTGAAAGTGTTAAACGTATAAGAGGAAGGTCCTCAAATGAAAAAGTCAAAGAGAGATGCTACTTCGCTCTGGTTAGGCCACACCTTGAATATGCCGCGAGCATTTGGGACCCTGGTCAAATAGATTTAACCAAAAAAATTAATATAATACAAAGGAAAGCAGCGTGCTCCATTAAAAACTGCTACGAGCATACGTATAGTGTCTCACAACTTTTAGAGAGATTAGGGTGGGAGCCCCTAGAGACTCGGAGGCTACACGCTAGACTTAGGCTGCTTGGGATATTCAGAACTGATATTTTTCAGAGCGAAATAGAGAATATTATGATGACTCCTCACTGCATCTCTAGGTCAGACAAATGCGATGAAATAAGAGAGATACACTGTTGAACAGATATTAGGTACAAAAACTCGTTCTATCCGCGAACAATAAGCGACCACAATATAAGTTAAGCTCCACCAAATACACTCCTATAATTCATGTCACCATTTCATCTCCAAAAAACTTACTTCTTTACACGGCTGGTGACCTAACACCCCTTGCCACACGCCCATGCGGCAGCTAGCAGGGTATTATTAGATGTAGATGATATTAGGAGGGCAACTTGAAAATTTTAAATGATTAATATTTTTTTGGACCACCTCGGTGAGGCTTCCAATATTGCTCTCGGAATATGGGTCTGAAAAAAGAGTATCATCTTTGAGTGGTAATTGAGGTTTCAAAACTTTCTGTTAATGATATTCTCTCTCTTCAATCCTGAAACAGAGGGGGTCATCAGATGAAGGAAGTAACTTCAGCTGGTCCAAGTATGAAAAGCTGCATATGAAGGCCAAGAGGTCAGGTGGTAATACTTCCGTTATGAGCCCATCCAAGGGAAAATTGGAAGACAGTGGAGTGAAGCAGAACCCTAAGGAAAACACTGGAAATACAAACTCAGGGGGTGTGGTTGGAAGTATTGGCACTCTGAAGGGTGAAAGAGCTGGTGAAAAGGGCCACCTAGCCATCCCACCCACTCCAACTCTGCCAGCATCCAATGGAACTAGCCTTGTTAATGTGAAAGTTGATGTGAAAAATGTCACGGCCTCGAGTAATCCTCCAGTTAAACCACAACCAGAGGTGAAAACTGATCCTTTCAGTCCTGCGTTGATTGGGATGCCATTCCAGGTATTGTTATCCATTATTCATTTTGCTTTGAATGAATGTGGCCATGGTGAGAGAATAATTGTACTAGGTGGCATGAATGGCGGGTTTGGTGTGAGGCGGGATGCATCTGAGAGAGTGGTTGGGCCATTTGGTGACCCTCAAGTGAATGATAATGGTGAAAATTTGGTGTGTGTGTGTGTGTGCTTCTTAAAAATATTGTTTGTGTCGAATACATGGGTTAAACATAAGAGAACACTTATGTATACTTGGCAAAGGGGCGATGTAAAAGCATGATTGATTTTGAATAAACTTAATGGTTGAAGGCGTAACTTTGTGGAAGGTTACTGCAGACATCACAAAAAAGAAAAATCTCTTAGTAAATTCCACTCTTTAAACTTTTATTACCGACCTAGGTTTCGATTGCCTTGCAATCATTTTCAAAGGACCTATGGGAGAAGCATTCAATTCACAGCAAGTTTCTCTTCAAATCACTCTGCAAAAATAATGGTGATCCATGATCGGTGAAAACAGTTCTTGGAACAGGTAGGTTACACCTCTGAGCCAGACATTTTGCGAGTTCAAAAAATTAGGATGGCCATAATAATGAAAGAATGCCGAAGAAAGTGACAAATTTTATGAAGTTTTATGGATAATTGTGGGAATAGGGTTGTGCACGACTTTTTTTTGCACATTTGAATGTTTAGGCTAAAAAAGAAATATTGGCCATGTGACTTGAATTTTTATGGTCAGTATACTGCTTGAAATTTGCAATTTTTTATGGCCAGTATGTTTGCCACCCTGTTAAGGTGGCAAAATTTTATGCTGCACTGAAACACCCTGCTGCCATGTTGGCTGGATGGTGACGTCACAAGTCAGTACCATATCGCTGCAACTTTAATTTGGTCGCTGTGTTGAGAGAATCAGTGTAATAACAATATTTTTGTGATCGGGAAAATGTTTCGATATCCTGAAAGATATTAAAAGACATGGTATGAATGGTTCATTGTTTCTTAAAATTGATTTTAATGCTTAAATAAGGGTTTCTTCTGTCCCTCAAGCCAATAAAGTTCTCTGGAAATGGTTTCAGGTCTGGTTTAGAGTGCTAAAAATACGTATTGGTTTGCTAAGCAATAGAAATCACAGCTCTCCCCCTTAGAGTGATATTCAAGTGTACTTTTTAGCATATAAAAATAGATTATTTAGCTATAAAAAATTGTAAAATACAGGAGAAAACGGTGGTCATTAGGATGCATCATTGCGGGAGTGTTAGTTTGACGGGAAAGATAGAAACCAATGTTTTTGTCTTTAGAAAATAATTCTAATTTTCTTTAACCATGATAAAAAACAACTGTTTCAATCCACACAATATTTATTATAAATGAGACCCGGGGTTCTGCGACTTCGTGCCATCATCAGGTCTGCAGTTGCTGAAACCCACGTCGTATTTATAATAAATATTGTGTGGATTGAAATAAAGTTGTTATTTATCATGGATATTACTCACTTCCACGAAGTTAAGTCAGAGACGATTACTCATGTTTCTTTAACCCTTTCAACGCTTAGGCATAAATTGTGATTCCTTCCTGGTGATGAAGTTCGTTTTTTGCATATTTACATTCAGATCGATGAAATAAGACACTTGTCACTAAAAATTTTAATTTTTGAAGCCTATTTTTTGTAATTATAACTGTTTAAACTTTGGATGATCTAGAACGTCCTGCGCCACCAGCAAGACTGTTGTGCGGGTTGAATGCCGTTCTAGTAATTCCCCGTCATCGATTTTACGTCTAATAAATAATAACAAACCTTAATTGCCGTTAAGCTCATAATTTCATGAGTATATCTAGTTTGTAAACTCTTCTTACTCTTTGCACTCATTTAATCCTCTCGGTTATAAAATATTATGCTGATATCAATAAAATTTATAGAAAGCGATTTAGTTTAAAAACTTCAAAACAAAATTCCTCATTCGGAAGTACAACTGTCTTTCCATTCAGTATTTTGATCACAAAAATACCTACTACAAAATTTGAGTTCAGGAAATGGTTTGCTAGCATCTTTAATTGAGAATTACCATAGTCAGCCATTGGCTGTGTTCATAAAAGTACAAAGTTCCTGCAGTATTTTTTAAACTTATAATCACTTACCAAAATTGTAATAATAAAAATACATCTGCATAAAAATTTGATTTTAAACTGCTATCAATATTAACATAATTTCATCATTTAATGCTCCTGTGATAATTTATGAAGCAAAGGAAAACATAATTACGGGTTTCCCTCAAAAGCCGTACAATTTGTGAGGTTGTCCGTCCTAATCCCTTGCTTGGCACTCTTGGCATTTTCGATTTTGCATTGTCTATTTCATATTGATGTGGATAATGTCACCACATTTGCAGTGTTCTACAATTGACAATCGTATTCCAATGTATCTACATCGCAGAAACATTGTTTTCAAGGAGATAAATCGTCAGATCCATGGATATATCGGTTTAGGGGTGTTTGGCAAAGTATATTTGGGTAGAAAGGAAAAGTGGATGGAAGGGGGAGAGAGAAGTTGGGTTCGAAGGGCTTGAGGAGGCCGGCGGTTGTGTGAGACTCCCCATGGGATGGGGGGAAGGGCTCAGAGTATTGACCACGCACTGGTCACAGAGAGAGTTGACCGATAGTGGGGGGTGTATGGTGGGTCTCCGTAAAGAGTGGAGCGAGAGGAGGGATTTGGTCAGAAGAGGCCTTCCGGGTAGGTTTTGCAATGACTGAATCACTATGACTGGCCTGAAGAAAGGCTGGGTGTGGATAAACAGCAGGCATCGGCGAATGATAAGCGCGGAGGCGGTGGGTGGGGATCCCTTGGTGAGGGGTAAGCGAGGGTAACAAGGAGGAAAGTGCATGGGTGAGAAATGTCACGGTCGGGGGTGAAAGGCGTTGTCTACCTTGGAAGACAGCTGAGACAACAGAGTGGTGAACAGTTTTGAACAAAATTATCATGGCATAGATTCATTCATTCATAGATTTGCATTCGGACTGATTCATGAACTGTCCTTATCAGCTGTTGTAGAGAATCAACAGTACTATTGAGGAGAGAACTGTCGAACACCAATGCATTCATGAATATGAAATGAAAGTTGAAGTTTCCCATCAAAGTGCCCCGATTCTTTTTATAAACAAATGTAAATAAACACTATGGAACTATCTGAGGGATGACACATTTTTCAAGTTACCTACAATGGCAGTCCTACAATTAAATGAAAATTTAAAAAATCACAGCAGAGTAAATGGAGTTGACTATATTCGCTTTCACAGGGAAGGGTTTGCCCTGTATTTTATCCCTTTTAGTGCGGCGGGCCGATATATCGGCTTTGGCATCTCAGGCGTAAAGTGCGGAGGGCCGATATATCAGCTCATAGGCAAAATATTGTTTAACTTTTGCACACAAATTTAATTACAATTATTTTTTGTACGAAGTATAAGCGTTTTTTTATTATTACCTAATTCAATGCATACACAATAAGAAAAACTGCGTATGGATATTTTAAACAATAACTTTATAATATTTATTTTTCTAGAGTGATACATTTCATTCTAGTTACCCTCCGCATTTCTCACTAGAACCGCTGGCAGGGGTCAGCACTAAGAGGGTTAATGTATGGGTAACTTAAAATGAAAGGATTATAGTACCTTGTGCATTAGTTTTTTGGTTTCACAAAGACTTTTTCACTCCACCATTACGGTTAATAGTTTTGAGCTAATATACAACAGTTAATTTAGCATGTGTAGCATTTATAGGGGTTGTGAAATTGGAGGTGCACCACTAAGAAGTTCATTAAATCGAAGGAACAATATTTACTAAGAATAATGAAATCCCCAATAAATGTCCTAGCAAATAGTTCAAACTCAACCTTCGTTATCAAAAAAGTGACAAATGAATCGCCAATCTGCTATGAGACCACGGTGAAAATGGGCTTTACGATCACAAAGACGAATAAAATACAATATATGGAAGACAAAATGGTGAAAATTTAATAAAATTTAACAGTAATATCCACATTATAAATAATAAACGAAATCGCCAACGGGGAAGCTAAAAAATTATAACTGGCACTAGAAAACTGACATTGTAATACCTATATTGGACACAAGGGAGGAACTGACAATCAACCGTCAAAAGAAAGATTTTTTTACATTTTATTATTTGCTATTATTCATAATGCATTATATATCATTCACTATATTGTGACTATTTGCTTTTCTTCATTACTGTATAGATTCTGTTAATAAGGAATATATGTGTGAATTGATTGAATAAAAATTGTGGATGTAGAAAAATACATATATGCGTAGATGCTATAGCACCCCCTACCATGCACCTTAACAGTGGCTCTGAGTGTTGTAGAAACAGTATATCCAAGTATTGTAGAATGCTGTAGATTTAGCTGCAGATTCTAAAATCTTAATTAATTTTATAGTTTGATTTATATGCACCAATGATATAAGTTACATCGAACCATGTCACTAATGGGTAACATTACTGCTACAAAATATACACTCGCAACAGGATTCGAACGCACAGTGTGTTAGTTCAAGGCCAGTATTTTATTAATCTGAATCCCACTTTTGTCAAATCGAAATTTTTAAATCAAATCAGATGAACAAAAATGAAAGAAAAATGATAAAAACAGTCAAAGATACACTTCTAATCTAACGGTTCTAACCATATAAATTGAAAAAGTTTAAAACATTGCCATTATGTAACTAAACAATGCATTCCATAACGCAGCACACCATAGAAAAGGTTGAAGCCTAAACTATGATGCCAGTGAAATTGCAATCGCCTTATGAGTGACTTGAGTCCGCTAGCCGGCCATAAAGAATGGCTTGAACGTGGACATTCTAGAATGTCCTGCACCACCTCATAACACCCACAGCACGTTCCAGAATGTCCTTATGTGCTGAATGTGTTAACAAAGATATATTTTTGTCATTGATGAATAAAAAAGGCCACATATTTGAAATCACAAGGAAGTTTTTATGAAAAGTTAAATTGCTCCTCCTCAGTTCTTAAAAATAATGTTGTAGAAAAGAGATTTTTACCTACCATTCCCAGTATAATCCATCCAATTTCGGAGAATTCTGCCGTTAACGCTTTTTTGTCACAGATGTAAATTCATCACTATCGTCACTTCCAACCAACTTAGATGTCACCTCATCCCCACCCATCACTGAGGCCATGTCATGTAATCCGTTGTTCCCTGGTATTTCCTCTGAGAAGAAAGTATTAATATTGTGTGTATCTACGGACTTTGTCTGCAGAATCATATTTTTTTCCTGCTGCTGCTGAATCTTTTCACCTGCTGAATCTGGCTCATAGTAGTTTGCAGCTTCGATTTCTGAGTCTCCACAGAAAATACAGAATGTCTTCCTATACCAGACAAAGGGTTCTGTTGCAGTTTTGACCTCTCTGTTTTAAGTAGCAACAACTCTTGCTTCAAATGATTGATGTCTGTACTCATATTTGCTACTGAGATCTTCGTCGTACGGCACAAGAAGCACTTCCAGTGAATATCTCGGATTTCCAAAAGAGCTTTTATAGCTAGATTATTAAACCCCGTACGTTTAACATGGTATAAACACGCACAGTGCTCGCATGAGACACATCACAAGAATTTATTAACTTATTGCAAGAGCTACACGTAGGCTTGGCAGTAGCAGACGCCATCTTTGTTTACTTATGCGTTTATGTTTACCATATAAGTGCACTAATATGATCTAAGGCAATTTTTTCCTTGATTATGCTTAGGAGCTTACTAAAAGTGGAAAGGGATCATGTTGGTGAGCGAGCAGTTTGAGAATGTGTAGAAATGGGAAATGCCTGTTACCAACAGAGTCCAAGATGCCATACTGCCTAGTAGTGTCATGGTGAATTTTCAACTTGGCCACCCGTTTAATGATGTTGCTATTTTCTTTTTAATTCTGAGGTGTTTTTCTAGCCTAGAATATGATTTTCACGTTATAAATTTGGCTTTATGATGTATTGGTACTCCGAACTTTAATTTAAGACTGTTGCTTCAGGCATTTTAAGAGAAGAAAGAGAATTTGGCTATAATGCAAATTTTGGCTCGTGACATTTTGGAGATACCCTCGGCCTTCTCTGAAACTTCATCATCGTGTATTTTTGGCTCCATTTGGTATTTAATATTTTGCGTAAAAATTAATTTTTTACTTCAGGCATGATCCTATTAAAACTGGACTGAAAAGTGTCCATTAAAAGACATGAAGGCAACTGGGAAATACCCTAAGGATCATGAGATGATTACTCTGTAGTCACGGTATGGACCCATAAATATTCTGCATTTCTGCTGCGTACAGTATGACATCTCAGTGGCATAGAGAAAAGAATTAGCCTCAGCACAGCCTCATGAGATTGGAAAATAAAATAGATCCATGAACGTCATTGAAATACATCATATGATACGGTAAATAAAACTGCTGAGGTAGAATCCGAGGAAAAAAGTGGGAGTGAGTTATTGGAGTTATTTTTAGGCCATTGTTTAGGTGAGTCAACAAAATTGGTAACCAATGGTAGATTTAAAATCATACTTGGCTATTACGCTTCTCAAAGGTAATGTGTATAGATTGGGACATTATCAAGAGCCATGATGGGCTTGAATTTGAGAAAAAATTATTGATTTGCTCGAACATTTCTCAGAGTACCAGCTCAAGTATGAGATTGAGTTTCTCATAGCATTAATAGTAGAAAGAATAAATCAGTCGTAAAATATGACAACATGAAATTAATTAGAAAAATTAAACAGCTATTCACAACGACAATATAAGTAAATGCGGGTTGCATAACCACCCATAGAATATTGAATTCTGCCAATGTTGCGGAAACAGCATAGTTTGTTTGTTATATCTAAATTTTTCTTAGCACCCATCTTTGCATAATGTAGTATTTACTTTATAAATATGAGGAATTAAAGGAAAAAAAGGGATTTTTTATTATTTATTAACTCAGCCGGTAATGTGTGAAATGAACATGGTGCCTTAAAGTACATGTATAGGCACTGGTTAATGGTGAGCTACATTCTAAAACTAATCTGTAAGCCATTACTGCAAATAGGGTTGGAGTAGAAGGTTACATGGACAGCTAATGCTGTAATCCACCACTCGGCATCCATTTCCTACTAAAGTTCCATAAATGAAACCTGAAACTAAATGTAAGGTGTTGCAATTAATATTACATTCATATTACATTCATATATATAATACAAGTGATATGTTATAGTGAAATCGTATTATTTTTAAAATGGCTCATTTATAAGGTAGAAAAATGTAGCTGTAATCCATAGAAGTTTTCTCCTGGAACTCCCATTCTGGATCCAATAAATTGCACTATGTTACTTCCAGAAGTGATTAAGTAAAGTAAGAAGAAATTTACCTCCAAAACTATTACATCTTCACACGGCTGGTGACCTACCACACCCTGCTGCTCGCCCCAGCGGCGGCTCGCAGAGTAGTATGTAGATATAGTTAGATAGAAGTGTAGGATCAGTAACAGAAGAATGATGTGAATGGGAACAATATAAAATATTTTTTTGGCACTCTTATTATCAGTTGCTGTTGAATGTGATAATTTGTATTCCTATTTTTCAACCAAGGGTTTCAAGTTTAAGCATGCCCACCAGCATCCTGTCACACTATTAGTTCAGGTGCCATAATTTTTGTGGGGTTGCTGAAATGCTAGGGTAATCACTGAATATTAGGCCTCCTTGTGCAGCGAGGCAGCCTTGTGCAACCAGGTCATCTAGTCAGTTTCCATGCAAAATCCATAGTTGCAAGTCAAGTCCTATTTCTTGGTGATAAAATTAAGGCTGTCGCAAAATTCTGAGAGGTTGGTGCTAAATAAAATATAATGCCAATACGGATGGATAAAAGGTGTGCAATTTTCCGTATGTTATTCATCCATAATGTGCAAATACAGCACTATGGCCTGAATCTTTTAATCAGCTAACTAGTCAAGTTTCTAATGTTAACATCTTGACTGCTCTGAAGGCCTGTAGCTAAGGGTTTTTTTTGGACAGTTGACGTAAAAACTCTCACCATATGCATATTGATAGGTGAAAATTGCTGTATTTTCATGTGTGAAAATCATCACCAATATTTTGTGTGATTAATAGGGAATAGCTTTAAATTTTGAATTCTGTGGTGTAGAGTCACTTGATTGAAATATCACCAAAAACACGGTAGTGGTTCATACATGTCAACATGTAATGTGCTTAATATATCTTCTGTCTTGAGACATCTCAAATAATTATGAGAATCTTTAGTCACTCTGGGATAGGTGTATTCTTTGTCAAATGGGGCCAAATGCTAGCCATCCTCTTGATGGTGTTGGAATTAGAACACAAACACTGGAATGAACTCATTGTGGAAAGCAAGGTTATTTGATGACTCAATCATCTTGTAGTACTAATCAGTATTTCTCTTGGTAAATTAAAACTCGAAAGAGCTCCATTTTACAAGGCAAATACAAACCTATTGTCCATGCCATAATCTTGTTTATAGACTCAAGTTTATACCGTCTTAACTCTGATACAGTTTGTAGGATGATCACGATAAGTACATAAGCATGCGCACAAGCCCCAAGCTGGACTTACTGCTCCCACGATGCACCGTGTTGTTATCTTCCTGGGAGTGCACTGTGCTCAGAGAATGTCTGCAAAGGAAAAAATGTTTGTCCTCATTAAATTGTCACTACTTATGAGAATTGGTTTTCTGAACCAATCCTAAGCTTAATCTAAGGCTCTCAGAGGCTATGTGGTACACAGAGTACTGCGAGTCACGGGGCTTTTCTCCTTCAACTCGAATTTAAACTTCTAGAGAATCGTTCTCCTTGAGACATTTGGCCTTCACTACCCTTGGCCTTGAAATTCAGATAAGTGGACAGAGAAGGCATTTCGTGAGGTACCATTGTGTGTCACCATGGGTATCTTGTGAGTTATAGCCAGAGACTACACAATGTATGCCTCTTGGGTGAACTTTAAATGTTTACTAATTGAGCCAAATTTTTTAAGGTATACTATCTTCATCCCATGGCACAACGTGAGAGTTTGAAATAAAAAATCTGAGTCACCCTACAGAGAGTATACCCTCTTCCTTTGTCGTCTATATAATTTTGATGGATTTTAAGATTTATGTAATGCCTCCAGCCTGAGATAAATATCATAATTTTTTTCTTGTGGAGATTTAAGCCATCAAAGGTTCAACTCAAATACAGTCTAAACCCCCTCTTGCCCTCCCTACCAATTTCTTTGTTAATTTGAACCAAAAAGTCGGACTCCACCTAAAAATAGAATTTTTGTGAGTTTATACACATTGAGGGATTTTATTTTGTGCTCTCCTTAGATTGAAGTCTAATGTCCCATGCTCTCAATTGAGCTTCATATTGAACACCCAAGTCCTTTATTTAAGCACAAGAACTTATGACTAACACTGAGACCTAACCCAGGAGAACTCACATGGTGAGGAAAGGACCGCAGTTAAATGTGCATTGTTGCAATTCTGCTGAAATGTATCTTATCATCAAGACAAGCCATGACTTTGTTTCTCAGATCCTCCCGTCCCCCCTCCAAGTGAAAGAAAATTATTTTTGTTGTGTGTGGTGCTCTCGACCCTATGTGAGTCGTCGCACTACATAATTTTTCTTCCTTGAACTTGAATTTTACATGATAATGACAGAAAGGGAAGAGGAAAGAATTCTTAAGTATGCTGGACAGTGTTGAGAAAGAAGTGCAGATCAACAAACATTTACAAAGGTTTGAGAGTCTCGGTAAGGAGATGACTTATTCATAACAAAAGTTTGATTGATAGTGATTTGGACTCTGAACATGAATGAACATGATGATAAAGGTTTTTGGGACAGAGTGATCACAATTCTGAAACTGATCAGTATAGAGATCAGAATAGAGAAGAAACGGAGGATGGAGAAAGTGATGACCGAAATAGTGACAAACTATACCACACGGAAAGGGACGGTGTCACAAAGTATCAAATGGAGCTGTCTTCCGAGAAGAAGCGCAATTCAGAGGTCAGAGGGGAAGGATGAATACTGTGATTCATCTTCCAGGTCCTATACACCTAGCTGGGCAAGTAAGCAACCATATTGAGTCACGGAAATTATTTTTCCCAGATGAAGCATTGCAAAAAATTTTAAATTACACAAATACTTTGATTAGAGCTAATAGAAACAACTTTTCTAGAGAAAGTGGTGAAAAAAATATCGACTTGATAGAACACAAAGCTGTTTTTGGTCTTCTCTATTTAGCTGTGAGCCTTAAATGTAATCATACTAGCCTGAGAGGCTTGTGGGCCAGTGATGTAGAAAGGTTTAGAATTACAATAACATTAACAGGGTTCCAGTATTCAAATTTTAAGCTATCCGGGACTAGCCACAGAGTTCCCTTTTTACGGAGTCACCCGCAATGCACATATGTGCGAAATTCTACAGAGAAAAAATCATCCGCCTTGACCGGGATATGAACCCGGATCCCTCGATTTCCGGCCGAGTGCTTTAGCCAGTTAAGCTACTGAGGCGTCCTCTTCCCCTGTGGATTTTTGTGACCTTTACAGGACTAGATGTTCTCGACTGCTTATGAGGAAAGATCGAACTTCGAACACAGAAAGGCATTCACTCTTATTTGACAAATTTTAAGCTATCCGGGACTAGCCACAGAGTTCCACTTTTACAGAGTCACCCGCAATGCACATATGTGCGAATTTCCGCAGAGAAAAAATCATCCGCCTTGACCGGGATTCCCGGTCAAGTCGGATTATTTTTTCTGTGGAAATTCGCACATTCCAGTATTCAATTTGAGCTTTACGCTTCAATGACATCACAGACTGTCAAATTAGAAAAGGCGTAGACGAGTTTGCAGCAGTAAGGAAAGTTTGTGAAAATTTTGTGGATAGAGGTAAGGAAAATTACTTACCTAGTGAATACCTGAGCACCTAAGCTTTTGGGGATAGATGCCATTTCTGGCAATATATATATATCGTATAAGTCGCCCAAATATGGGTTGAAATTGTTTGTGCTCAGAGATGTTTTCTCATTTTATGCTTATAACATATGTATTATATAAGCACACCAGTAGGTGTTAAAACCAGTTGAAGCATAAGCAGTCAAAAAGACTGTGTGCGATCTCTCGCATTGTTCCCGCTATGCGAGTTCTCCTGGATTAATAAGGGTCCAGTTTTACAAACCGCAATTAGAGGTGCCATCAACTATTTCTAAAATTTGAATACCAGAGAAAAGGCTTGGGTTGTAATGTTACTAAAATAGATTCAAATGCTATGGTGGCAAGGTTAATAAAGCATAAGAGTATAGGTTAGTGTTTCTTGGTTAAAAGGTTCTTTCAGTCACTTTGGAAAATAAAGTTTTGTCTGAATTATATCCTTTATTCTTCTTTTTTGCAGTCTGGTACTTTTATAGCCCAGAAAACAGACTTGGAAGAAAAGGAAGAACCCCCAATTTGGCGAGTGGATGGCAAATCTCTTCTTCAAAAATATGAGCCATTCAAGGCTGAAAATGGAAAAACATGGTATAGGAATGTTAGCACGGTGAGTATATACTTGTTTAAATAATACAGCATGAAGAATGTGTGGTGAAGGTTGAGTTGCTCAATTTTTTAAGCTAATTCTATCAAATGAAGATTATTTGGATATTTTAATGCTGAAAATGTTTTGTTTCAAGCTCTCATTGCTCTGTGCTTAAGTTCATTAATCTGATTGCTGTGAAACCCCTCTTTTACACTTTTGAGGGAACAAAGTGTAAACCACATGAAAATGTAAATTGAAGCAAATTCATTTCCAAATGTATCATAAATTTATGAAATCTGAATGGATTATACCCAAAATTTTTTGGCTGCCGCCAGCTGTTGCAATTGAATGGGAAAAAATGTATTTTAATCATATTTTCAAGACTACCAGGGCTGCAGGGCACCAATCCAATGACAAAAGGTTTTCTGTTTGGGCCCCCAAGTCTTGGCATCAAGGGCATGCACTTGTCCTACAAAAATACTAGATGTCAAGCATTCCTGTGTGTTGGCTGTATCAGTTGTCGGCAAGGATCTAATATTTTTTTTAATATGTGGATTTCTAGATTTTCTTAAAGCAAGTCATGGTAATAATGCCCTTTGAAGGTTAGGGTCCGGCATGTCAGCATATAGTCAAAAACACCTGTCTCTTCCACAGTAAAAATGTCTCTAAGAATAAATGCATGAACACGATTATGCAAAGCTGGGCGCTTCCGGTGAGAAACTTTATAATGATCTACACTTTCGGATTTACCACCATTACTGGTTTGATGACTCTTTTTAATCTGAGATACAGGGGATAATCCTCAATATTAAGAAAAATTTAAGCAATTTTTCCTGACTCACAGTGCAAACAGAAACTTAAAAGTCGGCATAATTACTGTTCTAAGTACTTATAATAATGTAATATGTATAGCAAATACCATTTCTGGTGAGTAACCTTGTTTCAGGCATGATAAATTGTAAAACATTTTTCTAAAGTCTGACTTCGTAGCAAGAAAACTATGCGGCATGGAAAAAACCTGATTGCTGAAGATTGGAGGCCATCCAAATGCCAACTAAATGGAGTGCCAGTATTTTGATTGCAATCACCGTTTTCAAGCTTGAGCTCATAAATAGGGAAAAAAATCATTATTTCACCTAATTGTCAACTTGGAGGATTTTTATCAAGGAAACTATCGGGGCTGGAAAAAAAACTACATGTCGAAGTTTGTAGAAATTTTAATGGCCGACAAAAAATTGAATGTCAGATTTTGAACTCTCCATTTATGAATGAGTGTGGAAAAACCATGCCATGCCATTTCAATGCCATTTTTTTCAATAGTTAAAGTTAAAAATTCACAGTTTTCAGAATTGCCAATGGTTTCTCCCTATAGCTGATGTGTGCCAAATTTCAAGTCTCTAGGTTGAACAGAAATGGATTAGAATTTGTGTACAGATGACTTTGTGTACATGAGTTACACATGTGGCTTTATAGTGTTATGGGGATTTATTTGTTAAACTAAGCTTTCTTAATCATTTATACTTGTAACTTATATTGATATAATCTTTTTTTTTAGTATTCTGGTTGGGGACCTAAAAGCCATCTTAAGTATCACGAACTTCCAGTAAAATTTATTAAACAAAATAGGGTTGAAACCATTGTTGAAATAATACAGGCTGAACTAACAATAAATGAAGAGTAAGTGAATTCCTTCTTTTTTGGTGTATTTATTTAATTATGTTTTACAATATACCACTTATATTTCTTTAAATTGTCATTTCAGTAAGCTTTGTGAAAAAATCATGAAAGAGTATGAAAAACATGCATATGCATACGAAGTGTTTGTGCAAACTTTGGCATCTCATGCCCTCGACTCCAATTTTCTGTCTGAAATCATAGCGGAAAAGGGTAAGTTATAGCCTAGTTAATTTACTACCATGAGGTGATTACACATAATGCATCTTTCAAAATAATAAATTACTTCACCAACTACACATTCAGTCAGTGATGAAATGGTCTGTAGTTTTGATGTTGATATAATCCATACTTAAAAATAAAAGTTTTGTGTGTGTATGGTCTGTGGAAGTGATGCTGTATTTAATGAAAATTTTAGTGGTGCAAAAAGAAATATTTATGCTCTCACTATGAAACACATTAGTGGCTTTGACAATGTTTACCCTACTTGATTTTACTACTTACCTACTTGATTTTTGATTATTATTTTGATGTTATCGCATGTGCCTTACATGTACTTTGTTTCTTATGCAGTGACTCCCCTCAGCCTCTCCTTCCTCCTTGTATCTTTCCTCCTCTCAAACTGATGTGTTTTGCAAACCAATTAATGATTCATTTTGAGAGCAATGGCATAGGTGATTGAATGGCCATTTTCACAGTGAAAATATATTAATGCAAGGATAGATCTATAAGCAATGCACAACAATTTATGTAACAGAGAGGGTAATAGGTAAAATATTTTTACTATACATTGAGTAAAGGCACTTATTTATGATATTTCTCAATATAGCTGCTAAGTCCCTCTACCCTTTGATCTGTTAGGGGCTCATTTTTACTAATATCCTCAGAAGAGAAGTCCATATTTTGTGAGTCGAGCCAACTTCGCACAACTGATTGGACATCAGCATCAGAATTAAAGTTCTCCTGTCTAGAATTTCTTCATAGAGCCAAATAGGTGATAGTCGTACATCACCTAGTCTGGACCAAACAGTGCATCACCAGTAATAATGCCTTCCTAAAAAGATTAACCATGTGTGGGGTGCCATGACAGGTGGTCCAGGCATTCCATCATTTGTTATACCATATGGACGTGTGTGAAGTTCTTTGCCACCTGCTAAGAACTCGTTTATGAAAGTTCAGTCGATCGTGCACAAGGTCACACACTCTGCCGTAAGGTGTGTTGTACATTTTCACCAGTATGCAAAGTTGCTTTGTTTCAAATTATTTGATGCTGCTACAGGATGCCCAGCACTAGGCTATTCCATCAGAGTCTTGTGGTCCTCTGCAAAGAATATGCAATGCCTGCCATTGTTGCTGTGATCCAAACAGACTTCAGTGTACACAAATATCATCTACCTTTGAAATTAACTCAGATTTTAGCCATAAGCCCACCAAAAACTAACAGCACCTCTGCTCTTCACACATGAATGAATATGATGCACCCAATATTTTTGCCATGTAGTTCACTCCTCTGCTGCAATTGGTTCTCCTGAAACAAAAAAGCCAACTACAAGGCGAACTTAAAAGAATTTCTGTGAAAGTATCACATCCCAGAACATAACACTAATGTGGGAAAAAATTGTTGTGTGTTACTTATTGATCCGCCATGAAATCAAAGCTTTTAAAGTCAATCAGGCTGAGGTAATGGGCAGGGCCATTAAGAATCACTGTTCTCAAATGTAAATTGTAATTCATGATTCATTGGTTTTCTGGAGAAGTGACTAATGGCTGAGGTAACTTGTGCAGTAAAGAATAGGGTGTTGTTTAATTGATCCGTAATTTGGATTATTCAAAAATGTTACGGTGAGTTAAGTGAAAAAAGCTGTCAAATCACTAATGAATCATGCATCTCTCACAAATTCATGTCAATATATGGCTTTAATCTGGTTTTGGTGTTGTTTAAAATCATTTTAGCATTACGCAATATGCTTTTCATCCAAAGAGGATGGGAATGGGATCACTATGAACCTGGATGCTGAGGAAAGTGGATGTGGCTAGCATGTGTGTGTTTGAGGGTTAGGCATGGAGGAGGTTGGAGTCATGGAATAAAGAAGAGAACAAATGGTGATTTCCTGGTTATGGTGGTTGAGGAGAGGAAGCTGATGGAGGAAATTGCTGTATTTCTTGGCCTATTAGATACAATTTTTTTCTTGAAAGTGTGACCCAAAGTAGGCCTGTGTCTGATGGGGCAAGGGTATACTGTAGAGCACCTGTGCTAATTGAGGCAGAAGCCCACTCCAATAATAGAAAGTGCCAGTTTATCCATTCATGTTCAGTTGTGTGGTAGTTATGCCCTAAGGTTTCAGCACCATGCCTTCTCGAAGTCTTTCACATATATTTGTGATGAAATGCTAAAATAACAACAATATTATTTCATTTCAGTTTTCATTTTGGTGCTTGATATCGATGTATGTTGGTTACATGAAATAAATTGAATAATTTAAGTTTAAATAGGTGATGAGGGGTGAGACCATGATAGAGGAGGATTTTTGGCCAAGGAAGAGAAAGGAAGAGTTTCCAATCATTGCATTTACAAATGATATGGTATGAAGTCACTCACAGTGGTGCACTTATACCAAGGGTTGAAATTTGTCATGCAAAAATCATTTGACTATCTCAAATGATATTTTCAGTTTGAGAAATTTGTCAATTTCGTCGTTATATCAACGAAAATTTTGCGTTTAATCACCTCAATAGTGGCTTTGTAACCACGATTATCATCTCATGTGCCACAGTGTTGACTTGAGGCATGAACATCTAGTTCACATAAACCCCCCTTGAAATTCACCTTTAAGGAAGATGGCTTAGTGGTGTAACTGGCTAACACATCTGACTGGCAGTTGGGAGATACAGGTTCAAATCCCAGTCAAGTCAAAAGATTTTTTTCTTGGTGAATTTCAACCCTCTGGTGTATAGAAAGGCAGAGGTAATCAACAAAGAGGAAAGAGAAGGGTTGCTAAGGAGAGAAAGGAAAAAGGGCTACTGATGAGGTTAAGGAGAGTAATGTGGGAAAATGGTAAATTTGTTAGTGGGTTGGGTCCTACAGTTATTGAAAGATAAGTATAGGTATTCTCATCTCAGAGTAAACACACTGTAGACTTCTACTAATGTAAATGATCTTAATTGGCTGGATTTAGTTCTGAGAACTTGAACAGAATCTGAGAACACTAGCGTAGAAACATACCAGAACTTCAGTTGAAAAATGTACAAATGACATGTCTCTAATTTGATCTTAGTTTTTCTCTGATTTGTTTCGCTCAAATGTGGTTCTTACCAAGTTTTTATTTCTCTTTTTAAGGTCTTGCAAAGTAGCCTTTTACTGGGTTATTTATTCCCATTTCTTGCTTAATTTCAGATGATTACTTCCTCAACTGTGTTGAAGAAATAGACAAAGTGTGTGGAGAAAAGAAAAATAGGCTTATGGAAGCATGCCAGTGGCCAAAGAAGTTGACAGTAAGCTCCTAACTGCTCGTTAAGTATTACACCTCCTTTATTTTCACTAGTGTGTAAATTTCATTTTGTTTTTAAGGAAAGTCTTGTTACTTGGCCGATGATGACATTGAGTCAGAGTGAACTCCTTCCCAAAAATCAGTGCAGTGTGTGCTATGTTAACCAAGCTGTGACTCATGTGAAAATGGATGGGAACCCATATAAGTTTTCAACTCTGGAGTATGAACCTCCCAGTGAAGAATCGTTTAAATCAAAGGTAAGCACGTAGTAAAAAATTACCAGAGCCTAAATGGTGCAACATCAGTGAGTTGAGACTTACGTTGAGAGTTATGATAAATCCTGAAAAGGCAGAAGATAATACAGACAAACAGGGCAATATTTAAAAAAAAATATATCGTAAAAGTGTAACTAAGGATAGGAAAAAAATTTTACATGCATAAGTAAACGTAGAAATGATTATTCTATCATATGCATTTTCTTTCGTTAAAATTGGTTGATCCTAGTTAAAGATGCAGCATCGCAACGAATTTGACTTTTTTAATGGACAGTAGCCGCCACACCGACCAAATTGAGCCTCATGAATACCTGCCAAGATTCCTATCATTCCTCCTTTCCCACCTTTCGCCCCTCTTCCCACAATGTCCTCCAGCCTGTTGACTGCCTCCTGATTTATTCTATCTTAATTCATAATTTCATCTTCCTTTCTTCTATGATAAATGTCCCTTTTCTGTTGCAAGTTGTGAGGGATGTTTTAACTAGAAATTGTTGGAGTTGAGTGATTATCTATTACATGAAAAGAGAATGAAATGGAGGGCTGCAGGAAACCATTCCTCAGATTGATTCCTGTTGAAGGCTAGTTAGTAGACTCGAGTTTGGACATTTATTAAAAATGATCCATAGAACTTACATAAATATGCGTTACATCAAACTTAAGATTATTTTATTTTGTAATTTACCATGGTTGGAGATTATTTTTACAAAACACTTTGAATTTTTCATTTCAATGAGTAGAAATAGTGGGCCAATTTTATGGTGTAATCAAACAGAATGCTCTCCTTGGTATTAATAATGAAGAAACCTGAAGTTAACTTATAATGAAAGTGTTTAAATGTGTGGGAAAACATATTTAAATATATCTCCAAGCTTTCAGTCCTTTCTCAATATCTATAATATGTTGCAATCAATTTTATGAAACACCTTTCTTGGTTATGGAAAGCACCAGAAGCAAGATCTTGGCCTTGTTTTGAAGCTCTTTTCAGCAGTATTTTTAAAAAAATACCACAGTTTACCCACATTGTGGAATCAATTTTTAATGAGTTAAAACAGTAGACTCTATTTATTATGAAGTTGATGCTTATGAATCGCCACATATGGTGGGGGAAGCTCAGAAACAGCCGCAGCCGCATCCCCGCAGTATGCGGCGACTGTATGTAACATGGTCGTGATGACGAGGTCAGGGGGTGCCTCACCGGGAAGTTGTAAGTGAAGGGCGGAGCAAGCTGCGGGCGTCCGGGACTCCCGGGATATGGAAAAAAGAGGCGTGTTTGTGCTACCACCCTGATAGTCAATGGCGACAGGGAGGGGTGGGCAGGCAGGGAGAGCTGACCAATCCAAGCAGGCTTTGTGTACACCAGCCAGCCAATCGCTGGTAAGGTATGCTTGCCGTGATTGGCTGATTGTTGTGTACTGGGTACCACATACAGTACAGCACCAGTATCTGTACCTGTTCATACAGTATTGCTCCAGTACATACAGTACAGTATACAAATGTTCAACAGTCAAAACCCCATCATGGCTCCACCAGCAAGAAGAAAGAAATATGAAGCCAGTTTCAAACTTAAAGTTGTTAACTTTGCAATGGAACATAATAAATGTGCCGCTGCAAGACAATATGGAGTGACAGAAAAGATGGTTTGGGGCTGGAAAGCAATTGAAAAAGCATTAAAGAGTATGTCAAGGGGTAAGTGTGCATTAAGAAGAGGCACCCCACGTTGGCCAGAACTCAAAAAACATGTAGCAGAAGTGGTGAATGAGCATCGCCAAAACGGTTATGTAGTGACACGAAATAAAATGTTTGTTTGCATTTCTGTGGGCCAAATGTAACCCAGATCACAGCAGCACATTTAAGGCCACTGTATCCTGGTGTACTAGGTTCATGGGAAGGCATAATATGGTACTGAGGCAAACGATGAAAATTGCTCAAAAATTACCTGCAGATCTTGATTGCAAAGTAAATAGTTTCCATTGATATGTAATACAACAGTGCACTAAACATAGCTATGCGTTAAGTAGTATTGGAAATATGGACGAAACTCAAATGAATTTTGATATGGTTGGAAATTAAACTGTCCATAAAAAAGGTGAAAAAACAATTTTAATGAAAACAACAGGATATGAGAAGTGCAGTTTTACAGTGGTACTAAGATACACAGCTGATGGCACCAAACTGAGCATGTATGCATATTTATTTTGTTTTGTTGCTTAATAGTACACCAAACGCTCTCTATTTCATTGTCCTCTAAGAAGTGAGCAGTACTATTCAAATACAATTTAACTGCTATGAATACTCTGCCGCCAATTGTATCTGGTCGATCACGTCTATAGATTTTATTTCCTGTTGGAAAAACTTTGCTGCCGTTAATATCCTCTACAAGCCAGCTCTCTGTTCCAATTACTATATCTGCATTTTCAAATATATACTCAACTTCAGCACGTTTGTTCTTTACGCAACAGAAATATACTATTACTAAATTTATATTGCACTTAGCTTGATGGATGTTTGCTGTTTTATGTAATTCTGTGTGTTATCTTTTTGATGGACACTGAAACCACTGAGAAGGTAGTTCTTCTTTGAAGTTTTGCAGTTATCTTGAGAGCACGAGTGGGAATTATTTTCGCTATGAAAGTAACATTTATTTAATTGTGCTTCCCCTAAGTTTTTTCGGCAATGAAGGCCTACATTACATGGATTTACTTGGAGGCTGTTATCGGGTCTATACTTTCGAATCATGCTGATTGACCTACTCTCTAGCCTAAAGAATTCCTACAATGCTCGAAAATCTTGCGGTCCACCCTTTCTCCTGTGAAATCATCAATGTAATGAACAAATAAATGAAGAAATCCACCATTATGAAAAAGTGGGATACAAATAAGACCTCATATTTCAATGTGTTTCATACACTACAAGGGAATGGGGCCTAAAAGTGATTTCACCGCAATGAGTATTTCACTATTTCACCACAACGAATCTACTTGTAAAACCATATACTTAAGGGTGGGACTGCCCTTTATATGTCACTGTATAGTGTTGCACTATAAAGAGAATTTGCAGTAGTTCTAAATATCGTGCATTATTCCTGTACCATAAAGAACCCTTGAAAAATGAGGAAGCAAATCATATTAAAACCTGCTTTTGGAGAAAAGGCGGTGGGAAATGTTTAGAGATTTAAAAGAGTACAAATTCTACTCAAAATAAAAGTAATGCAAAAAGGATGTGTAGCGATTATTTATGCCCTTTGAGACAATTCACTGAAGAAGCCCTTCCCTTTTTTTTCCTTTCCCTTTTTTTTATGGATGTTTTGAAAGCACTGAAACCTTGGAGATGTATTAAATATCTTTTCCTACTAATGATAACAGTTTCATCATGAGTAAACTTCTAAGTTTATTCATTAACTATGCCAAAGAGAACATTCCATTTGATTAAGCCACAAAACGAGTCCATTTTCTATTCTCATTGTGATAAAAAGTCGGAAGTGTGTGATAGAAACAATCTGCAACCATAATTAAATGCTTAATAAAATAAGCGCAAGTTTGATGTCACTCATGTTCATGTCAATATATACAATGAATCATTTTTAATCTCTTTCCAAACTCAGGTCTACATAATATTTGCACCGTCAGTGAGTAGCATCATTTCAGGAAGTGTATTTTCAGTCAGGAGATATTTTTTATATTTTCTCCGTAAAAATTTCTTATATTTGTAGAAAATTTAGCAATCCTCATTCTTAATTTGTTACAGTCTATGAATTAAATATGCAATTCTTTACTCCAAGAAAAGACTTCACACTGATAACCCTTGTTCCAAGAGGAACCTTGAAAACTGGAATGTTGTGGATTTTTTGCTGGTTGCCTTTTGATTAATATGGAAGTGGGAACACCTTAGAGTACAGTCACTTTTTCTATCATTGACATCATTTTCTATCTTGGAATGCAGAAATGTATGTTTGATTTTAGTTGAAAGAGTGTTTTAAGATAATGGAGAAAAATAGGTAGTTTCACTTGTTTGATGAAAAAATGGTTTTCAGTCTACTTCTGAATTAAGAAATTCTTTCATTTTGCCCTTTAGCGTAAAAAAATTTCATTTAATATTCCTTTTCTTTGTCTATTTTTTTAGGAATTCAGTATTTGCATCAACTGCTCTGAGATATTGACCATTTTTCATAGAATTGTGCATTTAAAATATCATACTTATGAGAATGGAGTGAAATTGGTGTTGGATAAGAAAACCTTGGATCCTAGCAAAAATAATACCGATATCCTTCATGACATCCTTGCTGACGAACCTCGTGTCAAAAAGGTAAGTTTTTCCAAATTGTGTTATATACTTACTTGTATGAAGTGCGTTTCAGTGAGCTTATAAATATGCTTGAACTGTATTGACGTCAGGAGTGGTAATAACTCTTCTCTCTATTTTGTTTTTCGAATTTTATTGTAAGTGGATGATTCATTTTGTATCTATTGACCATTTTGAGGTTAAGTATATAATGTGATAAGGATTCTGCCCAACTTATTGTTTGCATATTTGTTCCAGGAATTCCAAGAAGTAAGTCGGATGTGGGCCCAAGCAGAGATTAAGTCAAAAAGAGTGAAGAGAGTAGACGAGAAAAAAGTTATCACTATTAAATAAAGTTTTGTCTTTAGTTTGTCTTGATGATATTCACTTCTACTTGTATATTTTCTATTATCAATACTTTTTTTATCATTTAAAGATTCATCATGAATTAATAAAGATGTGATGTTTATTTTGTGAACCATGTTTTTATTTTAAAATTCATATTCCTAATTCATTTTTATACTGTTTATATTGGTGATCAAATATTCCAAAGTGATTCAAAGCAGTGATGCTCATTTTCCCCACTATCATTAGGCATTGACCAAAGTTTGTATTATTGTGTTTATTGCACGATTATTTTAAGCTTTTGAAATGAGATGCTGGCTTGCAGTTACCATGTAACGTAAACTATGAATACAAGAATTCAATGCTCTCATAACTGACCTTGAGAGTTATTTGGATTCAATTTCTCCTGTACTAGATGATTAGTATGATTTTGAGGTGTTTTTATTTTGCAAACCTGCAATTAATTTTGTATGGAGTTAGTGAATATAAGATGTAAATTTCATTGATTCTCTCACCTTTAGTGAATATAAGATGTAAATTTCATTGATTCTCTCACCTATGGTGGTGTTCTGCCTTTAGGATGGTCCTGTCATGACAGCTCTCCATTTTTCCTGCTTCTGTGTCAGGGGGTTAAGGTATGGCACTTTCATCTTATGTTAATTCCATCTGTTATCTCTTACTATTTTTTAGCTTTATTTTTTCTCCCTTTTAGCATTCTTCTGATTTTAATATTGAACAGCATTAATTCTTCTCATTCTTAGACCCAATTGCCTCCTATTCCTTTTCCTGTATTTTGCCCAAAATGCTCATGATCTGTTTTCGTTTTCCTTCCTTTGTGTCGATGTTTCAGCACTGTACAATTTTACCCTTGAAGGCTCTGTAATGATGCTCACTAAGTACTTGAATCTTCATTTCTTCAGTCATTTCTCCTTTTAAGCTAATTTATGCTGATATTTCCCCCTTTTTTGTATTATCATGCATTCTGCTCTCTGCTCTCAATTCTAAACTCCTCACATCTGTGCAGATCTTAAAGCATTGTAGTGATATTCTCTTTGTTATCACCTAACATAACCTCATCATCTGTAAGTATTATTAACTCCTCTTCTTCCTAAATTCATTTTGATTTCTATCAAAACATCCTCTGGCATTTTATTTGAGATAAATTTAGAAATATAAGTGATGGGTAGCTTCCTTCCTATATTCACTTCTCTCTTTACATCCAAACATTCTCTGGCTCTGTGAAGGCTTTTCGGGCTCTTTTCTCCTTATTTCCATTGTTGTGGATGATAGTTTCTGATCACTGCCGAATGTATCAAAATTCACTGCCATTTCAACATCTCCATGGAAGCCTTTGAGTTCATATTCTCAGACTTTCTTCAAGGTACATTTTTAAGTGAAAGAAAGCACCGCTGACTTGCCACTCTCCCAATTCCTATCTTCTTTTTCATCTCCTCCCTGGCTGGTTGATCATCGTAAAGACTTCTATTAGTCTTCTTTCCCTCCATTCTAATCTATGATCTCAATATGAGGTTGTCTCTTCCACTAGGCCGTGTCCAAAGCTTTTCTTGATCAATAGACTAAATATGTACACTAATCTATTTATTTCAATATTTCTCTCTCCAATCACTCACAGCAGAATTATTGCATCCATTTTCGTGATTCCCATGCCAATTGTACACTGCACCCCAATTGCATTTAGTTTTCTATTCAATCTTCTCCTAATCATGCTCAGCAATATTTTGGTTGTGTGGGGTGTTCTATATTCTTTGAACTTCTGTGTTCTTTAATTCTTATTTGTGTTTGTAATGATTTCTAAAATTCTTGGAGAATTTTCCTCATCTGTGCAGTTCATTGCTTCTATCTATGCTTTCCCTTACCACCCAACTCCTTCAAAGCCTTTGGCATTTCCTCTAGAATATCTTTACAACATAGAACTGATTAAAAGTTCTAGAGGCCTTAGGTTATGGATGAATTTGAGGCCCCATGTTACTATCTATAGCCAACATATACAACATTGAAGGGATGCATGCTTTTCAGAACCAGAAAAAGATCTGCACTCTCTTATAAGAACTTAATTCAAGTTAGTTCCTTCAAATTTCTTTTATTATCTAAATCTCATACAAAGTAGAAATTAGGAAAGATTAATCTTATTCAATTAAGTAAAAATGACCCCCAGAGGCTCCCTCACAAAGTTAGACTTGGAGCTGTAGTCTTAATATAGGGCTGATTATAACCTGCCTTTTTCCGATTTTTCTGTTCCTCTGTGTACTTTTTGTTATTCTGCACTCCTAATCATCTGCATTACTCTCATCCTCTTACACCAGTTCTTCCCTTTGCATAACTGCTCCAGATATTCCTTCCTTCTCATTGTCATGACTATTCCTTCATTTCTTGTTTCTCAAGTTAGCCTTTTAAGGTAGTTTGAGCGGAATGGTTCCCTAGTCATAATGGACACCATATTCGAATTTTACATTTTAATTTCTGCAGCTGTAGGAAGTATGAATTAAATTTTGCATAATTAATGGGGCAATAATTATATATTTAATATGACTAAAAGTCTAAGTCATTAAATGAAGATATCTGTACCAAGTCTGAAATTTAATTAATTTTTTCACACAATACATTTAAAACTCCTTTACAATGGAAGGTTTTTTGCAATCTTGAAAAAATTACTGCAGTGACGCAGGATTTATTTTCAAGAATAGCAGAGAAAACATAGAAACTACACACTGTTCACTTTTTGAGAGATCTCAGAGTTACAAATTTTTCATTTTTTAAAATAAGACCTCACTGGAGTGCATACAAGAACCATTTCCCATGTAGAAGGGCAGGTATTTTTCATCAAAACTCTCAGGAAATACATAGTTTAGTATGGAGCTGATAGTTTGATATCTTAGGAAGGGGAGATATTTTTCTTTAAAATAGATGAAATCCCCAAAGCAGAATGAGTTATCTTTCTGCAACGGTTGTTGCTAAGACGTAAAACTTTCTGCGAGTTTGGCCGTTTTAGTAAAAAATTAATCTTAGAGGTTTTATAGGTGAATGAGTAAGCAATTCACACATGATCAATTCTTTGTTTTTATCAAGCTTAGTAAATAGCATTCCAATATTTTTTTCAGTGTATACGATATCTTTCTGCAGCCCTCATTTTTGTTCTGCGACAATGTCGCGTTGCTCGATGTTCTGTTTTGGGGGATGAAATTCATTAATGTCTAGGTGAAATGATATTTTGCTCAAACTACCGTAATTTGTCATCATAATTTATCTCCTCTATGGTCTTTATGTTTGTACATTTAGACTGATCAAGTGTTTCCACCTCTTTGCACGTAACTGCCACCCTCTCATCTTAGGCCTTATGATTTTCTTTCCCTTTCGGTGCTCTTAATAAATTAGCTGTACATTTACAGATTTTTGATGATTATATTCATATGTGCATTTGCTCAAGGCTAAAATAGTTACTTTTCATGCTCATCATGTGCCTCTGTTGAGAACTATACGAGAATAATACTGAGAACTATACGAATTTGATATAGTTTTCCATTATATTGATATTTCCAAGGGTGCTCAAACCAAATGTTACCTATTGTCAGGTAATTTTCATTACAGAAGCTAATCAGTCTTGGCCATCTTTCATTCCCACTTTCCAACCCAAAATTACCTGCTGTTTTACCTTTGTTTCTTTCCCCTATGACTTACTTCTAGTTTACAATTATTAGTCTGCAAGCCCCTCTTCTTTCCTTCCCTATCACATTCTCTATTCTGTCATAGCATCCCTCTATTCATCACAATGCTGACTGGTGAGGTTATATACTTATGCTATCACCTAATCTATTCTTCTGGCTTTGATCTGTACCATGATTATTCTTTCATCAATGTATTCCGTTTTCATAAATTTATCCTTCATTCTCTCCTATTAGTAACCTTACTCCATCATTACCACTTTTTTCTCCTGAATGTATAAATATTTCTTATTTCCAGTTCTGCATCTTTACTATACCTTCTTATTTTATCTCATTAATTGCTAGGACATCAAGTTATTTTTTTATCACTTCTTGTTGGGCATCAAAACTTTTCTCCTTGCAATGTATTCTTATTCTTTAATGTATTTTCCTTTTCTCCTTTTTCTTTTACCAAGTACCTTGTTGATCTACTCCCATTCTAAAGATCCAAATGAGGAGATGCTTTTGCTCTACATCATTGTACATAGAGGTCAATACTATTTATATATTCTTTGCCTTGTCCTTATTATCATACAATGATCTTTTAAGCATTGGTTTCCCCCTCACTTTTACATCTTTATTGTTGTCCAGCAAGTGATTCTTCTGCCTCTAGTGAAGAATCCGGGGACAAGAGTGTGCCATTTACAGTTACTAATTCATCTTCATCATGTAGGCTGTTGGCACTTTGTGATAGGTTACCTTCTACTTCCTGAAAATATCTTGTTCATTAATAATAAAATGCTGCCCCCTTTTTTCCCCCATCTAGGACCTAGGACCAGCATGGTGTTTCCCATACTTTTTAGATTCTATTTTCCAGGTCATGTATACTTGTGGTACAGCCTTGGTACAGTTGTCCCTAGTTTCTCAGCTCTGGTGGGGTAAGGGGGTGGGCAGGGCACACTAGCCAGAGGTTGCTGAATGTGCTATGTCTCAGGAGGAATGGAGGTAAAGGGAGGTGGTCTCAGGTTGGGTTAAATGAGTGCATGGAAATGTATTGACCAATGGACAGTCCATGACAGTGACTCCAGTGGTGAAGACTTATGGTACACTGCTCATAGAGGAGTGCTAAGGGATCACACATGAGGCTTGTGGGTCACTGAAATTTTATGAGGGTATGCTCTGCAACCTTATTTGCTATAACTTCTCAATTATTGTGCAGAGAGCTTCATCCGGAAAAAAGTGACAGCAGGACAGAAATAAGATGAAGTAGTGATGGGCATGTAGAATGTGTTAATCCCTGGAGGAGATAAGGAAGCAACAGATTGGGTTATTGGAATAGATTAAGGGGATACTGAAGATGTCAAAGGAGAGGTCATTGCATCAGAGGGGAGAGTAATGGATGGGATGAAGATTCGAAGGACATAAGCCTAGTTGATGAAATTGTTTCTGGAGATAATTGGGCTTGTTGCTGTAAAAAGATGTAGTAGGTATTTAAGTAATTTTAAATCAATTTCTTGTTCTTTCATTTTCCTTGCACTACATACAATCATTAATTGATAAGGCTGAGCTCTTCTGCTAGGGTGAAATGCAGGCTTATAAGAATTAATAACCGAGGATAGATTACTGGAATCTGGCAATCCAGGTAAAAGCACCAACACAAGTGTGCCTAGCACAGTACTTGTGTATACACTACATAAAGCAGCAGTTAGTTACACAACTGTGATAATGATCCAAAAAATCTATGTCAAAATATGCTGATCGTCAGTCTTGCTGCTATCTCATCCAGAGATGGATTTGTTTACATATGCCACCAAGAGGCAGCCAGTTGAGAAAGGATACAAAATGAATTCCATAGGTGTTTTTACCCTAGAAACAATAACTGGAGGAGTGTGATATCAAAATACAGATCATTAAGACTTATATGACTCAACTGGGATTAGTACCCAAACTTTCAGTTAATGCACAGAGTGCCCAGAAAATTTGTGGGATACAAGCCATTTTTGAGTTTAAATCCCAAGATTGAGTGCAGCTCTGAAAAACTTGAAGGCAGATCTGAGTTCGAAATTCACTACCTGCATAGATTTGATTGAGAGCTGGAAACAATTCTATTCTTATATGAAAATAGATAACGTTTTAATTTTTTTCACAGCAGTATAAAATGGGTTCTGCGGTACGATGCAAAAAATCACACCTAGATTTTCTCTTACAGAAAATCAGAGGCTAATGGTAATTCTCCAATGTACAAGTGGTTCAAATAATACAGAGCGCAGGAGATTCATGAAGCCAGTTGAGATTTCCTTTGACATACAAAAACCCTTTACAGCACTAAGATCTGCAAGAGGTTGTTTTCACTCGTCCAGACATCCTAGCATAATAGCTGATATTGGGTGAAATTTTATTTTCTTCTTACAGTCATAAAGAATTGACGGAATTTTTGCACATCTTAGGTAAGAGGTTTACGAAAGATGAACGGATAGATTAGGAGATAAAGAGATGTGTGAAAGTGGTAGGTAGCATGTGGAGCATATCAAGGAATTAGTGCTTGTCTAAGGAAGCGAAAATTGTGTACATAAGTGTGCTTGTGCCCACTTTGTTGTATGGTAGTGAAACATGGGTATGTCAGGATAGACATAAGAGTAGACTAAACGCCATGGGTATGAGTTATCTGAGGAGTATTTATGGCATAAGTAGGATGGATAGTAAGGAATGAATGGGTGATAAATGAATGTGGGTTAGATGCTCCAGTAATGGACATATATGAAAGGAATGTGCTTCGTTGGTTTGGCCATGTTGAGAGAATGAATAAGAGTCGAATAACGAAACAGATATATGAGTGAAATGTGTGGTGCGAGAGGGAGAGGTAGCCCGAGAAAGTTGTGGTTGAGGAAATTCTTATGAGGAGGAATATTAGGAGTCTTAAAAACAGGAGGGCGTGTATGAAACAGAGTATGGGGGTAAATGAGGCAAAAGAGGTTTGCAAGGATAGGTCAGTATGGAGGAAATAAGTGACGCAGAGTTAGGTGTACAAATGTGCATTGGTGAGTGAACCTCTGAGGCTGTGCCTACCCCAGAAGGGAACGGTGTGTTTGGTACATATGTAAGAATAGTGCGGTGTGGTTATATGAACCACTGGTTAGGGCACTGCCTTGGTGGGTATGTACAGGTGATGGACCCACTTCAACCTCCATTGGGGATAATGGGTTCCACCCTCGCCAACGACAAAACCCAACGAAACAACACCAAAGTTTAAAATTGTGGTTAGGTTAAGACACGTGAGGACACGTTAAAATTAGGTTAAGACACGTGAGGAAAACGTAAAACAACTCATTAGTAACAAGATTACCCAGAGATATTCTTTCATTCATTGCCCAAAGAGACGGCCGCTTAACCTCAATACTTCCGATAGAAATATTTTCAATTGAACTTCCCACAGCATTAGAAATATGGCAATTTTTTTTAGAAAACTCCCATGAAATTAGCGACAACTGCCAACATTAATTCACACACTGCGATCCTCATCGACAGCCGTAAGTGCCTTAGTAACAGGGGTTACAATGGCCGCGGGCGATTCGAAGGCCTTCATCATTGTCTGTATATCTACCCTCCGCTACTGCAACCATAACCATAATTTAAACTAATTTAGATTATTTACACGGCCACATATCCGTGTCCACGACGCTGGTTAACGCCAGGCCATGACGCTTAAACTAAGTTCTCGTCTGAGATTCAAATTAACTTCAAAGCCAAGAGATTCACATGCCTCTTACTGATCACGGAGAAATTTCGTCAGGATTGGTTGCTAAAGGCAATCAGGGATCACCATGGAGCGACCGTGATCTAGAGCGTTGTTTAGTTAACTAATTGTAGCAAAGTTCTCCCAACCTGAGAGCGAAACTAATGAGTGTACGTTCACACCTGTTTAAAACGCAAGGCCATGATAATACGAAGGCATGATTGGCGAATAAGATAATCTGCAAGCTAAATGTGCCTTTTATCAAGAAGAGCAAATTGAGACAGCTACTAAGTAAATGAATAAAAATAATAAATAATTTTAGCGAATATCAAAAGTGTCCACTGCCGCAACACTAAGCACACACAACTCATTTATCAGAAATAAAGGTTCATTTGACGACATTTGACTTGCGTAGGACGATTCTGCGTACCGCTGCGCACTCACACGGCAGATGTGTGTCATACCTAAACACATCTAGTTGTTGCGCTTTGAAGGATGCCTTCAGCCTCTGCGAAGCTAGAAAAACAAGCCTCTACGGAGGCCGTAGACCCATTACGTCAAGCCATTACTGCAATCGAGCACAAAATACGTAATTTGGAGAAAAGGAAGGTACGTTCGAGGTGGATCTAGTCGTAGTTCTGACATTACATGGGCATTCGTTCACCTGTCATTGGAGAAATAACAGTCCGCCATGTTTTATTTGCCATGTGCTCCAGCGAGAAATATTAATTGGGCTTGCGATTTAATCTATGTTGTAGTTTTTGGAGTCTCTAACGTCTGTAATAATATCAATATTGTGCCTGGAAGAAGGCCTTGGTAGAATGCATCTAGACGGGATAACATGGCGGTCCTGTGCTGCCTAGCGAATTCGAAATCATTCCTTTTTGGTTTTTTTGATGTGTAGCCTTCTTCTAGATGCAATCTAACCTCGCCTCATATATCGATTGTGTATTATTTAAATACTTGCATGCAGTCTGTTTTGAAGGAGCCGCATGCGGAATGTTGGATCTCAAGGTTAGCCGTATCGGTTTTTGACGTAAGCGTAGTGCTTGTGTTACAGAATCTTCAAGTTGATAATAATTTTCTTGGGTTTCATTTTAGAACTACTGTTTCGTTGAAATCTGTGTAACTCCACCACTGTTAATTCGTTGTGGTCTATTGCGTACTTTTTTTCGCTAGACCCTGATAAACTAGTGTTACATTATTTTCTCGAAGTGTGGACTTTAAAAGTTGGCGATGATGAGTTCGGTGATATGTAATTGAAATGGTGATTTCCATTTCACCAATCTAGGGGAAGCTCGAGTCCTACAAGGAAGAGCAGAAGAACGGCAAAGATCTTAATAGCGACCAATCTACTGCGGTTGCTAAGTACGATGAGGTTATCCAAACTTTAGAATTTGCTCGGGAACTGAATAAAAATTTCAACGGAATTGCAGCTGATGCAGCCAAGGCTTTGAAAAAACAACAACGAAAAGAACAGCTGGAGAGAGCTCAGCAGGAAATAAACCGGGTTAAAGAAATATTAGTGATACAGGTAATGTATATCGTCTTCTAAGACCTTAGTTAAATACCTCCAGTTCGCAATTCTTGTAAGGTAGGTATTTTTTAGTTTTCAATGAGTGCCAGGACTTGTCGGTAAATATCACCCTACTGCGAATTCTGCTGTCTTTGGTGTTACTGATCGCCAGTGTATTCGTCTGTCTCGTTTTCGTGAGAAATAATTTCGGGAGTTTTCAGGTTTTCTGCTGGGATTTTGGGGTGGATGACGCAAAACCTTATGCCTTTGAATAATTAGGACATAGCAGTGTCGTGTTTAGCTGCACTTCCGTTCTCCCACAATCTCTAGCGAAGCCACACTAGAAGTAATCATGATATATCTAAGAGCGGTGTTGTGGGCCGGTTCGCTCTTTCCTTCTATGTAGGAAAGATATATAAGCCTAGCTTGCATTTTTGGGCATTGTTTTATTCATACCTCTATATGCTTTTGAGAACGCTATGCGGGTTAAACTACTTTCAAAGGTCTCAGTGGCGTTTGTTTTGACTCTACCAAATTCGTTGTCTGTTCTAGCACGTTTCTCGTAAAAGCATTTAAGTGATAAGTTTTTACGCTAATTGCCATTTCACACTAGCCCTCAATTCTCTCTATGGCGCCTTCTCAGAACTTATTCTAAATTAAAACGTTATCTATTTGTATATAAGAATAGAATTTTTGTACATTTCTTAATCACATCTATGCAGGTAACGACTTTCGAACGCTGATCTGCCTGCAAGTGTTTCTTAGCTCCACTCAAAATCTTGGGATTTAAACTGAAAATATGGCTTGTATCCCGCTAATTTTCAGGACGCTTAGTGCATTAACTATAGGCTTGGGTTCGAATCTCAGTCGAGGCGTATCTTTTTTCTGCTAATTTTCTCAGTTGTCTTAACCAGCGAGTGACAGTGACTCTGTGGTTAGTTCCGTAGTTATTGAATTTTAAAAGTCTTAATGATCTGTATTTTGATATCCCACTCCTTAGACGTTTCACATTACCCCTAATTTCTTTTTATGACGCTTCCTCGGGAGCTACTGTTGTTTATGTTGGCGTTAGGCAGAGTTTTCTGGGAAAGTGTGTTAATTGATTGTGCTAGGACGAATTTGTAAATAGTGAATATTTGAGGGGATGATAAACGTATGTTCCCCAATTTGTCGGTTTCACTTCATGCATATTTTGGGGCAATGTTGAATCAGTCGATCCAAATAATTCAGTGACAGGTAAGTTATAATCACTGGGAGCTGCCAGTGTGTATCCCTCAAGGTGAGTGAGCATTGTGAAGTATTATATTTTCGAGCAGAGTATGGTGTGTTTGAAATGCTCTCTAGGGATAGTTAGTTGAATGTGCAATGTGATTGTCATTTGGGTCTGTGATAATTTTCAACTCTGAGGACTTGATCGAAAAGTCATCCTGTAGACTTACGGGTTATAGTAGGGTATTATCATTTCGCCAGTTTTTGTCTGATGGTCACCAAATTTAGGATTTATCACTTATTTTACATTCTTCAAAGCACTTACACTGATGGTTAAAATTCACATTGGTACACTCGTATTATTTGCCTTTAACCAATTGTAATATCAGTATTCTCTAACAAGCTCTTACGTACACACTTACAGAACTTTGTAAGTGTTATTTCTGTGCTAACCTTAGTTTTATGGATTTTCCTGTTATGGAAGAGAGTGATTCCTGTGAATTGATCCATATCATTCGGCCTTATTTCATTGTGTGTAATTCTAATTTTGCCATTTCACTGAAGTGGCTGTGGGAAATGATCAATTGTGGTTGTTTTTGAAAATGCTCACAAGGGTGGTTATGGGCACTAGATCTGAAAAGACTTCAATCTGTGATGTCCACATAAAAGTTTTGACCTGAAAATTTGTAATGCAGCAATATTCGAGGCGGCCAATGAAACTTCCTTTGCGGAATAGTGGACCAAAGAATGAAACTTCATTATGAACGAGAAATAAACAACACTGGATAAATGAGTATCACTTAGTGACAGTAGTCTTGAATGTAAACAAACCTTGACTTGAACCTAATGGTGAGGGATGAACTTGTTTATCATTTATCATCTCCTGAGTGAATTATTGCATCATTTTTATAATTTTCTAAGAGCTGCTTTCGTGAGTTACACTAACGAGAGTGACCAAACAGCATTTGCTCAATGAAGTCCAGAAATGAGAGAGGTCTTGACATTAGTTTGCAGAAAATATCACCTATACACTGTGCAAGAATGTTTCCTTTGAAATAGTGCTAAACGTATTAGAACTTGATAATTTTGTGCATTTCAGTAAGAATAGGGCACAGAAACGAAGCAATGTGTGTCTAATAATTCTGATTTGTTCCTTCAGTTTCTTATGATTGTCTCCACACAGGAATGAGTGAAAAGAGTTTTCTCAAATGCTCAGGGAATTGGCACACAGTTTATTTCTTGCACATTTAATTATGCTCATTGAAATTTTAAATTCAAGTAATTTGTTTGAACATGATGTGTATATGATAAGAGATTGTTCATTCTTAGGATAGACATATCTGTGGTGTTAATTAAATTATGAAAGGAGATAAAATAATGGAATGCGTGTCTTTGCAAGTCAGTTTAGCCATACCCTGCTTTATCAAACATACTCCCTAATCTTTGCTATGAACTTCATTTGCAACTCTACAATATTTTAGAAAAACACTTTGCTATGTGCCACTCAATAAATGCTTATTTTTTGTCCCATTATTTTTCTCTATAAATTGGAATATTGATGTAATAAATACCTAGTGAGACCTGAGAAATGACCCCTCGTTAGAACCTGAGTCTTAGAAGTGCACATCGATTTGTAACTCTGAAATACGTTAGGAACTTTTGATAATGTGCCTAATAATAAACATTTGTGTTTTTGTCATATTTTTCTTCACTATTACTTTGAATATTGTTGTTATGTATACCAACTTGGTGAGTTATCCGATATGATCCTTTGTCACTAATACATTAGTCTCAGCAATTCACATGATGTACAACTTGGAATATTTTGCCATATGCCTAATAATAAAGGTTTATGTTTTTGCCATATAATTCTTCTCTGTTACTTGGAATATTTTTATTATTTGTACCGAGCAGTATCTTCAAAGTGACCCCTCGTCAGAATTACTCTCAAGTCTCAGCAATGTGGATGATTTGCTACTCAAATATTTGAAAAGATTTTTTCCTTATGCCTAATAATGAAGGTTTGTTTTTGTCATATTATTCTTCACTGTTACTTCAAATATTGTTATTTTTACCTAGCGGTCTCTTCAAAATGACCCCTTGTCTGAAATAACTTCAGAAGCGTAGCACTGTGCATCATTTGCAACTCAGAAATATTTTGAAAGATTTTTTTCTATATGCCTAATAATAAATGTTTTGAGTGTTTGTCTCATTATTCTTTACCATTACTTTGAAAGTTATATGTAGCTAGTGAGGACTGCAAATGACCCCTCGTCATAAGTCGCCAGAGTTTCAGTATTGCACATGATTTGCAATGCAAATATTTTTAAAATATCTCGCAACATGCCTAATATAAAATGCTTATTTCTCGTTACATTACTCTTCACATAGCCCTTGATTTTTATTATACCCCTCGTGAATCCTCAAAATTGAACCTCTGTGCGAGCATGCCATAATGTTTGATATTTCCGTAAAGACCTCTCTTGAGGGACTCTTTATTTTGGGTTGTTATTATTGCTACTCTGTACTGGATTATGACAGCCTTATGAGTTCCGTAATCACTTGGGTGACTATGAAATTTGGGGTTACAATAATTGAGACTCACCTCATAACACCACCGTTTTGGGTTCTGTACAAAAACCTCCCAGGGATTTCCAGTGCCGCATAAGAATTTTTGTATGTGGTGCCATCTGTTGGCTAGATCTGAACTATGCCCTTGATCCACTAAGTCCCTCTTGGAACTGTTCAATGGGGCATCTTCATTAGTGTTCACCTTAAGGAAATTTGATGGCTGACCACCAAAAGCCAAAGGACATTTCCTAGCCTCATTCCTCAATTCATTATTTCTAATTATAAGCTGGAATGTTAGTATGTTTTTTTCGAAAAATAATGTAAAACCATCAATATAAGTACAAGTACTGAGGTCAATTTCCTTTACTATTTATCTCATTGGACAAACTGTTTTCATAAATCATTCCAGGTAATAGGATCCAACTTCTGTAATTCCCTCACAGTTATGGTAAAATAAAACCCCCACGTTGATAACCTTTCAGTGAAAGATCTGCAGCATATTACTAAATGCATTTGATCAAATGTATCTTTGTTTATTTTTTCTGTCTCCTGGATTTTTGCTATTGTTCACTGTATTCACTGAACAAGCAGCATACCACATCATAAAGCCACTGATTTAAAGGGTCAAATTCTTCATGTGAACGTTTCCTCCAATGTGCCATAATGTATGGAGCAGAATGGCATCTGTCTGTTTTTCCTTGAACTTAGGTGTTAACACCTATAACTCAAGGGATAAAGATGACTGAAGGGTGGTACCTCAAAATCTATTGACATTTCATGGAGGTTCAACATATGCAGGCTGCATATTTTTTAATGAGGTAATGGGATAGCCCTCTTCATTAATGTAGTTTGAATTCTCAAACCTCTTTTTTTTTCTTCTTAATGGCCATTTTTAGGGTCACTTCATATGAACATGGAAGTCTTTTACCTTAAGTAAAGACTAATCCATCTAGCCTAAAGGGAAGGAATTTGCCATAAAGTACCACCACTTCTGGTGGTGGCACGTTCATTGCTGATGAACTCAGCACCCCAGTGATTTCCAAAATAATCTGCAAAATATATGATGTCAGAATATACAATAAATCTTCCCTTCTCAAATTCCAATATTGAATGTAAATATAGTGAGATACCTATATTGTTTAAATACTATATTTTCATAACTCGAATGTTGAACTGATATGTTTGCTAATAATTTATTTAATATTATCTGAAAAATTGCTTGCTACCTGTTATGGTAAATGGCTGTACATAAAATTAAAAATTTTCTTTTCAAAATTTCAGTGCACATTATCTTTGCCCCATCTATCTCTACATTTCTACCCCACATAATGCCTTATCAAGCTCTTCACCAGCCTATTCCTTATAATCTTACCACAGGTGCTAGTCATTAGCTCCCTTCTATTTCTAAATGCTTCATTTGCTAGCACTATTCTCCTCCTTATGTCTTTGCTGCTATGTGAATTTTCTTCCAGCGTGCCTCTGAAATACATACCCTTCCCTCTCCACACACCCTTGCCCGACTCTGAAAAAAGTCAGTTGGCAGTGGGGAATGCCCAATTGAGATCCGCAAGGCGGCTGATTTTTTGAGCAAAAACTGGTTCATGGAAAAGCTAAGGGAGTACACTCATCTATGCAGGCAACAAATAAATTAATATAGCCAGAATTGGAAATATATACTTAAAAGTTCATTTTTTAGAGGCGGCACTCTTGCAAGGGCCATCTTTTGTATTTCATATATTGGTTGATGAATATAATGTTATCCATATTCTCAGGGTCCAAGTTAGTCTGCTGTGATGTTACCACACATCTTGCAAGGCTGAAAGCCTTTTCACTGGCTGCACTGGTAGCTGGTATTCCCAGTACAGAATGAACTACCATTGATAGTCTAGGGAAGCTGTCAGTCTGAAAGGGATAAATAATAAAGATGGAAAAAATAAATATGCAATGGGTTGGGATTTTGCCAAGACTAATTTTTTATCGAATAATGTGTAGGAAAATAATAACTTGGCCTTCCACCATTTGAGGAGGCTGTCACTGTGGCAAGTTCCCATTTGTGTACCAAGATAAGCCTTGACCTTGTCCTCTTCCGCATCTATGCATCGCCACCGAGCGTAACCATCACCGAGTGATGTTCTGGGGGTCTTATTAGGCGGTTCATCTTGTGCTGGAACTGTCATTTTTCTACAAAATGCTCTTGCGACTAAGTGTACCTTAGCTGAAAAAATTGTTATATGTAATCATGAACATTGTGAACAGGAAGTTCCTCTAGATGGCAGAAAATGCAGATTGGTGTCGTCATCACTTTTTAATGGGTTCCAAGAATTCCCCAACCTTGGCACTGGTGAGCTGAGCGACCTGTCCAATCCCAGTGAGTACATTGCAGTGTACGAAAGAACTCGAGTGCGTATTGGTTTTAATCAGTATTAGTATTTATTGGTGGTTGTCGTAACAATATTTGACACTTTTTAAGGCTTTAGAAATCAGGCCCAACTGTCTCTGTTGGGTGCCTGAGTGCAACGGACACCACAACGCTAAGTCCAAAAAGGAATATAAAGAGTAAAGGTTATGGAACTCAAGCCTGTTCAGGGAGAAATTCAGTTAATTTGTTCCAGTGTGGCATTTGTATATAATGTGCAGATGAAGTAGTGTGATTGATTCAATTTTATTTTATGTGGAATTGATAGTTTACGTCTAATGATGGAATAAGTAGTGCATTGTGTACATTGCACAGACTAGGGCACACGTTCTTGACTCGAGGCAGCCTAGCTATCTGCAATGAGTCCACCTGAATTACCTTGTTGTTATTGATCCTAAGTTGCTATTTTATTTCATTTTGGCAGTCATAATCTTTTCCTGTTGTAGGGTATTAGAGACTTGGTTTCCCTTACTTCACTTTCCATAATGCTTTTACTGGCACATTGAATAATTTTCATTCAAAGTGACTGTGAGAGTAGTTTCTTTCAAAATTTTGCTTCTATGATACGACCTGTGGTATAATTTTTTACTCTATAAATATAGAGACGATCCACTTGATTCATTTATTCCCTTGCTGGCCCTCACATTTTCGTTCACGTTCTGATATGAAATGTCCTCTTGGGCACTTCCACGTAATGTTACCACATGTTCTTCCCCAGTCATTGTAGCATGATTCCTAGGTATTGCTCTCTCTCTCTCTCTCTCCTGTAACATGTCTTGGCTGTAGTTTCTTTCCTTTCTGTATGCACCAATTCTTACCGCTCTGTAGGCAGTATTTTGATTTAACTCATATTTAAAACTTCTGGTTAATATACCTAATTAGCGAGGAAACGCTGAAATAGTTTAGCTTTTTCCTTTCTGATATGAGATATTGAGCTAGCTTACAAAGAATTAAGTATGATGCGGTAGTTGCTGGATGGAAAACATTGATGTACTTCAATGTTATCTATTCAATATTCGGTTAATGTCGTATACCAGTCAAGGCTAATCATTTTCATTCTATGGATTCTCGCTTCTGGTTTACTCAGCATTGTGTGTTTTTATAAAGTAATGGAGATGTCAAATATAACGTCGTACCCACCATCGAGTGAAATTTGTATTGAGCGTTTATAACTATATTTCATTCATAATTGTTTAAGGATACGTCCCATTTGTCATATTAATTACTGTTCTAAACAAACATCAGATTTAAGGTTTTTGTTTTATCTGAAGGTTGACATATTGTGCCCCCAGTTACTTGTCTAAGTTTCGCATTTACATACATCTGAAGTGCATAGCTAGTAAGTATGTATCTATGCAGATGATGCCTTGGAGGGCACGTCTTATTTAATTCATTTAAAAATCCTATTTTTGTTTGAATTGAGAAATGCACGTCTTCAGTTAGTAACGTGCATTCTTAGTGTGCATACATGCTTATTAATCGTGGAAAATTCCTCACTTGGTCCGTTGAATAAAATATGTTCCCACTAACATGAGCTGTTGTCATGCAGTTCCTTAAGACTCTCAGGTCGCTCAGGGAGTCAGCGCCGTGAGTGGTGACTTGGCTGCAACTAATAAAATGCATGGGCCTTGGTAGCACTTGCAGTGGCCGACTCTGGAATCCTCTCTGTAGTATCCATGTATAGCTGCTAATTAAGATGTTCTTTTAATTAAGGTGCATTCAAAATGTTGTGTAAACATTTCCACACAAGTTTCCTCAAGTCTTATTCCAACTCCTTTCCCACCTTGGTTCTCAATGATGATTCAATGACATATGTTAGCCGATAAATTCGGAGGGAATTGAAATCTGTATGCATATAATCATACATCTATTTCCCTTAATCATTCCTTCCCCGTGTTGGGAGCGAGTAAACGGCAACTCTTCTTTGTAGACTGTGATGGTGACAGGGTTTATTCAGCTATCTCTATTGACTCACCCGATGTTGTCAGAAGGGGAGAGTTAGCACCACAAAATACGATTGCAAATTAATATTTTAAAAAAATTTTGGTGCATTCTGTTTATTTTCTGTACGTTTCCAATAATTTGGTGATGTCACGGCTGCATGTGTGTCGGATTACAGTGTCTCACTGTAGTTTATTTTAGCAAGTCAAAGCTGTGCACTTGCTTGAGTCTGGTATTCTGAGTTGTGTTCTTGGAGGCTGGTTGAGATTTGGAGAAATTTTTTTATTTGATGTACGAGGTTAGTATCTTTGAATGGAGGTGAACATTAAATGCTCGAAATTCCTTTATGTTATCAGCATACAGATGAGACGGCAGATTTTTTTGCTAATACATGGGAGGCTGTTGTTCTTATTGGAGAAGTCTCTTTTTTTATCACTTGGCAATGTGTGTCGGTATGTAACTCGGCCAAATGTACATATATTATGTAATAAGGAATTATTTAATGGTTATAATAAATTCTCACCTGTTACCTTTTATTGTATCTCCTATCTCTCTTCATATCTCCATACCTACCATTTTATAAAGGTAAAAGTAAAATGATCCACTGAGCACTTCAATGTGTATGTTTGTTGTCAACCAAATGAAATAGTTGAAATTGAGAGGAAGATGTTGAAAGGTAACCTTGATAAGAAAACTCTTTGACTGATAGTTGTATTCCTTAACCTTTAAATGCCGGATTTAAATGTCCCTTGAAGTTCCTCCCTGTAGGATTTAAATTGGCCCTTTAAAGTTTTCCTGTGGTGTCTCAGGAAAAAACCTCTATCCTTTGAACTACTTGTCAGAATTTGTTCAAATAAAAACAGTTTTAGAGTTTATACGTAATGAAAATAGAATATCTGATTGCAATAGGGATATTGAGGGACAAATAAATTGGAAAATTAAACCATAAAAGAGCTTAGAGAATAAAAATGTATTGTATATAGGTATCCTTTTACATAGAACTAAAAATATCTGAGTAGAAAATTATTATTTCATGTGATATTCCTCAAAACATTGAAGAATGCATAGTCCAACATCACAAATTTTACACTTTATTTGCGTTCTCATGTATTTCCCTTTTTGAGCGCGCACACTGCATCGGACACGACTTCCCTTTACTGGCCAATTCTTACTCTCTCTTGCCACTGAATGGCATAGCTCAGTTCCCCTCATGCTTGGTCTTCCCCTCAGCGTAGTTATCGAGGGAAGTGCTGACGTGCCTTTCTCCATCAGTTGCCTCACCAGAGCGAGGCGATACTGCCTCTGAGTCATCTGTCTTCCACATGAGGCCAAGGCCACAGCTGTTCAGCACTGTCATGTTCAGGAGATGAAAGAAGAGCTTCTTTGTACACTTCTACATTGGAGGGCTAATATCATAGCTTGTGGCCATACGGTCTCCCTTACCCACATATCCCATGTGTCGATTGTAGTCTTCGATAATGGCTGGCTTGCTTGCTTTTCCAAGTTCATTACAGAAGTTCCCTTCCTTTGGTGGACTATGCATGTTCGTCAGCATGAACACTTCTCGTTTGTCTTTCCAAGATAACGCAGTCAAGTGATTTCTCACTGAAACACACAAGTCACCGCGCTTCATTTTTAGCATCTTGCGGTCATAGCCTGGTGGCATGCCCTTTCGATTTGGCCGGACTGTGCCGCATGAGTAAATATTCCTCCTCTGAAGATCGTCGAAGAGAGAAGGGGAAGAGAAAAAATTGTCCATGAACAATTTATGTCCAACTCCTACTCTCCTTGTCAGCTCTCGAACAGTGGCATGCGTTGCTGTCATTTCTGTAGCCGCACTGAGTCGATCTTTTCCTATATATACTTTCATATCATACATGTATCCAGTTTCGTCACACAATTTATAAATTTTCATTCCAAAGCATTTGTGTTTTTTTGGAATATATTGCCAAAAAACTACCCTTCCTTCGAATAAAACTATAACTTCGTCCACTGCCATATGCTCCATAGGAAAGTAAAACTTAGCGTAATTTTCATTGAGCATGTCAAATACAGTCCTTATTTTCCAAAGTCTGTCGTACTCTTCGTCGTTTCTATTAGGTTCGTTATTGTTGTCTGTGAAATGAAGAAAGCGGAGGATATGAAGAAATCTGTCTCGCCTCATCGTATTGCTGTAGAATGGAGTGTGAAACTGATCCAAAAGTGACCAATAGTCTCTAATAGAATCCCTTATATCATGTCCCATTTGCAAAACTATGGCTAAAAAAAGGTACATTTCACTCTGTCAAATCATGCTGGGGAGATGGTCCCTCGTCCATTCTATCTACATACTGGTGGTAGAATCTGTTGGTTTCATCCACCCAGAGATGAATGACGTGCAAAATAGATAAGAAAAACACTCACAGGTGACGAATCCGTATGTATTCAGGGTTTCTCGCTTAGATTGAATCCCGGAGTCCTGCCGGAAAACGGTTTGACATGACGAAGAGTCCTGGGTTTTAGCCGGAGATTTCCATTCGGCTCCCAATGAAGAGCTAGATCTCTGAGGACCTTCGTCTTCTGACTGTGACCCTCCTTCCTCAGATGGACTTTCAGGCTCGTAAGCCTCCAAGTCTGAGTCGACGAAAAGTTCATTCTTGATATCGATGTCAGTCATTTTCCGCTTAGGTGCCATTCCTGAAAAATGAGTACACCAGGGAATACAGTAAAAATTTATGGCAATGTATGCGTTCAAGAAGATACGGAAGTACTTACCTAGCGGAATGTTGCTAATTATCAGAAAGATGAAAAAAAGAGCTGGAAACGCACTATCAAAAGAGCTGGAAACACACTGTCAAAAGGGCTGAAACGCACTGTCAGAGTTCAATGACCAACGGTTCGGAAGAAAGTGACTACTCTTGACAAATCATACACTAAAGACTGGGTGCAAAAAAAATAACTATAAGAAAGCGTCTTCCTCTGCACATGCAAATTTTATGGCACCACCTGCTCGGAAGAGGGTTAGGGATTAGGCTGGGGCGTGGTGGTGGGCAGACCCTTTTCCCGGCCCTCGGGGTTTCCCAGAATTCATATTCTTGCTATTCCGTCCCCTCTGTAGTAATATGCTTCATCCTTCATATTTCGATGGATAAGAAGAACAAGATGATTGCCCCAGGTTTTATTCCAATAGGAAGCATAATATACCGTTAGGACGACTTCAAAATGAGCCGGCCAAAATTGGCACTTTCGCCAATGAGAAGCACCAAACGGCGGGCCAATATTGGCTTTTCGGCGTTTAAGGGTTAATGCTGCTAGGAATTATTTCAACCAAGGTTTAGTTTGCCGCTTTTGTGTAGTTATGGGGAAAGTAGAATCCCTCTACCCAAGTCAATTCTTGGTAATTTTCATATTTAATTCATCTGGCTTCCAGCTACATGATTGACTGCCAAATGTGATGATAGCTGTAATTATTTAATTCAGTATCAGTGTCCTAGAAAGTTAGCTTAAGAGTTTCCAGTGGGACTTGATAGTTATATTTAAAAATGCTTCATATTGTCAAAATCCTTACCTCATAAAAAATTAGTGCAGTTATGAGTTGCAGAAATGGGAATGGCATAAATTGTTTGAAAAATTAAACATATTTTGGTATGTGTAATCTCTTTACAGTTGTATTTTTTTTATCAAATGCTCCATGCTAACAACAATAATTCATAAGTTTTAATGATAGAGTATCACTGGGCGAAATTATACACATGATCTGTTTTATCTTCATTTTGCAATGGTAGTAATTGATGTTAATTTGCAAATTAAATTTGTAATAGTGAAGATAAAAACATAGTGAGGTTATTGAAGTTTTCATTAGACTTGAGGTTTCATCTAATTGTGGGCATCGTAAGGATTGAGGCATGAATATTCTGAACTAACGTGAACGTTTATGTGCTCATCATTTGTTGCTTATTGCATTATTTACTTATCACCTTTTGTCATTCTTTAATATGTTGATTTTTAGTACTACTTCAGTTAGTCAACCAAATTCCTTAATGGTGCTCTAACCTCCTATTTCTTCGTATAGCGAAGAGACAAAGAGTTTTATGTACATGTATCCTCATTTCTTAGTCTTGATTAATTCGTGGATATTGTTTACAAGCTCTCGTACATCCTGTGATCTCTGTCATCTCTGTTGTACCGTCACCATGATGAAGGGCCCTCACACCCACCATTATATCTGCTTCTTTTTTAATCCATCTCTCCCTTGTAGAAAAATGAGGTATATTCATTGTGTAAATGCTTGCCCCTGCTTAGAAACTGACTTCAAACCAACTATGGGAGGTCTTTATTTTTGTTTTGTTATCAGCATTTGCAACTGCCTGCCAAAATTTCAAATGCATAGTTATATTTGTTCTGATTTGTGACAAATATTAATAAGAATGTTTCATTTTGTTTTGTTAATCAATAGTTTTTTTACAATGCTGTCTTATATGTTTGTATTAAACAAGTTAATTACTCGTGTATTTATTTTATCTTTATATAGTTTTCATAGCTTCATATTAATTTGCATTTTCCTTCTGTATATTCACAGGAGGTCCTTCTTAATGTTGGCCAGGATAGTGTCCGTGAAGATTTTTTGGCAGCGAAAAATGGTGCGGTACAACTCACTGTGGAAGAAATCAAGTACCTTGATGACCTTTACCTCCTCTTATCTCCCAAACATATTCCAGAGGAAAACACTCCTCCATACCAGGTATGGAATTTGTTTCATGGTTTTTCTCAAGATTGTATTTCCCAAATGAATTTGCTCCCATTTTATTTCCAGTAAAATTGCCTATTTATTCTTTATATCTTGTCAAGATGTTTTACATCGCTTATAAATCTGCCATCTACCCTGCCAGCCTTTGCATGATCATGTACCTGGGGGATCTACCTCTTTCTCTCATTGAATGCACTGCATATTAATGAATAATCTTTGCATGCCAACAGGAGCAGCTTACTCATGCAGCAGAGCACCTAATTAATCTTGTGGAAGGGAGATCAAAAGACGTAGTTGGCACTACATATGCGGGTTTGAAAGAACTGATAACGAAAATCCACACATGTGGTTACTTTGACCAAAGCCCTGAGGAAGAAGAGGAAGTGGTAGTCACTGAAGAAGTAACGGAAAAAGTTGCCATTTCACAGGTATGTGTGGATAATTTTTGCATCCTAAGGTGATTTTTTTCTTCCTAGCTTTGCTTGTTGCTACTGAAATCTGCTAATTCTCTCACCAAAAGTTATATGTTCCTAGACTGCCCTATTACTACTGTACCCATTGTGAAGACTCACCATTCACCCATTTCCAGCATGATTGCGACCCGTCATCTTTAAACTATGGGTACTAATTATTGACCTTACTTGCGACTCTCTGACATATAACCAACCGAAGTTGCGACAAACATTATTTCAAAAAGTGAGGTATGAATTCATTTGAAATTTCCGCCGGAAATGTAATGAAAAGCACACGTAAAATATGGCAACTCCAGACTACCACCATGCATAACTTAATTATTGTGATTTAAGGCCAGTGAGCTACTGACATAAACTTGAAATGTGAATCATGAATTTGTTTTGCATTCATGGCTTCAGTTTATTATAACACATTAGCTGGAATCAGCATCGTTACAACATGGACAAGGAGTATTATCTGGTCTTAATTGCTGCTATAACTTAAGCAGCTTATAACTGGCATAGCAAAAAGGACTGCCATGAGGTGCTTCATGAACCAAATTCAACATGGCAGGAAAATGAGAAATGGTACAGTAGTAGATCGGTAACATGGAAGTAGGCGGGACCAAAAAATGGGCATTACTTATTTTCAAGTTTCGTAGAAACTGAAACAGAAAGTGGAGGAGAGGAAAAGTCAACACCGACCTAGGTACAGCAAAGTACAAAGAGTTGAATTATCAATCAGGTGGAGGACAAGGTTGACCTTCAAAAAGTGATTCTGCAAGTTCCCTTTTGGTATTCAGGTAACATGCCAGCAGTAACTGATTATCGCAGAATAACTATGCACTGTCAGTTTTCTTGCAGATGAATGCTCACTGGATTAATGCAGTGAATGTGGTACTAAACAATGATACAATAATTTTATCATGTTATTAATGAAACTTTGTTTCTTAAATATTATTTAGGGATCGCCAAAAAATTAAAACATTCTAACTACAGGACAATGGACAAAATTGTGGATACACTTATTAGTGTGAAGATTATTTTCTCTTTTAGTTTTTCAAAATGTCTTTGCAAAAGTGTCTCATGGATATACTTATATGCTTCAATTCTGAAGGGTAGTGCCGGAGTTCTCCCCCATAGGAGTCTGTCTATATGGAGGAAATCCGTCTGTTTGCCCATTGTTCAAGAATTTCTTTCTTAATTAGACCATAATCAGATATTTCTGAAATTCAAAATTAAAATAAATTCCCTTTGGGTCAACTTACAATCAATTAGTGCTATACTTATGAACTTCAATAATGGCTTCAGTGTAAATATTTCAGAAGTATTGTAAATACATGTATTTGAAATATTGTCCATCCCGTATTGTGACAGCAAAGATTATTGATGTATTTTGATTATTACCATCAATATTGCCTGTGGATATCATCAATGCTTAGCATTGGCTCTACTCATCTTTAGATGAAGCATCTTTGCAGAGTTATGGATAGACTCCTATATTAAGAATTCTTATATATTGGAAATAAGTTGTTTTATTCTGAAGTGAGTAACGCATTTTTGACCCTTAACCGGTGACGTGCGAAAGTATGCCAAAACTGAACGTTTGAGCACTGTAACCATTAGCAGGGAAAGCTAGATGTGGTGCGGGTACTGTGAAGGCTGGTAACCTTGCATACTCAATTACAACTTACTGCTAATCGTCAAAATGTTGCCTCGGACAGCCGAAGCCACGATGGGCGGCGGAAGCTGAATAAGGTTGGTCCATCAAAATATGGACTGGAAACGAACTGGACTCATGGTACTTGGATTGTGAGAGGAGTGTATGGAAAGGAGCAAAGTGAGACGAATGGATGTTTTGTGTGTATGTGAAACTAAGCATAACTGCTACTAAACTGCTGTTGGAATGGGCAAGCGAAGTTGAAAAACTAGAGAAGGGGTCTACTTGTAGACTGTGCAGTTCACGAAAAAGCAAAAAACCTCTTTCTTGTGTTTCAAATACAAAAACCCCTTGAGCTTAGACTGCACAAAAATTTGGAAAGACTTGAGCCAATATGGAGGTGTGAGGGATTTTTCGAAATAAATCTTAATTTTGAACAATTGCAGATTTCATTAAAAAAATGATTTACTTAAATGAAATATTTTCAAAGGTGTATTATTATTGAACATAAATAATTAAATATTTAGGGCTAATTTTCATCTCAAGGAAAGTATTAATGATTTATGACTAATACTGACTTGTGTTTTTTCTTTCAATTTTTTTTACCGTTTCAAATAATAATTTACCCTGAAAATATGGTTAGTGTTGGTATTGTATAAAATGAAATATGAGTTGGAGGCAAAGTGCTGGGAGGCATAAAATATAAACCGTGCAATAAAAGTTCCATAACAACATTTAATTAATGTTTAATGAATTGCGGTCTCCCAGACCGCACGTTAATGGTAGTGTGACAAGAATTGCACGTCACTGGTTAAGGGTTAAGAGGGAAATCCATTTTAGTATAAGAACCAACATCCTGTTATGATAGGTATTAATGTCTTTCTGCACTGTTGTGTTTATCCCATGCAGGATGAAGCTCCAATGGAAGGATACGTGGACCCCTGTGGGGTTTCACAAGAGACTTTAAAAGCAAATCTAGTGGCTGCTATTCCTGACGTCCTTCCTCCCTCTGCACCCATAGCTCCCTCACCCGTCATCCCTCCCGAGGCCTCTTTTTTCACTCCGCCGGTCCCCACGTCCAACGTGGTGCCGTCGAATGTGAGCTCCGACTTCCCTCCTCCCTCAGCCCCACCGATGCAGCAGCCAGTGCAAGCTCATGCTCTCCCGGACACCTTTGACAGCGGATTTGATTTCATTCAGGAGTCGCAATTGGAGGTGGAGGCCCCGGTACCTCCCCACGTGGACCTTGCCGGTATGTTGGTTCAACAACCACCTGGTGGGGGGCACCCTCCCGTGCCAACGTCACATTTTAGGCCCGTGAGGCCAGGGGTGCCCCAGCCGACCACCGGTGGCCCCGCACCTCCTCCTCCCTCTGTCCAGACATCCCAGCTTGCCCCCGTGGTTGCCGAGTTTGTGGCATCGGTTTCTGCAGCAACCCCACCGATCCCTTCTCAGACTTTCACAAACCAAAACTTTTCCATTATTCCTGTCCAAGGTAGTGCCCAACCGGTCGTGGCTTCCCCCACCCCTGGTATAGCCCCTCCCAATTTTCCCGAAGCATCCGGCCCCGTTTCTGCTCAAATAGTTCCCACCCAACAGGCAGCACCTGGTCCCAATGCCCAACACATACCTGGCTTTGCACGGGCACCTTCGAACAGTTTCCAAGGTTCCGTGCAGAGTCATCCGTCGAATGACGGTGCCCCCAGTCAACCTATTTCAATTCCAATGCCACAACAAAGAGTGCCCGAAGAATCTGAGTACGCTGCCACCTCCGCAGCACCTTTTGTGCCTGCGTCGGTGGCACAGTCTACGTACAGTGGCCAAGGGCAACCTTCCCAAGCCTTTGTTCAACAACAGCAGGCTATGGGGCAACCTCGATTTGCTAACACTTACGGGGACACATCCCATGTGTCTGCAACAGGCGATCCTTCGAGCGAGAAAGCCCGGTTTGGGACCACTGACCTTTCTGGAGAGACCACTGAGGAGGCTGACATGCAGACAGGCACTTCTTGGGCTGACACATCTCAGGAAGAAGGTAAGGCTTGAAACCAGGATTAAGGTTTTCATTTGGTTGGCAAGTGGTGCTTAAGTATTCTTATATTCTCAATTATAGTATATCTCTGTTATTGGTTAAAATTCTTCCCAGACAGTAATTAATTTTTAAGCTTAATTAATTTTATATACATTTATCTCCGTTGATACTTATGACGTAACATATATACGCATTAATCCTTTTACATCTGGCAGTGCTTGTCAGGGAGAGGTCTTTAATGTTAGATATGTGAGAAAGAGAATTTTTTCTTTCTTTATAGTCTTAAAAACAGCCAAAAGTCTGTTACCAGTGAGTGTGTGATAAGTGGAAAATATTCCTCTTATATTTATACCTGTTATGCCATTCCCTATTAGAATAGGTGCTATCAAAGAGCTAGATTATTGCTGTTAAGCTTATGACTCTCTTAATAATTTCCTTCATAATGTCCCATCCTTGCATGCCTCTTCCTGTTTACTTTGCATTCATGCATTATGTCATACCCACTCTCTTAATGGTTATTTTTTATGTGGCCCATAATACAATACTTATCTTGTTTCTTTGTATGAATGTGGCATGATGTTAGTATGCCTTTATAATGAACTTCTTAATTCTGTTAATATGTTTTCCATCTTGCATGCTGTCAGTTTATCTGGAAAACATGTCAAGTACCTCCGAGATGAAAAGCAAAATCACATTGATACATAGGTAATGCTCTCGTGAAATGGTCCCACTCAGTGTATAGTTCAGACGTAGTATTCCATGGCTCGATAATGAAAGAAAAGACTCCTGTGGGAAGAATAGAGAAACTAAAATGTTGTTACCTGATAATGTTAGACTGTTTCAGAAACAGACCTGCAAAATTGCGAAGTGGTCTGTTTCGGGAATTTCATAGTGCTGTGACAGTTTCATTGGTTGTCAGTTGATGGAAGTACCTATGAAGCAGATAATACAAATGAACAGTAATATAATATGCAGTAAAACATGTAGGCTATGCCACCCTCAATAACAAGCAAATGAAGCTAACGGAATTATATATGTTGCTACCAGTGATGGAAAAAGTACTGAAAAAATGTAATCAGGCTCAATTACAATGTCAAATTTGTAATTAATTACAATTACAAATTACTCTTTGAAAAAGTAATAAGTAGGAGTACAATTACTATTACTTTTTATTTTGCTCCTGTAAATGACGTTATCACAGTCAATATTTTCTCAAACAGGGAGTACTAACATGAAAACAACATTTTAATTGCCTTTAATTCAATGCCTTAGCATTAAAGAATAATTAAAGTTTTTGATTTAGGCAGTTTAGGCAAAAATATTTACACCAGTGGAAGAGCATGTATTCTAAAGTCATCAACATGCAAATGAATAGAAAACACAACATAATGAATATATATTTAAGGTAAAATCATCAATTTTTAAATATTTTAATTTACTTTGCAAAACAATTGCAATTTAAAATTTTCATCTGATAGTTTGCCCCTCTTTGGTGCCAAAATGTCCATGCTCACACTAAAAAGCCGGAGCACTGGATGGCAGGAAAGCCTTTGCTGTGATAAATGCTCTTTTTAGAATTGGAAGTTTGTGAAGTAACTATTTCTGTACCAAGCAAGTACTGATTTACTTCATCAGAAGCTGGGGAAACTTACCCCTTTTGACAATGTAGTTAAAACTACCTCTCGATGCGTTCAGCACGCGAGGAATTCAAATTTTCACTTTCGATTACTCAAATGTAACGATTCGCACACTCGCACGAGCTTTGAAGTAGATTACCAGTAAAAATTACTTTTAAAAAAATTATCGATTACAAGTAAAAATTACCAAAAATATAATCATTACAAGTAATTGGATTACTTTTACTTCGTTACATCACATCACTGGTTGCTACAAATCGGTTTGTTATTTATGGCAAAAGTGTTGTGGTAATTGGCAATACTTGAAGCCCTTATGTGAAATTTTGAACTAAATTTAAGAAATTACTGCAAATTCAAGCATTTTCAAGGCGACTAATGAATATTAGTCACTAAATGGAGGTGATGATATTTAAAGTTAGCTGGGTGTCATCTGTGGACAGGGAATGCTTCATAATTTTTTTTTTCACCTTGTAACATTCAATTTTAATGCTATAATGAATTACACCATTGTGTGAGTTTTGAGGAATGGCTAAGTTAAGACTGGAGTTATTTGCTAATCTGTTGATTTTCAGAGCTGTGAATGAAAGTGAAATTATCATCTTTGAATATTTGAAAATTTAGAAAAAGGTTCAAAATTTACAATTCCTTTTTTTTGGGTTACTGATTTAACTATAGTTATGATTAAATAAGAATACATGAAACAATTGTTTTAATTCAAAATAATTACATAAACGAAACAAAAGGACATTAAAAAAGAATCATTGTCATTAAATCTTAATCTCTGTGATTGTCATCCATGATGCGTAACCTGTGGGGGTCATTTGTCACTCATGAGACTAGGTCAGGTACACAAAGTTTCTATAATTCGCAACAACCTTTCACTCAGAATGGAAAAACAAACTTGAACAAAAGAACATACTTGAACGAAAGGTTTTTGTATGGGGCTCGCACATTACATTGTAGCGCCTCTGGGGTCTTCGAAGGGGAGAAATAGGAGAGCTGGGAGTAGTAGGTGGAAGAATACTGTAAACGGGGTTTTGCTGCATGCCATTCCAACATTAAAGGCAGCCAGAAGTGCCTTGCAGCAGTTATTTAAGTATGCTTGATCCTTATCTACTTCCTGATACCTGCTGCTTTTTATTATGAGTGTTACAGTGGAAGAGAAAAGAAAGCCATTGGATTTGGCTAAAAAAATTTAAATCATTCAGGAATGTGAAAGAAAAAATGCCAATAAAATGGAAATCAGCCGACAGTATGGTTTTCCTCCACCCTGTTCATAATATTAGAAAACAAAGTTTTTAGTTTTATTATTTAAGAAAACAAAGACATAATTACTGCTGCCTTTAAACTTAGAAATGCCGTGGGGAGTAGAGAGAAACTGCGACCGGCAGAAAATGTTCCTTTAGAATCAGTGTTACGGTAGCTACTCTAAATTATGAAGTGGACGGGACCGGAAAAATCAGCACTTCATAATATCGAATTTTGTGTGAACGAGTATCTCAATAGAATCGCGATTATGCTATTTTTTTGTTTCCTTAAATTATGATGCACTCATGCGATGTACTCGCATTATTTACGAAGTTAATTTATGAAAGTTAATTTAAATTTGTATTCATGCCAACAAGGTGCTTAAAGTTAAACACAAATAACTTGACAAGAGGTTGATGCTTCTGATTTTTGGGATTTCCGCCACGTCATTCCATCTTTTCACGGTGGAAATCCCTGAACTTGGAAGAATCAACCTCCATCCTTATGCTGTGGAAATTTACATCTAGACAACTAGTTTAGTTTTTAACTTTTAGTTTTTTTCAATGAGTGAGAGATTAGGCAATCAAGTGTCTTTGCAAAATTTTCACGCAGTTTGGACTATGCCTAGGAAGCTTCATAGTGCATTTTTCTATACCATTTCTTAACTAGAGAACTTGTAACTCTGGCGTGAGCAATGTATTTCGATATCAGTAATATTGATTTGTGCCTACACTAAGGTAGTATGTGACTTGTGCGATCATTTGCCCCGGATATAGAGGAATATGTTTTCGATAGAAGAAGATCATATGCTCCATGTAGGGAATAATATACATACCTATATCAAGCTAAGATAGTGAAAAGATTCTCTCACGAATTCTATGTCATGCATGCATGTTATGTATTTTGTACAGAAAATGACATGCCCGTTAATTTCGCGAAAACACAATCATTATTTTCCCTTGGGATTCAGCTTATTAGTGCATGGTTATTTCCGAGATGATGTAGCTGAAAGAATAGCCTATAGAGGAGTCCAGCTAAATGTGTACCTCCTTTCTTAAGTATATTGTACAAGCCATGCACTTCAATGGTGAAGGTGAGATAGTTCCTTTTACACTTAACTAACGATGCCAATAAGACATCAATAATTTTCATTTTAATAAACTGTTTCTCTTCTAAACGAATCTTCAAGATTGAAATTCCGGTTTCTGTTTCATCTTATGTTGGAACTTGGCACCGCTAGAGGGGGTTATAGGTAACAACTTTTTAGATTTTCAGGATAAATGAAATTGTGCAAGAACTATTGCACCTACAGGGCCCATCTTTAGCACACTTTTAAAGTATGGCAATGCCCTTACCTTTTGTAGGTTTCAATTGAATTCAACAAAAAATGTTAAAATTATAAACATTTTTTGTAAATGGCCATTTTTCGTGTTTTTTGCATTAAGTTTTTTGTTTATTAAATCGATTTTAGTTTACCTAATCCCATTTTGTGTATAATTTAATTTCGTACGATTCTTCTGTCCATCACTTTTCTCTATGATGCATAGTTTTCAGAGTACATTGGAAAAACTGATTTTATCCTCTAATTGTTGAAATAAAACGTGAATCAATAAGATTTTTTTAACCATGAGATGAGAGGACTCTTCCAATACGACCCTTCTTAGCGATGAATTTTCTGTTGAATAATTAATGGCTAGCTGTGTTGTCTGCTGAATATTTTTGTATCTATCCTCATATGATTATTGTATGTGGTATGATTTTTTTGTATACTATTTCACTAATTTGGTTATATAATTGGTAATTTTAAATTTAAAAAAATGAGTAAACCTTTTTAATCTAAGTTAGAGCATTGTGCAAAAACTGATAGTGAATTAGTTTTCTAAAAATATTTAATAAATTATGATCAAATCTAGTATTCGAGGTATTTGATTATATTCGAATTCGAGAAAATCAATATTCGTCCCATCTCTAAGTATGAGTCTTCTGTAAACATTTTTTCTCGCAATTCTTGGTGCAGTGAAGTTTCTGTAAAATTACTATCTGAAACTATACTGTGGTGGTAGGAGAGCTATGTAGGTATTAGAAGATACGTTAGCAGTGTGCTAATGTTGGATTTGATGTTCAACTGGAATCAATACTCATGTCTTCCTCTGATCTTATTATGTATGGATCAGAAGTTTGTTCTTTTGGTATTCATGTCCATAGTTGACTGTTAGTCTGTAAATATGTTATTAAATTTGTACAGAGGTAAAAATTTCCAAATAAAATGGATAAACTCCTTGTTTCAGTGTTTGTGCAGCAGAACCAAGGCCAGAGGGGTGGAGGCTACGGCAACCGAGGCGGCGGACGAGGGGGCATGAACAGAGGACGTGGCAATAGTAATGGCTACAGCGGGCGGGGACGTGGCAACTACTCCAATGGCCGTGGTGGTTAGTAAAGTGTGATTCCTTACATTTATCTTCCATGAGGACCATATGTATATTATGCTTGTTTGAATTTGTATTTTTAGGAAATAAACATGGATTTCACTGCTGATTATATAACTGCATTTAAGCTTAACATTCTAGTGTTGTGGTGTATGACATGTTCTTCGCTAGGGCTGTTTATTATAGTTCCTATTTTCTTGATGATACTAACCTGCTAATCTATAAATATAATAGTCTGGGGAAATGTGTGTAAACACCGTGGGGTGAATTATAAATTTGTTTGTAATGATAAATAGTGGTTGGTTCACGTTTGTGGAAAATTTTTGGTTGTGGTATCGCTTAAAGGCTAATGGGACGTGGTCAGATAAGGAAAGTGTCATCCTATGTAGTGATAGTGATTTGGTAGGCAACTACCCTGTGTATTTCTCTCTCTGGAATCTGGAAGCAAAACCCCGTTTACATTATTCTTCCACCTACTACTCCCAGCTCTCTCTGGAATTTCTCTGAACCCTTGGATGCTCTTGAAGCTTCAACCCACGAAATGAAACCTTCTTTACTCTAGTACATGCATCTGCTTTTTTTTTTAATAAAATTAGGTTTTTCTGAAGTCAGTTAAACTTCATCAAGTCAAGCTTTGATTATGATTTGGGTTTCACAGAAGGCAGTGCTAAAACCTTATTTGTATTCTGAATTTCGAAGTTGGTAATTTTGGCGTCATTGTTCATGTGTAATGTCAGCATCTATAAGCAATTTGTGCTGGATTTCTAATGAGACCTGGAGGAGGATAAGCAAGTGACATATTAATTTTAATTTTATCAGGTGCTTCAGGAACTTCACCTATTCCTGAGTGAATCAGTGTGTATGTCTGCAGACTTAAAAAAAAAAGTGTTGTAGCTTTATTGAGTAAGGAAAAGTCAGAATTTCATGAAATCACTGGAAAATTTTTCAAATTGGACATGTAATACTTTGCTGTACTGGCGTTGATGATAAACTCGATTACTTCTGGCTTAACTTTGTGAAAATCCATTCTAAAGAAATTCAATGCGATATGGTACTTTTTTCACAGTTTTTTATTTCAGGTCGACCGGTTTCGTCACATAGGCGACATCATCAGGTACAAAATGTTTAAATGCTGCTGAATATATACAAAATATGGATGGGGGTGGGGGGGGGGAAGAGGCAGGAAAAGGGTGATGGGAAGGGGGGGGGGTGGAAGAAGGTATGTGAGAGGACGCGGGAACCATCAGGTATTATTTTGGGGGGGGATGCGGGGGGGGGAAACGGTTGGCCGATGAGTGCGGCGTCCCCGGCGGGGGTTGGGGCGTCATCCTCAGAAGGTATTATGACTCAGGGGAATATCCAAGAGGGGGGAATGGCTGACAAAAATATTCTCGTTAGCAATTTTTCCTTCCTTAAACTGCCTTCTAATCTCCAGCTCCTCCAAACAGTCCATCCTTCTTCCCTTTCTCTCCAGGTGGAGAATCTCCGGGACAAAGTCACTCTTGTGGTCATTTTCCCATAGATGTTTAGCGAAATGGGATCTGTTTAAGTCCCCATTGCGTAGATGTCTTTTACGTTCATCTGTTCTCACTCTGAACGACCGTCCATTTTGTACCTGATGATGTCGCCTATGTGACGAAACTGGTCGACCTGAAATGAAAAACTGTGAAAAAAGTACCATATCGCATTGAATTTCTTTATGTAATACTTTGCCTAAGTAATGAAGAGTGCACGCATGTAAGAGAACGATGAGCAGAAACTGAATGACAAGAGTAACCGAGATGACATTGGCCTCTGTGGATAATTCTTAGGGTGTGATTCATAGTCCAAGCTGAAATAGCTCTCTTTACAAAGTCACTTCACGATAAAGTATGACTTTATCAAAAGTGTGTTCCATAGATGCTTAAAGTGTCTCACTTTATAAAGTGAGACAGTGTATCTTAGTGTAGATTTTTATTTAGACATTCGTGTGTTGGTAATGGAATCAGTGAAAAAGTGGACAAATGATGTTATAAAAAGATGACAAACAACGTGGGAATACCATATGCTTGATTTTGGTGGTAGAGGCTTACTTTTGTTAAATTTTAATCTTTAAGTTATATTGACGGTTTTTTAAATATTTTATTTTTATTTTAGCTTGATAACTTATTTTTAATTTTATTTACTCATCATTTTTGGTTTGGGTGTTTAAGTTTTGGGTTTACCCTGAGGTTGTTGTTGTTTTCTTGATTCTAGCTTTAGTTTGAGATTTATGATGATTATATCTTATTAAATATTTGTTGCAATGTTCAAATTTATCTTTTACACAATGGGTTATATTTTTTATTGGATTTATTTAATTAATCCTTTTCGTTGAGTCATTAGTGAATTAACACATTCACCACCACTACAGTAATAAGGTCTAACCGTTATGGCCGAATAACATTTTTTAAACACCTTTTCAATAAATCATATGGCTATGTTTTAAAGTTTTAACGATATTAACAACAATTTAGTGTTTAATTATTTGCATCGATGCAGCATCGATGCTGGCTCTGTTGTTTCGTCTTTACCAAATCTGACTAATAACCCATTATTCTTATGTAAAATATAATTTTGAGTTCGGATTTTTATAGTCATGCAGCATTTTAGTTCGATAATAGTAGTCCAAATATTTGAAAATGCAAGTATAAGATGCAACTACGATAGTGTAATGTAGCGAATTGTTGCCTTGATTGACATGGAAGTAATGGAAAAGGTTATGCACTTCCGTATTTTTTCCTTGTAAATTAACATATTCTCAGTCATTCTTTTACTAATAAATATCCTCAAACATCTGGATTTTCATTACACCTCTATGAGCGGCATCAATCATATGTGGAATGGAGAGTGTAGGCAAATGAGACTTTATATTTTCTTAATAAATGTCACCCCTCTGGGTGAGCATTAGAGACCTCCAGGCGGTTGAAAAATCTGGGCGATTCTCACCCATCTCTTTTGATTGCCCATGCTCCTGTTCGCGCCTGCCCTTGTGACGTAGATGCCTGTTCGCCCTGTCACCCGTCCTCCAGCCGATCTCCCGCTGACACCGTAAGAGAAGGGAAGGGGGATCCTTCGGAAAGAGATTTGCATATGTGGCGGTATAGCCTCTGGGAAACAGTGGTGGAAGGGTTTATTTCTAAAATACGGAAGAGGGACGCCTGACTAGGGGACAGTTGCCCGTCCACCCACCAGGGTGTCCACGGACCCTTGAAAACCGGGAATTTTTCCAATCCGGGAAATTTCCGTGAATTATTCAGGAATTTCTGGTAAATCCGGGAATTTTTAAAATTATCATTTCAAGGCGAAAAAATATTATATTTTAATGTCTTGGTTATTTTCGGTTATTAGTGAATGTTAATTAAAAAATTACTTGACAGACAATGCCATGTATCAGTAGTATTTATTTTCTCTCAACAGTTACCAAGGAACACAAACTTAATGCTCAACACATCCAATTTTTTGAAAATACTAAATTCTTCTTTTACAACAAAAAAAGTCCAATTTACTTGTCACAATAATCAGTTGTAATGACAGCATTTCTACATCTTTCAAATCTTTCTTTTAACAAAGGTTTTGTGAGTATATCGGCCACCTGAATTTCTGATGGACAAAACTTAATGTCAAATAATCCTTCTGAATACTCTCTACATATTAACCGAAACCTTACTTCAATGTGCTTCTTTTTCTTACTCATTTGACCAGACTATCATTTTTATAGTACTCTGATTATCTATGTTCAGAGTCACAGACACAGGTTTCTAAGTCAACTCCTCAATTAAGGTCTTAGCATTCTTTATTTCTTGACAGCACTCTGATGCTGCAACAAACTCTGCCTCAATTGAGGATAATGCCACAGCCCTCTGCTTATGTGAACACCACAGGATTGGTGCACCACCAAGCAGAATTATATAACCAGTTGTACTTTTTCTGTCAGACAGGTCTCCTGCAAAGTCTGAGTCGCTGTATGCTTCCAGTTTTATTTTATCTCCCATGTCGATTGAGCAGAAATATATTCCCAAATCTTTGGTTCCTTGCAGGTATCTCAAGATTCTCTTCAAATTTTGTATATCTTCAACAGGTTTTTCCATGAATCTGCTTTCAAAATTGATGGAAAATGCTAGATCTGGTCTGGTCTTGAATTACATGTATAACAAGCTGCCGATTGCATCATGATAGGGATAGTCTAACCTTTCTTTTCTTCTTATCTGTTCCACTTTTTCTTTGCTGGTCATCAATGGAGCCTTCTTCTGCTTGCAGTCTCGCATCTGAAACTTCTCTAGCACTTGTCTTGCATATTTGGCTTGTGATAAAAATATTCCATTAACCGTTCTTGATATCTCCATTCCTAGATAAGTGCTTGGATTATCCATTACTGTTATATCGAATTCTTCAGTGATTTTCTTTAATAGATCATTCATTTGACTTGCATTTCTTCCTATTAGTATTCCATCATCTACATGTATTCCTAAGTACATGCTCTTTTTGACATCTCTGAGTATACATTGGTGACTTTCTGTATGAATCAGTCCTTCTCTTCTGAAAAATGTGGTTACTCTCTTGTTTCATTTGCAGGAGCTTGCTTCAGTCCATATAGTGCCTTTTTCAGTAAGCACACTTCATTTTTGCTCTTCTCTTTGTACCCCTCAGGCACTTGCATGAAGATCTCTTCATCCAGTTCACCATTTAGAAAAGCTGTTTTGACATCAAATGTCTTAATTTGTAGGTTTTCCTGAGCAGCAACTGCAAGTAGAACTGTCAATGATGTGGTATCAATCACTGGACTAAAAGTGTCCTTAAAATCTTTATTTCCTTCTTTCTGTTGGCAACCTCTCACCACCAACCTAGCCTTGTAATGACCATCATCTTTCCTTTTCAATATCCACTTGTTTGTTAAGATTTGCTTTCCTGTAGCTCTTTCTTTCTCCACAATCTCCCAGGTATTGTTTTTTTAGTAGCTATTCCTTTTCTTCTTTAAGTGCTTGCTTCAATTTTTCTTTGTCTTCTGCTTCCATGATCTCACTATATGTCAGCAGTACCTCATCTGTCTCACATAGCATATTAGAGTTTTTGTATTTCTGAGGTCTTCTTAAGTTTACCCTAGGTCTTAAATTATCTACGGTTGAATTTCTTTCTTCATGTCCTACTTTTTCATTGTTTTCTTCATTTCTTGATTCTTCCCTTTCATGATTTTTTTTCGTATAATCTGGATTTTCTTTAAGCTCTCGAGATTCTTTGCTTCTTAATTCTTCCCTTTCATTATCTTTTCTCATATCTTCATCTTGATATACTCTTGAGATTCTTTGTTTTCTAATTCTTCTCTTTTCTCTACTTCTACTCCTTCCACATCAATAATCTTTTTACTTTCACATATTTTAATGCTCTCTTCATCCTGTCGGTGTGAACTTCTCACTCTGCATTTTAGTTGAAATTTTTCAAAAATCACATTCCTGGAGATGAACTTTTGTCTTTTCTTTGCATCCCACAGTCGGTAGGCATTTCGGGCATATCCAATGAAGATACATTCTTTTGATCTAATATCCATCTTCTTTAGAGGCATCAGGACTTTGGCATATGCTTTTCACCCAAAAATCTGAACTCCTTTTAAATTTGGTTTGTATCCAAACCACAGTTCCACTGTTGTTCTGTCCATAGTAGTGCTCGGGCATCTATATGAAATATATGCTGCAGTTAAAATAGCCCCTCATTTCCTTGGACAAGTTTGCATCAAATAATAGAGATCTAGCTTTTTCAAGTAGAGTGCGATTCATTCTCTCTGCTTAACCAGTTAATTGAGGAGTCTAAGGTACTGTATATTCTAGCACAATACCCCTGTTTTTACACCATGTTTGTAACTCAGAAGCACAGTATTCTCTTCCATTGTCACATCGTATCACACTAACCTTTTTGTCAAATCGATTCTCTACAGATTTAACATATTGCTTCAGACATTCAGACACCTCACTCTTATATCTGATAAGAAACAGTACAAAAATATGAAAAATAATCTAAAAATGTTACACAATATCTTTTACTGTCATGAGTCTCCACCTCAAATGGTCCGCACGCATCAGTGTGTATTATTTGCATAACTCTAGTAGCTCTCATTCTTTCAGTCTTAATAGGGAATCTGGTCTGTTTAGCATTAACACAAACAGTACAAAAAGTATTGTCTTTAACATTAGCAATTTCTTTTGGTACGCCATCACATGATGATGCTATTTTCTTAAGATTTATGAAATGTAGGTGGCCCATTTTTCTTTGCCACTCCATAGCAACATTATCTGTTTGTGTCAATAGGGCTTCATCAGTCCCGTCAAGGTTAACTACAAAAATTCCATTTTCTCTTTTTTTTACCTTCTATTAAAATGTTTTCCTTTGCCATAGGTACATCACCTTTCAGGATTTTCACACTGTCCTTTGGAAACAATACAGTTCCGCTGTTCTCTATAATTGCGCAAACAGACATTTGGTTTTTTTCAGTTCAGGTACATATAACACCACATTTGTTCATGTCACGAGTTCCTACTCCTGCAACAGACATGCTTGCATTTTTCTTAGCAACCCTAACTTTTTCATCGCATGGATGCAAATCATTTACTAACTCAGTAGAATTTACCATATGTTTTGTTGCACCACTATCTACCACAAATTCAAAAGTATTATTTATACTTAAATTAGCCTCTGTATCAGCTAAAAATGCTACTTTTGTGCCTTCTTTTTGTGTTCTATCTCCATTGCCTTTCTCATTCCACTTACTATTATTTTTAAAGAAACAATTTTTCTCATTGTGATTCGTTTTCTTACAAATACTACAAACTTTTTTTTCGGAAGAAACAATCCTTCTCTGTGTGGTTTGTTCTTTTACATATTGTACACCCTCTATTAGGACATGCAGCTTTTACATGACCCTTTTCCTTACAGGAGAAACATACCATTTCATTTTTATACTTATTTTTACTGGCTTTGTGATCTGCTGCAAATGATACTACGCCTGTGTCACTCTCCGTCTTGAGCTTAGTTTCTTCGATTTGTAGTTGTGCGCAAAGGCCCTCTAATGTCTTGTCTGGTCCTCTTACTGAATCCCATGCGCTCGAGAAATGTCTGTATTCTTCAGGAAGGATGGACATCATCTTCGTCATTATCATCAGGTCCTCTACGGGTTGTTTTGAGTCCATTGAGTTGGTGTGCAATGTTTTGGAGATTGCTCATATTTGACTTGACGTCCTTGGATTGGTCGTACTTAAGCATGTAGAATTTCTGCAAGAGCTGGCACTTATGTGTTTCTGTATCCTTAGATTAATTTCGGTTTCTCGAACATTTGCTTGGCTGTTTTACAGGTCATAATGTGTTGTACCACGGATCTATCTACTGTGGACACTATGTAATATTGAGCCTTTGCGCCCTTCGTATTCCATCTTCGTAACTCATTAGGATTCCTTTCTTCTTTTTCGCACAAGTCATTATCTTCTATTGTTTCAATTATTTCTTTTGCTCTAAACAGAATTTTTATTTAAAAGGACCACATTGCGTAGGTAGATGCGTCCTTCAGTTTCTGTATGTGTGTGACATCGTCAGTCGATGCTGCCATTTTTTTAAGTCTTGTCTTTCTTTTCTTCTTTTCTTTACCGTTTTTCTTATTAATTTCAATTTCAATGTTATTATTTTCCTTTTTTAAACAAGCTCTGGTAGCTCTGGGCCCATAACCTCTTGGTTATTTTTGGTTATTAGTGAGTGTTAATTAAAAAATTACTTGACAGACAATGCCATGTATCAACAGTATTTATTTTCTCTCAACTGTTACCAAGGAACACAAACTTAATCCTCAACATAATTCAACTGCGAAAGCCATATAATATATGTTGTTTGATAACTATACATGGTGTTATGGACTTAGCGTTGGTATTAATATGTAAATCAAAGACCTAAACTTGGTTAGGCTCATCGTAATGTCATCGTCACATGTCCTTTTACCCTCAATAACTGCGCAATGGACAATAAGATGCTGTAGTATTTGTCAGTGGTGGCGTCGTGGTGTATTTTTTTGCGGCGTGGGGTGGTGCTCTGGTGAGGCATCCATGCTGTTGATATCTACGGTGCTAATTGATCCGTGATGACTGACTCCCTGAAATAAAGAGGTTCAAAACAAAGATTGAGTATGCATCCTAACACTGAGTAAAATTTGTGAGCTTCACAATCTGAATTTGACTGGCCTACTTCTGGTCAGTCCTATTTCCTATGCACTAACAGTGTACGGAACGGGAGCTCCAGCAGGAGGTTGCGTCTTGATTTCAGCTCCAGCACACGATACGGGACTTTCCACGGCCTATGGAAATTCTTCACCCGCCCTACCTTGACGCATGGATCACTAAGGAACACACAGTCTCCCTTCCGATAATTCCGTACTTTATCCTTCCCTCCTTTTCCTTACACTTAGTCAATCGTTTTTTGTGTACTTTTTCCACATTCCCTTTAACCGGTCCCATAAACGCGATACCTCTGGGTGTTCCCAGCCAAACTCACTCAATCCAAGATCGATGAACGGTGTTGTCATTTTTTGTCCAAACACCAATTCACGGGGGGAGAACTCCGTGCTTTTGTGCTTACTGGTGTAATATGCTGTCACCGCGAATGCTAATTTCCTATCCCAATCATCATTTAGTGTTTACGTAATGACCCAATATTTGGGCTATCGTCCTATTGCTACCCTTCCATTGCCTTTGGGATGGAAGGGTGATGTCCTCAGTTGTTTCACTTTCATCAAACCGCACACCTGTTGGAATAACTCCGACATGAAGTTAGACCCTTGATCCGTAATCAGCTGCCTCGGTACCCCAAATTTCAATATCCACTGGTTCACCAACGCGATCGAGACAGATTCAGCTGTCTGATCAGGGAGGGGCACCATCACTAAATAGTGCGAAAAATGGTCCAATATTGACAGAATGTAATTGTTTCCTTCACTAGTTTTTGAGAACGGGCCCACCACATTCAATGCAATAAATTCAAACTGCTTCCCTGCCATTGGTAGCGCCTCTAGCGGCACTTTACTTCTTCCGTAAGGGCTCCTCTGGCTGCATGCAATGCAACACCATATGTAATCCCTTGTATCCCTCCTAAAGAACGGCTATCAATAGTTTTCCTTGTCCCTATTTATTTTCGCTTATACCCCTAAACGACCGGCTAAAATGTAGTCATGGCACTGGCGTAAGACCTCTTCCTGACAGTCCCTGAGCACCACGATTTTGTTTACCTCCTTCGTTTTCCTTTAAAAGACTCCCCTTCTAACGCAAAGTTACAATCCTCCTTCCATTTATTGCACTCAGGGTCACATCCTTGTTCCACTTCAATGTTTAATTCGCCCTCAATCTTCACCTGGCGGCCCTTCCTACTCAGAGCATCTGCATTGGTGTGTATTTTGCCGGGCTTATGAATTACTTGGGAGTCATAATCACTTAACTTCAAGGTTCATCGCATCAAATGACTATTAGGTTGTTTCAAATTCAGCAACCAGGGGGCTGTTTCTCAGAGCTACATGTCTACAAGTTACAGGTCACGTGACCATTTTCACAAGGCAGATGGGTCACTCCGATATACCGATGACTTCTACTAGTCCAAAAAAATGGCAGGCCTAATCAAGACCGTGCATAACTTGTATTTCTATGGTTTCGATACATTTGAGGCTTGCACCTTGCAATATTTCCAATTCAAAAGTTAGTGCAATGTTGTTGGGTCAATACAAATGATTGAATATGGGCTGGAAAGTAATTTTATGTCACAATTAACCTTTAAAGCGAATGCGAGTTTTCGGGTTCACCTAACATCATTAGATATAATAGTTTATTTCGACGTATTTCTTTTAGGATGAGCTCTAAATGATAGTTATTAATAAACCTTACATTTCAAGATATCATGGTTAGGTGGTTTTATCTTTATTGAACCACTATTAATGGTTTTACAACGTAATATCATAACGAAACTTCATGGTAACATACCGTATGATGGCGACATTAACATTTATTGTAACTTACAGTTTGTATTTCCTGTTATTAATGATTATATTACTCAACAGAAACGAATTGGTAAGTAGTTGTTTATTATAATTAACTTAAAGAGTGAAACATCAGGATATTTAATTATTTTTTCTCGACTGCTGTGTTGTCGTGAATTTCACCCGTATGTACGAAGTGGACAGCGATGAGGCATTGAAAAGTGTTAGGTACACATTAATATTGCATCTTTAATCACGTTCCGGTTTACTTTTCATTCCTGACGCTGCCTGGTGACATCACATTCAAGAGCTCGTTTACATGGTAAATTTTTCTTTCCTTTCCATATGGATGTGGCTACGATCTGCAAAATATAACAGCTTCAGTATTGACTATGAATATGCAATAAAACTTCTAATTGTAAACTTTTGAAGGACCACTTCTATGTAAATATAATTTTAAAATCGACAAAAGCTTAATATAGTGGAAATAAAAATTAATTTTTAATTGACCAGGGCTCAAAAAAAGTGTAAAGTAATGGAAAATTTAAGATGGAGGAGGAAAATCGAAGTTTCACTCTATTTTCTCATTAATGTTAGCATAGATATTGAATTAACAGTGTTGTGGAATTAACTCGATACTTTCGACACCACCGAGTACCAGGTAATATCGAGGGATCAACAGGCATCGAATCCCATCCCTAGTTTAGACATAGTTGTGAAATAATTTTGTTTGATTTTGAAAAGCATCCTTTTTGTGTAGACCCATAATGATGTGAAATAATCTCTTCTCAGCATTGTAGCCGGAAGCATGCTCTCTTTATTTGTTTACTTTAATAAGTTGACTCAAGGCTGAAAGTTTGTACTGACTTCATTGGTAAATATGGTTTGATCCAGAGTAAAAAGAATTTTTGAAATATTTAAGGATAATTGAATAACCATTTGAAGTGGGTAAACTGTGGGATTACTCTATCCATACTTACTCTGTTTACCAACTTTAGTTGTTGTGGTTTACCAGCAGTCAAAGCAATTGGTTTAACCATTTATTGTACAGGGTAACCTTTTAAATCCTCGTGAATACCAGATTGGGTGTGTGATGGCTGCTTAAGGCGTTATGGTAGTGACGGCCGAGGGACGCATTTCAGGCTTCATTTTCTCTCTGCCCATGTTTACGTATCACTCAACTACGGGTTAAATATAAAAGATATTGACTTCGGGTTTTCTTTATTTGGTTTGAAAGATATCATTCCTAAAGACAATGCAAAAGAAAAATTTTTATCCCCCTGGGTTAGTGAGGAAACTTTCCTGAACTTTGGCTAATAAAAACTCACTTCTCAGCCAGAAATTTTAAAATCTAAAACTGTCAACCTCTGGCGACATCTTTCTTCTATACGGTACTTAAAGAATTTACATCGTTACTTGTTTTTTAGGTCGCAATCGTTAAAACAGTGGACTCTTGCTTGCTTTAAATCTACTTTCCGACACTATGGAGGCGAACTGTGATGTGATGAATTTGTGTCCCCCCTGAGGAGCTCCTTCCACTCCCTTTCCGGCAACGTTGAGTCACCCCTCTTTCTCAATTCTAGTATAATGTTTCTACCTGCCCCCCTTTTCTTAAGTGAGTGTGAGATTTGTCGCAGAAGTGGAGGAGAGCGGAAGGGGAAATAAATTCGTAACGTCACAGTTCGCCCCCATAGTGTCCTAGAATGGTTAGATTTTTAGTGACCAGGGGTCCACCGTTTTAAAGATTGCGTGTAGAAGAAAGATGTCGCCAGAGGTTGACCATCTTCAATTTTCAAATTTCTGGCTGAGAAGTGAGTTTTTGTTAGCCAAAGTTCAGCTAAGTTTCTTCACTAACCCAGAGGGATGAAAATTTTTCTTTCGCATCGTCTTTTGGAATGATATCTCTTAATCCAAATAAAGAAAATCCTAAGTCAATATCTTTAATAGTTAACCCGTAATTGAGTGACATGTAAACACGGGTAGAGTGAAAATGAGGCCTGAAACGCTCCCCTCGGCCGTTGCTACCATAACGCCTTAACACAGTACATGTTATTGTACAAACCAATACATGTACACTTTCATGAGAAAAATTGTTACGTGTGAAACAGTGAATTGTATAGTTGTCTGAATGACTGAATCGGAAATAGAAGATACTCTAATTCTATGCATTTTCTTGAAAGTCTATGATACATTCGTTTGTATGATGAAATGTACCATCTTGAGTGGCCTTAATTCAGCACTAAGCCATTGGCATGTGGTTAATCATGTTTTAATCTCATTTTGGTAAAAATAAAGAAAAAACTTTTCTAGATTAATTTGTCAAAAATAAGCCTTAATTGGGAAATTGAATGGAGAAATTAGTGAGCTTAGACACATTCATTTGTGTAATTGACTTTGTGAGTAAGAGTATAAGCCCAAATACCTTTTTTGTAATCGAGTAACTGTCATTAATCACTAAACTGATTAAAGAGGAAACTAAGTTGTTGTGAAAACGAAGCCAAAGTTTTTACTTGAAATTGTGATAAATTTCTGGAGCTTGAGTGCTAGGCTATTGGTCTACCTTTATCAAAGAATATTGATTGATTGGCTGGTAATTTAATTGAAGTCACTTTATGTTGTTAATTTTTTGTTCACTTGCCTGTCAAAATGATTATTCATTAGTCTGACATGAAATGAGTTTTGTTCAAACTATTTACCATTTTTTCAAATGTTATAAGGCCCCTGCTAGCTTGCTCAACTAGAGTAATTTGAAAATGTAAGCAAGTAATTGGGCCTTAATAAGTTTGATTATTCACCAAAATTCATCTAATTAATGCAGAATATTTTGTGTTGTCTAATGTTCATGCATTATAGCCAGTTAGATATATTGTGATCTGGGGTTTGATTGTAGTCTGGATTTTCTATTGCTTAGTCAAATTATGGTTTTTGGTTTTTATGCATTTGCGTATGGGATGAATTGTAGTAAACCGAACTTTAGTTTTCCACAGTTTTATTATTATAAGTACAACTGGTTTCGGCTGTTAAGCCATTATCAGGTACACAAGGGAGTGTACCTGATGATGGTGTAACTGCCGAAACCGGTTGTACTCTTAATAATTCAACTGTGGATGACACCAAGTTTGACTTACTACAATGTTTACTACCTTCAACTTCTACTACCTTCCACCAAGTGAAACCTTCAACTTTTGGACGATTTGTGTTTATCATTTAAAACATAAACTCTCAATGTTCCTCATTGTTTTCTTTTACAATCATAGTGATATTACAACATTTTCTTCTGCATAAGTTTAAATGGTCCTGCTGGATGAAACAAAAATCCCCAGCATACAATTTCTCTTAATATTCAGTAACTGTCAGTAGGTAGTATTCTCTGTTCTCCTCTGAAGTTTCTAATTAAATTATTGCCATTTCAGGTTATTCAGGCTACCGAGGGAACCAGGAAGGTGGGAACCAATATTACCAAAATGGATATCAACAGAGGGATAATTATGGTAATAATGGTGGGGGTAGTGGGGGTGGATATGGAAATGGTGGCTACGTGAAGACCGGAGGACGAGGAGGAGGAGGTGCTGGAGGAGCCTCTGGAAATGGAGGGATGCCACGGACTAACAGGGGTGGGTATTTAGTCTAATTCTCAGAGTTGGAAACAGAGGTGTGTGATCAGAATAGTGAGAAAGTGGCGGCAGTGAGCCCTGATGGAAAGCAAGGTATTTTGTTGCGAAGAGGTTTTCAACTTACTGATAGAGGCACTGTTAATAGCAAACCTTTATCACTCATGCAGATTCGAGTTATTTTCTGAAGTTAGCGTGGTGGGGAGCAGTGGTGGAGTTGTGATTGTTGTGATTTAGACAAGCATGAGTCACGTCTTTGCTTATCTCTAAACATTGAAATGAGCAGCAGATGTTTTGTGGCCTTCTTTTTCTACCAAGTGATTGCTATTTAACCCCAGTAATCGTCCATTTCAGACAAAAGCAACCAATTGTCATTGGCTCTTCTGGGTTATTCTTTATTTTTTTTATCTCAATGTGACATTTCTCATCCATTGTTTGTCAATAGATGATTGTTATTAACAATGTGTTAAGATTGTCAAATAATTGTTATCTTTGGCCTTCTTTTTCTGTTAAATTATGACCAGTTAACCCATTTATATCACAAATTTTCAATTGCTTTGCGTTGCACTTACAGAACTATGTGGGAAGCTCGCAAATTCAGTTCTGCCTTTTTTTAACCTATTAACATTTACCTTCCTCCAGAAGAGTTTATTGATATTTTCGTTGTGGGTATCACAGTTTGCTTTTATTTCCAAGTCTATTAAGGGAGGTCTTTGTTTGCCAGGTGTAGGTAGGTCTCCAAAACTGATATCACATCCTCCCACTCCTTTATTTCATATTCATTTATCGCCTGATGTGTCAGCTTCGTAAGTGTCAATTGTGATCCACGTAAGTGCAATTAGCCAGTGTTGTTCAGGGGGGGTGTGGCACATTCGTTTTGGTAATGTGTTCCTGTGATAATTTTATTTTTCCTGCTTTTGTAATTGTAAACCTCCGTAGTTAATTTTAAAAGGGTTTTCCAGTGATTTTACCATGCAAAAATTTTGTTGCCATGGGTCTAGTACGTTTAACTCGGTGGAATAACATCAATTGCATCACTGAGGGAACAGCGCAGCCAAGGGTATTGCTGGAAACCTAGGCTCATGCTGGTGCCACGTGGTGGATATTTCGAGTATCTGTTCCTTGTTGCTCTTGCCATCGTCAAATTGATGCTCATGTTTTTTAAGTGGATTGCATTCATTTACATTTGTAAGATATTCCAGCGATCACTGTTTTGTTGAAGGTCCATGTTAAAGAAATAGAATTTTCAAGGGTTAGAATAAGTGAGAGAAATATTATTTTATTCGACTTATTTGTAATTTCTTCAATGTCATCGACATATTGTGCTCTACTCATGTGCAGCCTTCAAGTGTATATGGAAGGCTGTCTCTGTCTTAGGAAATTTAGTATTTCTGCAGTAATTATATCAGTTGTAACTAATGGCAGTAAATATAACTATGTCAATCTCTACAAAAGAAACAGTTTTTGTGGCTATTTTCTTTAGGAGAAGTGTCAGTCTTGATGTAGAATATTCAACATTGGGTAAAATGAAGTTGTATTTTGAGTGAAGACCTTTTGTTTTTAATATCATGGAGTATTGGCTTGGATTGCCTCTTTTGCAATTAAGACACATTTACAGCATATACAAAGGTCACAAATAGTTTAAATATGCACAAAATAATATTGCTCATAGCTCTGTACCTGTGAATTGTTGTCAGTACTGTTATGCAGTTACAGGTTAAAGTTCAGTGGTGAACTTAGTTTTTAGTTCTTAGTGTTTCCCTGTGTGTGATGTTAAGAAGTTCTATTCAGCAAGTCCACTGCGAAAAGTTGCAAGGTTGCTGATGTTTCGATGGCAGAGTCATCCATTGTCTCCAATGCAGGATGTAGTGACTTCAAGGGTACCAGAATATATGGGCCTGGTGACTGGGTCAAGAGGCACATAATTGGTCCGAGTCTTCCTGCCATTGCTCAGTGGGTATCCTCAGTCTCTATTCTCCTCCAGCCTAATTTCAATAGTTTCTTTGATGAGTCTCCCCTAGTAATGACCCATACAGCAATGAATTCTTTGCCTTGTCCCATTGGATGGTGTGTCTTGATTGCATCGTTCATTCACAGCAGATTTCTGTGGTTGACTGAGTCAGAGGTGTTGGTTGTGTCCTTGACCTGGTATGGAATAGTCCCGCTCATCCCTCCATTCAAGGAGAGGTCACATGTGCACAGTGTGTTATCAACTCCTGGGGTAAAGAGGCCACAGGAGTCTTTCACCCTCACCAGTTTATCTCTCAGCGTCAAACATGGGCAGGTCTCGATGTTGAAACTCCTTAGAATCAGGAGTTTCATCTATTCCATACAAATATGGCTTGGTCTAAATGGGAGAGATGGGCAGGATGATTGCATCCTGGGTCAAGGAGCACGTCAGACACTTCCGACTCAGTCGACCACAGATATCTGCGATGGTTTAACACAGTAACCATGGCCATGCCATCCAGTGGAAGGCAAAGATTCTTTGCTGCGAGAGCCATTACTGGGAGAAACTCATGAAAGAAGCTTTTGAAATTTAGTTGGGAGGAGAATAACTTCGACAAAGACACAGGATACCGACTGAGCAATTCCTGGCAACTGGTGCTAAGGAGGATCAGAGAGGTCCAAAAATGGCAGGAAGAATGGAACCAATCTGGTACCTCTTGACCAAGTCACTAGGCCTATATATTTGAGTACTCATGAAGTCACTACATTCTGCTCTAAAGACGACTTTGCCATCAAAAGTTCGGCAACCAAGGAAATTCACTGCAGGGCACTTCTTGCCAAAGTCATCTCACAATGCCAAAGTTACACTGTGGTTGAAGTAAACATCAAGTTGTCTTGTGAAGTCCTGGGAACCACGTTAACTTGAAACCTAATGGGGAAGACTCACCCAAAACAGCCCAGGGATAATGAAAATCTAAGAAGAGGAAATGAAAGCGTATGAGGTTTTAAGAAGCATATTGTCGGGAGATTCTCAGATGATAAAGTGAGAAAGAGGTGCTACTTTTTTGGCCACATTGATCTCTTTGCCAGCGTTTGAGGCAATGAACAAAACATTTTTTTCTATTTCAAGGTGTCAGTTTTAATTGTAAGGTGTGGTCCGTTTCATGCTCTGAGCCTTTCAATGCATCACTGCTCCAAAGACCAGTGCATTTTATTTCTTTTTTCTAAAGCACCTCAAGCATGTTTTTGAAATGGACCAGGTTAGATATGGGGCAGACGTTCAAGTGATGGTTAGGAAGGAACTGTTTGTGAATAAAATGAAGAATGCTTAGTGGAGGAAGGGTAAAATAACTTATAATTATTAAGCACCAAGGTCGGTCATCAGGTAATTACATAAGAATGGGTTTTATGGGGAATGGGAATTACGTGAGGAGGATGAATTGATTGAAAGCAAGTAATCTCTTTGATTTAGTGGAGAATAATAACAATTTCAGGTTTGTAGACTTTGGGAAATGAAAAAAAATTGTAATATCAATTGAGCAATTGAATATTTGTGTGTGTGCTGTAACTTCCACTTCTCCTTTTCTAATCCAGTAAAAGTCCAATTTTCATCTTTTTTCCATCCAGTTAAAGTCCAAAAATTAAATTTCAATCTTTGTCTCGTACCGTAGTGAAGTAGTATAGGAAATTTATACCAAGTCTCAGATATGTTGATTGATGTATCGCATCTGCTTCCAAACGCTTTATCTCCTGTGGTGAAGTGTTTACGTGATTGGTGTCCTAACTCCCCCTGCCTCATGCCCTTGCAGTGGCTTGTTAGATATGTTGATGTTGTGTTGACCACTTCACCAATTCTTGGGGAGCGAATGTAATTAAGTGGAGGGGTTGTGATTTTCTCATGTTAGTGTCCATCAAAATTGTTTTCTTTTTCAATTGAATATGATTTTCTTCATCTGTTGTACTCTTTTGATTTCCCGATGTTGTATCTTTTCCCATATTCTAATAGTTTCTTCATTTTTTTAAATTAGTTAAGCTTAATATGCCATGGACAGCTCTGCTTTGGGATGTTGTTAATTTGATACATTAAACTTATTAAACACTTTGTTAGCCCTATGGCTATGGGAACAATTTTCTGTTTGACCATCACTTTCTTGCCTGTTGTGGCAGTCTTCCTAGGTAGAGATCCCTACCCTCTCCCGGGTGGCTTGCACTTGGCTGCCCCTCCCCTCAGGGAATGCTAAGGCATCCAGCTTTTGTGCACTGCATGAACTAGGCCAACCCTCATGGCAGGGGGTGCTTCCTGGGATTTTCCTATCTTGGAGAACTAAATCCCAGTTCATCATCATTTTCAATTCATAAATTATCAATAATATTCTTGAAATCAAGTGCAAATCCATTTTTTACATTTTCTTGAGAATTTTTAAACCCATGATTAGTTAAACTTATTCTCTTAATCTAAAATCTAATCTGTTAGCTTAAAAGAACAATGACACTGAAAAGAAACTTGTTTCTCAATGAAGGCTAATACTTTTTCAGTTAAAAATGAAGTGACATAGTTAGAAACAACTGAATTTTTTAAAAGTATTCTTGGACATTCTCAGCTCTTTTCCCATAAGGTGTTTCCAAACTTTTCCGTGAATTTTTTTGCTGAATTTCCGGCTTCAGATGTTTCCTTTCTGGCTCAAATTGAAAAGTCTTATATGCATTATCACTGTGCATTTGTGGCTTTGGAGACGCAACTGTACGGTGTGATGAAGATTTAACCCTGACCCCTGCTAATGTCAATCTGTCTTATTTTGAAAATATTGACCTTTTCATGTTTAGGAGAGACCAACCTCTGTCTCCTTTCAACATTTGGCTTCATGCATATTTATTCTAATATCTTAGCATTTATTTCACCCATATATTTTAATGTATTGGGTATTTAGAACCTAATAACTTCCTAAAAAGGAATAGCTAAATTTTTCTAAAAGCTGCAGTGCTAAGCGTGGCCCATCAGCCGTTGTGAATGCATTGATCTCCCTTCCGTGTTCTTTGATAGATGAGCCACCCATACCTGCATGATTAGCAATGACAATGCTTTGCTTTAAATTTTATAATCTTGTCCCATAGCCTTTGTTTTCTGGTATCCTTTCCTGATACCCTATATTTTTGCTTAATTTTCTAAGTTCCTGTGGTGTGTTTGCTTCATATTAAGTACTTACGCAGCAATTTGATACAATTGAAAAGCTCTTGATTTCTTTACATCATGTATAGTGAAAATTTGCCATCTCTCTCTTAGAGAAAGGTGGTTGTTTTTGAGGAAGAAGTTCTTAATATATTGTTTGAATCAGATTGTAACCATGAGGACAAACATTTTTCCTATTTGTCTATCTCCATGAGTGATGGATGAGGAGGAAGAAAAATATTATGGTGATAGGATCAGTTAAGTGCATGAAGAAGTTTGAAAAATGGTACAAAAAGCTGTTTTTCACTTGCTCAATATAACTATGTTCTATGCATTTTTTTACATTAATTGAATCCCATAAAGAATTCTTCTGATAGAAAATTGTGTGGGCTGTTGTAGATTAGCTTCTAAGAAAATAGTGTTTTAGGAACAGAAAATGATTTATAATGGGAAAATTTCCAGGTCTGAGTAAACGCTCCTGGAAGAATAAATAGTACATTTTTTATTGAATAAATTCATGATTTTTAGGAAAGGAAAAACCCTCATTGAGTGTACTTTGTGTGTTAGAATTCTAATAAAAAGGAGTGAAAGAGAAAAGACACACTTTCGGTGCTGAGAATTCCTAAAAGCACAAATTGTGTTTGTATTGTTATAGAGATTAACATTCCATTATTGACACTTTCGGTGCTGAGAATTCCAAAAAGCACAAATTGTGTTTGTATTTTTATATAGATTAACCCTTAGAGTGCCGGGGAGCGCTATCGCGCTCCACCTGTCTCTCGCGAAAAGTGCCAGGAGCGCGATAGCGCTCCTCCTGCAATGTCACTCTTAGATACTGGTATTTCACTGATTGTTCACAGATGGCACCTAAATGCAGATTACTTATGAAGCTTAAAGCAAAAATGCCTCGGCAATTTTAGCATAGTACCTAGAAAATCGGTTGGCACTCAAAGGGTTAACATCCCATTATTTACTTCTTAGTGCCAAAAAATTAAACGTATAGTTGCCCGGAATAAATTGTATTTACCTTACCTTTACTTATGACACTAATTGAAGTGGGCGGAAATTTGGTTTGGAGACAGTTTTGGCTAGGTCAGGGCATCTGCGTGTTAAATACGGGGTAGGCTCTTTGCCTTTGGCTAGAAGTTCAAAGCCCTGTTCCCAGAGGCACTGTGTATATACATATATATAATCGTTCGTTCATTCAATCAGACCGCTCAGCGGCAAATACACAAATGTTTATACAGAGAGGTAGAAACATTTGTGTGTGAGAGAGACAAAAAGGTGAAATTTGTGCCGACAGGTAGCTCTAAATGGAAAATTGAATTTCGCCGCCACCTCTGGTCCTTGCTTTAAGTTTCTTCAATGTAATTTCAATTTATCTTAAATCTCACAAAAAATCATTACATTGCACCCAATTGAATGGTGATATACATTTTTGCAATCTATATCTACATACTACCCTGCGAGCTTCCGGATGGGCGTGTGGCAGGGGGTGTTAGGTCACCAGCCATGTAAAGTTGTATGGTTTTTGGAGGTGAAATGGTGGTTTGTATTTAGTGGAGCTCAGTTTTTCTTGTGGTCGCTTATTGTGCATGGAAAGAATGGATTTTTGTACATGATCTCTTGGGATCAACGAGAAAGTTCCATTGGGTTAAATAAGGCAAAAGTTAGGCACTCTTGACTTTTATTAACATCAAATCAAAAACTCAATGCTTGACAAGGATAATAGAAAAAACAACCATTATATTATTTGCAATACACTGACTAATGGTGCTGTATAAATTATGTTGATACCCTCGAAAACAGTAATCACCATTGGCAGTCACTATGTTACAAGATGGGGGCTATTTCTCAGAGTTACATGTCCTCAAGTTACAAGTCGCGTGACCATTTTCACAAGGTGGATGGGTCACTCAGATATACCGATGACTTCTACTAGTCCAAAAAAATGGCGGGCTTAATCAAGACCATACATAACTTGTATTTCTATGGTTTCAATACATTTGAGGGTTGCACATTGCATTATTTCCAATTCAAAAGTTAGTGCAATGTTTTTGGGTCAATACTAATGATTGAATATGGGCTGGAAAGTAATTTTATATTACAACTAACCTTTAAAGATCCCAAGCAAATGGGAGTTTTCGGGTTCACCTAACATCATTAGATGTAATAGTTTATTTCGACGCATTTCTTTTAGGATGAGCTCTGCTAACTGCTGTGCCATCTTGTATTTCGGCCGTAAACAAGTCAACAAACAAATGAAAGTCAACTAGCGCATAATTTGAGCTTAAATTGTTTTTCAGGTGAAATTCACAACCTTGTGAAAATGGTCACGTGACTTGTAACTTGTAGCTTGTAGAGAAACAGCCCCATGATATTTTCGGTGAATTCTCTGAGTTGAACGATGAGTCAGATGCAGAGTGAGCTGATAGGACTCCCACCTCCAAACGGCATGAGTCTTCCTTGCAGTGAGCTACCACTGTTCCCACGGCATTCCCTGGCAGCCTGCCAGCAAGGGACTGTGTTGGCTTGGGCAGAAAGGCACATGTGTGGTTTGTTGCCCTCTGTAATTCCTGGAAGTGCACTGGCTGGGTCTGGCTAGGAAGGAAAGAAACTACAAGATGACCAATTTGAATATTTGGAATACAGTGCAGGATATCACTTTAAATGCACATTTGAATACTCAAGTATCAGAAAATAAATTGAATAAAAATAATGTATTCAAGGGAAAGCGACTAAAATGTTTGTCAGTTACTAGTTTACTCGTGTATTAGTTTTGTGCTTGCAATCACGAAACATTTACTCGGGCTAATTATTATAACTCTGAACAAAACGATCAAGCGTTGTAATTTTTTTTTAAATATTATCGATAACACGTGTGAAATGGATAGTTTTCTACAGCATATATGTGAGACAAATAACATCACGTATAGAAAGGAATGAGGCACTAGATAAATAATTTGCTTGAATATTGTGCTTGTGAAAAATTAGATAATGTACCTTTCTTCATCCTAAGAGTAAGTATGCAATGGATTATCCTTTCCGTGCTGTCTGAAGTGGGCCCCGCCAAATCCTTTTTGCAGTGACATCCTTGCACTGCCATACACACGAAGCACTCCTCCTGTCTTTTCAGGAGTACTCAACGGAATTTCGGAAGACCGCCCCCAACCCACCCCTGCGGTGTCTACATCTAGTAGATATATGGAAAACTACGTCATTAACTTTCGACACTAGTAGTGCCTCTGGGAACAGTGCGTTGAACTTCTTCCTGGTAAGATTCGAAATAGTCTGCCCCGTCCTGCCATTACAGTTGCCCTCCCTTGGTTTTGACTCTGCTGAATTAAAATTCAGCAATATGGTAAAAAATTTATTTATTAAGTTCGGTATCAAGTTGATCAGGAGAATGTGATGATTGTCATTATTGAGAAAACATGCATTATAATGCAAAATTAAAGAAATTACTTCCTTACATTTCAACTCCAGTTATGTATCTTTGAAAAGTTACCTAATGTAGCTGCACCTCACGGTAATAGGGGATGAATGGTCTTCCCAGACTATGAGGGTACACTGCCTGCCAGACCCTCACCAGGGCTTAAAAGGAAAATATTTTCCTCGGTTTTATCCCACACGCAGTAGCGATATGAATCACCGGCTCCCAGAGCCTAAGGGTTAATATTTTTTGTGCAACTTTAAACTTCTGCCTTAAGTAGAGGTTCAAGACTTGTCACCTTTTTCTATTCATCCTGAAATCCATGCATTCACATACTCATGCTTTGTGAAGTGCTTGACATGTCAACAATTAGTGTTTTTTCCATAATGATTTGCTTTAGATTTGAAGAGTTAAAATGTTTTGTAACTAACCAGATATTTTGAATATCAGAGAAGCTAAGCATGATCAAGAATAATCAGGAAATTTGGAAACTTGTACAGGTGAATATTAATAATGAAGTGCCTGACATTTTTGATGGTGATTTGTTCCTCGGATTTCTTATTTCCATTTGTTTTGGCAGGACGAGGTGGAGGTCAAGGGAGAGGTGCAAACACGCGAGGTGGTGGTGGTGGTGGTGGTGGTCGTGGCGGCAACTACGTGCGAGGTGGCGGGAGTAAGCAGTAGTGAGGATTTCTCTGGATTCCCTCTGCTTCCTTCGTTATCCTAAACTTTCCCAGTTACTCCTTTAATGCTGTGCCAACCACTGCTGCATTTCCAACACTTGGCATTAGCTGTCTGCCAGTGAAGTGTCAGTGGTGATAAAGACTAGTGGTTGGAGAACTACATAGGTGAACAGCCAGTTACCAGCTTGTGGAAGGAAAGCTGTCAATGGAACTTTCAACCTTGACTGCTGTTTTATCCATTTGCTGATTTTTAAGGGGAGTCATATGTAACTGTGGCGTTTTTTTCTTTCTCCAATTTATAAGCTCACTGTTGAAGTAATCAGTGTAGCATTTTACTTTGCTCGAAGTTTAATTATGTAAATTATTACCATCCGCAAGTATTATGTGTGAGAAGGCAGATTTCAAAGGGCAACAACTATGTGAAAATACAAAAAAATTTGAATAAAATGTTCAACTACATAAAAATTTTTCTTGTTTACAGTGTTATTATTCAGGAATCAAGAATTATGCATGTTATTTTGTTCATGAAATAAGTGAGAAACAATATTTGTGATATCTACTATACTTTTTGTTGGAAGGAGTATGGTTTTTCATTATTACATGGCTGTATTTTATTTCTTATCCATTATGGGACTTGATGAATTATGGGAGTGATGAGCACATGATGGGTACTGATACATACATAATGCTTTCTCTCTCTGTGTATTCCCTTTTTTCGGTTTGTAAGTCATTATTTCATGTGAAGTAATGGGAATATATCTGAAGGCATTTTGTTGTTTCAACGTGAATACTGTGACATGTATTACCTTGAAGTTATTTTCTTAGTAAACTTAATCTAAAGTGATTTTTTATTCAAATAACTTAAAAGCAGTAATAAATATTGTGATGTTTTTAAATGCCAGTATTTTATTCATTAGGGCTGTAAAATTCAATTTTTTATGTTAAGAAAACATGTTATCCCCAGCTTAGCAACCAATTGAATTGAACGTTACCAAATCAGGCTGGTGGAAATTGTAGATGTTCGTGATGAATAAAAAATACTTACTGTCTGTGAAAAAAAGCAAGATACAGGAGTTTGAGATGCTCTCTGGTCCAAACAAGGAAACAGATTTCAATGGAATAAAATTCATAAGAGAGCTTGTTCATTTCTACGTTGGATGATATACTTTAAAAAATCCCCCATTGTTAATATTTCCTGTACTTAATTTTTTCTTAAAAAAGTACCAGTTTTTTGTGTATGAAATCCAGTTGTCCAACTTTAAGCGCTTGGGATACCCGCAATTTCATTCCAATAACTTGCAATTTTGATATAAGAAAGCCAAATCTATTCCTAACAGTTTGCAGAAAACAAATTGTATCTCTAAAATTGAACAAGTTATTGTAGACAACACAATCCTCTGCTAACTTTGAAACTAATGGCTCAATTGAAAATTGATTTAGACTGTTGTGTGCTCTATAATGTAAGTAATATGGGTACTTAGATCATGTAGAGTCAGTATCATTGGTATAGTCCATTTTGTCTGTTATTTATCGGCATGTTTCGCATAGCATACCTGTAGCTCTGCTGTGGTGGAGTGAGCAGAAAGGAGCCGTGTGGTTGCCACTAACCAGTATGCAATTCATTTAAATTTACGTTCACGTATGGTAAAAGTGTCTATACGAAGCGTGTGTCCCTTCAAGACATCTCAGGGTGAGTTATTACCAATATGCCTCAAGCTGTGTGCTTCACTGTTATGAAAACTATAACCGAATCACATTCACATATATTCATCTGGTGTCAGCTACGCATTATTTCGGAACATAATGGCGAACTGTTCATTGTTTCATTAATCATGCTTAACAATTTTTGGTATTTTGAGAGCATCCATTTAAATTTGATTATTGGTGCAACAACTGTGGAATAAAGCCACTGGTGTAGCCCTTTTCCAAAAGATGATTTGCAAAAGTGGAGGATGTGTCCTTCAAGTGGAAGCATCTATCATCCTTACTTCTTGTTTTAAATGCTTGACTGTTCTGGCTGATATACGGTGTAGAGCATCACTTTTTCTGACATCAGCTTGTAAATACCAGACTTAAACCACTTCCCTTTTGTATTTTCCATTACCGAGGAACTTTTAAAGATTCCACTACCTTAAATGGGCTATCTTGAATTAGGGTTAGCGAGCTGGCTAACCTTTAAGATATGAATGGCACCTTACACCATTTCTGGGAATCTAAAGGCTGAGGGGTAAGGTACATCAGTGCTGAAAAGGTCTGGTTTTAATGTCCTTCATAGTATTCTACCAATTTATACTCTGCAACGGCTACTGACCTTCCCTCCTACACACTTTGATCTAGGTGCACCAGCTTCGGGCATCATGTGGTGGAAGTTTGTCACAATAAGAGCAACAATTGGAACTTTTCACAGATGGTTTATTATAAATACAACCATTTTCAACTCGTAGAGTTGTCATCAGGTAATAGACATAGCTCACCTGATGATTCTTTGAGTTAAAACACGTAATAATATTTGAAAATATGTGGAAAAGAGTGATAGTTGTTCTTAAAATGCATTGATCTGAAGTTATATATGTACAAGCCCAACAGAGGAACATCTCCCATAATTATGCCAATGTGATGGTGCCTGCGAATATATATGTGAAAGATAACTAAGTATCTTTTATTCGGCATGGAAACCATAAGAGTAGTCAAAATTCTATCTTAGAATTCATCACTAGGCCAAGAAGATAACTTGAATAATGTGGACTCAAAGTAGTGTTGTGCAGCATAGGCTAGAGCGTCGAGTATTTTTCTGGAAGCTGATCTATGTTGGGAGTCACTATGTCATGATTTCTTTGGAGTACTAAAGGTGATTAAAGTTTGTTTCACATGGTTGTACCATTCAAAAACAGCTCTTGATGTTTGTGGTACTGGCATGGGGACTTGAAAAACTTGGAATAAAAGTTCTTCAAGGATTTTTACAGGTCCGGTAATGCAGCATGTATTATTTTTTTGGAATGCAATGATCAGAAATCTCTGTATGTCCATCATGAACAGGGTCTCAGAGGATGAGAAATCTAAAGTATGATGGTGTGGATGGACTTGGGTAAGTAATGAGATTTGTTTCATGATAATAGGAGATTAATTTTATGTAACCTTAATGTCGTGATTGTGGATTCAATATTTCTTGGCTCTAAGAAAGGTTCTGATCCAATATTAACAAATTTAAGAAAGTGTCCTGTGTAATTAGTGAGAAGTACTCATACTAAAGTTTTTCAAAATATTTCTTTTATCCCATTTGAATCGTGGCAACATTCCATGTTGACTCCCACTTTGCTCTTCTGGTTATGTACTTGAGCCAACTTAGTCCATGCATGTTGGTTTTCTGCAAATATTCAAGATGAAATGTGATTTAACATGGTTCCCATCTTGCCAAATTAGTGTGGTTTGCAAAGTTTGGGGGTTATTGCTCCTTTAGAATGATGGTAAAACGTGTTCATAGGCTCATTTGTAGCACTTACGACAGTATTCCAGCCTAAATATTTTAGTGAGTCATGCAGGTTGAGCTCTCAGAGGTAGATACCTGAGTGTTGGTGGAATAGAAACAATTTTTTGTCTTCATTTTCTGTCGCCCACTTTACCATATGTCTTTTTTAATGATGTTGGAGTGATGGCTCGATTATTTATTGAGGTGAGTACAAAAAAGTGGCAGTTTTGTAGTGTTTTCGAATGGAACGCTCTCTTTAACATTTAATAGTGAAGAACCTTAGAGATTAATCGTGGTGAACCTGTAGTATTGTGTCGGAAATACATATTTAAATACCTATATCCTTAAACGTTCAGTTCTTTGTTATTTGCCATAAAAAGGTATTAAGTTTATGAAACAAATTTTTCTTGGTTATTAAAAGTGGTGGAAGCAAGATATTGGCCTTGTTTTGAAGCTCTTTACAGCAGTATTTAATAACAATTACTGCTGTAAACTCACAATGAGATATCGATTTTTAACGAGTTAATAAACAACAGAGTATTTTAGCGGGCTCAATCTAGCGGTGAGGCGGCGGTCATCGTGAGAGGTGGGGAAATTTAGAGCGCTGTTGCCGCTTGCGGGCCGTACTCAACTTCATATCGATAACTACTGGATCAACTGAAGGGAGCTCTTCTAAAGTATAATTATAACGTGACCAATCGTCCCCCTTTAGGGAGGACAGTCCTTCTTTTGTAAGTTCTGTCCTCCCTCGAAAAGTGTCCTCCTACATGTCCTCCTTGTAGATATTTGAAGACATCTGTTGCGCGTTATGTGACGTATTTGTATTTGACATGACGATTCGTCAAGGCTCGGTACAGTGCGGTATATAACGCGATTATGAGACGCATGCGCTCCGCACGGGAGACCTTGAGAGCGCGTAAGTTGCTTTGTTGACTTCTTACCGAAACACGACACGGCAAATACGTACGCAGAGGACTCACGGCACAGTGAACTTAGACTGGAACTAATGTAGCAGTTGAAAGAGTTTTTTCAATTGCCAATGATTTTTGGACAACTGAGAAATCGAGATTGAATGTAGATACTCTAGCTGCAGCACTTGCCGTAATATTCAATATGAAGGATATTGCTTGTCCAGATATTTTCAATATATTGTAAGATGATACGTTGACAAAAATATTAATTCAATGGAAAAGTACTCATTTAAATAATAATTATCAGGCAAGTAAGCATAATTACAATATATAATGCTACAAATATTTTTATTACGCATATATCATATTATAGTGTATTATTGTTGCAATGAATGAAATGTTTCTTTTATTTACGATATTTTTTTCAATTTATATGTCCTCCTTTTTGTTGTAAAAAAGTTGGTCACCTTAATAATTAGCACTCTCCCAATAAATTCGTGATTCTTCCGCCTCTTCAAAGTAATTCTTCGAAGGGTGGTAATTAGTGGTTATGGTAAATATGCAGTATTGCTGCCCTGCTGGCACATAATCGGCCGTTAAGATATCAATTTGACGTCAAAATTACGTAAACATCATATAAACGTGCTTGGGCGTTAATGTAGATTTTACGTAACTGCGAAATCAACGCAAAGTCAAAAACGGCATCAAATGCAACCAATTTTATGTTAACGGTTTACATTAATAGAGGTACTGTATTACCAACCAACCGAATAAAGTCCCTTTAGAGACCACTAGAGACTAGAGGGCCACTGTACATTAACTGACAGCAGAGTTACCGACAGGGCTTATTAGGAAATAATGACTAATAACCCCCCCAAGTCCTACCACGGCAGACTTAGAACTACAATAGGATTTGCTATGCTAGTAAATATAACGCAATTTTCATTTAGGATCTTTTATTTAAGAGGAGATGGCAAATCCAAACCGCAACACAAACTTACATGTGCATTCAAATAAATACATGGCGAAATAAAGGATGCACGGTGAATAAACAATTGTTATATACATACAACATAACTTAAGTCAGGTTGCACGTCAGAATTTACAAGAAAACGGAATAAAGTCGATAAATTTTACCAACTAAACCACTGATATCCCAAAAACTTCTCATTGAAAACTGGCACAGGCGAGAGTATTTATGGCTCATTAAGATTGAATGAAATATTCATATTGTACCACTCGTCTCCACTACCACTCACTCGTGTATCCATGGAACTTCCATGGTGTATCCTTCTAGGGAATTCTGCAGTCCGTATCACTTGTGCATTGTACCTATGATCTTCACTGACACCGCTGTCTCCTAAATGGTTTCGATATACTCTTCCGAGAGAGATGGAAAGGTTAATCGCCAGACGATCATCGCTAAATGTATCACCGTATCAACGAAAAAGGAGACTTGCTATGCTTGCTAGGTTTTAAGTTCGAACTCGGGGTGTGATAACATGGGCTTGTACGGAAGATAGAAATGAAGAAACTTTCAAATGGATACTATTTTATCATTACTACGTATAATTGTGTGATATTTATTATTTTTTTACGGATAAATTGATGAATTCGTTATATTTAAAGGCTTTTCAAATGTGAATATACTGATAAAAGATAGTTGTTTATGTGTGTTGTAGTAAGACCTAATAGTTGTGTGAATAATTCCATACATTGTAAATGTACCGTCCTTGTTTACTTCATTGAACCTACAAAATCTATCTTCCTTACTGCGGAAGGAAAAGAAATGAAATAATGATGAAAGAAATTATATGAAAGAATTATGGTCCGATGGAAAGTACTCTAAGGTAGCCATAATTTCATTGGCAGCATTATTGTTAGCTAACGAACATAATAATTGTTAATAACGTTAACATTGGAGAGGTTTTCACAGCATTCATCAAAGAAGTGGGACAATAAACCTTTAGAGTAAATGTAATTTGTTTTCAGCTTAATTATGTTAGTTACAACGCGCGTATTTATAAGTCAACAGTCAGAGATCATAGGTAGTTAGTTCGGAGTGTAATGCATTAATATATTGTTACGTGTTTTTTATAGATATCTTGATAATAAGTTAACTATGCGTTTGCCGCTCGAAACGGCTTGGAAAGCGGAAAGCTTGGCTAGAAGGCAGTGGACGTGCCATGGAAGTCTTCCATGGACGTGCCCCGTAAGTTACACAGGACCAGTGAATTACTACGCCACTGTGAGAAAAGTCACAACTTTCGAAGGAAGTAAGATGATAGGAGCTGAGAACGTTGGAATGCCTTCCATGCCTTCTCACCAATTTCTTAATTCACTCGTTTTGTAATGTAAATACTTGTAATGGCCGTTCACGGTCGGTGTCAACAACCGTTGCTCGATGTGTCTATTGTTGTGTGCAGATTTTTTTGTTGTTGGAAACCATTTTCTTATATTTGGTAGCATTGTATAACTAAATTGCAGCCTTTAAATGCACTGTAACTTAGAAATCGGAGGCACATTCACATCATACGCGTCGCCATATTGTTAAGGTACTGCCGGCTTCGGTCATGTACCGGTACTTTAAGGTGGCCAGGGCACTAACAGGATTTGTTAGAGTAACTACGCCTTGTGCAAGAAGAGGTATGGAATCGTATATTGATGAATTATCAGTGAAATTTTATAGGAATTTGGGGTAACAGCCGCAGACTGTCCTTAATAGGCCCTAACTAATACATTTCCACCCATTTAGCACCGGAGCCTATTCGATTTTATAGTACGAAAGACCCTGGGAAACCACCAGACCATCGTAAACCAGTATGTCCACAACCCACAAAACCTATCGAACCTTGTCGCCCCAAAGTTTCATTGAAAGAAAAATGCAGGTCTCAAATGGACGATCAACCAAAGCCATGTGGTCCATGGAAGGAGGCCCATAAAAAAAAGGATGACAAGTACACACGCATTTTACTTTTAGGTTTAGCAACGACGATAGGTACTTTGTTATTGGTTAGTCATCATTTCATTAAGTAACATTTGCAGATACCTGATGTTCTTGTTAGTTGGAAATATAATGGTGTTGGAATTTTTTTTTCAGATGTGGTGGTATGGAATATTTGACACAACAGAAAAAGGTGGAAAAAAGGGCAGGCCCAGTACGTATCGTTCGTTAAGTTTATTCCAAATAGAATCGGGGTTGTTTATAATTATCTTTTCTATCATTCAGAGAGAGCGAGTCGAGTTGTCGAGAAGATACCGAAAGACTCTTGTGAAATTCCGTCATGTGTCCCATATCTCTTGGTCGGCGGAGGCACTGCAGCACTGTCTGCGTTCAGAGCAATAAAGACCAAGGATCCCAAAGCAAAGGTAATGATGTGAAAATGATTCTCGATGTACCTTACTTGGTTGAGAAATGGACTTAAATTGTGTCGGGCTGTTGTCAATTGTGATGTATGCGTTACTGCTTTTAATTACTCGGGATGCGTGTATCTTGTAGGTATCGACCAACACAACATGTGGATAATATTTTAATATGTGGATGATGTGTGAGAAATTTCTGTTGTGTAATGATTTCGAAATTCCAGTATTCATGTAATGGGGGCAATTTAGCTTGATCAAATTGGCATTTATGGAAGACTTTCTGTGATGTAATTTAAATGACTCTAGCAGATATCTTGCCTCTTAAATATGGTGATTGTTGTACCAACGTTGCCCTTGTGGAAACTCATTTTTCACTGTTTGAGTGAACTTGATTTTAACCACTGGTTTGTTTTTCATCAGGGTGGGATTTTTTCCGCTCCTGCTCCATTGATCTCTGTAGTTAGTCCATACATATATGTTTAAGTGTACGTATATGTTTTACTATCTCCACTTCTATCTCTTCTTCTAATCTTTGGGCAACGACTCTACTCATCCATATCTTTAAGACATGAATGTACTGGGAAAAAGTCCACCATGAAATCCTCTTACCCTCTTTGCCATTCAAACCTCAGCAGGTTTTTGGCCTCTTCAACAATGTGCCGCCATTCTTCTCTGTTCTCCGCTTCCTGTGGTGTCCTCCCCATTCTTGCTAGGTCCTTCCTAAGCTGGTCTTGCCATCTCAACCTTGGTCTCCCAAGTGGACGTCGTCCATGTGGCTGCCCCTCACACACTGCTTTTATAAGTGACTCTTGACTCCTTTACACGTGCTCTGCCCACCCTAGTCTTCTACTTTTTTATTAGAGCCACAACCTACATATGGGAACTTATACAGCATTCTTAGTTCTCTATTTTTTCTAATCCTCCACACTTCATTGTCGTGAAATGAAATCCTCTTGAAAGTAATATTTCCTTGTAAGTGCTACCTCTGTGAAAAATTCAGGAATATGTTCAATTTAATAATAACTTTTGAATTTATTTATAATTTCTTTTGTAATAGTAGGAAAAACGAAGAAATTGGTGATGACTGGTGTGTGAAAGAAATGTCTTTTGACTTGTTTAATGTTTTGGCTTTGTGGTTTTCATATTTGATATTGACATATTTTGTTAAACAGATAATTCTTCCATTTCTTGTTTGGATTTTTTTCACGCATATAGTCTTTAAAATGGGCTTTTTTTGGGACTTATCATTTTAATTGCCTCTTTAGCCTTTATTCACCACCTTTATGGAATTTCAAAATTCCACATTTATCCACCATCACCATGTTCCTGAATGTGCCCTAGTACAGGAGTAATGATAAACAATCATTATGAACCCCAATGTTAATTTGAGTGTTGTCTACCTCTGTGTTTTCCAACCATTACTCCAAAGAACCCTTCTCATCCTCCTAGTAAGAGCTTGGTGCACCCCCGAAAGTTTATGTACATATGTATCTAACTGTTATTTGTGGAAAAATCATTAACCGCTCTGAAGTTTATTATTTATATTTAATTACTTCTGTTGGTTAAGATAAACTTTCTGTATGGGGTTCCTTGATTTATCTATGGTCACTGGTCTGATGGACCAACAAATTCGAACTGGGGCATTCTGTTGAAAAGCAGAGCACATGGCATTTTGGGCTATTATACTGCCCATCTCGAGGGAATAAAGGGAAAAGTCACTTCAATTGAATTCTTGATCATGTTTAATTTCCTGCTAAATTCATGCGAACTACTCTCATGCTCTGGCCAACATTGTCTGGGGAAGTAATATGTCCTTGATACATGACCAGTGTCAAAACATCATGATGGAGTGGTTCAATAGATGCAGACTGAAAATGTTTATGAGAAAGGGATAGGTCTCCAAGCACCAACATGTTAACTGATGATTATCGAAATGAGATTTTAATCTTTACTTTTTGAATAATGGAGTAGGAATGAATAATGTAATTATTCATTCCTACTCCATTATTCAAAAAGTAAAGATTTAATATGGTTTTAAACTTCAGGTTTTATATATTAAAAAAGTAATCCTGTGTCAAAGTATACAGTCATGTGGAGTCACACGTGAACAGTTGAACGGCTCATTAACTGCTCATTGCAACTATCTTATGTAAGATTTAAGAAAGCTGTGTATTTGCTATGAAGGTAGCTATCGTTTGCATCCAACCATGATATTTGCTTTGTACTTTTGCGAGCTTTATTGTTGCATTGAATATTTCCTCAGAAAAATCAAGGCATCTCTTATTTATGCCATTGGTGGAAAAATGCAAAAACGACTGTACTATCTAAAACTTGGCTTGAAATGTTAATCTATGAAACAGTGTACATATATAATTACATAAATCCTAACTCTCTTCAACCCTTTGGTTGAATTGAATTTCTACTGTGTGTGTGGGATATAGAGATGGGCCATTCTAAAAATTACTGCGGTAATTTTCATAAATTACTGTAGTATTTTACGTAGTTTTTCGTAGCCCCTGAAAATTACCATAATTTTAGGCAATATGTACTCACCTCCATCTTAGATAATTTTCATGCCGATATATTTAAAACAATTATTTTAAGCCAAGTCTATGTATAATTAATACTATCTTAGTTATAAATTAAGGCACGTACCACTCATTTTTAGAATATTTTTACTTGAGGAATGTTTGTGGGGCTATCATTTTAACAGTTTGAACAATAATTTGTCATACTAAATGAAAGAATGCCAATTTTTGTGAGGGCTGCTGTATTTGTTTTCAAGTTTTCTTTATTTCTAATTCATTAATGTAGCAATATTAATGGTTTAAATGCAGTTGACCCCTTGCTATTGCTGTTTGCTGTCATATTAAATACTCTATTAGCGAATAATTGCCGATAATTAAAAATTTCTGAAGATAAACCACAGTAATTTACCTCAAATGAAAATAGTGGTAATTTACCCATCTCTAGTGTCAGGGATCAGGAGGGCTCATTAAAAAGGAAATAATTTAGTGACAGGGCTACAGTGTACCTCCAGTGTGTTAAAACCTTGAAAATTGCAAAGTTCTGAGGATCTAGCCAAAAACTATCATGGGGGTTATCAACTGAGTAAATACACAAATGTTCTCAACTTGGAACAAAACAATCGCTTGCATATAGTAGGATACGAATATATATCCAGAATGGGCACTGAGTGCTTCCTGGGTAAGAGTATGGTCAGCTGAAGGCTGCCTGGGTACCATGTTTCTGCTTGAGCTCTTGTCAGTCCAGGCGAAAGAAATTTTTCATTGGGAATTTCATTTATCTACTTGAACTTTGTCTTGCTGAACGTGGAATTATCCTTGAATTTTGCCAGTGAAAGTATTGCTACCCTTGCATTTTGCAGTATCGATTGTAATTGAAGTGTTACATTATTTTTTTAATACCCATGGGTATGGAAATTTCTATTTCTGACCATATAATTGATAAATTCCGAGAAATTTTTCTGTATCCAAGTTTATCTAGAATCTTATTTTCCTGACTTAAATGCATAAGTATTTTCAAAATATTGCTTGTTATGTTAAAATTTTTGTATTTTCAATTTTGGAATGTTGTAAATATTTGTTAAATCTGTGATGGCATTATGTAGTTATGGACTATTTTAATGCTTGATTTCAGGTGCTGGTAGTGTCAAGTGAAGGTGAATATCCTTTCATGAGGCCTCCCCTGTCCAAAGAGCTTTGGTTTAGTGATAACCCAGAAGCTGTGAAAAACCTAACTTTCAAGCAGTGGAATGGCAAGGAGAGGAGGTTTGTTCTTTTAAGCTCATCCAAATCCCTACCCTTCAGTCATCCCCTCTACGTACTTTACTCCTTTTTAATATTCCTTAGCATTTTGAAAGGTCAGTTTTAATTTTACGTTACTGGACTACTATTTAATTTTACGTTACACTACTGGTTACTGGTTACGTTGTCACATTGCCATGTATGCCTTGCATATCTTTTGCTGAAAATTAGTATGAAGACATCAGTTGCACCATGTGCATGACGATGTTTGTCTTGTATATCTTACCTATCCATTGGGACACTTGGCTCTCTTGAATGTAGTTGGCATGCACACTCCCCTCAGCATAAAGTGGGAGAGGTAATTTTTAGGAAATGGGGCAGAGCTGCTTTCTGACTGGAAAGTTTATACATATAGTATAGAAATTCTCATTATTGGATCTCTAGCTACTCATGTCAATCCTGGTTGCTTAGCTCTTAAGTGGCTACCCTGCTCAGGAGAAATTCCTGTAGGAAACTAACATTTTCTCCATTACAGCTACTGCCTTGATAGTTTTTCATAACTACCGGTGTAACAGTTAAGTGTGCATTTTATGAAATAATATGGTGAAGCATAATGGCCTTACTCGGTAATTAATTATGACTAATACCCCAGTGGTTGTAAAAGGTTTTTGCACTCATTCGACACTCTGTTATTCCTCCACTAAGTGGAGAATTAAAACCAGTTACGAGGTATCACTCACTTTGTGGCATTAGTTTTGGAAAAAGAAAAACTTGCCCAACAAAAAATACACAATTAATCAAGCCGAACTATCAAATGTGGAGTCAGTTAAGTACACACATATGGGAAATTTGTGGACAGGCAAATCGGATATTGGGTTTTATTAAAAGAGTACTTGGAAAATGTGAAGAGAATGTAAAGGGGTGATGTTAGTTCTTTCGTGAGACCTTACATGGAGTATGTTGCTAGTATTTGGGACCCTTGCGAAGGAGGTCAAGTTTCAGATGTAGATCGAATTCAGTGAAGAGCAGCAAGATTTGTGAAAACTTGTTATGATAAGCATAGTAGTGTTACTGAATTGTTTGTCTAGAGCCAAACTATTATGGTAGAAATGATCACAGGCATAGAAACAAGGAAATAAACTGTTGAACCAATATATTTAGAATGTCATTTTTTTCCATGTACGATAAGGGACCATAATAGTTGTAATAGATCAGTTTTGGGAAACAGACCCTTGCCGGGTCAAGTAGGTTTTGGACTTGTGCTTAATGTCTGAACATCATTATTAGCTACTTACCCTGCATTACGTATCCAGCATGATATAAATCCTGCATGACTTAGTACCTTGTATTACTGTTCTTTCGTCACATTAATAATACTTACCAGTAATTGTAAAAAGTATACTGCATGGTAGCACATTTGTTTACTATCCTAGTTTATGGTCTGACCACATTGTCATCCTGAATGCTTTTGGTCAGTGCCTGGCATCTGGGCGAGCGTGCTTAGTTCTGATTTCTGCTGAGATGAGAGTTGCATGCCAAGGGAGATGTGTTTGAATCACTCGAGATAATCTCACTCGCTTGACAACTAGAGCGGTTGATTCCGAGTGGTTACCAACCCTTTCGGAATTGGGTGTGTTTGAAACTTTTCAATAGGAACACGAGTTGAGTTGCTGTGAACTCGAGTGTTATGTTTGGCAATGTTGCTCGGTCCACAAAATGTTTATGGATAATGACCAAATTGCTGTGGAAAAATATGAAAACAATTGTATGCCAAGCTTCAAATAAAGATTACGCCGGAGCAGATGGTGATACTTGTATAATTTAGAAAAGGTATGCGTGCTACCAGAATTAATGAATGCATAGATTAATAGATACAAAGACATACAAATCTATTTTTCCTGATCAATCATATCAATGAAGTGAATGTTTTTATTGCCAAAAAAAAGATTACACAAATTTATCGGCAAATTATGCCAATGCATTATGGTTAGTAGTCGCTTGTCTCGACCCAAAGAAGACTTGGAAATCTTGGCAACATGAAGGATTGAAACTGTATTTTTTAATAAGATGGATATCATAGATCTTTTTTCCATTGATATTTAAAATTTATCAGTAAATATTTTGTATGCCTTTGCTTTAAATGCCTTTAATAGCTTAAACGGAACCAAAACAGAACTCACTAATAATGGTGATGAAATGATGCCACAGGCATTGATAAATTTACCCAAAATGATGGTAAATTTAATGAAAAATGGTTTTTGCAGAATAAATAAAAATAAAAACTTGCTTAATGCTCTTTGCGGTGCATGCAGGACATAAAGAGTTTTATGAAAGCAAAAGCAGCAGCCTAATTACAATATGGAAGGGAGATAGGGGGTGGGCAACCCCCAGAGAATGAGCCCGCTCCTTATCAGAGAATAATTACAATGATAATAATAATAATAATTTTTATTTGTCCAAGGATCTTACAAAAAGATACAAGACACGTCATATAGTAGTTTACAATAAATTAATGAATTTAAAAAATTTGTAGGTGCACAGCATAGTTGTACAGCATATCATATGGAAACAGTGAATACATAACAGGAAAAAGCAATACTTGAGTTTCACAAGAACAATGTTTTCAATACAGAGTAACAATATACATTTAGTTTAAATTGCATCCAATAGATAATCACTCACAGAGAAATAGAGCTTATCAAGAAGGAATTTTTTCGCCTTTTTTTTTTAAATGACATAAATGAGTCTGTATTTTTTAATTTACATGGAAGTTTATTATAAATCCTGAGACCCATTTCATGAGGGCCCAATTTTGCCCTGTTGGTCCGTATAGAATTATAATGAAGATTTTTCATGTTCCTAGTTTCATAGCTGTGCAGGTCACAGTTTGCTGCAATCATATTAATAAATATACACAAGGAAATGGGAGGATGTTTAGGTTTCTAAAAATGGGCTTGGAGGGTGCATTGTAAGGTTTTTTTACCATAATTCTTACTGCTCGTTTTTGTTTAATAAAAAATCTTTTTAGCATGAGATGATGATCCCCAACAAATTATATTATACGACATGCATGAATAAAATACACCATAATACAATGTGAGGAGGCAGTAGTACCACCAGTAGCCGTGAAGATGCGGAAGATTCTACAATTAACATAAATATTTAGGTAAATCGATGTTTCAACGAAAATAGGTTCTCTAAAAAAAAGAGGTGTTTTGATTATTGATTTTTTTTAAACTCCCATCAGCCATTGAAAAATATTACAAATAATTCCATCTCCTACCCTTCACTTGTGGAATTATTTTTTTTATGTGGAATTTTGCAATTTAGACTTCTCTGCCTTAAAGCAGACTCAAATAAACCTTGCAGCCAGAAGCCATGACCTCTGCCACTCAATCCACCTTAAAGCCATTACTTCAACCTCTGCCACTGAACTCTTTGTACTGCAAGTCGCTTTTACCTCTGCCAACCGATCTATCAAACATGCTGAACCATGGGCTTAGCCAAGGGGAGGGCAGCTGCCCCCCCTGGACGATACATTTATTTATTTATTTATCTTCACTACCCCGAATACAGCACAATGGGCCAATTTATGTCGGGTGAGTAAAGGTGACAACGGACGAGACACAAACACCCATGTCCCGGGCAGATAATATTCTACCCAGGCGGGACTCGAACCTGCGACCCTAGGGTTAGCTGGCGAGGACTTTACCCCTCCTCCACCAGGGCCGACGATATATGGATGATGTCCTGCCCCCCCTGGCATGTATTTACAGCTACAGATAGGTGTCCCTCCCCTCCACCTCTATCATAAATCCTGGCTATGCCCATGAGCTGAACCCTCGATTTCTGCCACCCAAATCACCATATTGACAGTTTCCTTAACTTCTGCAACTTAGCCCACCCTAATGCAAGTACCCTTGATCCTTACCACTCCGACTTTGCTTACCTCTAGTGGGTCATAAGTTTGATGTCAAATACTAAGTAGAGCACAGAGTTCATCATATTGATAAACCTGTATAACTTAATGTCATATAGTTATTTTCATCCTCTTACTACCTATTCCCTTATCATTTATGAATTTGTAAACTGTAAGGCACCAGCGTAGTTAGGTACTTCAAAGTACCACTGATTACTCTCTTAGATTTTAGATGAAGGTTATTATCCAGCAGCTTAGGTTTCAAATAAGAATTTTTCTATGCAGAAAATAGATTCAATATTCAAGATAGGGGATTGAAGGAGAGGGATGAGATATATATGAGTGGCATTCGGCAAATAGATATTGTTTCTTCAACAGTAGATACTATTGAAGCATGAAGAAATCAAGGTGTGTCGTTCACAGCATTGTGGTACAATAGACAATAGTCAAATACAGGACGATGGGATGTGATAATGGTTTAAATGATATATCCTTGTAGTGTTGCAAAATGACCATGCCGTTGACGCACCCTATTTAATCCAATACTACTACAATATATTCATATTTGTTTACCTACAGCAAATATTCAAGTTAAAGTGATAGACCCAATAGATTGTTCAACAAATCAGCTCTCATCCCCAGGTATATGTGCAAACATCAATTATGAACACTCAACCACTATTGCCTTCAGATGAGTTATAGCACAACTGATCAATGTTAAATAGCCTTATTCCTCCAGCATAATACAATTTTTAGTCATAATTTCTTTGAATACTTACATTTTAAAACATCTGAGGTGTTACCACGACATAAATTCACCCTGAAACACTTGTTACAGGAAAGGTACAATTCATTGAAATGACAGACTAAACACAAGTTTCTCTTTTCTTTATTTACTCATTATTCCTGGGAGTTCAAAGAAAAATGTTAGAGCACAGGAATAAATATAGATGTTTGAAGCATCACCCTAAAAAACAACAGCTAAATCCATTAACATTTAAGGAAAGCATGACAAATGTACAACTTTACTACATGAAAAGATCAATATCCTGCCTTGTGCTACATGAAGGTGTACCTCCGAGTTAAGACTATGAAAAAGAAATTTGCAACAAATTAACTAGCAGTTCATGGTAATACTTACTAAGGGTCTACATAAAAACTGGTAATTCCGGATAATGTCATCAGACATCTATGCATAATTTTACGCCATAAAAACAAGATCACATAAATTCTCAAATTTCAAAACATCCAAAAAGACGAACTGAATGTAACAAAACACACTTCGTATGAATAAAACAGGGAAATGGCAACGTGACACATTGAATACATCAAAATATCAACTTTTTCTCAAATGAGTAGGCCACAAAACTTTTTGTCTCATGGGCATAGCCATGGAGAGGCAGCTGCTTCCCTCCTGAACAAGAAATTTTATTCCAAATCCTCAAGAAGAAGCCATGGAGGATGTTGTCCTCCCCCCAAAATAAGTAGACAGCTTCAGATGAGTGTCCTGCACACCCAAACATAATTATTTGCTAAGCCAATGTTAGGTTTTATTTTGTATGGATTTCTGAAAATTATAAAAATATTTACACAAAACAAGATCCTAAAAAGAACATAATCAGAACACAATGAGGACACAAAAAAACAGGAATTTTTGAAAAGATGAATGAACGTAAATGCATAAATGAGTAAAAGTAATTAATGAAGATATCTGAGGTAATGGTTATTTCATCACAGCCATATCATAATGAATAAAAAGTCGCTCTTTTGATACAGATATCTATTAATAATCACATCTATCCAAAGGTTTGGCCAGGAAAAATGTTGTCTTCATAATAATGTTAAAAATAACAGACTAAATACGTTTTTTCAGCAAAATTTTACCATCCGAAAGACTTTGTTTTGTTGCAAGGTTGGGATATGTTAGACATGAAAAAGGGAGTGGGGCACATATCACTAACTTATCCCTATTTTCTACCGAAGTAAATATCCCTTGTGCTGGCTGGGACATCTCCCTCACGAAGACCCAGGAGTTGCTGTAACGTAACCTGCGAGCCCATCCAAAAATACTTAAAATGTTGAACATGGATTAAGTGTTGAACATGATGTAGAGATTACAGACAATATCCTCTCAATTTTCTGTTCAAAGCGTATAAGCAGGTGGTGAAACAATTCAGAAGACTCAGCAAGACTAAAATTAATTAGTGGTTTAGGACGTAAATGATAAATAAATTAATGTGATTCATAATTTTGCCTATTTTAAGCTGAAGTCTTCTACTCCAGAGTTGAAATTCGCTATGAAAAAATCATTTGACTTGACCGGGATTTGAACTCGGATCTCCCAATTGCCGGTCGGGTGAGTTAGCCAGTTTTAGTTGCAGATAGCAAACGTGACCCCAATTTATAAAAGCGGAGATAGGGAACAGCCTTGTAATTATAGACCAATTCATTAACGTCACTATCATGTAAAATTATAGAGCATATAATAGTTACATCAATAATGGGACACCTCGGCAGCCAGGATTTATTGATAACAAACCAGCATGGGTTCAGAAAGGAACGGTCTTGCGAAACTCAATTAGGTCTTTTTGTTCACGATATTTTGTTTCCAGAGAAGGTAACGTACAGGTAGACGCAGCGTTTCTTGACTTTAGAAAAGCTTTTGACAAGGTTCCCCACTGTAAGTTACTCGCGAAGTTAGCATCATACGGGATAGACAGTAATATAGTAGGCTGGATTGGAGACTTCTTACATGAATGCGTTCAAAGGGTGGTATTAGATGGTGTCAGCTCCGGCGAAGTAATAGTTACATCAGGTGTTCCCCAGGGAAGCGGGATAGGCCCAATTTTATTTCTTCTGTACGTAAATGACTTGAATACAGTAGTAAAAAATAGCAAGCTCCGTCTTTTTGCCGATGATGCAGTAGTGTATAAGGAAATTAGAAATGAAGAGGACAGTCAGTGTTTAGCTAAGGATTTAGATGCGATTGATAATTGATGTGATAGTTGGCAGCTAGAATTAAATTTGAAGAAATGCACGATAATGAACTTTTGGAAAAAGAATGGCTTTCCCAGGAATAATTATTGCATCAAAGAAAAGAAAATATCTAATGTAGAATATATTAAATACTTAGGCGTCACCGTCACTGAAGACATGTCATGGGGGAAACACATCAGGGAAATAACTAGTGTAGCAAACCGTAGATTAGGATTTGTAAAAAGGGTTCTAGGCAAATGCAATGAGAGAGTACGAGAAAGAAGCTATTTTACACTTGTCAGGCCTCATTTAGAATATGCCGCTAGTATTTGGGATCTGTACGAGGAAGGTATGATAAAAGAATTAGAGTGCGTGCAAAGGAGATCCGCTAGGTTTGTTAAAGGCCATTATGATAAGTGTATAAGTGTTACGAGCTTAGTAGAAGAACTAGGATGGGAATTACTATCAGAACGCAGGTTAAAATTTAGGTTAAACCTTTTAAGTAAATTCGAAACAGAGTTGTTCACAGATGACGTTAGATATATATTGAGAACCCCTGCATATTATGCTAGGTTTATTCATATTAACAAGATAAGAGAGATAGATTGTCGTACCGATAGATTTAAAATGTCATTTTTCCCGCGTACTATAAGAGAAAACAGTAGGGAGCGTAGCAAAGGGATAGGTAGGTGTAATATAGTTAGAGTAGTCTGTAGTGCATGATGCATGCAATAACAACCAATAATCCCTTTCTTATTATGTAGATACTAACCATCTAGCTCCATGTGACCCTATTTTCTAGCATGTCTCATTTAAATATCCTAGTTGCATATCAATAGTGCATGTTTGGTGATCTTCACCCCCTGCCGCACACACTCGTGGTGGCTCACAGGGTATTACATAGATGTAGATGTACACTTCCTGTTAGCCAGTTCTACTATGTGTAACTGGCTAACACACCTGACCAGCAATTGAGAGATCCAGGTTCGAATCCCGGTCAAGTCAAATGATTTTTTCATAGCAAATTTCAACTCTGGTGTATATGCACCCGTGCAAGTGACTTCGTACCACATCATTTGTTAAATGCAATGTTTGGAAATCTGAAGTCTTTTATTCAACAATTAATTTTATCCTTTAGAACAAAGAAAAACCTTAATACCATCAACCATAATTAGAACGTGAATGATAAATAAATTAAAGTAAATCCATAAATTTACCTATTTTAAGCTAAATTCTTCTATTCAAAGATGAATTTTATCCTATTGGACAAAGAAAAACCTTTATACCATCAACATGATATACATACTTGAGGGCCACATTGCGTGGATTACACATTTTATTGCCTCTCACGCTAAGTATGTGTCACATTAAATGCGTAAGTCATTGAAATAAACATATCAAATGAGTAAGTGACTTTTATATTACCAAAGAATAATTATATTTTTTTAGGAAAGAACTTATTGGTATGAAAACTCTTTAAGTGTAATTGAATGATTTTGGTATCCAATTCGACGTGATTCAACCCCTCTGAGCGATGCAAATCTGCGATATATTCCTGGTAAATGGATTACTATAGTTTGTTGGGTGAGGGCTTGTTGCTACCTAAAATTAAAACATAAAAGAATTATTTCTTTACTCGTTTTGATATGATTCGACCTATTTTAGCAACGGCAATAACCTCTCTGCGACCAAATAAAGGGGAGATCCATCACTTTCAGCTAAGGTTTCCTGTATGCCATTGGAGACAAGGAATGGATATTTGAGTCCTGCTTTAAATCTTGTAGCTTCTGAAAACAAGGACGATTTTGCCATTCGTTTTTCCGCTGTTCTTTGTTCGCTGACCGACCTGTTTTATCCCCATGCTTACCCACCCATAAGCGTGCAGTTAGAGCCCAATCGGGCAGACACAATAGACCCAACCCACCTTCATCCCCCCAGAAATAATGCACTTGCAGGTCAAAAGTTTTGTCAAAGGGTGTTCCCTCTTGTTAAGTGAGTTCCGAAGAAGCTTCCTTTTCCATTCCGTGTGCTAATTGCTTTCCCGCACAAGGGAGTGTGGTTCCTCGTCACATCGACGCCAACTCGGGACTTAGAAATTTTTCAGGTTAGAGGTGGTAAGTTTTTGTTGGACAGGAGTATACCATATAAAGAAACTTATTTTTAGTCAGAAGTGTTTTTTAGTTATAAGGCAGAAAGGGAAGGTTGAAGAATGTAACAGACTAACCAATCAATGATATAAACTATAACTTTAGCTTATTCTAAAGTTAAATCTTAATACTTGTTTTCCTTGTCATAGTCAGCCAAGTAAAATTAAAGTAATAGTTGAAATTTGTAGTTGATTATTCTTCATTTAAAGGAAAATTATCGTAACCACTTGACTGGCGAATGAAATTTTCAGAAAAGCTGATTTAATTTGGGGAAAAAGTTTTTCTTTAGTATCAATAAATTTTTTTAGCCGAAGTAAAGGGAATACATTTCTTATCATATTTTGTTTTTATATTTCAATTTTACGCATTAATTTTTCATAAAACATCAATAAGTTATATAAAAAATATTTTTTTTTCTAAAATTCAGTTTTTGTGTGATAATCTTTGAAACATGTGGTCCGGTGGAAAGCCACCTCACAATCTGGGCAGCAGAACGTCGTTTCCTTATGCTGCCCTGCTTTGAACCATACTACGCATCTTTATGTGGGAAAAGTTTTTTTTTGGAATGTGTGATCGAGTCTACAGTGTCTCTCAGTCAGCCTAGTAAGGTAAAGAGTATGAGAAGGAGCTATTTTCACTACCAGAGGTTGACTGTTCTTTGAGGTGAAGTTTTCTGCCTAAGTGATCTTAAATGTTACACATTTCCGCTGGCCGGTTCTTTTTTGTAAGTTTCACTATGCATAGTGTCCCTTCCGGAGTAAATTTTACAAATCCGTTTCGCACTCACTAAAAATTCGATCCCAAACCAGCTGCACTTGGAAGAAATAAATTGCTTTCATGATAGATGTCCCTTCCACTGGAGTGGAAACCTATCAACCACTATTGCTGCTTCAGGGACGTGGAGGACAGAGAACCACTCTTTCATGTTCTCCAAGACTGGTAGGATTTTGATAAGTGTTTTTTTAGGGCAGTCATCACTAAATCTTTCATTGTCCGCAAAATCAAGAAATTTCAGAGGCAGATGAAATCATCTCCCCGTAAAAACTTTTCAAAAGTATGGAGACGAGATGCTCTCCCATTTTGAAAAACGGCTGTGATAGTTGGGTTTCTGTACAGTTCCCATCACAATAGAAACTTCAATGCCTTATTTCACCAGGACTTGCCTCACTCCACCCGTGAGCGTAGTTTTCTGGATTCTTGTCCCGAAACTGCTTAGCGTGGAGGTTTTTCAGCTCGGATATCAAAAGACAGTTCATTATCCGTAAAGTTTTGGAATATCTCTAAAACATCCTCCTTATTCTCCAACTGTATCATTATGGCACTGGTGCCTTCAAAATCGAATGGACTATGCCCAGCTTTGAGCGAGCTCCATGACAGAGGATCAAATGGTGTTCACTCCTCTTCCTCTGATTCCTCAGTCACTGCTGATTCAGAGGAACTTACGTCGGTATGCATAAAAATGTTGTCGCTCTCCTCACCGCTTCACTTTCATAGCTTTCTTTCAAAAGTTCACGAATGGTGTTGGAAGAGAGACAAGTGTGCCTTCCTCTTTACTACTTGGCCATTACTGATGGAACACTCTAAATCAACTCAAGGTTGTTCTTTCCCCGGGAATGGAAAGATCCAATATGAGTTCGCACCTATCTCAACAGTTTTGTGCTCTCTCTTATTACTGTCTACCCACAAAAATCTGGGGACTCACTCTTAATTTGCATAATTTCCACTCTTGCCAAAGGGATAGAATGGTTACCCTTTCCCTGTGGGGGTTCTGGAATTAGGCAATTTGATGTGGGACAGTCACACGAGCCTCCCACGACCGACGTGCCATCCGGAAAATTCCCTCGCCCGGCCACGACCGGCTCTTTCACGAGCAATCACCAACGTTGCTCTATATCTCATACCCATTGCTGATACACAGCAGCTCTTTCCTATCAGAGAATATTTATCCCCTTTTTATCGCCTCATTCACTGCCCTTCTCTGATACACATACGGTGGGAGCTGGGGATCGGACTGCAGGGACCAATTCCTTACAGGGAGTAAACAACTGCGGCAAACGGAAGTAGATGGACGTCTAATTCTCAAGATTGGAGGAGAAGATGATGCTGGCAGAGTAGGGGTACTTTCAGGCTAGACTCCATGCATTATGAAATTCCCTTGAAGTATCTGAGTTTCAGCAGGTCCGTAGATATGGCTTCCAAACACATATTTTCCCGAAAAGGTAAAAGTGGCGATTCAAAAAAGTGAATAAATATACAATTGCGAGCACTAAATGAATTTGCTGCAGACATGAAATTGAATGCTAAGTATGTCTGCTTTGGTTGTAGAATATATTAGCTGAGTGGTAACTCGAGCTGTGAAATGACACGGTATTACACAATACGTATGGAAACCACTTTATAATAAATAAATGAGTAAATGTATACTGCTCTTTAGGGAGAAAGGAATCACAATGATTTCCTTTGATTTTAAAACGGTACAAATGTTTTTACGGAAGTAACGAAATGCATAAAAAAGTAGGGGTTATGCAACCCCTATTTTTTTATGTGCTATGTAAATGTGCGGGCTTCGACGAGAGTAAGTATTTCTGACGAAATATTCTCTGAAGCTGCCATCTGCTGGCCAGAGAGCATACTTGAAGGACGAAGGAAGGTCCATAAGAACTGCACAATTTCTAAATAACCCCAAATAGGATATTATCCTTTGGGTTTGTCCTATCCTATGTCCCTTGTTTTGAAATTTTGGAGTATTTATCCTTAGGTGTATGTGCTTATACTAGGAACAATCAAATTATAATTACAATATTTTATCAAAATATATACCTCTTTATCATGTATGAAGATGATATTATTGAGAAATAATCTCAAAAATATCTACATCTCTACTGTAGTCCATTGTCAGTAAAACAAAGTTGGAAAATTTTCTATAAAATCGCAGATTCCAGGTTACATGAATTTTTATTCATTTTTTGACAAGCTGTAAAAATTTAACGAGCCGCTATGATGGAAAATAATAGATGGTTTCATGTAGCTCAGTTATTCTAAAATAAAGTCTTTTCATTCACGATTTGAAATTAAAATGTCTAAAATTGAGGTTTTTGCCAGCTTTTTTCAATGCTGCATTACCTCCATGCTCAACTGAAGCAAGCATTTAATGAAGAGTGGATTCAAATATCTAACGTCTTGTGTAAGACTGTGAGGGAGGGGGGGTTGGGAAAATCTTACATAGGGAGAGGGGGTGGGGTCAAAAATGGCATAAATGGTCTTACGTAATACTTGAACTGCTAACTAGGTAATTTGAACTTTTGCGACTAGGTATAAATTTAAAACCACATTCTATTCTCAAACTATTCTAAAGGACTGTGCTTAGTCTAGGTTCAAGAAAAAAAGGAAATGATGCAACTGCACAGTTGTGTTCTGAATTGAGCTGTGCACTACATTAAACATATATGTTTGCTATATGATGCGTACAGGAACAGGATTACGTTTTGTCATCTTTATAGCTACTATTATTTTACTTAGCCATTAGGTTACATAAATTTTTAATGTTTGAAAAGTTTCTAAAGGCTGCGATGGATGTGTAAACACTATTGTACATTATTTAATGTGCATGATGAATATCATATAGTATATCTTGGTAGTTATTAGGGGTGCTGGATCAACTTTCGTTGCTTCTCGTGGAACCAATGAACGTCATGTGGTGAAGTATGCCTGTAATTGCTGTCACTCTTTTTGAAACTCACGGCAGCCACTTGTGCTATTTGCATCATTCATGAGTGACTCCCACTCTCAATGTGTTAAACTTTGGTACGAATCCAGGGGGTGTGGTTATTAATTTGAGTCCAGCTGAATGGTTTTTTTTCACCGTGAATTTTGCTCACTCAATCAACCCCTGTCCCTCAGCAGATGATGTCTGGTGTAGTTTAACTGCTCTTAGTTATGTATTGTGTAATAAAAGTTTTTTAAATGTATACACTGACCGAATTTATTGGATAGCGTTGGTCAGTAAATTTCCAAACTAAATAAATGTTTTAGCCATATTTATCGATGGAAATAAATTCATTGATGTCTAAACAATGGTGGCACATTCTGTCAATAGTGTGGTCATATTTTATATGTAGTTTCCAGGGGTACAATCATAATCACCTTCATGTATGTCCTTTTGTTCATATTATTTCTCAAAGCAATGATGTGAATGTAATCACTCCCCATCATATTTCACCTGGTACTTCTAGTTGTCTATTTTATGTGGTTGGGTGCATCTCCAGATGCGATTATGAAGGGAACAGAGGTGGTGTACTCTCTGTGAACTGATGAAAAATAATACTAACCTGGTTTGAAAGGCCCATGACAGTTCTCCATCTCTCCATGACAGATTTTAGAGGTTTGGTTCCCAATTGTGATGTATGGATGACTATTGCATAATGCTTGATTAGCTTCATCTAAGTACGTGTCAAATCTAAACTATTTTCCTTGAAATCAATTAACCTAACCTCTTTGGATTTTTAATAGTTATTTCAGGATTTAAATTAATAGCTATTCCATTTTCTCTGAAATATACTCCAGGGATATTTCTGTTGATATCTTAAAAATTCATTTCTATTCCCTTTCTTGTCATTATGTAATGAACTCAAATAGGATTAATGTATACCATGAGAAATTGTTGACACTTAAATAATGATTTTGACTTCTCTCTCTCTGTGTTTTGTTGATTCTAGCCTCTTTTTCGAGCCTGATGAGTTTTATGTCCAGTGCTTGGAATTGATGGACAAGCCCAATGGTGGTGTAGCAGTTGCTAGAGGTTGGAAGGTAGTGAAAATTGATGCTGACGAGCAAATAGCATACCTTGATGATGGATACCAAATCAAGTACGGGAAGTGCTTGGTTGCTACAGGTAATATCCTTTAGAGGTTAACTGATTACACTGTACTGCGAGGTGGGTAATGTCGGGTGGGTGAGGTGAAAGGGAAGAGAGACTAAGTGTGGGTGGGTGGTCTTGTAATTTTTAGTGCTGGAATAAAAATATTCATTATTCCTTGGGGTCCTAGGAATGGAATAGTAATTAACCTTACTCATTCATAGGGAAACTTGAGGTCTTCTTGGCTTTTTTCATGTATTCATGGTGTCATTGGCATAATGGAATGGATCAGTATGACATCAACCCACTGATTGTTCATCTCATTATTGTACCATTACTTGCTAGTCAGTGTTCAACATTCGGTTGACAGTACGTGGGCCATGATGGAGTAAGCTGTTCTGGAGAATTTGTGTTCTCACCTTGTGACCACTTATGCCACCATTTGGAACGTCATGCCAAATGCTATGTAGATAGTTATGTTAGGGAATACTCTTTACCTATTTTCAGAATTCTAGGTATATATTATTGTAAAAATGAAGACAAGTTTAATTCTGAGATCATTTAATATAATTTTTTATCATTGTGTAAATATCTTGAATAGAAGTGATGCGAGAGAGAGAATGTGATTAATAGCAAGTGATTGTCGGTAAAGTTTTTGACTGATTTACGTAGAGCTTAAAGTAGTATTAGTCTGCAGTGTTTGCACCTCAATGTACATACAATAAAAATACATGCTGTGAAACTCCCCTGAGCATTGGGGATACCTTTTGCGATTATGCTGCATTATGTGAATCTGTTGGTGGAAGCATTAGTCTTAGGGAACTGGGGGGGTTCTGTTCCAAGGAAATAAAGAAAATATTAATTGCCTGTATTTCATTAATAAGATGTTTGCTCTAATTGCTCAAAGAAATAATGGTACTCATCCCTTAAGTAATTACAATTATCTTCTTATACAAGGACTTCAGAGGAGAGGTAGTTTTTGGTGGTGAGAACTCATGCAATCCACTGTGGCCCTTGGTAAGGGATTCTGCATGACTGTGTGCTGTATTTACCAGCACAGATTTTCAGATTTATTTTCCTCAAATTACTTCTCACTGTCTTCTGCTACGTATGTTCTAAGAAGAGTAATTCTGTCCTTTGCTGCATTAAAGCCTTGTGCTGACTGCATATCCTAGGAAATCTGTGTAAGATGCAGCATTTTTTTTTCAAGTTACATTACAGTTGACCCCCACTTTACGATGGGTTCACTTTATGATCAGGTAGTTATAAATTTAAAATATTGCTGATGTTACACGTGGCCTTAAAAAATGTCCCATTTCTATGATTGTTTACATCCTTACTTTCGTTATTCATTCAGCATTCTATGCCTTATTTGTACACTGACTGCACTATTTTTTGATATCAACTATTTAATGTTTAATGATTAAGTACTGGAGGACTGAGCTTTGCTTGGTGCACTGTGTGTATTACTTATTTTATACATTAATGGAAATTTTAATTATGTAATACAGTTTTATAAACCCATAAACCTATTTGTATCTCAAAATTACAAAATCTCGTTAACAATTGCCGAAATAGGTTTTCTTGAGTATAAAAAGTTAGAGAATGATAATTTTATGGTGATCATCTACTAAAATAATAGTAGTAGTATCATTCTGGAGGTATTTGCCCGTTAGAAATAATTTAAAGTCATCATAAGAACTAATTACTCTTTTTGCAAAACACCTGTCAATGCTGAAAGGCAAAATTTGCTTCATCTTTTTAAACTTCTGAGACGCGTCTAGGTGGCTGATACACACTTGCATGACCACAGCTCCTTGGAGTCCGATTCCTCCACCCTGATAAGTTGAGTGGTTTGCGGCGTGACTTGGTGAAATTACTTCATGTTGAAATGAGTAACTTTGTAAATTTCACATTGGTGACTTTAATAATGACCAGTTTTGTCACTGTGTGGCATCATTAGGATGATGTCGCACAGCGACGACACTGGTCATTATTAAAGTCACCTATGTGAAATTTACAAAGTTATTCATTTCAGCATCCTCCACCCTGAGCTAGAACTAACTCAGGCACCTGCACCTTCCACGGCAATTAGTGGTCACCCTTTAGAAGTCCTGACCAATCCTGACAAGTGAGTTCCATACCTTCGTTCTTACTCAGCCCGCTCCCTAAGTAAATAAGTCGAAGTCACCAACTACCCCAGTTGAGTGGTGTGCTTACTATGCACCACTGTAAGTGAAGAAGAAGAAGAGTGGATGCCGTTTCAATTATCTCCAACTTCTCAGAAATTTGTAACTCAAAGGGTATCCTCTTTCTTTTCAAAGTAGACATTTAATATGAATTATATTGCTGAAGGAAGCTTAGTGAATATGAAATGGCAGTGGAAGCAGTATAAGCTGGCTCAGGGTCATGCAGATGCTGAACAGTGGTTCAGGAGATTCACTTAAAAGCTATGTCTTAACAGGACACTTGTGTTATGACACCAGACTCAAGTGTCTCAACGGAGGCGCTCGCAGTGTCAGACTACATGGCTCTGAGTGTTAGGAGGGCAACTCTCGTGAGAGTAGTGTCCCGCACCATCTAAATGGGAGCTCTCAGATGCTGCTCACGCAAGAGCGAGAGTAGACTGTAATGGCACTCATAGCCAGTCAAGGCATGGCCCTTGTATGTTGCAGCTGCTGTGGTGGCCTCCTCTCTAGTTTTGTTAAGGAGAAGGAAATAGCTGAGAAAGAAACGGAGGTCCACTAGTGAGTGGCTTTTGAAAGGAAATGACTCTGGTGCCGATAAAAGGTTGATTTGTGAGTGGGCTGTTAAAGTTGGAAAGGCTGGCAAAAACATCTTTCAAGCATTTAAGAGGACTTAATTTTTCCACTTGAGGTGTCACATAAGAGCGAAGGCTGATAGTAAGATGCAGAGTTTGGTTTTCCTTGAAGTAAGAATGGCCATCACACTTCATTTTGCTTCTACAGGTTAATCTGCTAGTCATTTTTAAACCAAGATAATCTTTTTCTACTCTGGGATTACCTTATATTTGGGTTTGAGCTATCTGCTGCGTCTTGTGCCATTACCCAGAATTTTCTTCATTGATGTTCAAAAATTACTGGCATAATTTTGGTTTACACTCCTTTTGGTGTGGTTTTTTATAATCTCTATCAGTCACATTCCTTGATACTGGAAACCCTAACACACTATCGATAAATGATAGGGATTCTTCCTTAGTCTGCAACTTATCTCTATCACTATTTCTCCTTTTTACCTTTCCTTTGGTGCAGGCACAAGCTCTTCCTTCTTCAATAAGGTGAAATCAGAACACCATCTTTTGTTGTGATATCCAAGCACTAGAGTCCATCCAAGATACATGATGGCACAGTTGAGTTATACTGATTTAGCTTAGAAATCAATCGGAAGTAAATATGTTTTCACAATCTTATGATTTAAACAAAGGCTACCATAATAGATTTTTCGGTCACATCACACTCTCCAAAAGGACTTGGACATGATAACTAATGGGCTACAATTCTCTCACTTGCCCTATTGCTTCAGATGAACTTAAAATTCTCACTGTCAGAAAGTGGCTGCCATGATTGAGTGGCACCAAGGACTGCCACACCTGTCAGTTCGGCTCTATCAATCGACAGACTCCTCAGCAAGGATGTTTGATAAAAAAGCCTTTCCAACTTAGTAACTACAAACATACATACCCATCCCTTCCGGGGTAGGTACAGTCAAAATGTTTCGCTCATTAATACATAATTGTACACCTAACTCTGCTTCAATAATTTCCTCCATACTGACCTATCCTTTCAAACCTCTTATGCCTCATGTATGATTTAACACTTTCCTGGCAAATAGCATTAGTGTACATTTCTCGGGCTCGCCACCGGGCAATGACTATCTTACCCGGTGGCGAGCCTGAGAAATGTACACTCTTATGCCTCATTTACCCCCATACACTTTCATACACGCCCTCGTGTTTTTAAAACTCCTAATATTCTTCCTCCTAAGAATTTCTTCAACCACATTCACACACAACTTTCTCGACCTACCTCTACCTCTCACACCATTCATTCTACTCTCATATATCTGTTTCGTTATTCGACTCTCATCCATTCTCTCAACATGGCCAAACCAACGAAGCCCAATCCTTTTATATACTTCCATTACTGGAGCATTTAACCCACATTCATTCATGACCCACTCATTCCTGACCCTATCCATCCTACTTTTGCCGCAAATACTCCTCAGATAACTCATACCCATGGTGTTTAATCTACTCTTATGTCTATCCTGACATACCCATGTTTCACTACCATATAGCAAAGTGGGAAGAAGTACACTTTTGTACACTGCAATTTTTGCTTCCTTAGACAAGCACTCATTCCTTGATATGCTCCACGTGCTACCTACCACTTTCCTTCCAGCATTCGCACGTCTCTTTATCTCCTCATCTATTCTTCCATCTTTCGCATGCATCTTACCTAAGTGCATAAAATCATCCACCTGTTTTTTACTTCACCATTCGCCCTCATCATACAGTTATTCTCCCCATTCTCCTTATCAAAAACTACTACTTTAGTCTTGCCTGCATTTACCTTCAATTCCATTCTCTCCGTTGATTCACAAAACTTTTCTCATAAATAACCCTTCCTGGTAATCCCAGAGTTTCTAGCTCGTAAGGCAAAGGCAATTAAGGAACATGCATGCTTAGGAATCTCTGTGAAAGGCCTTCACTGGGTTTGGCGGAGGGTGATTCCACATGGAATCCTCACTAAGTGCTCAACACTTCCCAAAATACCACTTCACCATTTCTCCTCCCTACCACCACCTTTATATGGCTGGTGTCCTAACGACCCCTGCCACATGCCAATGTGGCCACTCTGAGGGTGGTATGTAGATGGGCATGGAGTACGTGTCTAAGTTCAAAGTCTTAACTCTGCTTGTTCTGGCTGCCAAGGTAAAGGAAAAATTTCTATTCCTTTGGTTTTTAACGGGATGGAAAGAATATTATATTCAATGGGGTCAATTCATAATTACTGTTCTCTTACCTTTTAATCTGAGAATACTTGATTGGTGTGAAGAGGAAGAGAGGATTTAAGGAAGAAGAAAGAATTTGAAGTGGCCAGTAGCATAAAGGATGAAGAAAACTACATTTGGATTTAAAGTAATCCTTCTGTTTGGAGGATAATCAATCTTCGTGATGTCCCATCAGCCTGTATCTGGCCAACTAGGGGCAGGTTATACTTTGGCAATTTTGGTGACTTATTTTTAATATTTTTGCACGGCCCTTATCTCTTCCTCTGGGTTTCCTCAGTCATGGTAGGAAAACTACAGGCCAAATTTTTATTTTCAAGTGAGTACACACTTTTTTGTTGGTACTGGGAAAGTGCAGTGAATTATGAGTGCCTTAGCAGTACCTTTCTCATGGTTTCAGTAACTCGAATAGTTCATTGGGTGAGGGGATCCGTCCTGGTCAATAGGGATCCCCTCATCTGTTAAAAAATCCTGGAATAATTTGAGCCTTAGGTTTTGTTTTACAGCTTGTAACCACTTCAACTCGTGAATTACTGGAAGAGCTAGCATTTGTAGATTTTTGTTGGTAAACTTTTTATCAATCTTTCCATTTTTTGAAGCTCTGCTGAGGTGGAAGTAAATCTGTAGCCATGCTCTACAATGCTGGTATATACCTGAAACACCACCTGCTGCAGCAACACTCCAAATCAAAGTCCAGTTTGCTGGATTTTGTTGGATCAGGATCGTCTTTAACGAGACACTGTGGCCAGAGACACTAGCATTGTGACACATCCAAGCGAGTGTTGGGACAGCTCTCAAAGCCATTTTAAAGGAGACACTGTCTAACACTGAGAGTACCTCTACCTTTAAGACACAGCTTAATGCAACACTGTCATATGCGTAATTGAAAAGCCTGCTGCAGGAAAACCTTAGTGGGCAAAATGTAGCAAATTTGTAGACTTGAACGTGGCCACTGGCTGTGTGTGCAAATAAAAGTGGTAGTTGGTGCGGAGGGAGAGAGAGAGGATGTAAAGGAAGAGGGGAAGGGGTGATTGTGGGATGATTATCTGATGATTGGTTAATTGGTTATCGGACAATCAGTGCCCTAATGCAGTGAAATATCATGCCTGATCACTGACAGAATTTGATTTCATTGAAGACCTAGCTTCTATGAAGAAATGAAGGTAGCCTAATCAATAACTTATTTTTGTGCTGATAGCTCTATTCTTGTGTGAAGAATATCTGTGGTGAAGTAAAATCAATGGCTAATTCTGGTGAGTCATTTTTACTATAGTTAGATCATCCCCGGAAACAATGTTGGAAATGTCATCCTGTGAAATTATGTACAAGTGAAACTGTGTTCAGTGTTAGTCGAAGCTTGGTGCCAATCTATAAATCTTGTATATTAAACTCTATGTTGCAGGAAGCTGCGAGTGGGGAGGTTACACTATTTTGATTAGTAGATTTTTTCATGAGAGGGTGTCAGATTTCGTAAAACTTTTTTGGCGAGATCCTCTCTGTCTGGAATTATTATTTGGGCAATCCATGCATGTTTATGTAGTGCTTTACAGAAGAGAGAATGATCTAAATCATTGTATTTCATAGTGATAATTTCATTTGTTAAAGCTGCGGTTTCTAGGGCAGGATTTGCTCAGGGTTAAGTTATTTATAGTGATTTAGTAACACTCGGAGGGGAGTGTTACTAAAATATTACTTGTTTGTAATGGAAAGGAGAAAAATGAGCAATTTCTTTTAATCCTACTGGGGAACAGAATGAATGTTTCAATATTGAATAATGCTATTGTGACTGTCAAAATGCTACCCCTTATGCTCCTTCCTTGCTCAATTCTTCTATTCTACTTCATTTGTAAACACATTATTTTAAGAGTATGAGATATAGTGATTCAATTTTTCTTGATTTTGTACCTTGACTTAATCTCCCATGCATGCTTAGCTAATGAAATAAAACTTTGCTCTTGGTGAGAGAATGCTGAAATTATATGCGCTGCCATTAGCATATGCTGATGTATTTATTTGTTTCATTTTATTTTCCTTGGAAACACTAGGTGGAACTCCAAAAAATTTGCCTCTATTAGAGAATTGTGCTGATAAAGATGTGACTGATAGAGTCATTCTCTTTAGAAGTATCCCTGACTTCATGGATTTAGATCAGATAACCGAAGAGGCAAAATCAGTTACAATAATTGGTGGTGGTTTTCTAGGAAGTGAATTAGCTTGTGCATTAGGGAAAAGAGGTTAGTGTAATGCTAAGCTCTAGTGAATTTTTTTGTGTTACATGAAATATTGAAGTATTTGGCACAGTTAATAGCAAATGATTGACTGAGTGAAATTATGAAAGTGAGTGGTAAGAGGCATTTCTCCAAGTATAATGTGTTTACTTTGCAGGACAGAAAACAGGAATGGAAGTTAATCAAATTTTCCCAGAAAAGGGTAACATGGGCAAGGTTTTGCCAAAGTATTTAAGTGACTGGACCACTGACAAAGTGCGGAAAGAAGGAGTTACAGTAATACCGGAGACATTTTTAGAAAATATAAGCTTTGAGGAGAATTCACTGACTCTCTTGCTTAGCAATGGAAAAAAGGTGTGTTGACTTATTTGAAAATGTAGTAAGAAAATCCTGGCTCCCTCATTGAAATCATTTTTTTTTAGATGAAAACAGACAATCTGGTGGTGGCAGTTGGTATTGAGCCCAATACAGAGTTAGCAGAAACATCTAACTTGGAAACTGATGAAGATTGTGGTGGATTTGTCGTTAATGCAGAATTAATGGCCCGCACAAATCTATGGGTTGTAAGTTATATAATGTGTGGGTATTGTGACATTTGAATTTGACCATTTTATTAGCTTTCTCTTCCATTTTTCACGTAAAAGGCTGGTGACTGCTCTTGTTTCTTTGATGTGAAATTGGGGCGGCGAAGAGTGGAACATCATGATCATGCTGTTGTTTCTGGACGTTTGGCTGGAGAAAATATGACTGGAGAAGGTAATATGTGTTCTTAAGCAATTAATGAAGATGGCTCAATATATTTGCATGAGACATTGAAGGGTTGTCACACTGTCATTTGCCTCAGAAAAGGATATACAGTGAAACTGCTTCAGATTTGGGGGAATGTTCCACAATTTCACCACACTGTATGAATTATTGTCGGAGGAATTGTGTCAACCATTTATTTTATTGGAAAGGGAAAGTTGCTTTTCTCCATGGATAAAAAATACCCATTTTTAGTTATATTTCAATATTAATGTATATTTATTTGATATAAGATCGATTCGCAATGGCAGATGTACCTTTTAATGTATAAAGAATGTTTAATCATTAACAACATGTTTAAACTGGGCCCATAAAAAAAACATTTTTCATTCCCTGACTTGAATTTTAACATCTTCAAAATTTGTCTGAAGTTCCTTTTGAGATGAACTCCGTTAATAGAAATGTTAGAATTCCGTTTAAAATTAGTAACCACACAGCGGAACGGTGAGAATTCAATTCTCAGCTTTAATTTGCAATTAATGCAATAAATACTTTTTTAGTTATTGCAAAGGATAAACAAATGACAGCAGGGACCTACCTTGAGGAGGACCTTCAGTGCAGGAAAGGGTCGAGATAATCCCTACCCGGAGTGAGAGGAAGGGTCTGAACTCTCAGGTGGTGGGGTCCCTAATGACACCTGGGACCCTTCGTCGATGAGAGATTGAGGGAGAGGCTGGTAACCTTGCATACTCTAAGATATGGACTTAGCGATATGAACTGGGCTATCAATACTTGGAATGTGAGAGGAGTATATGGAAAGGAGCACGAGTTGTCGAGTGAAATGAAAGTGAGACGAATGGATGTTTTGTGTGTATGTGAAACTAAGCGTAAGGGGCGGGATTCTGTTACATTAGATGGTGGTAGTCTGGCATTGTGGTCAGGAGTTGAAGATAATGTACACTGCAGTCAAGGTGTAGGACTCATTCTTAACGAGAGAGCTAAGTTGTTAGTAAGGAAGTACGAGTTAGTATCCCCTAGATTGCTCTGGGTTCGCATGAACGTAGGTATTAGGAGAGTAGTGATTGTGGTGTGCTATGCACCAGTGGATGAAGAGAGTGACAGTGTAAAAGATGAGTTTTGGGAAAAGCTGAGAGAGGTTTGAATGAATGTGATCCTGGTGAGATAATAATTTTACTATGTAACATGAATGGGTGGGTTGGTGTGAGGTGGGATGCATCTGAGAGAGTGGTTGGGCCATTTGGTGACCCTCGAGTGAATGATAATGGTGAAAACTTGGTGAGTGTGTACTTGGAAAAAGGATAGTTTGTGTTGAATACATGGTTTAAACATAAGAGAATACATATGTATACTTGGCAAAGGGGCGATTGTAAAAGCATGATTGATTTCGTTGCTTATGATGAGAGATTAGGGTGGTCCAAAAATAGGCAGTTTTTAAAAATTTTTCACGCCGCCCCCCAATTCGATGATAAATGACTAGAAAACTATTTTTGCAGAATATTAGCTCAATACGACTAGTAGAAGCCGTGCCCCACACATTTTAAGTTTTGGCATTAACTCCCATCATTCTAATCCCATAGGGTAGGCAACGCGGATGAGAAAATTTTTTTTCCTCTTCCTCGTAGGCACGCGTTATGGGTTGGGAATCGGCGGTATATTTACTATGATAGTTTGATGTTTGCCTGACTGACAAATGAAAACATTGTCCATTATGGATGCATACTTTTTTTATTTTTCACATTTACAAGGTCGAGTTCCTCCTTTTCACACTCATTTTGTATAAAGTTTGGTTCACTTTTTTTTGGTTCCGTTTTTCAGCACTTTCGTTTTCAGCCGTTTCAATGGAAGTTTATTCCCCAAAATCTGTTCTGCATGAGAACCAATTGGTGGAATCGGAACACAGAGAAAATGCGACCAGAGGCTTTTCCACATTCATTGTAGAATCACTTATGGCTTTGCGCATTGTTCAGCTATAACTGCTACTAGTCAAAGAAGGTCTTTTTCATGGAATAAAGCTATTGCATTTATATCATTCACTCCACACCAGGGGAGGGATAATAAGAAGACATTTCTTTTAGTAATGGGGCTAAGGTTTCGCCAATACAGCAGAAGTGAACCGAAGTTTTTACAAAACGAGTGTGAAATGGAGGAACTCTACCTTGTAAATGCCAAAAAAACAAAAAAGTATGCATCCGTAACGGACAGTGTTTTTATTTGTCAGTCAAGTAATCACAACAAACTATCTTAGTAAGTATACCATCGATTCCTAACCCATAATGCGTGCCTACGAGGAAGAGGAAAAAAACTTTCTCATCCGTGTTACCTACCCTAGGGGTTTGATTGATGGGAGTTAATGCCAAAACTTAAAATGCGTGGGGCACGGCTTCTACTTTTCGAATTAAGCTAATATTTTGCAAAAATAGTTTTCTAGTCATCATTCTATCGGATCGGATTCTACATCAAGGTATCTTATGCACCCTTGTGCCACAGTAGCTCCTGGGAGTCCGAACCCTCCACCCCAAGCTATAACCAACCCAGGCACATGTATGGTCTGCAGTGACTTGCGTTCACCCCTCATGACTTCCAAATCCCCTTTCTCAGCCTTCTCCCAGAGAAAACAAGTCAACGCCACCAAACACCCCTCTGCCCAAACAGATGACAAAGCTTTCCTCCTCTTCCCTTGCAATGGCACACTTACCAATACTTACTTACTTCATCCAAATAGTTGTACAGCTTCTCTTACCTTGTGTAAAAAGTGGGTATGGGAAAATTATGTTCTCTGTACACTCGGCGGAGGTTTCTCTCAGAACAACCAGGACCTTAAATACTTTTTAATGTACTAATAACCCTTAATTTAGGCAACCAGCTGGACGCTGTAAAATATCACACACAAAATATCTGTCAAAAGTACACAAAATATCTGTCACTTTCATTAGAACTGTGAATTATGTATTTTCTTGTTACTGTCCATTTAATCTTCATAATACACATGTTGGATTTTTCAAACACAAGGGTTTTTTTCATTTTGTTCATTCCAGGAATAAAATTCTCTTAGGTTGCCATCAGAAAAAACCACATCAATAGAATCTCATACTACATTCGAAATAGTTTGGTACTAATAGAATGTGAATATTAATCTGTGCTGTGATAAACTGTGTTTGGGGAAGTTTCACTGTTAGATCAATCACTCTAAGAATGCGTCAAAGGTGTTTTAATTGTACCTTGACCAATAGTATGACATTTGTGACACCCTCTGGTATAATTGGCCCAAAAAGGCAGTGATGTATGAATACTTCAGTTATGGATGTGATTCTAGAAGTAATTGACTGTGGGTAAAGGTGGAGTGAACATTTTTTGAGTAAAGTAATGGAGGTGGGCAGTTAGTAGCTAATCAAATGAACATTGTTAATCAAATTCACAAAGATTAATTAACAAATTAATTCATTAAGTTTAAGATGGTCACATTTTGTAAACACTTGAAATGCTGTGACTGGCATACCTATTTGATACCCTCAAATGAACATGTAACTACTCTCAAGCTGTGCTGTGAGTTGTCAACCACTCATAATGCTTAGATTCGCCATGTTCAGGTTTGTTGGATAGACTCTACTCTGCTGCATAAGTACGCTGTCACAGAGAATGGGATTGAAAAACAGGATTTTGCCTCACAATTAGTGTTATTAATGGGTTTTTAATTTTAATACCTATCTGTTAAAATGAATGTTTGGAGAATATGGATTGAAAATTGAAAGTACATTTTTCTCTTTACCAGCTAATGCATATAAACATCAGTCTATGTTCTGGTCAGACTTGGGGCCTGATGTGGGTTATGAAGCGATTGGAATTGTGGACTCTTGTTTACCTACTGTTGGAGTATTTGCCAAAGCAACGGAGAAAGATACGCCTAAAGCAGTTGTGACTGCTACTGGTAACAGTGTCCGTTCTGAGACAGAAACGGTAAGATTACTGTGTTCATTGAATCCTTACTCTTATTTCTTATAGTTGTCTATTCTTTAGTGGTGTTGTAACTATATATGAGATTGAGCCTGTGGATATAATCATAATTTTATCAATTTTAACCCTTAAATGCTGGATTTTAATACCCAAGAGTCACCCTTCACTGCCAGAATTTAATCTGGCTCTTAAAATTTTTCTGATCCTCAAGCAATAAACTTGAATATCTCGAAAACTATAAAAGATAAATTGTTCAAATAAAAAGCGATAGTTTGCTTTAGGTTTGCTACATGTGTGTAATTGATTTAGTTGCCATAATCAAATTTTAAGACCGTACAAAATGCATCTTTTTGGAAATTATGTGATAGTAACTTGATTTTATTCTTCAAAAGGTGAAGCTTTATAACGGGAATGGATTTATAGTATATAAGCTGTTAATTTATACTTAAAATACATTCAATTTGAACTTAAAATTTCTGTAAATTTAGTGTGGTACTCCTGAAGACAGTTGTACGTGCATAACCCTTGCACACTTCGCACTAGGTCTTGAACTTCACCTAGAGTGTAGTAATGGTATGGGTGTTGAATCCTGAACACCCTCTGCACCTAAGACTGCTCCTTTCTCTGGCCAGTGCCTCTTTTCCCTGGCCTCTGAGTGGTGCAGTGGCCCCCATTCCCAATGGTGCTGAATCTCCTCATTGGTAAACACTGTGGTGTAAGGGTTTTGGGCCCCTTCATTGGTAAGTTATTTTATGACCCGGCTGTATTTCCCGGTGAGTCATCTGGTCCCCACCTCACATGAAACAACACATGGCTGTTGAGTACTGTGACGTTTTGGAGGGCAAAATCTCTGTATCTTCTTCCCATGCAGGAGGATGAACACCTTGTCTGACAAAGTCTGCAACTCAAAGGCTTTAGAGTCAGAATGGAAAATCTTTCTACTCTATGTCACGGAATATTTCCACTTAGTAGCTATGGCTATGATAATATTTCACACACCTATGTAGCGAAAAATCATGCAATGATGAAAACATGGGCAGTGGATATCTTCAGTGAGTGAGCTAAAATTCTTACCAGAAAAATCACTATTCCTCACAAAAATTCTGAATCCTGTAATGAAATCCACAATTCTTGGTAGACAAACACTGACACTTAAGGGGACTCGACAAAAAAATGAGTGAATTAGATTTAGTTTCCGTCTACCCTAAATGTTTAATGAAATTTAATGGTGAATCGAAGGTTTGGATTATGCACCCACATTTCCATACTCTACATGTTTATGGAAATGCTGCTGGCGCCTGGCAGCCGAGAGAGCGAGAAGGGTCTAGGTTTTTCCTAAGTCCCTTACCTCTGACAAGGGTGGAGGCTTTAGCCTATCAGGACCGTGTACCTCTACCAAAAGGCATTCCTTTTTAAGCATCCGAATTCATTAAATTTGGCCCCTTTTTGAAGGTATATTGATGGAATGAAAATAAGATTGTGAGGAAATGTCAAAGCTAGAGTTACTTCCTTATGCAAGGGCTAGACCAGCTTACACTGAGTACTAGAGGCGAAATATCATTAGATTCATCTACATAATACCCCGTGAGCCGCCGCTTGGGCGTGTGGCAGGGGGTGTTAGGTTACCAGCTGTGTAAAGTTGTGCATTTTTTGTAGATGAAAATGTGACATGTATTATAGGAGTGTATTTAGTCGAGCTCAATTTTTATTGTGGCTGCTTATTGTTCACGGAAAGAATGAGTTTTTGACCCTATCTGTTTGACAGAGTATCTCTCTGATTGTATCGCATCTGTCAGACCTAGAGATGTAGTGAGGAGTCATGATAATATTCTTTATGTCGCTCTGAAAAATATCAGTTCTGAATTTATCAAGCAAACTAAGCCTAGTGTGTAGCCTCCGAGTCTTTGGGGCTCCCACCTTAATCCCTCTAAAAGTTGTGAGACACTATATGTACGCTTGTAGCAGTTTTTAACAAAGTATGCTGCTTTCCTTTGTATTTTATTAATTATTTTGGTTAAATCTATTTGAGCAGGGTCCAAAATGCTCGCGGCTTATTCAAGGTGTGGCCTAACCAGAGCAAAGTAGCATCTCTCTTTGACTTTTTCATCTGAGGACCTTCCTATTATATGTTTAACAAAACCTAGTTTCTTTCATGTTGCGCCACATATGTATTGTATGTGTAATCCCCACGATATTTCTGATGCTACGGTAATTGCCTTTAGCAATTATAAAATAGATATTATGAGCAATCTTTTATCCCATCCAAGACTTGCTTTGATCCTTGAGATCCCTAAACCATGTGCTGCTAGTGAAGTTTTCGTGATCATGGCCTGAGGAGACATGGGAGCACCCATATTCCTGAGCTCACATTCAAAATCTGCAGCAATGTTCTATACTTCTGTGATTTATCCTTTCTTTGGTCCTCGTGGAGCCTTTCTTGTAGCACTTCAAGCTCACAATATTTGGTCTTTCATCCACCTACAAATGTAGCACTCTGGCAATCAGAATTGCCAACTGTCATCTCTCTTTCACTTTTAAAATAGCTTGAAGTTTGAAATTAGAATCATATCTCTCTCCCCCCCTCCCCTAGGAACATGAACAATTGGTGTACCAAGTATTTTAACCCTACTTATCAGTGGTAATAGCATAACTCTTGAAGATATTCCCTTCAAACTGAATTGATATGCTGCTCAGTTTTTGACCGTTCCACTGACAAACATTGGTTCTCTGCGATGTAAAACTTGCTAAACATTCTAAGTTCCGTCTTTTGGAGTTTTGAAATAGTGTTTCTAGGAGTGGCTGTGGGGCCATGGTGCTGGGCTAATTTCATCCCTCTGGTCCAGCATTTTCAGAGATAATCATGGTTCACATGTATACTTCTGATATCATTAGCCCCCCCTCATCTCATTTGCATTAATTAAGCTCTTATAATTGTGAATAACATTCTCATCCTGACATGCATAATTGCAATGTTTTCATTCACTGTAACTATATAATCAAGTTTTAAAATTGGAAATCATGAGACTTCTCACACCAATGTGATGCAGTTTTCATGTGCTGTGTGGGTTGCATCCCAGAATTGTTTTTTCTGATGAGATGGTTAGAGATATTCGACCTTTTAGTGGAAAAAGTAGCCATCTTATGTTCAGGCCAGTGTGGTTGATAGTGTTTTGAAAGACTTTATGCAAGCTCATAGTATGCTCCATCTTCTTTCAGGCTTGTAAGCCAGTGAAACCTAGTGGTAATGACATGCAACCTCCAAAAGATGGAGAAGATTATGGCAAAGGAGTAATCTTTTATCTAAGGGATGACATAGTTGTTGGAATAGTGCTGTGGAATGTCTTCAACCGAATGGCTGTGGCTAGACAGGTGAGTGTTTTATCAATAGGAAAGGAAATGATATTGCTTGTGTGTAGTAAAATAATACATATTATATGTATTTCTCTGACTTTGTGAAACTAGATTAAAATGTGTTATCATATTTACAGGTTCTACAGGAGGACAAAAAGTATGAGGATCTCAATGAAGTGGCCAAGTTATTCAATATACATGGGGATTGATGACTGTTTCACTAGCATCATATGTTCTTGGAGTGGAGGACTGAAGAAAATGAACAGACTTAGTTGTTAAAAGCTTTCTACGTACTTTGCAGATTAAGTTTTTGAAAAGGGTACAAATTCAAGAGACTACACTGATCATTATGGTCAAAGCTACCCTTAGGTTGACATTCGCTATAATTTAATAATAAAAAAAATGAGTGAATTTGAACAGCTCAATGCATTTACTCAGTGCTATGCACATTCATTCAAAAGCCAACAACTAAGCACTTTCAAGTCTTGGCATTAGATTTAAAGCCCTTGCATGGTAATCCACTGTTTGTATATATGTTAATGCTGATTTATAACTTTTTTACAATGGGTTCCATTTGTTTTTTCTGTTGGCCTTAAAAATAATAGACTTGGCTGGGTGTTGAATTTTTTACTTGAATAATGCTTAGGAGATTGCTCCTCAAGAAATTTATTTAGTAATTTAATGTAGAAGATCATCGATTGAAATACTGCATATAGTTAACAAATTAACTCCATAAGTTATTAGTTGTGAATTATTTGATTTTATATTATCTAAATTGTTAGCATGTTAATAGGCTATTGACACCTAAGAATTAGTTGCTTCACAACGAACATTCTTTGAATGATACTACTCAGCTCAGTTGATGGTATTAGTGACTCCAAAAGATTTATTACAGTGATGAATTGTCCCACTGTGTATTTTTTATTTCGTATGGAAATCAAGATTAATTGTTCCTTATTTATCCTTCCCAACACAATCTTTTCCCCTCTTTCAAACATTCCATGGGAATTCTCCCTTCTAATGATTAGGGCTGGAGTACTCGACGTGAGCATCATGAATTGGGCTGTGATAACTTGAAATAATAGTTGCTCCTTAATGTATATCGATGCCCACATATGGTTACTTCATGTGGTAATTATTATGAAGCATCTGATGTGGGTGTATATGCCAGTTTAACTGCTCAAACATTGATTCCAGAATTTTCTGTCTTGTGATTGAGCACATACTTTTTATTGAGTCAATTAAGTAAGTCATCAAGATGTACTCTTGATATCAGGGTTCTAACTTGGCATTCTTATCAGCCTGAATTCTGGGGTCAAAGGCTAAATAATGTGATTTTGATTTATTGAACATCATTTCTATGTTTGGCAGTCAGGAATATGTAGTTCCTTTAAGGACCACAAAAATCCTTGAAGGATGCCTAAATAGCTTAAGCTCTGGGTATTATGTCGAGGGATGCAAACACAAGTCCTGGTCAAGTTGGATGATGTTTCATCCGAAAATTTTAACTATATATAAATGTGTTGGCCAATAATGTCAGCCATCATTTGGAAGTGGACCGAAAAAGTCACTATGGAACAGAAGTTCATTATTTATTAGGAACCTGCTTTCACTTTCTTCAGCCAACATTTCTTTTGTCATCCTAATTTTGAATATTCTTGCTCCAAAAGATGCACCAGTCTGCACCTTTTTACCAACCATTCTCTTTACTGCTTACTGTCCTACAGTAATATTTATTTATCTCTTTGCCTCTATTACCAAAAACGGTGTTGGATTTTGTAGTTTATATTGTTCATACGTCAGGATTAAGGAGAATTGAGAATACAGTACCCAAACTTTTTAATAGTTAGATACTCAGGACATAATGAAAACGTTAAAATAATTGGAATTTTTTTGTGACACACACACTTCAATGAACACATGTGGTGGAAGCTTCATAGATATTAATTCATATCAGAATGTTCAAGATCTTGCAATTATAGAAGAATCCTTGATATATTGTATAGGATTTCTGGGAACTATATTTGATGGTTAAGGATGAAGAAAAGAAGTAATATGCTATTATATTAACTTACTGTTCCAAACATTAGTAACAGTGGCAGTCTTGAAAACAATTACTTTGCAGCATTTACTTTTGATGATGGCAGTTTTTTTAGTTAAGATATACCATTAAAAGAATAATTGCTTTCATGAGAGAAATATGTAATGGCACCTGTGTTCTCTTTGGAATGGTAGAGTCTGCTCTTCATTGCTTAGAAATGACATAATGTCACTCCTATAATATTCTTTGAACATCGATGCTTTTTTATGATAGATGAGAAACTATAGCACCCAGATCTATGATGATAAGTCCTTGTGACCCTTACCCTCTGTACCCACATTAGAGAAAATATGAGTGAAGATTGATGTTATTGTACATTGAGGTAAGCTTTTAGAGGGGAGGAAAGTAAATGGTGTTATATTCTGTCCAATGAACAAGGTCCTGCCTATAGGAGAGAAATCCAAGGTTGGGCTGTGGGTTCCTACATTCCTTACACTGGTGAAAATGGGCTCCTCTCATGATGATGTCTATTGCCGGCAAGTTGAATGTGTTGAGCCCTTAATTCAGCATAAAAGTTCTAAGGCAGCGAGACAAGGTCTGCTGTGGAAAGTGAATGTCCAGCCTTACACTTTGACCCAATAAGTGACCTTCAGAAATGTAGCAGTCGTGATTACTACCTATTAGTCCTCTCAGGTCACTAATCAATGTGCCATTGGTTGCCTTCTGGAGATAAAGGCTAGGAAGCAATGGTAGAGCTATGGAGAAAAGCTCTTATTACTTAATGATAGATATTCAAGGTTCAGGACTTATTTTTTTGTGAAGCAGTTTTGCATTTAATAATCCAGGAGTCAGCCTATTGCACCCACTCTTAATGTGCTCTGCTATCAGTTCTCTCAAATGGCTTGCATTTTAAAATTAGTAAACTCCACACGGCAGGTATGACCAACTTTTCCTCTCTTATCTGTGATAAACATGTGAGGCTTGGGGATATGGTAGACTAATGAGCTCAATTTTGAGATACATCCTCAATATCTGTCATAGCAGCAATTTATTTTACGAATGGAACCTTAATCATAATTACAGAACAATGACATTTGAAATTTTATGTTCTGATGCATGCAAGTAAATTAGTCTCTCGCCCCATTGTGTGTTTTCTACTATTGAGCCAGCATACCTTATGAATATCACTTGTGTTTTGCTATGGCAATGAGGCATGTTCTTGTAGATTTATGAGACCCTCTGCTATCCTTCAAAGTCATGAAATTTAAACTAGGTGGATGAAGCAAATGGGTACTTGTAGCATGTATATCCAGCCCTCCTTGGTTTCACTTGCTGGTTTTGATGCGGGTTACTGATTTGCAGGTGCCAGACCCCCAATTGTGCTATCTCAATGGTTGATGGATAAAGGGTGGTTTCTACAGTGTGTGCTCCTACTCCTTTTAGTACTGGAGGTATAGGCTATGAATATGAAATTGACTATTCAATGCATGTGACAATATAACACAGCATTGAAATAACATTTGTTGGTGCTCAATTCTGATGTCTTTCTCGGTTTTCTAAGGAAAAAATGTGAAGCTGATAAGAGCAAATTTTAATCTTTGTCTAGTGCTTACATTGTGATGAGAACAATTTATTTTGCATAGATAATGTTTTATCAAGAAGTAAAGAAAAGCCCCTCTCATCATGATGCTATTTCTTGAGATAAGGGGTTTCAATGTTTATATTTGTGCTAATTATTTACAAGCTTTCTCTGTGTCGATTAAACTATTTCTTCTGCATAGTGGTTTTTACTGAAAGCCCCAATTGCAATGCTTCATTCACTGATAGACCATATACTCTCACCCCTAAATTCAATGGTTGCACTTGAAAGCCATGAAGAATGACAATGACTTTTTCCAGTTTTATCAATCCCTTAAACGGCGAGTATCAAGAAGTCAATGTGGGTGTCAGTGCGCTGAACTCTCTGAGTAGGTTTGATTTTTAAGATGTAAGTTTCATATTTGAGTAAATTTATTCGGTATCTAACTTTATTTCTTGCAGCCTTTTAACCTGCATATTTGGCTGATAATAGCTTCATAAAGAGGTGTGGCTGTATGCAGACTGGAAGTATTTGCGAATTTTGGGCCAGTTGAAAGTCTGCTCTACTCATATGAGGGGAGAAAAGGGTTTTTTCCTCTTCCCTGTGAGGGGCTGACTTGTTATTGACCAAGTTTGGAGGTAATTTGTGTTTGTCCATATTCTTTGTTTGCTAATAGTGAATGGCTTAAAATTCCACTTGCAGACTTACATTTTCCATGCTATCATAAGCAGTTGGTCTCTTAAAATGTTCAATTTGACTTAAATCATTACAATGAGGGCATTCTGCTGAAATACATGGAGAGTCAAGGTAGACATTTTATAATATGAGCGGTGGGTCTTTTCTAGGAGTTAATGGGAGAAAGTCAATGCATTTAGGTTGGGGTTGCCACATCTATTTCTCTGTCAATGAGGATATATGAGTTGAAAAATCATAACATCTGAGGGACGTAGTGCTTCAGATTCCATATCCTAGTCACATACTATGGTCTCATTTAGAAGTTCCCTGCCAGTGCTGTAAGAGCATTCTTAAATCAACTGGCAATCACAGAGTAGGACATGGGAGTGCGATCGGAATTGGGAAAAAAGGGGAGGAAGAATGGCTAGCAAGGTATTTGGGCGGGAAGAGGTTTTCAACTTACCGATAGAGGCACTGTAAATGGCTGGCCTTCCACCATCCAAGCAGTTTTCAGTTCATTTCTGAAGTTGGTGTGGTGGAGAGTGGTTGTGAACTTGGAATTGAGGTGATTCAGACTACAAAGATTTTAAGTATTTGCTCAATTTTAAGCATTAAAATGATCAGCATGTGTTTTGTTCCGGAATGCAGCTGTGGTTACCAGACCATAATTAAATACAATCAGGAAAATGGATTGAAAAATGCAAGCCTATTCAAGACACCCAAGGTAAGCTTTTGTACTCCATGAGGTAACTTTTTTTTATTGCTTTTCGAACTAGGTTAAGTATGTTAACTGGGGAATATATTTGTTTAAGTAAAAATGCATAGAATTGTTTGCCAGGTGTGGGAAATGACTTAAGTATTATGAATGTAACACATGGTGTTCACACCACTTTATGGAAACATTGTCACTTCTCTTCGCATTTGTATCAGATATAGTAGCTACTAGGGGTGGGCAGATCTAGGTTTTTTTTCGGATCCAAATCCGGATCCTTCATTTCAGATCCTGGAACTGTTCTTATTTTTGGATCTTAGGTTGTATTCACGGGTATATACAATTCACAAATGATAATAGAATTTAAGCCTTGGAGGCTATATTGAAAATTAAAAAAAATCAAGGTTAAAAATGTTAAACTTCCATATTTAAATAAAGGCAATGTCGATGCCACAATAATACTAATCCTTGATTGTTGTCACGCTTATGCAATGACTGTTGTTATACCACATCTTGAGATTTAATTCTTGAGAATAATGAGATAGATAATAAAGGGTGAATTTGATTTACATTCAGCAAAAGCCGGTTGTCAAATGAAGTAAATCAACAGCATTCTATTTGTACGGCAGAAAGCCGCCGATAGTCAATGACAGCCGGCACTTCAATCGCTTAAAACTCTCTGATTTACTGTAGTATTTGGATCCGATAACAGATCTCATCCCATGTAAAGATCCGCAGATCCGATCCGACCATCCCTAGTAGCTACGTTGATTGTCTGCCCATTATGTGTCCTTCTTGCTGAAATACGTTTATATGATCTCATCCGGCTTCACTGCTGCAACCTCCTGCATTCGGCTTTGGGGGAGGCCAAGATATTCATAGCTGTCATCATCCTCGAGGTAACAAATGACGCTCCCGTCAACGAGGTGCACGTCTTCCTTGTTCTCCGAAAATCTTCCTCTTGCCAGGTGGATGGATCCACCATGTTGGCATCGACGATACTCCTGCGCTGCCGTATACCCCTGGAGATACTGAGACCGTCGTGGAGAACGATAAATGCATCATCTGGTGGAATTACTCCCTTTCTACAACAAGGCAGTTGGAGGCGACCAAGCCTGATATCTGATGAAGTCTTCTCGGGTTTTCCACCGAGTTAGGTCGTTAATGACAGACGTTTCGATGGCTACCACCGCCATCGTCCTCAGGGCATGTCAGTGTCGTAAATGGAGCCTCCTTATATGCCTGGAGGTTTTCGAGCCAAAATGGTCAGGTTGGCTCTAGCTAGCGCTGATCATCTTTCTCTCCGCCTTAATTCTGCGAAGGGCTGGGTTCCAATCCTCGCTTAGCGCGTAGCCCGTGTCGCGGTTAAAGTTTTTCTCCTCCATCCGGATCTCTATGGCTTCCTTCGTCAGTCGTTCCCAGTATCCGTTGGATCGGCTAAGTCATTTAGTGTCGTCAAATATGCGGTGTTCATTGCTTAGATTATGTTCCGCCACCGCGGAATGTTCCGGATGGCATAGTCAGACGCTCCTCATGTGCTCCTTGACCCGTGTCTCGATGGTCCGGCCCGTCTCACCAATGTACACCTCACCACATTCGCAGGGAGTCCGGTAAACTGCCGGAGTTTTTAGTCCGAGGTCATCCTTAACTCGGACAAGTTTGCTTCACAATTTCTGAGGCGGCTTGCGAATGGTCCGGATGTTATGGTTCCCTAGAATCCTAGAGACTTTCCCAGAAATAGTTGAGTTGTATGGCAGACAGGCGTTGGCAACCGGCTTGCCGTTGTCCTCAGGTGTTTCCTTCCGATCCGTGAAGGCCCTTTTCAGGGTCATGGTGACCTCCTTTCCCGAGTAGCCATTCTGTTGGCAGGTCTTTAAGTGGTTAATTTCAGTGGGCAGGCTCTCCGTCGGGCTCTCGTGATCGGCAATTGACCGTGCTCGGTGTACCAACGTGGAAAGTACTGCCCTCCGTTGGATGGATAATGGTGACTGCGCGTTCAAATACAAATCCGTGTGGGTGGGCTTTCTGTAAACTCTGTGTCCCAGAGAACCACCCTCCTTCCGGTAGATGACAATATCTAGGAAGGGTAGAGTGCCGTCATTCTCCCTTTCCATAGTAAACTAGATTCTCCTGTGTTGTAGGTTCATGCAGCTCAAGATGGATTGGAGGGCCTCGGGCCCGTGAGACCACTCGGTGAACGTGTCCTCTACATACCTATAGAAGCATTTGGGCTTCAGTACCGCAGTGGAGAGGGCTCTTTTCTCGAAGTCTTCCATGAATAGATTCGCTATTGCCGGTGAGAGAGAAGATCCCATCGCAACGCCCTCTGTCTGTTCGTAAAATCTTCCATCGTAAGCGAAGTAGGTTAGAAAGATTTACAGTTTCGGTATCAAAACGAGTTTCCAGTAGTTGAAAAGGGTCTCCAACGCCGGCCAGGATGCATGCGATAAGGTGCCTAAATATTTGGCTGCCTTGAGCGAAGTGAGCTTGAGTTGGGACAACCCGGACAACCTTCGCAAGTAACGCCATCTATTGAGCTAGGAACGAATGAAAAACAAGGGAGTAATGAAAAATTTGAAAAAAAACATGGTACCCGAGATACATATGACTGCGAAAATGCACAATTAACTTCTCAGTACTCTGTGAATATCGTTCTAGGGCAATTTAATTATAATTCGAGGTGAAAAAAGTGGAATGAATTGGAATACGGATACACTCACTATAAGGATTTCAAAACCAAGATCCGACAATATCATCTACGGATAAGATATTTCGCCAATTACTATCATTTTAGCCTTTGTTGTCACTTCCTACTGTTAAGAGTGGAAGAATCAAAAAGCGATAGTAAATAAAGGAGAGATTGTAGAACCTACTCCGAGGCCACACATGAATTGTAGGTTACACATTAACATCAATCTATCTAGATCATACCTTCTGACTCCTAAGGCTCTCAACAGGTAATAAACCATAAAAATGTAGCTGTAAATTAACAGTAAAAGATCCACAGAGCAGAGAAAATACTCTCGATGGAAGTTACATATGCCTCATACACAATTCCTGTAGTAGATATTCACTCTCTAGCAGTTACAAAGTAATTTTTAGGTCTCAAAAATAGTCAGCTATTATTCACAGCATCAAGTAGTTCCTATCTCTTCAATCGTTATTGAATATTCACCAGTCTCACGTTCACAGCAATAAACAACAGCCATTTACGATTCGACTGAGATGACTTTTTTCTAAGTGGCGCCAAGAAGGGACTTCAAGATGGCGTCCTCCCTAACTTTACCGAGTTAGGTGCCTAATTGGCGAGTTGGGACACAACTTAGTCCAATTGCGAATCGAAAGTCCATGCCCCCATGCTTACTCGCACTTGGGAGAGACATTTGAAGTGACAGTCGATAGCAGCTTACCATTTGTTGTCGATTTTCTTATTTATCTGTATTATTTATTTTGAAAATGGAGGTGCAAAAGTTTCCTCCTTCTCCAAACTGGTATTTAAGTGATATTATTTGTTCTGGACCGAATGCGACTGTTATTTACGGATCGAGAAACACGTTGGTGGTCGCCAAGTTCGGAGATAAATTGTTCGAAAATACCTCTTTCCCTTGCTTTGAAACAATCGACCCGGCGCACAAGGAGAGAGTCACTACTGTTCGGTTTTGTCCAAACAAATCATCGAGGTATAGCCAGTATTTCACATCTGGTGGCGATGATTCTGTCGTGAAGCTGTGGAATCTGTCCACTCTTTCTCCTGTAATGGCGAACTTCGCTCACGGGGTGATTGTTGTGTTCTTATTTAGCGCCATAAACCCCTGGGACTGTTTGTAAATTTTTTCTAAATTGAATAATTGTTTTGATAGGATGGGAAGAAGATTACCACAATGGATTGGACCTGGGGATCGAGTAGTCACGTACTCTCTATTGATGATACGGGTCTGATTGTCGCGTGGGACTTAGAGAAAAATATCACTACTAAAATTAATGTTGCTAAGCTGCTTCAGGCGAAGAAGTCTGTCATGCTGAAGGCCAATGCTGGTAAACTTATACCCTTGGTTGTCAAATGCTGCCCTCACCAGGACGACCTTGTCGCCGTAGGAATGAAGGGTGGTCAGATTTGCTTACTGACTTTAAGAGGTAGGTGTGATCAAACGTTGGGTATTTTATTCCAATACACGTGGAAAAAATGTCCTGGGTGAAAATTGTAGTTGAATGGCCAAAAGTGGCTGTGAATGAACGTGCTCAAACAACGGTTGCACCATTTAATATTATAAAATACGTTGGCGGTCCAATATCAGTACATACTAAAAACGCATTGACTAAACAATAGTGGCCGTCAATATAAATGTGATTGTGGACTTGGAGCCGGCGGGCCAAAACCTAATACTGCTAATACCGCCGTTCCTGACCACTGACTTATATGACGTTCTTTAACTGTTTTCCATTACTTTTTCGAAAATTTGACATAAAAAAATCACCGTTTTTCTACTTTTTCACAGGCTATAGTTTTACCAAATACGAGAACAAGGAATACATACGTACCAATCACGCCGTTCTTTTCCGGGTTAGGCACAGTCACTAAGTTTCACTCATAAATACATATTTGTGCACCTAACTCTGCTTTCCTTTCTTGAGTGAGAGGGGTATTTGGCTTCAATTGTTGTACCCGAAGTAGGAACACACTAAGCGTCAAGTTCACATATGTGACCTCTTAATTTATTCTGACAATCATTTTTACAATCGGGATAAGTAGGTGACAGATTTGCCTTTTCCCTTAATTACAAGGTAAGCGAAGTAACTCTGTAGAATCGTGACATAGCTGAAGACTAAGTCACTACTTATAAGGAATTTTCTGCATTCTTAAAATATGACTCACAGGTTTCAAATTACCAACATTAAAGTTGCCCTGTCCATGATGTCATTTTAAGTCTTCGAGCTTTGGAGTCACAGCCCTCGTATGATACCGGGGAGTGTCAAGGAATCACTCATAGCAAAATAAGAACCAAGACAGAGGGAAGAAAATGTCAGCCTCTCTGTATCACGAAATGATTTAGAACCATCAGTCACTTGAGGGGCACCTGCGAAAAAGTATCAAGTGTTGACAGGGGTTGAGTGAAGAGCGAGCTTCGTGATGAAGACGAAGAGGTCATCTGAATCGGAAGTGATGCTGTGGCTGGTGTGTGGTGGAACAGCGATCCACACCCAGCAGGACTTTCCTATTTATTCCTCTCAGTTCTCAATGCCTGAAGCCACTGCTGACAATCTGCAATGTCATCCATACTTTGTTATTGGACTTGTGGGTGCAGGGAATAGTTTGCTGGTCGCTAAATGATAGAGGATGTGCTGACTTACTGATTACAAATGGCTTCATTTTGTTGCTCGGATCGCCCTTCTTGGCCAGTGTTTTCTGGAAGAAAAATTATAAAATAGAGCTCCTTCATCTGGATTTCACACATCCTAAATAAGTGGAAACAGTTAGTATACATGTTCCAAAAGTATATTTGAAATACGAGGGTAAACCAGTGTATATTTCTCCCAATAATGAATTACCTTTGGCTCATTGGTAGCCAGTATCGAATTCAGAATGGGCATCCAATCGCCAACAGCTTGAGCACTCACATGAGTACTTTTGCCACTAATATGGTGAACAGAAATTCCTCTTCTTCCTCAAAATAGCTTAATAGTCGTTATCTGTAGCATTGAAATCTTCTATGTACATCCATCTTGGACACTCTTCAGCTTATACTTTTAGAATTGGGCTGCTGGTGGGAACTCCATGGGTGAACCATTCGAAATACACTGATTCTAATGAGAAATTTTTAGCCGGTCGCAGTTTCTTGATACTCCCCATGGAATTTCCAAGTTTATAGCCAGTAGTAATACTGTCTTTGTTTTCTCAAATTGTAAAGACAATGGAACAAGTTAAATCATATTATCCACCGATTTCCATTTTATTGGATTATTTTCTTTCAGATTCCTGTATGATTTCCAATGACTTTCTTTTCTCTTCCATGGTAACACTTGTGATAAAAGACAGCGAACTTAAGGAAGTAGATCTGTATTAAGCATACCTAAATAACTGTTGCCAAGCACTTCTGGCAGGGTTTTCCACTGAAATGATGTGCAGCCAATCCCCCATTTTTTTTTTTTACTATTCCTCTCCCACTAATTCTCCACCTCGAAGACCCGGGAGGTGGTTTAATGTTACGCACAAAGCCGTATTAAAAAGAGTTCTTCCATTCAAGTCTGTTTTTCCATATTGAGTGAAAGATTGTCATGAATCACTGAAACTTAGTATACCTGTCCAAGTCTCACGCGCAACAAATGATCCCCCCAGGTTATGCATCCTGGATGAAAATCACGGTGAAACAGACTCGTTATGGTGGTTCGGCTGAAATGGCCACTTGTAATAACCATCAAACTCTGTATATGTTTATCATTGTGACCAACAATGGCTAAATATACACTTGCTATAATGGCCTTCTCGCTATAAGCTGCCCTCGTAATAATGGCCTTCTACTGTAATGGGTTTACTTAAATCAGTGAAAGACTAAAGGTACTGATATATTCATCAAAAATAAAAAAATCGAGTTTTTGCTCGAGTTTGCATTATAAACTACTTGGCTATATTCTTTGAAAGTATTTTGTAAACAAGGTCATGGATTTGGAATAGTTGCCTTTTCATCTTGCACAAGTGACAATGTGATCCCTTGAGGTAATTTATGCTCAGGTTCTCTGTCAACTTGTCTTTCTGGTGGCATATTCTGATCACTAGAAATGTACCTCTTTACCCTCCTAAATCTCCCTTTGTCCATCTATCTCAGTATATACTTTCTTACCAAATTTTCTGCCATTACTTCTCGGATAGCAATGTCGGCTGTCCAACTTATGCTCTTTTCACTGTAGATTTTATTCAGTGAAAATGACATGGGCTTCAATTTTTCATGTGTCCAAAAGATTCATAAAAAGTTCACAAGACTTTTCGTTTTTCTCATTATGTTGCGACTGTACCACATGATTCATCTAATCTGTACCACTCTAAAGGTAGAATATTGCAATATTATTTCTCATTTAATTTTGTTTCTCCCAAGCAACTTTTTTATTATGGTGCATGGACAGTGACAAAATTACAGACTTTCCCTCTTTAGGGAATAAGATACCAATGTCATTGTTTTGGTGAATCCAAATATTTATCATTGAGTATGTGGTACGAGAACAATTAGGAATAAAATTCAACAATATAATTTTTTAAATATATTTTTTTTTTAGACTCACCATCATTAATCCTTTCCTCTTCTATTTTTTATCTGGCTGACAGATTGTAATTATATTATTCCTAGATTCCATTGCTTTTACTCCTATGATAAGAATTACAAACTTCCTGTAAGGTTCTCTCTCCTAAATTTGGGAGTGTTCTTGCTCCGTTTACTTTACCCATATGTGGAATACCTTTCAGAGGATACACTGAGGAAGAATCATTTGTCAAAAAAGAAATTTGATTCTGTTTTTGAGCTAAGACAATTATGATAAGGACAATGGCGTGTATACCCAACAAATTGCTCATCGACAACAGTACTCTTTCCTGGGAGATAATATCAAAGAGTTCACAGAGGGCTCGCCCTCATGGAAGATGTGCTAAGCCTTTTTTCTTTCTACTATTCTGTGTTAGATGTCGTTAATGTTTCCATCCCAGTAGCCTTCCACTGATTCTCTCAAGGACAAGTGCATCTCCCTCCCCTACCTGTGCCTGGCAGACATGCACATGTGGGCAAACTAGAAGTTCTCTTCGTATGCATTGTGGTGTGAGAATTTGGTCGTTCTCATGATCGCTCGCTTGCTCTCACGTGAGAGGTGAAATTTGTTGAATAGGTGAGTTAGGGTAAGGACGTGTGCCAACATATTGCAACGGGAAGCCAGAATGAAAGGTTTCAGACTAGCACCTGAACTTGGTTTAACTTGACGCGAGGTTTTGATGGCAGTAACAAAGTATTTATGCACTAAAGGACATTGTATGTTGAATGATACAGAACAAGTAGGCTTTAAGATTTAATATCATTTAAGCTCATCAAAATCCAATGCAAATGTAATGTATTTGTAACTCTTAATTGGTCGCACTCAAATACACGAACGGTTGTGTCTGGTGGATATGGCCTTAAATTGTCAAAACATATATGCGAACCCTCTCCCTAATCCTTCCCCTGTGAAGTTTGAGTGGTAGGCTTATGCCGTTTAGAAATGGCGTTCATAGGGAAGTGGTTAACATTACTTTAAATTTATTGATGTACTCCTCAAAGTAGATGTATTCACATAACCCTACTGCTCAAATTTCACACTTGATTGAGGTCTTGAAATTCATACTTGACGTGGAGTGTAGTCATGTTACGGGTTCCCTTTTACTGGCCAGTGTCTATTGTCCTTGGCATCCTATGATGTTTACAAGGAGGCCGAAGTCTCTGCCTCTTCTTCCCATGCAGGTGGATCAACACCCTTGTCTTCTGACGATGTCTATGACTCCAAGGCTTCAGAGTCTGAATCAAAAGTCTTTCTGCTTAATCTAATATTGGGATATTTCCATGTAGGAGCTATGGCTATTATAATGTTTCACACACCTATATTTAGAAAAATTTTGTGATGAAAAAAACATGGAAGGGGGATATCTGCAGTAAATGAGCTAAAATTCTGACTAGAAATATTCCTCACAAAAATTTTTTTGAATCCTCTAATGAAATCCACAATACCTGACAGACAGACGCTGACAATAAATCGCACTCAACAAAAAACTGAGAGTGAATGAAGTTGAGCTTATGTCTATCCTAAATGTTGATGGGAAATATAAGGATGAATTGATGGGCTGCGTCTTGCACTCTCGTTTCCTCTACTGCACATGGTGAAGGAAATGTGGCCGGTGCCAATATTTTTATTGCCAATGAGCACTGGAAATATTGATGAAATGAATAAGTGGAAAATACTAGGCAAACCACAGATTTAGGTAGCAGCCAAAGTTGACTTGCCGCTAAGTTGAACTGTGAGAAATCTTAGTATCAAACGTAATCATTTATCGCACTTAATAATGAAGAAAGATGGAATTTAAAATGTCAAAAAGCATGCTTATTAATCAAAAAGGCATTTTTCTAAAATAGTAGTAAATTTTGATTCCTTGAAAAGAAAAAAATCGGAGTTAAAACCATCTAAATTAAGCGTGCCCATACAGGCTCTTTAGGCAAAAAATGGATTTTTTTTTCAGTGTCCGTGCAGGCACTTTCGGTATTTAGGGGTTATGACAATAGGTGTACAAAATTAATAACGCCCAATAGCCGAGGTTGTCAGAAAGATTAACTCAAGGATTCAAGTAAATTTAAAAAAATGGGATGAAAAAAATTAATCCAGGTCATCAATGACTGACTTTACTTTATTAAGTACATGACAAATGAAAAAAGTCACGAAAAGTTTTTTTCATAATGAAAAATGTGAATGTGAGAGAAAATAAAGAATCAAATGTAGTCAAAAGAGCTACATAGAGCATTCTAGAGTTGATGTACCAAGATACAGATTAATACCAAGTACTCTCATAGCTTACTCTCGTCCCATATCTCAGTACGAGAAGTATGTTTTCACTTTGCTTCCAACTTGGCTGTGTCCTTTTGAAAATGAATTACATTCGCGTTGTATTTTGATGAGCTAATGAAATGATATATTGTAATTCTGACTTGTTAAGCATTATTCGCCAGACAATCTCTTTCTGTGCATGAATACCATGTAATTGCCAATTATATCCTCGTCCCAAGTTCAGCACCATAGTGCTTGCCTGAAACTCGATCTGGCTTCGCGTTGCCTTAGATATGCCTTGCCTAGGGTGTCCCATTTTGCATCAATGCCTGAAAGTCATGGGTCTTAGATGGTGACATTCGTTGAGAAAATGAGGGGTACAAAAAATTTCTGAAATCAGATTATATTTAGGGGTCGTGCACACAGCTTTTTGTTTAACATAGGGGCTCCCATAAGCACGCGCCATCCGTTTGAAAAGCCTGTGCTCCCCGACCTCCACGCCATTCCCCCACCATTTCTTCTCCTAATAAATAATACAAGTTCTTTTTTAACTTTGTGGTATTCCATTTTAATATATCAGATGATTTAATGGTAACTTTTACAAAAAACCACAATTTAAAAACACACACACACACGACCCGGGTTTCGACGCTTGAGCGTCATCTGAAGATGACGCTCAAGCGTCGAAACCCGGGTGGTGTGTGTTTTTAAATTGTGGTTTTTTGTAAAAGTTACCATTAAATCATCTGATATATTTCTTCTCCTTCCTATCGAAGGTTCTGATATGTAGGCTTAAATTGGTTACCACTTTGGGGGTAGGGGGTGAGACTGGTAAGTAAAGAACAAAGCCTTGTATTTACTATGTTTACTAACATAACGGAAATAAGAAGCTCCATGGTCGGAATGAGAACTTAATTCCAATGCTACTCCTTTTGAGAATTTTTATTACATTTTGCTCACAAAATATTTGTATGGAAGACTGTGAGTGCCTTTTTGGTCATCTTTGGTGTAACTTTTCAGTGCCTAGAGACTATTTGGAGTGGATGATGCATTTGCTCCTCATCCTTGGTCAATCCAGCTTGAGAATACTCCTCGACTAGAGCAACGCCATGCTCAGTGAGGTCGTTAATGACTCCCTTTCCAAAGTGGATTTAAACTTGCACATCAGAACCTTCGATAGATGGGGGGTGGCGCAGAGGCCCGGGAGCTTTGGCTTTTCAAATGGGCGGCGTGAGCTTATGGGAGCCCCCATGTTAAACACAAAGCTACACAATCCCTAAATGTAATCAAATTTCAGAAAGTTTTTGCACACCTCATTTTCTTGCCGAGTGTCACCATCTGAGACCCTAAGACCCATGACTTTCAGACATCGATGCAAAATGGGACATCCTAGCCTCGCCCCTCCGTTACCTCACTCATTCCACAAATTTCCCCTCTCGCACAAGAGTCAGCAGGTGCTCATGAGTATTGCGGAATTCTCACGTGCCAAGTCCGAGTAGGTTATGGCTCAGAATGAATTCAAACTGGCCGCACGCCCATGGAACTAGTCTGACTACAGAGCCGCTCAAAAGTTTCAAAACTTCTTCGAAATGCATATGCTCTTTAGCATGGGGGTGAAACCTCTATATTATTATTCTATGGTAGTATTTTCCAAAATTCAAAAGTGTGTCATTGCAAATGACCCAAATGGATGCTAGTTGATCAGACCACCTCCTTTTCAACTTAGTCTCTTTATTTTCAAACCTCAAGTATCTAAGAATATTTTTTTAAGTGAGCTTTTGACATGGTAGCCCTAAAAATAATAGGTCTATAAAAACACTCAAAAGCCAAGGAACACTTGCTGTGGAGGACTTAATAAGTTCTGCTGCTATCAGGAGTCCTAGGAACTTCCTATTTGATGGTTGGTTGACCTTATGGTGTCTTTAATTGTTAACTGAGCTATTTCATCCAGCATTTTCCTGTCAATAAATTGGTGAATGGTATGGATTGGTTCCTCAATCATTACTCCTGGAGTAAGGACCTCCTGATCCATTGCATCTTTCATAGTATAATTGAGGGGTGTTCTTCTGGATACTTGAGGATTACAGTACTGCTTAGTTTGATGTTTACAGCACTCATTCAAAATCTGTCCATTGCATCTTTCCTTCTCTCTTTCACCTAATACTTGTGAGTAGATAATATCTTCATAATCATAATGAGCACTTACGATACCTTCTTCTTCATCTGTGGAAATATCACTCCCACTGTATCCCACAGTCCCAAGTAAACTCATTGATGCTTAGAAACTGTATTGATATGGTTCTGATCAGGTGCTACCCGTAGAAACAAAAAAATGTGTAGGAAAAATATTCCTCCTGAGCAAACAATTTCTTAAGCCTTGTCATTCATTAGCTGGGTTGCTGATTATGTGTATAATTCACGGTGTGGATATTTTTGATGAAAAACTCCAGTATACGAAAGGTCACCCAATCCATTTTTAATCCACTCCAATTCCTGGATAGATAGTAGCTTTCAAGACCTCTTCCACCTCTTCACGCTCTTTCACTGTGATACCTTTGAGGTACTGCAGATTGAAACAGTAGACTGCTACGCATGGCAAAAGTAAGGCCTATCTAAAGGACCTAATAGCTACAGTGTGGGAAATGTCTGCATGAGACTCCCTAAGCTTCAGCAACAAATTAGGTCGGGAAAGACTAAGAAAGCATTTAGTTTACTAGGTGCCCATCCTTCAGGTTCCTCCTAATGTCCAATTCATCCCTTACTTCTATCTTCCTCCCCTTCTTAATACAGTGTGAAATTCCAAGAATGAAATCATTGCAGTTTCTCCTCCCACATGCTTTTGTGTATCCCTCTCAATCAGGGGAAATCTGCTGAAAACCACTAAGTACCAGGGACCCAACCAGCCTGCTCTTACTGTGATCACCCATGGCAATATTAAACCCATTCCAGCCCCATGAAACCACCACTCACTTTCCTCTCTCTTCTCTACCCCTTTCTCTTCTCCTCCTTCCATTGCGAAGAAACGGTTAATTATCATAACAATTTTTTGAATAATTTCCCTTGGAATTTAATGTCTTACGAAAGATGGTGTTGTTCACCAGTCATCAGCTTTGTATAGCAGTAGAGCAAAACTGGAAAATATCTCAAAGTATGAACAAATAATTTCTTGTTAAGCAGACCATCCTTTTGTAGTGATAACCACTTATGATTCAATGGCAATATTCATAACTTATATCCTGAAGAACTGCATTTCTCTCTCCAAAAGTACTTCAGCCATAGTTCATTCGTATCAATATAAACCAATTGATAACATCACAATAACTCTCCAAAGTATGTTAATTAACATTATTATTTTTATAAACATTGATTAAGCAAGATTTGTAAAGCATTTTAGTATGATCCATTCAATTCTTCTAAATAACCATAAGTATCATAAACGCCTTTCTATTTCCAGCACCGCAGTGGCTGCAGGTATCAGTTAGTGTGAATTTTCTGAGAAAAACTTGATAACATATGGGAAATGGCAAAGAGTGATGTTTCTGCCTCTTACAAAACAATAGAATATGTACTAATGGCTTCAAAACCTTATCTCAAAAAACTTTTATCTTAAATCTTAAAAATCTTTTTTTAAATCTCAAAGTGCAGCAGTGGTGCCATGAATTCATATGTGGGTTAAACAATAAAAACTCTTTGAGTTGTTTAGATTTAACATTTTCACACATAATTTACGAGAACAGCTTTGAATGAAGTTGCAAAAGATCATGAATTCGGTAGCACGTAAATTATTGAATCTGGCCTTGACTTTATGGCTTATAGGGAGCATTTTGACTCCTGAAGTCTTCACATCTCTCTCCTATTTCCAGAGTCTGGAAGGGTTCTGCATTGCTTACGAGGGCATGACAAAGATATCACCTCAATGACGTGGTGTCCTGTGCCAGAAAATGTCCTCGGAGGGAAGGATGATGTTGATCAAGACAAGGCATTTTTATTGGCATCTGTGTGTAGAGATCGTACCATCTTCTTGTGGAGGTGTATTGATGGACTCTATCAGAAGACAATTAAGCTGCCAACCACGTTTTTAGGGCGTCATTCAAGACTTCCTGCATCTGGGACTTATGTGACTCTTGACTGGCCCACTAAGGAGACAATTATTTGCAGCTCAAATTATGGTGAAATAATCAAGTAAGTGTTTTTTATTTAATAATACTTAATAATGAGTCTTACTAACCTGGACCTTTTATGTATTGGATGTTTAAAATTTTTCTTCAGTAAATAGGCAAATTAAATTGGATTTTGTTGTGACATTTGTGGTCCATACCACAATGGTCTATGTCGACAAATAGAGAGCTTTTCTGACACATTTCCCTCTAAGGTTCATAAAAACAAACTCAGTTTCTCTGTTGGGACTGGGTCCGTGGTTTGTAATTTCAAAAATTTCATATTTTCGAAACTTCGTATTTTCAAATAGTGCCATGTATTTAACATAGGCTTTTCGTCGGGACCGACAGTTTTGCCTTGTAAAATTGAAACTTCGTATTTTCGTGCTTCGTATTATTGAGTTTCTACTGTAATCACCAGGCAGTTCCAAGCGACGAATTGGACGCAAATCTTGACCAGAACTGATTAAGTGAAGAGAAAGGGCATTACCACACATCGAAAACACTTAAATGTAATAATATTTACCATAAATATGAATACAACTCGGGTGATAATACTTACTTCATGTAATTTCTATAACCAAGCTCCAGCTATTTGTCTCTTTAAGTTGTTGCTGAGTAGTTCTTTACAATATTATTATTAATGTCCAATGATTATATTTCACTCTACATGAGATTGCTCTGATATTTTAATTATAAATGTTATATTATAAGAATGCTACAACCTCCCTTGCGTCGGATATGATGTTTTATAAACACCAGCTCGGGCCCAAGAACGTAAACAAACTTCGGCTGTGTTGAAAATTTAGGCAGGCAGAGTTATAAAGGCAGGTCCCCAGGCCGCAGTGAAACCCTGACCCCTTGGCATGGTGTGACACTGCCGGAGGCCCGTTCGTAATGGCATCGAGCAGTGAGAGCGCTGCCTGCAATGTTTTACTGCATGTGGTGAGTGGTTTGTAATCGCCCCCAAGGAGTCCAAGTGAGGAAAGAAAGGAATGTGAAGGGGGTTAATCCTTTCAGCTGTGGTGCCTGCCGATCCTCCTGCCCTTCCCAATGGGCCACATGGTGGCATGTGGAATGTTACAAAGAGCTGTTCTTTTGTTTCCATTCGCATACAAAGTCTAGAGAGAAAACTTGGCAACGTCAACCTCCCTCTCTCCCCACCCCAATTCCCTGGTGTTGAAGGCCCCAACTCCTGAACAATGCTGCTTGAACCGTTCGGAGCATGCAGGAAGGGCCTGTCACCAAGATATTTGAAAAGGATAATAGCTTTTCCCCTCCAGTAGGCATGTCGCTGGGTGTAGCTGGAAAAATTCTGAAATGGGAAACTCCTCTTGTGTTCTTCCACTCAATAATGTAACCTTGTTTCTCCTAAATGTGCCGAGTCTCTGTCCTTGCTCATTAACTAGCGTACTCCACTCTCATCCCTTGGAATGGCTTTATTTGTTTTTCTATATAGCATTGCCTTAGGAGATTTTATTGTAAGGTACCACCCTTAATTGGTCCTTTAAAGGGCCTTTCACTTGAAATTTGTAAACTATATCTAAAGGACCCATTCAGGATACCCGAATCCCTCGCTGCAAGAGGGGCATACTAGTGACTTCACTCCTGAAACGTTGCATCTTGCGGGGTAAGGGTGCCAGACAAAAGACGACGTGAGCATACAATATATACATAAATGCTCATCATCATAGAATTCAACCAATCTTTTTTTTAAACATGTTACTTGACCCTAGTTCCACTCCCATGTATTGTTTGCTTCTTCTTTCTGCATCTTTTTGCATAATAGATTAAATTGTTGATTTTCAACAGGTTTGACCTGTCCTCTATAGGCAGAGGTCTTACTGATGTTGATGCCTTGAAGACTGACAATCCTGTTCAAGCTAAGAGGCTGTGGTGCTTAGTTCATGATATACATCCAAGGTGTGTTTTTGCAGTCCACTGTGATCAGTACACAAAGAAGGCAGGAGAGGGGGGTGAAGAGATGAAGACTATTGTTTGGACCACAGCTCAAGATCGTCACTTGGTGGCAGTTTCCTTGGATGATGGACGGGTCCTTGTCAACATACCGACCATTGGTGGCTTTGTATATTGTTTAGCTGCCTCTCCATTTGACCCTAGCAGGTTTGTTTCCTCTTTTCTATTAAAACAGTTGTGTGTTTCTGTAGTAATTCTGTAGCCTAGGACAACGTGGAGTATTTTTAACTTCTGTAAGCTTTGATGTTCTACACAGGCATTTTCATTGGACATCCTTGTGAATGAAATAAAACTAGGTTTAACTTTGTGGAGTTCCTTGTTAATTAGTGAAAATAACTTTTGCACTCCACTGGTCCTCTGTCATTCCAGTGTTTCCCTTCCCATTCTCCTTCCCTTACTATATAAACCTTTGCATTACCTTCTTGACTTGTCAGTGGGCACCTCATGATGATGCCAGGCATCAAATTCTGGATTGTGCAATAAATTGATCTGTGAACTGACCAGTGGAGTGTAAAAGTTATTTTTACTAATTGACATCCTTGTGTATTACTCAGGTGTATCGTTTTAAATCATGTGGGTGGTAACCATCGATGTATATTATTAACTGGATTGAGCGCTCTTTTGTTAGGAAAACGAGCCGTTGCCTGCAGACCGTGACCATTTTGTTGAACGTATAAACTACGACATTCTTATCAGAGGCTTCGCTTTACGTCCATTATTCTGCATGCCATTTTTACCCCTAAAATATCCCCGAACGAAATGAAATACCATGTGACCAACCTATAACTGAGTACATTAGCATTCATACCTAATATTTTCGTGTTAGCTGCGCACCTATCTTCCCAAGACAACGATGAAAAAAGAGGGTGTGCGGATCACACAAAGTATTTGCATTTTACCCAGTGTGAATTTTTTCCTTATATGAAAGAAATATTTATGCAATAAGAGTAACTTCAAAACTGTGAGTTCAAGTATAGCAGATACTAACTTCAGTATGGTGTATTTTGGCATGGAATCTTTGGGCATACCTACAAAGTTTTTGTGAAATATTCCTTGACGAAATAACTTTCCCTCTCTAGAGGCTGTTCACAATCCAAGGTCCAGGGAGTAAATCAGTAATTAAATGCAACTATCAAGAAATTTATTTATCAATTCAATAAAAGCTTTAGTTAATAGATAAATTTATTCAATTCTCAGGGTAATTGTAAAAAAAATTTTTTCTCAGTTCATTGGGAGACAAATATTATAAAATAAAATTGTTTTGGTCTTGTACTTGCTGCATTTCCCTGAAACCTGAGAGTCAGTGTTTTGGCATGAGAATGCAGCCTAATTTTTATATACAGCTCGGCGATTTTTCCAATGAGCCGCGATTCATCCTCAAAATAATTTTCGCCTCAAGGGATGACAGATTCCCCATTCCTGCCTCTTCCTATTCATCCCTGGATAGGAGAAGTGTTCCAAAACACTGTGCACATTGGTTTTAAATACCATTTCAACTTTCATCACATTCTCCTTCATTGCAAAAAACTGAGAGACGTTTCTGAATTTGTTACTACCTGTAAAACATATTGTGATGGTGTAACAAGGCCTCTTATGGTTACTAAATAGAGAATCGATTTGTTTTAATAGTTTTGGTCACTGTTTCTTCGATGGCAAATTAACAGTTTTTGACTCGCATCGCCATGCAAGTTCAATAACATTTTTGCTAATCATTTTGCGATATTTTCAGCAATATCTGAGAGGGACTCGGAATCTATCAGGTAATCCAAAATTGTGTCCCCATCCATCTTCAAACCGGAAATCTCCACTAAACACCTTTTCGACACCTGAACTCAAATTCTGATGAGGAAGTGGGATCCATAGGCTTGCAATTATCTCTCTCACACACTTTTGTGAAATAACAGTTATTGGAGTTCCCATTGGAACTGGTATGCATTTGGATTATTATCATTACCCCTTCTGGTTCTAAAAAACAGCTGAAGATGATCTTCTGAAAAATCTACTTGAGCAAATACTTCATGGTAGTGCCAAATTCTCTCACCCAAATTTCTGTCATAAAATAGTTAGCACTTTTTATGCATGTAGTGAAACCTAACGCAAAGGTTGATTTGGGGTGGTGCACTATGGTGGTTCCCTCCACTGTCAAAAATTTCAAATACGGAAATGATTCATCAAAAACCTTCTCCCATTACGTCCGGTTATAGCCAAATGACCCAATGGTCCCTGCAATTTAAAATATCAAATTGCCAATTTACCACTCTAATAAAATAAATAGTGACCTCACGGCCAATGAACTGTGGATGTTTAAACATTAGCAAATGCTTCAGGGCATCAGCCACTCCAGAACTCAATGTTTTAACTGGCAGCTTAATGCTTTGCTTTTTGTTCCAGTAGTTAACATGAGCTCCAGACAATTTTTTAGCAAATTTCATTTCCTTCTTCTCCTAGAAACTGTGCAGCCTTTTAATAAAACCCCATTTCACATCTCCTTCACTAGAATTGATGACCCCCATGTCAGCCAATGTTTACCATCTGATAGGGATCTAAAAATGGAGCAATGTCTTATCCAATTGAAGGGTGCTTAAAAAATGTTTTTAATTCAGTCTTAAAAAATATGAAAATGGCACCCAGCATCTTTAATGTTTGAACAATAACAGATGTTCCATCGTACGTCATGGATGAATTTGGACTCCTATTTTCTCCAGTTTAATTACACATACCTTAATCATTTGAGTTTGAATTACCTAATGCTGTTATTTTGTTAATGAAAAATAGCCAATAGGTAATTTATTACATCCAAGCACTCGGGCACAATTTTTCAGGTTTGGTTTTTTAGTCAGCACACTTTTGAAAAAACAAAATACTTCTATTAGCAATCCTGGTACACAACTGATGAAATCAGCATCCTCATTTTTTGGCAGGGTACACAAAAATTTAAAATTTGGAGGGAATTGACGGAATACCGGAAGAGGGTGGGTGGTAGACGATGGCGGTTGATCAGTTGGACACTTGTTGGCATTACTATACAGTGATTGGACTGGACACTTGTTGGCATCACTAAACAGTGATTAAACTGTGATTCCGAGTTGAGGTCTGAGGCTTTACCTGCGTGAGATGTTGAGAAGCTCTATTCTGGAAGTCCACCGGATGAGAGACTGCATAGGTGCTGACGTTTTGATGGCTGAGTCGTCCATCGAAACATTGGCGCCCATGAAGTCTCTCACCTGGTGGACTTCCCGAATAGAGCTTCTCAACATTCAATTCTGAGTTTCACCTCACTTGTATTCAAGATGTACCGTGAGGTTAGTGTTGAATTGGACTAAGTCTATGGAAAATAATTTTGAGGTTTTTATTAGTTTTAAATTTGGTTTTGGTTTGGTTTTAAATTCCTTATACATATTTCTCATGTAAATCAGCTGTAGTCAGTGCTCTCAAGAACTTGAAGAGATAGTAATTCAAACATTGGCATTAGTTCTCTCTTTGATAAAACCAAGAGGTATGCAACTCTGAGAAATGGTGTACACTTGTCGAAAAATGGTCGCGAAATCGACAGAAATGGATAGAAATGGACATAAATGGATAGAATAGGACAGAAATGGATGGAAATGGTTAGAAAATGACAGAAATGGGTAGAAGTGGATAGAAATTGACAGAAATTGATGAAAATTGTTAGAAATGGGTAGAAATGGCTGACATGGTAATGTGGTGTACACTTGTTTTAGAAGTTGCATACCCCTCAGATAAAACAAATATGACTGTAGTGATCCTAAACTTGTGTTCGTTAAGAAATGAAAAAATGGACTTTCCCCAATTTTACTACAAGCCCTCTATTTCTCTTTGTAGCAAGACATGGCATCTTTGTCTTTTCTGCTGACTCATCCTGTCATTTTTCTGAACCCATTTCCTTAAGTTTTTACTCTGCCATGCTGATAGGTTGGTAGACTTCTGACAAACCATTGGTTGTGAAGAATTTATGTTGCATACGAAAGTCCTTTCTGGGGCACCGATCACCATCTTCATCGCCCTATAGACGTAACTTGATCACATCCTCATCCTATCTGGATCACTCCTCTTGTAATGTCTATAAGCTCCTCAATGTGTTATGCCTCCGTATCAAGATCAGTGTGAGCTTTTATTGAAGACTTCGTGTAAAGCAGACAATGAAACTCCCTTGAAATGGATGTGATTGAGGCATAGTATTTTCCAAGTTCCATCAATTTTCAAGTCTGTTAAACATTCTGAGGATGCTGCTATATTTTATTTTAAGTAATAAATGTTTTAGCTCTTCTAAAACTCCTCAAGTGTTGTTCCACCCTCCCAATATCTGGCAGCAATTGCATAAGCATTATCTTGCGTTATTAATATGCTTTGATCCGTTGGCTGCAGATACCCTGTAATATTTGGTGCATATAAGCTACCTGGGCTGTCAACCAAATGACACAAGTGTGGAGGGTGACAGTGTGCTTTATGAGACTTTTAATTTTAATATTTTTCTTCTTTGAAACTGAGCATCTTGAATAAAGGATGGCTAGCTTTGTTTGGCTCCCCTTAACTTGGGAGTCTAGTTTCTCCCTGTATTTGTTTTGGATCTTCGCATTCACCACATTGGTTTTACAGAAAGGCTACCTGTGACAAGGTCGCAACTAGTCTTTTAAATGTGTTGACTGTGTGGTTTTTATTTCGATCTTTGAAAGGAATGTTATAATAAGAACATTTTATTTATTTCCAAACATTGCATTTAACAAATGATGTGGTACGAAGTCACTCGCATGGGTGCTATACACCAGGGTTGAAATTCGCTATGAAAAAATCATTTGACTTGACCGGGATTCGAACCTGGATCTCCCAATTGCCAGTCAGGTGTGTTAGCCACTTACACGACCAAGCCATCTTCCTTCAGGGTGAATTTCGATGGGGGTTTATGCGAACTAGATGTTCAGGCCTCAAGTCTGCATTGTAGCACGTGAGACGAAGTCGTGCTTACAAAGCCACTGTCACGGTGGATAAACCCAACACTGTGTAACTGGCTAACACACCTGACCGAAAATTGGGAGATCCGGGTTCGAATCCCGGTCAAGTCAAATGATTTTTTCATAGCGAATTTCAACCCTGGTGCATTTATTTATTTTTGGACGATGTTTCAACAGGCATTTCTTTAATTTTCAACAAACATATGAAAGTAAATGAATGTTTTTAAGATTTCTTTAAAAAAGTTTTTTAAAATTCAGAGGATAGTATTTATTTATTTAGGGAAGTTGCATGTTTTTATCTTTCTTAAGTCATGAATGAATTTTTGCTGTAGTTTTCCTCATTATTTAGGTATTTATTGAATTTTGTGGTAGCATTCCATGTGTCCAGTGTATGATGTAAGTGCTGGTATTCGTCCTATACATATAGGAGAGAAGTACTTGAATCTTTGCTTTCTTTCTAAATCATGGGCCATGCTCCAATTCACATTGGGTTCACCTCATGCTCTTATGGCCTTCTGCTCTTACCCTATGCTTTTTTTTTACTTTTCTGAGGGTGGGACCAAAGTCTTCCAGTTGCAGTTGCGACAACTATAAACAGTTGATGTATTCATTTCATGGTCACATGATAAATGCATTGAATAAAAAATGTCTTAGAAGAATGGTTACTTTTGTTTGTATGATAATTTACTCGGTGATATGTCGGGTCAGATATAGATGAAAGAGATTTACCTGCCCTTGTCCTGCATGCATTGATGCATTTCCATTACTGTGGCATAAACAGTGAATTGGAACAAGGCCACATTCTCCCCTTCCACCTGGGTATCATCTACCTATTATTTTTTCAAGTCTGAAGTACTCTTATGAAGTGGAAAACTGAGGGACAAGAAAACTCGGAAACACATGGAAAAAATTGTACAAAAATCATAAGTGTTTTGTGGAATAATTGTTGCGTATGTTTGCCCCAAGTATTATTTGGTTAGCATTTAGGTTGATTTGTACATGAAGCGATGAGCAACCCTCAGTAGAAAGAAAGCCTTTTGTGTGTTCCTTCCTAGGACCTTGGGATGCTGAGGGCCAAGTGCTCGGGCACATAATTTGTTGCGTTTCCATTGGTCCATCTTCTTGATTTCAACCTGTCATCTCATCCAGCCTTTTCCAATTATCCAGCAACTTTGGCACATGCACTTCTTGAGTGTAGGCAACCGTATTGCACTTCCAAAAGATCCATAATTCTCGCATATTTGGGCAAGACTGCCACTTATGACAGTTTAGATTTATGCGAGTCGGGACTTACATATCTTGGGGACTGCCTGTAATAGTATTTTTTCATATTCTCTTAATAATAATTAAGCATGAGAGTTATTTCCATATGGGCCTCTCTTTTGCTTATAACAGAAAAAATCCTCTCCCTTAGTGAAAAGGCCTTTTGATACTACAGTCAATAACGACTTTTTACTGGTCACTCTTCTCATTGTGCAGTAATGAGGTTGACATAAGCTTCCTCCCTTATCATGAGTCCGATATTTATATTATTATTCATGTCATTCATATTCTATACCTGGCAAGTAATATTACCCACCAAATATGTTGTGGCTGGCAAACTTTTGTTGTAGAATTTAAAATATTTTTGCTTTCATTTTTCAGTTATTTAAATACATCTGTGATGCTAATGAATAATTAATCACGATTTTCATCTAAACCAATTGAGATGTGTGAAATTTATTTTTTAGAATTGCTGCTGGTATAGGAGATTTTTCCATTCGACTATGGAACACTGGAAACTCTAAGGAAGTACAAATGAGCACATTATGGCAAAAAATCAAAGGGAAAGTAATGGCGGTAAGTCAACATTTTTTCCATTGATGTAACAAATTTTTTAAAAGTAGTATTAATGTTTGAATTCCTTATTCTTTCCTAGTGAGGGAGCTGTTGAGTTTTATGTTGTCTTTCCAATTGGATTCTGGTTCATTTTATTGTTGAAGTTTTATTGTCAGAGTCATATGTGTCAAATTTAATACTATTATCTCCTCATGTATTACTTTTCTCCTATGGATATTCATTATTCTTAATTGGTTTGTACTGTAGATGCAAAATGTTGTTGTAAGTATGTTATATTGTTTCCTACAGCTTGCGTGGCATCCAACTCAAGAAATGAAACTAGCTTTTGGGACGCATGAAGGAAGAGTTGGTCTTCAGGATATATCACCCGGAAGGCTTCCAGTTACTTTCAATCCGAGGCACCAGCATGCTGTGTATGCCCTTACATGGGGCCCTCCTTGCTACAAGGAAGGTTTGTCTGAAAGGAAAAGAAAATATTCCAATGAATAACTGTCTTGCTGCTCAATTATCTGATCCATTACTTTATTTATTGGCTCAAATATTTTTCCAATAAATGGTGACATATGTATTGGACACATTTTAACCTGAATCCTTATCTCAATCTTTCATTGCCATCTGACTGTCAGTTTAGGATATGCCATGTTTTTAGTTCTAAAAGGTAAGGTGTTTTCGGATGGGTAGAATAATAATGTGAAGGTTATGGAGAACAGTGTCAGAGAAAATATACTGTTGACTGTTTGTGGAGATAAATTATATCAAGCCTTTAGTTTGCGAGGACAGCAATTCACCTGCCCATAGGTAAATGCCTATGCTTTCAATGATGGCTATCCACTGATCCAGTTCTTGCTGCTGCTACATCACCCATTTAAATTTGATAGAAAATTATAAACTTGTCTTTTCATTTTTATAATTTGTGCTGATAATTCTGTACAATTCAAAAAATTATTAGTCATATTAAAGTCATTAATATAAATAATGAATAAAAGAGAGCCGATCACGCTTCCTATAGGAACTCCGGATGTGACTTTGACCATATCAGAGCTAAAACTATCGATAACTACTTTTTGTTTTTGGTCACAGAGAAAGTCCCTTATCTATTTCACTTTTTTTTTATTAACTCTGTGTGAATGCAATTTATAAATAAGTTTTTTTCTGAGGAAACTTGTTGAATGCATTCTTAAAATCAAGGAATATAGTGTCACTAAGATCCTTCGAGTAGTGTTTGATAATCTGTTTTGTTTACGTCATCAATCTGAAAGGAAAATTTACTCTTACTAGTATATAGCTCAAATGGAAATAGATGTTTCTTTTTTTATTATTTGCTCAGCTAAGTTTTAGTGCAGCATGAGAAATTATTATACATACGTACATACATACCAATCGCGCAATTCCCTTCCGGGGTAGGCACAGTCACAAAGTTTCACTCATAAATACATATTCTTACACCTAACTCTGCTTCAATGACTTCAATTTCTTCCATATTGACCTATCCTAGCAAACCTCTTTTGCCTCATTTACCCCATGTATGGATACACTGCTTCTTACACGCCCTCCTGTTTTTAAAGACTCCTAATATTCCTCCTCCTAAGAATTTCCTCAACCACATTCAAGTAGTAAATTCCACATAAATGTAATATTTTAGAAATTGTTTATGTACAAAGGATTATTTTTACCTTTGAATCGTTACATCGTGATACAGTTTGAAGCAGTCTGGCCGTTGAAGGGCATTCCTCATAATCCCACCTGCTTTTGCTCTTTTTCCCTTATGATTTGCCCAACTCACATTTATGGGAGGGGTTATTTTTACCGGTATTGGGTTTGATTTAGTATAGGAGGTGAGCCCAGTTTGCCGCCTGGAATGGGATGGGTGATGGGCCTGATGCTGGACTTCCTCTTCCTTTTATTCTGGTATATTTACTTCTTCAAGGAGATTTTCAGCTAAATTTTCTCTGAAGTCATCGAACAATAACTTTTTAGCTGAGGCTTTCTAGTTAAGAACAGATGAGTACAAAACCATGTCCAGTATATAAAAAATATTTTTTATATCCTTTGGCGTAACAGCACATTATAGGGAAGAGAGCTACAGTAGTAGGCTGCTATAGTGAGTGCAAAAAAAACGAAAAATCGCTCTTTATAATGCGCCCTCGTTATAGCCATCAAGCTAATTTTGCAACACTAACACCTTGAATCCTTGCATCAAGTTCGGGTAAAATTACTAATGGGCATTTGGTGTAATTTTTTCGTAAATGTGTCAAAACGCTAACAAAATTTCAAAGTTCACCAGGATAATATTATCCACTAGTATCAGATTTTTTTGTATTCCAAATTTTCATCACACTGCAAAATCTGTGACATTTAGTGGGAAATTCCCATTGAACTATCACCAGAAAATTATGGCATATCGTGGTCAAATGGTATGAAATGTATATATATGTACACAATGGTCGAAGGTGCCACATGGAAGTGGTTGATATACTGGAGGGTAATAGCGAATGAGAAAAATTTAACTAATAAACGTAAGTAGTGCTAAATCATTACTGTCATAAAAAGTTGGGAATCATGTTAAGTTGATCGGGAATTGATAATGTATTGCAGCAATGGGTCAAAACAGCACATCTAGCGGTCATTTCCCAATAGAACCGTAACCAATTATACTAAAGAAACAATCAGGAAAGAGTTTTGTACGGTACATAGCACTCAGGACGCCAATTTTACCTCGTTCACCATACGGAAGATCATAATTTGCGACTGTTGGTAGAAATTGTGGCGTGAATGAATGTCCGGACAGCTATAAAACATAGTCCTAATTATGTTTCTTTACATCAACATGGTGAAGGCATCACTGGAAGAAAACGGGAAATATTATGCTCCTAAGTTAGAGAAACGAGAGGGTTCAGGGTTACTCTTTTTAAAAATGGGAAACGAGTCATTTGCTTTCAAAACCTTTCGAAATACTTATTTAGATAGCTATCATAATGCTCTGACTCAAATCTCCTGTGACTCCCCCTGGCGCAGAAGCCCACTCCCTTCTAAATGTTATTTGAATGGTTCACTCAGCAAAAAATATTTAAGATCACATCAGCAGATTCTTAAAGCAAAAGCTGAAGAATTTGCAAAATGGACGAACATAGGACATGTCTTATGTCTTTTATTCTGTATAAATTGTCGAAAAGTTAGCCTCCCGCACCACATTACTAATGGTTCATCCAAAGGTAAATTTTTGAATGGGTAATAAACTCTGCCAACATTTTTATGAAATAAGTCTAGTAAGGGCCTAAGTGTGTACAAAGTTACAATTTTGTACAAGTACAAAGGCCCATTGGCTTGAGCTCTCCTTCTTGGGCATTATGTCCAAAGGGGATCGACCTTTAAATATGCAAAAATCTATCCCTCGGCATTACTTTGGGGAAATTCAGCTGGTCATACAAGTTATCCTTCTGCTAATAACCTTGGATTTTATTTAGTCTTATGATCCCCATATGGTACAACATCCCTAAAAATCTTTCGATCTCATCCCAAGAAATGTATTGCCACTTTTTGGCTCATGATTTGTCATTGCTTGATTTTTGAAAGAGAGTTTTTCCATTTGTACCACTTTCAGTTGGTACTAAATTAAAATGCTCCACATTGGCCAAAAATTTAAAGTAGTCAAAAGGTTTACTAACTGGATTACCTGCCTTAAGTCTGGGTTCCATATTAAAGGACAGCAAAATTTTCAAATGTGACGTCGTTACATTGTCTGCAAATTTTGAATGGTTCCAAATAAAAAATAAAAATGAAGCTCACTGCTAGGCAACTGTAGCAGTAATGAAACCAGACAGAGAAAATGAGTTACATTGGGTGGGAAACAGCAAAGAAACACATACAATATACGGTAGGGTGCCACTACCTGCCGAGTGGCGGGTCCTGTTTTTCATTGCTGCACGCTACCCTACCACTTGGCGGGGTCCGGTGTGAATGGGTTATCTTGATCATTAGTTCTTCTACCAGCAAATCAACTCGATCGATGCAGTTTCTGCTGCTCACGATACCGATGATAACTCACCATCTCACCACACAAAATGCTGCCACAGGTTCCCGAATGCTCCTTACTCTCAGCTCGGCATGTAACTCGGTTTTAGCACTGGCTTTTCTAGCATCCCACCTCTTCTTGGTGAGAGAGGGACAAACATGCAACCTCTCTCTTGCCAAGTTGGATATGCAGGGGAAGAGACAACAGATGCTCTCCAGCACTGTTAACACACACACTATATTCACTCTCAGTAATTCAGCAGGTTCAACTCAGCTTGTGGCCATCTCCCTTTGTCTCTGTCTCGCCATCACTCTGCCTTGTGACGCCTCTGTCTGGGGGCGGAACCTTACAGCAGGTGGGCCTGCAACATTGTCTAACAGAAGCTTTCTTCAACAATATTTAGAAACTTTTTTCAACTTATATTCATGACAAGCGCATACTGGATTATTTTGGCACAATGATGAGATTATCTTGTAATAGTTGTATCGTTGTATCAAAAATTAAGTAAGCAATCATGAAAGGTTACTCGGGTTTTCCACTGGGTCAATTTCTCCATTCCACCGACATTTCGATGAACGAGTCATCCATGGAAACATCAGTGGAAATAGAGAACCTGACCCAGTGGAAAACCCGAGTAACCTTCCACGGCACCATATGCCGGGAGAGCCTTCGATCATTCTTTAGTAAGCAATGTTTCATTCAAGAAGAAAAACTAAAAAAAGGTATTTATAATGAAGAATGGTGTGTACCCATGGATCATGCAGAGCACACAAAGTGATTAATTCGTCAAGTTACTGAGCATAGTGCCACGGCATGATATTCGAGGTATTCGAATTTCACCCCTCGGCATAATTATTCGAAATTCGAGATCACCAACATTTTCCTGTATTCGAGTATTCGCAGATGGTATTTGCTCTAATTTTGATATTGATTTCTGCTTTCATGCATGTGCACCGAATGGGAAACTTGAGTCCATGTCCAGCCTGTGTGGTAATGGTGTATTTTATTAAAATGTCAATATTTCTATCAATTTATCTTGTCCAAAATGAGAAATATTTTAAAGGCCAAGAAAAATGCCATCGTTAGAAAGCATGAATTTAAAGAGGGCTGAACCTTTTCTAGTTGTTCCAAGAGTCGAAACCCAGGAATTCTCGTGACCATCTGTGGATCTAAATGTCTTTAGCACAATGAGACTAGAAATTAATATTTGTTCGATATGTCACCCTAGAATTTATGATTTTGATGCTGGAGTACTTCTTAAGTGTGGTTGTTGGACATTCATTACGTCATAAAATATACACATTAGCTGAGATTTTCGTGATTATTAATCTAGTCAAGTTTCATTTAAAAATCGCTGCATGGCACATTTGTAGCACCAGCTTCTTAACCTTCTGGAGCATCTTGTATGCCCATGAGCACATGCTGGAGATCATTATGCGTGCTGGTTTTATTTGCTCTATCGATAGACTAATATTATTTCTTATTTTTCTGAAAAACAAAGTTTTTACTGGCAGAAAAATAGACACCTAGAATAAAATGCATGATAAAACATTGCTTTGTACGCTGTGAAATTTTCTCGAAACCATTTTTGTTGCTGTACCATGCTGTGGTTTAGCACCGTAAATATGTAAGAAAAATTTAGCTGGTGCATTTAAGGAGTTATTTTGTTCTTAATACGTATTTAATGTCAATATGGGTGATATTCAAATGTGCTAAGATGTGGAAGTAGACTGGTGAAAGTTTCTCGGGTTTCACACCGGGTAAGATTATCTAATACTCTCAACTTTTCGATGTCTGACTCAGCCATCGTCATCAGGATAATGGTCCGCGTGGGGATGCTGGCGGCTATATATATCCGGTACCCCATTGTTGTGGGAGCCGTTACGATTCCTTTGAATCTCGTTTTTAACCGGTCTCCAGGTCTTACTTAAATTGAAGCCGTTGTCTCTATTGATGTTATTTTCCTCAATTTGAATTAGTGTGACTTCTTTAAAAAATTCTTTCCCAAAATTTTGAGGTCCGGGAAAATAGCGAGGCAGAAGGGAAATCGATACGGTGACCCAGGGCAAGGCTATGTTCTGCTACTGCAGACTTTTCTGGTTGGATAAGTCCAATGTTCCTTTCATGCTCTTTTATCCTTTTCTCGATGGTCCTTCCTGTCTTGCCTATGTACGCTCTACCACACTCACATGGTATGCGGTATACCCCAGTTGTTTTCAGGCCTAGGTTGTCCTTACAGGTGACAAGGAAATTCTAGAGTTTGGCATGAGGTTTATATATCGTTTCCCTTTATGTCTTCTTAATATCCTCAATATCTTGTTAGATATCGATGATATGTATGGAAGGTAAGCCTTAGCGATGGGTTTCTACTTCTCTTCCAACACCTCCACTCCATTGGCAGTGAAAGTTCTTTTTACAGCCATATTTATTTCTCGCCGGCTATAGCCATTCGCATGGAAGGTGTCTTTGAGGTGTCTTAATTCTGCTTCTAGGCTGTTAGAGTCCGCAATGGTTTATGCTCGATGGAAGAGCGTAGAGAGAACATTCCTTTTCTGTGCGGGGTGATGATGGCTCTCATTGCTGAGGTATAGGTCTGTGTGAGTTGGTTTACGATACACAGCATGGCCTAACCTTCCATCTCCTTTTCTTACTTAGAAACGTTGAGAGTATTAGATAATCTTACCCGTTGTGAAACCCGAGAAACTTTCACCATTATAATTCGCCGGGAAAATCTAAAATCCTTTATATGGAAGTAGATATTTATGATGCCAAATATTAAAAGAAAAGAGAGGTACTTCTCTCCTTTTCATGAAGAGGTCTTTGGGTTTGAAATATGATCATTTGATTGTCATAGAGTGGAGTCAGGGTTTGAAACTTAGTCTCACCATTTTACATGAAATTCTGATACAATATCCTGGGGTTGTCTCCAAAGCCACTAATGCACTGTGGTATTGTGCATTAAATTTTAAGTTCAGAAAAATGGCAAATGCCTAAAATTTAGCAAAAAAAACTACATGGAAAGGTTTTGAAACACCTCATTGGAAAATGATTAAGAATGCACAAGAATATGTAAAAAAAATAATTTTTGTCCTCTTAAGTATCTTTCTTCATTCCTAACAAAGAAAGTAATAAGACTTTTGTGGAACTAATTTCTGCTCAGCTTTATTGTTTTTTAAAGTTAAATAATTATATTTCAGACAATAGGAAGCCCTTGAACAACTCATGGGTTCGTAAATTTACTAGAAAATGTTAAAATGGATTTGAATTTGTTTTCAATATTACATATTTTCTGATGGATCGGTAGTAAAGTAGGAAGTATCATTAAGGGAAAGCGGGATTCATATTCTGTCTTCAAGATACAATAAAAATTAATATGAATTTGGGATTCTGTTTGAATTAAAATTGGATTCAACCCAGCACTATTAATTATGATATTTCTCTCACACTAGGAGAAAATGAAAAACTGCCGGAGTTTTGCCTTTATTCTTGTGGTGATGGTGAAATACTCCGCTATAATCCTGATGCACCAGATAAAGGTAAATATTAATGGATCTGTTGTTCTGCTGTAGCTATTGGGTAACAAAACCTTTTTGATATCTCAAGTCTCTGAATATTCTTAGATGTGAGATAATTTTATTGTAATGAGTATGGTGATACTGTCTTATAAGCATGATAGTTTTATTTCATAAAAAGTTCATTATAACTATTTTAACAGACAGGGTAAATTAAATAATGGAGATCAATGAATGGTGCATGTCTTGCTTAATTTATGTGCTATATATTAATAAAGTGCAGATGTTGATGAATTTGGTTATCTATTTAGAGCAGTTCATATATTTATTATTGATGTTATATTATAATTTTGATATCATGAGAATCATTATGTATTTAAACCTGGGTTGGTTACTTTTAGGGATAAATTTGTTGGGAAAGTTCAAAGTTTTTTTTGTTCTCTCAAGTACAGTAAGTCCTCGACTTACGCAGTTAATTCATTCCAAACATTTCCACGTAAGTAGAAATCCACGCAAGTCAAAACACAACTACTCACATATCCATTTTTGAGCCATTATCCGTGCCGCTTTTACTGCGATTGGCAGCAATGGGTGACGATTACCGAAATGCCCTCTTTTGAGAGGTTGTTAAGTTAACATAATATGACAATTCCGAGAGTAACACATTAAATCTTTATTTCACTGGATATTAAAATCTACAATAAGTATAATTACACAAAACATGAATAAATCGAAAATTTGTGAAAATTATCATGCTAATGTGAATGCATGTTCATAATTGGAAAAAGTGATTTATAAATAAGTTTTATGTTGAAACGTCAGTTTACTCAGATTCAGCTTCAGACGTTTGTATGCCATCAGCTTCTATGATGCCCCGTACTTAATGTATGAACTTGTTCATTGTTGTTTGTATAGTAGCCCTTTTTTCTCACCATAAATAATGTTGTAACAAGAAAGTAAGTCGTTTACTGCCTTGGAAACATTTCTGAAACGTTTGGGGTTTGGGTCCTGCGCCTCAAAACCTGTCAATCCTTTCTCAATCAGACGAAAACATACAACCATCTTTTTTACCTCTAATGTTTTCAGTGGTTCCGCTTCCAGTTTTTCTTCGGCAATTTCATCTTTCTCTCTTTGTTTCTCCAGTTCCAGTAAATCCTCATTGAGAAATTCTTTTGCGTCATATTGCAACAGTTCTTCAAAATCATCTTTTTCGACATTTAATTCTAACGTCCTTCCCATGTCCACAAGTTCATCCACTACATTTTCCTCTTCAAATCCCTTGAAGTTGTGAATAAATTGGGGGGCGAGCTTCTTCCAAACAGCATTCATTATGGATGACGTAATTTCATGCCAGGCAGCATCAATGTTCTTTAAAGCTTCATACACATTATATTCTTTCCAGAAGTGCTTCAAAGACTCTCCCACGCCTTCTGTAGCCTTCACTTGCCTGAAGGTTCTTCGTAAATAATATTTCTTAAATGTCCCCTTGAAGGCCCCTGTATGACCCCTTGATGCATCGGCTGAAAGAAAGAAGTCATGTTTGGTGGCAAGTACATCTCTTTGATATTTTCATGGTAATCACTCAGAGACGGCGGGTGACCTGGGGCATTAATCTAGCAATAACAATAGTTTAAGTGAAATTTTATTTTAACTTAATCACAATATTCACAAAATTTATTCACAATAATTTTTTTCCTCGCCCACAAAACTATAAGAAAACCAATCTTGGAAAGCTTCCCGAATCACCCATGGCTTAGAATTTGATTTCCACACTACTGGGAGTGTTGCATTATCAATGGTTTTTAAGGCCCTAGGGCTTTCACTGTAATAAATTAATCGAGGTTTTATTTTGCAATCCCCTGCAACATTCCCCCCTAGTAGGTTGGTCATCCTGTCCTTTGAATCCCGACATGGTTTTTTCTTCTTTTGCAACTTATGACCGATCCAGCATCTTCTTCCAATACTGACTGGTCTCATCCACTTAAAAATTTTGATGTGGTCGGTATTCCTTGTTTTCGATTACATCAGTCAAAAACTTGGGAAACTCTGCTGCTGTTATTGTGTCTGAACTGGCAGCTTCACCGGTGACTTTAATATTGTGCACTTTAACTTGAGTTTCAGATCATTAAAGAGACTCAAAAATGTTTCCTGTATCAGCCTAAGGCTTAATGGCATTCGTCGTTGAAACTGGTCCTCGATCCAAAAACACAATAGTTTCTCCATCTCTTCCATAACTGTGCCCCTTTTCTTCATAATTATTGTCGACTGAATTGGAGCAGAACTTTTAATGTGCACTTTAATTCGACTTTTATCATGTACAATTGTTCTAACTGTTGACTCATTCATCACATAAGTACGTGCAATTTCAACAAACTTTTCACCTTTGTCATGTCTCTCAATAATTTCCAGTTTCGTTTCCTAACTTATAGCCTGCCTTTTGTTTTTGCCACCACTCACCACCTTATCTCACCACACATATGTTCCTCTGCCATTATGAGGGTTCACATCCAAAACAAACACATAAGATGATTTTAATGATTTTATGAGAAAACTCTCTGGGACTTGATCAATAGCAATCCCAAGTTTCAAATCACAACGGAAACACAAGTTCGTCTGTCTGCTGCATGAATGTGTTCTTCTTTTGCTGTGATGGACCACAGGCGTCATCTATGGAGTAGGTAATCAACTATGCATCAACTTATGCAGGAAGGTCAAACTATGCTGAAAAAAGACGTTGATGCCGTGTAAGGCACGTGACAGGCTTGTTTTCTTCCGTTTTTGTCGCTGCGACAGGTATGCGGCGACAGCTAGTATTAGGTCATACACATAAATTAAAAATAAGGGTTAATGTTGCAGTGGAGATGTGAGAGGCCTAGGAAGGTTTTAGCAAAGAAGACAAAAAGGGAAAAGGTAATCACATTAAACTTTTTCAGCATCACGATGATCTAATCATCACCTATCGAACTATGTAATGACTTTAACTAGAGTGGGCATTCTGAACGCCTGTAGTTTGGTGTCAACTCTTGCATGCTTGACAATGAATCGTGGGGTCATCACCTGGTGTATATGTTGTGGCAACAGAAATGCAGAGAAAACTCGAGCATGTCACTGGCCCAACTGCACATTCGCGTAACTCCGGATCTGTGTAACTCGGATCCGCTTAAGTCGACCTTCTGTACTTATTTTGTTCACTCTAGGAAGTATCTCCAGTGTGCCCTTATCTCTAAAAGGATTATACAAACATATTCTGACAAAAGCAGTCAAAACAAGGAGTATTGATTTAAACAATTCAAACTGTACTAAGTATGAAAAAATAGGCAACTTCCACTGTGATCAAATTTATTCCGACCCGTTTCACTTTTTACAGCATCTTCAAGTTGCCTATTTTTTCATACTTAGTTATGTTCCGATTCCACTCCATCAAGCCTGAAACCACAGATTATATGATACACAGTAGGTTAATCAGAACAAAAGTGAATGCCAGAGAACAAAATTATAATATTGTAATTCTGACTTCAGAATAAGTACATTCAGAAAAGGTTCCTAGCACAGCCATTTCTCCATAGGTTTGATAGATAAAAATGTAAAAAATAATAATAAAATCAGAATAAATGCAAGATGGATACAAGTGAAACCAAGTAATTACCAATTAGTACACAATATTAATGCCTACATACATTAAGTCTAACTCTGTAGATAAAACATCATATTCTATTTGATAAAAAATGCACAGTAGATGTAGGTATGAAATATTACATCAAAAGTGTGTTTAGGCAAAAACATTTTTGATGACATAACAGAACTATTGAACAGACAAAGTAGTTATTCCCATGCTGGGTGGCATTTGGACCATGTGAAGCCTCCATCAGTACCTGTTGTTCACTTTTTCTTGATGGACTAGTCATGTTGTGATACATCCTTTTCTGTGTTACATCATAGAAGTCCATAATTTTCAATTCAGAGTCATTTAGTGACACTTCATGTGGTTTCCTACTTGATTGTTTGATTACCCTTCAAAAATTTCATTGCAGATCCAAAAAGAATGATATTCCTCATGAGAGGGGCTGAGGGAGACTCGAATAAGAAGGTAAATTCTTGCACAGATGTAGCATGGAAGCCAGATTACTCTCTTCTTGCTGTTGGGAACAATGATGGGTAAGTTTTAGTTACACTTATGTTAGGTGTGCCAATCAGTGTACAAAACAGGGAATGTGATTAAGGTATTATTTTCTGCTCCAAAATTGAGGACAGTGTTGAATGATTTCAATACTGAATGATGGTGAAGACCTGATTTGTGCTATCAAGAAGTTGCCCTAAACATATGTGCCAATCAAGTCATTTTGCCTTAATTGTATCTCAGAAAATGATCAGCTAATATCATTATTGTTGGTTGAACAGTAAAGCCAATGCAATAATGTCACCAATTCCTGAATGCTATTTACGTTGTGATTTAGCTTTAATTGTCCCTGTTTCTGATGTCTGACTTTCACTTAACTTAAAAATTGAAGTTGAAAAAGAATTGTTGGAAAGAAAGTTGAAAACTGAATTAAAATGGTATCTTTATGATTATTGTTTCTATTCCATTGATGAATACTTTTAAGATGCTTCCCTAATGAAGTGAAAGCAAAATGTTCAGGAAATGGAAATACACATGTTAATAATGAGAGAGGGATGGGATAGAGATGGGAAGTATCATGAAGATTCAGTAGGTGTAATTGAGAAGTGATAATGTGGAGATATTTTTTTTATTTTTTATTTTATTTATCTTCACTATCCCAAATACAGCACAATGTGCCAATTTACGCCGGGTGGATAACAGTAACAACGGACGAGACACAAACACCCATGTCCTGGGCAGATAATATTCTATCCAGGCAGGACTCGCCCGCGACCCTCAGGGTAGCAGGCGAGGACTTTACCCCGCCACCACCGGGGCCGACATATACGGCGACGATATGCTCTCTTTTTAAATTATTTAACTGACTGAATGTGCTTTATGTATGTATTGTTCCTAGTTTTCCAAGTTCCAAGTATTTCAATATGTTCAGCAACCTTTCTGCTCGCCCGAGTAACTGTGCCATCATGTATACTCCTGTCCAAAAAATAATTACCACCTCGGAGCTGAAATATTTTTAAGTCCTGAGTTGATATTGATGTGACAACGCCGAACTATGCCACCTTGCGTGGGAAAGCAATAAATGCACAGGACAGAAAAGAAACCTTCGAAACATACTTGATGAGAGGGAACACCCCTTGGCGAAAATTTTTATCTGTAAGATATTATTTTGGGGGGGTGAGGGAGAGGTTGACGGTGGGTTGAGTCTATTGTGTTTTTCTGATCCCGTCTCAGTTGGCATGCTTAAGGGTGGGGAAGCTTGGAGATACGAAAGGTCGGTCGGAGGACGAAGTCACAAAATTGTCCTTGTTTTCGGAAGCTACACGAATGAAAGACAGAACACACAGGAAACCTTTGCTGAAAGTATTGGGTCTTCCTCTTCTATGACCGCAGAAAGTCTATCCCCGTCAGGATTAGAGGTTGAATCGAGTCTAGTCAAATATAGAAATCATTTTTTTACGCCTACATTTCTGATAGCAACAAGTCGTTGTCTTACGAACGGTAGTGGTTCCATTTTTGTAGGCATTAATTGCAGTGTCATCACTCGGAGGGTTTCAAATTGTTTTGAATTTGATACAAAATCATTCTATTACTCTTAACGAGTTTTTATACTTAATTATATTTGAGTTAAACATTTTATATGACTCGTCATTGATGTCTGAGACAATAAAAACATGTAAACCATACAATGTGGCCCTCAAGAAAATTAAAATTTGACGTTATTTCTGTGTCGTACAGGACCAATAAATAAATTAGAATAAAGTAGCTTATGGTAGACAACAATTATGAATTTACATTAACATGTTCAACGCACAAGGATGTTCTGGATCGTCCTGTGGGTGCTATCAGGTGATGCAGGATGTTCCAGAATATCCATGTTCAAGCCATTCTTTATGGCCAGCTAGTGGACTCTAGAGATAAGGCTTATACCTTTTCTTTGGTGTGCTGCATTCTGAAATGCATTGCTTAGCATTTATTTGCATAAATAACGTAAGAGTATTTGTGCCGTATGAAATGCTCACGCCCTTGCGCAATGGTTCCTTTACAAGCGCCTCAAAACCAAAGTTGACCCTTGTCCTTCCATCGATGATGAGGGCAAGCCTTCCCCACCGCCACCTTCCTCTTCCACCCCCACCTCATAAGCAAGACACCTCGATTCATTCAACATGCTTTCATTTTCTCCTCCATCCTTTCTCCTTTGGTAGTGTTGGTTAAGAGAACCAGTGGTTGATAATTTTCAACAATCGTGTGAAGATGAAACGGAGTCCCCCCCCCCCCCCCCCCCCTCCCTCCACATAGTCACCAGACTGTGCAGAACAATAGTGCGTGACTCGTAACTTTTTTGTGAAAAGAACCGAAAGTCACACCCCCTAACCTTCAGACTGTGCAATGACGGTGCAGAATCAGCATCAATAAATTGGAACTGTTATTGTGAATTTTTTTTCCACTTACAAATGGTTAATTCTCCACCAACAATGTGTGTGTGTAAAACAAAAAATATGCTCTTTCTTTAAAATTTGCTCTACGTGAATTAATAAGGAGAAAAAAACATTTTTGTCATAAGGGGGGGGAGCTTGTTTTACGTTACTGTTTTTTGCTGAAATTGAAAATGACACTTGTCGAATGAATGATTAGTGCAATTGCACGTGTGTGTGTGACAAGTACGTTTGACCTCTGGCACGCAGAATTAATTTTCTTGTAAGTCGAACATTCTCGATGACCTCTCAACCCTGGCAAAGGGCGTGAAAACCTTGTCAGTTGGGGGTGGATCACCATGAGTGACATAATCGAATTTCAAGGCTTCAGTGACTCGATGCGGGGATCCATTATCAAAGAATTGAGCATCAGTGACATTCATACCAAATGCTGTAACACGTTCTTTCTAAATCTCCCCCCCCGAGTACTTAATGCGAGAGACGCTTCTTGGCTAAAACTAACTACCACGGCTTATCACCATACTCTGGTGGTGATGTCGAATATTCAGAATTGAAAAACATTTTTAAAAAATACTAGCGCCACTTTAAATGTTTGTTTACAAAAGGAGCGGAGAATAGCGATATTCTCACCAAATTACTTCCCAAGGGTATTTGCGTTGTCAACTTAGAATGGTTTGGTTGCCCGAGTCTCAAGAAACTATCCACTAATGAGAGCTGTTTATTGGAATCACACATTGATAGTAATTTTCAGTGCACCAGAAGAAACTGTCACAAACTGGCCAAATGGTGTATAACAAATATAAAATGTACTTCTCTTTTTTTATGCTGCCTTAATGCTATATAAATTATAATTTTATTCTAAAATGTACTACTATTTTGTTTTTATTTATGGAAAACCCCCCCTGTTAAATGATAAACTTCAAAATGGTATTTATTTTTTTATTTAGAACAAAGTAATATCAGAAACATTGATCACATTGAGGATGAAGGTATATGATTTAACAAAATCTCCTTTCTCCACGTAAATAGTTCGATATTCAACTCTCGAACTCCGTCCGTTTGTGTATGTCACTGGGGTAGCACTATCTATTTGATCAACATCACAACATGACACATGCATAGGATTTGATTTGATTTCTTGTAGCACACCCACCCAACGACGATTTTCTATTTCTTAGATGTCGACTATGATGGATGCCTCTTGCCTTTTAGTTCTCTCCAACATTTGCCCCTCAAGCTTCAGGTATTTCACTGTGGACACGTTCAATTGTTTAATCACTTCACTTACAGGATTCTTGAATCCAGAAAATGTAACACTGCCGCACTGGTTCGATTTTCCTCCCCATGTATTTCACTGCAGCAAGGCATCTCTTGTCGAAGCATAAGTGCAATATCAAATCATTTTTATCGTCGTCCTCGCACAGGTCCACGGGGAGAAGTACCTTGTGCACTTTCTCGTTAATCTTGCGCACTCTGAGCTGGCAATCACCACGTTCAGCAGTCACAGATGGAAGCATCAGCATGAAAATGAGCGATCAGTGGGGTGTTAGGATGAAGGCGTTAGACTGAATAAAAGTACCTTTCCCGAGATTCACTTTCTTATAGTCAACACTTGATTTTTTTTCATTCCAGTAAGGTGGTGGGGGAACTCGGACAGACGTCATCACTTAACACTGCGAACCAGGGTTTACTCGTAGGAAAGGAACCTGGATTAAAATCACTTATTTCGTACACGTCGACTGTGATAATGGACAAATTCCTTTTGGTTTTCACCGCCAATTCAGCTTCGTTCTTCAACTCTTCTCTCGAGGCTAAAATGAAACGTACAATAGTATTCAGTGTATGGTCCTCGAAACCGTAAAATATAACCTTCTGTCCCACGCGACAAATATTCCGTCTCATGTATCTCTGTTCGATAAAGTAACTCATATCAAAGTTCAGATACAGGATGCGGTCAGCCACACTTTTCAGCAGCGGCATGGGGAGTAGCACATCATAAAGCCTGCTTGTACCAACTTTACGTACGCGAGAAGGTGTTCGCCATCAATTTCTGCAGTTGCAATTAACCCAGGCTGAACACACATCTTCTCCATAAATGATTCAGCATCCTCAGTGCCTCTATTTTCTTCTTCGCGTGATATCCCATCAAACCGTCCACTGAAATAAAACTCCTCCCTTAGTTACTCTTGACAGAGGGGAAAACGGAGAGCAATACAGAGTGCGACAGCCTATAAAGAGGGGATACACACACCTGCTTCACTTTAGAATACCCTCTGCGAAGGTGGATCGATGTAGAGGTCGATGACCTATGCAGGAGGTGCATTTATTTTGTTTATTTAAGCATAATTTAGCTGACCTAGACCTAGATTGGGCACATTAAATCAATACCGCGTGTGCTGGAAAGGGTGCACACGCCCCTCTTCCTCCCCCCATGCGCCCTGCCGCTGCCTGCGTTTTTAATTAGCGGCGTAAGCCCCCAGCGGCCCTCGTAAACACGCCCTCTTCCCTTTTATGTGTATGTAATTGCTTGGTGAGTAATTAATCGTGTAAACACACCAGAATTATCCTTACCACACTACTCATAGAAACAACAAATCGGTGGCATATGCGTAGCCGGTCCTTCTGCATCATGGGCTCATGGTTCCTGTGAATGGAAAGGCTATTACAGGGGCTCGTGGATAATGTATATGAAAGGACAAGGAGAATGGATTTTATGTTCAATGCATAAATGACCAAAGTAGTAGTTTTTGATAGGGAGAATGAAAATGATGATTGCTTAATGAGGGTAAATGATTGAATAATTGAAAAAGTAGACAATTTATGTATCTCCGCACAATATTTTGAAAGATAGCAGGATGGATAGTAAGGCATACAAATGCTGGTAAGATAGTAGCATGTGGAGTGTACATAGGAATGAGTATCTAGGGAAGTGAAAATTGCAGTGTAGAAAAGTGTTCTTCTCTTGACACTATTGTTTGGCAGTGAAACCTGTGTATATCAGGATAAGCTTAAGAGGAGGCTGAATGCTGTGGGAATGGTGTACTTGATAAGTGTTTACAAGAGACGTAGGATGGATAGAGTTAGGAATGAGTGGGTGATGAAAGAATGTGGGTTAGATGCTCCAGTAATGGATGTAAATGGAAGGAGAGTCCTTAAATGGTTGGACCATGTGAAGATAATCAGAGAGAGGGTAGATTACTGAGCAGAAATATGATAGTGAGGCGGAAGTGGAGAGGAAGAGGCCGATTGGTAAGTAAGAGGCCTAGTAATGGACATAAATGGAAGGAGAGTGCTTATGTGGTTTGACCATGTGAAGAGAATCAGAGAGAGTGGAGATAACTGAGCAGAGATATGATGGTGGAGTGAAAGTGGAGAGGAAGAGTTGAGATGGTGAAATTTATGGGCAAATGTGGAAGAAGAGGCTCTTAGAGGAGAAATATGTGGAGTGTCAATGGTGGTAGAGTGTGTAGGAAGCATTCAGGAGTGAATGAGAAGCGAAAGCACTCGAATGTTGCACCTAATAGCTTAACAATGAAGTGGTTATGAGAGGCTCGACATCTAAAGTGGGGCAACAAATTTGACATTCATTGACGTGGAGACATAGCTAGAAATGGATTGTTTCAATTTTGTTCTATCCTATTCTTGAGTTTTAGCTCTGAATCAGCCCCCTGAATTGACATGATAAGGAGTTGGATCGCATGCCAGTATAAAAACAACCTCACACAGCCTAGGATGTTGCTGAACTTCAATTTAAGAAGCATATTTAGCGGCACAAAAATATATTTTTTTCTGTAAAAGAAAAATTACCATTGCATTTTTTTATTATGCATAGCCAAAGTACCTTGCAAGAAAATATAAAAAAATGAGCAAAATCTATTGAGTAGATGTTTTCAGAAATTTGTGTTTCTAGTTTTCAAAATAAAAATGTGTTCATCGAAATTCAAACTTAATGACATCATAATATTATGCACTGTTGCTTTCTCTCTTTCGAATGAGCTTTTGTGCTTTGAAATAAATATTTTATGTCCAGAGATATTGAAGACCAGTCAAATACATGTTTACGAAAAGCTCAATTTTCCATACTCCCAGAACCAGGCAAGGATTACATGTCTTGCAGAACCATTTGATATGGTGAATAATGTAGTGAGATGGGAAACATTCTGCGAATTTGATAAGAATTGGAAAGGTCTAGGCCATTTTCGGTCTTGATCATGTTGGTATGGAATCACCCATATTTCACTCCCTAAACCTCCTCAATTTACTCTTCATTTGGGGATTACTATATAGTTGTTTGCTTCTAATAATGGCATTTTTATTCGCTTCCCTGTAAGCGTCATCTGGTCTAAATCATGGATTTGAAAACCCTGTTAGGGGAGAGTGTGGAACCAATAGTGTTTGAAGCAAGGAATGTGGGGCAATTATTACATCAGAAGATTCACTCCATATGCCAGAAGTTCTCAGAACAACTTGAGTGTTTGTAGTATTTTTTGTTCACTCAGATGGCAAGGCCATGATAAATAAGAAACTTTAACTCTTGGATATTTAATGGATTGTGTAATGGCATTTGATTGGCATCTTATCCTCTAAATAAGTGTGTTTTGGCTTAAGAGTAGCGCATCATCTTCCCAAAAATTTGTGGGTTTGATGGTGGCTGGGTATATATCATGTTATATTTAAGTTTTGGCAAATTATGATATTTATTTCTGTTTTCATTGCAGGACTGTCCAGCTCTTTACTCCTCCCCATTTGAAGCTTGTTTATACTTTGTATGCACATCGAAAATTGTTAATGACACTTGCTTGGCACCCACTAGCCACGTCGTCTGACACATCATTATCATCACTGCGTCACTGTTTGGCTACTGGATCAAATGAGAACGTGATTCATGTTTATGACTTAAGTAGCCTTTGTAAAGCAGGTGACTTTCTTTACTTATATAAAATATTTTCAGATTTTTTCTTTTTGTTATTGCTGCATGTAGTTTTTGACAAAAGTTTTAATGTAAAATAGCTTCTCTTTTTCAGTTGAAACTCTCTACTTTGATATAGAATTGTTTGCATGAAAATTTTGTTAGTGATGTAGTTAGGATTCACTATTCAATTGAATCCTTTAAAAAATATTCTCAGGTCAGAAGTGTTATTAGTCTGCATAAATATTTAAGTGAACATTAGAAGGTAATTGGTTGAGTAACGTGTTAATTAAGAATTTGGCACTTGATAAATTTGCATACTGCTATAATAAGTTCACATGGGTCTTTTTCTTAGCTCCAAGTGTTACTATGTTTTGGGCATTTAAATGTCAAAATGTTCCTTGAAACCTATACTTTTCTGAACGATATGTACAAACATTGTTTGCCTTTTTAAGGGTTTGAATTTTTTTTTTGAAAGGCAAATGTTTTGAGTTGCTGAAAATCTACACCTACTCTATTATCCCAGGTCATACATTGCATTTTCTTGTGCTGCAAAACTCTAAAATTTTCACCTGTCTGCTTTGCTTCACCATGACTTTTTCTTGTGCAATAAATACATCTATTCTGATCTGTATTCTGCATTATGGTAGTAAAGCATAACTAATTGAGGAGGTATTCAGTTCTAAAAGATGATAAAGATAGTTAAAATTGTGTTAAATTAAACTATGCTGAGATGGGAGTAGGTGTTGATGTGACCAAAGGCTAGTTTAGGAGTCAGGTTGTTGTCTCTGAATCACGGAAAAGTCTTTGCATTCTAAGTCCAACCTTTAGTATGTCATTCTGTTGGAGAAGGCAGACTGGGAAATCATCGATAAGATAACACATCAGTCAGCTCTTCATACCTTCCTATCAACATTCTCTTCCTCCTAGTTAAAGAACTGATGAAGAGAGGCCTTCCCAAGGATTTCCTGGACCTATTGGAGTTTTGCTTCAGGAATACTTCATCTGGGACAGGAAATACTCTATTCAGGATGAAGGTATGGCCATGAGATCTTCCATCTCCCCTGTTGTGGCCAACTTATTCATGGAGAGTTTCAAGCAGTAGGACATTCAGAGATATCCAAAGAAACCTGCCTAGGGGATATAGTGGATTTAGACATGTTGATGGTACATTTGTGATTCGGCTTCACGGAAGAGATGAACTTGACTTGTTCCTGAACCATCTCAACTCCCTACACCCAACGGTAAGGTTTGCTATAGAGATTGAAGAATAGGGACAACTACCATTCCTGGATGTAATTGTCAGCAGAGGAACCAATGGGAAACTAGAACAGTTTACCAAAAAGGAATGCACACTGACCGATACCAAATGCTGATTCTCACCACCACCCTGTACAGAAAATGTCATTAATTGACACTGCTGCATAGTGCCTATAGCATTGCTGACAATAAATCACTCTCGGTCGAGAACAAAAACTGACTGAAGCCCTAGAGAAGAATGGCTAGTCCAAAAGATAAGTTCTGAAAAGGGCCGCCAGGTTAGAGAACAGGAGGAAAAACAAAACAGTCCAATCTACCGACCAAGAGGAGAAACCCTCAGCCTACGCCACCATTCCCTACATTGCAGGGACATGGGAAACGATTGGCAGAATTTTGATGAAACGGGACATAGTACCAGGTTCTTCATCACTAAGAAAATTGGTGACATTATGGTGAATCCAAAACAGTTGATTCCCAGTACAATGAAGGATGGGGTTTACAAGAAAAACTGTACTTATGGCAAATCCTCTGTGGGCCAGGCTGAGAGGGCGATTGTATGCAGAGTGAAGGAATACCAAAAGGCAAAGGAGAAGAAATAGTTCCACCTCTCACCAGTCGCCGAGCATGCTTGGTCTGGACATAGCCACTCGATTTGCTTCCAGGAAACCAAAGTCCTCAGCAAGGAAAAAATTAGTAATTCACACGATTAATCAGGGAAGCTATCAAAATAACAAAATGCCCCAACAACATGAATAGAGAAGATGACTACCAACTAGCGATCGTGTGGAAAAGAGTACTATCACAAATTGGAGAGAGAGAAATGAAAATTGGCACCTAAAGCTGTTTTGGCACCAAAAGTGAGTCAATCAGAAGCAACCACCTCCATGGACTCTACTATAAAAACTCAGCCAAAAAAAGCGCTCATATTTTTGAGCGGAAGACGGCTTCAGGAGAGGAGAAGAAACATTGTCAGCAAAACAACAACACGGGCCAATAGTGGAAGAAGAAATGGATAGTGTGTCATTAATTGAAATCACAGTTTGCTGTTGTGTTGTACCATGTGCTCAGAATTCGTATATTCAAATTGCCCTGTGAATTTTATTTATTATTGTTTAGAGCTGATTTATTACAAAATTTCTATTCATATCATACTCTTCAGTGATGCCAATAATTATGAGAAACAAGCTAGGCCACTAGTTTAAATCCATTTGTTGGAGTCTGTTTGAAAATGCCCAATGGTGGAATTTAGATGTAACAATGGGAATGGCCTTATTTTATGAATGAATTTGTAATGAAGAGGTACTTGATCCACATGAACTTAAAGACTCAGGGAGTCATTGAAACGGCAGTGAAGGTTTTCCTGAGCTCTCTTCCTCATAGTTTCATTGTCATAGACAGCAGTTTCAATAACATTGCAATTATCTTCTTCAGGTCTGAAGGGGAGATACCAGTGTTTGTGTCTGCCTTTTCTAGGGGCTGTTTTTTCTGCCAATTCAGTTAGGTGTGCTCTCATTGGTGGTTATTATCTTCTTTGTGAAAAAACTATTCCAAGCAATGGAGATGGTGTAACCTTCTCTGTGGATGTTTTCTCCGTGTCTAACTCGTGTGTGTCTTACTAATGGTCTCTAGTTGTATGAACTCATAAATTGTGTGAATATGACTGCCAAATGTGCTGATTTGGAAGTCACTGTGCTTGAGAGCATGGTCTGATTTTGCAGGAGGTCACACTGCATATACCAGCAAAATAAACAAAATCTCCTCTAGTCAACTGCATTTTTTCTCTCCTATGTCATGTTTAGGTCAGGAAATCAGTCATGAAATATATTTTAGATTTTTTAAATAAAAATTGTACTAATTTATTTATTGCATAAATAGTGTCTTCAATGTTAGTTTATCTTTTTTCATATCCAGTGGCTGAAGGAGTTGCATATAGCAACCCAATCCAGGCCATTGCAAAACTGACCGGGCACCAGAAGAAGGTTGTTCGCCTCTCCTGGAGCCCTCACACATCAGGCTACCTGTGCTCTGCTTCTTATGACAACACTGTTAGGGTGAGTTATTCCCTTTATCGTCATCTTGGTGTGGACATTTTCCTGAAACCACTGTATGAGTAGCCTGATGTGACCTGAGAGAGATGTACATGAACATGTATTAGTTTGTAATGCTTCCTGCATTTTCCGATTCCCAATCTCCATTTTTCTTGGTCATTCCATCATTCATTGTCACACCTCTTCCTCCCTCTCCACTGTAATCCTTTTCATCCATCTCTTACTGGGTCCTCTTTTTTTTCTTTTCCCAATCGCAGGACTTGTTTTGGTAGTCTCTCATTTTCCATTTGTTGGACATGTCCATATCATTCCATCTGCTTTCCTCAAATTTTCTTGATTGTATTTTTTTTTGCTTTAATCCCAATAGGCTGCTAAGCCTGTCATCAGGTTTTCCAGGGACTGGACCAACAGATATCTATAATTTATCTAATTCTACTCTACCTAAATTTATCCCGTGAAGATATTCCTATGGTTCCTCTCCAATAATCCATCTCTACAATCCTAAGAGTTCTAACTGATTTTTCTTTTAATGGACAGGCTTTGCCATGGTTTTGTAGATCCTTTTTCTTGGTGATATTTTTATCCTACAGAATAATTTTAAGGATTGAAGTGCCCATTATACCTTGTGTACATCGATCTTGAATTGTATGTCTTCTTCTTGCATTCTGGAATGTCTAGTTCTCCCTCTTGTGATATTTTAAAATATAGGTCATTTTGTTCTTGGCAGTGTTGTATGTGCTGTACAGTGCCAAGAATGAGGTATTGCTGTGTACCAACAATGCACATGTACTCTCGTCTTTCCAAAATTAACTTCTAGTGCCCATTCTAGCCTGAGAGTCCATTGGTTCAAATCCTGCTGGCAAAAAGGCTGTTTTACACGAGGCACGTAATTGCACAAGCTAATGTATGTGCCATCAGGAATTTCAAAATGCACCTTGTAAAGCAGCAAAATTCAAGAACGCATGCACGAATGCATGAATGCGAGACGTCAGAATGACCCCTGCTCTAATTCGGTGGTCGCATTCTTGCAATTTGTATGAATAGCACTCCATCTAGCGGTCACAGAATTAACGACATCTGAGTTCAGGGGAAGTTGACTGACAAAAAGGTTCGATAACCTGAGCGATGGGTGTTTACAGTTATTCTTTGCATGGGAGAATATTTACAGTTACTTGAAGGACATCCAAAATTATAGAAACATTAATGAAAAATCAACTAGTGTCGCATTTTGAAATGAACAATGTATATACAGCTTGCCAATTTGGCTTGAGACAAGGCAGGTCGACTACACATGCTGTAGGAAGCATTTGCACTAAAATCACTGAAGGATTTGAGAAGAAAGAATATGCAGCAATGGTGCAATTCAACCTTAGTAAAGCCTTTGACGTGGTCCCACACGATATCTTAATGAGTAAGTTAGAGTGCCATGGAATTAGAGGCATACCATTGAATTCCTTGTCTAGCTTTTTATCTAGTAGACACCATCAAACTTCATTAAGAGTAAGCTATCCAATAAAGCTGCACTTACATGTGGAGTACCTCAAGGATCTGTTCTAAGACCCTTTTTATTCATAGTTTATGTAAATGATCTTCCCATTTTTCACTGAATGTCAACAACGTCGTGTACAGAATATCGTATGTCTCTTATTTGAACAATACACTCGCTCTTAGCGTACCTATCAGACGACTGGAATTCACGAATGAATGCATGCTTACGACCACCGTGTAAAGCAGTCATGCATTCGTTTTCACAATAATTATTGCACGGCAGATTGTGGAATTAATGCAGTGTTAAGTTGTGCAATTTCGTGCCCCGTGTAAAATGGCCTGAATAGTAGAGCTTGACTTACACCACTGTTTCAGGGGGTGCAACAACCCATGAAAATTACAGTCAAGGTTTGGGATAGCTTACCATTTTGCTTCAGTATTTTCATTAGTATTTCTAATTTCATGAAATACTGTTGTAATAATTCGGTTCAGTGTCCAGGTACATTTACTAAAATTTGATCCCCAGCAGTTCCCTGTGAATTTGCTAGAGAAATTCTCTAATTTTTATATGCAGCAAAGATATGTAGTGTCCTGTACAACATTCATGATTGTATGATGGACAAATGTTTCAAACTCTTCAGAAACATAAACGGTCTCTGGTGTAAGTTTCAAGGACCAATTCACAGGGTGGACACCCAGAAAAATTCAAGCCTCAACTAAAAGAAAGACTCAAGAGCTCACCTAGAAAAACTTGGGAATAAGAAACTGCCTGAAAGAAATGGGGGAAAGCTGGGAATTTTGTTGCTGGGAGTTTTGTTTCCAGAGGAAAATTTGACTGGATGAGCTTTAAAGGAATCAATTGTTTACATGTAGTTATTTGCCTAATTTTTCTATCAGCAATATCAGTTAGCAATTATGTTTTGAAACCTTGTGGCAATCATTGAATTTAATGCAAAACGCTTTTAATTCTGACAAATTGCATTGATGGCTAAAAATGGATTTTTCAATTGAGGAGCTCAATTTGAGAAATCCAGTCATATTAATGCAATGGATTTGGCTTTCTTTAATGCTCATCAAATAAATGCATTTTAAATTTGCTCAATTTTGAGATGGTATTGACATTCAAAGAGTCATGTAGCAAGAGTGATATTTTAGGAATGTAGGTTGGTCTTTAGTAGGAGTGAGTTGGTTCGGTTAATGGTTCTATTAGTTCTTGAGCTTAGAACCAGAGCTGAAGCTTATAAGAACCAGTACTGAAATAATTGGAGCAAAGAGCAGTTTGTAACCTGCTTGCTCTATGAAAGTGGAGGATTCACATAAAAGCCTGGTGAAATACAGTACATAGGTGCTTTAAATTTATGCATATTAATGATATTCACGCATAAGGAAGACTGTATCATTGATTTTATTATTTCAAAACCTGGCATGTTATAAAATACTACCCTATTTAACATTTTCTAATTGATATCTGTCATTGGGTACCTCTACTTCTTCCACATCTGCATTTGCATGCTACCCTGTGAGCCATCACATGGGCATTCGACTGGGGGTGTTAGGACACCAGCTGTGTAAAGATATAAGGAATAAGGTTTTGGGCGGAGAAATGGTGACATGTATTATGGGAGTGTATTTAGAGGAGCTCAATTTGTATTGTGATCGCTTATTGTGTGCAGAAAGAATGATTTCATGTACCTATCTTTTTGGCTATGTATCTCTCTTATTTTATCTTTTCTGTCAGACCTGGAGATGTAGTGAGGTGTCATGATAATATTCTCTGAATTTCTCAAGCAAGTTAATCCTAGCATGTAGCCTCCAAGTCTTTAGGAGCTCCCACCTTAATCCCTTTAAAAGTTGTGAGACACAATTTGTTCACTTGTAGCAGTTCTAATGAAGCAAGCAGCCTTCCTTTGTATTTTATTAGTTTTTTTTGTTTAATCTTTATAACCAGGATCCCAACTGCTTGTGGCTTATTCGAGGTGTGGCCTAACAAGAGGGAAGTAGCATCTCTCTTTTACTTTTTTATCCGAGGACCTTCCTATTATACACTTAACAAAACCTAGTTTCTTTAATGCTGTGCCGCATATATTTTGTACGTGTGTTACCCACAATATATCAGAAGTTAAGGTGATACCCAGATATTTAACTATATCTGAAGATTTTATGTTAACTCTACCCTCAGTATAGGCATGGCATCTGTGTGATGACTTTTGCAGGAAGTGAACTGTGGTGCATTTACTAAGATTTAATTCCAGCCCCCACTCCTGGCACCACGAATGAACGTTGTTAAGGTCCAATGACCAAACTTCTAAGTCCGTGTCTTCACTTATTTCACAGTAGAGCAAATGCAGTAGAACCTGGGAAATATGACCCTCTTTTATACAATGACCTCATTTATACACTGTTGTTTTTGGTCCCGTATATAACCCCATAAGACCCCATGTATTTCCAACCTCACTTATGAAACTTTTCACTTATGTGACGAACTCGGTCATAAACCACTTTTAATGGCATCATCTTTTCAATTCACTGTAGTTCAATAAATATGTATTGCTCAGATGAAAGGAAATGATATATATGAAACATTTTTGGATATCTATATTATGCATGAGTTAAAATAGCTGTAAAATAAACTTACAAGTTCTCCATTGCTGGGAGATTGGAGGAACTTTGGAAGGAATAACTGTTTGTGCAGTACTTGATCAGGATTAAAGGAGGCTCTCCCAACCACTGAAATTCTCCTTAAAGGAAGATGACTTTGTGGTGTAACTGATGCATGCACC